>OY821787.1:12782624-14162686 GCA_963682175.1 Triglochin maritima
TCATTCGTCTTCAACCCGATCGCCATCGAACCAAGATGAAACACAATCAAAATCCCTCAAACCAGCCAAAATGAACCCAAAACCGTTAAAAGAAGCGAACCTTGATGGCCTTGATGGCGTACTTGACCTGGAACAACCTCCCCTCGGGGGTCGTGGCAGAGGAGGTCACGGAGGTGGCTAGGGTTTGGTCGGAGATTGGTTGCGGAGGGGTCTAGGGTTTGGTCGGGGTGGAGGTTTTGTTGGGATAAAATATAAAATGAAACAGTTTGTTTATGATATAAGACCAATAGACGTCGGCTATAGAGCACATGTGACGTCTATTGGGGAATAGAGGTCTGCTATACAACCCATACGACATCTATACTCTGACATCTACACGTTGGGTAATAAACGTCGCCTAATACATGTCGGTTAAAATGGTTATTACAATATCCAAGGTCTATCCGACGTGTATTTGGCGACGACTATTCACTATTCTGCACTAATGAACCTTTAAAACACACTCCAATATGAAAATTTTTAGCAAAATATGAAATGTACTACGAAAGTGGATGTTTAAAGCAAAGTTGAAATTCCTCAACAATCTTGCCAAAACATGTTAGCAAAACATGAAATGTACTACGAAAACGTACTACCTTCTTTTAGACGAAAAAACCACACTTTTAGATTGTGAGAATACCAAAACATGTTAGCAAAACCACACTTGTCATTTCTCAACAATCTTACAGATGTGGAAGTTGAAGAGTACGAATGTTAGCTATATGTTGGACGTCTCACAGGGAGGTGGAGAGGAGAAAAGCTGTGCGGAACTGACGGTGCGGTCTCACGAGGATGTAGGAAAACTGGTGGATGCTTGACTTTTTTGGTCGACCAAAGCTTGAAGATCAACCGAAGATGGTTAAAAAAATAAGGTTCTTCGGATGGCATGGAAAAACAAAATAGGAAGGAGGAGAAGAAAGGGGAAGAGCGTAAAAAGAGGTGAGAGATAAAGGTGATTGATGGGTTTTCTCTATTCACCATATAAAGACATGTTTTCTTTCCCATATTAACCATATAAACTAGTGTAACCACACCTATTAACTATATGCTTCCACCCGAATGCTTACAAAAAACATAAATACTGGTCAGATGACCCAACTACACAAAAACAATATGAAAAACTGGGCAAAATAGTACATTTATTTAGAATCTTTAAAAAATCACTCAACCCTAACCATCCCATATGTGGCAGCCACGTCAGATGTGCGTGGAAAGAGGGGTGAATAAGAGCGTGGACCTCTCGGGATCCTTTTTTATATGGGTTATTGAAATATTTTAGGGTAGAATAAGATATGATGCGTAATTACAAAGTTTACAAAATTATCAAGCACAAGGTGTATGTGGTTTAAATATAAACTATATACACTACAATCATCATCAAATATCGGTTGACGTATCAACTTGAATTTAAAGGTGCATTTACTTTTATATACGATAAATTTCAAAAAATAATAAATGTATTTGTATAAGTTGGATATGAAAATTTGACTTTCACAATTTATGGAATTTGGACATGGATACCAAAAGAATACGAACTAGATAATTTATAGGTCTGTTTGACAAAAGCTTTTTGGGTTTTTTTGTGTAAAATTTGAAGAGATTTAATTTTGAACATCAATTGCCAAACAAAAAAAATGGACAGCGGGATTTAATCCCTAGTTCTTATACCTTTTTCTCTTCTCTAAAAAAGCTAACTTGGGGTGTTTTTTTGTTGTTTTTTTGTTGTTGCTCATCAAATTTACTCTTTTATCCTCACCATTTTCACAAAGTATTATTATTCCAAATATGGACAATGTAGAATTTTACGAAGCAATGTTATTCCAATTATTGATAATTTACAATATTACAAAGCCATATTATCCGTGGAAGATTTTTAACAAACTTACGCATCTCTAATTTCTTGTCTTGATTTTCTTAAAATCGGTGTTTGTGATATTTTTATGTTCAGAATAAAAAATAAGAGAAATATAAGGAAAATGTTATATCATAATTTTTATATTTAAATGAAACACCACTTTTTATCACGAGGATACTTTAGTAATGTTTTAAAAAATCTAAATAGCAAAATTATAATAACGAGATTCATTTTTCTTCCATTTTTTTGGAGAATTATAAAAATTAGATATTCCCCAAAATTTTCGTTAAAAAAAGTTATTGCCAAAAAGCTCTAGCTTTTTTCAAAAGACTATATACAGATTTTCAAAACAAAACAAAACAATATACGGTATAGTCATCACTTCAACATTTATTGAAAGTTGCTAATTCGTTTTGGTGGAATTTAGTTTAATTGTTTATAATGTAATGACGCATCAATTAGCTGGTAGTCAAACCTCTTAGTAGTCAAAGCCCTCAACCCAAAGGCACCACCAAGATCTCCAACATCAGTCGTACAACCCCACCTCCCATTGAACTAAACAAAGAATAGACAACTCCATGGAACATGACAACAACAAATACAAGTTCAATAATGAGTAAAATAAAACAAATTAAAATGGGTCGATGTTGCAACAGCCATGTTGCACACGATATGCCGTCCATGACCACCACCATTCTACTACATGGACAGCAACATGTCATAAGAGTCAACCTGAACCTGTCCAGTGTCCCCCTTCTAATTCACATGTTAGTCTGACCTCTCATCTCCATATATTGTCATAAATCACTATCACCAGTCTAAGCCGAGCTGATTAATTTGTTCTTTACTTTCCCCTGTATACATTATTCTATTCCTTGCTCTTGAAGTTCCAACTACCATACTTAGTATAAAGATTAAAATCAGTCAATTGCTCCATGAGCAATTAATTCCAAATAATCACGGTCATTAATTGTCTTATAGACAAGTCAAGAACCTTCTTCCTACGGAATCTACCTTTTTTTTATTGTAAAGTGATGAGAAGCTTTAAACACTATGACCCTCGTGTAACTTTTACCTGTTGCCTTTTCATACTTTCATGAGACTAACTAGCCTTCCTAAGGTTAGAATTTTGCATTCCCATTCTAGACGCCGATGATGCATTTAAACACTAAAAATTGCGTATGAAGTTTGGGGTATGATGCATCAGGAAAGAAAGATTTGTATAGGATTTTGTGTAACATAAAAAACTCGAAGAGTTTCTTGATGTCTGGTTTAATTATCCTGTATACCCAGACACAAAGCTGGTAGGAAAGTTGAACAAGAAGATGTATCCAAACGATATACCTTGAATGAATTTCCATAGATGAAGTTGATCCAAAACTGATTTAATAAAATATATTACCTTAAACTTATATGTCTGCTCGACAATTCAAAAGTCTGAAAGCAACTTGCCTTTAGGAATATTGTCTACGGCAGACTAAATTTTGACGAAGAATAGGGAAAAGTTTGCTGAAGTTTAATTCACTAGTGCAGAATTGGCTTTACTCGTCGCCAAATAGACGTCGGCCGTTACAACCACCGACGTCTAGTGTGGAGAGGACAGAATAGACGTCGGTTGTAATGGAAGACGACGTCTATGTGACACTATAGAGTCGGGTTTTGGAATAACACGTTTAGCCGACGTCTATACCCTATAGACGTCGACCTATACACGTCGGTTGTTTGTGTACCTTTTATATCCGACGTCTATAGGGTATAGACGTCTCCATATAGACGTCGGACGTAATAGACAACCGACGTCTATACGTCATCCACATAGACGTCGAGGTATAGACGTCGGCGTTATACAACATCCGACGTCTATAGGTCTTAAAGAAATCAGATAGACGGTTTTCTTTCATTCATTTCAGACGAAACCCCACCCAAACCCTAGCCGTCCCGCAACCGAACTCTCCTCCGCGACCAACCTCCGACCGATCTGCACCGTCTCCGGCACCGCAGCGAGCTCCCAAACTCTCCTCCACATCTCCGGCCCTCTTCTCCTTCTTCCCCCGTCTTCCTCCGTCTCTCTCCACATGTAAGTTTTCTTCCATCAACCATTTGTATTTTCTTCCAAAAGAATATCGGGCTTTGTTTGGATCTCCCCTTCCACTTGCGAGTTATTAACTACTATCACAAACAAATGGTGGTATGTGTTTGTATGGAATCCATCAAAGCCCTCATTCAACCCTTTACGTTCATCTTCGATAAGTATGGAGTTTGTTTGACCCTTTGGTTTTGGCAATATTAGGTGTTTGTTTTTTGACTCTGTAAGCTCTTCCGCACTGTGTGGTCCATTTTTTTTGCAATTTCATTCCAAGATCAAATGGTACTTCCAATGTTTATCAGAAGTTTGTTAATTAAATGCTACAACTCTTTCCATTAAGAAATTAAACTATTTATTCTCTGTTCTAAGGACAAACAATTAGTATATATGGCTTTAGAGAACACTTTTAAGGTTTATTTGGAACTGTTGGGGTCAAAAATAAATGTCAAAAATTAGAACGAGAATTTCGAGTTCTAACACTTAGGGACAAGTACTTGTGTAATGAATCTAGTGTAGAGATCATTTTCTTTCATCTATCATTACCAACTTCTTATCTTCAGATGAGGCTACAAAAGCATACCTAAACAAAAATGTTTAGAAATAATAATATCCCATTAGACGATAATTCTGGAAGATAATCCGAAATCCATCCATTAGATGAGTCAACAGATCATATAATAGATTGTTAAGTTTTCAATTTGTATATATGTGTAGTTTTCTATGGGTTTGCATAAAAAGTGTCCAAATTAGAATAAATCTTTAGTTTAGTGAGTTCATACATTTATTTGTGTTTATTTATGTTTTGTCTAGTTAAATGTTTATTTATGTTTATTTATGCTGAAAAAATGATCTTTCATTTTTATTTATGTTTTGTCTAGTTAAATGTTTATTTATGTTTTGTCTAGTTAAATGTTTATTTACTTTGTTTAGTTAAATGTTTAGTTTATAATAACTCATTGCCCCCCTTAAACAACTTGGCCTTTAATAACCCAAAGCAAAAGATTAGACAATATTTGCTAAGTCATTCATCATATAGGATTTGCATGCATTGTATTTTTCGATTATTTACGATTTCTGTCGTAGATTGCTGGCGTAAGGTACGTACTATCTTTCACTCATCATTCATTAAAAAGCACGCATTAGTTAGTAGGACTTGCATTGGAACAAGAGTGAGATGAGTGTTTGTTTGGTGTGTTGTTTGTTAGATTAAGGTATGAAAAACACTTAGGGGGGAGTCACCTATAGGAGATGAGGTGGGGGATTTCATCACCCTTTCCTTGGCCCAGAAACCACTTAATAAAAGAGCCTTAATAAAATCAATTAGACGTTGGCCCCTAGGAATTTCGGACGCATTAAGGAGAGGAAACCGTTTAAGACCGTTATGGCCTGAATGTCGTTGCCCATCTAGTCTCCCTGAGATTTTAGGAACCTCCAGGTTCTTGATTTCCTATAGATTAGTGGTCCTCGATGTTTAAGACCGTTTCGGCCTGAACGTCGTTGCCCATCTAGTCTCCCTGAGATATTAGGGACCTCCGGGTTCTTGATTTCCTACAGACTAGTGGTCCTCGGTGGGACCTCGAAGTTAGGCGTCATCTATTACTAAGGACCTATAGTGGACTTTAGGTTTGTTTTGGCCTTAATTGTTTAGTTAGATTTCTAACCTTCCTTATTCCACGCTAGATTAAGGACTTCATCTCTTCTCCTCTGAGTCATTCTTTTCTCATCTTAATGTCTCCGAATCTTCTCATCTACGAACACATTCTTTTAAATTGAAATTCTATTTATTTTCTTCAATAATAACTATCATTTTTGCTTCTGTTTAGATTGAAATGGATCGAGAGTGGATAGTTTCAAACAGATTGAGTGATGAGTATGAGAACGGAGTGAATATGTTCTTAGAGGTTGCCAAAAAACATTCTAAGAAAATGAAAGACAACGACATGGCGTATTGTCCGTGCAATAAGTGTCATAATATGTCAGTGTTGACTTTTCGGAAAATGAAAGATCATTTGTTTGAGAAAGGTTTCGACCCAAATTACAGACGGTGGATATGACACGGCGAAAATGAATCATGTAGTCGTTCCAAGAATGATGGAGAAGATGTTAGTGTGGAAGATCACTTAGAGGAAATGGTTCAGGATATGGCTGAAAAGTTTTCGTCCAACCCCGATTTACTTGGTAATTTGTTGAGTGACAATGAGAAGCCGTTGTATAAGAATTGTACCAAATTCACTAGATTGTCAGCGGTGTTGAAGTTGTACAATTTAAAAGCTGGAAATGGTTGGTCCGATGTGAGTTTCACATCAATGTTGAAGTTAGTGAAAGAGATGCTTCCAGATGATAATGAGTTGCCAGATAGAACTTATGATGCAAAGAAAGTGTTGTGCTCTATGAGAATGGAATATAGGAAGATACACACATGCCCGAATGATTGTATATTGTATAGGGGTGAGTTTGAAAACTTACATTCCTGTCCCAGGTGTAATGTTTCAAGATACAAAATGAAACGTAGTGGACCAAACCACAATGAAGAGGCTGATGAGATGAAAATCAAAGGACCTCCTGCTAAGATTTTGTGGTATCTTCCGATAATACCAAGGCTTAAACGTTTGTTTGCGGGTAAAGAGGATTCCAAGAACATGACATGGCATGCTGATCGTGAGAAACCAAATGAGCAGTTGCTACGTCACCCTGCAGATTCACCTCAGTGGAAAAAAATAAATGTCGACTTTCCTGTGTTTGGTGAAGAATCGAGGAATGTACGACTTCGGCTCTGTACTGACGGAATGAATCCTTTCGGTAGTTTGAGTAGCATTCACAGTTCTTGGCCCGTTCTGCTTGTAATTTACAATCTGCCCCCGTGGTTATGCATGAAACGCAAATATATCATGTTGTCCTTAATGATTTCTGGTCCGAAACAACCTTGAAACGACATCGATGTGTATTTAAGACCTTTAATTGATGACCTAAAGAAATTGTGGGATGACGGAGAGTCAGTTTTTGATTCTTATCATCAGGAGTCGTTCGTAATGCGGGCAATGATATTTTGCACGATTAATGACTTTCCAGCTTATGGTAATTTGTCTGGATATTTAGTCAAAGGTCATAAAGCTTGTCCAATTTCGAGGAAAATACATGTTCTTTGCAACTAGTTAATGGTTCTAAGACTGTCTATCTCGGTCATCGGAGATTTTTGCCGAACTCTCATCCTTATCGTAGGTTGAAGAAGGCATTTAACGGAAAACAGGAGTTTCAGAATCCGCCAGTTGAAATCAGCGTCGAAAAGGTGTATGAACGTGTAAGGAACATTGAATGTGAATTTGGAAAACCGTACAAACGAGCAAACGACAAAAGTAGTTGGAAAAAATATCAATATTTTTTGATCTCCCTTACTGGAAAACTTTAGAAGTTAGACATTGTATTGATGTGATGCACGTAGAGAAAAATATTTGTGATAGTCTTGTTGGCACTCTGTTGAACATACCTGGTAAAACCAAAGATGGATATAATGCAAGACTTGATCTTGTTAATATTGGTATACGAGCAATGTTGGCACCAGAGAAGAAAGGAGATCGGAATTACTTACCTCCAGCTAGTTATACATTGTCTAGAAAGGAAAAAAGAATTCTCTGTCAGTGTTTGCACGATGTAAGGGTTCCACAAGGTTATTCTTCAAATATCAGTAATCTTGTTGTTATGAATGATTTGAAACTTGTGGGGATGAAGTCTCACGATTGTCACACTTTAATGCAGCAGTTGTTACCTGTAGCACTGAGATCCATATTACCGAAAGATGTTAGACAAGCAATAATAAAGTTGTGTTCCTTTTTCAATAAGATTTGCAGTAAAGTGGTCGATCCTGTGCAGTTAGACAAGTTACAGAATGAAATTGTGGTCACATTATGTCAGTTGGAGATGTTCTTCCCCCCGGCTTTTTTCGACATTATGATTCATCTTGTTATTCATTTGGTTAGAGAAGTTAAATTGTGCGGACCAGTTTTCTTAAGGTGGATGTATCCTTTCGAGCGTTATATGAAAGTGTTGAAAGGTTATTGCAAAAATCGTCAAAGACCAGATGCTAGTATTGTTGAAGGATACATAGCTGAGGAGGTTATCGAGTTTTGCACTGGATACCTAGCAAACACCAAAACTGTTGGACTTCCGAAGAATCGTCATGATAAACGTGCCGATGGTAAAGGGACACGTGGGATGAAAATGTTAAATCCAAATGGCGATGACTTAATGACAGTATATTTTATGTGTTGTGCAATTCGAATGAAGTTCAACCATACCTAAATGAACACATGAAGTTTCTAAAGGAAAGAAATCCTTTGTGGAGCGATCAACAAGTAATTAATAGTCACAATAAGAATTTCATCTCTTGGTTCAAAAATCTAGCATACAAGCGTGATGTTTCTGAGACAATACAGTGGTTGACTTACGGTCCGCATTCTGTTGTTATAAGTTACAATGGTTATGATATCAATGGATATTCTTTCTACACAATTTGTGAAGATGCGAAAGGTGCTGTTCAGAACAGTGGCGTCACCTTAATAGCAGAGTCTTTGCATTTGTCTAGTTCTAAAGACAAGAATCTTGTATACGCCGACATGTCCTATTACGGTGTAATTGAAGATATATGGGAGCTAGACTTTGTTAAATTCAAAGTACCTATATTTAGATGCAAGTGGGCTGATAATAAAACAGGAGTTCGAGTGGATGACTATGGCTTCACTTTAATTGATTTTTCAAAACAAGGGTATAAAGGAGAACCTTTTATTCTAGCTTCCCAAGCGAAACAAGTCTTCTATGTGGCTGATTCGTGTGATAAGAAATGGGCAGTAATTTTGGAAGGGAAGAAAAATATTGTATCAGATGATAGTCTGATCGAGTATGAAGAGACACCACCTTTCTCTAAGGAAGCACCTGAGTTGAACTCAGTAGATGAAGAAATAAATGTTGAGACTTGTATGTTTAGAGATGACCACGGTGAAGGTATATGGATTGAAAATCCATTAAGGAAAAAAAACAGTAAAGGTGCAAATTTTCTGTTGTAACAAATTGTAATAGACATTTAATCCATGTCTTTACCTTATTTAATTACTTGAATTTATCTTTTATAGTATAATGGCTCCGAAAAAGAAACCCACTTCCTCCGAGTCTGAAGGTTCGAAGACATACAGTACACGAGGTCCTTGTCTCATGAAAGAATTCGTGGGCAGAAGAACTAGAGACGGTAGAGTTCCAATCCAGTTTGATGACCGTCTTGAGCCCTTAGGCATGTTGTCTGATAATTGGAAAAGTTTTCTGGGTAGCTTAGCGAGGGCCAAAGTTGACATTTGTTTATCCAGTTGGGCTGATGTAGATGAGAAGTTGAAGGACACAATATGGGATAATGTGCAGGTAATGGTTCCATTATAGATTTCTATAGTTTTAGTTGAACTTTTGATATATATAAAGTTAACATGTTGTAGGAATCTTTTGAGTTCCAACCCACTGACAAGTTGAAGAAGAAGTGGATGACATACATGTCAGTTCGTTGGAGGGATTTCAAAACAAATTTAACGAACAAGTACATATTCGGAGACTACCAAGATAGAAATCCATGCGACGTCTATAACTTTATCACTCCGAATCAATGGGAGCTATTCAGAAAATCCAGAGATAGCCCGGAGTTTGAGGTATACTAAGTTTAATTTATAATATAGTAACTGAGTTTCAAAACAAACTTGTTAGTTATTGATTTTAGTGACAATCTAATAAACTTGATTTTAGGCCATCCGAGCAAAAAACCAAAAGATTAGATCTTCTAACAAGTATACCCATCGTATGTCTCGAGCGGGGTACCAGAAGTTAGAAGCACAAATGATGGCTGAAAAAATTGCTCAGAAGAGACAGGAGGCAATTGACTCCGGTATGAGTGAGGAGCAAGCAAGTAACCTATCTCCTCCTTCTCCCGTAGCTCGTTGTGATTCTTGGAAGAGAGCGAGAGTAAACTCCAGAGGGGAGTACGTCACAGACGAGTCGCAAGCTATCGGCTCGAAGATAGTAAGTTGCATCACTTATATATATGTTATTAATTCAGAATCATTAATTTTATATTGCTCAAATGATAGTAAATATTGTTTTAAACTTAGGACTCTCTGAAGTTGAGAGAATCTCAAGGCGAATTTGCTTCCGATGGTCAGAATGATATTCTACGCGAGGCCTTGGGAAACGACGAACACCCCGGTCGTGTGCGAGGGGTAGGGAGTAGAGTTGGACTTCGACAATATTATGGGAAGACTCAACGGTCTACTTCGACGACTGGTCATACCAAATGCCAGCAAGAGATCGCAGATTTGAAGAAGTCTTTGCAACTTCTTACGGAGAGATTGGATCGTGATTTGCCTACTTCTCCTACCCATCGTAAGACCAGTTCTTCCGCGGAGACTACTCCAGTTCCGCCAGTGTTCCGCCCTCATCGACATGATGATTTCGTGTCTCATTCTCGAGAATTGGCCCTCGTCGACAGTCCCTCGTTTGGAAACTTCGCGGATGGATCTAGATGTGCTTTATTTGTCGAAGACCCTGATCGAAGATTGGTGGGACACGGGAAAGTTTATAACATCTCCAGACACCACTTCACAGAGGTAGGAGAGGGAGAATTGAAGGTTGCAGTTGAGAGTTGCTTAGATCCTGGTGCTTTTGTGCCATTTCCAGAAGAAGAGATTGTTACTCTCGGCGATGCTATCGGTGGGTTCGTGCGTTGGCCTAGTTATTTAGTAGAGCTAAACGACAAACATGAGGTATAGTTTAACTTTGAAAGACTTTAAACTTCAAATTTGTTAACAATTGTATTTTAACGGTTCTATACATCTTTGTAAGGTGTCAAGCCCCCGGAGCAAAGGGTCAAACAACCAATCTCCGATCAACATTAATTCGCTTCCAAGTAGGTGCAAAATGTTGTATCAATGTATGGTAGGCAGGGAAGCACAATCCCTAAGTACCTTGGACTTGGAGGGGGATAAATGGTTGCCTCCCGCTTTGTACATCACCAAAGAGGATATCATGCAGTTCATGGCGATGGATTCGTTGTGTATCATGATTATCGACGTGCAAGTGAAGTAAGTGTTTTTTTGTATACAATGAAAAGTATTGAATAATTTTATCAAAACTATAATAAATTATAATTTTTATACTTGTAGACATCTTTACGACGCCAGAAGGTCAATATTTCCCGAGGATCAAGTATTTGGATTTATCAGTCCATCTACATATATATACGGGAATGATGATAAATCGGGTCAACTTGGGACATTCTTTAAAGAAGAAGACAAAAGATATTATCTGCTCCCTTATCATGAGAGGTAAACTTTGTAATTCAAAGTGAAATTTTATTTTGTAATAAGCTTCTAATTATATATATAACAAGGCTCATTGGATGCTTGTCGTTGTATGCCCCACGACTAATTCGGCATATTGGTTTGATCCGTTGGGGTCGAATAAACCAAGGGACTCAATAAAGAAACTTCTAAATATGTAAGTTCGTTTAGTTGTGAAAAAAGTAATTCTTGGATTTTTATTAGTATTATTGAATGATATTTTCACTTGTGCTACTCAGGGCAATTAAGGTTTACAGAGCTTTAGGTGGTAGTAGAACAACCACAAAATCTGGAATAACATGGCATGGAATGAGAGTACGTTCTTTCCCATTTTTGTTAATTAAGTTAGGAACAAATATTTAGCGAATTCCTATGTTTGTAGTACCGGAAGCAGGTTGGAAATACGGAATGCGGTTACTACGTGATGAGATACATGGAGGAAATCCTCGATGTAACAACTCAAGACGTATGTCTAACCGAGGTAATGTAGATCGTTATTCAATTGTATATTCAATTGTAGTTTCAATATTTAGTTATTAATATTCAACACACTTGTATTTTTTTGATAGGTTTTCCCAAAAAGTAGTGATCCATTCTCGCAACAGGAGCTCGATGAAACTCGCGACCGATGAGCTCGCTATTTCATCAGAAACATGCTGACGAACTAAGAGGTTCTCCTGCCAATTGTATTTTTTGTAATTTAGTTAACAAGTGCACTTGTATTACAAACCTACACTTTATGCCTTAATATAATCGCCTTAATTTTAGAATGAATTAATTGCAAGTGTGTTGAATGTCAATTGTGTGGTTGTATTTTTGTGTTTGTGTTTGTGCATGTATGCTTGTGGATGTATATGGATGTATGTGGATGTATATGGATGTATGTGGATGAAATTTATAGGTGAACGAATTTGGCGCAGTTGTATGTACACGACGACGATGACTAAAAACAATTTCGTCGGATCCTATTTATTTTTTTTGTCCAGGTTTGGGAATAGACGTCGGTTGTCTCTATCAGCCGACGTCTATTCCTCTGAAGAAAGGAATAGACGTCGGCTTTCTATGTAATCCGACGTCTATCCCTAAAGTATAGGCGTCGTATGTTAGTTACCCGACGTCTATCCCTAAAGTATAGGCGTCGTATGTTAGTTAACCGACGTCTATACATTAAAGAATACACGTCGGAGTCTAAGTAAGGTCGACGTCTATTCGTTAGGTATAGACGTCGGCGATACTATGGCCGACGTCTATGTATAGACGACGCACACATATACGTCGGATAGGGGTGTGCTTATATCCGACGTGTATAACCCCTTACATCCGACGAATATTCCCTTTTCTGTAGTAGTGATTGCACCGTTGTCCAGTCACACATTGCAGCCATGTAAGACAAATTATGATGAGACAATAAGTAAGATCCACAAGTAACGTATAAAGTGATGAAATTACAAGTTGAGACACAAATTATCTACTAAATAAAATAGAAAAAATCTACCATCAGGAGAAAAAAATCGGTGGAGAAAAAAAATCAACAGGAGTGAGTACATGAAAATGTTGTTTTCAGTCCCTCTTTTATTTATCAGTCAACATATAAGTCCGAGAAACTTTTCAGAAAAAAAAAGTCTGAGAGCCAGATTCCCATAATAGGTGGGTGACTTGTCGTTTACGAATTGGATAATAATAATCAAATAACATTTGTGTAAGACGATAATCAAAGAAGTATTTTCTAGTAGTTATTTAGTTGTCTTAATGCGAACAGCAATCTGAGACTCACTAAGCTATTCTAATTTAATTTGGATAGACGAGTACTTCAGGCTCTTTTGACTATGGTAAATTATGAATTATCTTCCTTAACTTGCAAAGTTTACCCACACTTCAACTCCTAGATCTTTCGTGAGTTTTCCAGGAGTTTTGTTGTTTTTACATTCTTTGATAAACGCAATATCCCATGTTTTGCCATCATCCACATTTTAAAAATATTACACATAGAAATATGTCAAATATACATTGTAGTACCAACAAAACTGGGGGAAAACCCATAACGGGAGATCTCCGCTCTCACCACAATTTATATATAGGTTGTTTTCCTTGTATGTCCATGCTAAATAGTTATAAACTTTCTATCTTCTCCTTTTATATATTGTTTATTCTGCTATGATTGTAAGATTTAGCCATTTATGTTGACGTCATTATAAACATCTTGATTTTTCTACTACCATTACGGTTGGTGGATTTTAATTTTTAGTCCAACTCTCCCAAACAACTAGTAGAATTTGTAACCTTGTAAATAGGAGTTGTAAATGACAACTGCCAGCTGATTAGGAGAGTTGGTGAGAGAAATGGTTTGACACAACATCAGGCAAAAATCTGAACAGATTCAGTCGACTGTTTGAAGAACGGTTGTCCAAAACACAAGGCTGACTTGGTCGAAATAATAGGTTCGAATGACCGAATAAGTTTCGGTTAACTAATCACCAACTATCAGTAATCTTTTCCAATTTCAACCAATTTAATTTCGATTCACCGAACAGGGTTCAGTTAGCCATACCAAGGTGGATAGTAAGAAATTGGTCGGGCTCTGATCAAATTGATTTCGGTCGTCTAGGACTAATTCGGTCGTCCGGATCAATAGTATGTCTTTTAACGCCAATGGTTGAAAATGAAATATCTATTGTGAGTCCAACAACTATATTGACACGTGAAAAAAGTCATTCCGGTCAAGAAGTAAACGGTTGGCCGATAGGAGATCGATCGTCCGAAAATGGATAAGACAAATGGGCTTTAAGACAAAATAAAAATATGACTGTTAGAGTAAAATCCAAAACCGGTCCAAGAGGATTGGGTTGACCTAATGCAATCGGTCATCCAAGTAGACAATTCTAGTAATGGTTATAACAACTACTGATAAGATGATTTCGGTCATCCGTTAGATGTTCGGTTGTCCGAATATGATTATGATAGAATCATTGTGCTCAAGTTTATATTTGATCCTATGGACTCAATAAATGAAAAATTACTAGTTTTGGTTCAAAATTGAGTTTTTGTTGCAATGCTCATCATCTTGATGATCTTGATCAACCTATTAAGATGATTTGCAAATACATATGCAATACATTGATTGACTAGGTTGATTGATTAAGATTAGTTTGATTAATCATCAAAATTAACATATATCAAGACGTAAAAGCCAACATGCATGGTATTGGAAGTTCTTCTTCCTCCTTTGATTCGTCTTTTTGTTATCCACACGGATTTGTAAATTAGTATTATCAACATCAGTGGCAATGCTATATATAAGGACCAGGACTTGACCTCCCTTGAATTTACTTTGGATTTTCCCTAATAAAATGTATACTAACTAGGATTTCACGCTGCGTGGATCTTCAACATGTAGTTAAGTATCTTATAATAAAGTTCATTGATATAAATTTGGAGTTACTTTAGAGTTATGTGTCGTTTCTCAGGTAACAACTTAGGAAGTAGAATACTATAGATATTTCTTAAGAGAAAACATAAAATAGTCACCACCTAAAACTGAAAACTACATGTTTGAAAATCAAAACATATAAACTCAAGATCCCTAAACAAACAACCAAACATTTTCAAAATAACACCAATGATTTGCAAATTCCAGCACAATCTCAAACAAACATTAGTATCAAATGTGGCACTTTAAACTTCATATTCAAGTGAAAGTACCGGTTTAAATGACACAACCAAATGTAACCTAAAAAAACATAAAATAGTTACTACAAAAAAACTACCAATTTGAAAACCAAAACATAAAAACTCAAGGTCCCAAACACAAAACCCAACCAATTAACATTTCCATCAACCCCAACTCCCTCGCTTCCCTCCTCAGATGCCAAAACACCCACCATCCACAACTATCTTTAGATCCCTAACTATTAATAGCCCATCCTCCTCCACCCCTCACCACTACCCACTCCATGCACGTCTGGCCCACCACCATGGCAAGCAGCTATTCAAAGATGCCGGACTCCACCAATCCGACAACAATCCCCACCCACCCGCCGGAACTCATCAAGCCGACCCTCACCCGCACCTACTCCTCCGCCTCCCATCGCTTCAAGTCCTATGCAGACCGCTTCAACGCGCCCCCAGGGGAGGCCGCCAGCCTGCATGGCTCCCTCCGGAAGTCGTTCTCGGTGAGACGGTCGTCGTCCGTCGCCGACGGGTACTGGAGGATCCAGGACTCGCGTGGGGAAGGTGAGGATGGGGTGGAGAGGAGTGGCGGGAAGAAGAAGGCGGGGATTATTAAGGCGTGTAAGAGGTTGTTCGGGATCAAGTCTAAGAAGAACTTGGAGCAATAATAGAGTGGGTGTGTTTGTGGTTAATTTGTTGAGGATGATGGGTTTGTGGGTTTTCTTTTTCAGTTGGTTTGGATGTATCGAATCGCCTGCGTTGGTTACGAGGATGTTCATACTTTGCATGGTTCCACGGTTCATTGCTTCTTAGTTCTTACCATTTATTTTTTTGCTAACGGAAAATGATGTTTGCAATTGGTTCTCCAAATGCGTGTCCGCCAATGATCCGCCTAAGTTGTTTTAAAGCGTTTTCGAATTTTGTTAATATTTTTTATTATTTAACCTTATGTAAACGCATGTAAGTCTATGGAAAACAAGGATATGAATGATTAACTTAGTTGTCTTCAGCCTATAAGATAGTCAGTTCAGCTGTATCAAAGATATTGTAAAGCTTTTTATGCTTGATTTCAAGTATAAATGTGGAAATAGATGGGAAAAAAGGAGCTCATTTCTTTTTGAAACCTTGAGTTTCTCGGAGTTGGGACAAATGAAGATACATGTGAAGCTGGTTTGGCGTTTTTTTTCTTCCTTCAGAGCTATGAATTAATAATTAATTAGCCAGAGGAAGGAGCCAATACATTTCTTTGTTTTTATTTGAATCAAGAGTCTGACCTTCAACAGAGGAGCACATGTCCCTTCACAATCACAACTACCAAAACATGTGTTGATGTGCATGTATCTGTATTAGAAGTGGTAAGTATATATAGGGGGAGAGAGAGGAATCCTAAATCCATATTGCATCATTTGGTCGAAAATAAATTATCTCCATGATTTGAAAATAATCTTTTACTCCAAAAAATCATTGGCTGAAAATACTCTTTGGGTGATTAATCACCTAGCAGAAACATGTATTGTGTAGAGTAGGAATTGTGTCTCTCAGAAATGTTAGATTGCCAAACTATTATGGTTTTATTTTTGGACAAGCAAAACTGATATATTAATGTTGTTAGCTAATAAATATTCAGTTAATCTCTACTCTGCGTTTCATGTCGGAATCTTAACCCCAACAAGGTTGAAGATCATGTTGAACCAAAAGCAATTACAGCCTGTGAGTTTCTACATTGTTGTGACCACGTTTTAATTGAATATTTGGTATCATGGGCTGTCAGCTACTGGAACTCTGAGCTTTCAGTCCATTGCTGTGCTCATAAATTAGTATTTTTAACCTGATTTTGTTGAACTTAAATAATTAAATTATTCCTTTCAAAAACTGATTTTTAATACATGAACTAGACAACAAATCACCTTAAGATATTAGATACTCAAAGATGATTCTTCAAGATCATAACTGGTTCGAATAAATTTTCAGATATATATTTATATATTTTCAATGAACACCGCAAAGGTAGATAAATTGATTACAATTAGTTAGGATCAAAGATTCAAAATACAACGAGGATCGTCATTTACTCATCTTACGAAATAGACATGTTCGTTTAGAATTATTTAGAATTCCAACTAGTTTTTGTTCGTCCTTCTTGATACAATTTTATGTAAGTTATAAGGTTGCCACATGATTACAACTTCGAGGTGGCAAAAAAGCTAGCCGAACCCTAAGGAGTAAAATTAGCTAGAGGCGCAGTAAGGATTACCAAGTCGTGTTCGTGTCAAACTGATTATAACCTGGCTTGTTTTAGACAAACCTAAACCCAAACATGTTTATTATACGGATAGAAAAGTAAAATCCAAATCCGACCCATGTAAAATCGTGTCAACCTGACTCAACCAATCTATTCGGTTTATAAAACGGGTCGTGTTTTTGTATGAGTTTTATTTATTCATGTAACCATTATGAATGATAAAAATTCAATATTAATTACAATTCGAATCCCAAGAGATTATAAAAACTACCAGGTAATGCAATTTGTTGTTGATTGTTAATTAAAATAGGGAATTACTATTCGTCACCCACAAATTACTTAAATCGCCCGCGTCAATTACCATTTTGCCAATCACTATCCATCAATACCCATTTCGTCCCGTCTATTAAAAGAAGGGTTCTCTCTCAGTTTTCCTCACTCAACCAGTACCAACACCAAGGAAATATCTGGCGAACCGTCTAAATCCGGCGAGGTAATTATAACTTTTTTCTTTCGACCGGGGCGTGGGGGAGGCGTTTTTTGCAAACGCCCCTGTTTTTTTAATAAAAATATTAAATTTATACGATGTGTTATCTCAAATTATTTCAGGTTCCGTTACAAGATTTCGGTGGTGACGTGGTGGATTCCAGTTAACGTCCTTGCATGCTGGAAATACTTCATGACTTACAAAAAACTAACTGTAATCCACCCGTCACCACCAAAATCTTGCAACGGAACCTGAAATAATTTGAGATAACACACCGTATAAATTTAAGATTTTTTTATTTAAAAAAACAAGGGCGTCTGCAAAAAATTCCTTGGTGTTGGTACTGATAGAGTGAGAAAACTGGGAGAGAAGTTTTCTTTTAAGAGATGTGACGAAATGAGTATTAATGGAAAGTGAAGGGAAAAATGGTGATTGGCGTGGGTGATTTAAGTAATTCGCGGACGACATTTAGCAGTTCAGTTAAAATATTTCGACATAAAATGACAGAAAGTATAAGGATTTTCCAAAGTATGAAAAGAGAGAGAAAGAGAGAAAAGAAAAACGAGAGAAAGAGAGAGAAAAGAGACAAGAGAAAAAGAGAAAAAAAGAAAAGAGAGAAAAAAAGAGTGAATAGTATAAGTATCTTTTTCAAAACTTACAACAAAATAAAGATAACTAGTAAATGTAGATAGTTTAAAGTTGATTTTGCAAAATTTCAAATTAAATAATAATATATTTAACGATAAATTAAAAGAGTGAGATCATTTTAAGGTTGAGTGGTATTATAGCAAATAAAATATTGGTTGTCAACAATTATGAATTTTTGAGTAGTATTTTGACAAAATCGATGTTTTGAAGTGACACGTAAGCAAAAGTCCTAAAACAAAATGTGTTACATCCATCCCTTCTAAACAACACCATGCATCTATTGGACAATCCAAAATTTGCAAATAATTTTACGAAATTACAAAATAAAATTTTGTTGTTAGCCATCATATAAATCATGCATACACGGTGGAGCCAATTTTTTTTCATTTGGGCGCTAAAATGAATAATACCTAGCTGACAACTCCAAACATATTTATGAAATAAAAAAGAAATACATTCATTATAGTTGAGCACTTCGATTTTTTGTATTTTGGAAACGTCCAATGAATACATTACTTTTCACACTTTACTTTAATCAAGACGGAAACTCGCCAAACTAATTTGAACTACCTATTTGTTTGTCAAACTAATTTGAAGTAAAGTTTTGTTGACGAGGTCGTTCATAGCCTCTGAATAAATAAAACCTTCGAACTTGATTACAGGGAAGCATAGCAACATCAAAGAACCCTTTCTTCCCAAGATATAGTTCTTGTATCTAGTCAACCATGTGGAGTGGTAAGAGAGAGATTAAAGAAAAGATGTATTTGGATCCCCTCACTAAGTCATTGTATAGGTTTTTAATACCTTATTACTTCCTCTTCATGGTCCCTTAAAGTTGTTACTACTTGACTGATCCTCAAGCATGAAGTTATGTTGAAGTCCTATGGACACGCTCCCCCAGCTAAAATGTGGTATTGGTGTAGTTTAGGCTTAAGACTTGAATGTGCCCTCGGGGTTAAGTGTTAGATCTTAATCCTTCCTTAAGGCTAATCACATTTTGGCTGGGTTAATTGGTGTTTAGGGGTGGATTTGTGAGGATGTGGTGGAGACTCGTGATTGGTTGTTGGGAGTGAGGTGGAAGCATGGGATTGGAGGTGTAGGTGAGGGCTATAAGAAGCAAACCGATCTCTTTCTCTTTCTTTTTCTCATCTCCATCTCTCACAATCTGTCTCCCTCTCAGCTCTCTAAGTTTCGGTGGTGAAGTGTTCCGGCGAAGAACGATGTTTGTAGTAAAGTCGTCGAGGTGGTGCGATCGGCGATCGAGAGGAAGCTCTTCGGAGAAAGCTCTTGGGTGTGGAAGCTTTTGCCGTTGATCTTCAAAGGTTTTTCAAACCTTGAAGGTATGTCAAACTTCTTGATTGACATTATATCATGCATATATTTATGTCTTATATTCTTTATTTTTAGCCTAAACAATGCTACGTAACGAGTTTTATGTTTAAGTTTCAGGCATAAACATGTTTGAGAAGAAGAGACTAAAAAAATGACTTAAAAACAAGAAAAAAGACTAAGTTGCAAGACTTATGGACTGAGGTGCAAGAGAGTAGGACCTGGATGTAAAACCAAAAGGACTAATGAGGAAATCAAGAAGCTCCACACCATTATGAGGAGTATTTTGGCAATTAGATTCGGGCCCAAACATCAACAACCAAATCGGGTTCATTAAACATCAAGAAATCAAGCCAGCAACGAACCACCGAAATCCAGACTCAATCAAACTATCTGGACCGCCAATTAGTAGTCCAAATTGGTCCAAAAGTTTCATGGTTGAGTCGGGTCGTGTATCATGTTGTTTTATGTCCATTTATAGTATGCATTTAGTCCCATATCGGGGGATTGTCCCCGATTACCTTTTTTCATGCCTATAAATAGAACTCTTCCTCCTCATTTGTATTCACCCATTACTTGGTGGTATTCTCTCTAATTGGAGTAAAGCCTTGAAGCAAAACTTAAGTGGAGAAGAATGCTACTTGTAATGTGAGTCATTTAATAAAATAATTTTTTATAGTTTTGTTCTCATGCTGTCTCTTTTTCTTGCATGTTTAACTTAATCTTGTTTCTTTAATCTTAGTCTAAATTAGTTAGAATGTCTCCTTTTCTTTATATGAATGATTTCTTAATGTGTAGTGAGTAGTTCCATTCCCCTTTGGGGGTGGAGATGATGTACATATATGTTGTGAAGTTTGGATGTTTGATGAATTTTTGATTGTGTAGACTTGCATGTTTATATGTTCATTGAGGTGTTTTAATCATCTACATGTTGGGGGATTTTGATGGGTTTTGCGATAATATTTAGACACTTCCCATGCTTAGTTTCCTCATGTTAATTGACTGAAATTTCCTGTTGAATATGCTACATGTTAGTTAAGTGTTTGTATTTGTGGTTGCTTGCTTGATTGTTTGAAGAAACTTTGTTTTGATAGGTTTTTCCATAACATTTAGACACGTCCCATGCTTAATTTTCTTCTTCACATGAGTTCATGGTTTTTGATGGGTCTTGCCATATCTTTAGACACTTATCATGCTGAGCCTAATCTTATGATATCAAGTAGTAATTGCCGATACGTTGTGTGGATGGATTGATAGGTTTTGCCACATCTTTAGACACTTCCTATGCATGAAAACACACACACGACGCACACACATACATGCTTACATGCATAATTCATCACTTATTTCACTTCATATGTGCACACACTCCACCCCTTAGGGGGTTTCTCTTCTTGATTTCCAATCTTTCGTTGCTTTCTTTTGCATTTCTTACTTACTAGTTTAGTGTAGTTTAATTTAGCATAACCAAATCTCTTATCCCTTTATTCACCACTTGAGTTCTGACAAACCAGAGGCTACTCACCTCCCCGTGGATCGACCCGTACTTGCCACCGCTTCATCGCGGCCGTGCACTTACGGAAATTAATCAAACGTTTAAACACATTTTTGACGCAGTTGCCAGGGAGGTGTCAGTCCAGACTCTGGTTTGGACGATTCGAGTGGATTTTATTTTTGTTTTTTTGTTTTCTTTATTTCAGGAGGCTCTAAATATCAAGGGAAGGCACCCGAAGAAGTTGGGAGGCCAACAGAGACAAACATACCGCCAATTAGTGGTGGTGGACCTCCAACTTGTAGCCTGGTGATCTCTTATTGCACTCTTCTTTCTTTTGGTTGTTTGTTGTTTCAACATAGTGGTCTGGGGCTAAATTTGGCATGTTTGCACTTGTAGTTTGCCCCCAGATCAATAATCAATCCTCTTTTAAGCAACTTGGACCCTAAAATCCAAAGCAAAAGATTAGACATTCTTGCTTATTTAGGTTATGCATCATGTACTTGACTTAGGCACGTAGATTGTCTTTTATTTTAGCTTTACCTTCAGTTGTTCAGTGCCGGCGTGATGTACGCATCTCCTACACTCATTCATGCATTTGGTATGACCATGCATTAATTAGTAGGAATTGCATTGCAACAAGTGTGAGTTGAGCGTTTGTTTGGAGAGTTGATTTCTAGATTAAAACTCCAAAATGCTACTGAGGAGGGGTTGTCCCATATAAGATAAAGTTGGGGGATTTCATCACTCTTTCCTATGCCTAAAAATCATACCAATCAAGAGCCTAATTTTAAAATCAAGTAGACATTGGCCCTAAGGATCTCGGGCGCATTAGGAGAGTGATCCGGTCGCGACCGTCATGGCCTGATCGCCGTCGCCCACTTTGTCGATAGCAAGAGAGACGAGATCTCCGGATCTTGGCTTGTGGGGCTTTGTGGGCCTCGTCGTAGGGAGTTGGGGCGTGTTGAGGTCGTGTGACCTCACAGTTAGGCGTCGTCTAGCTGTAAGGACCTATATCGACCTTAGGTTGTTTGAGCCTTGTTTGCTTGTGTGCTTCTACCAGTACCTACCCGCCGTAGCATAAAGACTTCTTCCTTTCTCTCCTGAGTCATTCCCTCTCTTCTGTGTCCTCCCGTCTTCTCCTATATGCACATTCTGCTTAGTTGTTTAAAAATAACAATAAAAAAATGGTTCGTGTGTGTGCACCTTTATGCATGTTTGTGTGGGCATGAGACGAGTGTGGCCGTTTGACAAGGCGTGTCGTCAATCCCGCCTCGGTAGTAAATTTCTCGATGGGTTCCATGGCTTCTCATTAACGTGAGGAGGAGCAGTTGCTGGACCCACCTGTTTCACATGTTCTTGTTCCTGTTTCTCTACGTGATAGATGCTACCCGAGCCATACTGCTCTACCTTCGTGCATCGTATTGTCAGAGGCGAATGTGAACCACTTTGAGGTTAAGCTTCAATTTATCTCCATGGTCCCTCACTTCACTGGGAAGGGTGACTGATTGACATCATTTCATGCTTATATTTGTATCTTATATTTATTATCTTACACCTAAGAAATGCTACGTGACGAGTTTTATGTTTGAATTTCAGAACTAAATAGGTTTGAAGAGATGAAGCATAAAAGGACCCAAAATCAGGGAAAAATGACTGAATTGTGAGACCTGGGGACTAAGATGCAAGGGAGAAGGACCTAAACGTAAAACTAAAGGACCAAAGAGCAAAACAGAAAACTCCACACCATCTTGGGGAGTATTTTGGCAATTAGATTCGGGTCGGAACTCCAACAAGTTAAGTATATGCATTAAAGACCAACAAAGACATCCAGAAAAGCCCAGAAGAAAACCTAACAGGGTCCGAACCATATAGACCGCCAATTGGTAGTCTGTTTTGGCCCAAATTCGCTAAGATTTTGGTGGGTCGCATATTATTGTGTATTTAGTCCATTTATGGTATTTGTTTAGTCCCACATCGGGGGATTGTCCCCGATTACCTTTTTCTATGGCTATAAATAGAACTCTTCACCTTCCATTGTAATTACCCATTACTAAGGAGTAAGTCATGAAGCAAAACTCAAGGTGGAGAAGAATGCTACCTTCAATGTGAGTCATTTGTTAATAAAATAATTGTTCTAGTTTATTTTAATCTTGTCTTTTAATTTGTGCATGCTTGTTTAGTCTTTCCTTTCCTTTTAAGTTTATTTAGTATTTCTTGCTTGCTTAGTGTAGTTTCATTTCAGTATTATGCTTCATTTTGTTAATATAGTTAGTGTAATGAGTAGTGAGTAGTTCCATCCCCATTTGGGGGGGGGGGTGGAGAAATATGTGATATAATCATGTAGTGTATTAAGTGTGTGTTATCTTAATTCCTTGAGCTTTATATGATTTCCATAACCGTCTAATGGGTTTACACTCTTATCTTTGATATGTTAATGCTCTTGAATGAAGCTTAGTCTATGCTTTGATTAGTGGACCTATTTTATGGGGAATGATAAGGTTAGGATATGGATGGAATTAATATTGGAAACACAAGTTGTAGTGTATGTACTCTTGTTGCCTTTACCTTGGTTAATGTCTTGTATGTTTTAATGATATAGTTTTATCTTAATTCATGTGGAGGCATAGTAGGGTCTAGTCTTTATACATGAGTTCATTTAGCTTCATTCCAATTATTGTCTTGTATGTTTTAATGATGCAGTCTTATCTTAATTCATGTGGAGGCAAAGTTGGATGTAGTTTTATGATTTCATGCACTACATGTTGTGAGGAGCGTAATTGAACACACACACACACATCTTTATATTCACATCATTTCTCTACCCCCTATGTGATTTAGTTTTATTGCTTATCTTCTATTTCCTTTTTGCATTTTAGTGTAGTTTAGTGTAACCAACATTTCTCTCCTTTCTTTACCACTCGCCTTCGAACAAACCAAAAGTCGACACACCTCCTGTGGATCGACCCGTATTTGCCACCACTTCAACACGGCCGTGCACTTGCGGTTAATTAAAACGTATCAATCAAGTTTTTGGCGCCGTTGCCGGGGAGGTGCTCTGTCCAGACTTTGGTTTGGATGATTCGAGTGGGGGTGACCCCTATATCTTTCTCAGGGAATTTGAGGACGTCTTTGCTATGTTCAAGCTCCAACAACTTAGCACATACTCCATTCATCTTAGGTTTGTCCACTTTGCATTAAATGACGATGCCAATAAGTGGTTGTACAGAAACCTGGCGAATGCCTTTAGGACTTGGGATGAATTTCAATCTGCATTCCTCAAGAAGTACTTCCCAAATCATCGGACTCAAATACTAAAGAACGAAATCAATTCGTTTTATCAACATGAGACCGAATCATTTCATGCATACTTAGAGAGGTTCAAGGAGCTACTATCCTCATGCCCTCACCATGGCATCGAGTTCTGGCACCCTTGTCAGATTGTCTTAGGAAATGACGAAAGGGAGGCATGAGCTTTCCTAAAAGGCCTCATTGAGAAAACCATGCAGTGGGAGAGTGCGAGGGAACCATCACCATCATCTAGAATTGGAGCGAGGATCGCAAATGCAAACTCGACTAGATCGGGTGCCACATTTGCTGTCGATACCACTACAGCCACCGAGGCACGCATGGCGGCCTTAATGTGCCGTATGTGTAATAACCTAAACTAAACATCATAATTAAATTAAACTAAACTTACTTAACCTAATTAATGCATGCATGTGAGAGTAGGAGGTGTTGGAAGGATGAGATGGAAAGTAACGTGTAGGATAGTGGTGAGGTTGTGATGCTAGCTTGTGATTGGAGGAGAGGGAGGTGAGATAAGGTGTGTGTATATATGTAGATTTGCTGTGAAGCGGGAGAAGGTTTTGGCTGGATAAGGATATTAGAAGTGAGGTGAGTCGGAGGAGGCAGTAAGGAGAGAAGAAGAAGAAGAAGAAGAAGAAGAAGAAAGGAAGAAGAAGAGAAGAAGTCTTGAAGGGAGCTCGGGAGGCTTCTTCACTCGACCAAAAGGTATGCCAAATCTTCATTATAACTCACTTGTGCCTTGTGAGTGTTGGGGATCGACGTTGGTGTCGAATTCCCCGTCGGAATTCAACCAATTCAGAGGTTGAAGACGACGATCGGTCGACCGGTGCCTGTGGGCAGTCGACCGATCCTATTATTATATTGTTGTTTACCCGCGAACGGTCGAACGATGTCGTTAGACGGTCGACCGTTATGCCAGATTGTGCGGGAAAAAGGGGATTATACTGTTATCGGTCGAACGGGACCACTTAGCCGGTCGACCGAATAACGATGAGAATGGGTCGGTTGGGGATTTTGACTTATTAAACGGTCGAACGTCCTTACCTTGTTCGACCGATCCATTCGATGCTAAGTCGGTTGGGAGCTTTGACCATCAAAACGGTCGACCGCTCTTTAACTCTCGGTCGACCGACTGAGCATTTAATTAAGCGGTAGAGTGCTTGTGTTGTTTCGGTCGAACTGTATTTCAGTTCCGGTCGACCGAACGAGACTTGGGCAAAATATTGAAATCCCTGTTATCGATCGAACGGCCCCTTGGTTCGACCGATCGGATATATATATTATATAAAAATGGTATAGCGTAGACCTTCCAAACGGTCGACCGCTAGATGACTTTTGTTCGACCGATTGGTCGGTAATTCGGTTGGCGTGGTTCGACCGGTAGATTTGTTTGTACAGTACTGTGTACTGTGTGGGGGACCGGTCGACCGGTGTGCTTGTAGCGGTCGACCGATCTGCCGCAGGTTGGTGGATTTATCCACACGCGATCCGTCGATGTCAGGTCGACTACCGGCTCCGAGGCGACGGTTGATTACCGGCTTTGAGAGCTACGGATTTCACCTTCGACGAAGGCGTATTATTGTTGTACTTTTTCCTCTCTTACCGAGCGGGGTGTGAGGGATGTGTACCGTAAACCTTGGGCTGTTTGCGAGGGTTTAGCGGTAGGCCGAGGATGTTCCGGCAGGGTGCGCGCTAGGCGACTCTTGGGGGAGCAGTGGCTGTCGTCTGACCCGAGTTGTGTATTCGGCGGGCTGACTCGCTCCTTGGGTGCGGCGTGTACCGGGGGTTCCTTCCTGCACGTTTTGGGGAGCAGTGGTGTCGACTGACCCTTGTGAGGCAGCGGTGGACTGACTTGACCCTAGTGACAGGAGTGGTTCAGTGCCGCGGAGGCGGTGAGGGCATTATTGTGGGCCCGAGGCGGATGACCATGTGCATAGCATTGCATTGTCTTTAATTCCTTTTTATATTTTTAGGAGGTTTGGTATACGGGGTTCCTGTAGGGAACTCAGGCATGTTTGTTTGTTTGCATTTCAGGTAGCGAGCAGGGTTAGGGTTTGAGGTGGTGACTGAGGACGGTGCCCCCGAGATCAGATCCTGTGTCCTCTTTTATCTTCTTTTGTTGAGGTAGTGATTACATGTACATTCATTTTGTTGTAATCACAGTTGACTCTTATGTATAGTTTGACTTCCACGTGGGTCTGTACCTTATATATTATATATATATGTTGGTTTGATTTCCAGTGACGTGCCCGTGTTGACCGTTGACGGTCTGTATTATTGTTTAAATTTTCCGCTGTTTTCGGGTACGTTACAATTTGGTATCAGAGCGTTGATCTCGGCGTACTTGTCCAAAGAAACCACCTTTGAGTTAGGAGTTAGGTCTAGAGGATCATGCATGCACAGATTATATTGATATTGTCTTGTTTCCTTTGGCAGATGCCTCCTAGACGGGGGAAGGCGGTTGCCCATACTCGCGGTGAGAGTGAGACTGCGAGGGATGAGGCTTGGGAGGATGAGCGTCGGACGTTGTTCGATACGGTCGGACGTCTGACAGAGATGCTACAGCAGCAGACGGCACAGACTGGGCAGACGGGGACTGGCGCTATGCATGACCGGTTTATGCGCCAGCATCCGCCTACCTTTCTGGGGCAGTACGACGCGGAGGCTGCGGAGGAGTGGATCTTCACGATGCAGAAGATCTTCAGTGCTATTGGTTGTCCTCCAGAGGCGAGAGTGGGCCTGGCTACTTATGTTTTGGGCGGTGCTGCGTCCAACTGGTGGAGGTCTACATCTGCAGTGGTGTTTGCTGACAGAGATGATATAGCATGGGAGGAGTTCGTTGGCGAGTTCAACGAGCAGTATTTTCCACAGCATGTCCAGGATCAGAAGAGGGAGGAGTTTCTGAGTCTTCAGCAGGGAGACATGACCCTAGCAGGCTACATCGGGAAGTTCAACGCCCTTGAGCGTTACTGTCCCGAGATGTATGTTACACAGGAGCAGAGGGCAGGGAAGTTCGTCCGAGGGCTCCGGAAGCAGTTGAGGACGAAGGTGCTGACACATATGCCACGCACATTAGCTGATGCGGTGAAGAGTGCTACTGTTCTTGATCGTGACTACAGGGAGAACTACCAGGATGAGAGGAGGCCATCGGGTAGGTTCTCAGGGAGGCCAGGAGGTCAGACTGGAGGGAATCCGGGCAAGAGGCCCAGATACGAGGGAGCAGGAGTTGCGGTACCACGACCTGAGCCTTGTGGTACTTGTGGGAGGTTTCACTCCGGGCCGTGCTTCACCCCCGGAGCATGTCATGGTTGTGGCCAGATGGGTCACTTTATCAGGAGCTGTCCGAGCCGAGGAGCTGGGCCGAGCAGACCACCGGGTTTACCAGCACCAGGCAGAGGTGGAGGCGGAAGTAGACCACCTTTCAGACCACAGCAGGGGCAGCGCACCGGCAGAGTTTATACCATCCAGGCAGAGGAGGCTCGTGATGGAGGCGCTGTCGTGGAAGGTACACTTCTTGTCGCAGGTTCAGTAGCTAGGGTGTTATTTGATTGTGGCGCGACACACTCGTTCATCTCAGAGCGATTTGCGGGAGTGTTGGGCTGTACCCTTGCGATGTTGACTGCCACTTTGGAGGTCAGCACACCCCTGGGTCTGGTGGGCACTGTGGGGAGATTTGTCCCCGGCGCCACGGTTGTTTCGGGAGATCAGGAGTTTCCGGCCGACCTGGTCTTGCTACCGATGGAGGACTTTGATGTCATACTTGGGATGGATTGGCTGTCCCAATATGATGTTCGAGTCTTGTGCCGTGAGAAGAAGATTTTGATCCCGAGGAAGGGTTTGCCTGATATTCTGATTAGAGGGATCAGAAGCAGAGGGGGTCGCATTATTGTATCTGCTGTTAGAGCTCAGAGACTGTTACAGCAGGGATGTGCAGCATTTCTGGCGACGCTTGTGGTTGCGGAGGCAGAGTCCCAGAGGCTAGAGGACATTGAGGTGGTGCAGGAGTTCGCGGATGTTTTTCCAGCGGAGATTCCAGGTTTACCACCACACCGGGAGTTGGAGTTCGGCATTGAGTTGGTAGCTGGCACTACACCACAGTCGAAGGCTCCATACCGGATGGCACCTGCTGAGTTGACAGAGTTGAAGAAGCAGTTGCAGGAGTTGATGGACTCTGGATTTATCAGACCGAGCGTCTCGCCTTGGGGTGCACCAGTTCTGTTTGTGAAGAAGAAGGACGGATCCTTGAGGATGTGCATAGACTACAGGATGCTGAACCAGGTGACGGTGAAGAATAGGTATCCCTTACCTAGGATCGAGGACCTCTTTGACCAGCTGCAGTCAGCGAAGGTTTTCTCGAAGATTGACCTGCGTTCAGGATATCACCAGTTGAGGATCCGAGATGAGGACATCCAGAAGACAGCCTTCAGGACGAGATATGGACACTATGAGTTCTTGGTGATGCCATTTGGATTGACGAATGCTCCGGCAGCATTCATGGATCTGATGCACCGGACGTTCAGGCAGTATATTGATATATTTGTGATTGTCTTCGTGGATGACATCTTGATCTATTCACCAGATGTGGAGCAGCACAGAGAGCATCTGAGGATTGTACTCAGCATCTTGAGGGCTCAGCAGTTATATGCTAAGTTCTCAAAGTGCGAGTTTTGGTTGGACAGAGTGGCATTCCTCGGACACATTGTATCGGCAGAGGGGATATCAGTGGATCCGGCGAAGGTAGAGGCGGTGACACAGTGGAGGACCCCTACGAGCGTGACGGAGATTAGGAGCTTTGTTGGACTGGCGGGTTATTACCGTCGCTTCATCAAGGACTTCTCGAGATTGGCAGCACCACTGACGGCTCTGACGCAGAAGGGAGTCACTTTTGTTTGGTCGCAGAAGTGCGAGGACAGCTTTCAGGAGCTGAAGAGACTGTTGACCACAGCACCAGTTTTATCATTGCCGAGTGGCACGGGTGGATTCGTGATTTATAGCGACGCTTCAGGTATTGGCTTAGGATGTGTACTTATGCAGCACGGGAGGGTGATCGCGTACGCATCCAGACAGCTGAAGGTCCATGAGAGGAATTACCCGACACATGATTTGGAGTTGGCAGCAGTGGTTCACGCACTGAAGACCTGGAGACACTATCTTTATGGCGAGCAGTTCGAGGTGTTTACAGATCATCAGAGTCTGAAGTACCTGTTCTCGCAGAAGGAGCTGAACATGAGGCAGCGCAGATGGCTTGAGTTCATTAAGGACTATGACTTCACTATCTCTTACCATCCGGGGAAGGCGAACACAGTTGCAGACGCTTTGAGCCGGAAGGTGGAGGTATCAGTAGCAGGCCTATGCATTCAGGAGTGGCGACTGCTGGAGTCTTTAGCAGAGTGGAGACCATTTGCAGATATCTCTGAGGGTGCAGTGATTGCAGGATTGAGAGTAGAGCCTCAGACAGTGTCAGCAGTGATTCATGCTCAGACTACAGATGAGGAGTTGAGCAGTTTGTTACAGTTAGCTGCCAGAGATGGGTCAGACTTCAGAGTTGGAGTGGATGGAGGTCTGAGATTCAGAGACCGTATCTGGGTGCCGAAGACAGAGGACCTGAGACATGATATCATGGAGGAGGCACACAGATCGAGATATTCCATTCATCCAGGGAGCACCAAGATGTACAAAGACCTGCAGCGGAACTTCTGGTGGCGAGGTATGAAGAAGGACGTTGCAGACTTCGTGTCGAGGTGTTTGGTCTGTCAGCAGGTGAAGATCGAGCACCAGAGACCAGCAGGGCAGATGCAGAGGATTGAGTTGCCCGAGTGGAAGTGGGAGCACGTGACGATGGATTTTGTTACGGGGCTACCGAAGACACGGAGATTCCACGACGCGATTTGGGTTATAGTCGATCGACTGACCAAGTCGGCGCATTTCTTAGCTATTAAGACCACTCTTGCTCTGGAGGGGCTAGCTAAGTTATATATTGAGGAGATTGTCAGACTTCATGGTGTACCAGTCAGTATTATTTCAGACAGAGATCCCAGATTCACTTCGAGATTTTGGGAGAGTCTACACAGAGCACTGGGGACACGTCTGAAGTTTAGCACAGCTTTCCACCCACAGACAGATGGCCAGTTAGAGCGGACGATACAGACATTGGAGGACATGCTGAGAGCGTGTACACTGGACTGGGCCGGACATTGGGATGAGCATTTGCCGTTGATCGAGTTTGCCTACAACAACAGCTACCACTCGAGTATTGGGATGGCACCCTATGAGGCATTATACGGGAGACCGTGTAGATCGCCGGTATGCTGGAGTGATGTGGGCGAGAGACAGCTAGTTGGACCTGACATTATCCAGTGGTATTCAGAGAAGGTCGACGTGATTCGGAGACGACTAGCTACGGCGCAGAGCAGGCAGAAGAGTTATGCTGATACGCGGAGGCGTGAGCTGACTTTTGAGGTAGGAGATCATGTCTTCCTGAAGATCTCACCTTCCAGAGGTGTGATGAGATTCGGGAAGAAGGGGAAGCTGAGTCCGAGATATGTCGGACCTTTTGAGATATTGGATCGGGTCGGTGAGGTGGCATATAGGATTGCACTACCGCCACAGTTTGCAGGACTTCACAACGTCTTCCATGTTTCTATGCTGAGGAAGTACGTGGCCGATCCAGCTCATGTGATAGAGATATCAGTACCGGAGATCCAGCAGGATTTGTCATTAGATGAGAGACCAGTTGAGATTGTGGATCAGATGGTACATCAGCTCAGGAGGAGAGCGATTCCGATGGTGAAGGTCAGGTGGCAGCATCACACTGACAGAGAGGCTACCTGGGAGATCGAGGAGGATGTCAGGAAGCAGTATCCAGAGTTGTTTCGGTAAGTCAGTTGTTTCGAATTTCGCGGACGAAATTCTTTTAAGGAGGGTAGATTGTAATAACCTAAACTAAACATCATAATTAAATTAAACTAAACTTACTTAACCTAATTAATGCATGCATGTGAGAGTAGGAGGTGTTGGAAGGATGAGATGGAAAGTAACGTGTAGGATAGTGGTGAGGTTGTGATGCTAGCTTGTGATTGGAGGAGAGGGAGGTGAGATAAGGTGTGTGTATATATGTAGATTTGCTGTGAAGCGGGAGAAGGTTTTGGCTGGATAAGGATATTAGAAGTGAGGTGAGTCGGAGGAGGCAGTAAGGAGAGAAGAAGAAGAAGAAGAAGAAGAAGAAGAAGAAGAAGAAGAAAGGAAGAAGAAGAGAAGAAGTCTTGAAGGGAGCTCGGGAGGCTTCTTCACTCGACCAAAAGGTATGCCAAATCTTCATTATAACTCACTTGTGCCTTGTGAGTGTTGGGGATCGACGTTGGTGTCGAATTCCCCGTCGGAATTCAACCAATTCAGAGGTTGAAGACGACGATCGGTCGACCGGTGCCTGTGGGCAGTCGACCGATCCTATTATTATATTGTTGTTTACCCGCGAACGGTCGAACGATGTCGTTAGACGGTCGACCGTTATGCCAGATTGTGCGGGAAAAAGGGGATTATACTGTTATCGGTCGAACGGGACCACTTAGCCGGTCGACCGAATAACGATGAGAATGGGTCGGTTGGGGATTTTGACTTATTAAACGGTCGAACGTCCTTACCTTGTTCGACCGATCCATTCGATGCTAAGTCGGTTGGGAGCTTTGACCATCAAAACGGTCGACCGCTCTTTAACTCTCGGTCGACCGACTGAGCATTTAATTAAGCGGTAGAGTGCTTGTGTTGTTTCGGTCGAACTGTATTTCAGTTCCGGTCGACCGAACGAGACTTGGGCAAAATATTGAAATCCCTGTTATCGGTCGAACGGCCCCTTGGTTCGACCGATCGGATATATATATTATATAAAAATGGTATAGCGTAGACCTTCCAAACGGTCGACCGCTAGATGACTTTTGTTCGACCGATTGGTCGGTAATTCGGTTGGCGTGGTTCGACCGGTAGATTTGTTTGTACAGTACTGTGTACTGTGTGGGGGACCGGTCGACCGGTGTGCTTGTAGCGGTCGACCGATCTGCCGCAGGTTGGTGGATTTATCCACACGCGATCCGTCGATGTCAGGTCGACTACCGGCTCCGAGGCGACGGTTGATTACCGGCTTTGAGAGCTACGGATTTCACCTTCGACGAAGGCGTATTATTGTTGTACTTTTTCCTCTCTTACCGAGCGGGGTGTGAGGGATGTGTACCGTAAACCTTGGGCTGTTTGCGAGGGTTTAGCGGTAGGCCGAGGATGTTCCGGCAGGGTGCGCGCTAGGCGACTCTTGGGGGAGCAGTGGCTGTCGTCTGACCCGAGTTGTGTATTCGGCGGGCTGACTCGCTCCTTGGGTGCGGCGTGTACCGGGGGTTCCTTCCTGCACGTTTTGGGGAGCAGTGGTGTCGACTGACCCTTGTGAGGCAGCGGTGGACTGACTTGACCCTAGTGACAGGAGTGGTTCAGTGCCGCGGAGGCGGTGAGGGCATTATTGTGGGCCCGAGGCGGATGACCATGTGCATAGCATTGCATTGTCTTTAATTCCTTTTTATATTTTTAGGAGGTTTGGTATACGGGGTTCCTGTAGGGAACTCAGGCATGTTTGTTTGTTTGCATTTCAGGTAGCGAGCAGGGTTAGGGTTTGAGGTGGTGACTGAGGACGGTGCCCCCGAGATCAGATCCTGTGTCCTCTTTTATCTTCTTTTGTTGAGGTAGTGATTACATGTACATTCATTTTGTTGTAATCACAGTTGACTCTTATGTATAGTTTGACTTCCACGTGGGTCTGTACCTTATATATTATATATATATGTTGGTTTGATTTCCAGTGACGTGCCCGTGTTGACCGTTGACGGTCTGTATTATTGTTTAAATTTTCCGCTGTTTTCGGGTACGTTACAGTATGGATTCGATTGAGCTCCAAAACCAACAAGGTGTGTCTCATGTGTCTGCATCTGGTCCGGTTCCTTGTTATTTGTGTGGTAGGATAGGTCATGTAGGAGGCGAGTGTGCATCAATTCCTCCTTAGATGGAACATGTCAATGCCATCTATGATAGATACATGAATGACCCATACTCATCATCATATAATCCCAATTGGAGGAACCACCCTAACTTTTCATGGAACCAAAATAATGTCTAGGGTGGTCCTTCAAACTTCTCTAGACCACCTAACATACCACACCAACCTCCCCTGCATTCCGAATCTTATCAGCCACCCCAAGCTCAAATCACCAATCAATCAGGTTTCCCAAATTCCAGCAATATGGAAACCCGATTCAATTCGTTTGAGATCTTGACTCGTGGACTTGAAAACTCATTGAAAAACTTTATGTCATCCACAAGTCAAGTTCTCACTTCGAATCAAAAAACAATCAAATCTCTTGAGGTTCAGATGAGTCAATTGGCTCAGTATGTACATGAGAGAGAGCGAGGGACTCTTCCTAGCCAGCCTGAGGCTAACCCCCGCATGTACCAGCAACAACACATGCAAAATTAGAGTTTGGTAACTTGGGGGCGGCAAGTGAATCATGTGGAGGACCTTTTCACCATGTCAATGCCATTGTAACCTTAAGGAATAGAAAGCAGGTTGACAATCGCTGTAGTTTTGCCTTGCACTAGTCGAATGATGCCTTGGGTGGTTGACCAGTCAAGATAGCAGGCAAGCTCTGGGGGTTTTTGGTCGGACGGGCCCCCTTTGCCGTTCGACCGATTACACTGTTGGTAACTCGGTTCAGGCATCAACCTTCAAAATGGTCGACCGCCATTTTGATCTGTTTGACTGATTGTACCTGTAGCTAAGACGGTTCTGGTCTAGACCTTCAAAATGGTCGACCGCCTGTATGATTGTTCGACCGTTATTTTGTGGACAGGTTTGGACATAGCGTGGACAATCTAAATGGTCGACACTCTTGACTCTGCACTGACCGATCATTTAAGTTAACTTAAAGTCGGTTCGATTGGTGCGAGTGTGGTTCGACCGGTGTGACTTAGAGAAATGTGGGAAGGCCTGGAGAATATCGGTCGACCGGGATGTTCGACTGTTGGGCTTGAAATGTTATTGGTTTTGTGGCGTAGATCTTCTAAATGGTTGACTGCTTGTGACCGTTGTTTGACTGGTTGATTGTTTTGTTGTTGGCCAAGGGAGTTGACCCTTTTAGCGGTCGACCGTCCCTGACTTGGTTTGACCATTTGCAGTTGATTTGTTCGACCATTGGTGTATCGGTCGAGACACTTGCCTGGTTCTTGAGAGAGTTGGTCGATCGACTTTTGGTTTTGTACTTGTGAGGTACTTTTAGTGTCGTTGTCCTTGTAAGGTGGGTTGGTTGGAGGATGTTTTTCTGGCAAGGGTGCCTTGTGTGTATGTGTGATACAGTGGTTGGGTGAAAGAGCCCTGGAGCCCCGTAGCTGCTAGTGTGTAGTTGTGGTTGGGTGAAAAAGCCCTGGAGCCCCATAGAACGTTCGGGTTGGGTGAAAGAGCCTTGGAGCCCTGGTCTTAGGTCGTGGTTGCTGTAGTTGGGTGAAAGAGCCCTAGAGCCCAGCCTTGTGATAGCGTGTCTTCCACTGTTGAAAGAATTGCATGCTACGTTTGTTGTATCTTGTTCATATATGTGTTATGGGTTTGGCATATAGGGTTTCCTTCTTGAAACTCAAGCATAGTTGCATGTTTACTTTTCAGGGCGGGAGTGGCATTAGAGGGTGGTGACCTCGGAGGAGCATCCGGGATGTAATCCTGCTTTCCCTTTTTTGGAGGTTGTAGTGATTACATGTATATTTCTGTATAGTCTTTTGATGTCACTTTTGAAACATTCAGATATATTTGTTACATATATGTTGGTGCACCTGGTGTTATCTTTCGTAATGTCCTCAGTGTATGATTTGACTTTGTTGATAGTTCTTTTTAAATTTTAACTTTTTCCACCTTTTGAGGATGTTACATTAAGTTTGGGTAGCTTCTAGGCCACATCGTTAGCCAACGAAGGATCAACCTTGACTTAGCTAAAGCTAAGGGAATCATTGATATGCATGCACCAAAGACAGAGAAGGAAATCTCTTGTGATGAGTAAAATGTATAGTGGCTTTGTCGCTCAACTCACCCCCATATGTGAGCCGATCTTCAAACTACCCAAGAAGAACACAATAGAAGGGTGGAATGACGATTGTTGATGAGCCTTCAAAGCGATCAAAAGATACCTGATGGACCCAACAATACTCGTTCGTCCGATTTCTAGGAAACCATTCATCCTATACCTATCCATGAGCGAGATATCCATGTTCAGTTTGTTTGGGTGTATCGAATTGCTTGCGTTGGTTACGAGGACGTCCATACTTTGTATGGTTTGATAGTTCTCCTAGATTTCTTCTTTCCATTTTTTTTGAAAATGGAAAATGATGTTTGCAATTGGTTGTCCAAATGTGTGTCCCTCAATGATCTGCTTAAGTTGTTTTAAGGTGTTTTGATTTTTCTTTAATATTTTTTTATTTAACCTTACGTAAACACATGTAAGCCGCTAGAAAACAAGGATATGAATAACTTAGCTGCCTTCAGTTTGCAATCTTTAGTTGAGGAAACGATCAAATAGTCTGTTCAACTATATCAAAGATATTGTAAAGTTTCTATGCTTGATTTCAAGTATAAATGTGGAAATATATGTGAAACAAGGAGCTCATTTTTTGAAACCTTGAACTCTCAGTTTCGGAGTTGGGATAAATGAAGACACATGTGAAGTTGGTTTTGTGATCTTTCAATTTTCTTCTTTTCTCTTCAGAGCTATGAACTAATAGCCAAGTGAAGGAGCCAATGTATCCGGGATGGCTATGAGAGAACCCACCTGGTTTCCTACGCACCTCTGACATGGTAGCCATGCCATTTCAGAGTGGTAAGAATCTCTATCGAAGGTAGTTTTTTGAGAAACATTTTCGAAAGAGATAGTTTTGGTGATGGCAACATATATCTGAATACTTGAAATTTAAATATGTAAACTATGCATATATGATGCTTCCCCTATGAATGTGCAAAGTTTTTGTTCAATTATCTTTAATTTCAAGGTTTCATCTCCCCCCTTGACATCAATCAAATTTTAAATAATGTGATCATGGAATTTCTGATGTAATGAATTTGCTCCCCCTTAATTTTGCAATTCATTACTCTCTCTGGATAAAGATATTCAATAAGCTCCCCCGATCAATATTTATAGGTCTATCAATTAGGCTTAATTTTTCATTTTACTCCCCCTTAATGATATACATTAAGCTTATCATAATTGATCAATGAATGATATAAAAGATATCATAATTAAGCATTCATGTCATATTGGAACCAATTCTATATGCTTAGGAGGATTACAAATGTTACCAAACTTGCATTTTTTTTGCAAAGCAAAAGGGAGGCTTGGCCTCTAAATATATTAAATGAAAGAATCGAGTTTACAACTAGAAAACCTGAAAAGAAAAACTTGAAGTCCGCGGGCATGCTAACATGCATAACCGGCCACAAACACTACAAGTATTACAACCCTCAAGCCATGTAGTTAAGAACATTTCCGAGTATCCCCAAACTAACACCACGTGTTCTGAAAATTCTGCTCGTCGCTATCTTTATCCGCAAGTTTCTTGACTTTGTACCGAAGACACCCAACCATGTCCTTGATTGCAACCACGATGTCTCCTGGCTTCTTCTTCTCTCCCTCGAAAATCTGTCGGTTCTGTTCCAGCCAGCACTCATGAATCATGGCAATAAGAGCCCACCTTCGCACCACCTTCTCAATTCGGCTTCCTCTCGCGTGTGCGAGGCGTGTAGCTTCACCTTCGAGGGATCTTGCTATCCGAGTTCCCAGCTTCATGAGAAGGAGTAGTGCTGTCCACACCTCCTTTATGTACGAACACCTCCATAATAGATGGTCCATGTCCTCTTCCGCCCTCTTACAAAGGATACAAACCGGGTCATGCTTCGCTCCTCGTAAGTTCATAAGCTTCTTTGTTAGGAGGCGCCCCCTCATTGCACGCCAAGCTGTAATAGCATGCTTGGGAATTGCATGTTTGTGCCAAACCACATCCGCCCAAGTGACCTTCCTCCCCGGTTCCACCACCCATTTCCACACTTCCTTGATTCCTAATGTAGCCCCCTTTCCTTCTATGCGCTTTGGCTGGTTGATACCTCCATGAATGCGTGTATTTGTGATCTTCAAGTGAATTTCCTCCATTATCGTTGATCTTGGGGGGGGGGGGGGGGGGGGGGGAGGTTCCATTTTCCCTCTCTTATGAAGTAGGATACTTTTGTATCCCAAGGCACTCCCAATTCATGATGAAGTCGAGCCCCCCAACTCTCGCATTGAAATGGTTCGCCACACCATGGATATTGGAAAAACCGTATCTCTTGCCCACCTCCCACCTCATATTGGATGTGTCGTCGGGCAATGTCGCGAACTCGGAGAATCCCTCGCCATGCCCATGATGATGTTGATGGTGGCCTTGCTAGCCAAATAGATCGGTTTTTAAGGTATTTTCGTCTTATACACTTCACCCAAAGGGAGCGTCCTTCCACCACGACAAGCCATAATAGGCGAAGGAGGCCCACATCATTCCAAGTCGTTAATCTTTTCAGACCGAGCCCTCTTTTATCATTTGGTGTACACACATCCTTCCACGCCACATCAGCCCACTTCTTTTGCCCTCCCCAAATGAAGTGATCCATGAGGCTCTCCATGTCTTGCAGCACCTTGCGTGGAATGAGGAAAGCGGAGGTCCAATAGATATTAAGGGAGACAAGCATGCTTCTCACAAGTTCTACCCGGCCGGCAATGGATAGGAAATTCTGCTTCCAAGCGCTAAGACGTTGCTTGACCTTGTTTACAAGTGACATGCAATGAGTTCACCCCATCCTCCCGGAGAATAATGGCAGCACGAGGTACACCACCGGAAGTTCCTTTCGTTCCATACGAAGGTGGGCTGCGATCCAAGCTCCATGTGGCACGTCCCTTCCCATGAAAACTTGGCATTTCGCCGTGCTAAATCTCAGCCCCGAACATGCCGTGAACTCCTCTAGGACAGCCCTTATGGCACGAGCGTTTGCCTTTGTTGCACTAGCAAAGACTAGGACATCATCGGCAAAGAGAAAGTGAGAAACGAGCACATCCCCGTAAGATAAGGGCTCAATCCTTCCATCCATCACCGCTTTTTTTACCATCTCACTTAAGACTTCCATACACATAAATAAAAGTAGGGTGCCAACGGATCACCTTGCCTTAAGCCATTTCTCGCAGCAAAAGCGGTGGAGTTAGCTCCATTTACCGTCACCACAAAAGATGCTTTGACACAACTCATAATCAGCCTTCTCCACTTTAGAGGGAGACCAAAGCGACTCATCACCTCATCAAGGAAGCACCACGAGATGGAGTCATACGCTTTCTGGATATCAAGCTTTAGGCACATGCGTCCCCTCCCTTTGTCAAGGTGTAGATTGTGGCATAGTTCATGTGCGAGGAGAATATTATCACCAATTCGCCTTCCTTTGACAAAAGCACTTTGGTTCTCCCCAATCAACCTTGGTAGCAGACCCTTCAAACGGTTTGCAAGCACTTTGGACGTGAACCTATAGGTCATGTTGCATAGAGAGATAGGGCGGTAATCCTCTACCAAATTCGGTGCCTTCTTCTTCGGGATAACTGTAATTGAGGTAGAGTTCCATTGGGTTAACACTCTTCCGCTGTCCAAACAAGAGTTCATGGCCTGGAATACGTCTCCTTTGATGGTGTCCCACGCGGTCTTGAAATTTTTTGCGTTGAAGCCATCGGGGCATGGTGCCTTGTCCACATTTGCATATAACACCACCTCTTCAATTTCTTTTAATTCCAACTTTCGTGTGAGGTTTCTCCCTTCCTCCGACAGGATCTGTGGGAAAAGGAGGGAAGGGTCAAGTGGTTGTACCTGAAAATCATTAGCAAATAGGTTAGCATAAAAACGCCGAAAGGCGTCCCAAATTTCGCCTTCCTCCTCCACGATATGCGCTCCCTCACATACTCTCCTCACTTGATTGGTGGCTCTCCTCACTTGGAGTTGCGCATGGAAAAACCTAGTGTTTCGATCCCCCTCTTTCAGCCACTTCACCCTTGATTTTTGACGGATAAGAGATTTCTCCCGAGCAAGGACACGCTCAAGTTCCCCCTTTGCTATCCCTTCAGCAGCGGCTAGAGCTTGGTCATTTGGTAGGTTTTGCCTTTCCTTCCTCACCTCCTCAAGGGCAATCTGGGCCTCACCCACTTTGTTTGTAATGTTTCCAAAGGTTCTTCTACTCCATCCTATAAGTAACACGAAACATAGGCGTGCCAATCACAAAAGTAGACCAAGCTTGATCCACTACGGCTTGAAACTCCACATGCTCCGCCCAATGGTTTTTGAAACGAAACATCTTCTTTTTCCGTCTCTCATTTCCCTCCGTCCTCATTACTAGCATGGCATGGTCACTTAGATCCTTATCATCGAGATGTAGTAGGATTTCGGAAACATCTCGAGCCACGTATTGTTCATAAGTATACAGTCAATCCTTGTCTCAATACACACACTTCCTTCGGAGGAATTTGACCACGTGAAGTCCCCTCCCGTAGAGGGCACCTCAAGCACCTGAAGTGCATCAATACACTCATTAAAGTCTTTCATCGCTATCTCATTTCCAGCAGCACCACCACGTTTCTCACTAGCAAAACGAATACAATTGAAGGCACCTCCTACAATCCACGGCCGCGAAACCTCCGGAGCCGCAAGATGAAGATCACTCCACAAATCTCTCCTATCTACATGCCCATTTTCACGATACACCGCCGTGATATCAAATGCTGTCCCATCCTTCTTGTGACAACCCTTGAAGTGGAGTAGTTGTGGTGTTTCGAAAGTAACATGAAGATCGATAATGTGGTCATTCCACAACACCAACAACCGTCCCGAGTCCACGATCAAGCTATTTGCAATCCACGTATGAGGCCAAATCGCTCGTTTGAATCGTTCCATCTTCTTGTATTTTACCTTGTGTTCCATAAGACATACCACATCCAGATTTGTCTTCTTTATTCGACCCCTAATCATGAGTGCACGACCGCCTCCATTTGCTCCGCCCACATTCCACATTAGTACATCATCAGTTTAAGGTGCGGGGTGACCCCCATGACCTCCACGCGATATTTTGTTGTTAATCTTCCTCTCGGATCGCCTAAGTGTGGGTGGTAGCGAGGCCGCTTTCTTTAAACTCGGTTGTACAATTCCCACACCCTCTTTCTCTTCTTCCCCCTCCTCCACAAGATCCTTGTTTCTGAGAATGTTGTACCTTCCTCCACTCGTGTGTGACATGTGGCTTGTGAAGTCTTTACTCTTTGCTACTCGTGTTGGTGAATTCCACCCCACTTCCTCATTTACCAAAGAAGCTAGCCCACTCACACGATTTTCACCTTGGTGGTTTGTCCTCTTGCTTTCTTGCATGCCTGAGATTTTGTGACCCCCATTTCCATGATCACTTGTGAATAAGTTTGCCCTCACCTTCTCTTGTGTAGCATGTTCGGCCCCCATGCTGCTCCTAGTATTGTCTTCTAGGGTTGCCTCTCCCAAAAGAGCAACTCTTCTTCACCCATAATTCGTGAGGACCTCTCTTGCAAAATGCCCTCTTGCTTTTCCCTCCTCTTCTTGCTTTCTGAAAATTGTTCCCCAAGAGTAGGATAATTGTCAATCTCCCTCTCAATTCGTGGGGGACTTTCTTGCAAATGTTCCTTTTGCTCTTCACTCCTTTTCTTTCCTCTAAGTGAGGTGCTATCTGAAAATTGTCCCCTAAGAGGAGTCAAATGGTCCAACTCCCTCTCTTTTGCAAACAAAATAGGTGCCTCCTCATTTGCCCATTCAAACCTAGAGCACTCAACTTTCTTCCCATTGGCTTTTCCCGAAATAGAACAACCACTTTCCTCTCCCACTTCCCTTTGCTCTTCTTGTCCACCAATAGGCTCACTCTCTTGTGCACCCGAAGGGGAATCCGTTTGGACCTCCTCCAACATGTCTCCCATCTTAACCCCAAAGCAAAGCTGGTCCTCCTCACATGCTACTTGCACCAATTTGTTCCCTCTCTCAAGAGAGAAACACGCACCCTTCATGTTATTGTAAATTCCCTCCACTTGTGCACCCTCACCTACCACTCCACATGGCACTTCATGACTTTCTCCCACTTCCACATCCTCACTCCTTCCTTCCACGTCATCATCTCTTCCAGCCTCTTCTTTCTCCTCTTGCCCTCTAGCTGCTAACTCCTCCAAGCAATTTTGAGTGCCACGAGTAGACACCTTTGAATTTCCTTCCTTCACATTGCCATTTCCAGCCTTCCTCCTATTAACAACGACCCACCTCTCCTCCTTTCCTTTTTGAGTCTCACTACCCTTGTTTATGGCCCCTCTCCTCAGCTTGCAATGCTCCAAGTCATGACCAAACTCGCTACAATCCGTACAATATCCGGGCCTCCATTCATACTCCACATTTACTCTATGTATGCCGGCCTCTTCTATTTGCACCTCCACCCAACTTGGGTAACTAAAATCAGAAGCCACTTCCACGCACACCCTAGCATAGGCTAGTCTCCTCCCCGATGCGGTTTGCTCATCCATGTATAATGGCCTCCCAAGAACACTCACAATGTTGCTCAACGTTTTTTGAGACCAAAAGCGAAGGTCTAGCTCCGGAAGACGAATCCAAATGGGAACCGTGGTGATGTTTGCCCTTTGCAAAGCAATTTTCAGAGCCCATTCTAGAAACACATGGGGGCACCCACGAATGAAACATGGGCCTCCTTCAAGCACACGTTTTCCGTCTTTAGCAAGGGAGAAACGAAAAAGGAGGAGCCCTTGGATCCTCTTTATGACCTCCATTGCTCCAGCCAAGCCCCACATCTTGTGGAGTTGTTTCTCAAGTGTAGGCAAGTGTGGTCTAAATGCAATGAAATAACCAACAAGAAACTTATCCCATCTCTTCAACGCCTCAACTACCTCTTGCTTGGAGCAAATAGCCATCTTCTCTCCTCCCTTCTCAGCCGAAGGGACATACTCTAGGGCTGTGGAAACCATATTTCCAGCCTTGAATAATTCACTCCACTTCCTTGGGGGACCAAGAACACTCCCTAGAGGTGGTGCGGAACCAACATCACCTTCATCTCCAAGAGATGAGGATGGAACATGTAATTGTGGTGGATGGAGACCCTTTAACGTGCCACAACCTCCATCTTCTACAAACAAATGGGTAGAACCAAGCTTGGGATCCATTTTGGTGCACAAAACCAAGAGATTTGGTGGAGAAAAAGTCGAAAACCCAAGAAACACCTAGTTTTCCCATATTTCGCCACTCCTCTCTCCTCTCATGTTTTTCTCACCAAACTTGCATTCCTCATTGTTTTGGTTCCATTCTTCTCTTGATAGTGCAACCAGTTTGAATTTGACTTTGCAAGCTTGGTCGGTCACTACCGATCTCCCATCTTCTAAGTACCTACAAGTGTAGATTTAGGTCCCCAAACAACTATGGGTGCTCAAATGTTAGTTTAGGAACCCAAACCATTTTGGTTTTGGGAGCCCACACACATTATGAACTATGTTTAACAACCAAATGCTTTCCATTCAAAGTAGTATGAACTATATGATTTTTAACATGTGAAACATTATATCCTAAACCATGTTTGTCTAGTGATTGCCTTTGACTACCTAGAAGCAGGTCAAGTATTTTAGTTCCATTTGTGAATTTTCTAGATATTTTCTTAATTGAGCATTACATGCCTTAAGATCTATTTGTTCAACATCAATGGTAGTTGCTTTTAGACTAGCAAGTTCTAATGCATTTGTTTCATGTCTAGAAAGCACATCATTCTTCCCATTCATGATAGTTTCAATTTGACATTGGATATCATTTATAAGCTTTCTAGAATTCTTGTTCTTATCACAAATGATCTCATATTGTGCAACTAAATCATGAAATCCATTTTGAAGCTCATCAAAAGTATATAAATCCTTTTTAGAGCATGCGTTTTCACTAGAATATGATCTAGTTGAGGAAGAGTTAGATCTAGTAGAACAAGAGTTAGAGGCTACCTTACTTTGTTCATCTTCAATGTCCATGAAGTAAGTGTGGGCAACTTCTCTTCTACTTGGTAGAGATGATGATGATGATGATGATGATGATGAAGATGATGAAGAGTCATCCCATGCGGCTTTGTGAGCTTCTATCTCCTTGTCTTTTCTCTTGCTCCTTTCTCTTTCTCTCCTTCTCTCCCTTGTCTCATTTTCACTATTCTCCTTTTGCTTTTCTTTTTCCCGCTTCTCACTTCTTCTCACTCTTCTTTCTTTCTTTCTTTCTTTCTTTCTTTTCTCCCTTTTCTTTCTTGAGGAATTTGAAGAAGTCTTTTGCTAGGACTTCAATGTCCTCATTCTCCTTGGTTCATCAAATTTGGCGTGCAAAGCCAAGTAAGTGTTCTTCTTGGAGGCTTCTTTCTCCTTTCTGTCATTGATTTGGAGTTCATAAGCCATGAGATTGCCAATCAATTCCTCAATCTTTAGTTGGGAAATGTCATGTACTTCTTCAATTGCGGTGACATTCTCTTCCCATTCATAGTTAAGCGACCAGGAACTTTCTCGCCATGTCCCCCTCACTGAAATTTCTTCCAAGAACTTTGAGAGAGTTAGTAATATCGGTGAAGTGAGTGTTCGTCTCGCTTATGTTCTCATCGGGTTGCATAGTGAAAATTTCATATTTATGCATGAGGAGACTAATTCTTGTTTCTTTAGTTTTACTATCTCTCTCATGATGCATTTGAAGTTTATGCCAAATTTCATATGCACTATCACAACCTCTAACCCTATTATATTTACCCTCATTTGAGCCACAATAAAGAATGTTCATTATGCTAGAGTTCATTTCATATATTTTTTCATTTTAGCCCTAGTTAATGTAGCTAATTCTTCTTCATTTAGAGGAGTGTAAGGGTTTTGTAAGAAGATCCAATACACGAGGTCATTAGAAATCTAAAATATTTTCATTCTATTCTTCCAATAATCATAATTCGATCCATTAAGCAAAGAAGACCTAGTTATGCATAAACCCTCTACGTGATTAGATGATGAAGTCATACTAAACTTGAAAGGAATGTGTTCTAAAAGTTTTACTTTTATAAGTCAATAGTTATGAATTGAATATGCAAACATTTTGTTCTTTGATTATGGTATTCGTTTTGGAAGTGTTAAGGAAGAGACACTTGGTCCTTAACCGTAGAGCTCTAAAAGATAATGGTTTATATAAATCAAAAGTTATTCACAATCATGGTAATTAACATGGAACATTAATCACCGAGATAAGATTGTCGTGTTGGTCATCAATTGTTGTAGCTCTACAAATAATTGACGACACGAGTATATAAAAGAGGAAAAGATTACTTTTATATATTGAATAGACCTAACAAGTAAAATATTATGGAATTGTGTTTCGTGTCATTAGTGTTTTACTGTGTCTTTGATCCTAAGATATGAGACTTATATCTTTTCACTCATGAAGTGCTTAATTTGATTATTGTCAAAAGCTATCAATGAGTGTAGTGATAAAGGCAATAGTTGGTTGAACATGACTTGTGTTGCAAAAGATAACTAGTCAAACGATTATCATTGCCCCTCTTAATTGAGTGATGATATTAGTGGGCCCCTTGATAAAGCAAAATTGTAATGTGCACAATGTAACTTGAGTTAAGTTACATAGTTATAATTACCTTAAAGAGATCAAGAAATGAATATAATACAAAGGTGACACATTTCTACTTCGTATATATTCTTAATATCATGAGGCAAGGGACGGACACAAGTGGTGCACTTACATCACTAAATGGATCGTGTTTTAGTTCGAGTGGAACAAAGACATCTATGCTAATTGGGTAACTATAATGTGTAGCTAGATGCCGCTTATAGTTTGGGATATTAAGTGTTTAATATCGCTGCCAATTGTCTTAGATCCTCCTATAGGTCACACCACAAAATAGGGAAACAATAAGCTTGATTTTGAGTTCATATGATGTGTCGGGTTTCATGTGAAAAATGGACACATGTGGTGAATGAATAAAATCAATATGTCATAAGATTGACATAATTAGAATCCTAATAATTCATATGATGTGTATATATTATGGGGTGTAATAATTTAATATTACATATGATAATATATTACATAAGATATGAATTTTCTATAAACCCCAAAAGATCAAATTTTGTTGGATATTAATCCAAAATTTGACAAATGCAAAATCGAGGTCAAAACGGTCCACCAGTTTGGGTTCGGTCGACCGAGGTGTCTTAGGAACGGTCCACCGAATGAAGATCGGATAACGCGATTGGTTGACCAAAATTGTCTGGAGTGCCTGGACAATTGGTTTCAGTCAACTGAGCGTGAACGGTAAACCGAGAGAAAATATCCAGGAGATATCTTGGGATATTTTTGGTAGACCGAAGGTGACACGGTCGTCTGATGAAGATTCGCTAGGAGAAATTTTGGTGGGTCAACGGTCGACCGGAGCAAGACGCGGATCGTCTGAATTTTTCCAGAGAATTTTGTCATGCATATTCGGTCGACCGTCTAGCTCACGGGCCACCAAACATGTGTTAAAACCGGAAGGTTCAGTTAACCGAGAAGAATTCTCGGTCAACGAAACAACACGATTTTGCCTGAATTATTAAGAGAATAATTAGATCATGGGTTTGATTAATTCCAGATTTGATCAAACATTTTTGAGGATGCTTATGTGGCAATTTGAGATTAATTTTAGGAGAGAATAAGCAATAGATCACGGCTAAAGAATAGTTCGTGATAAAGATGTTTTTGGAGCCTATAAAAGCATCCCTCATCCTACTTGTTTATGTTAATGCATAAATTGTCTCTCTCATTAATCTCTCCCTTAATCACCACAAAAATATCTTAATAGTTTTATGTTTTGGAGATAGAAATCTCAGGAGCTTAAAGAGGGGTTATTAGCTAGATTCTAAGCTTAATTAGAGATTGATTGGCTAGCTCATTTTTCTCTAATATTGTTTAGAGTTTGATGAACACTTGGAGGCGAATCGGCAGACGATTCGACGAGCAACGGAACTTCGGATCTTCTGAAAGGTTTTAGAGCTTTGTGTATGATCCTCTATCCTTTGTTTATTTTAATATGTGTAGGAATGCATGATATTAGAATAAACAAATACATGTACGTAAAATCAATGAAAATATGAAATCGATCTTGTATGTTTGTATTAATTTTTTAAAATCTATACATACATAGGGACACGAAATCCTACAGTGGTATCAGAGCATTTAGTTCATATTTTCAATGATTAGACTATATAATTAATTTTAGTTTATCATCTACAATCGAAAAAATTAATGTTCTATGTCTTTTTTGAGTTTTTCGATAGTTTTGTTGATTTAATTCTAATTGATCCTTTGATAGTTTTAAATGTTTTGAAACACATCATGTGAATGTTAGAATTAAAATTTAGAATTATGTCTAATATATAATTTTTTAAATTAAATGATTATTTTATAAGGAATCGACGAAACGAAAAAGACATATGTTTATCTTTCCTTAAAATTTTTATTTTTGGAAATTGGATAAACAGTGGTTCAAATGTTTTGTGTTTTGAACTATGGATGCATTAAATCATTTTTAATGGATTCCAAATGATTTTAGAATTGTTTTATTTATAGATGCATGATAAACTAAATCGAGTAATTTATAGTATATGTACACGCGTTGCTCGAGTTCTCTAATGCAGGGATATGTGAGTTTGTATGTCCTGATGAAGCCATGTGTGAATGAATGAATGTGTATGTTATTATTGTTCAATCACAGGGGCTTATGTATATGTAAAAGCCAAATTCTATATCTATGCATATGCATGCATATGAGAGAGTTTTTACATAGGACTTGCACTAGACAATTTTCGAATTGTGAGATGCATGCTTATATTTTTGCAATATCAATATCAATATCAATGGTGCAAGCGGAAGTCTTGGAGAAGGTGCAAAAGTCAAGGATGAGGGAACATATAAACTCACATCAATGCGTGTGTGAATGGATATATTTATGTTTGTGTGCTTGACATGTATGTGACTGTATGGATGAATGTTAGGATGTGTATAGGTAATAAAATGCATGATCACCTAAATTCTAAAATGACATATAAATGTTTAAATTGTCCAACCAAAAATTAAGAGTATTTTTCTTTCTTTTTTCATCCACTAGCATCCATCGATCGAGGGATATTCTACTTGGCCTTAGCGGGAGATAACTTCCTCCAGCTTTGGGAATAGTGGGAGATATAAAGTTGTCTATTCTTGTGCCAGGAATAGATGTATGAGATACGATTCACCCTTAGTTGACACTGAGTATCCTTGTTTGTGAATACAATGGATAAACGTATCTCGTATCATATGAAATAAGTTTTCTTAATAAGACCCGAACCCTAGCTCGGTTTTGAGAAAGAGAGTTTTGTTACGAGGATTGGTCAAATTCCATCTTAATTAAAACGACAAGTCATAAGAGTTTGAAAATGCAAATGTTGCGATATTTTGAAATGGTTATGATTAAAAAATGTTTTCTTACATTGATTTTATAATATATCTGATAGCTCTTAGATAGTTTGTATTATAATTGATAGGATCTTGAATTACTACATTTATGGACAAATTTTTATTTACGGTATTGAATTTTTAAAAACATAAATTGACATTAAATCCCATATAATATATTTTGTAAAAATGTCGAATATTCAACCTATTGTGTGATCTATGATTAAAAACATCCTTTGGCAAATGAAGGCTCAAACTTCATATGCTGGCAACTCAGGTTCAATATCGTGTTGAAGTTTGAGAAACTATCTCATATTTTGGATGGTGAAATCCCAAAATTAAATGAGAAGGCAACGATACCGAGAAAGAGGCAAAAGCCAAGAGAACCAAGTTCACGGTCTAATGGTGGCCTCCTTGGGTGACTCGCTTCAAGCGAAATACTTGGATACAAAACCCAAGAAGACCATGGAAGCTTTAATAATGATGTTCATGGATAGTGCTAGAAAAGAGCACTATCATACCACCATCGCACTCACAAGGTGCCATATGGCGGAGGGAACATCGGTATCCATGCATTTTCTCACGATGCAAGGATACCTTGAGAAGTTGTCGAAACACTCTTCCCCGATGCCCGATGACATTGCGGAAGATTTGATTATTGGCTCTCTAGCCCCATCCTACAAGGACTTCATTATGGACTATCATGTGCGTGAGAAAGGAGTGAGTCTTGAGAAACTTCACAATGCTCTCAAAATGGCTGAAGTTAACATGGGCAAGGGTCGGGACAAGAACGTCTGATTGATTGTTTTATATTAACCACAAGTGCACGACCGCGTTGAAGCGGTGACAAATATGGGTCGTCCACTGGGAGGTGTGTCGACGTTTAGTTTGTGCGAAGGCGAGTGGTAAAGAAAGGAGAGAAATGTTGATTACACTAAACTACACTAAGATGCAAAAGGAAATGAAAGATAAGCAATAAAACTAAATCCCAAAGGGGGTAGAGAAATAATGTGAACATAAAGAAGTGTGTGTGTGTGTTCATTAAGCTCCTCACAACATGTAGTTCATGAAATCATAAAACTACATCCAACTTTGCCTCCACATGAATTAAGATAAGACTACATCATTAAAACATACAAGACAATAATTGGAATGAAGCTACATGAACTCAAGTATAAAGACTATACCCTACTATGCCTCCGCATGAATTAAGATAAGACTACATCATTAAAACATACAAGACATTAGCTAAGGTAAAGGCAACAAGAGCACATACACTACAAATTGTGTTTCCAATATTAACTTCATCCATATCCTAACCTTATCATTCCCCATAAAATAGGTCCACTAATCAAAACATAAGCTAAGCTTCATTCAAGAGCATTATCATATCAAAGATAAGAGTGAAAACCCATTAGATGGTTATGGAAATCATATAAAGCTCAAGGGATAAAGATAACACACACTTAATACACTACATGATTATATCACATATTTCTCCACCCCCCAAATGGGGATGGAACTACTCACTACTCATTACACTAACTATATTAGCAAAAGAAAGCATAATACTGAAATGAAAGTTAACTAAGAAGGCAAGAAGCATTAAAGAAACATAAAAGGAAAGGAAAGACTAAACAAACATGCACAAATTAAAAGACAAGATTAAAAGAAACTAGAAGAATTATTTTATTAACAAATGACTCACATTGAAGGTAGCATTCTTCTCCACCTTGAGTTTTTGCTTCAAGGCTCACTCCTTAGTAGAGAGAATGCCACCAAGCAATGGGTAATTACAATGGAAGGTGAAGAGTTCTATTTATAAGCATAGAAAAAGCTAATCGGGGACAATCCCCCGATGTGGGACTAAACCAATACCACAAATATCCTAAACGGACTTTAATACAAGTCCAGAAGAAATTTGGGTGGATCCTGAGTAATATGGACCGCCAATTGGCGGTCCAAAAACTTCGGATCGCGTTGGAATTTGTTGTGGGTTTCGATCTGGTATTGTTGGTCTTTGATGCGGTTACTTGACTTGTTGGAGCTCCGACCCGAATGGAATTGGTAAAATACTCCCCATGATGGTGTGGAGTATTCTGTTTTGCTCTTAGGTCCTTCAGTCTTACATTCAGGTCCTTCTCCCTTGCATCTTAGTCCCCAGATCTCACAATTCAGTCTTTTTCCCAGCTTTTGGGTCCTTTTATGCTTCATCTCTTCAAACCTATTTATTCCTGAAAACTAAACATAAAACTCGTAACATAGCATTGTTTAGGTGAAAGATAATGGATATAAGATACAAATATAAACATGAAATGATGCCAATCAAATACCCCCACACCTAACTTTTGCTAGTCCCGAGCAAAACAAAGAAAGGAAAAAGCATACGAAAAACAAGAAATCCTAATTCACTTTCGTAGGAATCACGGTTGCACTTAGCACGTGCAACAAGCCGTTAAACCTCTTTGTTGCCAAGGAGGAGTGTTGTCTCCTGAGGGTTTTCAGCAGATATACCCACAAAATCCGAACAAGATGCATTATTCAATCTAGACACTCGACTCGTTGGAAATATTTTGTCGATAAATGGACGGGATAATGCTACGGGCCGACCCTATATAGGTGACCAGTCCACACCTCTAACCTAATGAACCATTCGTGCAAGTTAAATAAGGAATTAAGTGAAAGACATGGACAACCTCAACATCCTCAAGTGCTACAAAGTGTAAAGTCCATTAAGGTTCTTATTTTAATTATCATTTTTTTTCTTTTTGTTTCTTTTCACATTTTTTTCTTCTTTTTCTTTTTATTAGTTGGAGCTTCATTCTCCCAGGGTCAGGTTTCGTGCATCATTGCCCATGAGGACTTACACAATCACGTACACTGATGTGAATTAAATTTATACCGCAAGTGCACGGCGTCAATGGAGACGTGGCAAATACGGGTCGAACACAAGGAGGGAGAAATTTGTTATTAATGTGATTTCGATTGGGGGAAAGAAGGAGAGAAGAAATAAGTTGGTTTTGAGATTTTTGATTTTTAATTATCTAAAGCAAGAAACAAGAACAATTAAAACTAATACAAGAACAAAGAGGTGAATTCCGTTGGGTGGAGGTTTAGATTTAAGGTTTAGATTAGAGAATTCAGAAACTTATAATAAATCATATTAGTTATAAAGCATTACATGATAAATGATTTAACATAAACTCAAGTAATCAAAATATACTAACACGAAATTAAAATAATAACATTCATTCATCTTATCTTCACCCTAAATCCGTCACCTCCACCCTTTGGAAGGAGTTAGAAACTCATAGAGGGAGGAAGAAGGGGTCCTAGAGACATTACAAAAGAAAAGTAAAAACAAGAAATAAAAGACAGAATTTTATTACTAAAGTGAAGAGTACAAAACTGAAAATAAAAACAACTAAAAACTTGGTCTAAGGCCAAGGACCCTTCTACCATCGTTCTCGGGGCTATTTATAGCCGATACAAGGGATCCCAATACATAAATGGAACGTACACGCGTCAATACAGCATTGGTAAAATTTGAGCACACGGATCGACTTTTGTGCGGCGAAATCGCCGCAATTTGTACATGAGGTGCGGCGGAATCGCCACCTTTTTGGCTCGGATTCGATCCAGATTTTTCCTGTGTGTTTATGGTATGATTTGATCCTCCTTTGCGCGTCTGGATTGATTCTTTTCATTCTTTTGAGCTCCGGATTAATTCCTTTATATATATGGAGATTCACATTGATTTTTCTTTAGATTTTCTCCATAATAATAAAAGCTACTCGTGATTTGCAATTAGGTGCTTGACTTTTTGCAATTAAGTCCCCGGCTACTTTTGTGCTTAAGTCTTTGTTCTTTTTGTAATTAGATTTGAATGCTTTTATGCTTGGATACATTTCCATTTGTAACCTGATAAACTTGAACTTGGTCTTTATGATAGAAATGAGTCTTTTGCACGCGTTTATGCTCGAGATGTGGGTAAATTGCATTCAGGTCCCTGTATTCTGTAAATAAGACTAAACACATACCTTAGTAGCATTTATTGATGTAAAAGTAATCTAAATGAAAGACATATGATGCAATGTATGCAATGCATCATACACCTTTCCCCAAATCTCCACATAGGGCAATCCCTACCATCCGTGTAACGGGAGTTCGGTCGGCGCATCCCAAGTCAGATGACTCGAAAGCACAAGGCACAAAGTCCCCTCAGACCTACTTTCCCGAGTGATAGGAGCCGTGCGAGAAGAGAGAACACCTACTCACTTATTTCTTATCTACACATGAACCAAAACCCCTACACTAATGTCTCACAACAGGATTTAGAGGGTCATTGACTACAACAAACTTCCTTAAGTTAACAAACACGAATTATTGACTCACTAGGTTCAGGGTGGACTTCATTAAATGTTTGAGCACTGAAACCCTATGATTACTCACCCCAAGGGAAAACTGGGGTGCATCCTAACGACTCGATAAATCCTAAAGTCACTGTACTAGATATCCTAATGCATCAAGTTCAAGACAATTTTGAGAGCTTTCTTTTTACTTTGCCTCTCAACGGTTTTGCACATGCTAAACACACGCAAAACCCACAAAACATTTTCTTTCGCAAACACATGAAGATTTTGAAAGAAATGTGAAAATTTTAAAGCACTAGGCATGCAAAAGAAGACAAGTCACCCAAGGATCATGGCAAGCAAATATATCGATATTAAATGCAGCACACTAACATGACCCTAAAAATGCAAACAAAAGAAAACAAAATCAAAGGAAAAAGACTCAACTATGTACATACGTAAAACACCCCCCCACACCTAGTTCATGCATTGTCCTCAATGAATGTGAGCTAGATATTATATGGAGTTATGCATGAAAAAGAATAGATCTCACCAACGTGAAGTACAAAGGGAAGTTTCGGCTATGTTGATGGACACAACCCAAATTACCTCAAAACCTGTGAGAATCTAAAGAAGGGATACAAATACGTGAAAGAACTGGGGCCCAAATACACAAGGGTTGGAGCCCACAACAATCGATGGTCACTGAAGGAGTCTTTTATTGTACTTTTTTTTCTATCTACTCGGACTAATCCACCTACTCGATTTCTTATATTTAAAGTGATTTGTGTATTTACTCCAATAATACTATTGTTCCGGACCATTATAAATGAGGATCCTGGTAAGATATGCACTTCTTCAGGAATGAAAAAAAATGGATCTACTTTAATTTGGGATTTAGGATTAAATTTAAATTCTTTTGTTCCTCGATACTCAATCAAATCCTCTTTTTTGACGATAGAATCCAACTCTATGGTCCCATATCTCTTCTTTTTTTTCCTTTTTTGTTCTTTTTATTTTTATTTTTTATATAACTATGTACAAACATAAGTTCCCATCTTCATTTGTCAAAAGACATCAAATGGGAACCTCAAGAGTGGGTCAATGCACTTGGAAAGAGAACATGACACCACGTGGGGCCAGAATACGCATGGTGGACCCCCTTCACAAAGAGCACCAGATGAAATGAGAGGTTCATGAATTGGACGCAAAGGCGTCTCATTCAAAGGATCAAACTGAAAGAGCTTGAACCTCTCAAGAGTTTGGGAAATGAGGGGCAACGGAAGAAGAGTTTCTCCCATTGCGCTGCTGAAGTTATGATCGTCAATCCAAACTCTCCAACCAACAGGCTGGTGCGTCGGAACGAGGTCAAGAACCTCGTTAGGCATGTCCGACACACCAGGCGAACAAAAAGTGGGTCTCATATCCAAGGTATCCTCCAAGGAACTCCTAATACCCTTATGAGCAATGTAGTTGTTTGATGTTCCATCATTTCCAAGATGATCAGGAACAATAGTGAGAGGCAAACTCTCATCAGGTTGTTTGAAATTGAGGGGACTAGGGAGCTCTTGCTCCACTAGAGGAGATTCCTTAGGAGGTACAACAATAAGGTCATGTGGCTCAAGGGCCACGGGACAAGAAGATAAGGCACAATCATGTGCCGACTCGTAATGAAGCTGGTCCATGTTATTCTCAATTGGGATCGAATCGTCCACCAAGTGATCGTGAATTGAAACCCCAAGTCCCTCAGACTGACTAGGAGTTTGACTTTGAAAGATTGTGCTTTGAATTTGTGGATGTGGTGGTGGCGGTTTGATATCAAAAGATGAATCCTCATGTTGACAAGAAAAGTTACTTTCCTCACGTTCACGTAATTGCTGCGACATTTGACTCACTTGCAGTGCCATATTTTGTATGGACTGTTGAGTGGTTTCCATGAACGTAAGGAAAGTTTGTTTCAAGGAATCAGGTATGCGGTCAACTATGAGGTCCAAGTCAGAGCTTGGGAAATTTTGGGGTTGGGTGTTGATGGGCTGAGAATGAGTCCAATGATTTGAAGTGGGGTGTTGGTAGAATTCTGGGTATTCGGGAGGAGGATACTGGGGTGGAAATGATGTATAAGAATTTGAATACGAATTGTCTCCCCACGAATCCATCCCTCTCGGGTTGTACGCGGATGCGTAATGGTCATAATGAGCATTTTGGGAAAATGTGTTCTCATACTCAGGCTCAGGGGCAATATAAGGACATTCCCCTATAACATGACCACTCAACCCACAACAGTCACATGGTACGGCTACTGGAGCCACCGGTGCACCCATGTCATCTACCACATGCATGAAAGAGGCCAAAGGTTCTTGTAATGTCTCAGATTGATGACAACCATATGATCCGACGTAACTAGATGGTGGTCTAGCAGTCGGTGCCTCTCTCATACTACCCCAATATGAAGATTGCTCAGTCACAGAATTAAGATTGTCCCAACCATATAGGGTGTTAGTCTGAGCCACCCCAGGATGCATGGGTCGGGAGTACCAGGGAGAATCGTCCTGGTCCAACAATGATATGGATGGTCGCCCATGCAACCATCCATCACAACAAAGAACTCTAGAGTCGACCACTCTCACCACCACGAGGCTAGACTCGCAAAAAGTGCACGACTCGACCCTAAAACGCTACCAGAGAGTGTAAAGGGGAGGAGACTATAATGTAGAAGAAGGTGAGAAGAAGATGACTCAGAGGAGAAGGGAAGAATCCTAGAGCTAGCGTGGGTAATGGGATCAGGTAGAAGCCTAACTAGCAAGAAAAGCTTTCTTTGGAACATGAGTTTTTCTCTTCTTGGTGCATAAGTCCTTGAGAACCTTGGCATAATGTGGCATTTGCTGAATCACCTCCAACAGAGGGATGTTCACCTTAACTTGCCTAAACATCTCAAGCATCTTGTGATGCTGATCTGAGGTTTTCTTTTTAAGGTTCTCAGGGAATGGCGCCTTCGGGGCATAAGGGTGCGAAGGAACCCCAGAATTCTGGTCCAAAGAAACATGAGTGGGGACCTCAGAATCTGATTCCTTCGACACAAGAGGAGACAAGGGGACCTCAGGGTTCGGCCCCTTTGTCGAAGGAAATGTAGAAAGAAGCTCCGGATCTGGCTCCTTCCTGGAAGTATTTGTGGAGGGAGCCTCAGGATCCGGCTCCCTCAAAGATGGTGATGACAAAGAAGGCACCCCAATGTGGTTGTCCACCTCCTTACCAGACCTCAAAGTATGAATGACATTAATGTGATGGGTCGGTTCAGAGGTAGCATGAGGTAAATATGTCCTTCCTTGAGAATGGGTACCCCGAGGATTCACCTCGGGTTGACTCGGGAACTGACCTTTCTCACGTTCATGGAATTGATGAGCCAACTGGCTAACTTGCATTTCCAAAGCCTTGACTGTACTTTGCAACGCTTGAAGGGTCAGATCACAAGAATGGTCCTTGGGGTCAAACCGCTGGGGTGGTGGAGTCTGGTTGGAATAACCCGACGATGAGGCATGAGCAGGTTGGTAATTATAGTGCTGAGACCTTTGATGTGGGGGTCGGTAGGTCGCCGATGGGCATGGAGGTTGATAAGGTGGAGGTTGAAGTTGAGCGTGAGAGATCTGACCGTTACCCCCACTAGGCCCCCAAGAGAAGTTAGGATGGTTACGCCATCCCGGGTTGTAGGAGTGACTGTACGGGTCGTTACGGGGCCTCTGTTGATACATCACATTTGCATGCTCAGTATCCCTTGGAGCGTAAGCGCATTCCAAGTCATCATGGCCCGTAAGTCCACACCTACCACACCCGGGAGTAGCGACCTGAGCTACAGGCTCTCGGTCCAACTCTAAACTCTCAATCCTACGCATGAGAGCAGCCATTTTCGCCTCAGACGCGATCGATGACTCAACTTGATAAGATCCAGCTCGACCAGAAGACCTGGCGGCTGGTGGCTCTCTCATGGTGTCCCACTCAATGGTGCGTTCAGCCATTAACTCAAAAGTGTCCTATGCCTCATCGATGAGTTTCATTTGGAAGTCACCCTGACACATCGACTCCAACAATGTGCGGGTGTTGTAGTTGAGGCCCTCATAAACAATTTGGCACAGCTGCCATAGCTCAACTCATGATGAGGGCACTGTTGGAGATGGTCCTTGAACCTCTCATAGAAACCATGAAAAGATTCGGTCTCAGTCTGATACATTTGATGTATCTGGTGCCGTATCTGTTGAGTTTTCCTTTGAGGGAAAAATCTCTTCAGAAATACGGTCACGAAGTCATCCCAAGACCGAATAGAGCTCGCCGGGAGGCTATACATCCATTTCTTCGCGTTATCCTTCCACGCGAAAGAAATCATCCTCAACCGGACGGAATCCTCGTCAAGCTGTTGAAGCTTGAACATGGAGCATACTTCCTCGAATTCACGTATAAAAATATACGGATCCTCCTTATTGGTAGAAAAGTTTGGAAGCATGCTCACATATTGAGGTTTCAGCTCATAGTTGTTCCCGCGAGCAGGGGAAGAACTTTGCAAGAAGGTTGCACGACCCGAATAGGATGGGTCCGCTCCCACAAAGTCATCGGTCTATCCTGTCGAGCTAAAGGTGGTGGTGCACCAAGAACTCGATCCTGACCGAATCTCCCTTCCTCTCGAGTCAGAGGAGAAGGAGAAGGAGGTCTACGTGGTGGTGGGAACGGACCGAGGTAATCCATGTATGGAACCCGATCTCCCTCGCCACCACGAGACGACTCGGCCTCTTTCTCCAAAGGAGCACGAGGCGGAGATGGTCGATCACCAAGACCGTCCATCTCAGAAATATGCACTCTCTCTAGTCGAGTGCTCTCACCAGAACGAGCCCAGCCTCGCATAAAAATGCTCGACTCGACTCTAAACAACACACAACAGAAGGTGTACTCAGAGGAGGAGACTACACGTAGAGAATAGACGAGGAGAGGACTCAGATGAGGAGGGAAGAATACATAGATCAAACATGGGTAGTGGGATCAGGTAAAAGCCTAACTAGCAAGCACGGCTCAAACAACTTAAGGCTATGGGTCCTTAGGCTAGACGACGCCAAACTTAGAGGTCACTAGCTTCGACACGCCTCACCTCCCTACAATGAGGACCACAATGCCCAGCAAGTGATACCAGATCCGGAGATCCAGTACCTCCTACTATCGACAAGGTAGGCAACACCGATCGGGTCATGACAGTCTCAACTAGATTACTCTCCTAGTGCGTCTGCAATCCTTAGGGCCAATGTCTACTTGGTTTTAGTTAAGGCTTGATTAAGAGTGATTTTTGGGGCTAAGGAAAGGGTGATGAAATCCCCCACCTTATCTTTTATGGGACAACCCCTCCTTAGTAGCGTTTGGATCCTAAATCTAGCAATCAATCGCTCCAATCAAACGCTCAACTCACTCTTGTCCTAATGCAATTCCTACTAACTAATGCATGGACATACAAGATGTATGAATGAGTGTAGGAAATGCGTACCTCACGCCAACGCTCAACAACTGAAAATAAAGCTAAAAAAATACAACTATATGCCTAAGTCATGTACATGATGCGTGACCTAAATAAGTAGGAACGTCTAGTCTTTTGCTTTGGATTTTAAGGCCAAGTTGATTAATAGGGGAGTGATTAATGATCTGGGAGCAAACTAGAAGTCACATCATGCAAAATAGGGCTCCCAGATAACGAAAATGAAGAACAAAACTACCAGAAGAAAAATGGAAGCAAGAAGACCTCACCAGGCCGCCAATTGGCGGTCTCAGACCGCTTATTGGCGGTCCCTTTTGATTTTCAGGTGCTCCAACTCCTCCAGTATCCTCCCCATGATCTCTAGGATCCCTGAAACTAAGAAAAACTGGAAACAAAAAATTAAAAACAACTCGAATCGTCCAAACCAAGGTCTGGACAGGGCACCTCCCCGGCAACGGTGCCAAAAACTTGATTCATCGTTTTATATTAACCGCAAGTGCACGGCCGTGTTGAAGCGATGGAAAATACGGGTCGTCCACTGGGAGGTGTGTCGACGTTTAGTTTGTGCGAAGGCGAGTGGTAAAGAAAGGAGAGAAAGGTTGATTACACTAAACCTAAGATGCAAAAGGAAATGAAAGATAAGCAATAAAACTAGACCCCAAAGGGGGTAGAGAAATAATGTGAACATAAAGAAGTGTGTGTGTGTGTGTTCATTAAGCTCATCACAATATGTAGTGCATGAAATCATAAAACTAAATCCAACTTTGCCTCCACATGAATTAAGATTAGATCACATCATTAAAACATACAAGACAATAATTGGAATCAAGCTAAATGAACTTATGTATAAATACTAGACCCTATTATGCCTCCACATGAATGAAGATAAGACTATATCATTAATACAAGACATTAACCAAGGTAAAGGCAACAAGAGTACATACACTACAACTTGTGTTTCCAATATTAATTCCATCCATATCCTAACCTTATCATTCCCCATAAAATAGGTCCACTAATCAAAGCATAGGCTAAGCTTCAATCATGAGCATTAGCATATCAAGGATAAGAGTGGAAACCCATTAGATGGTTATGGAAATCGTATAAAGCTCAAGAGATTAAGATAACACACACTTAATACACTACATGATTATATCAAATATTTCTCCACCCCCCAAATGGGGATGGATCTACTCACTACTCATTACACTAACTACATTAACAAAATGAAACATAATACTGAAATGAAATTAATCTAAGCAAACAAGAAACATTAAAGAGACTAAAAGAAAATGAGACTAAAGAAACATGCAAGGCATGTAAATTGAAATTAACTAAGGAATGTAAAAACTAAAGCAAACAACAATTAACTACAAAACCTCTATTATTACTCACTCCAAATTACAAGCAGCCCTTCCTCCACCAGGGTTTTGTTTCAAGGCTCCACTCTTAGTAGGGAAGAAGGCCACCAAGAGAGAGATATGTACAATGGAAGGTGAAGAGTTCTATTTATAGCCAAACAAAAAGGCAATTTGGGACAATCCCCCGATGTGGGACTAAACAAATACAAGAAATGGACTAAATACACACTTATACGCGACCCACCAAAATCTTATCGGATTTGGGCCAAAACAGATCGCCAATTAGCAGTCTTGGACAGCCAATTGGCGGTCTATATGGTCCGGATCACGTTGGATTTTATTCTGAGCTTTTCTGGACGTCTTTGTTGGTCTTTGATGCATCTACTTCACTTGTTGGAGCTCCGACCCGAATAGAATTGCCAAAATACTCCCCATGATGGTGTGGAGTTTTCTGTTTTGCTCTTTGGTCCTTCGGTCTTAGGTTCAGGTCCTTCTCCCTTGCATCTTAGTCCCCAGGTCTCACAATTAAGTCCTTTTTCCCTGCTTTTGGGTCCTTTCATGCTTCATATCTTCAAACCTATTTATTTCTGAAATTCAAACATAAAACTCGTCACATAGCATTGCTTAGGTGTAAGATAATGGATATAAGATACAAATATAAGCATGAAATGATGTCAATCAACGTCCTAGCTGTCCATGGAGGGAGCAAAAAGATCACCAAAGGTAAAGGCAAATTCACCAAAAATACGCCAATCAAGAGCAAGGGAGTAAGAGGTGCTCGTGTGAGTACCTCGAGGGGGAATTCTTTGAAATCTCTGACTCCCAACATGGAGTGCTTTCACTGCGGTGAAAAGGGACACATCCGGCCAAATTACCCCAAGTACAAGGAAGACCTGGACAATGGAGTGATTGAGCGTAAGCGCTCAAAAAATGTCAAAGGTATATTTGTTGTTGAGATAAATTTAGCCACCTCTGTCCAGGATTGACTAATTGATACCGGATATTGTGCTCACATAATTTCTAATGTGCAGCTACTAAAGGATATGATGGAACTCGTGAAGAACGAGATGATTTTGAAGGTCAGAAATGTTGGGAGCGTTGCTGCGATTGCACAAGGTTTTGTGGAGCTTCAATTATCTAGTGGTTTAAATTTATGTTTAAAGAATGTTTATTATGTGTCTTCGATTAGCAAGAATATTATTTCTGTATCATGTTTGGATATGGATAAGTTTTATATAAACATTTCAAATTCTTGCTTGTCTATATCGAAGAATGGTATTTTCTATGCAAGTGCATTCGTGAGGAATGATCTCTATTTGCTTGAATTGAATAATAAACAATTCTTAAACATCAATAACAAAAGGCTTAAAACTACCCATGTGAATGATACACCCTTGTGGCACTATCGTCTTGGTCACATAAATGAAAAACGCATCAAGAAATTGCAAGAAGCTAACCTTCTTGGTCAACTTGATTTTAAATCATTGGAGACGTGTGAACCTTGCCGAATGGGTAAAATGACCAAGAGGCCTTTCAAGAAGAAAGGACTGAGAGTGAATGACTTGTTGGATTTGATACATTCCGATGTATGTGGTCTGATGAGTACTAGTGCAAGAGACGGTTTTAGGTACTTCATTACGTTCACGGATGACTATAGTCGTTATGGCTATATTTATTTAATGAGAAACAAAAGTGAATCCTTTGACAAGTTCAAGGAATTCAAGAATGAAGTAGAGAATCAACTCAACAAGAAATCAAGTCTCTACGAACGGATCGTGTAGGTGAGTACTTAAGTACCGAATTTGACTCATTCCTAAAGGAGTGTGGTATTGTACCACAACTCACATCTCCCGGTACACCTCAGTGGAATGGGGTATCCGAAAGGAGGAATAGGACATTACTCGACATGTTTCGATCAATGATGAGTCAAGCTGAATTGCCGCTTTACTTTTGGAGTTATGCACTAGAAGCTGCGGCTTACACTCTAAATAATGTTCTATCTAAATCCGTAGAGAAAATGCCTCATGAGCTATGGAGTGGTAAAACACCTAAGCTCAATTTTCTCAAGATTTGGGGTTGTGAGGCCTATGTGAAGAGATTGATGTCGACCAAACTTCAACCAAAAACGGATAAATGCTTCTTTATAGGTTATCCTCGTGAGACAAGAGGATACTACTTTTGGCATATAACCTCCAATCGAGTGATTGTAGAGAGGGTGCCATATTTCTAGAAAGAAAAAAAAGTAGTGGGAGTAGAGTTGTGCTTGAGGGGACTCAAGATATTCTAAAAGATCATGATATGAATGGTGACATTCAAGATCAGAAGGCCCAACCGAGGTTCCTTTGGTTAGTAGGAGCGTGAATGAGAGACCCTCGCAAGCAATTGTGAGAGAAACTCAATCTTCCCCACCAAGTGTACGTTCGAGAATCGAACACGAACCAATTTTGCAAGAAATTGTGGAAGAAGTTCGAGAAGTACACGTTGAACCAAAAAAATTTAGAAGGTCAACAAGGGAAAGGAAGAAACCCGATATGTATTTGGGACTTCATGAGATCATGGTACTAGATACCGATGATCCCTCGACCTTTCAAGAAGCAATGTAAAGAGAGGACTCCAAACTATGGTTTAAGGCCATGTAATCCGAAATAGAATCCATGTATGATAATCAAGTGTGGAAGGCCCATGCGTCCCTTTCATCCTTTCCGAAAAACTCTCCTTGACACATGGACTCAAGGAGCGTTCGGGATGGGATGTGAAGACCCTCGTAAACAATCTGACAAAGGCACCACAACTTGATGCCATGGTGAGGGCATGAGGATAGTAGCTCCTTGAACCTCTCTAAATATGCATGAAATGTTTCGGTCTCAAGTTGATAGAACGAATTGATTTCGTTCCTCAATTTTTGAGTCCGATAATTCGGAAAGTACTTCTTGAGGAATGTAGATTGAAATTCATCCCAAGTCCTAAAGGCATTCTCCTGGTTGCTGTACAACCACTTCTTGGCATCATCCTTTAGTGCAAAAGGGACAAGCCCAAGATGGATGGAGTCTGTGCTAAGTTGTTGCAGCTTGAACATAGCACAAACCTCCTCAAATTCCCTGAGAAAGATATAGGGGTCACCCTTCCCAGTGAAGTGAGGGAGCATGGAAATAAACTGAGGCTTAACCTCAAAGTGGTTCCCATTCGCCTCTGGCAATACGACGCATGAGGCTAGAGCGGTACGGCTCGAGTAGCATCGATCACGGAGAGGTATGAGAGCAACAACAGGAAGAATAGGTAGAACATGTGGGACAGGTGGGTCCAGCAACTGCTCCGCCTCGCGGTAATGAGAAGCCATTGAACCCGGACTGTGTGCGACATGAGAGGTGGGAAGCGTCGAGAAATCGACTACCGAAGCAGGGTTGACGACATGCCTCGTCAAACGGCCACTCTCGTCTTGTGCCCACACAAGCATGCACAAAGGCGCACACACACAAACCAAAACTTTTTTTATTTTTTAAACAAAGAATGTGCGTAGAGAAGAAGACGGGAGGACACAGAAGAGAGAGAATGACTCAGGAGAGAAGGGAAGAAGTCCTTATGCTATGGCGGGTGGGTACTGGTAGAAGCAAACAAGCAAACAAGGCTTAAAAATTCATAAGGTCGATATAGGTCCTTACAGCTAGACGACGCCTAACTACGAGGTCACACGGCCTCAACACGCCTCACCTCCCTACGATGAGGACCACAAAGCCCAGCAAGTGAGTCAAGATCCGGAGATCTCGTCTCTCCTACTATCGACAGAGTGGGCGACGCCGACCAGGCCATGACAGTCGGGACCAGATCACTCTCCTAATGCGCCCAAAATCCTTAAGGCCAATGTCTACTTGATTTTAAAATTAGGCTCTTGATTAGTGTGATTTTTGGGGCGAAGGAAAAAGTGATGAAATCCCCCACCTTATCTTATATGGGACAACCCCTCCTTAGTAGCGTTTTGGAGTCTTAATCTAGCAATCAACTCTCCAAACAAACGCTCAACTCACACTTGTTGCAATGCACTTCCTACTAATTAATGCATGTTCATATGAAATGCATGAATGAGAGTAGGAAATGCGTACCTAATGCCAGCACTCAGCAACTGAAAGTAAAGCTAAAATAAAAGACAATCTACGTGCCTAAGTCGAGTACATGATGTATGACCTAAACAAGAAAGAATGCCTAATCTTTTGCTTTGGGTTTTAAGATCCAAGTTGCTTAAATGGAGATTGATTATTAATCTGGGAGCAATCTAATAGTCAGAACATGCAAAATTGAGTCTCAGATTTCTACTTTAGTTATTGAAACACTCCAAAGAAATAAAGATGTGAAATGAGATTACCAGACCGCCACTTGGCGGTCTCAGGCCGCTGATTGGCGGTCTTGGAGTCTCAGATCGCCTCCAAACTTCCCTAGATGCTTTCACTTCCCCATGTGAGTCTCCTGCAAGAAACAGAACTACAACATAAAAATTAAATCCACCCGAATCGTCCAAACCAGAGTATGGACTGGCACCTCCCCAACAACGGTGCCAAAAACTTGTTTAAACAATTTATTAATAACCGCAAGTGCACGACCACGATGAAGCGGTGGAAACTACGGGTCGATCCGCAGGGAGGTGAGTAGCCTCTGGTTTGTCAGAAATCAAGTGGGGAATAAAGGGATAAAATATGTGATTATGCTAAAGCTAAACTACACTATACTAGGAAGTAAGAAATGCAAAAGAAGGCAACAAAAGATTGGAAATCAGACAGAGAAACCCCTAAGGGGTGGAGTGTGTGCACATATGAAGTGAAATAAGTGATGAAAGATGCATGTAAGCATGTATGTGTGTGTGTCATGTGTGTGTCTTCATGCATAGGAAGTGTCTAGAGATGTGGCAAAACCTATCAATCCATGCACACAAGGTATCGACAATTACTACTTGATTAACACAAGATTAGGCTCAGCATGAGAAGTGTCTAAAGATATGGTAAGACTCATCAAAAACCATAAACTCATGTGAAGAACAAAGGTAAGCATGGGAGGTGTCTAAATGTTATGGCAAAACCCATCAAAACAAAGTTTCTTCAATCAATCAAGCAATCAAACACAAATACAAACACATAACGAACATGTAGCATATTCAACAGGAAATTTCAGTCAATAAACATGAGAAAACAAAGCGTGGGAAGTGTCTAAATCTTATGGCAAAAACCCATCAAAATTCCCCAACATGTAGATGATTAAAATACCCCCAATGAACATACAAAACATGCAAGTCTACACAATCAAAAATTCATCAAACATCCAAACTTCACAATATATATGAACATCATCTCCACCCTCCAAAGGGGATGGATCTACTCACTACACATTATTCTACTAATTAAACTAAAGAAGAAAGGAGACATTTAGCCTAAGATCAAAGAAATAAGACTAAGCTAAGCATGCATAAAAAATAAAAAAACATGAGAACAAACAATGAAAATTATTTTATTAAATGACTCACATTACTAGTAGCATTCTTCTCCACCTTGAGTTTTTGCTCCAAGGCTTACTCCAAGTAGAGAGAATACCACCAAACAATGGGTGAATATAAAAGGAGGAGGAGTTCTATTTATAGCCATAGAAAAAGGTAATCAGGGACAATCCCCCGATGTGGGACTAATAAAACCTTCCCAAAATACACATAAACACATAACCCAAGTTCTGGAGAAACCGGGTCGGATTCAGACACAAATGGACCGCTAATTGGCGATCACGTTTTCCTAGATCCGACCCATTTTCGGATATGTTCTTTATTTCTTCAATTATTTACATGGGGTGCACTCGGATCGGTTATAGGAGGGTGGACCCAAATCTAATTGCCAAAATACTCCTCATGATGGTGTGGAGTTTTGTTCATTTGCTCATTGGTCCTTTGGGGTTACATTCGGGTCCTTCTCCCTTGCATCTTAGTCCCCAAATCTCACAACTCAGTCTTTTTTCTTGGTTTTAGGTCCTTTTATGCTTCTTCTCCTCAATCCTGTTTATTCCTGAAACTCAAACATAAAACTCATTACATAGCATTGTTTAGGTTCAAGATAATGGATATAATACACAAATGAATGCATGAAATGATGTCAATCAACATCCAACAAAATTTGATCATTGAGGTTTCTAGCAAATCCATATATCCTGTAACATATTATCTTATGTATTTTTTCAAACTATTACACCGCATAATACATACATCTCAGATGAATTTATTTATGATTCTAATTATGTCAATTTTCATGACATATTGATTTTGTCGATTCACCACATGTATCACATTTCACATAAAACCGGATACATCATATGAACATAAAATCAAGCTTCTTGTTTCCCAGTTTTGTGGTGCGACCTATAAGAGGATCTAAGCTAGATTGATAATGATATTAAATACTTCATATCACAAACTATAAGCGGTACCTAGCTAGGCATTATAGTTACTCAATAGCATAGATGCCTTGTTTACCTGAACTAAAGACGATCTACTTAGTGAGGTAAGAACATCACTGGCGTCTATCCCTTGCCTCATGATATTAAGAGTATTACACAAAGTAGAAATGTGTCCACCTTTGTATTGTATACTCATTTCTTGATCTCTTAAGCCAATTATAAATATATAACTTAACACAAGTTACATTTAGCACATTATAATTTTGCTTTATCATGGAGTCCACTAATATCATCACTCAAGTTAAGAGAGGCAATGATAATCTTTTGACTAACTATCTTTTCCAGCACAAGTCGAGCTCAACCAACTATTACCTTTATCACTATGCTCATTTATAGGTTTTGACAACAATCAAATTAAACATTTTTCATGTGAAAATAAATAAGTCTCATATTTTAGGATTCAAGACATAGTGAAAGCATTAATGACACATAACACAATCCATAATGTTTCACTTGCTAGGTCTATCCAATATATAAAAGTAACCATTTCCCTCTTTTATATATTTGTGTCATTGATGCACTGCATACATTGCATCATATGTCTTTCATTTAGATTGCTTTTACATCAATAAATGCTACTAAGGTATGTGTTTAGTCTTATTTACAGAATACAGGGACCTGAATGCAATTTACCCACATCCCGAGCATAAACGTGTGCAAAAGACTCATTTCTATCATAAAGACCAAACTCAAGATTATTGGGTTTCAAATGGAAATGTATCCAAGCATAAAAGCATTCAAGACCTAATTACAAAAAAGAACAAGGACTTGAGCACAAAAGTAGTCGGGGACTTAATTGAAAAAAGACAAGAACCTAATTGCAAATCACTAGTAGCTTTTATTATCTTGGAGAAAATCTAAAGAAAAATCAATGTGGATCTCCAAATATATAAAGGAATTAATCCGGAGCTCAAAAGAATGGAAAGAATCAATCCAGACGCGCAAAGGAGGATAAAATCATACCATAAACACACAGCAAAAATCCGGATTAAATCAGAGGAGATTATGCGGCGAAATCGCCGCATATTACATGCATTATGCGGCGGAAATGCCGCCCCCTTGGCGATCCGTGTGCTCAAATTTTGTCCAGTCGTGTCTGGACACGTGTACTCTCCAATTCTATACTTAAGTCTCTTGTAACAACTATAAATAGCCCCGAGAACGATGTTAGAAGGGTCCTTGGCCTTAGACCTAGTTTTTAGTTGTTGTTTTTATTTGTAGTCTTTTCTTTGGAGTAATAAAATTCTGTCTTTTATTTCTTGTTTTTAGTTTTCTTTTGTAATGCCTCTAGGATCCATTCTTCCTCCCTCCATGAGTTTCTAACTCTTTCCAAAGGGTGGAGGTGACGGATTTAGGGTGAAGAGAAGATGAATGAATGTTATTATTTTAAGTTCGTGATTAGTATATTTTGGTTACTTGAGTTTATATTAAATCATTTATCATGTAATGCTTCATAACTAACATGATTTGTTATAAGTTTCTGAATTCTCTAATCTAAACCCTAAATCTAAACCTCCACCCAACGGAATTCACTTCTTTGTTCTTGTTTTAATTTTAATTGTTCTTGTTTCTTGGTTTAGATAATTAAAACCCAAAAAATCTCAAAACCCAATCTATTCTTCTCTCCTTCTTTTCCCCAATCGAAATCACACTAATAACAAATCTCTCCATCCTTGTGTTCGACCCGTATTTGCCACGTCTTCATTGACGCCGTGCACTTGCGGTATAAATTTAATTCTCATCAAGTTTTTGGCACCGTTGCCGGGGAGGCGACGCAGATTTTGTTTATTGTTGTGTTTTCGATTCTATTCTGTTTATCTTGTGCGCGATCTAAGTAGTTGGATTTGTGTTTCAGGAGACAACAGAGTACGCGGTGAAATCTGAGCGCAGTCGGAGCAAGAAGGGCGGCAAAATCGCCGCATATCAAGCACAAGCTGCGGCGGATCCGCCGCACAACAGAGGCTTCTGGGCTTCAACCTTTTCTGGGGTTAGCACCATCTCTGGGTGGACGCGTGGAGCTACTGAATTTTGAGAGCGGGCGGTGAAACCGACTGAGCATTGCGTAGGTAACCTTTGTTGCCTTTTTCCTCGTAATTTCTAGTTTCGGAAAATTTCCTTTTGTAGAACTGCACGTGTTAAGCTTAAATTTCATAATTGGCAATAATTCAACTCTGACCTAAAAATTGGCAAAACTAGAAGAACTTAGTGCATGCATCATATAATGTTTTGTTTGCATTATTCTTGCAAAATTCTTGCAAATTAATTCTTGTTGAAGAGTGCTAGAGGCAAGGTACGTATCGCGGTTTTAACGATTTCATTTAAGCATATAATTTAGTTTACATACAACCTTGCAATTGCCCCCATCTAAAGACCATTGTTTGACTATCTTTGCTAGATCTAAGTTAAACTATCTTAAGGGCAACTCCGTAGGGAAAGATACGGTGGGGATTTCATCACCCTTCCGTGGCCCACAAATCACAATCCTAAAATGTCACCTAAGCCTTAAAATTAAAATCAATTAGACATTGGCCCCTAAGGACTCAGACACAATTAAGGAGAAGATTGGTTTGACTTGCTATGACTTGAAGTTGATTGAATTTAATTTGGTGTCTAGAAAGTATTTTTGTGTTGACGTAAGTCTTCCAAGCGAAGTGGTTGTCTAATTGGCACCGACTCTGTCGGAAGCGCCCCCACTAGCTATACACGGCCTGGCCAAGTTGGTTTGATTAGTGAGGGAGGTGAATCAAGCAAATCAATTCGACTCAACCAGTTAGGAGTCGTCTAGATCTAAGTGACACTAGGTCTAGGATTGTTTGAACCGTGCTTGTTTGGGAAACCTCTGACCGACCTTCTTTTCTATCTTTAGAGTTAAGTTTCTCTTCTCTTCTGAGTCATCTTCTTCTCACCTACTTATACGTTCTAGTCTCCTCCCCTTTACATTCTCTATTAGCATTTTATGGTTAGAACTTGTGCTTGCTTAGCCTCCTAAGGGTAAGAGTACTTGACTCAAGAGTGTTTTGATGGATGGTTACATGAGCAACCATCCATATCATTGTTGGGACCAGGACAATGCTTCCTGGTATTCTAAAACCATGCAACCTGGGGTGGCTCAGACTAACACCCCATATGGATGGGACAATCCTAATTGTATGACTGAGCAATCTTCATATTGGGGTACCATGAGAGAGGCACCGACTGCTAGACCACAATCTAGTTATGTTGGATCATATGCTGGTCAACGAACTGACACATTACAACAAACTTTTGCTTCCTTCATGCGTTGGGCTGACAACATGAGTGCACCGGTGGCTCCAGTAGCCGTACCGTGCGACTGTTGCGGGTTGAGTGGTCATGTTATCAGGGAATGTCCTTATGTTCCCCCAGAGCTTGAGTATGAGCATACCTTTTCCCAGAATGCTCGATATGACCGTTACACTTCCGCATATAACCCAAGAGTGATAGATTCGTGGGGAAACAATTCATATCTAAATTCTTATACGTCATTTTCGCCCCAATATCCTTCTCCCGAATACCCAGAACTCTACCAACAACCCACTTCAAATCATTGGACTTATCCTCAGTCTACCAACACCCAACCTAAAAATGTCCCGAGTTCTGACTCGAACCTCATAGTTGACCACATACCTGATACCTTGGAACAAGCTTTCCATACGTTCATGACAACTACTCAACAGTCCGTAGACAATATGGTACTGCAATTGAGTCAAATGTCGCAGCAATTAAGTGAGGAAAGTAACTTTTCGTGTCAACATGAGGACTCATCTTTTAGTATCGAACCACCACCACATACACAAATTCAAAGCACAATCTTTCAAAGTCAAATTCCTAGTCGGTCTGAGGGACTTGGGATTTCAATTCAAGATCACTTAGTGGAGGATTCGATTTATATTGAGAAAAACATGGACCAATTTCATTATGAGTCGGCACAGGATTGTGTCCTATCTTCTTGTCCCGTGGCCCTTGAGCCACATGATCTTCATGTTGCATCTCTTAAGGACTCAGCTCTGGTGGAGCAAGAGCTCCCTAGCACCCTCAATTTCAAACAACCTGGTGAGAGTCTGCCTCTCACCATTGTTCCTGATCATCTTGGAAATGATGGAACATCAAATAACCACATAGCTCATGAGGGTATTAGAAGTGCCTTAGAAGATACCTTGGGTATGAGACCCACTTTTTGTTCGCCTGGTGAGTCGGACTTGCCTGACAAGGCTCTTGACCTCGCTCCGACGCACCAGCCAGTTGGTTGGAGAGTTTGGATTGATGATCATAACTTCAACACCGCAACAGGAGAAACTCCTCTTCCGTTGCCCCTTAATTCCCAAACTCTCGAGAGGTTCAAGCTCTTTCAGTTTGATCCGTTGAATGAGACGCCTTTGCGTCCAATTCATGAACCTCTCATTTCATCTAGCGCTTTTTGTGAAGGTAGCCCACACATGCATTTTCTGGCCCCACGTGGTGTCATGTTACCTTTTCAGGTGCACTGACCCACTCTTGAGGTTTCCATTTGATGTCTTTTGACAAATGAAGATGGGAACTTATGTTTGTGCATAGTTATATATATATATATATATATAAATCATCTGTTGTATTTTATCCCTTCTTTAGCATCTCACAGGTTTTTGAGGGAATTCGGGCTTTGTCCATCAACAGAGCCATGAACTTTCCTTTGTACTTCACGTTGGTGAGATCTTTCCTTTTTCATGCATAAATCCATTCATTGAGGACAATGCATGATTTAGGTGTGTGTGTGGGGGGGGGTGTTTATATATATATTTATCTATAGATCTGTCTTTTATTTCTTAAAAAAAATCAATGTTTCTTGACATAGCTTAAGATTGAACCACCAAAACCTATGTACAAATTGCATTGAGTTTTTGTTCCTTATTATATAGTTCTGCTTGTAGAAATTATGACATAAATCTAAGTTCCAAAGAAATAACCCATTACCCTTTAAGACATGTATGCACTTAAATTGGATGAATCAAATCTTTGAAGTGGTTGATAAAAAGCAGAGGTTGAGGAAAATATACCGGGAAGTGTGGACTTCTAATAGCAATTAAGCCTTGAGAAAAATAAAATTAAAAAAATAAAGGAATAAAGTGAGGAAAGCACATTCTGCAAAATGATTACAAAAACCCAAGCCTTTGAGTCACTGGTCCGTAGGGGTATCTTGAAACCCGGTAACTTGAGTCTACCAGCTCGGGATTATCGACCAAACTCGCTACACGAATGCAAAAATGGTAAAAGTGTCAAAAAGAAAATGTGTTGAATCACGGAAGAAAAGAAAAAAATGATACTCAAGGCCCAAAGCTAAAAGAATGATCCATGCCATGGTTGATCCGAATGATACTTCACCACCAGAGGAGGCGTGCAAAATAATTCAAGTGATAAACATGTGTAGAAGGGTTAGTGGTGTGAATGTTGGAGGAACAAAGACCAAGTCATATTTTTAATGAGTTAGATTTATATAATGAGCATGCAAGAATTCTTAGTGAGATGTATAAGGTTGAGGTAGGGATATTGAAAGTTGTTAATGGAATGTTGAATTAAGACTTTGTGGGTGTGTCAACTGAAAACCCTCACGAGACAAAACTCGTCCTCCTTGGCAACAAGGAGGTTTAAAGGCTTGTTGCACATGCTAAGTGCAATCGTGATTCCTACGAAAGTGAGTTAGGATTTCCCTGTTTTCATTTTTCTTATATTCTGTTTTTCTAGGGACTAGCAAAATCTAGGTGTGGGGGTATTTGATGCACTGCATACATTGCATCATATGTCTTTCATTTAGATTGCTTTTACATCAATAAATGCTACTAAGGTATGTGTTTAGTCTTATTTACAGAATACAGGGACCTGAATGCAATTTACCCACATCCCGAGCATAAACGCGTGCAAAAGACTCATTTCTATCATAAAGACCAAACTCAAGATTATTGGGTTTCAAATGGAAATGTATCCAAGCATAAAAGCATTCAAGACCTAATTACAAAAAAGAACAAGGACTTGAGCACAAAAGTAGCCGGGGACTTAATTGCAAAAAGACAAGGACCTAATTGCAAATCACGAGTAGCTTTTATTATCTTGGAGAAAATCTAAAGAAAAATCAATGTGGATCTCCAAATATATAAAGGAATTAATCCGGAGCTCAAAAGAATGGAAAGAATCAATATAGACGCGCAAATGAGGATCAAATCATACCATAAACACACAGCAAAAATCCGGATAAAATCAGAAGAGATTATGCGGCGAAATCGCCGCATATTACATGCATTATGCGGCGGAAACGCCGCCCCCTTGGCGATCCGTGTGCTCAAATTTTGTCCAGTCGTGTCTGGACACGTGTACTCTCCAATTCTATACTTAAGTCTCTTGTAACAACTATAAATAGCCCCGAGAACGATGTTGGAAGGGTCCTTGGCCTTAGACCTAGTTTTTAGTTGTTGTTTTTATTTGTAGTCTTTTCTTTGGAGTAATAAAATTCTGTCTTTTATTTCTTCTTTTTAGTTTTCTTTTGTAATGCCTCTAGGATCCATTCTTCCTCCCTCCATGAGTTTCTAACTCTTTCCAAAGGGTGGAGGTGACGGATTTAGGGTGAAGAGAAGATGAATGAATGTTATTATTTTAAGTTCGTGATTAGTATATTTTGATTACTTGAGTTTATGTTAAATCATTTATCATGTAATGCTTCATAACTAACATGATTTATTATAAGTTTCTGAATTCTCTAATCTAAACCCTAAATCTAAACCTCCACCCAACGGAATTCATTTCTTTGTTCTTGTTTTAATTTTAATTGTTCTTGTTTCTTGCTTTAGATAATTAAAACCCAAAAAATCTCAAAACCCAATCTATTCTTCTCTCCTTCTTTTCCCCAATCAAAATCACACTAATAACAAATCTCTCCCTCCTTGTGTTCAACCCGTATTTGCCACGTCTTCATTGACGCCGTGCACTTGCGGTATAAATTTAATTCTCATCAGTCATCAAATATTTGTAGAACTACAATAATCTATGACAAATACGACAATCTTATCTCAGTAATTAATGTTCCATGTCAATTACCATGATTGTGAATAACTTTTGTTTTCTTATTTCATCCACTAGTAGCCATCGATCGAGGGATATTCTGCTCGCCCTTAGCGGGAGATAACTTCCTTCATCTTTGGGAATAGTGGGAGATATATGGATATTCATTTTTGTGCCATAATAAGTACATGAAGTGAGATTCACCCTTAGTAAACACTACGTGTATTTGTTCATGAATACAAAGGACAATCGTATCTCGTATCAAATGAAATAAGTTTTCTTAACAAGACCCGGAGCCCTCGCTCGGTTTTGAGAAAAAGAGTTTCTCTTAGGAGGATTGGTCAAATTCTCTCTTAATTAAAACAACGAGAGTCATAAGAGTTTGAAAATGCAAAAGTTTGCAAAATTTCGAAATGGTTATGATTAGAAAATATTTTCTTACCTTGATTTTATAATGTATCTGATAACCCTTATCTAGTTTATATTATAATTGATAGGATCTTGAATAGTTGGATTTATGGACAAATTTTTTATTTGCGGTATTCATTTTCAAACATAAAATTGACATTAAATCCCACATAAATTTATTTTGTAGAAATGTCGAATATTCAACCTATTGTGCGATCTATGATTGAAAAACATCCATTGGCAAATGATGACTCCAACTTCATAAGCTGGCAACTCAGGCTCAATATCGTGTTGAAGTTTGAGAAACTATCTCATATTTTTAATGGTAAAATTCCAAAATTAAATGAGAAGGGAACCGATGTTGAGAAGGAGGCTAAAGCCAAGTGAGAAGATGAAGAGAACCAAGTTCACAGTCTAATGTTGGCCTACATGGGTGACTCGCTTCAAGAGAAATACTTGGATTCAAAACCCAAGAAGACCATGAAAGCTTTAACAAAGATGTTCATGGATAGTGCTAGAAAAGAGCGTTATAAGACCACTACAACACTCACAAGGTACCACATGGAGGAGGGAACATCGGTGTCCATCCATTTTCTCATTATGCAAGGATACCTTGAGAAGTTGTCAAAGCTCTCTTCCCCAATGCCCGATGACTCATTGGCCCCGTCCTACAAGGACTTCATTGTGCACTATCATGTGCGTGAGAAAGGGGTGAGTCTTGAGGAGCTTCACAACACTCTCAAAATGGCTGAAGTTGACATGGGCAAGGATCAGGACAAGCACGTGCTAGCCGTCCATGGTGGGAGAAGGAAAATCACTAAAGGAAAAGGCAAAAACAAATTAGCCAAAAAGGCATTGAAGGGAAGTGTAGTAGGAGGGTCTTACGCGAGTACCTTGAGGGGGAATTCTTCGAAATCTCCGACTCCTAATACGGAGTGTTACCACTGTGGTGGAAAAGGAACATCCGCCCGAATCGCCCCAAGTACAAGGAGGATATTGACAATGGGTAATTGAGAAAAAATGCCCAAAAAAGGCTAAAGGTATATTTGTTATTGAAATAAATTTAGCCACCTTTGTCCATGATTGGGTAATTGATATCTGATCTTGTGCTCACATAATTTCTAATGTGCAGCTACTAAATGATATGAAGGAACTTGCAAGAAACGAGATGATTGTGAAGGTTGGAAATGGTGCAAGCGTCGGTGCGATTGCACAAGGTTCTGTGGAGCTTTAATTTTCTTGTGGTTTAAATTTATGTTTAAAGAACGTCTATTATGTTCCTTCGATTAGTAAGAATATTTTTTCTGTATCATGTTTGGATATGGATAATTTTATTATAAATATTTCAAACTCTTGCTTGTCTATATCGAAGAATGGAATTTTTTATGCAAATGCTTTCATAAGAAATGGACTCTATTTGCTTGAATTAAATAATAGACAAATGTTAAACATCAACAACAAAAGGCTTAAAACTACTCACGTGAATGATACACTCTTGTGGCACTATCGTCTCGGTCACATAATTGAAAAATGCATCGAGAAATTGCAAGAAGCTAACCTTCTTGGTCAACTTGATGTTAAATCATTGGAGACATGCGAACCTTGCCTAATGGGCAAAATGACCAAGAGGCGTTTCAAGAAGAAAGGCCCGAGAGCGAATAACTTGCTGGATTTTATACATTCCGATGTATGTGGTCCAATGAGTACAAGTGCAAAAGGATGCAGATATTTTCAAGTTAAAACATACGACGCCGAGCACACTTGTTCCAATCCGATATTGCAAAACGACAACAAACAATGCAGTGCTAATTTTGTATGCGACTTGATAATGCCATCTGTTAGAAATAAGTTCACAATTACTCCTGCTGAAATAATGGAAAGGGTGAAGACCAAATACTCACTTGAAATCGGTTACGCTAAAGCATGACATGCTAGGCAAAAAGCGTTGAACCGAATATATTGTGCCGAAGAAGACAATTTTAAAGATTTGAGAATGTTCGTCATAGTTCTCTGTCAGAACAATGAAGGATCTGTTGTCGAAATAGAGTCTGCCCAGGTAAATTCAGACGAGGAGGTGTTTAAGCGTGTGTTTTGGGCGTTCGGGCCTTCAATTAGTGGGTTTCATTATTGTAGACCTGTTGTCAGTGTGGATGGAACACACCTCTATAGCAAATATAGAGGTTCATTGCTAATTGTTGTGGGCACGGATGCAAAAAACGTAATTTTTCCTTTGACATTTGCTGTTGTAGAGAGCGAGAATACAGAGTCGTGGATGTGGTTCCTTCATTTGCTGGCAAGTAGAGTTACAAGGCGACCCGATTTGTGTATTATCACCGACAGATTTTTGGAAATAAATGCTTGTGTGCGAGCCGCATTTCCACCTTGGCCATGTACATCGATTCTGTCTTCGACACATGAAAGCAAATCTTGCTAAACATCGAAATTCCAAGGAAATATTGGGACAAATCAAGTTTTACGAAGCAGGTAAAACTCATTCATTTATGAAATTTGAAGAGTTAATGAAAGCTATTGCAGAGGAACGTAAACCGATATACGAGTGGATTCAACATCAAGGTCCTTTGGAAAAATGGACTTGTTGTCACGACGGGGGTCAACGTTTCGGATGTATGACAACAAACATGTCAGAAAGCTTCAACAATGTCTTATGAGGGGCACGCGGTATACAACCATGATTTTGATGACATTTCTCCGCTTGAACAAATTCTTTGTTAAAAGAAGGGACGTCTCCGAGTCGTGGAATGAAACATATGTACCGACAGTCCACACCGTGGTGATGACAAACAATAATCTGGCCAGAACACATACAGTAACTCGGTACCACCAGCTGATGTACCAGGTTGAAGCCAATGACCAGAAAAAATACCTCGTGAAATTTGAAGAAGGAGTTATTACTTGCACTTGTGGATACATAATTGCAATGCACGTCCCATGTTCACATGTACTAGCAGTTTGCAGTGGCAGACATGCAAATGTCAACACTTCACATTTGGTGTCCCTGTATTATGAGGTTCAAATGTACAGGGAGGCGTACAAACCAATATTTATCCCAATTCGTGATGTGAGGTATTGGCCAGATCGAGGCAACATCACAATGAAGCCTCCCCAAACCAAAAGACCTCCCGGTCGGCCTACATCAACGCGAATCCGAAACGAGATGGACGAACACTCTTGAAGAAGAGTAAGGTGTGGGAGATGCGGCGGTATAGGGCATAACCGAAAGCGATGCAAGGAACCTATATAGCAAAATATTTTGTATGTGAGACGAATGAATGTAAGAGTTGATTAATTGTAAGACTTGTAATGTATTTGTAATGTATTTTGTTATGACTTGAATGAATGTACGACTTAAATCCTTTTTAAGAATTGATTAATTGTAAGACGAATGAATGTAATGTATTTTTTAGGACCACAAATTTGCCTACTTTAGCCTATTAAACTCGATATTATAGATGCCGAGTTCTATTGTAGACCTGGCCGTCCACCCATTTCACACATGATTTGAGTGCCAGGAGAACAGGTCCAAATAGAACTCGGCATCCTCAATGCCGAGTTCTAATGCCGAGTTCTAACTGTCACCTCTCCTGGCAACCGCTACTCCCAGATAGAACTCGGCACTGGTGATGCCGAGTTTTCTTTGGTACAACTCGGCATCAAGAGTGCCGAGTTCTACCAAGTGTCACCTCCTAAGTGAAAATTTCAACTATTGGCCAATAAAAAACCAAAGTTGAACTCGGCATCACCAGTGCCGAGTTCGCAAAAGATGAACTCGGCACTGGTGATGCCGAGTTCTCTATGCACAAAAAAACAAAACCCGCCGCCACCACGTGTCACCACGTGGTGGCAGCGGGTATAGTTTGAGAAATAGTTTTAATGGAGGTTTATTTTGGCAAATTTTTTTAAAAAATATTATTTTGAAAATTTGTCCATGATCAAATTATACAAAGAACCGTCACCTGCTCGTACATTTTATAAATGTTACATATAAGTTATACATTTGCAGAGTAGTTACTCGACTCAACAACTAATACAAGCTTTCACTTCTCGTTAGGGAAGTCCCTACTGAACTCCCAATCAATCCACATCATTCGATATTCTGGTGAGTCAAGTTTGCAAAAGAGTTCCCAATTAGATATGTCCTTCATCAGATTCATTGCATGTAGGTACTTACGAGTCTTGGTCTTGACTTCAGTTTCTTTGATTAGTTCCACACAACGGTCGAAAGAAAAATTATCTTCCGCACTTCTCTTTGCCGCCAACTCGTAAAAGTAAACCGGATCGACCTCACATAGCAATTTGTTATCAGCCCATTTCTTTATGCTACCCGCTGCTGCCGCAATACCTTTGTCTCCATTCTCTAAACTAATAGATCTACGTCTCTTTTTTCCGTCCTACTTGTTGGGGTTGGAATTCGTCCTCCACCACTTCCTCCTTATTCCTATCCTCAACTATATCTTCTTGTTCAACCTCATACCCTCCACCATGTGGGTCACATTCTGCTGACATACTGCACCCCAAACTGTGTACTGGTCATGGGGTTGTTCGGGATGCAATTAAATCTTCCCACAGCAACGACATTTTTAAATATTTCATCGCATAAAGCTTCATGCTGCAGTGGTTGATCTATAAAATTCTTATAATTTTTGTGAACCTACGGAAAGTAGCAAACCAATCAATTAGATTATCAAATATCGGAATAATGTGGAAATAAAAAAATTAGAAGATACCTTCCAGAAATCAATCCAACGTTCATCATCCATTGTGAAAGTAGCTTTCGCGTTGTCCCAACCAGTTCCTGTCATTTTCCGTAACGTTTCCCAACCCGCCCACTGATCCCTACACTTATCCCAACGGTTCTACAATTGTGTGTGGCTAAAGCTCATGTCAGTCTTTGACTTAAATTTGGCAGTTAGGTTTGCGTAACCCACTCTATTTAGAAAAGTTGTGGGTCGGTTACCCATTCTAACTTCTTCCGTTGCATATTTTGAGAAAAATCTCAATTGTTTCTGGTGTCCATAGGGCATGGTCATTTCTTTGGTGAGCATTCCCCTTACCCCTAAAACTGTTACTGGTTGTTCTCTCAGAAACATTTTCTGTAATACTGAGGATTTGTAGTGCTGGGGGAGACGATGAGGGTATGCCAACGTTTGGGTTGTAAAAGTGTGGTAAACTGACTATCGGAATTAATGGCATAGAAGGAAAGTAGTAAGGTGGTGGTTGGCTTGGGAAGTAGAGTCCATCATTACGATCAAATGTCGTAGGAGGTCTAAAATGCATATTTGAAGTACCGGGTGCACTAAAAGTAGGCCTTCAAAGTGCTTTGTGAAACAGATGGATTGTGTGGGTATGCTTGCGTTGGGAACATTTCTTCCTCAATATTGAAGCTCACTTCGACATCCACAAAGTCCGAGCCCTCCATTATTTGGTAACCTGTTAAGTGTTAGTGGCATCATAAATTGATGAAGAAAATACAATAATGTTAAAAAAATATGTCAGTACAAATTGTTCACATACAACATCAACCGAGAAATAGAAAAATACAACCACATAATTGACATTTCTATGTACCAAAAAACAAGAAATTAACATGTCTATAAACCCCTAGTGCTGCAATCAATTCACAAATTGCATCTCTATGAACGTTCATTACTTGTTCCTCCAGAAGTCCATGTTCGGGGTCCTAATGGGAAGTACCACTAGAAGTACAATTTTGTGCATTACTTTCCGAGGAATGTAAGAAATCGTCGTTAATTCTTTGCTCAATGATGAAATTATGAAGTGCCATAGCACAAATAACCATTTTAACCTGACCGGACAACGAAAAGGAAGGCATCTTTGAAAGCACAAACCATCTTTTTTTTAAAACCCCGAACGCTCTCTCGATAATATTCCTCAATGAAGAATGTAAGTGATTAAAGCTTTCTTTCTTCCCACTAGGTCCCCGCACTTGAAACTCAGGTACATGGTATCTTGTGTTTCTGTAAGGGGCCAGAAACCCTTCATGGTTTGGGTATCTAGTGTAAACAATGTAATACTTGTCTGGGTAGGTTGGGAAGTGGTTTTGGGGGAAAGCTATTGCATGATTTAGAACTTTACAATCGTGTGCAAATCCTTCCCACCCAGCTGACACAAATACAAATCTCATATTGAAGTCACATACTCCTAAAACATTTTGTGTGCAGTGCTTCGGGTCTCTGCCCGAATAGTACGTTGTCTGCTCTGCGATTGGGACAATATCATCAACATGGGTACCGTCCAAAGCACCAATGCAATCTTTAAAATAGGGGAATTATTTTCCACCACCACTTTCCATTATGTGGCAAGGGGTAACACTCAAGTCATCCATATTTCTAATAAGGTTGCAACCCCATTTAAACATGACGTTTGTCATAGTTTTAACATATCGACTAATTGTTTCTCCGGAATGTTGTAGTTGGGCTTGTAATGACCTGTTTGTTTCGCCGTGTGCTAGTGTTTTTAAGAAAATATACAATTGTTCCTCAACAACAACATTTCCTGTGTCTTGAAACATACCCCCCTCTCTAAATATCCTACAGAGCAATTTAAATGTTTCTGGCATCAAACACATGCATCAAAAGATACACAATAGTGTCCAGTTAGTAAGTTTTGAACAACTTGAGGTCCCGTGAATGGGGCTGTGTGAACCAAATTCCTAGGGAGTGGGGGTAAGGTTGCCCTTCGTGTGTTGCATAGGAAAATGAAAGACGAGATTACGAAGAGGTCATGTTCGTCTTCATCGATCTCTCGTAGTTGCATATTTACCATTTTATCCGTAAAGAGGAACAACTTATCGGTTCTTCCTACATTAAATTGGAAAGAAATATTCACTAATTGCATAAACTATGATTCGTGCAAGGTCGAAATATAATTTTAGAAAACGGTAACTAACACAATGTTATGGTCAGTAATGGGATCAAACAATTTAGGTAGGTTGGAAACATATTGTGATGTTAACATAAAGGCAGATAGGCAAGTGTGCACATTCCAGAAACTGCAATGCTAGTGGATTATGCCATTTTAATTAATAAAAATATTACATAGAAATATAGAATAAAATGAGTCCACCTTTTAATTTTATAATCTCTTACATGTTCCCTCCTTATCTACAGCTACAATTCCTCAAATCCCACGACATCAAAGATGTACAACATTTTGGTTGTAGGAAGACAAGTGACAACGCTACTAAAGATGTACAACATTTATTGCAATAAACCATCGACTCACTTTCTCATAGAGGGTGTTTCCCAAAATGGACGTAGCTATATTATATTAAAAAATGAGGTTGGTATTTAAACACAACACAACTGAGAGTATATGAAGTTCTCAACAAAACCCGAAAGCCAAGTGTGAACATTTAAGAAAGTAGACTGCTAGTAGATTATGCAGCTTGAGCATGGGTCCTATCAGAAACCAGACAGAACAAAATCTGGGTGGTGTTGTTTGGTTTCCCATTGGTACGTATTGTTTTTTTGTTTTTTGAAGTTACAATCATGTAGTTTAGAACTCAGCCCACTTGTGTAGACAAACAACTCTACGGAAAATATTTTGAAATATAGTGGTGTTGGATTTTAACTTAAGTTAACTTTTGGTTGTTTTGATTTCAGAAGTTAACCTAAGGTTAGCCTACAAAATAAGAGTGCCAAATAAGGACTTAAATTACAATCTACATTTTAAAAAAGTGTTTTCAAAGAATGCGCGACAACCATATATCAAAACCACAACCACATATCAAAACCACAACCACAAGAGACCAACAAAAACAAAGATTTTAGGGAAAATGGAAAGGGGGAAACAACGAAATCAAACCATGTGGTGAAGTGGGAGATAGGGGAGGAGCGATGGCCAAAGTAAGGGGTCGTCGACGACAACGACGTGTGGATCCAGAATGGGACCGCCTAAAAAATTGATTTATACAACACACCATAACAACAGAATGATGGAAACAAATGAAAATCCAAAACGAACCTCCACGTATGTGAGAGCGACAAAGGATAGAATGGGTTGCTCCACCTGGGTGTTGGTGATTTGGGTAGTGGTGCGATAGAGCCCGGGGACAAGGGGAAGGGGAGCTACGACCGAAAATGGAGATTTGAGAAGTTCATTGCCTGTGGACAACGGAGTAGTTGGGGAAGTAGCAGATTCGTGATTAAAGGAAACGGTAAGACCCGTAAATTTCACGACTGGGAGGGTGAATGATGAAGGCAGGTAAAGAAAAGTTGCGAGAAGCTGGTTCTCAACGGCTTTTTCTCTCCTGCTCACATGTGAGAGCGCAAAAACCGGAGTTTTTCGTTGAAAAACGGAATAGCAGGAGGTGTGTTTGGATAAGATATAAGAAGTTGTAGAAGCGGTGAGCAGTAAAGGTAACCAAACACACCCAGTCTATCTTTACCTTCCCATTCTCTCTCCCCAAACCCACACACACAAACCCACAAAAAACAAAAACCCTAATATCCAAAGACCCGACTCCAAATTGAATGCCTCCATCACCGCTGGCGGCCAATCCCCTGGCATCATCTCCAATCCCCTATTCCCTAACCTTCCTTCTCCTTGCCTCCACTACCTCTCCCCTCTTCTTCCCCACCTTCATCTCCACCACCACGCAATCCCATCCTCATAGCCACCCCGGCCTCCTCATCTTCCTCTTCTTCACTAACCCCACCACATCCTCCCTTGCCTACCTCCTTCCCAGCTCGGACCCCGACCACCTACTCAAGCTCCATCTTCCTCCCCTACAACCTCATCCTCCTCTGGCCGTGGAGGAGGGGATTTCGAACGGGAAGATGTTGGAGTGGTTGGGAATGTGTTCTTGTTTGGAGACAGAGGAAAAAATTAAAATGATTTTTGGCAAAACAAAATTAGAAGTATTATTTGAAAGTTGAAACAATGTTGATAATGAAAAGAGATTGATATTGGTTAATTTCATTTTCATTCCAATTTAACCAAACCTAAAGGAACTAAGCAAAATATGTCTGTGACTTTTAAACTTAAACTAATTTGAAGACAAAAAAACCTAATTACATATCTCGTCTGCATCTTCTGTGGCTGGTCGGCTCGGCGCTGAATCCTTTAGTGTCCTTGGATTTACTTCAACTCAATTAAAAACATAACAAGTTTTGTTAATAATAGAGCTTCTTACTCTTAACTATTGATCTTAAAAATGATTATCAAAACTTTAATTGCTTGTTTATAGAGATTTTATTTTTGTGAGATCACAAATCAAGTGTAACGCCCCTAATCCGCACTCGGAACACAACAATAATCACAACGCTAAAAAGAAGCGAAAAGGGACATTAACTGAAATAACAACCTCGAGGCCTCAATTAAAATTTATAATAAGTTCAAAGTGAAGGTACAATGTGGAAGGAAAATACAAGAACTCTGAATCCTACTATACAACTACTGAGAGAAGTAGGAAAAATACATGACACTGAGCTCAACAGATCCAGTCCACGCGTCCCAAGCCCAAGTCGCCTCCAGCTTCCTACCGCGTCCCACCTGCACACGAACAGGAACACCTGAGTCTTAAATAAAGACCCAGTACACCACCCCAATCCGACACCGAACAAGGTCTAGCCGTCCCAGACGGCTCACACTGGTCTCGTGTTCCAAGGTGGTCACGCGCTCAGTGAGGTCGAGTGTGCACCCGCACATCCAACCTACAAGGCAACACTCAACCCGCTCTCACGGTAGAACTGTCACACGTCCCAAGGCGACCACGTGCCCAGTCAGGCTGAGCGTGCACCCTCGACCAGACCGTGCATCCGGCCCACAAGGCAACGCCCTACCCCAACCACGTGTCCGAGGCCTTGAGCAACGATCCCTAATGGCCACCCGTCACAACGCTGGTGAGCTGACAAGTTCCGCATTCGGCTTCGAAAGCCGACCACACGCCTGAGCCCGTGAGCAACGCTCCCTAACGGTCACTCGTCACAACGTGGGTGGACCCTTTCAAACCACAACAACACGGGGGAAAACACGACTCCGGGAATCCAACCACAACGCCCGAGCCCGCGAGCCCTGCTCTAACGGTCACTCGTAACAACGCTGGTAAACCATCCCAGACCGCCCAACACGGGAAACACCATAACATCTAGTCATACGTGCCTCACACGCCAATCTCCACTACTCGACCACACGCTATAGTCCGTGAGCAACGCTCCAACGGTCACTTGTAACAACGTGGGTGAACAATCGTTCCCATGAACCTCTCACATTCTCACGGGCTCACTAGGCAAGGAGTAAATGCAATTTACCCCAACAGTACGGGTTCACAACCCCGACCAGTTATAAAGCAATAAACATGAACCGAACTACAAAATCATATATGCATCATGAAGAAAATATAACTTTAAATCCACAATCAAGGTACAAGGGTATAAGTGTAATTCCACCAAAATTTCGTACCAAATATAATTCTCAAAAGTTTAAGGAAAAACAACAAATTTCCCAATTTATGAAATTTTCTACAATATATATGAATTTCCGTGGTGCAGAGGGCAATTTTCCTTAATTTAAAACATTTCTCACAATTATGGCAAAACAAAGGTTTATCGGGCAATTAATCCAATCATACATTATTTCTTCAATTATGAAAAAGTTCAGGGTTTCCACAACTATTCCAATTGTTACTTATTTAATTCAATTACCAATAATTTAAGGGTTTATTCTGAATTTATCAATTATTAATTAGTTAACCAAATACAAATAACTCAGGGTTGTTCCGGCAATAAAATCAACAAATCATTCAACAAAAATAATGACAAAGACCAGGGGCCTAATGCAATTTACCCAACACCAAAACCCACTCCCGATCAAACCCTACCGCCTCCACTTCCGGCACCACCGCCGGCCACGCCGGCCTGCCCAATTTCCGGCCACGACCCTGGCATGACCCCGAACGACCTCAACTACGACATCACCTTGCAACTTTCCTCACGGCATCCCCCTCTCGACTCCCTCCTCATCTCCGGCCACCGGTGCCACAATCGCTGGTCGTACCTCATCCATTGCCTCCCCACAAACCCATCCAACTCAAGGAACTCAAAAAACAAGGAGGTGGGTGGCGTACCTTGACTCAAATCGAGCCGAGAAGAACTCGCCGGAGAAGGGGACGACTTCCCCTCCGCGCGCATGCGCGGACATCGGAGCTCCTCGGCGTCGTCGTCATCGGAGTACGGAGGAAGGGAGAGGAGGATGAGGGAGGGAGATGAGTTTGGGTTTAGGGATTTTGGGGAGAGAGAGGTAAAAAGAGAGGGGTTAACATCAAGAGTATGTGCACATTATGTGAATTATATTCAGGATTGGTTGAGACTGATATCCAAAAGACAATCAAATTAACTTGATCAATTGATCCACCTTATAAATCCTCTAGTTTTAATTAAAAACCTAAGTCTGCGTTTTAAGTTATCAAAATTGTTAAAAAGCTCCATAAGATACTCAAGGATAAATTTAGGGGGCTACTATTCGTCGCTGGAAAACTACTTAAATCGCCCCAACAATTACTTTTTTACCCTTAACAATTCATTTAATACCCATTTCGTCCCGTCTCTTAAAATAAGGTTTCTACCTACGTTTTCCTCATTTTCCCAGTACAAACACCACGAAAATGTCTGGTGAGGCGCCTGAATTCGGTGAAGTAAGCCCAGAAAAAAAAAATTCAAGTCGGGTGTCTAGGTAAACCCCCCCCCCCCCATGGGGAGGCGTCTTAGCCAGACGCCTCCGCCTTCGCGGGGCCGTCTTAGCCAGACGCCACCCCCAAAGGAGGGCGTGTTAGCCAGACGCCTCCCAAGGGGGGCGTCTGGCTAAGACGCCCCATCCTAAAAAATTAAAAAAAATCTTAAAATTATGCGGTGTGTTATCTGAAATTATTTGACGTTCCTTTGCAAGTTTTCGGTGGTAACGGGTCGGATTACAATGAGTTTTTTTGCAAGTGATAAAGATTCAAAAAATTTCGAGATCCAACAATTGTTAAGATCCAAAATCACCTCACGGTAAAACATCCCGACTTACAAATACCACCTCGACAGGTCGTTCGGGGGTCTAGAAATTTTTTGGATTTTGAAATTGTTGGATCTAGAAATTTTTGAATTTTCATCACTTGCATAAACTCGTTGTAAGGTGAGATGTCGGACGGTAGACCGTTTGCTTCTTGGTCTACCGAACATGTTCGATGCGGATGACCGAGTTTCCATCGGTCCACCGTGATCGTAAAGACAATAATTTTTTGATCTTCCTGGAATCATTGGACGGTTTACCGATCTCTACCCGATCATCCGAATATTTATCCTCAGTAGCTTCAACATTTCTCTGGAAATCTCTATTCGGTGTACCGAATGGGTATCGGTCATCCGAAAAGAGTAATTATTAACTTATTAATTAATTTAGCAATTATCTAAATTTATAATCAATTATCATTTTAATAAAAAAATATAAAAAAATTTGCGAGCGTCCGACGTAGCCGCCCCGCCTAGGGGAGGGGCGTCTTGCTAAGACGCCTCCCCCTTGGGGGGGACGTCTAGGTAAAGCGCCGCCCCCCATGGGGGAGGCGTCTTAGCCAGACGCCGCCCCCATGGGAGGGGCGGATCTGGCGAACGCCTGCTATTTATTATTATTATTTATTTATTTTTATTAAAAAGATGTTGAATATTTTACCAGATTCGAGTACACCGGGGCGTCCGTTGGCTCATTACTGACCTCCAAAACATTATTTTTTATGATTATAAGAGGAAGATGAAGAGAGATGTGTGATAGGAGGGTAAAATGTCGCGTTATAGCAGTAGAAATGAGAGAAGGGCAAAATGGTAATCTGTACGGACGATTTAAGAAGTTTTCTGACGATGAATAGCAGTTCAGTAAATTTATTACAAAGTTTGTCGTCTAGAAAAACTCCGTTGAGTGTCTAGGAAAGGATAAATTAGGTTGTGAATTTTATTGTTGCCTAGAGAAATACATCCCATCAATAATTTTCCTACATACATTTTTTTACGAGCTTCATATATTCGGAAAGAGAAATTGCAACAAAAAAATTTACCGACTTCCTACATTCAGAGAGAGAAATTGCAAAAAGGAAAGAATTAGATTCAATTACGAGAGATTTGGTACTTACGAAGGAATGTCACTCACAATATTAGTTTTTATGTATTTTATTGAATTTTCTTTTTTACTTGCTTACGCATATTGATACTTATCTCATGACATATTTAATACGAATTTGGCACCCTAACACTCAAATCCTGACTCCGTTCCTGATAGTAAGAAATATGTTTGGTCATCTTTGTATTTCTCCCCAATTTGAAACTTTGTTTAAAAGAAGACCTATTATACTTTACAAATGGCTAAAAAGCAAATTAAAAGGATATGTTTTGGTCCCCAGAGATAGCGTTCTTTCATAATTTGGCATGCCAATCACATAAATATTTAAATATTACATTCATAAACATGTCTTCTTTAACATGTGTATATATAGTTATTCGGTAATCAAAACGGAACTATATCAAAAGTGAGAAAAATTACAAAAGGTGTGGGTTCTAGAAACAAAGTGGATACGCTACAGCAGAATATGGTTCACCGTATATTGCGTCGGTGTATGTAACTATCCATCGATGTAGGTAAACACTGACGGACATACCTGCCGACGGTGTTGTTGTAATATCCTGAATTTTTTATTTGAGGTAATAATCAAATATCTTAATGGACTAATTAAGATTATTGGATGATTGTGTGGTTTTAGGAGAAGATGAAATTTTGAGAAGAATATAAAGAAGAAAACGATGGAGATTTTGAGGCAAGTACTGATTCGTTATTCTTCAGTTTCATATCATGTCTGTCTCTCTTGATATTCGTAGTTGCATGCATGTTGAGCATTAATATTGATTTTATGGATATGCATATGATTGCATGATGGTGTTTCGTTCGACATGTCTTGTGGCTGTGTGTATGTTTCTAGTAGAGCAACTTAGGAAAGAGCTGCCTAACGGACAGCGTGGAGCCACCCGAGAGAGGAAAGGGCTGCCTGTCGTTAGTGTGGAGCTACCAGGTGTGCGTCTGACAGATTGATAGATTTCAGAAGCACAGGATGTGGTCGAATCTGAATGGGGGTTTCAAATTGATATGCATGCATTTTATTTGTGATGCATGTCTCTTGATTGTGCTTATTGACTGAATGTCATATTCTGTATTATTTTCCACATGATTATGATTCTGATTGATTGATGGTTGGTACTTGCGGGCTGTCGAGCTCACAAATTGTTGATTATATTTTTCAGATTAATTATCGGCCTATCAGATGGATTTAAATATCAGAGTGCGCAGCGGTCAGGATCGTGGATCGTATCTTAACGCACCGGGTTCGGGCGGTGATCAGTTGTCCGGGCTCGGGGTGTTACAGTTGTCTACGTTGGTATTTTACACTAACGGATGTTCTAACAGATAGGCGTCATCTGTGTTACTTTTGGCGTAAAATTTCCTGTCAAATTTTTTCGTCTTCTTTTGTCGGAGTGAAAAACACCAACGGACAATCACCGACGGAACATTCACTGATGTAAAATACACCAACTAATACTTTGTCTGACGAATGTAGACTTACACCGACGGAAACATTGTGTTAATGTATTATATCGGTAGTCTAAACCGACGGATAAGTACCGTCAGTGTAGGCTATCTGACAAACGTCAGAACTTACACCGATAGATATGTCTCGTCAGTTTATGTCCTATCCAGAACCAGGAAAATGCCTATTGGCTCTTTCTGGGTTCCAATTTCCTTTGTGAAAAGAAATAATATTTATCATCATTCATCCACAACACATTCATGCATTCATCCACAAACATATAAACAAAAGAACTCACATATGCATTTATCTAGGCCTAGCAATTTGACATGATACACAAAAACACCACACGAAAAACCTGTGTTTGGGTTTAAGAATTTCATGTTTCGTGTCGTGTTCGTGTTTTGGGTACACGAAATTAATTGTGTCGTTTTTCACCCCATGGGTACTCGAAAGTACCCAAAATTACACGATAACATTATTATACAACAATTAATAAATAGCACCACAAAATGGTGAGGTGGTGAAAGACGCCTTACCTGTCAATCACGACCGAGGTTAGAATCCATCCATTCCTTGAAAAAAAATTAATTTAATTTTTTTGATCTAAATAAAAGTTTGTTGGCTTTTTGGCTAATAATTACTAATCTGTTTTGATGATTGACTAACATATCAATAAATACATGTATTCTCTTAATATCTTTGCTTGCATATATTGTATTCTCTAACGTTTCAGGAACCAAGTTTGACATAACACAAGAAACAAAGAATGAAGAGTAGATAGGTTTACATAAGAGTAGATAGGTTTACATTTCATGTAAATAGGCTACAATGTAACTTGGCACTGAAATCGATGATTCAGTGCATTGCATGACACTTAGGAAACCTACATATGTCTCACATTCAAATCCATTTATTTTAGACTTCAATAGGAAAACGTCGAATCATATTAAAATCCTTGGAACATGATTTCTGTGCAAACCGGTCGACTGGTAGAACCATCTGGTTCGATCGGATTTCACGAGAGAGCCTCAGAAAACCTTTTGTTCCTCAAACGGTCGACCCAAATATTATTTTCATTCGACCGTCTCTATATCTGGTTGCCCAGTCTAAATCGGTCGACCAAAATTCGTAAACCGTTTGACCGTTTTTCGTTTGTCCAACAATAAAACTGAGTTCATCTAATTCAAATCATCTAGCCTATCATTTGTTGACACGTGTCTCAGTTAGTGTGTTAATCCGGTCGACCAAACCTTTAGTTTGTTCGACCGATTGCATTTCCATATTCATCTTAAATATGACCGTTAAAATTGTCGTATATACCAACGGTCGTATACACATACTAACATAACCCCTCTTCTTAGATTTGGTCTACCGGTCGACCGAACTTCCTTTAACGATCGACCGACGCTTGAAACTTCCCATCTCCAAGTTTTACTGGAAGTTTCCAGTTGAACCCTCGATTTATTTTGTTCAACCGATTGTCCCTTGCTTAGTCCTGTCTAAGCAAATACTCCAAACGGTCGACCGAAACTCTGTTAACGGTCGACCGCTTCTTGATTCTTTCTCAGCTCCAGTCTTACTGGAAGTTTCTGGTCGAACACTTGATCCATTCTGTTCGACCGATCACTTAAGTTCTAGCCTAGTTGGTTCGACCGTCTGCACCCTTGCTCGACTGAAATGTTAATTTTCACATACCGGTCGACCGATTAACCTGATCCGGTCGACCGTTAGTGTGCAGTTTTGTGTCCTGACTTTCCCTGCTTTGTGTATTCTTACACAACTCTTTCCGAATTTAATCCCAATGGCTAGAATTAGTTTAGAGCATATAAATAGAGCTGACAACACACTTCTAACGTCACCAATCTTTCTCCAGTCTCAAATCTCACTACTACTCTCAAACTTGCTCTAAATATCTTGTGCTCGCATCTTCTCACTTGAAATCACCATCTTTGATTGCATCATTCATTTCAAGTGCTCTAGATTAGTTGCCAAAGTAAAGTGTTCAAGAGTTGTACTAAGCTTCTGGTGTGAAGCTCTTCTCGGATTGTGAAGAGGTGGTCCAAGCTTGGTGAGGGTGTTCGTGAAGCTTGTGGTGTAATGGCTTGATCTCGGCCCGCAACAAAGTTCGGATTAGTGGAGGACGCGAAGTTGCTCGAGTAAGAGCAATTCGTAATAGGGGACTAGGATCCGATCGTTGGATCCAAACCTCTATACATCCGGTGTGTGGTTTGCATTTCTCTTTTCACATTAAATTGCTTTATTTTTTAATTTGGCATAGTTTGTTAAGCATTCTTAATTAGTCTATTCACCCCCTTTAGACTAATATTAGGGCCTAGTAGATCCTACATTTGGTATCAAAGCCTTGTTAATTGTATTTAGACAAATTCACATTTGTAGCAGTGGCCCAACAATACGAGGGATTTCACACCGGAAGACCTCCGTTGTTTGATAGAACCAACTGTGCCTATTGGAAGAAATGTATGACCACGTTCATACAATCTTATGATGTTAAACTATGGGTGTTATTTCAAATACCATACATTCAAAACAAACCATTAGAACGCATGGTTGATGATGAATTAGCCATGTTTCAAATTAATGCTAAACTCATGAACATACTTATGTGTGGTTTAACCGAAGAACAATATAGTAGAATTAATGCATGTGATTCCGCATTTAAGGCTTGGAATATGTTAGAAAGTCACTTTGAAGGTCGATCATCGGTTAAGGAAACTAGGATAGATTCATTTATGCAAAATTATGAAATGTTTGCTATGAAACTGAATGAATCCATTAGCGAGATGCATACTCGCTTTACTCTTATTATTAACTCCCTTGAAGAACCTTGGTAAGGTTTTGGTTGAAAGTGATAGGGTACGAAAGCTTCTTAAGTCTTTGACCTTGGATTGGGAAAAAAGACTACGACGATTGAAGAAGTCAAAGATCTCTCAAAGTTGAAGATGGATGATCTCATTGGAAGCCTCATGGCGTATCAGATTCAAATGGAAGAAAAAAGAGAGAAGGAGAAGGAACGGGAATGGTGTAGACGGAAAGAGAATAAAACCGCCTTAAATGCAACCTCGGATTTGGAAGCAATCTAATATGAGGACACCGATGAAGATGTTGCTTTCCTAACCCGCAACTTCAAGAAGTTCCTCTCCAAAAGAAAATTTTCAAAGGGAAGAGGAGAATCTTCTCGGACATTCACTTGCTATGAATGGAACAAAACTGGCCACATGAAGAAGGATTGTCATTGCTTAGGCCGAGAGATTGTGAACGAAGAGAAGAAAAGAAATATCCTCCTAGAAGAAAAAGGGATGAGAGACAAGGAAGAGATAGAGAAGAAAGGCCCTCACGAAAAGACAAAGAAGAGAGGCCTAGAAGACGTGATGATTATAAGAGAAGGGATCATCGCGAGAAAGATGAGAAAAAGGCCCTCAAGGCCATTTATGATGACTCAAGCTCATCAAAGGACTCTGACTCCGAATACTCCCAAGAAGAAGAAGCACACATGTGTTTCAGGGCTACTAATGTTGATCCTGACTCAAGTCTACCTCCATCACCAAAGACGAGTGACCAACCTCATGTGGTGGAGATTGACGACGATGAGGTATCCCTTCATGAAACACCTCCTTATGATGATTTATTAGATGTTTTTCATGAACCTGCTGAGAAATGTGACATGCTAGCCAATGAAATTGAAACTCTAAACGATGAAATAAAAACTTTGAAATCTACAAAAGAGTCATACAAATGAAGATCTCATTGCCAAGAATAAGCAACTCACAAAAGATTTAGAGAAATTCACTTTAGGAAGAAAAATGCTTGACATGCTTCTTGGAGCACAAACTCAATCTCTCACAAAACATGGTATTGGTTACAAGAGAGGCAAACAAAAGAAACCCACATCTTATTTTGTTAAAATGAACAACTCACTTGTTAAGAAAATAAATTATTCAAATGTTTGGGGACCTAAGACTACTCAAGTTTGGGTACCGAAAGCTAACCTCAAGTACCCAAACAAATTTGGGTACCAAAGTCTTCACTTGTCTCTTTGTTTGTAGATAAAAGCAATGAGAAAAGAGAAGTGGATTCTCGATAGCGAGTTCTCAAGGCATATGACGGGAGACTCCCAAGTTCTATCAAGCTTAAAGCATAAGAAGGGAGGAACCATCACATTTGGAGATAATGCTAAAGGTCACATTGTCGGTATTGTTAATGTTGACAATTCTTCTACTCCAAATATTGAATAGATTTTATTAGTAGATGGGTTGAAAAATAACTTGCTTAGTGTTAGTCAATTAACCAATAAAAATTTTCTAGTTGTGTTTGATAAACATACTTTCGATATCATTTCTAAACATGATATGAAAATTGTTTTTAAGGGTTATAGGTCAAATAACATTTACATTGTGCATGTTGATAACCTTAGAAATTTAAATGTTGAAACTTGTTTAGTTGCCTCACATGAGGAAGCTTGGTTATGGCATAACCGTTTGGGACATATTAGTATGTCACAATTGCACAAATTATCCAAACTTGAATTGGTTAGAGGACTATGATTGATCTCGTTTTATATTTAACCGCAAGTGCACGACCGCGTTGGAGCGGTGGCAAATAGGGGTCGTCCACTGGGAGGTGTGTCGACACTTGGTTTGTTCGAAGGCGAGAGGTAAAAGAAGGAGAGAAAAGATGTATTGATTACACTAAACTACACTAAGATGCAAATGGAAATGGAAAAGAAACAAGAAAAACTAAACCCCAAAGGGGGTAGAGAAATAATGTGAACATAAAGAAGTGTGTGTGTGTGTGTGTGTTCATTAAGCATCTCACAACATGAAGTGCATGAAATCATAAAACTACATCCAACTTTGCCTCAACATGAATTAAGATAAGACTACATCATTAAAACATACAAGACAATAATTGGAATGAAGCTACATGAACTCAAGTATAAAGACTAGACCCTACTATACCTCCACATGAATTAAGATAAGACTACATCATTAAAACAGACAAGACATTAGCTAAGGTAAAGGCAACAAGAGCACATACACTACAAATTGTGTTTCCAATATTAACTTCATCCATATCCTAACCTTATCATTCCCCATAGAATATGTCCACTAATCAAAGCATAAGCTAAGCTTCATTCAAGAGCATTAGCATATCAAAGATAAGAGTGAAAACCTATTAGATGGTTATGGAAATCATATAAAGCTCAAGGGATAAAGATAACACACACTTAATACACTACATGATTATATCACATATTTCTCCACCCACCAAATGGGGATGGAACTACTCACACATATTTAAACTAACTACTCTAATAAAATGAAACTATACTAATCAAGCAAGAAATATTAAAGAAGCATAAAACAAAACAAGAAACAAAGCAAACACATAAAAGGAAATCACCTAAGCAAGAATTAACAAGCTAAAGAAATCATCTATTATTAACTCACTCAAATTACAAGCAGCTCTTCCTCCACAAGAGTTTTGCTTCAAGGCTTCACTCTGAGTAGGGAAGATGCCACCAAAGAGAGAGATGGGTACAATGGGAGGTGAAGAGTTCTATTTATAAGCATAGAAAAAGCTAATCCGGGACAATCCCCCGATGTGGGACTAAACCAATACCAAAAATAGCCTAAACAAACCATAATACACGTCCAGGAGAAGACTTATCGGATCTGGAATGATCCAAACCGCCATTTGGCGGTTTCAGACCGCCAATTGGCTGTCTATAGGATCCAGATCCGTCTGGATTTGTTTGTGGGCTTTTCTTGAAGTGTGTCTTGGTCTTGGATGCATCTACTCGGTCTGTTGGAGTTCCGACCCGAATTGAATTGCCAAAATACTCCCCATGATGGTGTGGAGTTTCCTGTTTTGCTCTTAGGTCCTTCGGTCTTACGATCAAGTCCTTCTCCATTGCATCTCAGTCCCTAGGTCTCACAATTAAGTCCTTTTTTCCTGCTTTTGGGTCCTTTCATGACTCTTCTCTTCAAACCTCTTTATTCCTGAAAACTAAACATAAAACTCGTCACGTAGTATTGCTTTGGTGTAATATAATGGATATAAGATACAAATATGAGCATGAAATGATGTCGATCAAATACCCCCACACCTAAGTTTTTGCTAGTCCCGAGCAAAACAAAGAAAGAGAAAAGCAAACGAGAAACAAGAAATCCTAACTCACTTTCGTAGGAATCACGGTTGCACTTAGCACGTGCAACAAGCCGTTAAACCTCCTTGTTGCCAAGGAGGAGGAGTGTTGTCTCCTGAGGGTTTTCAGCGGATATACCCACAAAATCCGAACAAGATGCATTATTCAATCTAGACCTCGACTCGTTGGAAATATTTTGTCGATCAATGGACGCGGTAATCCTACGGGCCGACTCTATCTAGGTAATCAGTCCACACCTAGCCTCATAAAACATTCGTGCAAGTTAAATAAGGAATTAAGTGAAAGACATGGACAGCCTCAAGATCCTCAAGTGCTACAAAGTGTAAGGTCCATTAAGGTTCTTATTTGCATTACTATTTATTTTTTTTGTTTCTTTTCTCATTTTTTGTTTCTTTTTCTATTTATTAGTTGGAGCTTCATTCTCCCAGGGTCAGGTTTCGTGCATCATTGCCCATGAGGACTTACATTATCACGTACACCTTTCCCCAAATCTCCACATAAGGCAATCCCTACCACCCGTGTAACGAGAGTTTGTTCGGCGCATCCCAAGTCAGATGACTCGAAAGCACCAGGCACAAAGTCCCTTCAGACCTACTTTCCCGAGTGATAGGAGCCGTGCGAGAAGAGAGAACACCTAGTCACTTATTTCTTATCTACACATGAACCAAGACCCCTACACTTATGTCTCACAACAAGATTTAGAGGGTCCTTGACTACAACAAACTTCCTTAAGTTAACAGACACGAATTATTGACTCACTAGGTTCAGGGTGGACTTCTTTAAATGTTTGAGCACTGAAACCCTATGATTACTCACCCCCAAAGGAAAACTGGGGTGCATCCTAACGACTCGATAAATCCTAAAGTCACTGTACTAGAAATCCTAATGCATCAAGTTCAAGACAATTTTGGGAGCTTTCTTTTTACTTTGCCTGTCAACGGTTTTGCACATGCTAAACATACGCAAAACCCACAAAACATTTTCTTTCGGAAGCACATGAAGATTTTGAAAGAAATGTGAAATTTTTGAAGCACTCGGCAAGCAAAAGAAGACAAGTCAACCAAGGATCATGGCAAGCAGATATATCGATATTAAATGCAGCACACTAACATGACCCTAACAATGAACACAAAAGAAAAAACAAAGGAAAAGACTCGACTATGTACACACGTAAAACACCCCCCCACACCTACTTCATGCATTGTCCTTAATGAATGTGAGCAAAATACTACATGGATGTATGCATGAAACAGAATAGATCTCACCAACGTGAAGTACACAAGGAAGTTCATGGCTATGTTGATGGACACAACCCAACTTCCCTTAAAACCTGTGATACGCTAAAGAAGGGATACAAATACATGAAAGAAATGGGGCCCAATTACTCAAGGGTTGGGGCCCACTACAATCGATGCTCACTGAAGGAGTCGTCTCTTTTTTTTCTTTTTTTTAACATATATACACATGAACGCTCAACCGCTCATGTAGGAGCATGAATGGTTGAGTGTGAGGGAGGTTCATGAAGGAACATGACCTCCTCGAGTTCGGCTGGTGCCCCCTCCAAGTAGGGTTTGAGGCGTTGTCCATTAACTTTGAACACGTCCCCATTCCCTGGGTTCAAGATCTCAACCGCTCCATGAGGATAGACGGTTTGGACAATAAACGGGCCAGACCAGCGACTGCGGAGCTTACCCGCAAACAGATGAAGCCGGGAATTGTAGAGCAACACCTTCTGCCCGACCGTAAACACCTTTCGCATAATCATGCGATCATGAAACATCTTGGCTCGGGACATATGAATTTTGGCATTCTCGTACGCATCATTGCATAGCTCTTCCAATTCCACAATGTCGAGCTTATGTTGTACTCCCTCTTGATCAAGATCCATATTCAGGTTCTTGATGGCCTAGAAAGCACGATGCTCAAGCTCTACGGGTAGGTGGCAAGCCTTACCGTACACTACCCGATATGGGGACATACCCAAATTGGTCTTGTACGCGGTGCGGAAAGCCCACAACGCGTCATTCAACTTGGTAGACCAATCCTTCCTCGAGGAACTAACCGTCTTCTCAAGAATTTGCTTTAATTGACGGTTAGAGATTTCGACCTGCCCACTAGTTTGCGAATGGTATGGGGTCGCAAGCTTGTGGGTGATCGAATATTTCCTCATAAGCGCTTCAAAGGAGCGATTATAGAAGTGGGTACCCCTATCGCTGATTATGGTACGAGGAGTACCAAATCGCGCAAAAAATGTACCTCAAGAATGTGGTGACCACCTTGTTGTCATTGGTCTTTGTGGGTATAGCCTCAACCCACTTAGACACATAGTCAACGACCACCAGAATGTAACCATTCCCGAACGAGTTCGGGAAGGGACCCACGAAATCGATGCCCCACACATCGAAGATGTCGACAACAAGGACATTTTGCAAAGGCATCATGTCACGTCGACCAATCCTGCCAAGGCGCTGGCACCTATCACATTGCTTACAGAAGTCGTAAGCATCCTTGAAAAGAGAGGGCCAGTAGAATCCAGATTGGAGCACCTTGGCAGCAGTTTTCTTTGCTCCAAAGTGTCCTCCACATGCCTTGGAATGGCAGAAGTGGAATACACTTTGGAACTCGGTATCTGGGACGCACCGCCTGAAAATTTGGTCAGAGAAGTATTTGAACAGGTAGGGGTTGTCCCAGTGGAAGAATCTGACATAAGATCTAAATTTGGATTGGTCAGATTTTGACCAACCCACAGGAAGTTGCTCGATCACGAGATAGTTCACGATGTTGGCAAACCAAGGGTTATCTTCGATCGTGAACAACTGCTCGTCAGGAAATTTGTCATCAATGATTTGGTCCTGTTGGTTGGTCGTCTCTAGACGAGACAAGTGGTCAGCTACAACATTTTCAGACCCTTTTTTGTCCCGAATCTCGAGATCGAATTCTTGTAACAACAAGATCCATCTCAAGAGTCGGGATTTTGCATCTTTCTTCGCCATGAGGTGCTTGATGGCTGTGTGGTCAGAATAGATAATCACGTGGGAGCCAATCAAGTACGACCGGAATTTCTCCAAAGCAAATATGATTGCTAAGAATTCCTTCTCGGTCACAGTGTAGCTCAATTGGGCATCATTGAGTGTTCTACTGGCATAGTAGATCACATGAGGCAATTTGTCCAATTGTTGCCCAAGCACTGCTCCCACAGCAAAGTCAGATGCATCACACATTAACTCAAATGGTTCAGTCCACACCGGTGCCTTAATAATGGGAGCTGAAGTCAACTCTTTCTTCAAGGTCAAAAAGGCATGGTGGCAATCCGGTATGAACTCAAAAATGGCATCCTTAGCCAACAAGGCGGTGAGAGGTCGAGCAATTTTGCTAAAATCCCGAATGAACCGCCGATAGAATCCAGCATGCCCCAAAAAGGCGCGGATATCCTTCACATTACGTGGCGGTGGGAGATTAGCAATGATACCCACTTTGGCGGGATCGACCTTAATTCCCCTACTTGAGACCACGTGTCCAAGTACAATCCCTCGCTTCACCATCAAGTGACATTTCTCCTAATTGAGAGCGAGGTTCTTCTCACGGCATCGCTTGAGGACAAGGCTCAAGTGATGAAGGCACTCGTCAAAGGAAGCGCCAAATATGGAAAATTCGTCCATGAAGATATCAAGGAAACGCTCAACCATATCGGAGAAGATGCTGATCATACACCTTTGAAACGTTGCCGGCGCATTACATAACCCAAAGGGCATGCGACGGTAGGCAAACGTGCCAAAGAGACAAGTAAATGTTGTTTTCTCTTGATCCTCGGGGGCGATGGGAATTTGGTTGTAACCGGAGTATCCATCAAGAAAACAATAATACTCATGTCCGGCCAACCTTTCCAACATCTGATCAATGAATGGCAACGGAAAATGATCTTTCCGCGTTGCCGCATTGAGCTTGCGATAATCAACGCAAACTCGCCAGCCAGTTTGCAGGCATGTCGGGATAAGCTCATTATGCTCATTCTCCACAACCGTCACGCCTGACTTCTTGGGAACCACATGGACAGGACTCACCCACGAACTATCAGAGATAGGATAGATTATGCCATGATCCAAACACTTAAGAACCTCCTTTCGGACGGCTTCTTTCAGTACAGGATTCAATCTTCGTTGTGGGTCCCTGCGGGGCCTAGAATCCTCTTCCATGTGGATCCAATGCTGAACAATACCAGAGCTAATTCCCTTGATATCCTTCAAGGACCACCCGATCGCCTCTTTGTTTTCAAAGAGTACTCTTTTGAGGGCAACCTCTTGATCTTTTTCAAGATCAGAGGAAATAATGAGTGGCAAGGTCTCATTATCCCCTAAAAATATGTACTTTAGGTTATCGGGGAGAGGTTTAAGCTCGACCAGAGGTGGGTCCTTGTCGGATTCAGAGTTACTTTCAAGTGGCTCAAGGGCCACGGGGTAAGAGGAGCAAGCACCCAGATGTGCCTCCTCGTCCAAAGATATGCTGGCGGATTCCTCAAGATCCTCTTCACTCGCAACCTGATCATTAGGCACCTCAATAATATGTCGATGTGAGTCGAACATGCCTAATGAATCAGGCCCATCCGTGTCCTGGATGAAATTGGCTCCGACAGTCTCGTCGAAGAGCCCAGGTTGCTTACCAAGAGTGAAGATGTTGAAATCCGCCGTGAGGTTTCCAAAAGACAACCTCATCAAGCCATTGCGACAATTGATCAAAGCATTAGATGTCGCAAGAAATGGCCTCCAAAGGATCACAGGAATCTATCCTTGTGGGTTGGACACGGGTTCGGTATCCAAGATGATGAAATCAACTGGAAATACGAACTCACCCACTTTGATAATGACATCCTCCACACTCCCTCGTGGAATTTTGACGGATCTATTAGCCAACTGGAGGGTTGTCCTCGTTGGTTTAAGATCACCTATTCTAAGGTTGACATAGACTGAGTAAGGAAGGAGATTCACAGATGCCCCCAAATCCAATAAAGCTTGAGAGATTGTCACATTCCCAATCATGCAAGAGACAGTTGGACAACCTGGGTCCTTGTACTTGATGTGCATGGGATGTGTCAATATGGAGCTCACATTGGCGGCCAAAAAGGCCTTTTTGGGCACATTTGTTTTTCTCTTAGTGGTGCAAAGGTCCTTGAGGAACTTGGCATACGGTGGCATTTGTTGAACAACGTCCAACTACGGAATGTTCACCTTTACTTGCCTAAGTACCTCAACGATCTTATCCCAATGCTCATCACGTTTTTTAGTCAACCGATGAGGGAATGGTGCCTTGGGGACATAACAATCACGAGGAGGAGTCTCAGAATTAGGTTCCTTGACAAGCTCAAGACTCTCCTCGGAAGTCTCGCCAACAGGGTTGGCTTCCGGCATTTTCACATTGTGGTCAACGAACCTTCCCGATCTCAAGGTATGAACAACATTGGCATGTTGGGAAGGGTCACTTTCAACATTGTGTACATTTTGCCTGGTATGAACAGGCTGACCCCTGGGATTAACCACAGGTTGACTTGGGAACTGACCCTTCTCGCGTTCATGGAATTGATGAGCCAACTGGCTAGCTTGCATTTCCAAAGCCTTGACTGTACTTTGCATGCTCTGCATGAACGCTTGAAGGGTCGGATCACTAGAAGGGTCGTTGGGGTCAACCCGCTGAGGTGGTGGAGTCTGGTTAGAAAACCCGACGAAGAGGCCTGACCAAGTTGGTAATTTTGGTGCTGAGACCTTTGATGTGGGGGTTGGTAGGTCGCCGATGGGCGTGGAGGTTGATAAGGTGGAGGTTGAGGTTGAGCGTGCGAGCTCTGACCGTGGCCTCCACTAGACCCCCAAGAAAAGTTAGGATGCTTACGCCATCCCGGGTTGTAGGAATGACTGTACGGGTCGTTCCGGGGCCTTTGTTGATACATCGCATTTGCATGCTCAATATCCCTTGGAGCGTAAGCGCACTCCAAGTCATCATGTCCCGACAGTCCACACCTAGTACACCCGGGAGTAGCGACCTGAGTTACAGGAGCTCGGTCCATCTCCAAACTCTCTATCCTACGCATGAGAGCAACCATTTTCGCCTCAGACGCGATAATCGACTCAACATGATATGATCCAGCTCGACCAGAAGACGTGGCGGCTGGTGGCTCTCTCATGGTGTCCCACTCGAAGGTACGCTCAGCCATAGACTCAAAAGTATCCCATGCCTCCTCGATGGGTTTCATTTGGAAGTCACCCTGACATATGGACTCCAACAATGTGCGGGTGTTATAGTTGATGCCCTCATAAACAATCTGGCACAGCTGCCATAGCTCAATGATGCATTGCATACATTGCATCACATGTCTTTCATTTAGATCACTTTTATATCAATAAATGCTACTAAGGTATGTGTTTAGTCTTATTTACAGAATACAGGGACCTGAATGCAAATTACCCATATCCCGAGCATAAACGCGTGCAAAAGACTCATTTCTATCATAAAGACCAAGCTCAAGATTATCGGGTTACGAATGGAAATGTATCCAAGCATAAAAGCATTCAAGTCCTAATTGCAAAAAGAACAAGGACTTAAGCACAAAAGTAGCCGGGGACTTAATTGAAAAAGTCAAGGACCTAATTGCAATTCACGAGTTATTATGGAGAAAACCTAAAGAAAAATCAATGTAAATCTCCAAATACATAAAGGAATTAATCCGGAGCTCAAAAGAATGGAAAGAATCAATCCAGACGCGCAAAGAAGGATCAAATCATACCATAAACATTCAACCAAAATCTGGACAAAATCAGATCAGATTGTGCGGCGTTTACGCCGCACCACACACACAATGTGCGGCGTTTCCGCCGCCCAAGCGTCGATCCGCGTCTCCCAATTTCGTCCAGTCGTGTCTGGACACGTGTACTTTCCAATATTATACCTAGATCCCTTGTAGCAACTATAAATAGACCCGAGAACGGTGTTAGAAGGGTCCTTAGTCTTTGGTTGTAGTTTTTATTCTTAATCTTAGTTTTGTATTCTTCTTTTCATTAATAAAATTCTGTCTTTTATTTCTTACTTTTAGTTTTCTTTTGTAATGTCTCAAGGACCCCTTCTTCCTCCCTCTATGAGTTTCTAACTCCTTCCAAAGGGTGGAGGTGACGGATTTAGGGTGAAGAGCAGATGAATAAATGTTATTATTTTAAGTTCATGATTAGTATATTTTGATTACTTGAGTTTATGTTAAATCATTTATCATGTAATGCTTTATAACTAATATGATTTATTATAAGTTTCTGAATTCTCTAATCTAAACCTCCACCCAATGGAATTCACTTCTTTGTTCTTGTTTTAATTTTAATTGTTCTTGTTTTTTGCTTTAGATAATTAAAACCCAAAATTCTCAAAACCCAATCTATTCTTCTCTCCTTCTTTTCCCCAATCGAAATCACACTAATAACAAATCTCTCCCTCCTTGTGTTCGACCCGTATTTGCCACGTCTTCATTGACGCCGTGCACTTGCGGTATAAATTTAATTCTCATCACTCAAGTCCATGATGAGGGCATTGCTGGAGAAGGTCCTTGAACCTCTCAAAGAAACCATGAAACGATTTGGTCTCGGTCTGATACATTTGATGTATTTGGTGCCGTATCTGTTGAGTTTTCCTTTGAAGGAAAAATCTCTTCAGAAAGACGGTTACAAAGTCATCCCATGAGCGAATCGAGCTCACCGGGAGGCTATACATCCATTTCTTCGCATTATCCTTCAATGCGAAAGAAATCATCCTCAACCGGACTGAATCCTCGTCAAGCTGTTGAAGCTTGAACATGGAGCATACTTCCTCGAATTCACGTATAAAGATATACGGATCCTCCTTATTGTCAGTAAAGGTTGGAAGCATGCTCACATATTGAGGTTTCAGCTCATAGTTGTTCCCGCGAGTAGGGGGAACAACTATGCAAGAAGATTGCACGACCCGAACAGGATGGGTCCGCTCCCACAAAGTCATCGGTCTATCATGTCGAGCTAAAGGTGGTGGTGCACCAAGAACTCGATCCTGGCCGAATCTCCCTTCCTCTCAAGACAGAGGAGGAGGAGAAGGAGGTCTACGTAGTGGTGGGAACGGACCGAGGTACTCCATGTCTGGAACCCGGTCTCCCTCGCCACCACGAGACGACTCGGCCTCTTGCTCCAAAGGAGCACGAGGCGGAGATGGTCGATCACCAAGACCGTCCATCTCAGAAGAATGCACTTTATCGAGTCGAGTGCTCTCACCAGAACGAGCCCAACCTCGCATTAAATGCTCGACTCGACTCTAAACGACACACAACAGAAGGTGTACTAGAGGAGGAGACTATACGTAGAGAATAGATGAGGAGAGGCATCAGGTGAGGAGGGAAGAATCCCTAGAGCTAGTGTGGGTAGAGGGATCAGGAAGAAGCCTAACTAGCAAGCACGGCTCAAACAATGTAAGGCAATGGGTCCTAAGCCTAGACGACGCCTAACTTCGAGGTCACTATCCTCGACACGTCTCACCTCCCTACAACGAGGACCACAATGCCCAGCAAGTGATACCAGATCCGGAGATCCAGTACCTCCTACTATCGACAAGGTAGGCAACGCTGATCAGGTCATGACGGTCTCAACTAGATTACTCTCCTAGTGCGCCCGCAATCCTAGGGCCAATGTCTACTTGCTTTTAGTTAAGGCTTTATGAAGAGTAGTTTTTGTGGCCAAGGGAAGGGTGATGAAATCCCCCACCTTATCTTTTATGGGACAGCGCCTCCTTAGTAGCGATTTAATCCTAGATCTAGCAATCAATCGCTCCAATCAAACGCTCTCTCACTCTTGTCCCGATGCACCTTACTAACTAATGCATGATCGAAACATGCATGAATGAGAGATTTGGGTGCACGTACCTCACGCCAGCAATCAACAACAAATTGTAAAGAAAAGAAAAGACTAATGCATGCAAGGTCTACACATGATGCATGACCTAGATGGCAAGGAGTCTAATCTTTTGCTTTGAGTTTTATGGTCCAAGTTGATTAATGGGGGAGTGATTAATGATCTGGGAGCAAAAGAGAAGTCACAACATGCAATATATGGATCCCAGATAACACAAATTAAAGCACTAACTACCAGAACAAATTTTGAAGCAGGAAACCCTCACCAGGCCGCCAATTGACGGTCTCCAACCGCTGATTGGTGGTCCTTTTTGAGCTTCTGGTCCTCAAACTTGTCCAGTAGCCTCCCCTTGCTCCGATGGTTCCCTGAAACTAAGAACAACTGGAAACAAAAAATCAAAAACCCCTCGAATCGTCCAAACCAAGGTCTGGATAGAGCACCTCCCCGGCAACGGCGCCAAAAACTTGATTGATCTCGTTTTATATTTAACCGCAAGTGCACGGCCGCGTTGGAGCGGTGGCAAATACGGGTCGTCCACTGGGAGGTGTGTCGACACTTGGTTTGTTCGAAGGTGAGAGGTAAAAGAAGGAGAGAAAGGATGTATTGATTACACTAAACTACATTAAGATGCAAATGGAAATGGAAAAGAAACAAGAAAAACTAAACCCCAAAGGGGGTAGAGAAATAATGTGAACATAAAGAAGTGTGTGTGTGTGTGTTCATTAAGCATCTCACAACATGTAGTGCATGAAATCATAAAACTACATCCAACTTTGCCTCAACATGAATTAAGATAAGACTACATCATTAAAACATACAAGACAATAATTGGAATGAAGCTACATGAACTCAAGTATAAAGACTAGACCCTACTATGCCTCCACATGAATTAAGATAAGACTACATCATTAAAACATACAAGACATTAGCTAAGGTAAAGGCAACAAGAGCACATACACTACAAATTGTGTTTCCAATATTAACTTCATCCATATCCTAACCTTATTATTCCCCATAGAATAGGTTCACTAATCAAAGCATAAGCTAAGCTTCATTCAAGAGCATTAGCATATCAAAGATAAGAGTGAAAACTCATTAGATGGCTATGGAATTCATACAAAGCTCAAGGGATAAAGATAACACACACTTAATACACTACATGATTATATCACATATTTCTCCACCCCCCAAATGGGGATGAAACTACTCACACATATTTAAACTAACTACTCTAATAAAATGAAGCATTATACTGAAATGAAACTATACTAATCAAGCAAGAAATATTAAAGAAGCATAAAACAAAACAAGAAACAAAGCAAACACATAAAAGGAAATCAACTAAGCAAGAATTAACAAGCTAAAGAAAACATCTATTATTAACTCACTCAAATTACAAGCAGCTCTTCCTCCACCAGAGTTTTGCTTCAAGGCTTCACTCTTAGTAGGGAAGATGCAACCAAAGAGAGATGGGTACAATGGGAGGTGAAGAGTTCTATTTATAAGCATGGAAAAAGCTAATCCGGGACAATCCCCCGATGTGGGACTAAACCAATACCAAAAATAGCCTAAACAAACCATAATACACGTCCAGGAGAAGACTTATCGGATCTGGAATGATCCAGACAGCCATTTGGCGGTTTCAGACTGCCAATTGGCGGCTTATAGGATCCAGATCCGTCTGGATTTGTTTGTGGGCTTTTCTTGAAGTGTGTCTTGGTCTTGGATGCATCTACTCGGTCTGTTGGAGCTCCGACCCGAATCGAATTGCCAAAATACTCCCCATGATGGTGTGGAGTTTCCTGTTTTGCTCTTAGGTCCGTCGGTCTTACGATCAGGTCCTTCTCCATTGCGTCTCAGTCCCTAGGTCTCACAATTAAGTCTTTTTTTCCTGCTTTTGGGTCCTTTCATGGCTCTTCTCTTCAAACCTCTTTATTCCTGAAAACTAAACATAAAACTCGTCACGTATCATTGCTTAGGTGTAAGATACAAATATGAGCATGAAATGATGTCAATCAGACTACCAAAAATTGATTTCAAAAAGGACAAACTTTGTGATGCATGCCAATTTGGAAAACAATTTAAATCTTCTTTCAAATCTTTAAATGTGGTATGAACTTCAAAACCCCATGAGATTTTACACTTAGATCTTTTTGGACCCTCAAGGACCGTGAGTCTAGGAGGAAAAAGATTGTGTTTGTGATCGTTGATGATTTTTCAAGATTCACTTGGGTTTTGTTTTTAGCAAACAAATATGACGCATTTGAATGATTAAAAGTTTTTGCAAACGTGTCCAAAGGGAAAAAGATTCTAACATAATCGCTATTTGTAGTGATCATGGAGGAGAATTTGAAAATGAATTGTTTCAAAAGTTTTGTGAAAAATATGGAATTGAGCATAACTTCTCTTTTCCTCGCACTCCTCAACAAAACGGGATAGTTGAGAGGAAAAATAAAACACTTCAAGAAATGGCAAGAACTATGCTTGTGGAAAAAAGGGCTTCCAAAATATTTTGGTACGAAGTCATTAATACATCTTGCTATGTTTTATATCGTGTTCTCATTAGACCTATTTTAAAGAAAACTCATTTTAAACTTTGGCATGGCCGGACTCCCAAAATTTCTTACTTTAAAGCCTTTGCTTAAAAATGTTTTGTCCTCAATACTAAAGGCAACTTGGATAAATTTGATGCAAAATCTGATGAGACCATCTTTTTAGGGTATTCCGATAGGAGTAAAGCGTATAGAATCTACAATAAACGAATAGTTGTGTCGAAGAATCTCTACACGTCAACTTTGACGAGTTAGTTTGTGTAGATAACTCCTCTCTTGATGATGATTGGTTGGATATCATTAGACATGTATCATCACAAGATGCCCCTCTTGAGTCTCATCAAGAACCTCCAAGTTCTCCACAAGAGGACAAAGAGGATCTTCCTAAGGATTAGACCTATAGAAAGGATCATCTGAAGGACTTTGTGAAGGAGATGTCTCTCAATGTGTGACAATACACTCTAGAGCTCATGTAGTTTGTGACTCTTATACATTTATCTCTACACTAGAACCCAAGAAAGTAGAACAAGCATGTAATGATGAATTTTGGCTAATTACTATGTGTGAAGAGCTAAATCAATTTGTTCGAAATGGTGTTTGGGAACTAGTTGAAAAACCTATCAACCAAACGGTTATTGGAACCAAATGGATCTTTTGAAACAAACTCGATGAAGATGGGAATGTAATTAGGAACAAAGCTAGACTCGTTGCTCAAGGCTATCGCCAAGAGGAAGGTATAGACTTTGATGAAACTTATGCCCCCGTCGCTCGAATGGAAGTCATTCGCATGTTGTTAGTATATGCATCCTATAAGGACATAAAATTATTTCAAATGGATGTTAAAAGTTCTTAAATGACTTTATAAATAAAGAAGTTTATGTTGCACAACCCCCCGGATTTGTAAATGAAACTTACACAAACCATGTATTCAAACTTAAGAAGGTTCTTTATGGCCTCAAACAAGCTCCTAGAATTTGGTATGACAGGTTGAAGAACTTCTTAATGAACAAATTTTTTTGTGTGGATAAAGTGGATACCACTCGTTTTGTTAAATCGTATGATCATGACTTACTAGTGGTACAAAATTATGTTCATGATATATTATTTGGTGCAAGTAACCCGCATCTTTGCAAAGAATTTTCTATGTCTATGCAGGGGGAGTTCGAGATGAGCTTAATTGGTGAACTCAATTTCTTCCTTGGACTCCAAATTAAGCAAACTCAAGATGGGAACTTCATACACCAAGCAAAGTACACAAAAGAACTTCTAAAATGCTTTGGTCTTCAAAATAGCAAGCCATACAACACTCCTATGAGAACTAGCACTAAATTGGACAAAGATGAAAATGGCAAGGAGGTGGATATCAAAAAATATCGAGGTATGATAGGATCCTTGCTTTACCTTACCGCTAGTCGTCCGGATATAATGTTTTCCGTGTGTTTATGTGCTTGTTTTCCAGCTTGTCCAAAAGAATCTCATTTCAATGCCTTAAAACTTATTTTTCGTTGTCTCAAATGATCTCAAGATTTTGGTTTGTTTCACCCCAAGACTAGGGCTTTTGATCTTGTTGCTTATAGCGACGTCGACTATGTCGTTTGCTTCTTAGATCGTAAAAGCACTAGTGTACTTGCCAATTTTTTGGGAAATCGCTTGTCTTTTGTTTTAGTAAGAAACAAAATAGTGTAGCATTGTCGACAACCGAGGACGAATATATTGCCACTGGATGTGCATGTGCACAAGTCTTGTGGATGAGGCAAACCCTTAAAGACTTGAAACTTGAGTTTCAAACTACCCCTATATTTTGTGACAATACAAGTCCTATTAATCTTTCGAAAAATCCCATATTGCATTCAAGAACTAAACACATTGAAGTAAGACATCATTTTCTTAGAGATCATGCAACAAAAGAAGACATTAAACTTGTATTTGTTCCCACAAATGATCAACTTGCGGATATCTTCACAAAACCCTTAAATGTTGATCAATTCTATCATATAAGACTAAATCTAGGCATGTGCAACTTAAATGACTTTATAACTTTGATATATCATGCCATATTTTCGAAATTTTCAACTTGATTGAGTTTATATTTGAGTTCTGTGGATTTTTGTCGTGTTTTTCAAATTGTATTTCCCTTTTAGACAATGTTCGGTCGACTGGATAAGCTATTTCGTTCGACCGGATTGCTGTGTTACAAGTGTTTTTTTTAATTTTTGTCTTTGTCGGTCGACCGCTTTGTGCCTTCCGTTCGACCCGCTTATTTTGTTGTGATGTTTTTGACCTCTTTGGTTATTGTCGGTCGACCCCATGATATGCGTCGTTCAACCGATGGCCTTCCGATCGACCTGATCCTTAAGTTCACCTAAGTGGTCGGTTGAACTAATTGTGTTTCGGTCGACCGTGGTGGTTTGTCGGTCGACCGCGGTTCATTACTTGTCTCATCGTAAATCTCCAGGCCTTGTCGATCTTTCTCTCCTTACTGGTTCGGTCGACTAGGTGATCTCTTTGGTCCGACCATAAATGTCCAGTACGAGCCAGTTTCTTCTCATTAATCGTCCGGTCGATCAGCTAGCTTGTTTGGTCCAACCGGAAATTTCCAGTACGTGCCCAGTTTCATCTCTTTTACCGCTTCGGTCGACCAACTCGCTCGTGTCGTCCAATCGGATATATCCAGACGTTGTGAGATTGCTTGTTTGGAAATTTTTTAACTATCCGGTCGACCGGAGCACCCAATCGGTCGACCTTTTTTGTCATTTCAGCACATTTTAGGGTAAAATCGTGGGGTTACTCACCCATCTTCAAACCCTAGTTGTCGCCCCTCTCCCTCCGGTCAACTGCCCATCCATTCCGGTCGTCCCACACCCATTTTTACTCCATCATTCGACTCATTTTCCTGTTCTCCACCATCCTCCTCTTCAATGGTTTATTCAAAGATGTCCATCACCAAGAAACGTGGTACTCCAGAGGCGGTCACCGAATGCCGAACTAAAAAGAGACAAGACTCTGAACCCTCGTCTTCTCGTGTTCCGGCTCCTCCAGTTCAACCTTTGTTTCACTTCTTTTCGGTCGACGATGACTCTCAAAAGGATTGGGACGACGTTTTCTTGGTTTCATGTTTCATCCCTTGCCGCAAGTTGAGGTAGCGGATTTCACAATTTTTTCTTTAAAATCATACTTTGATGCAAATAAGCTCACATTATCTCACACGTCACTTGCATCCAAACCTTATTATCCCTTCTTAGTGCAACAATTTTATTGCAATCTTAGAAAAGTCCCCAATCGACACGTCTTAACTACCATGACTAATGGGATTGAGTATAGAGTTACACCGGAACTGTTAACTGAAACTCTAGGTCTAGAGTCAATGGGTATTCATATTTATTTAGACCATCCACAAGGTGCTCTCCCCGGTACTGAAGTAGAGAAAATGGTAAATGAGTTGTATGCTATTCCACCACCATAGGTAAACGGATGTTATAAACAAAATGCATCTCTTTTACATCCCGTACCCTGAATCCTTACCCAAATAGTCTCATACAACCTCTATCCCAAATTTGGTCACCTCAATGAGATTTATAATATGGAGCTTTATCTGTATCTATTGTATATTTAAGAAAAAATTGGTGGATTGGTGACATTTCATGATCTTGCACATGTGTCAACCGAGTGGGTCTTATCTTCCATACCCTATGTAGCTCTCTGCTTTGTTTGCTCATTGGAAGATAAATGTAGATGCTTTTCCTTCATTGGTCTACAAGTTTCCTAATTGTAAGACCACTCTGTCAAAGATGAAGTCTATTGCCATCCCTTCTCCACCACCTTCCTATGACGATGGATCATATGAGGAAGAAGAAGAAGAAGAGACTGAAGATCCTAGGTGGATGTCTCATTAGGCTCCTCGTGAATCAAGTTCCTATGGGAGTGAGGGAGACAATGCGGCTTGGTCTCAAGGACATTGGTCGGCTTCCAGTTCTATCGATCTCCATCGTTTCAGCATCTGTCTGACCAAGTTGATGCTTTTGAAGCATCCACGTCTGCTCGTCTTGATGCCATTGGGGCTTCCTCCAATGCTAGATATGATGAACTCAAGTCGATCGCTTCTGCCTCCTCTGCTCTTGCATAGAAGCCTTGCTGGACTCCATCTCATCGTTGCTTCGTGATCAAAGGCTTGGCTGATTTCATGTGGTTTTTGTCTTGTGTTGGTTGTCATTTCTTTTGAACTTTGTCTCGTGTCTTCTTACATTGAAAGTTGCCTAATGTTGTCTCTTTTGATTTGAACTCATTGTTGTATTTATTTCAACTTTGTCATTTGGTTGTATGCTATGGATCTTATTTTGAATGAATGGTTATGTTTCCCATTATTGTTTCTATTTGGCATATTTACGCTTCCGTTATTCTGTCTCATGATAAACCTTCATTGACTATCATTTTTTTCATGAGTATTATCTTTTTGATTATGCCAAAGGGGGAGAAATCAATACATTCTTATAGATCGGGGGAGCTGTTATGTATTTAGATTGATGGGTTGTCATCATCAAAAAGGGTGAGATTGTTGGCCTTTTGGCTAATAATTACTAATCCGTTTTGATGATTGACTAACATATCAATAAACACATGTATCCTCTTAATATCATTGCTTGCATATAATGTATTCTCTAACGTTTCAGGAACCAAGTTTTACTTAACCAAGTTTCCAGTCAAACCCTCAATTTATTCTGTTCGACCGATTGTCTCTGCTTAGTCCTGTCTAAGCAAATACTCCAAACGGTCGACCGAAACTCCGTTAATGGTTGACCGCTTCTTGATTCTTTCCCAACTCCAGTCTTACTGGAAGTTTCCGATCGAACACTTGATCCATTCCGTTCGATCGATCACGTAAGTTCTAGCCTAGTTGGTTCGACCGTCTACACCCTTGCCCGACCGAAATGTTAATTTTCGCATATCGGTCGACCGATTAACCCGATCCGGTCGACAACTCTTTCCCAATTTAATCCCAACGGCTAGAATTAGTTTAGAGCATATTGATTAATCGTTTTATTTAAACCGCAAGTGCACGGCCGCGTTGAAGTGGTGGCAAATACGGGTCGATCCACAGGGAGGTGTGTCGACTTTTTGTTTGTTCGAAGGCGAGTGGTAAAGAAAGGAGAGAAAGGTTGGTTACACTAAACTACACTAAGATGCAAAAGGAAATGAAGATAAGCAATAAAACTAAATCCCATAAGGGGTAGAGAAATAATGTGAATATAAAGATGTGTGTGTGTGTTCAATTATGCTCCTCAGAACATGTAGTGCATGAAATCATAAAACTAAATCCAACTTTTCCTCCCCATGAATTAAGATAAGACTATATAATTAAAGCATACAAGACAATAATTTGAATGAGGCTAAATGAACTCGTGTATAAAGACTAGACCCTACTATGCCTCCACATGAATTAAGATAAGACTATATCATTAAAACATACAAGACATTAACCAAGGTAAAGGCAACAAGAGTACATACACTACAAATTGTGTTTCCAATATTAATTCCATCTATATCCTCACCTTATCATTCCCCATAAAATAGGTCCACTAATCTAAGCATAAGCTAAAGCTTCATTCAAGAGCATTAGCATATCCAAGATAAGAGTGAAATCACATTAGATGGTTATGAAAATCATATAAGGCTCAAGGGATTAAGATAACACACCTAATACACTACATGATCATATCACATATTTCTCCACCCCAAATGGGGATGGAACTACTCACTAATCATTATACTAACTACATTAACAAAATGAAACATTATACTGAAATCAAATTAACCTAAGAAAGCAAGAAATATTAAAGAAGCTTAAAAGGAAAGGAAAGACTAAACAAGCATGCACAAATTAAAAGACAAGATTATAAGAAACTAGAACAATTATTTTATTAACAATGACTCACATTGAAGGTAGCATTCTTCTCCACCTTGAGTTTTGCTTCAAGGGTTACTCCTTAGTAGAGAGAATGCCACCAAGCAATGAGTTATTACAATGGAAGGTGAATAGTTCTATTTATAGCCATAGAAAAAGGTAATCCGGGACAATCCCCCGATATGGGACTAAACAAATAACAGAAATAGAATAAACACATACACATGCCCGCCAAAGATTAGCGGATCTGGAGCCAAACAGACCGCCAATTGGCGGTCTATTGGTTCTGGATCAGGCTCCTTTTTGTTGTGGACTTGTCTTGATGTATTTGTTGGTCTTTGATGCATCTACTTCGCTTGTTGGAGCTCCGACCCAAATAGAATTGCCAAAATACTCCCCATGATGGTGTGGAGTTTTCTGTTTTGCTCTTTGGTCTTTCACTCTTACGTTCAGGTCCTTCTCCGTTGCATCTTAGTCCCCAGATCTCACAATTATGTCCTTTTTCCCTGCTTTTGGATCCTTTCATGCTTCATCTCTTCAAACCTATTTATTTATGAAATTCAAACATAAAACTCATCACGTAGCATTGCTTAGGTGTAAGATAATGGATATAAAATACAAATATGAGCATGAAATGATGTCAATCAAATACCCCCACACCTAAGTTTTTGCTAGTCCAGAGCAAAACAAAGAAAGAGAAAAACAAACGAGAAACAAGAAATCCTAACTCACTTTCATAGGAATCACGGTTGCACTTAGCACTGCAACAAGCCGTTAAATCTCCTTGTTGCCAAGGAAGAGGAGTGTTGTCTCCTGAGGGTTTTCAGCGGATATATCCACAAAATCCGAACAAGATGCATTATTCAATCTAGACACTCGACTCGTTGGACATATTTTGTCGATCATGGGATGCGGTAATCCTACGGGCCAACTCTATATCGTAATCAGTCCACACACCTAGCCTAATGAACCATTCGTGCAAGTTAAATAAGGAATTAAGTGAAAGACATGGACAACCTCAACATCCTCAAGTGATACAAAGTGCCTAGTCCAATTAGGTTCTTATTTGCATTACCTTTCTTTTTCTTTTTGTTTCTTTTATCTTTTTTTTCTTTTTATTAGTTGGAGCTTCATTCTCCCAGGGTCAAATTTCGTGCATCATTGCCCATGAGGACTTACACTATCACGTACACCTTTCCCCAAATCTCCACATAGGGCGATCCCTACCACCCGTGTAACGGGAGTTCGGTCGGCGCATCCCAAGTCAGATGACTCGAAAGCACAAGGCACAAAGTCCCCTCAGACCTACTTTCCCGAGTGATAGGAGCCGTGCGAGAAGAGAGAACACCTACTCACTTATTTCTTATCTACATATGAACCAAAACCCCTACACTTAATGTCTCACAACAAGATTTAGAGGGTCCTTGACTACAACAAACTTCCTTAAGTTAACAAACACCAATTATTGACTCACTAGGTTCAGGGTGAACTTCTTTAAATGTTTGAGCACTGAAACCCTATGATTACTCACACCCAAGGGAAAACTAGGGTGCATCCTAACGACTCGATAAATCCTAAAGCCACTGTACTAGATATCCTAATGCATCAAGTTCAAGACAATTTTGGGAGCTTTCTTTTTACTTTGCCTCTCAACGGTTTTGCACATGCTAAACACACAGAAAACCCACAAAACATTTTCTTTCGCAAACACATGAAGATTTTGAAAGAAATGTGAAAATTTTGAAGTACTAGGCAAGCAAAAGAAGACAAGTCACCCAAGGATCATGGCAAGTAGATATATCGATATTAAATGCAACACACTAACATGACCCTAACAATGCACACAAAAGAAAACAAAAATCAAAGGAGAAGACTCGGCTATGTACACACGTAAAACACCCCCCACACCTAATTCATGCATTGTCCTCAATGAATGTGAGCAAAATACTACATTAATTTATGCATGAAAAAGGAAAGATCTCACCGAAATGAAGCACAAAGGGAAGTTCATGGTTATATTGATGTACACAAACCCGAATTCCCTCAAAACCTGTGAGATGCAAAAGAAGGGATACAAATACGTGAAAGAAATGGGGCCTAAATACTCAAGGGTTGGAGCCCACAACAATCGATGCTCACTGAAAGAGTCTTCCTCTTTTTTTTCTTTTTTTAAACTATGTACAACAATAGGCTTCCATCTTCATATGTCAAGGGACATCAAATGGGAACCCGCCATCTCTCGAGCCAGAAATGCACATGCATGGGCTCGCAACATACAAAACAGAATTGCTTGACTACCTGACACCCTTATATACATTGTGGTCGTTCGATGCCTCTTGAGGGTTAGCAAAAGAGGAGGCAAGAATTAGAGGTGAACCTCTATCAGGTTGAAGGGTATCAGGTGGTTGATTCTTAACCCACATGGGGTCCTCAGCAGATACAGAATGAAGAGCATGTGGCCCAGAGGCCACAAAAATAGTATCTTGTGGCTCAAAAGCCACGTGATCAAAAGGATGTGGCTCAAGGGCCACGTGATCAAAAAGACGTGGCTCAAGGGCCACATTCAGAAGAATGTGGCTCAATGGCACAAGATCAGAAGAATGTGGCTCAAGGGCCACAAGATCAAAAGGAGGTGGCACTGAGGCCACGTGATCAGAACATAAGGCACCCTCTTGTGCCAGCCCAGGTGAAACATCTTCACCACCTTCAGGATTTCCATCGAACAATTCTCTGAAGTACTTGAAGGTGCCCTCAACTTCAATTTCATCCAAACCCTGGGTAAGGTTGACCCCAACAGGGTCATTGAAGGCACCTGACTTCTTGTCGATGGTGAAGATGTTGAAATCAGTGCATTGACTACCATAAGTCAAGCGCATCAGACCATTGCGACAATTGATCAATGCATTGGAAGTTGCAAGGAATGGTCGCCCCAAAATGACAGGAATTTGTCCAAGTGGGTTTGGCATAGGTTCAGTATCGAAGACAAAGAAGTCGACTGGATAAATGAACTCTCCCACTTTGATCAGCACATGTTCCACCACACCCCTCGGTTTCTTCATAGACCTATCAGCCAATTGAAGAGTGGTCTTTGTTTGTTTGAGGTCTCCAAGACCGAGGTGGACGTAGACAGAATATGGCAAAAGATTAACAGATGCACCAAGGTCCAATAAGGCTCGATGTATGGACACATCACCAATCACACAAGAGATAGTAGGACAGCCAGGGTCCTTGTACTTGACTTGCATGGGTTGTGCCAACTAAGAACTCACGTTAGCCGTAAGAAAAGCTTTCTTTGGAACATGTGTTTTTCTATTCTTGGTGCATAAGTCCTTGAGAACCTTGGCATAAGGTGGCATTTGCTAAATCACCTCCAATAGAGGGATATTCACCTTAACTTGCCAAAACATCTCAAGCATCTTGTCATGCTGATCAGAGGTTTTCTTTTTCAGGCGCTCAGGGAATGGCGCCTTCGGGGCATAAGGGTGCGAAGGAACATCAGAATTCTGGTCCAAAGAAGCATGAGTGGGGACCTTAGAATCTGATTCCTTTGACACAAAAGGAGACAAGGGGACCTCGGGGTTTGGCCCCATTGTCGAAGGAAATGTAGAAGGAACCTCGGGATCAGGCTCCTTCCTGGAAGTATTGGTGGAGGGAACCTCAGGATCCGGCTCCCTCAGAGATACAGGTATCACCGCAGGTCTGGTGACACCAAGAGATGGTGATGACAAGGAAGGCACCCCAATGTGGTTATCCACCTCCTTACCATACCTCAAAGTATGAATCACATTAAAATGATGGGTCAGTTCAAAGGTAGCATGAGGTGAAGGACAACTGATTAGCCAACTGGCTAACTTGCATTTCCAATTTTTTGACCGAATTGTTGCTGGACGCAAACAAGGATTGTGTGCTCTGAATGAACGCATGAAGGGTTTGTTCAAGAGTGGGGTCCTTCGAGTCAACCCGTTGGGGTAGTGGAGTCTGGTTAGAATAACCCGACGATGAGGGCTGAGGAGGTTGCTAATTATGGTTCTGAGACCTTTGATGTGGAGGTTGGTAGGTCACCGATGGGCGTGGAGGTTGATAAGGTGGAGGTTGAGGTTGAGGTTGAGCGTGCGAGCTCTGACTGTTACCCCCAGTAGGCCCTCAAGAGAAGTTAGGATGGTTACATCATCTCGGGTTGTAGGAGTGACTGTACGGGTCGTTACGGGACCTCTGTTGATACATCGCATTTGCATGCTCAGTATCCCTTGGAGCGTAAGCGCATTCCAAGTCATCATGTCCCGTAAGTCCACACCTACCACACCCGGGAGTAGCGACCTGAGCTACAGGAGCTCGGTCCAACTCTAAACTCTCAATCCTACGCATGAGAGCAACCATTTTTGCCTCAGACGCGATCGATGACTCAACTTGATTTCATCCAGCTCGATCAGAAGACCTGGCGGCTGGTGGCTCTCTCACGGTGTCCCACTCAAAGGTGCGTTCAGCCATTAACTCAAAAGTGTCCCATGCCTCATCGATGGGTTTCATTTGGAATTCACCCTGACACATCGACTCAAACAATGTGCGGATGTTGTAGTTGAGGCCCTCATAAACAATTTAGCACAGCTGCCATAGCTCAAGTCCATGATGAGGGCACTGCTGGAGAAGGTTGATTGACATCATTTCATGCTTATATTTGTATCTTATATCCATTATCTTACACCTAAGCAATGCTACGGGACGAGTTTTATGTTTGAATTTCAGAAATAAAGAGGTTTGAAGAGAAGAGCCATGAAAGGACCCAAAAGCAGGAAAAAAGACTTAATTGTGAGACCTGGGGGCTGAGATGCAAGGGAGAAGGACTTGAACGTAAGACCGAAGGACCTAAGAGCAAAACAGAATACTCCACACCATCATGGGGAGTATTTTAGAAATTAGATTCGGGTCGGAGCTCCAAAAACCCAACAAAATGCATCCAAGACCAGAAAATGCACCAAGAAAAGCCCACAACAAATTCCAACTCGATCCAATATTTGTGGACCGCTAATTGGCGGTCCAGATCACTCTGGATCCGCTCAGAATTCTCCAGCACATGTATTAGAGGATGTTTAGGCTATTTTTGGTATTTGTTTAGTCCCACATCGGGGGATTGTCCCGGATTAGCTTTTCTCATGCTTATAAATAGAACTCTTCACCTTCCATTGTATCCATCTCTCTCTTTGGTGGCCATCTTCCCTACTAAGAGTGAAGCCTTGAAGCAAAACTCTGGTGGAGGAAGGGCTACAGGTAATTGAGTGAGTTCATAATAGAAGTTTTGTAGTTAATTGTTGTTTGCTTTAGTTTTTACATTGCTTATTTAATTTTGATTTACATGTCTTGCATGTTTCTTTAGTCTCATGTTCTTTTAGTTCCTTTATTGCTTCTTGCTTCCTTAGATTAATTTCATTTCAGTTTTATGCTTCATCTTGTTAATATAGTTAGTGTAATGAGTAATGAGTAGATCCATCCCCATTTGGGGGGTGGAGAATAATCATGTAGTGTATTAAGTGTGTGTTATCTTAATCCCTTGAGCTTTATATGATTTCCATAACCATCTAATAAGTTTTCACTCTTATCTTTGATATGCTAATGCTCTTGAATGAAGCTTAGTCTATGCTTTGATTAGTGGACCTATTTTATGGGGAATGATAAGGTTAGGATATGGATGGTCGATCACCAAGACTGTCCATCTCAGAAATATGCACTCTCTCTAGTCGAGCGCTCTCACCAGAATGAGCCCAACCTCGCATAAAATGCTCTACTTGACTCTAAACAACACACAACAGATGGTGTACTTAGAGGAGGAGACTACATGTAGAGAATAGATGAGGAGAGGACTCAGATGAGGAGGGAAGAATCCTTAGATCTAACGTGGGTAGTGGGATCAGGTAGAAGCCTAACTAGCAAGCACGACTCAAACAACTTAAGGCTATGGGTCCTTAGGCTAGACGACGCCTAACTTCGAGGTCACTAACCTAGACACGCCTCACCTCCCTACAACGAGGACCACAATGCCCAGCAAGTGATACCAGATCCGGAGATCCAGTACCTCCTATTATCGACAAGGTAGGCAACGCCGATCAGGTCATGACGGTCTCAACTAGATTACTCTCCTAGTGCGTGTGCAATCCTTAGAGCCAATGTCTACTTGCTTTTAGTTAAGGCTTGATTAAGAGTGATTTTTGGGGCCAAGGAAAGGGTGATGAAATCCCCCACCTTATCTTTTATGGGACAGCCCCTCCTTAGTAGCGTTTTGATCCTAGATCTAGCAATCAATCGCTCCAATCAAACGCTCAACTCACTCTTGTCTTGATGCAATTCCTACTAACTAATGCATGAATGAGTGTAGGAAATGCGTACTGATTGACATCATTTCATGCTCATATTCGTATCTTATATCCATTATCTTACATCTAAGCAATGCTATGTGATGAGTTTTATGTTTGAATTTCAGAAATAAAGAGGTTTGAAGAGAAGAGGCATGAAAGGACCTAAAAGCAAGAAAAATGACTTAATCGTGAGACCTGGGGACTAAGATGCAAGGGAGAAGGACCTAATTGTAAGACCGAAGGACCTAAGAGCAAAACAGGAAACTTCATACCATCATGGGGAGTATTTTGGCAATTCGATTCGGGTCGGAGCTCCAACAGACCAAGTAGATGCATCCAAGACCCAGAAATACTTCAAGCAAAGCCCACAAAGAAAACCAGACGGATCTAAAGCTTATAGACAACCAATTGGCGATCTGGAACCGCCAATTGGCGGTCCATATAGCCCAGGATCTGTTTAGTTTTCTGTAGCACGTGTATTAGTGTATGCTTAGTCTATTTTTGGTATTGGTTTAGTCCCACATCAGGGGATTGTCCCGGATTAGCTTTTTCCATGCTTATAAATGGAACTCTTCACCTTCCATTGTAACCATCTCTCTCTTTGGTGGCATCTTCCCTACTAAGAGTAAAGCCTTGAAGCAAAACTCTAGTGGAGGAAGAGCTGCTTGTAATTTAAGTGAGTTAATAATAGATGTTTTCATTAGCTTGTTAATTCTTGCTTAGTTAATTTCCTTTAATGTGTTTGCTTTGGTGCTTGTTTAGTTTTATGCTTCTTTAATATTTCTTGCTTGATTAGTATAGTTTCATTTCAGTATGATGCTTCATTTTGTTAATATAGTTAGTGTAACGAGTAGTGAGTAGTTCCATCCCCATTTGGGGGGTGGAGAAATATGTGATATAATCATGTAGTGTATTAAGTGTGTGTTATCTTTATCCCTTGAGCTTTATATGATTTCCTTTACCATCTAATGGGTTTTCACTCTTATCTTTGATATGCTAATACTCTTGAATGAAGCTTAGCTTATGCTTTGATTAGTGGACCTATTTTATGGGGAATGGTAAGGTTAGGATATGGATGAAGTTAATATTGGAAACACAATTTGTAGTGTATGTGCTCTTGTTGCCTTTACCTTAGCTAATGTCTTGTCTGTTTTAATGATGTAGTCTTATCTTAATTCATGTGGAGGCATAGTAGGGTCTAGTCTTTATACTTGAGTTCATTTAGCTTCATTCCAATTATTGTCTTGTATGTTTTAATGATGTAGTCTTATCTTAATTCATGTGGAGGCAAAGTTGGATGTAGTTTTATGATTTCATGCACTGCATGTTGTGAGGAGCTTAATTGAACACACACACACACCTTCATATTCACATTATTTCTCTACCCCCTATGGGGCTTAGTTTTATTGCTTATCTTCATTTCCTTTTTGCATCTTAGTGTAGTCTAGTGTAACCAACCTTTCTCTCCTTCTTTTTACCTCTCGCCTTCGTACAAACCAAGCGTCGACACACCTCCCAATGGACGACCCGTATTTGCCACCGCTTCAACGCGGTCGTGCACTTGCGGTTAATATAAAACGAGATCAAACAAGTTTTTGGCGCCGTTGCTGGGGAGGTGCTCTGTCCAGACGTTGGTTTTGACGATTCGAGGGGTTTTTAATTTTTTGTTTCCAGTTTTTCTTAGTCTCAGGGATCCTAGAGCTCACGGGGAGGCTACTGGAAGAGTTGGAGCACCAACAATTCAAAAGGGACCGCCAATCAGCGGTCTGGGACCGCCAATTGGCGGCCTGGTGAGGTCTTCCTGCTTTCATTTTTCTTCTGGTGGTTTATTGCTTCACTTTCGTTATCTGGGAGCCCTATTTTGCATGTTGTGACTTCTAGTTTGCTCCCAGATCATTAATCACTTCCCCATTAATCAACTTGGCCCTAAAATCCAAAGCAAAAGACTAGACATTCTTACTTGTTTAGGTCACGCGTCATATATTGACTTAGGCATATAGTTGTCTTTTCTTTTAGCTTTATTTTCAGTTGTTGAACGCTGGCGTGAGGTACGCAATTTCCTACACTCATTCATGCATCTCGTATGCCCATGCATTAGTTAGTCGGAATTGCATCAGGACAAGAGTGAGTGAGCGTTTGATTGAAGCGATTGATTTCTAGATTTAGGATTAAAACGCTACTAAGGAGGGGATGTCCCATAAAAGATAAGGTGGGGGATTTCATCACCCTTTCCTTCGCCCCAAAAATCACTCTTAGTGAAGCCTTAACTAAAACCAAGTAGACATTGGCCCTAGGATTGCGGGCGCACTAGGAGAGTAATCTAGTTGAGACCGTCATGACCTGATCGATGTTGCCTACGTTGTCGATAGTAGGAGGTACTGGATCTCCGGATCTGGTATCACTTGCTGGGCATTTTGGTCCTCGTTGTAGGGAGGTGAGGCGTGTCGAGGCTAGTGACCTCGAAGTTAGGCGTCGTCTAGCCTAAGGACCCATTGCCTTACATTGTTTGAGTCGTGCTTGCTAGTTAGGCTTCTACCTGATCCCTTCACCCACGCTAGCTTTAGGGATTCTTCCCTTCTCCTTTGAGTCATCTTCTTCTCACCTACTTCTACGTTTTAGTCTCCTCCCCTTTACACTCTCTGGTAGCGTTTTAGGGTCGAGTCGAGCACTTTTTGCGAGCTTAGTCTCGTGGTGGTGAGAGTGGTCGACTCGAGAGTTGTTTGTTGAGATGGATGGTTACATGGGCGACCATCCATATCATTGTTGGGACCAGGACAATTCTTCCTGGTATTCCGGACCCATGCAACCGGGGGTGGCTCAGACGAACACCCCATATGGTTGGGATAATCTTCATTGTGTGACTAAGCAATCTTCATATTGGGGTAACATGAGAGAGGCACCGACTGCTAGACCACCATCTAGTTACGTCGGATCATATGTTGGTCATCCATCTGAGACATTACAAGAACCTTTGGCCTCTATCATGCATGTGGTAGATGACATGGGTGCACCAGTGGCTCCAGTAGCCGTACCGTGTCACTATTGTGGGTTGAGTGGTCATGATTTCGGGGAATGTCCTTATGTTCCCCCAGAGCCTGAGTATGAGCATACATTTCCCCAAAATGCTCAATATTACCATTACGCATCCGCGTACAACCCGAGAGGGATGGATTCGTGGGGAGATAATTCGTATTCTAATTCTTATACTTCATTTCCACCCCAGTATCCTCCTCCCGAATACCCTGAATTCAACCAACACCCCACTTCTAATCATTGGCCTCATTCTCAGCCCATTAACACCCAACCCCAAAATTTCCCAAGCTCTGACTTGGACCTCATAGTTGACCGCATACCTGATTCCTTGAAACAAACTTTCCTTACGTTCATGGAAACCACTCAACAGTCCATACAAAATATGGCACTGCAAGTGAGTCAAATGTCGCAGCAATTACGTGAACGTGAGGAAAGTAACTTTTCTTGTCAACATGAGGATTCATCTTTTGATATCGAACCGCCACCACCACATCCACAAATTCAAAGCACAATCTTTCAAAGTCAAACTCCTAGTCAGTCTGAGGGACTTGGGGTTTCAATTCACGATCACTTGGTGGACGATTCGATCCCAATTGAGAATAACATGGACCAGCTTCATTACGAGTCGGCACATGATTGTGCCTTATCTTCTTGTCTCGTGGCCCTTGAGCCACATGACCTTATTGTTGTACCTCCTAAGGACTCTCCTCTAGTGGAGCAAGAGCTCCCTAGTCCCCTCAATTTCAAACAACCTGATGAGAGTTTGCCTCTCACTATTGTTCCTGATCATCTTGGAAATGATGGAACATCAAACAACTACATTGGTCATGAGGGTATTAGGAGTTCCTTGGAGGATACCTTGGGTATGAGACCCACTTCCTGTTCTCCTGGTGAGTTGGACATGCATAACGAGGTGCTTGACCTCGTTCCGACCCACCAGCCTGTTGGTTGGAGAGTTTGGATTGATGATCATAACTTCAGTTCCGCAACGGGAGAGATTCGTCTTCTGCTGCCCCTTATTTCCCAAACTCTCGAGAGGTTCAAGCTCTTTCAGCTTGATCCTTTGAATGAGACGCCTTTGCGTCCAATTGATGAACCTCTCATTTCATCTGGTTCTCTTTGTGAAGGGGGCCCACACATGCGTATTCTGGCCCCGCGTGGTGTCATGTTCCCTTTCCAAGTGCATTGACCCACTCTTGAGGTTCCCATTTGATGTCTTTTGACAAATGAAGATGGGAACTTATGTTTGTACATAGTTGTATAGAAAAAAAGAAAAAAAAAGAAAAGAAGAAGTACAATAAAAGACTCCTTCAGTGAGCATCTATTGTTCTGGGCTCCAACCCTTGTGTATTTGGGCCCAGTTCTTTCACGTATTTGTATCCTTTCTTTAGCATCTCACAGGTTTTGAGGGAATTTGGGTTTGTGTCCATCAACATGACCCTGAACGTCCCTTTGTACTTCATGTTGGTGAGATCTTTCCTTTTTCATGCATATATCAATGTAGTATCTTGTTCACATTCATTGAGGACAATGCATGAAGTAGGTGGGGGGGTGTTTTATGTGTGTACATAGTCGAGTCTTTTCTTTTGATTTTGTTTTCTTTTGTTTGGATTTTTAGGGTCATGTTAGTGTGTTGCATTTAATATCGATATATCTGTTTGCCATGATCCTTGGGTGACTTGTCTTCTTTTGCTTGCCTAGTGCTTTAAAATTTCCACATTTCTTTCAAAATATTCATGTGTTTGCGAAAGAAAATGTTTTGTGGGTTTTGCGTGTGTTTAGCATGTGCAAAACCGTTGAGAGGCAAAGTAAAAAGAAAGCTCCCAAAATTGTCTTGAACTTGATGCATTAGGATATTTAGTACAGTGGCTTTAGGATTTATCGAGTCGTAAGGATGCACCCCAGTTTTCCTTTGGGGGTGAGTAATCATAGGGTTTCAGTGCTCAAACATTTAAAGAAGTCCACCCTGAACCTAGTGAGTCAATAATTCGTGTCTGTTAACTTAAGGAAGTTTGTTGTAGTCAAGGACCCTCTAAATCTTGTTGTGAGACATAAGTGTAGGGGTTTTGGTTCATGTGTAGATAAGAAATAAGTTAGTAGGTGTTCTCTCTTCTCGTACGGCTCCTATCACTCGGGAAAGTAGGTCTGAAGAGACTTTGTGCCTGGTGCTTTTAAGTCATCTGACTTGGGATGCGCCGACCAAACTCTCGTTACACGGGTGGTAGGGATTGCCCTATGTGGAGATTTGGGGAAAGGTGTACTGGTTGGAATTTTATTTATACCGCAAGTGCACGGCGTCAATGAAGACGTGGCAAATACGGGTCGAACACAAGGAGGGAGAGATTTGTTATTAGTGTGATTTCGATTGGGGGAAAGAATGAGAGAAGAAATAAATTGGGTTTTGAGATTTTTGGTTTTTAATTATCTAAAGCAAGAAACAAGAACAAATAAACTAAAACAAGAACAAAGAGGTGAATTCCGTCGGGTGGAGGTTTAGATTTAAGGTTTAGATTAGAGAATTCAGAAACTTATAATAAATCATATTAGTTATAAAGCATTACATGATAAATGATTTAACATAAACTCAAGTAATCAAAATATACTAACACGAAATTAAAATAATAACATTCATTCATCTTCTCTTCACCCTAAATCCGTCACCTCCACCCTTTCGAAGGAGTTAGAAACTCATAGAGGGAGGAAGAAGGGGTCCTAGAGACATTACAAAAGAAAAGTAAAAACAAGAAATAAAAGACATAATTTTATTACTAAAGTGAAGAGTACAAAACTGAAAATAAAAACAACTAAAAACTAGGTCAAAGGCCAAGGACCCTTCTACCATCGTTCTCGGGGCTATTTATAGCCGATACAAGGGATCCCAATATATAAATGGAACGTACACGCGTCAATACAGCATTGGTAAAAATTTGAGCACACGGATCGACTTTTGTGCGGCTGAATCGCCGCAATTTGTACATGAGGTGCGGCGGAATCGCCACCTTTTTGGCTCGGATTCGATCCCGATTTTTCCTGTGTGTTTATGGTTTGATTTGATCCTCCTTTGCGCGTCTGGATTGATTTTTCCAATCTTTTGAGCTCCGGATTAATTCCTTTATATATATGGTGATTCACATTGATTTTTCTTTAGATTTTCTCCATAATAATAAAAGCTACTCGTGATTTGCAATTACGTCCTTGACGTTTTGCAATTAAGTCCCCGGCTACTTTTGTGCTTAAGTCTTTGTTCTTTTTGTAATTAGATCTTGAATGCTTTTATGCTTGGATACATTTCCATTTTTAACCTGATAAACTTGAACTTGGTCTTTATGATAGAAATGAGTCTTTTGCACGTGTTTATGCTCGAGATGTGGGTAAATTGCATTCAGGTCCCTGTATTTTGTAAATAAGACTAAACACATACCTTAGTAGCATTTATTGATGTAAAAGTAATCTAAATGAAAGACATATGATGCAATGTATGCAATGCATCAAATACCCCCACACCTAGATTTTGCTAGTCCCTAGCAAAACAGAAAATAAGAAAAATAAAAATAGGGAAATCCTAACTCATTTTCGTAGGAATCACGGTTGCACTTAGCATGTGCAACAAGCCTTTAAACCTCCTTGTTCCCAAGGAGGACGAGTTTTGTCTCGTGAGGGTTTTCAGTTGACACACCCACAAAGTCTTAATTCAACATTCCATTAATAGCTCTCAATATCCCTACCTCAACCTTATACATCTCGAATTCTTGTATGCTCATTATATGAATCTAACTCATTAAAAATATGACTTGGTCTTTGTTCCTCCAACATTCACACCACTAACCCTTCTACACATGATATTACTTAAATTATTTTGCACGCCTCCTCTGGTGGTGAAGTATCATTCGGATCAACCATGGCATGGATCATTCTTTCAGCTTTGGGCCTTGAGTATTTTTTTTCTTTTCTTCCGTGGTTCAACACATTTCCTTTTTGACACTTTTACCCTTTTTGCATTCGTGTAGCGAGTTTGGTCGATAATCCCGAGCTGGTAGACTCAAGTTACCGGGTTTCAAGATACCCCTACGGACGAGTGACTCAAAGGCTTGGGCTTTTGTAATCATTTTGCAAAATGTGTTTTCTTCACTTTATTCCTTTATTTTTATTTTCCTCAAGGCTTAATTGCTATTAGAAGTCCGCACTTCCCGGTATATTTTCCTCAACCTCTGCTTTTTATCAACCACTTCAAAGATTTGATTCATCCAATTTAAGTGCATACATGTCTTAAAGGGCAATGAGTTATTTCTTTGGAACTTAGATTTATGTCATAATTTCTACAAGCAGAACTATATAATAATGAACAAAAACTCAATGCAATTTGTACACGGGTTCTGGCAGTTCAATCTTAAGCTATGTCATGAAACATTGAATTTTTTCTTCTTTTTTTTAGAAATAAAAGACAGATCTATAGATAAATATATACATAAACATCCCCCACACCTAAATCATGCATTGTCCTCAATGTATGCAAATATAAAGCAAATGCACTTATTACCTTGGTGAACTGCGGTGGAAGGATGAAATTTGCTCAAAGTCAACCATAGTCAGAACTGGATTGAATGACACCATATTGGTGCATGTATCCAGTTGAATTGTTCCCCATGTTGCAATGAGAGTCCTGAGTCACAGGTTCCACACCCCTCACATAAATAGGTTCTTTTATTTGCTCAAGTGATGGTGGGTATGTAGATGAATTTCTCCTCTTTTTCTTACTTCCTTTTTTATTTTGTGATGATTCAGAAATATTATAGATTCGTGATTTCATCACAACGTCACTTTGATTGCATATTATTTCTGGCTCACTATCAATATGAAAGATATTAAATTCAGCTTTTAAGTTCCCAAAAGATAATTGCATGAGCCCATTACGACAGTTTATCAATGCTTCCGAAGTGGCTAAAAAGGGTCTGCCTAGAATTACAGGGATTTGTCGGTTAGGATTTACAACAGGTGTGGTATCTAGTACGACAAAATCCACTGGGTAAATGAAGTCACCAACCTTGATCAAAACATCCTCTACTATACCTCTTGGTTTCATAATAGAACAATCAGCAAATTGAAGGGTTGTCTTAGAGGGTTTTAGTGGACCAAGGTTCATTTGCTCATAGACAGAGTATGGTAGTAGGTTAACACTAGCACCAAGGTCTAGAAGGGCTTTGTTGATAAAAGTATCTCCTATTGAACATGAAATTGTGGGACACCCAGGATCCTTATATTTTATAGGAGATGTGTTGGACAAAATAGAACTTATGTTTGCAGTTAAGAATGCCTTCTTTGGTACGTTTGTTTTTCTCTTTTAGTGCACAAATCTTTTGAGAATTTAGCATAAGCAGGTAGTTGTTGAATCATGTCTAAGAGTGGAATGTTCACCTTAACTTGCTTAAATACTTCCAAGATTTTCTCTATTTGTGCACTTGAGTTCTTTTTGAGTCTATTGGGAAATGGGGCTTTAGGGACATAGACTCGCTCAGGTTCAGGTTGAGCTATGGGTTCAGGTTGAGTAGGTGGGTTGGGCGTTTCAGATTGGACGTCAGGTTCAATGGTTAGGTCATATGTGGCAGTTTGATGGCTAGATTGATTAGACGTTCTAGGATTTACCACATTGTTATCAACTTGTCTTCCGGACCGTAATGATACTACTGCATTTATTTGTTGGAACGATCCTTCCTCATTAACCATTTGAACCGGTCTAGGGTTGTTATTTCCTGAAGGTGCTTGATAGGATTGATATGAATTATTAGATCTAGGGTTCACCTCAGGTTGACTTGGAAGCCGACCCTTTTCTCTTTCACCTACTATTTGTGCTAGTTGGCTGACTTGTGTCTCAAGCCTTTGGAAGGTCTGGTTGGTTGTTTGTATAAAGGTTTTCATCAAATTTTCCAAGCTTGTCAACCTAACCTCATGATCGTTATTGTTACTAAACCCAGATGATGTATTATTTTGGTTATACGGGTTTGGTTGTTGTCTAGGAGGTTGACCTTGTTGGCTTGATGAGAAATTGGAATTATTACGCCAACCCGAGTTATAGGTTGATGCGTATGGGTCATTTCTAGCATGGTTATACATGGCATTAACTTGCTCCCATTCCGCACAATCCTCCATTACATGACCAGTCTGACCACATCTAGAGCAAGGGATAGACGAGGCTTGATTCACTCGGTTTTGGGTTCATAGCTCTAAACTTTCCATTCTGCGCATAAGGGTAGCTAGTTTTGCTTCAGCCGCTATGTTGGCATCTACAGCTAAGACACCTGGTTTGGGTTGGCTTGCTATTCTAGATCCAATACTTGGGTTAAGCGGTGTTCTAGCATTGTCCCATTGCATACTGTTTTCAGCTAATTCCTCAAGAAAAGTCCAGGCATCACGACATAAAGTTCCCTTGGCTTACGGATTCTACCATAACCCTAGATGTGGGTGTCAATCCCTCATAAATAATTTGGCATAATTGCCATCTCGGAATTCCATGATGAGGCCATTGGGTCAGAACACTTTTAAATCTTTCTAGATAGGAATAGAACGGCTCGCTCTCAGACTGAACGAATGCAACAATTTCATTCCTAATCCTCATAGTCTTATGGTTGGGGAAATATTTTTTCAAGAATACTTGAACAAACTCAGCCCAACTCCTAATAGATATTTCGGCTAGACTATATAGCCATTTCTTAGCGTCATCTTTCAGTGCTAGAGGCACGAATTTCAGACGCACTGCCTCCTCTGGGATATGCTGGTATTGCATAAGAGAGCATATTTCCTCAAATTCTCTAAGGAAGAGATATGGGTCTTCCCTAGAGGTGAACTTAGGCAACATACTCATGTATTGTGCCTTAAGTTCGAAGTCGCGACCCGGTATGGTGGGCATAACGATGCACGATGGCTGAGCAGCCATCGCTGGATAGCATCGATCCCTCAGAGTTATAGGTTGTGTAACAGGCGGGTCCACTACGTTCTCACCCATTGGATCCGGGTGAGGTGGTGCAGCAGATGGATTGGGGCTAAGTTCCAGACTGGAATCTAGATGAACTCGTGAGAGTCGATTACTCAAGTCCCGAATCCAAATCTGAGTGCACCGGGTTGAATCAATTTTTGAATTCAAATTCGAAATTTAAATTTCAAATTTAATTTCAAGAATTAATTACAATTTTTTTTTATTTTCGTTTTTTTTAATATTTTTTTTGGTTTTTTTTCAAAAGGGAAACAAACAATAGAATGAGGAAAGATGAGAAAGGAATCCTAATCTAGAGAATTTAGGTGAGAAGAGAAAGAAGACTCAGATGAGAAGGGAAACCTAACTCTAAAGATAGAAAGAGGGTTGGTCAGAAAATTCCTAAGAAAGCACGGTTCAAACAATCCTAGACCTAGTGTCGCTTAGATCTAGACGACTCCTAACTGGTTGAGTCGAATTGATTCGCTTGATTCACCTCCCTCACTAATCAAACCAACTTGGCCAGGCTGTGTATAGCTAGTGGGGGCGCTTCCGACAGAGTCGGTGCCAATTAGACAATCACTTCGCTTGGAAGACTTACGTCAACACAAAAACACTTTCTAGACACCAAATTAAATTCAATCGGCTTCAGGTCATAGCAAGTCAAACCAATTCTTCTCCTTAATTGAGTCCGAGTCCTTAAGGGTCAATGTCTAATTGATTTTAATTTAAGGCTTGGGTGACACTTTAGGATTGTGATTTGTGGGCCACGGAAGGGTGATGAAATTCCCACCATATCTTTGCCTACGGAGTTGCCCTTAAGATAGTTTAACTTAGATCTAGCAAAGATAGTCAAACAATGGTCTTTAGAGGGGGCAATTGCAAGGTTGTATGCAAACTAGATTATATGCTTAAATGCAATCGATGAAAACCACGATACGTACCTTGACTCCAGCACTCTTCAACAAAAATTGATTTGCAAGAATTTAGCAAGAATAATGCATACAAAACACTAGATGATGCATGCACTAAGGCCTTTCTAATTTTGCCAATTTTTAGGTCAGAGTTGAATTATTGCAATTTATGGAATTTTTGCCCTACACATGCAGTTCTACGAAAAGGAAATTTTCTGAAAAATAGAAATTACGAGGAAAAGAGGCAACAAAGGTTACCTTATGCAATGCTCAGTCGGGTTCACCGCCCGCTCTCAAAATTTCAGATGCTCTGCGCGTTCCCCCAGAGATGAGTCGCGTCCCAGAAAAATTTGAAGCCCAGAAGCTCTAAGTGTGCGGCGGATTCGCCGCAAGTTCTTCTTTAGCTGCGGCGATTTCGCCGCTCGTTTAGCTCCAAATGTGCCCGGATTTCTCCGCGCACTCTGTTGTTTCCGGAAACACAAATCCAAATACTTAGATTGCGCACAAGATAAACAGAATAAAATCGAAAACACAAAAATAAACAAAATCTGCGTCGCCTCCCCGGCAACGGCGCCAAAAACTTGGTTGGAATTTTATTTATACCGCAAGTGCACGGCGTCAATGAAGACGTGGCAAATACGGGTCGAACACAAGGAGGGAGAGAGTTGTTATTAGTGTGATTTCGATTGGGGGAAAGAAGGAGAGAAGAAATAAATTGGGTTTTGAGATTTTTGGTTTTTAATTATCTAAAGCAAGAAACAAGAACAAATAAACTAAAACAAGAACAAAGAGGTGAATTCCGTCGGGTGGAGGTTTAGATTTAAGGTTTTGATTAGAGAATTCAGAAACTTATAATAAATCATATTAGTTATAAAGCATTACATGATAAATGATTTAACATAAACTCAAGTAATCAAAATATACGAACACAAAATTAAAATAATAACATTCATTCATCTTCTCTTCACCCTAAATCCGTCATCTCCACCCTTTGGAAGGAGTTAGAAACTCATAGAGGGAGGAAGAAGAGGTCCTAAAGACATTACAAAAGAAAAGTAAAAACAAGAAATAAAAGACAGAATTTTATTACTAAAGTGAAGAGTACAAAACTGAAAATAAAAACAACTAAAAACTAGGTCTAAGGCCAAGGACCCTTCTACCATCGTTCTCGGGGCTATTTATAGCCGATACAAGGGATCCCAATATATAAATGGAACGTACACGCGTCAATACAGCATTGGTAAAAATTTGAGCACACGGATCGACTTTTGTGCGGCTAAATCGCTGCAATTTGTACATGAGGTGCGGCGGAATCGCCACCTTTTTGGCTCGGATTCGATCCCGATTTTTCCTATGTGTTTATGGTTTGATTTGATCCTCCTTTGCGCGTCTGGATTGATTCTTTCCATTCTTTTGAGCTCCGGATTAATTCATTTATATATATGGAGATTCACATTGATTTTTCTTTAGATTTTCTCCATAATAATAAAAGCTACTCGTGATTTGCAATTAGGTCCTTGACTTTTTGCAATTAAGTCTCTGGCTACTTTTGTGCTTAAGTCCTTGTTCTTTTCGTAATTAGGTCTTGAATGCTTTTATGCTTGGATACATTTCCATTTGTAACCTGATTAACTTGAACTTGGTCTTTATGATAGAAATGAGTCTTTTGCACGCGTTTATGCTCGAGATGTGGGTAAATTGCATTCAGGTCCCTGTATTCTGTAAATAAGACTAAACACATACCTTAGTAGCATTTGTTGATGTAAAAGTAATCTAAATGAAAGACATATGATGCAATGTATGCAATGCATCATGTACGTGATAGTGTAAGTCCTCATGGGCAATGATGCACGAAACCTGACCCTGAGAGAATGAAGCTCCAACTAATAAATAGAAAAAGAAACAAAAAATGAGAAAAGAAACAAAAAAATGGTAATGCAAATAAGAACCTTAATGGACCTTACACTTTGTAGCACTTGAGGATGTTGAGGTTGTCCATGTCTTTCACTTAATTCCTTATTTAACTTGCACGAATGGTTTATTAGGCTAGGTGTGGATTGATTACCTATATAGAGTCGGCCCGTAGGATTACCGCGTCCATTGATCCACAAAATATTTCCAATGAGTCGAGGTATAGATTGAATAATGCATCTTGTTCGGATTTTGTGGGTATATCCGTTGAAAACCCTCAAGAGACAAAACTTCTCCTCCTTGGCAAGAAGGAGGTTTAACGGCTTGTTGCATGTTGAACGTTTTATTTTAAACCGCAAGTGCACGGCCGCGATGAAGCGGTGGCAAGTACGGGTCGTCCTCAGGGAGGTGAGTAGCCTCTTGCTTGTACGAAATCAAGTGGCAAAAATAGGGGGAAGAAAGTTGTTTATGCTAATCTAGACTACGCTACACTAAGAAGTATGAAATGCGAACGAGACAAACAAACGATGGAATAACAACTAAACTAAGAACAAAGGAAGAATGCTGGAATACAGAAATGGGAAAACCCCTAAGGGGTGGAGTGAGTGCACACATGCAAAGAGGTGGGTGTAGAATACATCCTTTAAGCACATGAAGGTGGTGTTTATCAAGCATAGGAAGTGTCTAAATGTTATGGCAAAACCTATCAATCCATTCACCAACTTAGTTGATTAACATTTACATATGCAAGGTGTTTATTTCAGAACCTAAACAAGCATGAGAGGTGTCTAATCATTTTGGCAAAACTCATCAAGTTATAAATTCTATCTTAAACAAGCAAGCATACATTCATGTTTAATCAACACATTGAAATTAAAGCATTCATCACATTCTCTAATGCATGTATGTACATCTACTCCACCCCCCAAAGGGGATGAAACTACTCACTAAACATTACACTAATTATTAAACTAAACAAAGAAAGCATATTAACTAAGCTAATAAAACTAATGAAATGAGATTAAGCAAAGCAAAACAAGAAACATAAAACAAACAACATAATAAAGAAAACTTGTATTAAAATGACTCACATTAAAAGTAGCATCCTCCTACTTTAGTGTGTGCTTCAAGGCCTCACTTCTAGTAGGAAGAATAGTCACTTAAAATATGGAGTGATTACAATGGAAGGTGAAGAGTTCTATTTATAGCCATGGAAAAAGCTAAACCGGGACAATCCCCGGATGTGGGACTAAACAAATACCATAAATAGAATAAGAACGCTCTAATACACACACCAGAAAAAGCTAAACGGATTCGGATCCACCTGGACCGCCAATTAGCGGTTCCAGACCGCCAATTGGCGGTCTACAGGGTCCGGATTCGTCTGGGCTTTCTTGGAGGCTTTCCTGGATGGTATTGTTGGTCTTTGATGCGGTTACTTGACTTGTTGGAGCTCCGACCCGAATCGAATTGGTAAAACACTCCCCATGATGGTGTGGAGTATTCTGTTTTGCTCTTAGGTCCTTCTGTCTTGCAATCAGGTCCTTTTTCCTTGCATCTTGGTCCCCAGATCTCACAATTCAGTCCTTTTTCACAGCTTTTGGGTCCTTTTATGCTTCATCTCTTCAAACCTATTTATTCCTGAAAACTAAACATAAAACTCGTGACATAGCATTGTTTAGGTGAAAGATAATGGATATAAGATACAGATATGAGCATGAAATGATGTCAATCATTGCACGTGCTAAGTGCAACCGTGATTCCTACGAAAGTGAGTTAGGATTTCTTGTTTCTTGTTTCTCGTTTGCTTTTCTCTTTCTTTGTTTTGCTCGGGACTAGCAAAAACTTAGGTGTGGGGGTATTTGATTGACATCATTTCATGCTCATATTCGTATCTTATATCCATTATCTTACATCTAAGCAATGCTATGTGACGAGTTTTATGTTTGAATTTCAGAAATAAAGAGGTTTGAAGAGAAGAGCCATGAAAAGACCCAAAAGCAAGAAAAATGACTTAATCGTGAGACTTGGGGACTAAGATGCAAGGGAGAAGGACCTGATCGTAAGACCGAAGGACCTAAGAGCAAAACAGGAAACTCCACACCATCATGTGGAGTATTTTGGCAATTCGATTCGGGTCGGAGCTCCAACAGACCAAGTAGATGCATCCAAGACCCAGAAATACTTCAAGCAAAGCCCACAAAGAAAACTAGACGGATCTAAAGCTTATAGACCGCCAATTGGTGGTCTGGAACCGCCAATTGGCGGTCCATATAGCCCAGGATCCGTTTAGTTTTCTGTAGCACGTGTATTAGTGTATGCTTAGTCTATTTTTGGTATTGGTTTAGTCCCACATCGGGGGATTGTCCCGGATTAGCTTTTTCCATGCTTATAAATAGAACTCTTCACCTCCTATTGTATCCATCTCTCTCTTTGGTGGCATCTTCCCTACTAAGAGTGAAGCCTTGAAGCAAAACTCTAGTGAAGGAAGAGCTGCTTGTAATTTGAGTGAGTTAATAATAGATGTTTTCATTAGCTTGTTAATTCTCGCTTAGTTAATTTCCTTTAATGTGTTTGCTTTGGTGCTTGTTTAGTTTTATGCTTCTTTAATATTTCTTGCTTGATTAGTATAGTTTCATTTCAGTATAATGCTTCATTTTGTTAATATAGTTAGTGTAATGAGTAGGCAGTAGTTTGATGCATTGCATACATTGCATCATATGTCTTTAATTTAGATTACTATTATCAATAAATGCTACTAAGGTATGTGTTTAGTCTTATTTACAGAATACAGGGACCTGAATGCAAATTACCCACATCCCGAGCATAAACACATACAAAAGACTCGTTTCTATAATAAAGACCAAGTTCAAGTTTATCGGGTTTCAAATGGAAATGTATCCAAGCATAAAAGCATTCAAGACCTAATTACGAAAAGAACAAGGACTTAAGCACAAAAGTAGCCAGAGACTTAATTGCAAAAAGTCAAGGACCTAATTGCAAATCACGAGTAGCTTTTATTATTATGGAGAAAATATAAAGAAAAATCAATGTGGATCTCCAAATATATGAAGAAATTAATTCGGATCTCCAAAGATATGCAAGAATCAATCCAGACGCGCAAATGACATTGAAATCATACCATAAACACACAGGAAAAATCCGGGTCGATTTTGAGCCAAAAAGGTGGCGAATCCGCCGCACCAAATTAGACTCATGCTCTAAAAATTTTACCGGTTGCGTGTTGACGCGTGTACTTTCTTATTTCATGCTTAGGTCCCTTGTATCGGCTATAAATAGCCCCGAGAACGATGTTGTGAGGAGTTCTTCCTTTTGTTCCATAATTTAGCAATAAAATTCTGTTTCTTTTATTTTGTGTTTTTAGTTTTCTTTTGTAATGCCTCTAGGACCCCTTCTTCCTCCCTCTATGAGTTTCTAACTCTTTCCAAAGGGTGGGGTTGACGGATTTAGGGTGATGAGAAGAGAATAAAGTTATTATTTTAATTTCGTATTAGTATGTTTTGATTACTTGAGTTTATGTTAAATCATTTATCATGTAATGCTTTATAACTAATGTGATTTATTATAAGTTTCAGAATTCTCTAATCTAAACCTTAAATCTAAACCTCCACCCAACGGAATTCACAATCTTTGTTCTTGTTTTAGTTTTAATCGTTCATGTTTCTTGCTTTAGATAATTAAAACCCAAAAATTTCAAAATCAACCTTATTATTGTTCTTTCTTCTCTAATCGAAAATCCAAAAATAACAATATCTCTCCCTCCTTGTGTTCGACCCGTACTTGCCACCGCTTCATCGCGGCCGTGCACTTGCGGTATAAAATTAATTCTCATCAAGTTTTTGGCGCCGTTGCCGGGGAGGCGACGCAGATTTTGTTTTCTTTTATTGATTTCGAGAGCGGGAGGTAACAGAGTGCGCGATCTAAGTGTTTGGATTTGTGTTTCAGGAGACAACAGAGTGCGCGGCGAAATCCGAGCACATTCTGAGCTAAACGAGCGGCGAAATCGCCGCACCTATAGAGCAATTTGCGGCGAATCCACCGCACACTTGGAGCTTCTGGGCTTCAAACTTTTCTGGGACGCGACTCATCTCTGGGTGGACGCGTGAAGCTACTGAAATTTCGAGAGCGGGCGGTGAACCCGACTGAGCATTGCATAGGTAACCTTTGTTGCCTCTTTTCCTCGTAATTTCTATTTTCAAAAAAAAATCTTTTTATTAGAATTGCACGTGTTAGGGCAAAAATTCCATAATTGGCAATAATTCAACTCTGACCTAAAATTGGCAAAATTAAAAGGACTTAGTGCATGCATCATATAATATTTTGTTTGCATTATTCTTGCTAAATTCTTGCAAATTAATTCTTGTTGAAGAGTGTTGGAGGCAAGGTACGTATCGTGTTTTAACGATTGCATTTAAGCATATAATTTAGTTTGCATACAACCTTGCAATTGCCCCCCTCTAAAGACCATTGTTTGACTATCTTTGCTAGATTTAAGTTAAACTACCTTAAGGGCAACTCCGTAGGAAAAGATACGGTAGGGATTTCATCACCCTTCCGTGGCCCACAAATCACAATCCTAAAGTGTCACCCAAGCCTTAAAATTTAAAATCAATTAGACATTGGCCCTAAGGACTCGGACTCAATTAAGGAGAAGAATTGGTTTGACTTGCTATGACCTGAAGCCGATCGAATTCAATTTGGTGTCTAGGAAGTGTTTTTGTGTTGACGAGAGTCTTCCAAGCGAAGTGGTTGTCTAATTGGCACCGACTCTGTCGGAAGCGCCCCCACTAGCTATACACTACCTGGCCAATTTGGTTTGATTAGTGAGGGAGGTGAATCAAGCGAATCAATTCGACTCAACCAGTTAGGAGTCGTCTAGATATAAGCGACACTATGTCTAGGATTGTTTGAACCGTGCTTTCTTAGGAAATTTCTGACCAACCCTCTTTTCTATCTTTAGAGTTAAGTTTCCTCTCTCATCTGAGTCTTCTTTCTCTTCTCACCTAAATTCTCTAGATTAGGATTCCTCTCTCATCTTTCCACATTCTATTGTTTGTTTCCAAAAAAAAGGCATAAAAAAAATATATAAAAAAAACGAAAAAAATAATTGCAATTAATTCTTGAAATTAAATTTGGAATTTATATTTCGAATTTGAACTCAAAAATTGATTCAACCCGGTGCACTCAGATTTGGATTCAGGACTTGAGTAATCGACTCTCACGAGTTCATCTAGATTCCAGTCTGGAGCTTAGCCCCAATCCATCTGCTGCACCACCTCACCCGGATCCAATGGGTGAGAATGTTGTGAACCCACCTGTTGCACAACCTATAACTCTAAGGGATCGATGCTATCCAGCGATGGCTGCTCAGCCATCGTGCATCGTTATGCCCACCATACCGGGTCGCGACTTCGAACTTAAGGCACAATACATGAGTATGTTGCCTAAGTTCACCTCTAGGGAAGACCCATATCTCTTCCTTAGAGAATTTGAGGAAATCTGCTCTCTTATGCAATACCAGCATATCCCTGAGGAGGCAGTGCGTCTGAAATTCGTGCCTCTAGCACTAAAGGACGACGCTAAGAAATGGTTATGTAGTCTAGCCGAAAGATCTATTAGGAGTTGGGCCGAGTTCGTTCAAGTTTTCTTAAAAAAATATTTCCCCAACCATAAGACTATGAGGATTAGGAATGAAATTGTTGCATTCGTTCAATCTGAGAGCGAGCCATTCTATTCCTATCTTGAAAGATTCAAAAGTGTTCTGACCCAATGCCCTCATCATGGAATTCCAAGATGGCAATTATGCCAAATTATTTATGAGGGATTGACACCCACATCTAGGGTTATGGTAGAATCCGTAAGCCAAGGAAACTTCATGTCGAAAAATGAAAATGATGCCTGGACTTTTCTTGAGGATTTAGCTGAAAACAGTATGCAATGGGACAATGCTAGAACACCGCTTAACCCGAGTATTGGATCTAGAATAGCAAGTCAACCCAAACCAGGTGTCTTAGCTGTAGATGCCAACATAGTGGCTTAAGCAAAACTAGCTACCCTTATGCGCAGAATGGAAAGTTTAGAGCTACAAACCCAAACCCGAGTGAATCAAGCCTCGTCTATCCCTTGCTCTAGATGTGGTCAGACGGGTCATGTAATGGAGGATTGTGCGGACTGGGATCAAGTTAGTGCCATGTATAACCATGCTAGAAATGACCCATACGCATCAACCTATAACTCGGGTTGGCGTAATAATTCCAATTTCTCATCAAACCAACATGGTCAACCTCCTAGACAACAACCAAACCCGTATAACCAAAATAATACATCATCTGGGTTCAGTAACAATGGAGATCATGAGGTTAGGTTGACAAGCTTGGAAAATTTGATGAAAATCTTTATACAAACAACCAACCAGTCCTTCCAAAGGCTATAGACACAAGTCAGCCAACTCGCACAAATTGTAGGTGCAAGAGAAAAGGGTCAGTTTCCAAGTCAACCTGAGGTGAACCCTAGATCTAATAATTCATATCAGCCCTATCAACCACCTTCAGGAAATAACAACCCTAGACCGGTTCAAATGGTTAATGAGGAAGGACCGTTCCAACAAATAAACGTTGTAGTATCATTACGGTCCGGAAGACAAGTTGATAACAATGTGGTAAATCCTAGAACGTCTAATCAACTTAGCCACCAAGCAACCACATATGACCTAACCAGTGAACCCGACGTCCAATCTGAAACGCCCAACCCACCTACTCAACCGGAACCCATAGCTCAACCTGAACCTGAGCGAGTCTATGTTCCTAAAGCCCCATTTCCCAATAGACTCAAAAAGAACTCAAGTGCACAAATGGAGAAAATCTTGGAAGTATTTAAGCAAGTTTAGGTGAACATTCCACTCTTAGACATGATTCAACAAATACCTGCTTATGCTAAATTCTTAAAAGATCTGTGCACTAAAAAGTGAAAAACGAACGTACCAAAGAAGGCATTCTTAACTGCAAACATAAGCTCTATCCTTTCCAACTCGTCTCCTATAAAATATAAGGATCCTGGATGTCCCACAATTTCATGTGCAATAGGAGATACTTATATCAACAAAGCCCTTCTAGACCTTGGTGCTAGTGTTAACCTACTCCCATTCTCTGTCTACGAGCAACTCAACCTTGGTCCATTAAAACCCTCTAAGACAACCCTTCAATTTGCTGATTGCTCTACTAAGAAACCAAGAGGTATAGTCGAGGACGTTTTGATCAAGGTGGGTGACTTCATTTACCCAGTGGATTTTGTCGTACTAGATACCGCACCTGTTGTAGATCCTAAGAGACAAATCCCTGTAATACTAGGCAGACCCTTTTTAGCCACTTCTGAAGCTTTGATAAATTGCCGAAATGGGCTCATGCAACTATCTTTTGGAAACTTAAAAGCTGAATTTAATATCTTTCATGTGGATAATGAACCAGAAATAGTATGCAATCAAAGTGATGTTGTGATGAGATCACATATCTATAAGATTTTTGAATCAAATAAATCATCACAAAATCAAAAATCAAATGAGAAAAGGGGGAGTAATTCATCTACCAACCCACCATCACTCGAGCAAATAAGAGAACCAATTTATGTGAGGGGTGTGGAACCAGTGACTCAGGACTCTCATTGCAACATGGGGAACAATTCAACTGGATACATGCACCAATATGGTGTCATTCATTCTAGTTCTGACTATGGTTGACTTTGAGCAAATTCCATCCTCCCACCGCAGTTCACCAAGGTAATAAGTGCATTTGCTTTATATTTGCATACATTGAGGACAATGCATGATTTAGGTGTGGGGGTGCTTATGTATATATTTACTTATATATCTGTCTTTTATTTCAAAAAAAAATTCAATGTTTCATGACATAGCTTAAGATTGAACGACCAAAACCCGAGTACAAATTGCATTGAATTTTTGTTCCTTATTATATAGTTCTGCTTGTAGAAATTATGACATAAATCTAAGTCCAAAGAAATAACCCATTACCCTTTAAGACATGCATGCACTTAAATTGGATGAATCAAATCTTTGAAGTGGTTGATAAAAAGTAGAGGTTGAGGAAAATATACCGGGAAGTGTGGACTTCTAATAGCAATTAAGCCTTGAGAGAAAAAAATAAAAATAAAGGAATAAAGTGAGGAAAGCATATTATGCAAAATGATTACAAAAGCTCAAGCCTTCGAGTCACTGGTCCGTAGGGGTATCTTGAAACCCGGTAACTTGAGTCTTCCAGCTCGGGATTATCGACCAAACTCGCTACACGAATGCAAAAAGGGTAAAAGTGTCAAAAAGCAAATGTGTTGAATCACGGAAGAAAAGAAAAAAATACTCAAGGCCCAAAGCTAAAAGAATGATCCATGCCATGGTTGATCCGAATGATACTTCACCACCAGAGGAGGCGTGCAAAATAATTTAAGTGATATCATGTGTAGAAGGGTTAGTGGTGTGAATGTTGGAGGAACAAAGACCAAGTCATATTTTTAATGAGTTAGATCTACATAATGAGCATACAAGAATTCGAAGTGAGATGTATAAGGTTGAGGTAAAGATATTAAGAGCTATTAATGGAATGTTGAATTAAGACTTTGTGGGTGTGTCAACTGAAAACCCTCACGAGACAAAACTCGTCCTCTAAGGAAACTTGGAGGTTTAACGGCTTGTTGCACATGCTAAGTGCAACCGTGATTCCTACGAAAGTGAGTTAGGATTTCCTTGTTTTCATCTCTCTTATATTCTGTTTTGCTAGGGACTAGCAAAATCTAGGTGTGGGGGTATTTGATGCATTGCATACATTGCATCATATGTCTTTAATTTAGATTACTTTTATATCAATAAATGCTACTAAGGTATGTGTTTAGTCTTATTTACAGAATACAGGGACCTGAATGCAAATTACCCACATCCCGAGCATAAACGCATACAAAAGACTCGTTTCTATCATAAAGACCAAGTTCAAGTTTATCGGGTTTCAAATGGAAATGTATCCAAGCATAAAAGCATTCAAGACCTAATTACGAAAAGAACAGGGACTTAAGCACAAAAGTAGCCAGAGACTTAATTGCAAAAAGTCAAGGACCTAATTGCAAATCACGAGTAGCTTTTATTATTATGGAGAAAATATAAAGAAAAATCAATGTGGATCTCCAAATATATGAAGAAATTAATTCGGATCTCCAAAGATATGCAAGAATCAATCCAGACGCGCAAATGACATTGAAATCATACCATAAACACACAGGAAAAATCCGGGTCGATTTTGAGCCAAATTGCAGCGAATCCGCCGCACCTCAAGAGCAAATTGCAGCGAATCCGCCGCACCAAATTAGATTCATGCTCTAAAAATTTTACCGGTTGCGTGTTGACGCGTGTACTTTCTTATTTCATGCTTAGGTCCCTTGTATCGGCTATAAATAGCCCCGAGAACGATGTTGTGAGGAGTTCTTCCTTTTGTTCCATAATTTAGCAATAAAATTCTGTTTCTTTTATTTTGTGTTTTTAGTTTTCTTTTGTAATGCCTCTAGGACCCCTTCTTCCTCCCTCTATGAGTTTCTAACTCTTTCCAAAGTGTGGGGGTGACAGATTTAGGGTGATGAGAAGAGAATAAAGTTATTATTTTAATTTCGTATTAGTATGTTTTGATTACTTGAGTTTATGTTAAATCATTTATCATGTAATGCTTTATAACTAATGTGATTTATTATAAGTTTCAGAATTCTCTAATCTAAACCTTAAATCTAAACCTCCACCCAACGGAATTCACAATCTTTGTTCTTGTTTTAGTTTTAATCGTTCATGTTTCTTGCTTTAGATAATTAAAACCCAATAATTTCAAAATCAACCTTATTATTGTTCTTTCTTCTCTAATCAAAAATCCAAAAATAACAATATCTCTCCCTCCTTGTGTTCGACCCGTACTTGCCACCGCTTCATCGCGGCCGTGCACTTGCGGTATAAATTTAATTCTCATCATAGTTCCATCCCCATTTGGGGGTGGAGAAATATGTGATATAATCATGTAGTGTATTAAGTGTGTGTTATCTGTATCCCTTGAGCTTTATATGATTTCCTTTACCATCTAATGGGTTTTCACTCTTATCTTTGATATGCTAATACTTTTGAATGAAGCTTAGCTTATGCTTTGATTAGTGGACCTATTTTATGGGGAATGATAAGGTTAGGATATGGATGAAGTTAATATTGGAAACACAATTTGTAGTGTATGTGCTCTTGTTGCCTTTACCTTAGCTAATGTCTTGTATGTTTTAATGATGTAGTCTTATCTTAATTCATGTGGAGGCATAGTAGGGTCTAGTCTTTATACTTGAGTTCATTTAGCTTCATTCCAATTATTGTCTTGTATGTTTTAATGATGTAGTCTTATCTTAATTCATGTGGAGGCAAAGTTGGATGTAGTTTTATGATTTCATGCACTACATGTTTTGAGGATCTTAATTGAACACACACACACATCTTCATATTCACATTATTTCTCGACCCCCTATGGGGCTTAGTTTTATTGCTTATCTTCATTTCCTTTTTGCATCTTAGTGTAGTTTAGTGTAACCAACCTTTCTCTCCTTCTTTTTACCTCTCGCCTTCGAACAAACCAAGCGTCGACACACCTCCCAGTGGACGACCCGTATTTGCCACCGCTTCAACGCGGTCGTGCACTTGCGGTTAATATAAAATGAGATCAATCACGTACCTCACGCCAGCGCTCAACAACTGGAAAAAAAAAGATAAAAGAAAAGACAACTATATGACTAAGTAAAGTACATGATGCGTGACCTAAACAAGTAAGAACGTCTAGTCTTTTGCTTTGGATTTTAAGGCCAAGTTGATTAATGGGGGAGTGATTAATGATCTGGGAGCAAACTAGAAGTCACAACATGCAAAATAGGTCCCCCAGATAACTAAAATGAAGAACACAACTACCATAAGAAAAATGGAAGCAAGAATACCTCACCAGGCCGCCAATTGGCGGTCTCAGACCACTGATTGGCGGTCCCTTTTGTTGTTTAGGTGCTCCAACTCCTACAGTAGCCTCCCCGTGAACTCTAGGATCCCTAAAACTAAGAAAAACTGGAAACAAAAAATTAAAAACCACTCGAATCGTCCAAACCAAGGTCTGGACAGAGCACCTCCCCGGCAACGGAGCCAACAAGTTGATTGATACGTTTTAATTAAACCACAAGTGCACGGCCGCGTTGAAGCGGTGACAAATACGGGTCGATCTACAGGGAGGTGTGTCGACTTTTGGTTTGTTCAAAGGCGAGTGGTAAAGAAAGGAGAGAAATGTTGGTTACACTAAACTACACTAAGATGCAAAAGGAAATGAAGATAAGCAATAAAACTAAATCTCATAGGGGGTAGAGAAATAATGCGAATATAAAGATGTGTGTGTGTGTGTGTTCAATTATGCTCCTCACAACATGTAGTGCATGAAATCATAAAACAAAATCCAACTTTTCCTCCCGATGAATTAAGATAAGACTATATCATTAAAGCATACAAGACAATAATTGGAATGAAGCTAAATGAACTCGTGTATAAAGACTAGACCCTACTATGCTTCCACATGAATTAAGATAAGACTATATCATTAAAACATACAAGACATTATCCAAGGTAAAGGCAACAAGAGTACATACACTACAAATTGTGTTTCCAATATTAATTCCATCCATATCCTCACCTTACCATTCCCCATAAAATAGGTCCACTAATCTAAGCATAAGCTAAGCTTCATTCAAGAGCATTAGCATATCAAAGATAAGAGTGAAATCACATTAGATGGTTATGGAAATCATATAAGGCTCAAGAGATTAAGATAACACACCTAATACACTACATGATCATATCACGTATTTCTCCACCCCCAAATGGGGATGGAACTACTCACTAATCATTATACTAACTACATTAACAAAATGAAACATTATACTGAAATGAAATTAACCTAAGAAAGCAATAAATATTAAAGAAGGTTAAAAGGAAAGGAAAGACTAAACAAGCATGCACAAATTAAAAGACAAGATTATAAGAAACTAGAACAATTATTTTATTAACAATGACTCACATTGAAGGTAGCATTCTTCTCCACCTTGAGTTTTGCTTCAAGGCTTACTCCTTAGTAGAGAGAATGCCACCAAGCAATGGGTTATTACAATGGAAGGTGAAGAGTTCTATTTATAGCCATAGAAAAAGGTAATCCGGGACAATCCCCCGATGTGGGACTAAACAAATACCAGAAATAGACTAAACACATACACATGCCCGCCAAAGATTAGCGGATCCGGAGCCAAACAGACTGGCAATTGGTGGTCTATTGGTTCTGGATTAGGCTCCTTTTTGTTGTGGGCTTGTCTTGATGTATTTGTTGGTCTTGGATGCATCTACTTCGCTTGTTTGAGCTCCGACCCGAATAGAATTGCCAAAATACTCCCCATAATGGTGTGGAGTTTTCTGTTTTGCTCTTTGGTCCTTTGGTCTTACGTTCAGGTCATTCTCCCTTGCATCTTAGTCCCCAGGTCTCACAATTAAGTCCTTTTTCCCTGCTTTTGGGTCCTTTCATGCTTCATCTCTTCAAACCTATTTATTTCTGAAATTCAAACATAAAACTCCTCACGTAGCATTGCTTAGGTGTAAGATAATGGATATAAGATACGAATATGAGCATGAAATGATGTCAATCACATATAAATAGAGCTGAGAACACAGTTCTAAGGTCACCAATCTTTCTCCAAGCTTAAATCTCACTATTACTCTCAAACTTGCTCTAAATATCTTGTGCTCACATCTTCTCACTTTAAATCACCACCTTTGATTGCATCATTCATTTCAAGTGCTCAAGATTAGTTGCTGAAGTAAAGTCTTCAAGAGTTGTACTAAGCTTCCGGTGTGAAGATCTTCTCGGATTGTGAGAAGGTGGTGGAAGCTAGGCGAGAGTGTTTGCGGAGATTGTGGTGTAAAGGCTTGATCTCGGCCCGCAATGGAGATCGGATTAGTGGAGGACGTGAAGTTGCTTGAGTAAGAGCAATTCGTAAGAGAGGACTAGGATCCGGTGGTTGGATCCAAACCTCTATACATCCAGTGTTGTGGTTTGCATTTCTCTTCTTCACATTAAATTGCATTCTTAATTAGTCTATTCACCCCCCCCCCCTTAGACTAATATTAAGTCCTAGTAGATCCTACAAAGCCCCTTGTAGGAATCAAACCTCCGTTGCGTGCGAACATAATGAAGCACATTACCACCCATCCAACCTACGTTTGTTGTAGGTAAGCCTTCTACTACATACATATTCTTTTATCAACGGGATTCAAAGTGTGGGAAAATTTCCCACATAGACTAAGCCAAACCTTTACCTCCCACTCGAGCCTATATAATGTCACCATAGCATAACAGCTAAAACATCCTTTGGCTTTGGTGCTTCTTCTTTAGAAGCTAGGCCTTATAATTTTAATCAAGTGAATTTGTACTATTTCGAATTCAATACTTGATTATTAAAATTAAATAAAATTTTCGTATTCATTTGGGTCATGTCGTGTTTACACGAAATTTTATGGGTCGTGTTGGTCATCGATTATTGTAGCTCTACAAATATTTGACGACACGTGTATATAAAAGAGGAAAATGATTACTTTTATATATTGAATATACCTAGCAAGTAAAACATTATGGAATTGTGTTATGTGTCATTAATGTTTTCACTGTGTCTTCAATCCTAAGATATGAGACTTATGTCTTTTCACATATGAAGTGTTTAATTTGATTATTGTCAAAAGTTGTCATTGAGTATAGTGATAAAGCAATAGTTGGTTAAGTATGACTTATGCTCGAAAAGATAGTTCCTCAAAGGATTAGCATTGTCCCTCTTTACTTAAGTAATCATATTATTGGGCCCTTTGATAAAGAGAAATTATAATGTGCACAATGTGACTTGTGTTAAGTTACATATTTATAATTAGCTTAAGAGATCAAGAAATGAATATATAATATAAGTGTGACACATTTCTACTTTGTATAATATTTTTAATATCATGAGGTAAGAGATAGATACAAGTGATATTTTACATATCACTAAGTCGATCGTGTTTAGTTCGAGTGAGCAAAACTTCTTTGTTATTTGGGTAACTATAATGTGTAGCTAGATACCGCTTGTAGTTTATGATATAATGTGTTTTTATCATTTCCAAATATAACTTAGATCCTTCTATAGGTCACACCAAAAACTGGGAAACAAGAAATATGATTTTATATTTTATATGATGTATTAAGTTTCATGTGTTATGAAATAATATACATGTGGTAAAATAATAAAATCAATATGTCGTAAAAACAACATAGTTAGAATAATAAATAAATTCGTATGAGATGTATATATATTATGGGGTATAATGTTTTGACATTATATATGATAACATATTACATGATATAATGTGATTTACAACATTATAACATATGAATTTTCTAAAACCCCAAGTTCTAAATTTTGTTGGATATTAATCCAAAATTTGGTGGAGTCAAAATAGTGAAAAATGGTTCAACCGTTTGACCACGTTTTTGCATATAATAATAAGAGATTTTTTACTGATTAATTGTTGGATTTAATCCATATTGGTCAAAGGTAGTTATGGGATGATGATGTAGCAAAATAAACAAGAGAACATGTGCAATGTGGTTTGCACATGATGTGGTTTAGTGGAGAAATAAACAAGAGATCATGTATAAGTGGTTTTGCACGTGATGTGGTTTAGTGGAGAGTTTAATAAGGGATCATGTTAAGTAGTTTGCACATGATGTGGGTTAGAGGAAATCCTATAAATATGTTCATCCTCCATTCCTTGTTAATACGAATGCAAAAAATCTCTCTCTCTCAAACCACCACATTAATCCATCCGAAAATTCTCTTAATTATTCATGTTTTTGGAGATTAAACTCTCAGGAACTTTAGAGAGATTATTAGCTAGATTATAACCATGATTTAGAGATTGATTGGCTAGCTCTTTTATCTCTAATCTTGTTTAGAGTTTGGTGAACAATTGGAGGCGAATCGGCGGACGATTCAACGGGCAACGCAACTACAGATCTTCATAAAGGTTTTAGAGAACCTTTGGGTATGATCATCTTCTATTTATTTTAATATACATGTAGATTACATGATATTATAATAAATATAAAATAATATACATGAAATCGTCGAAAATATGGAAATCGATCTTGTATGCATTTATAACTTTTTTTTAAAATATATACGTACATAGGGACACAAAATCCTACAATATTAGGCTATGACGAGATATTTGAAATCCAATAACATCCATGTTTGGATGTCGGAGATTTTACCAATGGAAATCTCGTGTTCTATCTTCATCTGCACGTTTAAAATAGTACAAGTGAACTAGTGGAGCAAATATTGGTTGAGGATATCCACTTGAATTGAATATACCTATTATAACATGAATAACCGTGTCCGTGATACACAAAAACATGTTTCTCCTTAATATTTATACATTGTTTTTTTTTCTGATAGCATGATTCAATACAATATCATTTCATTTAATATTATATATATATATATATATATTTACAAGTACTAATATTGAAGTATGTAACATTTCTACATGAAATGAGGTTAATCAGTGTTTTGTTATTTAGATAGACCGCGTATAGTCGAAATGGATATTTTCTTGGGTACTATACACTTGAGAAAATGGTCGCCAGAGGTGGCCAGAAAAGGGGTTGCTGGAGGTGGCTGTAGGAGAGGTCGCCGGAGGTGGTCAGAGAGGGTGAGGGGTGTTGTTGTAGAAGTGGAAATGAGCTAAAGTTCCAAGATTGAGATTTTCCCTCACTTTCTCAAAGAGAGGTGGTGAGAAAATGGAGAGGTAAAAATCTTTTATACTTGGGAATCAAAGGGAAAATCTTTTATTTTTCCATTCATTGCACAAACACTAGGAAAAGTGAGAGTAAAAAAATTGTTTTATTTTCCCTTGGAATCCTGGTGCACAACCCCCCCCCCCCCCAAGACAAATGAACAACTCGGATTGAACAAAATAAAGAGTAAATCGAGAAATCTAACCAAATAAAACCTCAACATAGTACTCCCCAAACATATTCTTATTGAATGCCAAGCGTAGTGTTGTTAATACAAATAGGAGCATGCATGATAGTAAGATACATATGTCGATCAACATACAAGGTTCAATCCACCCAAAATCAAAGAACAAATCCATGAAGACAAAAAAACGAAAGCAAACACAAGTTGACTAGGAATTGAAAACACCTCTTAGAGAAATTATCGACAAAATTTGTAGCCATCGGAACAAAAAGGAATTTTCATTGTAAAAAATTCTTTTTTAAATGCTATATCAAATAAACCCCCAAAAAATTGAATGCATATGAGAAAGAAAAAACCGCATTGCACCCGCCTAGATGGGTGCTCAAAGGGGGATATGGCAAACTAATGAGTATCATAATTTCTCATTTTTACCTTCACTGTTATCTTATTTATGTATTTGAATAATGTTATGTAGAGTGTTTTATTTTGATTTTGTATCTTACAAGAAAATAGATACAATTGTTCAAAATATTGAAAAGTGAAAGGACTTAAATGCAAAATATGATATATAAAGTGAAAGTTGAAGGATATGATACATGAAATTCACTCCACATATTTATGCTCTCTATTGTGCTTCAAATTTATGGGAACTACTCAAATTATAGGTGTAAATTTGGATAATGCAATCAATAAATAGGAAAGTTTACAGATGGAAAGTCCGAACTGCCACGACATGTCATTTGTTTTATTCATAACATCCACATCGAAATACCAACCTTGATGATTTTAGATCCGTTGGAAAGAGAATGTAAAGGAGAAAACATATGTTTATCTTAAGACTTGCCAGATTCTAATTATTTGAGGGTGAAAAATGTGTGTCAAGACAAACTGTATTTGGAAACTAGACAATCGACAGATCATCAGTAAGTTTTACAGATCTTTCACCTCCAAAATCCAAATCAAATAATTCAAGTGGTATTAGAAAGATAGTTTCAATTATCACGATTTCCTCTCAAATGAGATATTCCAAATTCATAGGTTGCATGTGTCAAACGACGCCTGAAAGATAGCTGACCTGGGAAAGACATAATTCTATATAAAGCCTTGTATTCTATAATCATGGGAGCTCTTTCCTTTTAGTTTAATTTTCATTTTCTTTCTATGGGGAGAGAGTCACAAGTTGTATGTACTTGGTTTTTATTTTTATTACTAAATAAATTTTCTCTTTTCTTCTTATGTCTCTTTTCTCTTCTTTTATGTTTTCGTTTATCATATGTAACTAAATCTATCTCCTGGAAGGTGGTAATATGAACCACGATGAATTAAGAATTAGGGTTGTCATCATATTATTATTTTGATTTGCTAATTCACTTGAAAGATTTAGCTGATTTATAATTATTTGATTGGTTAATGTTACTTGTAAGTTTCTTAATATATGCTTAGAATTATATCATTGCTTCTTTGCCTGCAAGAATTTGTGAATTTGTAATTAGCTCTAGGTTGGTTGTTGTTTGGTAATTTGATAATCTAATCACTTCAAGTCATGCTTACAAAATCTAATCCCATGTGCTTAATGAAATGTGCAACCCCTTTCTCAATTCATGCCTATGCAATTGTTTTCGCCTTCTAAGTGTTTCATCTCGTCGTAATTTTATTGCATTCTTATCATAGAAAACAACCCATAAAAGTATTTACATTATCTCTTAATCTCTTCAGAAAACAAAATACCAAAAATATCAACCACCATTGAATCTATCATCATTATTACTCGTGCTTCATTAAAAAATAAAATCGACCAAAATTTGCAACCTCTCTCTGTGTTCAACCTGTAACTACACAATCTGTACGCTTGTGGTTAAATTTAAGACTCATCAGAAACCTAGGTACAAATTTCTAAAGAGTGTGAGAGAATCTCACATATTCCAACCAATATATCTCAACACTGAATTTCCAATTAAGTATAACATGGGCCCAAACCCAATATTCAATGCTCCAACGATCCCCCCAAAAAATCCATTGTTGATCTAGCGACCAAACCTGGCAGATTTGTGCTTTTAACGATGGTACCTCTTGGGTTTGAACTAGTGCCTGAGGTCTTCAACTTTGCCCTTACAGAAATTAAGTGAAAAGAAATCTTGAACTTAAACCTTTGTTGTAGAGGTGTCCATTGAGAACAAAACCAAGCATGTCGTACTGCAATCTACAGGGTTGATGCATTACAGTCATGCATCACTATCCTATTTCATGATTGCTTTTAAGGAATGACCCCCCCCCCCAATCCTCTAACTGCAGCTACACATTTGCATTCACATTGTATGGCTTCTCCAAATATGCATTGCTAACATCTCGTCTTAAATACTCAAACTCATTCTGAGTCTACACTCTTACTAAACTTTCAGATTCAGCAACATATTCATTCAATTCACTCAAGAACTTGTTATTACTCCATTGAACCAACTTCGTGGGATCTCAACTCTGACCACACACTCACTTGGTGAGTGACGATATGGGTCTCAGACCCATCCACAACATGGATTTTTGACTTGAGTCAAATCAAGTCCTTTCCTGAAAGGATCAGCTATATTGTCTTTGGTACCAACAAAATCAACAACTACCACCCTTTCCAAGACCAACTCCCTTACAGACTTTAGTCTGATTAAGATGTGAGTATTTTATTATAATTTGAGCTTCTCAGCTTTGCAATGGTAGTCATACTACCACAATGCAAACATATTGCAGGAATTAGTTTACTAGTCATTGGCAATTCAGACATGAGTTATTTCAACCATTTAGTTTCCATTCACTTGTATCCAAAGCACAAAGCTCAACCTCAAATGTAGATCGAGACAATATGGTCTGTTTTGTAGACCTCTAGGAGACTATATTGTTAGGATCGATGACCTCTAATCATAAACTAAATGCGAAATTAAAACTAAAGAGATAGAAAATCACAAATCATAATTCAACTCCGACGATTTTTATAGAGGTTCGATCACAACCACCATGATCTAGTCCTCTCCTTCTTATCGATCCTTCGATCCCTACTCGACTATCCACTATATGATCTCCATTTTGAGGCCGAGATCAAACCTTTACACTACGAACCTTGCGAACACCCTCACCTTGCTTGATTTCTACTCTCACAACTAGAGAGGGAGCTTCCAAGAAGCTTTGCAACACTTTGTGATTCTTGGATATGGAATTTAGAATCACGAACAAACAATCTAAACTTGACCACACTTGGATATCATATTGGAATTGATACACAGTGGTGAAGTTAGACTTTAAGTGTTTGAAATGGGAGCTTGAAAATATTTAAGGTTTGGACACAAATGATAGGAGTGTAGAGATGTGTCTTCTTCTTAAAACGTATGAATGAACTCCTATTTATAAGGTTTCAAACTCTACTAGCCATTTGGGAGAGTTGGTAAGATTTGGACCAAGAAAGATATGATTTGACTTAAGCTCGATCAGAAATCTCCACATATTTGGTCCGCCGTTTGAAGAACGGTTGTCCAAAACATAAAGGTTGGCTTGGTCAAAATAATGGGTTCGGGTGACCGAACAAGGTTTGGTTAACATATCACCAACTTCAATAACATTTCCCAATTTCGACCAATTAAATTTTGTTTCACCGAACACGGTTTGACTAGTGGTTCCAGGTGGACAGTAAGAATTGGTCGGGCTCTGATCAAACGATTACGGTTGTTCAGCACCAATTCGGTCGTCTGGATCAATAGTTTGTCTTTTAGCGTCAATAGAATATCCATTGTGACTCCAACGGTGATATTGACACATGGAAAGAGTCGTTACACCAAAGGCCAAGAAGTAAACGGTTGACGATAGGAGATCGGTCGTACGAAATGGACTAGACAAATGGGCTCTAAGACAAAAACAAATGTGACCGTTAGAGTAAAATCTAAAACCAGTCGAAGGGAATTTGGTCAACCGAATGACAATCGGCCGTCCGAGTAGACAATTCAATAGAGGATTCTAACGGCTGATGATAAAATGATTTCAGACATTCGTTAGATGTTTGGTTGTCCTAATTGGGCTGGGACAGAATCTTAATGCTCAAGTTTACATTTGATCTTATGGACTCAATAAATAAAAAATTACAAGTTTGGTCCAAAACTTTGTTATAATCTTGAGTCTTTGTCTCAATGCTTCTCCTCTTGATGATCTTGATCAACCTATTAAGATGATTTGCAAGTATATGTATATGCATGTAATCATATTTGCTCACTTTAATTGATTAGGTTTATTGTTAAGATTAGTTTGTTAATCATCAAGATTAACATAAATTGACTAAAAGCCAACATAAACATCCACCCAAAGTAAAGATATACCTTGTAACCAGAGTTTTTAGTTATCCAGTTTGCATCACTATATCCTTCTAGTACAACTAGGAATTTTGTTTAATGTTGCCAAGGGTAGAAGTACCCTTCAAGTACTTTAGTACTCTATCCAAAGTCTTCCAATGATCAAGATAACTTGTGTTTCTACTTAGCTTACTCACCACCCCAGAAGGGCTTACGTGTGTGTTTCATTCTCTCCTCTCTCCTCTCTCTCTCCCTACCCCTCAAAGGGGTATGGGAAGCCTAGGTGCACAGTTTTCTGCACTTCGCAAATTCTCCAATGTGGGACTAAAAAGTGTAATCCCACATGTTACAGCCAATACATCTCAACCTTGGATTTCCAATTGAATATTACATGGGCCAAAACCCAATATTGAATAGTCCAACATATAACACTATAACAATAGACCAAAACTAATGAAATAAAAGCATTAGCATCCTTCTCATCTTTTCTTCTCAAATGGATCTAACCCTAGTGACCATTGTTGCCTACAAAACACACACACAAAAATCAAACTCAATTCTACATTAACAAAAGAGTAGCCAAAATTTAATTGCAGAAAAGAAATGTTCGTAAAAGAATACGTGTTGCCTTCTTCATAAGAAGTTGTATGTCACCATTCAAATATTATTTCTCCCGGTTTCAGTAAAAATTGTTCTTATCTGAGAATAGAATTAAAACTTGCAAATGTTAGAAATACTAATGCACAACAAATGACAAAGTACAATTCAACACTTAAAAGGACAAAGAAAGATAAAAATAAGAAATCCACTTGAAAAGGGAAAATCTACACCAACCAATATGGTAACTTCAAAGAAATCCCATTAAATCCCCCCAACGTATTCATACAACCAACAAAACAACATACATTTAACTCCAAACCCACCAAATGGACACTAGATCTGAAAGCTTAAACCTGACCACAAGATCACAACTATTTTGGTCTTGCATATTACAAGTAAATAAAAATTAAAATAAAATTTTCAACTATTTTATGTGGTTTGGCATGAATCAACAACATAGTATTGTAAATGTTAGGGATCCAACCTATAGGAGCAGACAAATGAAAAGAGAAAACATGCATAAACCACAAGACAGAAAAAAAATACGTGAGAAATCCTTACCGGAAAAACCACCGCACGCTCAAGAATACACTATTTTGCCAAAGGATGCAACACGGAAAGTTGAAGCAAGGGTATTTAGGGGAAACTCTAAGCCCAGTGTGATATGCATTGTACATCAAGCTACAAATAACAGGTATACATCCGGAATATGAAATTGAATCTCCAATTTCCAAAAAAAATTGCAAACTCATTGTTCTCAATCACGCGGGAACTCACACGCACGATCCTTGCACGCAAGAACATATCTGCTGGATTCTCACTCGTGTGAATCTTTTCCAACCTGAAAGAACCTTCTTCCAACATAGACCTTATCAAATAAAATCCAACATCTATGTGCTCGATCTTGGCATGAAATGTGGAATTCTTTGCCAGGTGAATTGCACTTTGTTGTCGTTGTGCAAACAACAATCTTCTTGTTTGTAACCAAGTTCTACCAATTTCCCTTGCAACCAAGTCATCTCTTTGCAAGCTTCTGCTGCAGCAAGATATTCAGCCCCAGTGGTGGATAGACGAACAATCTTCTGTAATCTCGAAACCCATGAAACTGCCGTATTGCCAAGAATAAATGCATAGCATGTGGTACTCTTCCTTCCGTCAACATCTCCAACCATCAGAGTCAATAGATTATATTGTAGTCTTATGTCTCCACCGGTGTAACATAATGCTATGTCATTCGTTCCTGCAAGCTACTGAAGGATCCATTTGACTGGTTTCCAATGTTCCCAACCTGGATTAGACATAAACCTACTCACTACTCCCACTGCATGAGAAATGTCTGGCATACATGACATTGTCAACTGCTAATGCATATGGGACTCTTTCCATCTTCTTTTGATCTTCATCTGATTTGGGACTACGCTCCTTTGACAGGTGTCTGAAATGTCCTGCCAAAGATGTGCTGACTGGCTTAGTGTTTTCCATGTTGAACATTTTCAACACTTTCATAATGTAATCATTCTTGCTTAATTTCATCAATTTTTATTTTTTGTCTCTCTTTATCTTCAGTCACAAAATTTGCTTTGATGCTCCTAGATCTTTCAAAGAAAATTTATTCACCATCTCCTCTTTTACATTTTTTATTTCCTCTATTTCTGACCCTGCAACCAACATGTCATACATACAAGAGCAGGATAATGCTAGAATTTTTGAACTTCTTCACGTAGCAACATGATCTACATGACATCGAATATATCCCAAATCAACCATGAAATTATCAAATTTCTTGTACCACTGTCTTAGAACCTACTTTAGACGGTACAAGCTTTTCTGCAATCTGCACACCAACTATTATTTGCCACTTTCCACATACCATGAAGAAAAGTTGTTTCGACATCTAACTGTTCCAGGTGTAAATTTCAACATCAACAATACTCAAAACAATTTTGATAGTAGTTAGCTTCACAAAGAGAGAGAAAATTTCAGTGAAGTAAATGCTTGCCTTCTACTGAAAGCCTTTCTCCACTATCCTAGCCTTGTATCTTAGAGATCCATCATGTTCTTGCTTGAGTTTGTACACCCACTTGTTACGTATTACCTTTTTTCCAACTAGGAGCTTAATTAGATCCCGATTCTGATTGGTATGAAGCGAATCCATCTCATTATGCATCACCCTCTTCCACTTTTCTTTCCTTTCTACCTGCATAGCTTCATCATAGCAACTTGGCTCACCACCATCCGTGAGCAAAAGCTAACTCAAGGATGGAGAGTAGCGTGCTGAGGCAGTGATCCTTCATCTCCCGCAATGGACAACAATAGGTGGAATGACAGGTTCATCTAGCACTTTCTTATCTACACTCTGATCAGGGTCTTATGGAGCAGCAACATCATTTGACAATAAATCCATAGCCTAAGAAAGTGCGTATTTTGGACTTCGCATCTAACTAAACCTTGTCCTCTGCTTTTACGTGAGCATAAGAAATAGAACCAAAAACTCTCAGATGTGATGGTTTTACCTCCTTTCCTATCCATGCCTCCTCAGGTAATACACCTGATTGCTGTGATTGGTCCTTTGTAAATTAGATATGCAACAGTGTTCACATCCTCTACCCAGAACTGCTTCGGTAACGTAGCATTCAGCAACATGGATCTGACCTGCTCTAGAATAGTCTTGCTCATGCGCTCAGTGATTGAATCAGTTAAAATAACTGCAAGTGCATGACCACGTTAAAACAGTGGCAAATACGGGTCGGTCCACAAGGAGCGTGTGTGAGTCGAATTTACGATACTCGAGTGGGGGAGAAGAAAAAAGAGATGTGCTCAAAATTAAACTACAATACGTGGGAAATCGGAAAAATGATCAATGAAAACTAAAGTCCTCAGGGGGTAGAGAAAGAATGTGAATACAAAAATGTGTGTTGTGTGTGTGTGTTCAAATGTGCTCATGAAAACATGTGACGCGTGAAATCCATAAAACTCAAATTCAACTTTGTATCCACATGAAATAAGATAAAACATTATCATTAAAACATACAAAACAATAATTGAAATGAAACAAATATGGTCACATGCATAATGACTCAAATCCAACTATGTCTCCACATGAAATAAGATTTATCACAATCATTAAAACATACAAGACATTTATTTGGATAAAGCCAACATGAGCACATGCATGCACATGTCTTGTTTCCTTCTTCCTCTCCATCATTATCCTCACCTCATCATTCCCCATAAAATAGGCTCACTAATCTAAGCATGTTCTAAGCTTCAATCAAGAGCATTAGCACATCAAAGATAAGAGTGAAATCTCATTAGATGGTTATGGAAATCATATGAAGTTCAAATGATAGGATTAACACACACACTAATCCATCACATGATCAAATCACATTCATCTCCACCACCCAATGGGGATGGACTACTCTCTACTCATATATGAACTAAAGAAATGATGAAAAGAACATAAACCCATGATGGAAATGAAGGAAAACAATATTAAGCAAACAACAGCATAAAAGAAATTGCATCAAAGGAAAACATCAACATAAAGAACAAGAACTAAACTAGATTAATAAATAAAAATACAAAGTTTGCTCCTCTCCAACCCACTTATTTACACTACTAAAACAGGAAACTAAAATCTACTCTAATGGGGGAAGGAGGAAGAAGAGGTGGAGAGGAGGGATTATGTTATTGTTTGGTGGATTGATGTTATTATTTGGTGCTGAATCATTTGGTGCATAAATTTGCTGCTGAGATCATGTTATTATTTGGTGGATTGATGTTTATTAGATACACTATGCGTATGCACATCTACCTATTGAGATCTTGACTCATTTCCAAATTTATGTGTGGTTTTATGCTATCCTCATGTCAGTAGAGATATAATGATGAGTTTATGTGTTCATATGAAGTATATTTCGTTGCATGCAAATTGATCCTCATTCCTGAAAAATTTCTAGCTCACGTTATGCATCTTTCGATCGATTCATACATAGTTTATTGATCTTGTTGCATGTTTGATTCCATTATAATAAACTGATGTTACATGAACGTGACTCGTTTATAATGAGGTTAGTTGCTGTTATAAAAGAATGAAGTTGTGCATGTATATTGTAGGGTAAAGCTTCAACTTATAACCATCACTTCATGACCTGTAGCTGATCTTGGGACAGCATGCACTAGTCTTGTGTTTGGTCTGACTTGTTGATCTATTATTTCTGGTTTGCTGCTCTTAAGGGATATTATTGACATAATTAAATGTAACAACTTGAGTCACATGACCCGTAGATCGAATGGTTGCATAATATGCTTGTTCGAGTTTGCTACGTTGTGTGGATTGATGTGATTGTGTTGTCAAGTTGCTGATTTGCATGTGTTACTTCAATTATGTTTGGAGTTGCGGTGAGTGTATTTGTACACTCATTATGTTGGGCTCGTACTTCACTATTTAGTTATAGATTGGATATAGTTATATAGATAGCTTGCATGTGCATTTAATGAATAAAATGAATCATGGGCACGATCATTTTGGGGACGATCGGCCACAGACACACCTCTATGTAGAGAGGTCAGGCGTGAGGTAAGACCTGGGCAGGTGCACTGCCATTTTCTACAGGAAGGGCCTTTCCAATGTCGTGATGGCATTATGTAGGTCACTTGCCATGAGTTGGGATGTCAATCCGGAAGACCGCTTTGTGCCAAGCGGTGGGTCACCGACGGGTGACCCGCTTGTCGAATTGACCAGCATGGCTGGTGGTTCCATTCCTATGTAGAGGGATCACCTCGGGGGGACACCCAGTAGTCACGACTATGTAGAGTCGGGTTCCCATGCAAAGGAATTACTTCGGGTGGAGTCTTTGCGGCGCAGCTAGGTAGAGTTGTTGCCTTCTGGTTTGCATGTGTGGTAGTTAGGTTCCATGCATGGCTTTGTAATCTATTTCTAGACCCGGAGCATACGGGGTTTTCTTTATTGAAAACTCATGCATATTCGTTGTTGTTTTGCCTCAGGTACTTAGGTTTCCTTCAGGGGTTTGACTAGCGGAGTTTTAGAGGATTTTGTACATGAGGGACACGTCGACCAGATTCTTCCCGTTGTCTTTTGCTTCGGCGTTATTATTGTTATATTGTCCCTCACTACTGTAGAAAAGGGCATATTCGTCGGATATACATGGGTATATACGTCGGATATCAGGCTACAAAGATCCGACGTCTATGTATACGTTGTCTATACGTAGACGTTGGATGCTTAAAAGCCGACGTCTATCCCTAAACAATAGACATCGGTTGTATATTACAACCGACGTCTATTGTCTAGGTATAGACGTCGGCCTTCTCTACCAACCAATGTCTATTAGCTAGGTATAGACGTCGGCCTTCTCTACCAACCGACGTCAATCCCTTTTTCAAACAAAAAGACGTCGGCTATACTATAATAACCAACGTCTATTCCCAAACCTGGACAAAAAAATAGCACTCATAGATACCTGCATTCAATCACATTCGACCTGCACAAGAAAAGCATTCATCCTGCACCAAATTCATTCACAAACACAAAGATATACAAGCATACATACACAAACACAATCATTCAACACACTTGGCATTCATTCCAAAAATGAGGCTATTATATTAAAGCATAGCATTGTATATTTGTATTACAAGTAAACTTGTTAAATAAATTGCAAAAAAAGTGTTACTAATATTAGAACCTTTTAGACTCTTAGTTCATTAACATGTTTGGGATAAAATAATGAGCACATTGGTCGCTAGTATCATCAAGATCCTGTTGCGAGTACGGATCGCTACTCTTTGGGAAGACCTATAAAAATAGAAGTAAAAATATTAATATCTATATAATTAAACTATAATTATACAACTTAATAGCAATCTATATTACCTCGGATAGGACTACGTCTTCATTCAAAAATTGGAGGATTTCCTCCATGTATCTCATTACGTGGTAACCACATTCTGTATTTTCAGTCTGCTTGCGGTACTACAAACAGATAAATTCGTTAAATATATGTTCCATTACCTAACATAATTAATAAAAATTGAAGAAAGAACTTACTCTCATTACATGTCATGTTACTCCCATTTTTGTGGTTGTTCTCCTGCCACCTAACGCTCTGTAAACCTTCATTGTCCTGAGTAGCAGAAGTTATTGAAGATGAATTCAATGATACTAATAAAAAACCACGATTTACAAATACGTTGATTAAAACGAACTTATAGATTTACAAGTGACTTTATGGATTCCCTTGGTTTATTCGACCCCAACGGATCAAACCAATATGCTGAATTATTTGCGGGGCATACAACGACAAGCACCGAATGAGCACTATTTACATATATACTTAGAAGTTTATTACAAATAAAATTCCACTTTAAATTAACTAATTTACCGCTCATGAAAATGTAGCAGATAACAACTTTTGTCTTCTTCTGTCATGAGACTCCCAAGGTGACCCGAATTATCGTCATTCCCGTATATATAGGTAGATGGACTGATAAATCCAAATATTTGATCGTCGGGAGTGACTGACCTTCTGGCGTCATAAAGGTGTCTATAAAAGTAAAAATTACATTCCATCATAGTTACAATAAAATTATGCAATACATTTCATCTTATATGATGAGAATTAAATATATACCGCAAGTGCACGGTGTCAATGGAGACGTGGCAAATACGGGTCGAACACAAGGAGGGAGAGATTCTGTTTTTAGTGTGATTTTCGATTAAGGAGAATGAGAGAAGAAATAATTGGATTTTGAGATTTTTGGGTTTTAATTATCTAAAGTAAGAACAAGAACAGTTAAATTTAAAACAAGAACAAAGAGGTGAATTCCGTCGGGTGGAGGTTTAGATTTAAGGTTTAGATTAGAGAATTTAGAAACTTATAATAAATCATATTAGTTATGAAGCATTACATGATAAATGATTTAACATAAACTCAAGTAATCAAAATATACTAACACGAAATTAAAATAATAACATTCATTCGTCTTCTCTTCACCCTAAATCCGTCACCTCCACCCTTTGGAAGGAGTTAGAAACTCATGAAGGGAGGAAGAAGGTGTCCTTGAGACATTACAAAAGAAAACTAAAAGTAAGAAATAAAAGACAGAATTTTATTAATGAAAAGAAGAATACAAAACTAAGATTAAGAATAAAAACTACCACCAAAGACTAAGGACCCTTCTAACATCGTTCTCGGGTCTATTTATAGTTGTTACAAGGGATCTAGGTATAATATTGGAAAGTACACGTGTCCAGACACGACTGGACGAAATTGGAGCACACGGATCGATGCTTGGGCGGCGGAAACGCCGCACATTGTGTGTGTGGTGCGGCGGAAACGCCGCACAATCTGGCCTGATTTTGTCCGGATTTTGGTTGAATGTTTATGGTATGATTTGATCCTTCTTTGCGCGTCTGGATTGATTCTTTCCATTCTTTTGAACTCCGGATTAATTCCTTCACATATTTGGAGATATACATTGATTTTTCTATATATTTTCTCCAAGAGAATAAAAGATACTCGTGATTTGCAATTAGGTCCTTGACTTTTTGCAGTTAAGTCCCCGGTTACTTTTGTGCTTAAGTCCTTGTTCTTTTTGCAATTAGGACTTGAATGCTTTTATGCTTGGATACATTTCCATTCGTAACCCGATAATCTTGAACTTGGTCTTTATGATAGAAATGAGTCTTTTGCATGCGTTTATGCTCGGGATGTGGGTAAATTGCATTCAGGTCCTTGTATTCTGTAAATAAGACTAAACACATACCTTAGTAGCATTTATTGATGTAAAAGTAATCTAAATGAAAGACATATGATGCAATGTATGCAATGCATAAAATACCCCCACACCTAGATTTTGCTAGTCCCTAGCAAAACAGAAGATACGAAAAAAACAGGGAGATCCTAACTCACTTTCGTAGGAATCACGGTTGCACTTAGCATGTGCAACAAGCCTTTAAACCTCCAAGTTTCCTTAGAGGACGAGTTTTGTCTCGTGAGGGTTTTCAGTTGACACACCCACAAAGTCTTAAATCAACATTCCATTAATAGCTCTTAATATCTCCACCTTAACCTTATACATCTCACTTAGAATTCTTGTATGCTCATTATATGAATCTAACTCATTAAAAATATGACTTGGTCTTTATTCCGCCAACATTCACACCACTAATCCTTCTACACATGTTTATCACTTGAATTATTTTGCACGACTCCTCTGGTGGTGAAGTATCATTCGGATCAACCATGGCATGGATCATTCTTTTAGCTTTGGGCCTTGAGTATTATTTTTTTTCTTTTCTTTTCTTTCGTGATTCAACACATTTGCTTTTTGACACTTTTACCCTTTTGCATTCGTGTAGCGAGTTTGGTCGATAATCCCGAGCTGGTAGACTCAAGTTACCGGGTTTCAAGATACCCCTACGGACCAGTGACTCAAAGGCTTGGGCTTTTGTAATCATTTTGCAAAATGTGTTTTCTTCACTTTATTCCTTTATTTTTATTTTCCTCAAGGCTTAATTGCTATTAGAAGTCCACACTTCCCGGTATATTTTCCTCAACCTCTGCTTTTTATCAACCACTTCAAAGATTTGATTCATCCAATTTAAGTGCATACATGTCTTAAAGGGCAATGAGTTATTTCTTTGGAACTTAGATTTATGTCATAATTTCTACAAGCAGAACTATATAATAAGGAACAAAAACTCAATGCAATTTGTACACGGGTTTTGACAGTTCAATCTTAAGCTATGTCATGAAACATTGATTTTTTATTTTATTTTTTAAATAAAAGACAGATCTATAGATAAATATATACATAAACACCCCCCCACACCTAAATCATGCATTGTCCTCAATGTATGCAAATATAAAGCAAATGCACTTATTACCTTGGTGAATTGCGGTGGAATGATGGAATTTGCTCAAAGTCAACCATAGTCAGAACTGGATTGAATGACACCATATTGGTGCATGTATCCAGTTGAATTGTTCCCCATGTTGCAATGAGCGTCCTGAGTTACAGGTTCCACACCCCTCACATAAATTGGTTCTCTTATTTGCTCGAGTGACGGTGGGTGTGTAGATGAATTCCTCCCCTTTTTCTTACTTCTTTTTTGATTTTGTGACGATTCAGAAATATTATAGATACGCGATTTCATCACAACATCACTTTGATTGCATGTTATTTCTGGCTCACTATCAATATGAAAGATATTAAATTCAGCTTTTAAGTTCCCAAAAGATAATTGCATGAGCCCATTTCGACAGTTTATCAATGCTTCAGAAGTGGCCAAAAAGGGTCTGCCTAGAATTACAGGGATTTGTCGATTAGGATTTACGACAGGTGCGGTATCTAGTACGACAAAATCCACTGGGTAAATGAAGTCACCAACGTTGATCAAAACATCCTCTACTACACCTCTTGGTTTCTTAATAGAGCAATCTGCAAATTGAAGGGTTGTCCTAGAGGGTTTTAGTGGACCAAGGTTCATTTGCTCATAGACAGAGTACGGGAGTAGGTTAACACTAGCACCAAGGTCTAGAAGGGCTTTGTTGATAAAAGTATCTCCTATTGAACATGAAATTGTGGGACACCCAGGATCCTTATATTTTATAGGAGATGTATTGGACAAAATAGAACTTATGTTTGCAGTTAAGAATGCCTTCTTTGGTAGGTTTGTTTTTCTCTTTTTAGTGCACAAATCTTTTAAGAATTTAGCATAAGCAGGTATTTGTTGAATCATGTCTAAGAGTGGAATGTTCACCTTAACTTGCTTAAATACTTCCAAGATTTTCTCTATTTGTGCACTTGAATTCTTTTTGAGTCTATTGGGAAATGGGGCTTTAGGGACATAGACTCGCTCAGGTTCAGGTTGAGCTACGGGTTCAGATTGAGTAGGTGGGGTGGGCGTTTCAGATTGGACGTCAGGTTCAATGGTCAGGTCATATGTGGGTGCTTGATGGCTAGATTGATTAGACGTTCTAGGATTTACCACATTATTATCAATCTGTCTTCCGGACCGTAATGATACTACAGCATTTATTTGTTGGAACGGTCCTTCTTCATTAACCATTTGAACCGGTCTAGGGTTGTTATTTCCTGAAGGTGCTTGATAGGATTGATATGAATTATTAGATCTAGGGTTCACCTCAGGTTGACTTGGAAACCGACCCTTTTCTCTTTCACCTACTATTTGTGCTAGTTGGCTGACTTATGTCTCTAGCCTTTGGAAGGTCTGGTTGGTTGTTTGTATAAAAGTTTTCATCAAATTTTCCAAGCTTGTCAACCTAACCTCATGATCGTTATTGTTACTAAACCCAGATGATGTATTATTTTGGTTATACGGGTTCGGTTGTTGTCTAGGAGGTTGACCCTGTTGGTTTGATGAGAAATTGGAATTATTACGCCAACCCGAGTTATAGGTTGATGCGTATGGGTCATTTCTAGCATGGTTATACATGGCATTAACTTGGTCCCATTCCGCACAATCCTCCTTTACATGACCAGTCTGACCACATCTAGAGCACGGGATAGTCGAGGCTTGATTCACTCGGTTTTGGGTTTGTAGCTCTAAACTTTCCATTCTGCGCATAGGGGTAGCTAGTTTTACTTCAGCCGCTATGTTGGCATCTACAGCTAAGACACCTAGTTTGGGTTGACTTGCTATTCTAGATCCAATACTCGGGTTAAGCGGTGTTCTAGCATTGTCCCATTGCATACTGTTTTCAGCTAAATCCTCAAGGAAAGTCCAGGCATCATTTTCATTTTTCGACATAAAGTTCCCTTGACTTACGGATTCTACCATAACCCTAGATGTGGGTGTCAATCCCTCATAAATAATTTGGCATAATTGCCATCTTGGAATTCCATGATGAGGGCATTGGGTCAGTACACTCTTAAATCTTTCTAGATAGGAATAGAACGGCTCGCTCTCAGACTGAACGAATGCAACAATTTCATTCCTAATCCTCATAGTCTTATGGTTGGGAAAATATTTTTTCAGGAATACTTGAACAAACTCAGCCCAACTCCTAATAGATCTTTCGGCTAGACTATATAGCCATTTCTTAGCGTCGTCCTTCAGTGCTAGAGGCACGAATTTCAGACGCACTGTCTCCTCAGGGATATGCTGGTATTGCATAAGAGAGCAGATTTCCTCAAATTCTCTAAGGAAGAGATATGAGTCTTCCCTAGAGGTGAACTTAGGCAACATACTCATGTATTGTGCCTTAAGTTCGAAGTCGCGACCCGGTATGGTGGGCATAACGATGCACGATGGCTGAGCAGTCATCGCTGGATAGCATCGATCCCTCAGAGTTATAGGTTGTGCAACAGGCGGGTCCACTACGTTCTCACCCATTGGATCCGGGTGAGGTGGTGCCACAGGTGGATTGGGGCTAAGTTCCAGACTGGAATCTAGATGAACTCGTGAGAGTCGATTACTCAAGTCCCGAATCCAAATCTAAGTGCACCGGGTTGAATCAATTTTTGAATTCAAATTCGGAATTTAAATTCCAAATTTAATTTCAAGAATTAATTAAATTTTTTTATATATATTTTCGTTTTTTTTAATATATTTTTTTATGTTTTTTTTCTCAAAAGGGAAACAAACAATAGAATGGGGAAAGATGAGAAATGAATCTTAATCTAGAGAATTTAGGTGAGAAGAGAAAGAAGACTCAGATGAGAAGGGAAACCTAACTCTAAAGATAGAAAGAGGGTTGGTCAGAAAATTCCTAAGAAAGCACGGTTCAAACAATCCTAGACCTAGTGTCGCTTAGATCTAGACGACTCCTAACTGGTTGAGTCGAATTGATTCGCTTGATTCACCTCCCTCACTAATCAAACCAACTTGGCCAGGCCGTGTATAGCTAGTGGGGGCGCTTCCGACAGAGTCGGTGCCAAGTAGACAATCACTTCGCTTGGAAGACTTACGTCAACACAAAAACACTTTCTAGACACCAAATTAAATTCAATCGGCTTCAGGTCATAGCAAGTCAAACTAATTCTTCTCCTTAAATGAGTCCGAGTCCTTAGGGGGCAATGTCTAATTGATTTTAAATTTAACGCTTAGGTGACACTTTAGGATTGTGATTTGTAGGCCACGGAAGGGTGATGAAATCCCCACCGTATCTTTGCCTATGGAGTTGCCCTTAAGATAGTTTAACTTAGATCTAGCAAAGATTGTCAAACAATGGTCTTTAGTGGGGGGCAATTGCAAGATTGTATGCAAACTAAATTAAATGCTTAAATGCAATCGTTAAAACGCGATACGTACCTTGCCTCCAGCACTCTTCAACAATAAAAATAATTTGCAAGAATTTAGCAAGAATAATGCAAACAAAACATTATATGATGCATGCACTAAGTTCTTCTAGTTTTGCCAATTTTTAGGTCAGAGTTTGAATTATTGTCAATTATGGAATTTAAGCTTAACACGTGCAATTCTAATAAAAGGAAGTTTTCTGAAACTAGAAATTACGAGGAAAAAGGCAACAAAGGTTACCTACGCAATGCTCAGTCGGGTTCGCCGCCCGCTCTCGAAATTTCAGATGCTCCACGCGTCCACCCAGAGATGGTGCTAACCCCAGAAAAATTTGAAGCCTAGATGCTTCAATTGTGCGGCGATTCCGCCGCAGGTTCCTCTTGATGTGCGGCGATTCCGCCGCCCTTGTTGCTCTGCCTGCGTTGAGATTTCACCGCGCGCTCTGTTGTCTCCTGAAACACAAATCCAAACACTTAGATCGCGCGCAAGATAAACAGAATAAAATCGAAATCAACAAAAAAACAAAATCTGCGTCGCCTCCCCGGCAACGGCGCCAAAAACTTGATGAGAATTAAATTTATACTGCAAGTGCACGGTGTCAATGGAGACGTGGCAAATACGGGTCGAACACAAGGAGGGAGAGATTCTGTTTTTAGTGTGATTTTCGATTAAGGAGAACAAGGAGAGAAGAAATAATTGGGTTTTGAGATTTTTGGGTTTTAATTATCTAAAGTAAGAACAAGAACAATTAAATTTAAAACAAGAACAAAGAGGTGAATTCCGTCGGGTGGAGGTTTAGATTTAAGGTTTAGATTAGAGAATTTAGAAACTTATAATAAATCATATTAGTTATGAAGCATTACATGATAAATGATTTAACATAAACTCAAGTAATCAAAATATACTAACACGAAATTAAAATAATAACATTCATTCGTCTTCTCTTCACCCTAAATCCGTCACCTCCACCCTTTGGAAGGAGTTAGAAACTCATGAAGGGAGGAAGAAGGTGTCCTTGAGACATTACAAAAGAAAACTAAAAGTAAGAAATAAAAGACAGAATTTTATTAATGAAAAGAAGAATACAAAACTAAGATTAAGAATAAAAACTACCACCAAAGACTAAGGACCCTTCTAACATCGTTCTCGGGTCTATTTATAGTTGCTACAAGGGATCTAGGTATAATATTGGAAAGTACACGTGTCCAGACACGACTGGACGAAATTGGAGCACACGGATCGATGCTTGGGCGGCGGAAACGCCGCACATTGTGTGTGTGGTGCGGCGGAAACGCCGCACAATCTGGCCTGATTTTGTCCGGATTTTGGTTGAATGTTTATGGTATGATTTGATCCTTCTTTGCGCGTCTGGATTGATTCTTTCCATTCTTTTGAACTCCGGATTAATTCCTTCACATATTTGGAGATATACATTGATTTTTCTATATATTTTCTCCAAGAGAATAAAAGCTACTCGTGATTTGCAATTAGGTCCTTGACTTTTTGCAGTTAAGTCCCCGGTTACTTTTGTGCTTAAGTCCTTGTTCTTTTTGCAATTAGGACTTGAATGCTTTTATGCTTGGATACATTTCCATTCGTAACCCGATAATCTTGAACTTGGTCTTTATGATAGAAATGAGTCTTTTGCATGCGTTTATGCTCGGGATGTGGGTAAATTGCATTCAGGTCCCTGTATTCTGTAAATAAGACTAAACACATACCTTAGTAGCATTTATTGATGTAAAAGTAATCTAAATGAAAGACATATGATGCAATGTATGCAATGCATAAAATACCCCCACACCTAGATTTTGCTAGTCCCTAGCAAAACAGAAGATACGAAAAAAACAGGGAGATCCTAACTCACTTTCGTAGGAATCACGGTTGCACTTAGCATGTGCAACAAGCCTTTAAACCTCCAAGTTTCCTTAGAGGACGAGTTTTGTCTCGTGAGGGTTTTCAGTTGACACACCCACAAAGTCTTAAATCAACATTCCATTAATAGCTCTTAATATCTCCACCTTAACCTTATACATCTCACTTAGAATTCTTGTATGCTCATTATATGAATCTAACTCATTAAAAATATGACTTGGTCTTTATTCCGCCAACATTCACACCACTAATCCTTCTACACATGTTTATCACTTGAATTATTTTGCACGACTCCTCTGGTGGTGAAGTATCATTCGGATCAACCATGGCATGGATCATTCTTTTAGCTTTGGGCCTTGAGTATTATTATTTTTTTCCTTTCTTTTCTTTCGTGATTCAACACATTTGCTTTTTGACAGTTTTACCCTTTTGCATTCGTGTAGCGAGTTTGGTCGATAATCCCGAGCTGGTAGACTCAAGTTACCGGGTTTCAAGATACCCCTACGGACCAGTGACTCAAAGGCTTGGGCTTTTGTAATCATTTTGCAAAATGTGTTTTCTTCACTTTATTCCTTTATTTTTATTTTCCTCAAGGCTTAATTGCTATTAGAAGTCCACACTTCCCGGTATATTTTCCTCAACCTCTGCTTTTTATCAACCACTTCAAAGATTTGATTCATCCAATTTAAGTGCATACATGTCTTAAAGGGCAATGAGTTATTTCTTTGGAACTTAGATTTATGTCATAATTTCTACAAGCAGAACTATATAATAAGGAACAAAAACTCAATGCAATTTGTACACGGGTTTTGACAGTTCAATCTTAAGCTATGTCATGAAACATTGATTTTTTATTTTTTTTTTAAATAAAAGACAGATCTATAGAAATGAGTCTTTTGCATGCGTTTATGCTCGGGATGTGGGTAAATTGCATTCAGGTCCCTGTATTCTGTAAATAAGACTAAACACATACCTTAGTAGCATTTATTGATGTAAAAGTAATCTAAATGAAAGACATATGATGCAATGTATGCAATGCATCATTATACATAGAAAAACACTTACTTCACTTGCACATCGATAATCACGATGCACAATGAATCCATCGCACAGAACTGCATTACACCCTCTTTAGCGATGTATAAAGCCAAAGGCAACCCTTTAACCTCCTCATCCAAATCCCAGGTAGCTAAGGATTGTGATTCCCTACCTACCATTAATTGATACAACATTTTGTACCTACTTGGTAGCAAATTAATGTTGATCGGAAGTTGGTTGTTGGAACCTTTGCTCCGGGGGCTTGACGCCTTACAGATATATATACAACTGTTAAAAATATAATTATTAACAAAATTGAAATTTACAGTCTTTCAAAATTAAAGTATACCTCGTGTGTGTCATTTAGCTCTACTAAATGACTAGGCCACCTCACGAACCCACAGATAGCATCGCCGAAGGTAACAACCTCTTCTTCCGGAATTGGCACCAGAGCACCAACATCTAAGCAACTCCCCACTGCAACCTTCACTTCTCCCTCTTCCACCTCTGTGAAGTAGTGTGTGGAGATGTTATAAACTTTGTCGTGTCCCACCAATCTTCGATAAGGGTCTTCAACAAAAAGAGCACATGTAGACCCATCCTCAAACTTTTCAAACGAGGGACCGCCTCCGAGGGCTAATTCTCGAGAATGAGCCACAAAATCATATTGTTGATCGGGGTTGAACTTTGGCTGCACTAGAGGAGTGGTCACATGGGAAGAAGCGGTCCTACGGTGGGTAGGAGAAGTAGGCAAATCGCGATCCAATCTCCCCAAAATAAGTTTTCAAATCTGCAATCTCTTGCTGCCATTTGGTATGACCTGTCGACGAAGTAGACCGTTGAGTCTTTCCATGATATTGTCGCAGTCCAACCCTACTCCCTACCCCCCCCCCCCCCCAACACACGACCGGGATGTTCGTCATTTCCCAAGGCTTCGCGTAGAATGTCATTCTGGCCATCAGAAGCCTATTCCCTCTTCCAATGCAAGTCCTACTAACTAATGCGTGTTTTCTAATGAATGATGAGTGAAAGAGATTACGCACCTTACGTCAGCAATCTACGACAGAAATCGTAAAATAAATAATAAATTCGATGAATGGAAATCCTATATGATGAATGACTTAGCAAATATTGTCTAATCTTTTATTTTAGGTTATTAAAGGCCAAGTTGCTTAAGGGGGTCGATGAGTTATTAGAAACTAAACATAAATAAACATTTAACTAAACAAAATAAGTTGCTTTCAGCATAAATAAACATTTAACTAAGCTAAACATTAATAAACATAAATAAATGTATGAACTCACTAAACTAAACATAAGTTTTTTACATGATCTAAGTTATAGTCTTTGATATAAAATCTAAGTTATAATTTTAATACAATTACTTGGATTATAATTTTAAGACGGAAAAACATGTTAAACAGAAAAAATCAAGTTATTAATAACAAATGAGATTATAATGTTTTTGAAATTTTGGCAGAACCTCCCCTAAAATTAGTAAAATGTAAAAATCTTCAAATCCCGAGATTAACAAGAAAAATGTAACATAAAAATTTAATCAAACTAGACTAAACTTCCACTACCTTATAATTCCCACTCCAACTCCCAACACATCCGAAAGCCTCATTCCATCTCACACAACCAAACCAAATTTTCAATAAAAACCTAAAATCCTAGTGATACGACCAATCCATAAACGAATATTTATGCTCTTCTAATTACACTTAGACGAGTTGAATATTCATTGCCTATCCGTGGATCATGATGAGTTCATACATGATAATTAAAGTTCAGATCTTTCAACTTCACATATACTTCCTAATGTTTCAGGAAGCTGGTATATATGAGAAGTGCACATTGATATTTGACTTATCCATCCTCCAAACATATCATATTCCAAAGACCTCTTGTGAATTATATCCAGTTAATTCTAATTTCGTTCTTTCATGTACAACGTGCCCAAGAAAGTCTCGTCTTATAGAATCACTATCCCAGCAACCACATCTTAGAAATTTAAATTTTTTTACGGACAAATTAAGCAAAAGACTGATAATGTTATCAAGTTTAACTTTTCAGAACCACACGAATTAAGTATAGTCATTACCAGACCATCCCGACTATCAAGCAGACTGCACAGGAGAGCTACAGCCAATGTTTTACTATCAAAAAGCATCGCAACAGATTCTAACTGACTAGTGATTGTATTCAAATCTAAGTGCTCTTGCATGGATTTACAATCGGATTTCTTCATATTAAACAATTGTTTCATGTGATGTACCTTCTTCGATGAGAAAGGTTTTTCATACCAACCTTTCTAGGGCTTTGATTTTTTCATCTTCTTCGCATTGAATGCAACCGACAGTGTCCAAGTGAGGCGGATCACGCCTAGCTCTTTCTGATCCAATACCTCTCACTTATATGGATCCATGTATGTAGGCTCACCAATTATTCCTTGGAGCAAGTGTATAAATCCTTCTGATAGAAGTAATCCAAAATTTGCATCCTCTAGAAACCAAAGCTTGTCACATCCAAACTTCTCGATCCTCACCTTTACAACATCCGCCATCGCTCCCACTCAAATATGATGCTCTAATACTAGTTGATTGACATCATTTCATGCTTATATTTGTATCTTATATCCATTATATTTCACCTAAAGAATTCTATGTGACGAGTTTTATGTTTGAATTTCAGAAATAAATAGGTTTGAAGAGATGAAGCATAAAAGGACTCAAAAGCTGGGAAAAGGACTGAATTGTGAGACCTGTGGACTAAGATGCAAGGGAGAAGGACCTGAACGTAAGACCAAAGGACCAAAGAGCAAAACAGAAAACTTCACACCATCATGGGGAGTATTTTGGAAATTATATTCGGGTCGGAGCTCCAAAAAGTGAAGTAGATGCATCAAAGACCAACAATGACATCCAGAAAAGCCCAGAATAAAATCCAGCGTGATCCGGACAATATAGACCGCCAATTGGCAGTCTGTTTTGGCCCAAATCTGCTAAGATTTTGGTGAGTCACGTATTAGTGTGTATTTAGTCCATTTCTGGTATTTATTTAGTCCCACATCGGGGGATTGTCCCGAATTGCCTTTTTCTATGGCTATAAATAGAACTCTTCACCTTCCATTGTAATCACTCCATATGTTAAGTTGTTATTCTTCCTACTAGAAGTGAGGCCTTGAAGCACACACTAAAGTAGGAGGATGCTACTTGAAATGTGAGTCATTTGTTAATAAAAGTTTCTTTGTTATGTTATTAGTTTCATTTTGTTTGCTTTACTTTGTTTAATTTCATTTCATTAGTTTTAGTAGCTTAGTTAATATGCTTTCCTTTCTTAGTTTAATAATTAGTGTAATGTGTAATGAGTAGTTTCATCCCCTTTGGGGGGTGGAGTAGATGTTCATACATGCATTAGAGAATGGAATGAATGCTTTATTTCCAATGTGTTGATAAAACATGAATGTATGCTTGCTTGTTTAGGATAGAATTTATAACTTGATGAGTTTTGCCAAAATGATTAGACACCTCTAATGCTTGTTTAGGTTATGAAATAAACAACTTGTATATATAAATGTTAATCAACTAGGATGGTGAATGGATTGATAGGTTTTGACATAACATTTAGACACTTCCTATGCATGATAACACCACCTCTATTTGTGCTTAAAGAATGTGTTCAACACCCACCTCTTTGCATGTGTGCACTCACTCCACCCCTTAGGGGTTTTCCTTTTCTGAATTCCAGCACTCTTCTTTCGTTATTAGTTAAGTTTTAGTTAATCGTTTGTTGCTTTCCTTTGCATTTCGTATTTCGTAGTGTAGTGTAACGTAGAGTAGGATAATCAAACTCTCTTCCATATTTTTGCCACTTGATTTTGTGCAAACGAGAGGCTGCTCACCTCCCTGAGGACGACCCGTATTTGCCACCGCTTCAACGCGGCCGTGCACTTGCGGTTTAATTAAAACGTTCAATCACTAGTCGTTAGGGATTCGACCTGTAAGAGCAGACAAACAAACAAAAAGAGAAAATGCACACAAACCATGAGACAAAACAATTTTGATCCATGCACGGGGCTGCTGCCCCCTGCCATCTCTGATCAGGCCCACATACTAAACATTAAGTGCGTGTGAAAAACATCTCATTAGACAGATTGTGTGCAACACTGACAATTGATTAGTAACATATCATACATCACATTCATCCTATATATTCTTTATTTTACCCCAATTTTGTGCTACTCGAGTGTTTATTTGTGGTTTTTCAGGTGTTGGGTAATAAAGAAGACAAAGGAAGAGAAAAGGAGTGAAATGTAAAAACAAAGGACTCAAATGATGCAAAGTGGACTTGTTTGTCATGCACAAGGACTCATCTGCAAATCAGGAAGGACCCAAATGAAATCCAGAGTGACCTGAACGCACGAAAAGCATTTTGGGAGCAAAAATCCCTCAATACCATGATCTTGAAGAGTATTTAGGCAATTAAGAGCAAACGGGCTCAATCCAGCAAACCAGGAATGCACTCCACATGCAAAATACATCACTTAAGCTACTGAGCGAGTTTGTTGCGGAACAATTTGGTCTAAATCTCGTCAAATTTCAAACGTGGCTCGGACTTGCTTAATTGGGTGCACCAGAACTTAGAGAAATCAATTTCGGTTGTTGGATTGCTCCCAGAATCATCTACACCACACTTTCTTCTATAAATAACATGGTTTCTTCTTCCTTTCATCCCTTCTCCACTTCCACCATTATAATAGGTTAGTTTTTACCCAATTTGGATGCAAGTAGAGGAAGGTGGATGAAGGTTGTAATCTCACATTTTCTTTAATATAAGGTTGGATTCATGTTCCTCTTATCATTAACTTTCTCTCTATGCAATTACTTTTTTATTTTGTTGGTTAGTTTTCTAGTTAGAGTTTTATGCCATGTTTAGTCTTAATCTCTTGCTTTCCATGCTTGTTATTATGATTAGTGATTAAATCCACTCCATTTGGGGTGGAGGCAATGTAGTTGATGGTGAAGTGTATGATGGGTTCCTAAGTTTGTCATTTCCATGTGCTTAATGTTAGATCTAAAACTTGTAGCATGTTAATCTTGCTATAGATGAGATAATGGCCACACTAGGTACAACAGAGAGGAGGAGTTCTGGCAGGGAGGCATTGTTCACTCCCTGTAGGTGCACAATTCGAGGCTCCTCTGACTTTCATGTTATATCTATTTTTGACATGTTTGTGATGGGTTTTATTTGATGATGGAATTGACTTGAAATGAATGGTTGCTGATTTGGTTTATGTTGCTTGAATGAACTAAGGTTTTTCTTATGATTGATTGATGCTTTAATGGCCACACTAGGTGCATATTGCATACTTGCGAATCCATAAAATTGATCTTAACTTCATACTAACATATCCTAGTCTTGTATACCATGTAATTGTATGTGTTTCACACTTAGGTTTCACACTAGCTCTTACTTGTAAACACACACTCTTACACATATGCTTAATGGTTGGACACCCTCGTGCACACGCACCTCACTATTACACCTCCACTCCAAGGGGCTTAGTTAGATCGTTTTCTTTGATCTTAGTTTCGTTTAGTTAGTTTATCCAAAATCTCTCCATCTATTTCTCTTTCCACTCGAGTATGGTGATAACAACAATGTGCACAACTCCTCGTGGTACGACCCGTACTTGTCGCATCTTCACCGACGTCATGCACTTGCGGTATTATAACTGAATCAATCTACAACTTACTAAATAAATCAAATACAAACCCCACCAAATTCTTCAAGAAATAAAGTAACAATTCAAACCAACAACAACTATAAAATCAACACCCAGAGACCAACATTAACCAAAAATGAACACCCATAAAAGAAAAATCCCAAGTGAGTGTTACTCACTGATGTCTTAAACCAAATTGTAGTTGTCGGACTTCTGACAAGTGGTGAACAACGTCATTAGTGGTTGGCGTCACTAAACACGATGTGTGAGTGGTTGGCAGAGGTCAAAGTTAGAACTGGTGGCGGGCAACATCGTTGGTGGCGATCAACGACATCAAGCTTAAAGTGATAATTTTGGGAAGAGGATGGGAGTTGTGGGAAATTTGAGAGTCACCTGAGCTTGAAAATATTGATGGAGTGTCATGGTCGGTAGTTACGGCAGTTTTGGGTGCATTGGTGGTGGTGAAAGCATGTGTTGAGTTCTATTAGGTCTGTAGGATCCATTGTTAGGATTTTTCCCAAGCTCTGTTGTTATTTTGTACAAATTTTAATTTTTTTCTTGTTTAACCAATTCCATTGAGAGTTCTCATCATTTTCATCTTGATCCACAAAAAAGTGTTGTTGGGATGATGATTAACTAACAATGTTTGAACCTATTTGATTAATATTTTATAATCTTTCATATATACTATAATATCTATTAAGGTGTATTTTAAAAAAAATTAAATAATATTCAAAATCGTTATAATTTATACTTTCAAAAATAGTTTCTAAATAAATTTGTAAACCGGTCATTTTAAATCTAAGATCCATAACAAAAGCTAAACAAAAAATTAATAGTGGAGGTTTCCAATACTTATTAAATTTAGTCTCCATTACATTTATAATTTCAACAAAACTAGCATTACTACTATATTTCATAAATATTTTAGTAATTGGAAGTAATTCAGATATAAATATGTTAGCAATTGTGTAATAGGTTTCACTTAATGTATTAGTGAAGTTGAAAAAAGGTTTCAAAAAATCTACATAATTCTACAATTTTCCCAATCAAGATTACTTAAAATAATTCCATTTTGTTTTTCATTATAAAAAGCTGAAAATAAATGACTATAAGAATAACAACATTTCAAGATTTCATAAATAGAGTTTCATCTATGAGAGACATCTAATTTAAATTTCTTAGGTTTAACATCACTAGTAGAACACAAATCCCTAAATTCTTGATATCTATATGTACTATTACTAACTATAAAGCAATAACATCTCTAACATTTTGTAAATAAAGTTTAATTATTTAAAGTCCATATTGTAGTGATGTTAGTATTTAAAACATGACAAACGCATCTAACATGAAAAATAATACCATTTAAGGTGCAGAGCTATTAGTAGCATTGTAAAAAAAATTGCACAAATTTTATTTCTGTTGAATAAGCTTGCAAAAAATCTTTTATCTGGTTATATATAATCGTAGTAGTGTGTGGGTACAAAATCGATGCAAAATAAATAATTTGTTTATATAAAAGCCATAAATTAACTAAAAAAAGTGCAGTTACACAACAATATGGGAATTGATTAGGATCAGTCCAAACATCGTTAGTTAATGCTATCTTAGAAGTCATTGATGCAAATGTATTAATTAAGTCCATTTCTTTGGTATCAAATTTATTATTTGCAACATAATTAAATGTGCATCGGGAAAATGGTTGAAATTGTTGATTATGGTAACTAAATGTCATTCTAAGGTTTGGAGATTCACATTGGCTAAATAGTAATTCATCTCTAATTATATATTCAACAATTACATCTCTACTTTTAATTTAAATTTCACTTCTAAAATCTAAATTTGTTTGTTGTGAACTAGATAATCCAACATTCCAACTTTTATATTTTTCGACATGACTTGTTAAATGACCAGTTTCATTGCTACTAGGTGCAGTAAGTGGTGCGGGTATGGGGCGGGTAAACGGATATACCCAGTAGATTACACCTAATAGATTTCCATTTGTTAAAAAAAACAAGACAATCAACAAATCAGTTTCTTGCATCATCACTCAAACAGACGTATCAGGAAGAAATCCTTGCCAATTCACAAATCCATTATGCATGCATCAAATGTCACCTCCCAGATCTCCAGTTGTTGAAAATCTGACCGTCGGATATAGCGTGATCTGAATTTTGGACAGGCTGGACAATTGTGAACGACTGGACATTCCGGACGGGCTACGTTTCTCTTTTGCATATTTAGTGTATACTATTTAGTATTTACTATTTAGTCATTATTCATTAAGTCTGTGAACTGTGACAGTAATATACTAATATATATAATATATATACTGTTAACGGGTTAACAAGTATACGGGTACGAGTAATGAACATATCCGTACCCAACCCGTTTATCTGTACAAAATTTTAAACGGGTACGAATTTTTGTACCCATACCATTACCTGTACGGGTCGGGTGGGCGGGTATACGGGTATTACCTGACCTGTTTACAACCCTACCTAAGTCAAAATCTTCCCAAATGATGCTAGTTCTTTTCTACTACTTTTGTAACCCTGCCTAAGAAAATCATGATAATTAACTAAATTAAAATAAATTAATTTTAATAAATAATTAAGAGTAAAGAAATGCAAACTAAAATAGGTGTCGGCAACGTGTCACGAAATCTGACGAATCGGGCAATCTACCTGTAGCTTTAGGTTTTTACTCAAACTCGACCCGCTTGGAGCACAATCAGAGAGCACTTAGTGAAACATTGAATAGCTTAAGAAAGAGGATTAGAAAAGATAGAGAAGATTTGGTGTGAAAAAAATGAATGGAATGGGGTTTTATATAGATTTTTTGTAGTGGTATTTTGGTAGTTTTAAAAAATAAAAAAACCAATGGTTATATACCCACTGGCTTCTACTGTCATTAGCCAAAGGCTATATAGCCAGACGACACAATGGTCGTTGGCCCGCCACGACCCGTGAAGGCCCGGTACCCAGGTTTACATATATATTAGGTTTTTACGTATCTAATTAGTCCAACTAGTTATAACAATCCAAATATATATATATATATATATATATATATATATATATATATATATATATTTATAAGTAAAGTACCCAATTAAATACCTACCTACAGGTGCACACTCAATCATAACTAAGACTCGAAAATGAACCTGGTAATGTTTTCATGTTTATGTTAATATTTTTGATTTTTATTGCGAATTCCGACATTCTTAACTTGAAATCCTGACTTCATTCTTGGTTTTGAAAAAAAAAATTATAATCATACGAGTTCAAAGATAGAGAGTGATATTTCTTTCCGTTAAGACACCAATTTAAACCTCCACTTGCGCCACAGTGAAGGGTGATAGGTCAGCTCCAGTGTAGAATTGTAGCTTACATGTCCCAATTGGGAGTTGAATCTTGGGAAATTATGGGTCAATAAAAGATCTTGTATGACAACAAAATTTTATTGTAAGCTAGAATACTTATATTGACTACTAGTACAAGGTCTTTATTTTCCAAAAACAATTGGGTACCCACCTTGCACAGTGGATACGTCACTGCGAAAAATATGAACGTCAATGGGGTGTTGACCTAGTGATTCAAGTTGTGGGATGATACCAGTGTTCAGGAATGCGGTCTGATGCAGCCGTATATGAGGATGCAGATCAAATGCAGGGCAGATACACATCACATCTCCAGGATGTGGTCCCCCGATACGATCTTCATCCTTGCCTACACATGCAGGCCCGATGCAGCCGCATCTCAAAACACTCATTTTCTTCTTCTTTTTTTGTTTTTTTTTCTCTGATTTGTTTAATATTGAATTATTAATCTTAGAAATTATTAAAAAATTATCTAAACTTTGATGTACATGTATATAATTTATAATTAATATATCTATATTATATTATTTAATTATTAAATTACCAACCGTATATGCTCATGCATCGCATCCGCATATATCGGATGCGAGGTCTCGCCGCATCAAATCCGCATCCCGTATTTCTCTACCTTGGATGATACTCAGGGGAATGGGAATAGGGTTCAAATCCCACCAAGACTGCCTGACATTTTGGGTATGCCGATCGTAACCAACATTTAGTTTAATTTAATACTTACCATCTCTTAAAACACAAACTCCAAGTTACAAGACCCTACCCAATCAGTCAATACTACCGTCCGAAATTATTATTTTTTGAAAAGATAATGCTTCTATGGGCCTCGGGAAGTGAAACGTTGATGGGACATAATTCAACTAGCTCACCGTTACTGAATAGAGGATTTACCCAATTAAATGTCTACCAACCTTTTTTATCTGCGAAGGTTTGCAAATCGTTTACCGTCAAGACCAAGCAATTTGCACTGCTCTTACAGTCCGAAATCAAGCATACCATTTCTTCCAAATAAATGTCAAGTAGATCGTTGCGTACATTGGTGCTCCAATACTTTTGTTGCTCGATGATACTTTTCACTTGCTAAATCACCAACAGCACAGATTTTGTAGGATAGTTTTTGTCCAGCGAAAAAACATAAACGTTACATTTTACATCTATTTAATCAAGGACTGGAAAATAATTGATTGACAGTACGAACCACAAACAGATGCTTCTCTACAGACTTACGCTTCAATCTTATCAATTGGTGTCCTAATTGTATTTGCCAAAATAACTTCTAAACAAAATCATCAAATAATTAAGACCTGACTATCAAAATTGTGAATAAAATTTAAAAATTACAAACTCAAATACCCACTAGAGATGACTGGAAGCTAACAGTCCATTTGTATCCCCCAAAGTTTTGCGTGCTCGCCAATAAACAGTATTTGCTGTTTCTGATGTTCCAAGCTGCAATAATATTTCCGTAATGAGTACCAAAACGAACGAACCACAAAGGTTCAGAGTATTTATTCGCCTCTAGTCAAGGATAACGTAATTGTTAGGGAAATATAGAAACATACCTGTATTTCCAAAACGTAAAAGTTTTTCCATAACTCTCTGTTGCAAGCATAAATGCTGAGAACAGATTCATACAACTTACGAGCATTATTAAGTCCACTGTTATCACCCACTAAACTTAGATTTACTTCAAGCTCTATGCAGTACTTGAAGAGTCTAGGACTTGGACGAGGTAAAGCAAGGAATCTGCAAGAACATAACATACAAGTGCTGATAAACACCCATCAAGAAAACCAATTATCTATGGCCATCATCACGCATCAAGAATACCAATTATCTATGGCCAAAATTAAAAAAATATGCACAAAAAAGAATATTTCTGCTTATTTGAATTGACCTTAAAATAAGATTTGAAAATGTTCAAAAAACAAATATCAATATTAAAGGAACCAATCAACCTGATCTAAGCACCTCTATTCATTGTCTAACTAATAACCTAGTTCACTTTTTCACCAACTGATGGGTTGGCTTTAAACACATGTAACAACAGGTATACCAATTTTGCAAGAATTTTTATATTGATTACATAAAAAAATTATTAAAATCTTGAAAAAGTAGTCTAATAATGTCTATATACTCTGTACAGTATCCCTCGGCATGGGTGATGCCACTTTACACGATGAGGATTGAGGTCTTGTCAAGGCAACGATCAAGAAATTAGCCCAGAACTGAGGCAAAGGGTGAAGCAACAGTGAACAACCCAATTGATGTGAGGTGCTAATTTCTAAAAAAATTACCAATATCTAACTAAGAGGTTTAATTTATTGGTTCCATCTTAAACTGCAGAACTATTACAGTTAAAACAGTGACAATTCAAAATAACAGCCAAAAAATTCGAAGTAGATAACTGGGTGTTGAGAAACAATAACGTACTCAAAAACAGTACATGGAACATCAAAAAGTGGTTTTGATTGTATGAAAATTGAAAAGTAAAAAACTGCAAATAATTATTACAGAAAACAGTAAAAAGAATCAACTTATTTTAAGAACTATGTGTGCTTTGACAATGGGAAAAATCATTGATAAGGAAAACAACAACAACAAAACCTGTGATCCCAAACTAGTTGGGGAGTTGGGGAAGCTAGAAAGGGGGAAAACAGTGAAAATATGATAAAAATGGTTAAAACCAACAAATACGAGCCAATAGAACTAAAAGGAGGTCGGATCGCAGAGTGCTTTTTTTGTTCCTTTGTTCATTAGTAGATATAATCCTGGTTTTTTAATTGAATATGGGTTAATAGATTCTCAAATGCATATGCATTTATTACTTTGAAGTCCTTTAAAGGAGTAGAATAAAGTCACAAAGGCTATATTGGGGAAATCAAGGAAGCCAAAAAGTCTACCGTGCTATTGCTCAAAACTTCAATTTGAAGTTTACAGCATTTCAATGTAGATTTCATTTCAGCGCACTATATGGCTATCACTAACTAGAAAATGTAGTTTTGATGTCAGTATATTAATTGACTATCAGTAACTATAAAAATAACATAGAACAAATTTGTGCTTTTTTCTATAGTATGGCTTTGCAAGAATTTTTAAATTAAACACTGCATTCTGCAAGTTAACAAATTGCTGAAACTTGTACTCAAAATTCAAAATTTTCAACATGTATAATTAATAAGGACCAGCACAATAACTATACAAAATAGTTACTGAATAATTGAAAAAGGTTCACAGTGCCAGTGGAAATTAGATTAAGTGATAACAATGATGAGTTTGTGAAAAGAACCTTTTATAACTTTCCCTTGCATGTTTGATACCATCATTCTGAACTATCCTGTTGAGGATTGCAGCAGAGACAGAATAACAACAATCATCACCACCAGCTTTAGCCATCCAGATAATAAAATCATCTACAAGTTTCCTGAAGCGATCCTTTTCACCAGAGAAGATTTTCAGTGCCTGCAAGATGAAACAACAGTAAGGAGTAGAAAAAGATAGTTACAGGAATACCTATCCAGAGTTCAATTAGTTGACTTAGACCAGTACATTGTTATGCAATCCAGGCCAATGGAATTTGAGTAGGTATGGACTATGGATTAATTATGAAACATCAAGATCAAAATGCCAAACACATACCATAAGCCACAGCAGCTCAGTCTCAGAAATGGTAGATTTAGCCAAAGCAATTCTTAAGAGCTCAAAGACAAAATTTGCATCAGAATCACTCATGGAGGTTGATTCATGTGAAAGCCATTTCAACTCTACAGAAACCCTCAAAATCCATAGTTTAGCTGCCTGCGAAAAAATTCCTTCACAAAGCCTTCTTGCCAGCTCTCTAGCTTCTAACATTCTCCCCATGTGCAAGTAAAAGGAAATATATTGTTGTGCAAGCTCTTCAGAAAGGAAACCACTTGATTCTGCTCTGGCATACACCTTAAGAAGGCATGAGCTTAATGCAGGATCAACTGCTTTCTCGTGTCCAGAAGAGATCACCACATCTGATAGGTCAGGAACAACATTTTCCAACAAAAATTTGGAATAGAGAGAAAACATCTTCGTAGAAGGTAACATATCCAAAGCTTCATCGTATACCTACAAAACATAATATATATGACAACAATCGCAAATGATGTAAATACAATTCCATAAGCATCACAGTCAATGTGTTCCACAATAGAAATGTTCTATTGACCACAAGGTGACATGAAACATACTGACTCTAGGTTAATGTTTATGAAAGGCCACAAGATATATACTAATCTAATTGTTACATACACAAACATGACAATACTAAAAAAATTAACATAACATTGCAATATAACATTTCATGCGGAATACATTATATATTTATATGTAATATCTATGGACTACTTTTTATATATCTTAGGATATAGAATTCACTCACCTGAATGGCTTTATTCAATTTGTCATCCGTTGTTAAATCCGAACCTGTTTCAGCACATTGTGCTTCATATCTGGCAAGCCAATCCCAATAAATTTCGTTATTAGAGAAATGTCTACGGAGATCTTCCATAACTTCCTTTTTCAGCTCATTCGATTGTGCAATATCTATCTCCTCCAATATCTCCAAGAAACTCTTCCGCAAGCTCATGCATCTAGGAAGCGCGTCGGTTGCTCCATAATATATTGTCCGGAGAATGTTCGAACCCTGCTCCCAGAAGAAATTCTCCTTTTTCTCCAAAGCATCTTTAGGAACAGCCAGCCCTTCAGGCTCTTTCCTGTCCTCATTAAGTGACATGAACAGATCCTTATTTTCCTCTTTCCACTTCTCCATTTCTTCTCTGTTACCGCCATTTCTCTTTAAAGTGTCTACATCTTCACCAAGAGCAACCTTCCGAGCTCTCAACTTATTGAGGTAAGTGAGCTCCATCCGGAGATACTCAATCCACATATCCTCCGAGTCTGGGCAAACCCTCAGACCATTTTGCATAAGAGCCCGAGCAGCCGCAACATTCAAATTCTGATCAAACTCCCACGCGGCCGCATACATCCAAAGCCCAGGAACCTTCGGGTGGAACCTGATCGCTTCAACCAAAGCCTGAATAACAAAAACGTTAAAACGAAAAACAAAAGACATTACTCGAGGAAGGTGAGAACACGAAACCTGCTTCATTCGCCCGTGGCGGCCTTGCCGGCAGAACTCGAGGTACCGGAACCAGAGCTCCAAATCGCTCTTATACCTCCCGGTCGCCTTCTTATACAAATCCAGTATTCTCATAACTCCGGCAACGTCCGAAACAGATCTCTTCCACAGCTTCTCACCCTTCCTCTTCTTATTTCTCCTCATTCTCTTCTTATCATCCTCCCCACTCTCCTCTTCTTCTTCTCGTTTCCGTTTTAGCTCCCCGATGATCTTGTGCTTGCGGAGGTCGCGGAGCTTGTCGAGCTGCATCTCGTAGTCGATGTAGGCGACGAAGTCTGGTTTAAGAGGGGAAGGGCGCTTGAGGCGGAACTCGAAGTCGCGCCGCTTCTTGACGATGTCGGCGATCTCGACGCGGGAGAAGAGGCCACGACGCTCGAGGTCGTCGAGTTCGTTCACCATCCGCTCCAGGCGGAACTGGACCACGTCCGCCATCTTCCACGATGGAGTGGAGAGTAGGGATTGGTGCGGCGGCCGGAGGGGTTGGGATTTAGGGTTTTGGGGAGGGAAGGAAACGGTGGGGGGAATGGGCAGAGTAGGATTGCTGGAGGGCTGGATAGTAAATAAGTCGATGAGTTCGGCTGTTCGGGACTTCGGGTCGAAAAAGTTTGGGACATTTGCATTTGCACCCTCCGAAAAGTTTGGAAATACATCTACGTAGACCTCGGATTCGTGCCAGCAACCGGCAGTCGTACCGTGCCGGCACGGCACGGCACGGCAGCCGGTGTCACCGTCCCGGGAAGGCGGCACGAGTCGGGCCATGTCGGATCCGGGGGTGGTCGGGTCGGTTTTTCTTCGTTTGTTAGGGTTGGTTTTCGATTTTTAGGTTGTTTTTTTTAATTTAAAGTATACAATCACAATCGAATTAATAAAAACAGAAACACAATTTTTCCCCAAAAGTAACCAATTTATTTATTAATAATTGTTGACTCGATTAAATAAACAATATAAGGATATTTACACTGGTGCACTCGGAAAACATCGAAATTACGGAAATACACTCCAAAAGTTTGAATTTATAGTGGTGTACTCGAAAAACTTATGAAATTACAATGATGCACCCGTAACTGACGTCGTTAACCTCCGTCACATTTAAGTTTGACGGACGTCTGATTACACCCTTTAAATACCTTTTAATTAAAGGGATATTTACAGTAGTGCACTTGGAAAACATCGAAATTACAGGAATACACCCCAAAAGATTGAATTTACAGTGATGCACTCGAAAAACTTATGAAATTACAATAGTGCACCCGTAACTAGCGTTGTTACCCTTCGTCTAATTTAAGTTCGACAGACGTTTGATTACACTTTTTAATTAAATCTGACCCGTTTAATTACCACAAATCCATTTTCATTCACCTCCCACTTCCACCACCCCAAACCTCGACCTCCTACTTCCATCGCTCCCGAATCCACAATCCACCTCCCACTTACATCGCCCCAAACCCCAACCTCTCACTTCCATTCATCTCCCACTCCCACCTCCAACATGTCCATTAATTATTCCAATAGTGCATGTTTGGGATTGAGTTTTATGCTTCCGTGCCAATCAAAGGTTTAGAAATTGGCAACATACTCATGGTTCTGCGAAAATTGGACGTGTACCTATTAAATAAAGTTGTAATTGGCCTAAATTCTTAAGTTTGTTTTGGTTTAAGATTGTCTGCAATTCGGCTCAATTTCAATAGGTACTCGTCTAATTTTTAAGTGGGAGATGGATGGGGGATTCGGGAGCGATGGAAGTGGGAGGTTGGGGTTTGGGGTGATGGAAGTGGGAGGTGGATGAAATTGGATTTGGGTAATTAAACGGTCGGTTCAATTAAAAGGTGTAATCAAACGTCCGTCAAACTGAAATGTGACAGAGGCTAACGACGTCAGTTACGGGTGCACCATTGTAATTTCATAAGTTTTTCGAGTGCACAACTGTAAATTCAAAATTTTGGGGTGTATTTCCATAATTTCAATGTTTTCCGAGTGCATCAGTGTAAATATTGGTTACCAATAAAAAAAAGCCTGAATGCTAGCTAAACCTAAAGAGTAATGAAAAACGTAAGGGGTATTAGGAAAAAATAGTGCTTTAACAGAATGGTTTAGCTAATTTGTCTTCAATCTTCGTCGTCACTGCTGTCGTGAATATTCATGTTCTGCATTTTCTCCTCAACGTCAATTCAATCCTTCAGGCATACGCTCATCTCGATTGATTTATCGAACAAGCTTTGCCTCTTGTCAGACAAGACTCGTTTACCTGCACTAAAAGCAACATCCGACGCCAGAGGACATAATAAGTCTCATGCCATCAAAGAGATTAGTGGAAACCTGTCTGAGTTTTCCTCCACTAGCCTAAAACGTTAAAAGATTTTAACTTAGTCGTATTTAAGTAAAGTTCAGTGTTTAAATATGCAGTTAATTCATTTTGGGTGTCAGTTTGCACTATTTTTTCCTTCTTTTGACTTAACCAATTCCATTGAGAGTCGTCATCATCTGGATCCACTGTAGTTGGAGGTAGTTGTGATAATGAACTATCAACATTTGAACCCATTTGATTTACATTATATAGTCTTTCATATTCTTCAAAATATTGGATTAACAAAGACCTATAGTTATTTACATGATTTTGGAAATTTTTCACAATTAATATTTTCAAAAAATTATTTTAAGAAAACTTGTAAACCAGTAATCTTAAATCTAGGATCCATAATAAAAGTTAAACAAAAACTAAATGGATGAGGATTCCAATATTTATTAAACTTAGCCTCCATTACATATAAAATTTCAACAAAACCAACATTGTGCCTATATTTCACAAATACTCTAATAATTGGAAGTGATTCATAGATAAATATGTTAGAGGTGAGATAAAATTGTCAACTTAATCTAGTAGTGAATGTGAAAAAATACTTTAAAAAATCATGCGTAATTTGACAATTATTCCAATCTAAATCAGTTAACACTTTTTCATTTTGTTTTTCATTACAAAAGGTTGAAACTGCAAGATGATAAGGAAGACAAGATTTTAACATTTCATATCTAGAATTCCATTTATGAGGGACATCTAATTTAAACTTTCTCGGTTTAATTTCATTATATGCACAAAATTCTCTAAATTCCTGATATCTTGATGTACTACTACAACCTACATAAGCAATTGCATTCCTAACATTTTCTAAGTTAGGTTTAATTATGCTAAGTCCATCTTGTATCATTAAGTTCAAAGTATGACAAACACATCTAATATGAAAAAGTAAATCATCTACAAGTGGATGACAATAATTAATAAGCATTTGTATTGCAAAACTATTGTTAGTAGCGCTATCAAATGGAATTGCACAAACTTCATTTTCAAGATTATTAGCTACAATGACACCTTTAATGTGATCAAATATAACATTGATATGTGTGTGGATGCAAAATAGGTAAAAAAGAAATGTTTTTTAATTTAAACATCATGATTGATCTAAATAATGAGCAGTTACGCAACAATAATGATAATTATTTGACTGGTCCAAACATCACTAGTTAATGCTACCTTATTGTTCATTGATGAAAAATAAGTAATCATGATTTCTCTTTCTTTATCGAATTTATCAAATGCAATTTTTTAAGTGTTCTTCTAAAAAATGATTTAAATTGTGGATTATGGTAGAGAATTGCTTCCCTAAGGCCTTTAAATTCACATATGTTAAATGGTAGTTCATCTCTAATTATGAAATCAATAATTATCTCTCTACCTTTAATTGGACAATATCTTCTGAAATTTAAAGTTCTACTAGCTATGTCTAAAACCGATTGACGTGAATCCACTACCGATGCAGGATTATTTTTAAGTGACCACCTAAATGACCGGTTCCTCCACTTTACTTAGCCGAATATACGTGACCACACCATCTACAAGTAGCAGTTGGATTACCCTTATCATCGTAGCCCTGATCAAAATCATCTGATACCGTACTAGTTTTTTCTTTTAGAACCTATATTACCTTTTCTCTTAGGTTGATTATGAAGGGAATGTGTTCTAAAAGTTTTACTTTTAATTGCCAATTATTATGAATTGAATGAGAAATCATTTTGTTCCTTGTTTATGTTATTCGTCTTTTAGAAGTGTTAAGGAAGAGGTTCTTGGTCCTTAACCGTAGAGCTCTAAAAGATATTGGTTTACATAAAACCAAAGATATTCGCAATCATGGTAATAGACATGGAACATTTATTACCGAGTTAAGATTGTCGTGTTGGTCATAGATTATTGTAGCTCTACAAGTGAGTGACAACACGGGTACACAAAAGAGGAAAATATTACTTTTGTATACTGAATAAACCTAATAAGTAAAACATTATAGAATTGTGTTTTCTGTGTCATTAATGTTTTATTGTGTCTTTGGTCCTTTGATATGAGACTTATATCTGATCACTTAAGAATTGCTTAATTAGACTAGTGTCTTGACCTATCGATGAGTGTAGTGTAAATGCATTGGTTGGTTAAGTATGACTTTTGTTGGAGAAGATAGTTAGTCAAAAGATTATCATTGCCCCTCTTAATTGAGTGATGATATTAGTAGGCCCCTTGATAAAGCAAAGTTATAATGTGCACAATGTGATTTGAGTTAAGTCACATATTTATAACTAGCTTAAAGAGATCAAGAAATGAATACTAATACAAAGATGACACAATACTACTTTGTGTGTATTCTTAATATCATGAGGCAAGGGACGGACACAAGTGGTGCACTCCATCACTAAATGGATCGGGTTTTGGTTCGAGTGGAATTAAGACATCTAACTAATTGGGAGCTATAATGTGTAGCTAGATACCGCTTATAGCTTGTGATATTAAGCTCTTAATATCACTGCCAACTTAGTCTAGATCCTCCCATAGGTCACACCGCAAAAACTGGGAAACAAGAAGCTTGATTTTTTGTTCATATGATGTGTCGGGTTTCTTATAGAAAATATGACACATGTGGTGAACAAGTAAAATCAATTATGTTGTATATAACATAATTAGAATCATGATAAATTCATATGAGATGCATATATTATGGGATGCAATAATTTATTATTGCATAGGATAATATATTGCATAAGTAGTGAATTTGCTAAAAACCCCTAAAGTTCAAATTTTGTTGGAAGTAAATCCAAAATTTGAAAAAGGCAAAATCGGGTAAAAGTTCGGTAATCCGTTTATGGTTCGGTCGACCGAGGGTTCTGTGGCGATCAATCGAACGTGGAACGGATGGTCAAAATTGATTGACCGAACTTGACCGAAGTGCCTGGAGTTCTGGTTCGGTGTACCGAACCAGGAACGGTCGACCGAACAATGTCCAGTTCCGATATTTTCGGTTAACCGAATGGAACTCGGTTTTAGACGAGAATTCGTTCGATCGGTTAAGGAGAATTTTTCTCCTTAAGAATCGGTCATCCGTCTAGTGCACGGTAATACAAACGTGACATATTCGGTTAACCGAGTATGTTTCGGTAAACCGAAGCACGATCGATTTTCTGCCTTTGATAATTAAGAGATTAATTTGATCGATGGTTGGATTAGCTCCAAACTTGGTCAAACGTTTTGTGGATGCATGTAATACATTATGGAATTAGTTTGTGAGAGAAAATGTCAAGAAAATGTGGCTTAAGAATAACCATGATTGAGAGTAAGATTGGAGTCTATGAATATGTCCTTATTCTCCTTAATTAAGTTAGATGTTTTCTAATTATTTTCTCTCCTAATTTCACCACAAAAAGCCACGAAAATTCTCTTAGTTTTTTAAGTCTTTGGAAGGAGAAATTTCAGAGATTAAGAAAGAGGTTTGTAGCTAGATTCTAAGCTAGTTTGGAGATTGATTGGCTAGCTCCTTTCTCTCCAACATTGTTTAGGGTTTCGGTGAACACTCGGAGGCATCCGGCGCAACGAGAAGCGACGATCGTCTTCCTCAACGTCTCTGGAACATCAAGAAGTTTTAGTGAACTTCTAGGTATGAATTTCGGAGTCCCTTGTATTTTTTTAATAAGTTTTGAAACTAGTTATTAAAACAAACTGATGCATGCATGAAATAAATCGTAGAAAATTGTAATTGATCCTTATTATGCATAAAAAATTCGAAAAATATATATGCACAATTAAACATGAAATCCTACAGATTAACAGGAGGGGGAGGTAGTGGGTTATTATTATCTTCAGAAACAGATGATAAAACCATGGAAATTACTAAATATGCAAACAAAAAGTGAATTTTTTTCATAAATGAGTAAGTCATGGTTATGGTTGATTAACTAAAATTTCTACTAAAAAAGATTAGAAAAGCCTTGGAAGATTTGATTCTTGTCTCTTTAGCCCCATCCTACAATGATTTCATCATGCATTACCATGTGCGAGAGAAATGGGTGAGTCTTGAGGAGCTTCATAACGCTCTCAAAATGGCTCAAGTTTATATGGGCAAAGGTAAGGACAAGAATGTCATAGTCATCCATGGTGGAAGTAGAAAGATCGACAAGAGCAAAGCAAAAGGCAAATTCATTAAAAAGACGTCAATCAAGAGAAAGGGAGTAAGAGGTGCTCATGCGAGTGCCTGAAGGGGGAATTCTTCGAAATCTCCAACTCCCAACACGGAGTGCTTTCACTACGGTGAAAAAGGACACATCTGGCCTAATTGTCCCAAGTACAAGAAAGACCTTGAAAATGAAGTGATTCAGCATAAGCGCCCCAAAAATGTCAAATGTATATTTGTTATTGAAATAAATTTAGTCACATCTGTCCATGATTGGGTACTCGATACCGAATCTTGTGCTCACAAATTTTCTAATGTGCAGCGACTAAAGGATAGGAAGGACCTTGCAAGAGGAGAGATGATTCTGAAGGTCGGATATGGTGCAAGCGTCGCTACGATTTCATAAGGCTCCGTGGATCTTCATTTATCTAGTGGTTTACTTTTAAGTTTGAAGAACGTCTATTATGTACATTCGATTAGCAAGAATATAATATCCATGTCGTGTTTAGATATGTATGACTTTATAATAAATATTTCAAATTCTTGCATGTCTTTATCGAAGAATGAAATTTTCTATGCAAATACTTTCATAAGAAATGAACTCTATTTGCTTGAATTGAATAATAGACAGGTATTAAACATCAATAACAAAAGACTTAAGATAACTCACGTGAATCATACAATCTTATGACATTATCGCCTTGGTCACATCAATGAAAAATGCATCAAGAAATTGCAAGAAACTAACCTTCTTGGTCCTATTTATTTCAAATCATTAGAGACATGTGGAACTTGACTTATGGGCAAAATGACCAAGAGGTCTTTCAAGAAGAAAGGTCCAAGAGCAAGCAACTTGCTGTATTTGATACATTCCGATGTATGTGGTCCAATGAGTACAAGTGCAAGAGATGGTTATAGGTACTTCATTACATTCACGGATGATTATAGTCGTTAAAGTTATGTTTATCTAATGAGAAACAAAAGTAAATCCTTTGACAAGTTCAAGGAATTCAAGAATGAAGTAGAGAACCAACTCAATAAGAGGATCAAATCTCTACGAACCGATCATGGAGGTGAGTACTTAAGTGCCGAATTCGACTCGTTCCTAAGGGAGTGTGGTATTATACCACAACTCACTCCACCAGAAACACCTCAGTGGAATGGTCTGTCCGAAAGGAGAAATATGACATTGCTCGACATGGTTTGATCGATGACGAGTCAAACTGAATTACCGCTTTAATTTTGGAGCTATGCATTACAAGCTGCAGGTTACACACTGAATAATGTTTCATCCAAATCCGTAGAGAAAACACCGTATAAGCTTTGGAGTGGTAAAATACCCAAGCTCAAATTTCTCAAGATTTGGGGTTCTGAGGCATACGTCAAAAATTTGATGTCGACCAAACTTCAACAAAAAAACGGATAAATACTTCTTTATTGGTTATCCTCATGAGACAAGAGGATACTACTTTTGGCATAAAACCTCCAATCGAGTAATTGTCGAGAGGGATGTCATAGTCTTAGAGAATGAATTTCTCAAAAGAATAAGTAGTGGGAGTAGAGTTGTACTTCAGGAAATTCAAGATACTCTACAAGATCATGATATGAATGATAACATTCAAGATCATGAAGGCCCAACTGAGGTGTCTTTGGTTAGTGGGAGTATGAGAGAGCAACCCTCGCAAGTAATTATGAGTGAAACTCAATCGTTCCTGTCTAGTGTTCGTTCAAGAATAGAACATGAACGATTTACACAAGAAATTGTGGAAGAAGTTCAAGAAGTACACGAGAAACCAATAGAACTTAGAAGGTCGACGAGAGAGAGAAAGAAGTCTGATATGTATTTGGGACTTCACGAAATCATGGTACTCAATATCAATGATCCCTCGACCTTTCATGAAGCAATGGAAAGGAAAGACTCGAAACTATGGCTAGGTGCCATGGAATCCTAAATACAATCCATGTATGACAATCAAGTATGAGACTTGGTTGACCTTCTCAAGGAAAGAAAGCCGTTCAAAATAATGGTTTTTAAGAGGAAGATGGACATAGATGGGAACTTGACAACTTACAAAGTGAGGCTTGTAGCAAAGTGTTTCACTCAAATTCAAGGAACTGATTATAATGAAACCTTTTCACCCGTTGTCATGTTCAAGTCTATTCGGATTATGCTCGCTATTGTCGCATCACATGATTATGAAATATGACAAATGGATGTCAAAATAAAGTTCCTTAATGGGAACTTGGAGGAGGATGTGTACACGATACAACGTCAAGGTTTTGAAGATCCAAAGAATAGTGAGAAAGTATGCAGGCTTAAACGATCCATTTATGGATTGAAGCAAGCATTGAGGAGTGGGAATAAACGCTTTGACGAAGACGTCAAAAAGATTAACTTCGTACAAAGTAAGGAAGAACATTGTATATACAAGAAGGTTAGTAGGAGCCACGTAGTGTTTCTGATCTTAAATATCGATGACATACTCCTCATGGGAAATCATATTCCCTTGTTAGAGCAAACGTGTTCATTGAAATCTGCAATTTCGATGAAAGACATGGGTGAGGCTAAATACATATTGGGAATCAAGATATATAGATATAGACTTATTGTTTTTTTCCAAAAGGGAAACAAACAATAGAATGGGGAAAGATGAGAAAGGAATCCTAATCTAGAGAATTTAGGTGAGAAGAGAAAGAAGACTCAGATGAGAAGGGAAACCTAACTCTAAAGATAGAAAGAGGGTTGGTCAGAAAATTCCTATGAAAGCACGGTTCAAACAATCCTAGACCTACTGTCGCTTAGATCTAGACGACTCCTAAGTGGTTGAGTCGAATTGATTTGCTTGATTCACCTCCCTCACTAATCAAACAAACTTGGCCAGGCCGTGTATAGCTAGTGGGGGCGCTTCCGACAGAGTCGGTGCCAATTAGACAACCACTTCGCTTGGAAGACTTACGTCAACACAAAAACACTTTCTAGACACCAAATTAAATTCAATCCAATTCTTCTCCTTAAATGAGTCCGAGTCCTTAGGGCTCAATGTCTAGTTGATTTTAATTCAAGGCTTGGGTGACACTTTAGGTTTGTGATTTGTGGGCCACGGAAGGGTGATGAAATCCCCACCGTATCTTTGCCTACGGAGTTGCCCTTAAGATAGTTTAACTTAGATCTAGCTAAGATAGTCAAACAATGGTCTTTAGTGGGGGGCAATTTCAAGGTTGTATGCAAACTAGATTATATGCTTAAATGCATTCGATAAAAACCGCGATACGTACCTTGCCTCCAGCACTCTTCAACAAGAATTAATTTGCAAGAATTTAGCAAGAATAATGCAAACAAAACATTATATGATGCATGCACTAAGTTCTTCTAGTTTTGCCAATTTTTAGGGCAGAGTTGAATTATTGCAATTTATGGAATTTTTGGCCTACACATGCAGTTCTACGAAAAGGAAATTTTCTGAAAATAGAAATTACGAGGAAAAGAGGCAACAAAGGTTACCTTATGCAATGCTCAGTCGGGTTCACCGCCCGCTCTTGAAATTTCAGATGCTCTGCGCGTCCACCCAGCCATGATGCGTGTCCCAGAAAAGTTTGAAGCCCAGAAGCTCCAAGTGTGCGGCGATTCCGCCGCAGGTTGTTCTATAGGTGCGGCGATTTCGCCGCTCGTTTAGCTCAGATCGTGCTCGGATTTCGCCATGCACTCTGTTGTCTCCTGAAACACAAATCCAAATAGTTAGATCGCGCACAAGATAAACAGAACAGAATCGAAATCAACAAAAAAAACAAAATCTGCGTCGCCTCCCCGGCAACGGCGCCAAAAACTTGATGTGAATTAAAATTTATACCGCAAGTGCACGACGTCAATGAAGACGTGGCAAATACGGGTCGAACACAAGGAGGGAGAGATTTGTTATTAGTGTGATTTCGATTGGGGGAAAGAAGGAGAGAAGAATAGATTGGGTTTTGAGATTTTTGGGTTTTAATTATCTAAAGCAAGAAACAAGAACAATTAAAATTAAAACAAGAACAAAGAAGTGAATTCCGTTGGGTGGAGGTTTAGATTTAGGGTTTAGATTAGAGAATTCAGAAACTTATAATAAATCATGTTAGTTATGAAGCATTACATGATAAATTATTTAACATAAACTCAAGTAATCAAAATATACTAATCACGAACTTAAAATAATAACATTCATTCATCTTCTCTTCACCCTAATCCGTCACCTCCACCCTTTGGAAAGAGTTAGAAACTCATAGAGGGAGGAAGAAGGGGTCCTAGAGACATTACAAAAGAAAAGTAAAAACAAGAAATAAAAGACAGAATTTTATTACTAAAGTGAAGAGTACAAAACTGAAAATAAAAACAACTAAAAACTAGGTCTAAGGCCAAGGACCCTTCTACCATCGTTCTTGGGGCTATTTATAGCCGATACAAGGGATCCCTATATATAAATGGAACGTACACGCGTCAATACAGCATTGGTAAAAATTTGAGCACACGGATCGACTTTTGTGCGGCTAAATCGCCGCAATTTGTACATGAGGTGCGGCGGAATCGCCACCTTTTTGGCTCGGATTCGATCCAGATTTTTCCTGTGTGTTTATGGTATGATTTGATCCTCCTTTGCGCGTCTGGATTGATTCTTTCCATTCTTTTGAGCTCCGGATTAATTTCTTTATATATATGGAGATTCACATTGATTTTTCTTTAGATTTTCTCCATAATAATAAAAGCTACTCGTGATTTGCAATTAGGTCCTTGACTTTTTGCAATTAAGTCCCCGACTACTTCTGTGCTTAAGTCTTTGTTCTTTTTGTAATTAGATCTTGAATGCTTTTATGCTTGAATACATTTCCATTTGTAACCTGATAAACTTGAACTTGGTCTTTATGATAGAAATGAGTCTTTTGCACACGTTTATGCTCGAGATGTGGGTAAATTGCATTCAGGTCCCAGTATTCTGTAAATAAGACTAAACACATACCTTACTAGCATTTATTGATGTAAAAGTAATCTAAATGAAAGACATATGATGCAATGTATGCAATGCATCACATAACATGGATCCATAATGACCAAAACCCAACTATGTCTCCACATAAATTAAGATTTAACATTGTCATTAAAATATACAAGACATTAATTAAGATGAGGCCAACAAGAGCACATGCTCCCACATGCCATCCTTATCTTTTTACCCACCCCAACCTTATCCTCACCTCATCATTTCCCATAAAGTGAGTCCACTAGCCAAAGCATGTGCTAAGCATCAATTAAGATCATTAACACATTAAATGCAAGAGTGAGGAACCCAACAAAATGGTTATGGAAATCATGTGAAGCTCCAAGATTAAAACACACACCAATCACACAACATTCACACTTCACATCATTCTCCACCCCCCAATGGGGATGTATTACTCACTAATCCACATATTAACCAAATAAAACAACAACATAAATACAACACATGAGCAAGTAAAGAATAACTAGATCTTACCAAAGCAATGGAATAAAAATTGCATCAAATGCACTAGGGCAAAATAGTGATTAGTCATCGCCAAATACACGTTGGTCGCCCATAAATGTGACATCTATAGCTATATACGCCGTGTTTACTAATAGCAGCGTCTATACTGACATTTAGACGTCAGTTGTTTTAATAACAATTTAAATCGACATGTATTGGGCGACACCTAATTCCCACGCGTATAGACGTCAGAGTATAGATGTCGTGTGGGTTGTATAGCCGACGTTTATTCCCTATGCATATAGACGTTGGAGTATAGACGTCGTGTGTGCTAGATAGCTGCTGATGTCTATTCATCTTATATGACAAACAAACTATTTCATTAATCTTTTATCCCAACAAAACCCTCCACCCTGAAAAAACCCTAGCCCCCTCCACCGCATTAAATCCCCCGACCTCCTAGCCACTGCGACCTCCTCCATTCTTGGTCGACCTCTGCCAGACTCTATTCCCACAAAAAGGTCGACCCATATTTTGCTTTGTTAGGGTTTGGAGTGTTGGGTTTTTGGGTTTAAATTGTCTTATGTTTTGGGTTATTTTTCTCGGTTTGCATTGTCTTATTTTGCTTCTTACTTTGCTTCAAGACATATACAATATGAGTTGTAACTTAATAGACATGTATTAATTTTGTGTGAAATTTGATCATTCTGCCTTCGTTCTAAAAGTTAAAACCCAAGTACTAAGGTAGTGGGTGATGGTGGATCGACTATGTTATAGTGGGATGTAATTTTTTATCTTGAGCAATGTGAGATTATACAAACCATGTTTCCTTCTCGTGATAGTTCAAAATTGGAAGATGTGTTGATCACTAGGTTTTAATACACATGATATACAGGTCAATTGTAACATCCCGAGACAGCGGAAATTTAAAAATTTATAATCAAGACACAGGAACTCAATAATCAAGACGGGACTGTTACTTCTTATTAAACAAATAACGGTGCACCAAAATTACATCAGAGTTTGTCAAAATGATACATGATTACAACAAAACGACAACTGAAGATAAAACGTAATCATGTCGACCTCAGCGGTTCGAGAAAAGGATCCAACTCCAAAATGCACGTGCCCGCTGATCACCACCCAACTGGACCTACTGCGGTCCTGAAAATATATAACAACAATGCCCGAGTTTCCAGAAGGAAACCCCGTATGCTAACTCACCTATATGCATGCATTACACGAATGAACCTATCATACTAGTAGCATGTCATGGCATCTACAGAATGGAAAACAGTTCCCCCGAAGGGTAAAACAGGACATTAGTCCGACAGTCAACATCGAGTCTCCCGAGGAGACCTACTGCAGGCACATGCAGCCTTACAGCACGCGACATCGCACCCCCCACACGCAGCTACACTACTCAAGGGTTCGGCAGGGAGCCTCTGTCACGCCTGCGCGCCGATAGAATACAGATCTGCAAATCTCAGTGGTCGGAGCCACATGGACCAACGGGGCCGTCGCCCGGAAGGTATAATAACAACATCTCGATAGGTGCCCAGTCGAGGAATCAACATAGCCGGAACAGCCTCGGCCCAACAATCATCATCGCCGGCACAACCTCGGCGGCATCACCGGCACAACATCGGTGGTCCATCACAACGTCCGGCACAACATCGAACGGGTCCAGACCGAACTCTGCCAGGTCAACAGGCTCCACGAGCCGCAAACACCAACCGCGCCGCTATAAAAGCAGGGCAACGACCTCCGTAGCCCGTAGGCCGGTAGTCACCTCACCCAACGCCAGTTGCGTGCCCGCACAAACATCAACATTGGGATCCGCGGTCCCTTAGGCCTGCTATACTACAATGAGTCAAATCAATCCATCACATGAGTCACGGTCCATACCTGGAGGTGACGCGTCCCGAACACCCACACTCTTCCCAACGGCGGTCCCTGGGCAGGCACGCAGAACGCGCCTACCGTCACCTCCCGGCTCACGCACAAGGTGAGGACATGGGTTTCCGTGGACAAAGTTGGCATACAAAATGGGATCCAGAAATTCTGTTCTGGGCCCAAACGGTCGACCGGAAGAGGTGATTCGGTCGACCGGTTCCAGAAAGGAATTGGTCAACCGTACGCCTAACACGGTCTAACGCTGCGCTCAAAACACAATCTCCAACGGTCGAACAAAGGTCTAACACCGATCGACCGAACGAGGTCAAAATCCGGAGTCTGGTCAACATCAAAATCAATCTATCGGTCGACCGACTCAGGGGTCCCGGTTGACCGAAAACTAACATGACATTTCTACATCATTTTAAACTATCGGTCGACCGACTCAGGGTCCGGTCGACCAATAACAGATAGGGTCAACCTATTATTCTACGTCATATAATCAGTCGAACGCAACATACAACGGTCGAACAAGCATGCATAGAAAATCAATACACTTAAGTTCCGGTCGAATGACCCAAGGAACTGGTCGACCGATAACAGACAGAGAGTCCCAACTCACCAGCAAATACGCACTACCGGTCGACCGCCACAAGGCATCGTTCGACCGGTGAAGGTTAAAGTCGGGTAAAAACACTACATTCGGTCGACCGCCCGAAGGGACCGGTCGACCGTTGGTCGTCTTCCACCTCGCGCCAGCCGAGGTTTCTCACGGAAACAACGCCGAAGAGGTCTCCGACCTCCCCGTCCGACCAACACAACCCTCCCACGAGGGTTAGGAACAACAAAATCACACTAGAGAGCGGCATACCTCGAAGAAGACAACGCAACCGTCGGAGCTCCGCTCACGCTCGTTGCCTCCGGTGACCTCCTCGCACACGTCCTCCGCACGGCTCACGCCGCTGGAAGCTCCAGAGCACCCTCTGGTCGCAAGAAGGAGAGGAACGAATGAGGGTAGAAATGAAATGAAAGTTAGAGAGGGAGAGAGAGAAAACGCAATATAAACCCTCACCCCTCCTCGCTACAGTGCCCTACACCCAACCCACGCCTCCCCCTCACGTCCACAGTGCTCGCCCCCCTTCCATCACCCTACACACCACACTTCCCCATGCTACTCACCTCTAATCCTCCAATAATCCAAGATTAACCCTAACGAGGGTTTGGGTTTTAACATCAAATCCTTAATTTGGAGTTGGTTATGTACAAAGACTGACCAAGAAAATCTTTCGGGTGTTGTTTCAAAGGAAGAAATAAGAATACAAGGTGATGTTACTTCTTGCAATGTTCTCTCTTTTACTGAATGTTTCATGGATTGAATGCTGAAAATGCTGAAATTGACTTTTAACTTGTACGATAATAATCTGGGAATCATTCGATTATGTATGAATTTGACCTGAACATTACTTGTTAATTATCGATCATTTCACCTTATGTTTTCTTTGTTATGATTCAACTGCTTTGATTGGCCACAATTATTGAGTACCATTTGATATTTTCCCTGCTTTTGGTCAGAATATTGTATTTTTTATTGGATGTTTCAAAATTAGTGCACTGGAGTCAAATAATGCACTTGCAAATGGTATACTACTGCATTTGCTGGTTTGTTTGAGTCTTCATCTTAATTTTGGTGGGAGTCATTACCAACAATGCTACAAAGAAAGTTGTCGTTAATAATATAGGTTTACGTTTTTATGTTATCATGGTTATTTACAAGTTATGATAATTAAAAAGTTCTATGTGATACTAAATAGCATGCTAAAAACAACAACGAGAATTTGTTAAGGTACCAAGTTTGAAGTAATCAAAACAGAAAACCAATTCAATTTAGTTTGTGATTTAGTTTAACATGAATTTTATTAAATTTTCGTATGTGAATTAGTGAATGCTAAAATTTAATTTTGCATTATTTTGAGAATGCTGAAATGTCATAATGTTTTATTTATAAAACTTATTTTGTTTAGTTAAATATTTATTTATGTTTAGTTTCTAGTAACTTATCGACCCTTAAGCAACTCGGCTTTTAATAACCTATAACAAAAGATTAGACAATATTTGCTAAGTCATTCATCATATATGACTTTCCATGCATGTAATCATTATATTTATTTTTTCTTTTACGATTTCTGTCGTAGATTGCTGATGTAAAGTACATAATCTCTTTCACTCATTGATGTGTTTGTTTTAAATACCGTAAGTGCACGGCGTTGGTCAAGACGTGGCAAATACGGGTCGATCCACAGGGAGGTGTGTCAACTCTGGTTCGTTCGAAGGCAAGTGGGAAAAGATGGGAGAAGTTGATTACGCTAAACTAGACTAAACTAAACTAGTAAGCACAAACAAGGAAATGAAAGCACGCAACAATGAAACTACACTAACTAAGACAACAAGTTGGAATTCACGAATGAAACCCCTAAGGGGTGGAGTGTGTGCACATATGAAGTGAAATAAGTGATTAACGATGCATGTAAGCATGTATGTGTGTCTCATGTGTGTGTCTTCATGCATAGGAAGTGTCTAAAGATGTGGAAAAACCTATCAATCCATTCACACAACATATCGGCAATTACTACTTGATTAGCATAAGACTAGGCTCACTTGAGAGGTGTCTAAATGTTATGGCAAGACTCGTAAAAAACCAGGAACTCATGTGAAGAACAAAGCTAAGCATGGGAGGTGTCTAAATGTTATGGCAAAACCCATCAAAACAAAGTTTCTTCAATCAATCAAGCAAGCAAACACAAATTCAAACACATAACTAACATGTAGCATATTCAACAGGAAATTTCAGTCAATAAACATGAGAAAACTAAGCATGGAAAGTGCATAAATCTTATGGAAAAACACATCAAAAATCTCACAACGTGTAGATGATTAAAATACCTCCAATGAACATACAAACATGTAAGTCTACACAATCAAAAAGTTCATCAAACATCCAAGCTTCACAATATATATGTACATCATCTCCACCCCCTAAAAGGGGATGAAACTACTCACACATTATTAAGCTAACATTCATATTAAGGAAAGAAAACATGCTAATAAATTCTACGAAGATTAAAACAAATGAAATTAACTAAGCATGCAAGAGCTAAAAGAAACAACAAGGAGCTAACAAAACATTCTTTATTGCTCACTCACTTTACAAGTACCACCTCTCCACCAGAGTTTTGCTCCAAGGTTTTATCCTAGTAGAGAGAATGGGCACCAAGAGAGGAGATGTATTACAAAGGAGGAGGAAGAGTTCTATTTATTACCATGAAAAAAGGTAACCCGGGACAATCTCGGTATGGGACTAAACGCATACTATAAATGGACATAAAACAACATAATCAAACACCCGACTAAACCATGAATCATTTGAAGAAATTTGGACCGCCAATTGGTGGTCTGCATTGGTTGGATCGAGTCTGGATTTGAATGGTTTGTTTTTTTCTATATTTTGTGATGTTTGGTGAACCCTATTTGGTTGTTGATGTTTAGGCCCAAATCTAATTATCAATATACTCTTCATGATGATGTGGAGCTTCTTTATTTGCTCATTGGTCATTTTGGTTTACATATGGGTCATTCTATCTTGCATCTCAGTCCATAATTCTTTCAACTTAGTATTTTTCCTTACTTTTAAGTCCTTTTTGAGTCTCTTCTTCTCAAACCTGTTTATTCCGAAAACTTAAACATAAAACTCGTTACGTAGCATTGCTTAGGCTAATAATAAAGGATATAAGACACAAAAATATGCATGATATGATGTCAATCACTCATCATTCATTAGAAAGCACACATTAGTTAGTGGATTGCATTGAAACAAGAGAGTGAGTGATTGTTTAGTGTGTTGTTTATTAGATTTAGGTATGAAAAACACGTAGGGCAGTCACCTATAGGAAATGAGGTGGGGGATTTCATCACCATTTTCTTTGCCCAAAAACCACATAATAAAAAAGTCTTAATAAAATCAATTTAGACGTTGGCCCCTAGGATTTCCGGATGCATTAAGCAGAGGAAACTATTTAAGACCTTGATGACGTGAACATTGTTATATATCTTGTCTCGTAGAGATTTTAGGAACCTCCGGGTTCTTGATTTCCTACATACTAGTGGTCATCAGTGGGACCTCGAAATTAGGCGTCTTCTAGTTCTAAGGACATATAGTGGACTTTAGGTTTACTTTTGCCTTGATTGCTTAGTTAGGTTTCTCACATTCCTTATTCTCATGCTAGATTAAGGACTTCATCTGCTCTCTCCTAAGTCATTCTTTTCTCATTTTCATGTTTTCCAGATCTTCTCATCTATGAACACCTTCTTTTAAATTCAAATTTTATTTCTTGACTTCTATAATAACTATCATTTTTCTTAATATTTAGATTGAAATGGATCGAGATTGGATTCTTTCAAACCGATTGAGTGATGAGTATGAGAACGAAGTGAATATGTTCTTAGAGGTTGCCAAAAATTATTCAAAGAATAGGATTAAGCAGAGGAAACTATTTAAGACCTTGATGACGTTAACATTGTTATATATCTTGTCTCGTAGAGATTTTAGGAACCTCCGGGTTCTTGATTTCCTACATACTAGTGGTCATCAGTGGGACCTCGAAGTTAGGCGTCTTCTAGTTCTAAGGACATATAGTGGACTTTAGGTTTACTTTTGCCTTGATTGCTTAGTTAGGTTTCTAACATTCCTTATTCTCATGCTAGATTAAGGACTTCAACTGCTCTCTCCTAAGTCATTCTTTTCTCATTTTCATGTCTCCATATCTTCTCATCTACGAACACGTTCTTTTAAATTGAAATTTTATTTCTTGACTTCTATAATAACTATCATTTTTCTTAATATTTAGATTGAAATGGATCGAGATTGGATTCTTTCAAACCGATTGAGTGATGAGTATGAGAACGAAGTGAATATGTTCTTAGAGGTTGCAAAAAATTATTCAAAGAATAGGATTGACGGAGACATGGCGTATTATCCATGCAGCAAGTGTCATAATATGTCAGTGATGACTTTTTAGAAAATAAAAGATCATTTTCTTGAGAAAGGTTTCGACACAAGTTACAGACGGTGGATACGACATGGTCAAAATGAATCATTTAGTTTTTCCCGAGAATGACAGAGACAATGTAAGTGTGGGAGATCAGTTATAGGACGTGGTTCAGGATAGAGCTGAAAACTTTTCGTCCAATCCCGATTTACTTGGTAGTTTGTTGAGTGAATGAGACACCGTTGTATAAGGGTTGCACCAAATTTAGTAGATTATTAGCGGTGTTGAAATTGTTGGACCAATGTCAGTTTCACATTATTGTTGAAGCTATTGAAAGAGATGTTTCCAAATGATAATGAACTGCTAGATAGAACTTATGATGCTAAGAAAGTGTTGTGTCCTATGGGAACAGAATATAGGAAGATAAAATACATGTCCGAATGATTGTATATTGTATAGGTGTGGGTTTGAAAACTTACATTCATGCCCCATGTGTAATGTTTTATGATACAAAATGAAACGTAGTGGACCAAAAAACAATGTAGATTGTGATGATTTTTTATAATCAAAGGACCTCTTGCTAAAGTTTTATGGTATCTTCCAATAATACCAAGGCTTAAACGTTTGTTTGCGCGTAAGGAGGATTCCAAAAAACTTGACATGGCATGTTTATTGTGAGAAACCAAATGATCACTTGCTACGTCATCCTGCAGATTCACCTTAGTGGAAAAAAGTAGATTACGATTTTTCTTTGTTTGGTGAAGAATCCAGGAATCTACGACTTGAACTTTGTACCAACGGAATGAATCATTTCGGTAGTCTAAGTAGCATTCACAATTCTTGACAAGTTCTACTTGTAATTTACAATATGCAACTGTGGTTATGCATGAAACACAAATATATTATGTTGTCCTTAATAATTTCTGGTCCGAATCACATAGACGTGTATTTAAGACTCTTAATTGATGACCTAAAGAGATTGTGGGATGATGGAGAACTAATTTTTTATGCTAATTTGTAGCATTCATTTGTAATGCGGACAATCATTTATTGCAAAATTAATGACTTTCCAGCTTATGGTAATCTATCTGGATATTCTGTCAAAGGTCATAAAGTTTGTCCAATTTGCAAAGAGAATGCATGCTCCTTGCAACTTGTTAGTGGTTGTAAGACAGTCTATCTTGGACATAGGAGATTTTTTGCCAATCTCTCATCCTTATCGTAGGTTGAAGAAGGCATTTGTGTTTGTAATAAGCTTCTAATTATATATATAATCAGAGCTCATTGGATGATTGTCGTTATATGCCCCGAAGCTAATTCTGTATATTGGTTGGATCCTTTGAGGTTGACTACATCAAGGCCATCCTTAAAGAAACTTGTTTCACTGTAAGTTCGTTTTAATCATGATATTTGTAATTTGTGTCTTTTGGTTAGTATTATCGACTTCATATTAAATAACTTGTGCTACTCAGGACAATGAGTTTACAAAATGTTGGGTGGAAGAAGGACAACCAAAAATACGAGTGTAACCTGGCATGCAATGTGAGTAGCTTTCTCCCATTTTTTTTAGTACTTGAACATATATTTAGTGAATTTATATCATTGTAGTATCGCAAGCAGACTGGAAATACCGAATGTGGGTACTACGTTATGAGATACATGTAGAAAATCATTGAAATTGCACATGAAAACATAACCCTATTTGAGGTAATATAGATCATTTTCAATGGTATAATTATAGTTTCATTATTTACATATTTAAATTGTGTACTTGTATTTTCATAGGTCTTCCACAAGTATAGTGATCCCTATTCGCAACATGAGCTCGATGATACTCGCAAGCGATGGGCTCGCTACTTTATTAGCAACATGTTATTGAACTAACAAGTTCTAATATCATCAACCACATTCTTTGTAATTAAACATGTAATTTTGTTGAAGCACATCCTTTGTATTACCAACATGTTGAATTTGTTGAATGAAATTAGTTGAATTTGTGTATGATTGTGCAAGATCAATGTGTTGCTGTGAATGAAATTTGTGGACGATTGTGAAGTATAGATTATGTTCTATTAACTGTCTGAAGCATGTACTGAGTGTAGAAGAATTTTAAAAATAACTAAATCATATCAATCAGGATATGTCTTGTTTATGGAGGAGAAAGGGAGCTGGTAGCCAAGGACTACTCGGATGCAATTTTCATAAGTGATCCAGATGATAGATGGTCTCAATCAGGATGTCTTTATTCTGAATGGTGGAGCCGTGAGCTGGCGTAGCTAGAAGCAGACCACTACGACTGACTCAACCACCACTTTGGAAGTGATGGTTGTCACTGAAGCGAGTAAGGAAAGAGTGTGAATTAAGAAGTTCCTTGAAGAGGTTGGAGTTGTTCCCTCAAATGAGGGACACATAGAGCTATTTTGTGACAATAGTGTGTATATCTCGCAAATCAAGGATCCTAAATCTCATCACAAGGTGAAGTACGTGGACTGCAAGTACTTTGTCACCTGTGATTTCATCGACGAAGGCAAAATAAATTTATTGTGGGTTGACACAAACAACAACACAGCTGATCCATTCATCAAACCCTTATCTCAAGCGAAAGGCGAAATGCATTTCGAGTCCATGGGTTTGAAGAACCATGTAGAGTTGCTTAATGAGTGATATGAAAGGGTTACACTAGTTATTATTGTTGTATACATTATGAATGTATTTGAAAGAAAACTTTGATAACAAGTGGGAGAATGAAAGGAATGTGTTCTAAAAATTACTTTTTTATGTCTTTTATTATGAATTGAATGTATAAACATTTAATTCATTGATTAATGAAATGTCTTTTAGAAGTTTTAAGGAAGAGACTCTTAGTCCTTAACCGTAGAGCTCTAAAAGATAATGGTTTACATAAATCAAAACGTAATTCACAATCATAGTGATTAACATCGGACATTGATTACCGAGTTAAGATTGTCATGTTGTTTAAAGGATTTTGTAGCTCTACAAGTATTTAACAACATGAGTATATGAAATAGAAAGATGTTTCTTTCATATATTGAATTGACCTAACAAATGAAACATTATGGAATTGTGTTTGTGTCATTAATATTTTCATTGTGTCTTTAAATCCTAAGATATGAGACGTAACTCTTTTGACATGAGAATTGTATAATTTGATTATTATCAAAAGTTGTCATTAAGTATAGTGATAAAGATAATAGTTAGTTATACATGACTTGTGTAGGAAAAAATGATATGTCAAAAGATTATCATTGCCCCTCTTGACTTGAGTGATGATATTGTTGGGCCCCTTGATAAAGCAAATTTATAATGTGCACAATGCAACTTATGTATAGTTACATATTTATAATTTGCTTGAAAGATCAAGAAATGAATATATAATACAAAGACGATACATTTCTACTTTGTATAAAATTCCTAATATAATGAGGCAAGGGATAGACACAAGTGATATTTTACATATCACTAAGTGAATCGTGTTTAGTCCGAGTGAACGAAACATCTTTGTTATTTGGGTAACTATAATGTGTAGCTAGATACCGCTTATAGTTTATGATATAATGTGTTTTATATCATTGCCAACATAACTTAGATCATTGATTGACATCATTTCATGCATTCATTGGTGTCTTATATCCTTTATCGTAAACGTAAACAATGCTACGTAACGAGTTTTATGTTTAAGTTTCGGGAATACAAGTTTGAGAAGAAGAGACTAAAAAATGACATAAAAGCAAGAAAAAGACTAAATTGCAAGACTTATGGGCTGAGGTGCAAGAGAGAAAGACCCGGATGTAAAACCAAAAGGAAGAAATCAAGAAGCTCCACACCATTATGAGGAGTATTTTGGCAAGTATACTCGGGCCCAAACATTAACAACCAAATTCGGTTCATGAAACATCAAGAAATCAAGGCAGAAATGAACCACCGAAATCCAGACTCAATCAAAGCAATTCGGACCGCCAATTGGCTGTCCCAGACCGCCAATTGGAGGCCCAACTTGGTCCAAATGTTCCATGGTTGAGTCGGGTCGTGTATTATGTTGTTTTATGTCCATTTATAGTATGAGTTTAGTCCCATATTGGGGGATTGTCCCCGATTACCTTTTTCTAGCACTATAAATAGAACTCTTCCTTCTCCTATGTATTCACTCATTGCTTGGTGGCATTCTCTCTACTTGGAGTAAAATCCTTGAAGCAAAAATTCAAGGTGGAGAAGACCTATGATAATAAAAGCAATGTGACTCATGTTAATAAAATAATTTTTCTTAGTTTCTTTTAATATCGTCTCGTCTTTTAATTCTTGCATGCTTCTTTCAATTTTCTTTCAATTAGCTTCTTTAATATTTCTTGCTTGCTTAGTTTAATTTACTTTCAGTAGAATATTTCATTTTGTTAATGTAGGTTGTAGTGTAATGATCAGTGAGTAGTTCCATCCCCATTTGGGGGTGGAGAAATATGTGATATGATTACGTGTATTAGGTGTGTGTTATCTTAATCCCTTGAGCCTTACATGATTTTCATAACCATGTAATGGGATTTCACTCTTGTCTTTGATATGCTAATGCTCTTGAATGAAGCTTAGCATATGTTTAGACTAGTGGACCTATTTTATAGGGAATGATGAGGTGAGGATATGGATGGAATTGATAAAGGAAACATAACTTGTAGTTGCAAGTACTCCTGTTGCCCTTACCTTGGTTGATGTCTTGTATGTTTTAATGATTGTGTAAATCTTATTTCATGTGGAGGCATAGTGAGGTTTGGTCTTTATACATGAGTTCATTTAGCTTTATTCCAATTATTGTCTTGTATGTTTTAATGATATTGTGTTATCTCATTTCATGTGGACGCAAAGTTGTATTTAGTTTTATGATTTCCATGCACTACATGTTGTGAGGAGCATAATTGAACACACACATACACATATCTTTGTATTCATATTCTTTTTGTACCCCATATGGGGTTTAGTTTTATTGCTTATTTTCCATTTGCTTTTGCATTTTAGTGTAGTTTGATCATAACTCCTTTCTCTACTTTCTTTCCCACTCGCCTTTGAACAAACTAAATTCGACACACCTCCCTGTGGATCGACCCGTATTTGCCACCGCTTCAACACGGTCGTGCACTTGCGGTTATTTTAAAATGTTCAATCAATCATCCTATAAGTCAAACCACAAAACTGGGAAACAAGAAATATTTTGATATTTTATATGATGTATTAAGTTTCATGTGTTATGAAATAATATACATGTGGTATATTATGGGGTATATATATTATGGGGTATAATGTTTTGACATTATATGATAATATATTACATTATATATATTATGGGGTATAATGTTTTGACATTATATGAACATATATTACATTATATAATGTGATCTACAACATTATAACATATTAATTTGCTAAAACCCCAAAGTCCAAATTTTGTTGGATATTAATCCAAAATTTGGTAGAGTCAAAAAATAGTGGAAAATGATCCAACAATTTGCTCACATTTTTGTAAATATTAATAGAAGATTTTTTACTGATTAATGGGTGGCTTTAATCCACCTTGGTCAAAGGTAGTTATAGGATGATGATGTGTCAAAATAAACAAGAGATCATGTGCCAAGTGGTTTGCACATGATGTGGTTTAGTAGAGTGATTAACAAGAGATCATGTGTAAGAGGTTTGCACATGATGTGGGTTTGAGGAAACCCTATAAATAAGTCTCTCATCCCTTCTTTGTTTACAGTAATGCAAAATTCTTCTCTCTCCAATTTTCTCCATCATTCCATCCGAAATTCTCTTAGTTTTAATTGTGTGCTAGAGATTAATTTGTTTGGAGCATAGAAGTTGTTATAAGCTAGATTCTAACATCGTATTAGAGATTGATTGACTAGATTCAATCTCTCTAATATTGTTTAGAGTTTGGTGAACACTTGGAGGTAATTCTAAGGCGATCCGACGTGCAACCCGACTTCCGATTGGTAAGAGGGATTTGATAATCCCTTAGGTATGATCCAATCCATTTATTTTAATATTAAATAGTTTATTATATATATTAAAATACAATTAGGAAATTGTGTACATAAAATTATTGATATAATATGAAAACTGATCCTAACTGCTTGTAATTTTTTTAAAATTATACACAAGTATAGGCCACGAAATCCTACAAAGAATCATTCAATAAGGCATAAATATAGATTGTGTTTTCATGCATAGGAAATGTCTAATGGTTGTGCAAAATCTATCATTCCAATCACTAACCTAGTTGATTAACATGAGCATAAACAAGTTGGTTATTAAGAACCTAAACAAGCATGGAAAGTGTCTAAAAGTTGTGGCAAAACCCATCAAATTAAGTATTCTCATTTAAACAAACAAACATACATACACATTCATCACATATTACATAAGATAGCATTCATTCACATTCTTTATTACATGTATAAACATCATCTCCACCCCAAAAGGGGGATGAAAATACTCATTACTCATTAAGCTACCTAATTATGTTAAGATTTAAGAAAACATAGCATGCATGACTAAAGGAAATAATATCTAACTAAAAAGAAAATATTTTATTTACATGACTCACATTACAAAGTGGCATCCTCTCCAAATCGAGTTTTTCTTCAAAGGCTTTCCAAGTAGAGAGAATGACCACCAAGCAATTGGTAGGTTACAAAGGAGGAGGAAGAGTTCTATTTATAGACATGAAAAACGCAACTGGGGACCATCCCCCGGTGTGGGACTAATTAACCATACCTAAAATGGACATAAACAACATAACCCACAACCACACAGAACCGGGTCGGTCCTGCCCACAATGGACCGCCAATTGGCAGTCACAATTTTTCATATGCAACCCAATTTCACGTGTCTACTTAAGTTCTTTAAATCTTCACGTGTGGTGTGCCTTGGTTAGTCATTTGAGTCTGCGCCCAACACTAATTGCCAAAATACTCCTCATGATGGTGTGGAGTTTCTCGGTCTGCTATTTGGTCCCTTCGGGCTTACATCCAGGTCCGTCCGTCTTGTTGATGGGTTTTTGTGTATGACAAACAGGTCCATTTTGCATCATTTAAGTATTTTCTTCTTACGTTTCAATCATTTTTCTATTCTCTTCTCTTCTTTATTACCAAATACCTAAAATATAACAACAAACACTTGAGTAGCACAAAATTGGGGTAAAATAAAGGATATATAGCACGAGTACTGTGTTATATGCTACTAATCAAATACCCCACACTTAACTTTTGCTAGTCCCGAGAAAAACAAAGAAAGAGAAAAATGAAAGAAAGGAAAAACATACAAAAAATAGGGAAATCCTAACTCACTTTTGTTGGAATCATGATTGCACTTAGCATGTGCAACAAGTTGTAAAACATTCTTGTCGCCAAAGAGGAGGAGTGTTGTCTCCTAAGGGTTTTCAATTGATATACCCACAAAATCCGAACATTGATGTATTATTCAACCTAGCAACATGACTCGATGGACCTACTTTTGTCGATCATTGGACACGACAATTCTATGGGCCGACTCTATATATATTTTGTCCACACACCTATCCTAAGGAAACATTCATGCAAGTTAATTAAGGACTTAAGTATAAGACATAGGCAACCTTAACATCCTCAAAGTGATATATCGTGTAAAGTACATTAAGGTTCTTATTTGTATTATTATTGTTTTGATTTCTTTTTAGAGAACAACAAATTAAAACTCGTTGGTGTTTTAATTCTCCCAGGGTCCGGTTTCGTGCATCATTGTCTGTGAGGACTTACACTATCACGTACACCTTCCCCCAAATCTCTACATAGGGCGATCCCTACCAACCGTGTAACGGGAGTTCAGTCATAAGTCCCCTCGAACCTAATTTCCCGAGTCATAGGAGTCGTGCGAGAATAGAGAACACCATACTAAATTATTTCTTATCTACACATGAACTAAAACCCCTACACATAAGGATTCACAATAGGGGTTTAAGTTACCCTGACTACGACAAACTTTCTTATACTAACAGACACGAATTATTCGACTCCCTAGGTTCAGGGTGTACTTTATTTATTTGAGTATTGAACCCTATGATTACTCTCCCCCGAGAGAAAACCAGGGTGCATCCTTACAACTAGATAAGACCTAAAGCCGGTGTACTAGATATCCTAATGTATCATGTTCAAGTCAATTTTGGGAGCTTCCTTTTTACTTTTCCTCTCAACGGTTTTGTAAATGCTAAACACATGCAAAACCCACAAAACTTTTTTTCTTTCGCAAACACATGAAGATTTTGAAAGAAATGGAAAAATTTCAAGCAAAAGAAGACAAGTCACCCAAGGATCATGGTATAACGAGATATATCAATGTAAATTGCAACACACTATTATGACCCTAACAATATGAATAAAAAGGGAAAAAAACTAGACTATATCCACACGTAAAGTACCCCCCCCCACACTTACTTAATGCATTGTCCTCAATGAATGTGAGTATGATACTACATGGATTTGTGTATGAAAAATAATAGATCACACAAACGTGAAGCGCAAAGGAACTTCATGGTTATGTGGATTGACATATACCCGAATTCTCGAAAACCTGAGAGATACTTAAGAAGTGAGACAAATACGTGAAACAAATGTGACCCACAACAACCTATGCTCACTCTTGGAATCTTTTTTTTTCAATGTACAAAAATAAGCTCCCATTTTGCATTTGTCAAAGGACATCAAATGGGAACCTCAAAAATGGGTCAATGTACTTGGAATGGGAACATGACACTACGCGGGGAATAAATACTCATTAGTGGCCCCCCTCACAAAGTGTACTAGATACCGGGAGAGGTTCATGAATTAGTCGCAAAGGCGTCTGATTCAAGCATCAAACTTAAAGAGCTCGAACCTCACAAGAGCTTGGTCATAATTGAGCAACGGAAGAAGAGTTTCTCCCGATATTGTATTGAAGTTATAATCGTCAATCCAAACTCTCAAACCAACAGGCTACTACGTTGGAATGAGGCCAACAACCTCATTATCCTTGCCCGATGCACTAGGTGAACAGAAAGTGGGTCTCTTACCCAAGGTATCTTCTAAGGAATTCCCAACACCCTCATTGGCAATGTAGTTGTTTGGTATCCCTTCATTTTAAAGATTAACAAGAACTATAGTGAGACGCAAAACTCACCAAGTCGTATGAAATTAGGGGTATTAGGGAGCTCTTTCTCCAATAAAGGTGAGTCCTCAAGAGGCACAACATTAAGATCATGTGGCTCAAAGGCCACAGGATAAAAAGATAAGGCACAATCTTGTGACGACTCATAATGAAATAGGTCCATGTTATTCTCAATTTGAATCGAATCCCCCACCAAGTGATCATGAATTGAAATCCCAAGTCCCTCAGACTGACTAAGAGTATGACTTTGACAGATTGTTCTTTGAATTTGTGGATGTGGTGGGGGTTTGATATCACAAGATGAATCCTCATGTTGACAAGAAAGGTTACCCTCCTCACGCCCACTCAATTGTTATGTCATCTGACGCACTTGCATTTCCATAGGTTGCAAGGAATTCAAGTTTGACTTTAATAAATTTTAAGTCATTTCCATGAACATTTGGAGGGTTTGCTCTAAAGAATCAAGTCTGGGATCAATAGTGAGGTTCATGTAAGAATTTGGGAAATGGATGGTTGGGTGTTATAGGCTGAGAATTAGTCCACGTGGCCATGGGTGGTGACTGGTAGGAATGTGGGTATGCGGGAGGAGAATAATGGGGTGGGTATGATGTATAAAATTTGAATCAATACTATCTTCCCATGAATCCATCCCTCTAGGGTTGTATGCCGATGTGTAAAGGTCACTTTGACCATTTTGGGAAAATGTATGCTCATACTCAGGCTCTGGGGAACATAAGGACATTCCCCGATAACGTGACCACTCAACCCGCAACAGTCACATGGTATGGCTACTGGAGCCACCGGTGCACTCTATCCTCTACCGCATGCACGAAAGAGGCTAAAGTTTCTTGTAATATCTCAATTTGTTGACCAACATATGATATGACACAACTAGATGATGGTCTAGTAGTCGGTGTCTCTCTCATATTACCCCACTCTGAAGACTGCTCAACCACACAATTAAGATTGTCCCAACCATGGTGGTTGTTAGTCTGAGGCACCGCAGGAGAGAGGTTAAGAAGCAGAGACTCAACTTTGGCATCCACACCTGGAGAAAGGTTTTGATCAACCAACCGTGCCCAATATCTATACCTCTCTCGATCCCCCAATAGTGGGCATGTCTATCATCAGCCCATTACGTCATGCCTGTGAACATTCTTGGAGACCTTCAATTGCCCGGGTTCAGCTCTTCTTGCCAGCGAGCATGGGTTGGGTATACTAGGGAGAGTTATCTTGGTCCCAACAATGAAATGAATAATCACCCATGAAACCATCCATCTCGACAATAACACTCTTAAATTGACAACTCTCACTACCACAAGATCAAACTCACAAAAAACATTGCTCGACTCGACCCTAAATGAGAAATGGTGTAAAGGGGAGGAGACTAAATAATAGAAGTAGAGGAGAAGATGACTCAAGTGAGAAGAGAAGAAGCCTTAAAAACTAGTATGGGTACAGGTGAGGGTAGAAGCTTAAACTAGAAAACACAGCTCCAACAACCAAAGGTTGACTATAGGTCCTTAGTCTAGACGATGCCTAACTGCAACTCCCCACACTTCCGAATGCCTCACCTCCCTCGGCGAAAGGTCACAAAGTCGAATTAGAAAGTCAAGACCCGGAGGTCCCAAAAGTCTCAATGCAACTAAGCAAACGACGACGTTCAGGCCATGATGTCGAGAATGGGGTTGTCTCCTAAGTGTGCCCGAAGTCTTAAGAGCCGATGTCTCCTTGATTTTAAGTTAGGCTTCCCTTGAGTGTGGTTTGTGGGACTAAGAGAGGGGTGATGAAATCCCTCACCTTATCTTGAAGACTATAGGTGGTGTCATTTAAGATCAATTGTCCTTAAACTAGCAAGCAACTCGCCAAACAAGCACTCACCTCACTCTTGTTATAATGCACTTTACTAACTAATGCATTCTTTAAACATGCATGAATGAGAGAATAAGTGCATGTACCTTATGCCAGCACCTAACAATACAAAAAATAAGGCAAAACGAAGACGAATGTCCACAAGGTCTAGAAATAATGCGTGACATGGATGACAGTCCACTAATCTTTTGCTTTGACTTTTAATGTCCAAGTTGTATTAGGAGGGGAGTATACAAATTGAATTAATTTTTGACATCAAAACAACGCATGCATGGAATCAACAGTGGAATGTACAACTAGAAACGAGCATAGAAAGCTACTAGTGAAACATAAAGCAGAAACTCCTCACCAGACTTCACCAGTGTGCCCTCTACTCCTATAGGCTCCTCTGTCCACTTGTTACCTTGTCCATTAACAAAACTAAAGAGAAAATGTAAGAAAAAGTACACCAAAATTGTGAAAAGAACAACTACTACGACCAACTACCCGTCAATGATGCCAAAAACTTGATTGATAATTTTAATAACCGCAAGTGCACGAAGTCGGTGAAGACGTGGAAAATACGGGTCGAACCTCAAGGAACTTTTAGTGTTGTTGTTCCAACCATACTCGAGTGGGAAAAGAGAGGAGAATGAGTGGATTATGCTAACTAACTACACTAAACTATGAGTGAATTAACAATTCAACTAAACTAAGCAACTAATAAGGCAAGTGAAATTCAGTAAAGAAAACCCCTAAGGTTCAGGTGATTTTGGACTTTTGCAAGGTTCAGGTTGATTTACTCCTCAGGTTCAGGTGATTTTGGACTTTTGCAACCAACATATTTTTTTTACACTTAGGTCCCTTAGGGTTTTCACCTAAGTCCTTCCTGATTTGCAATCCGGTCCTTGAGCATTACCAAAAGGATTCCGAATCAGTCCATTCATCTTGAATTTTCTGATAGGATCTATGACCCTCTAATTAAGAACTAAATACCAAAATAAAATACTAAGTAAAGGATTAAGAGATAAAAACGTGCAAACCACAAAATCGACGACACCGGAGTTAGAGAGGTTCGGCACCGCACCCGATCCTAGTCCTCTTTGCAAGCCTCGCTCGATCCCCCGAGCCTCACTTACGATTCCACTAACTGATCTCCGTTCCGGGCCGAGATCAACGTCGTTTACAACACCGAGCCTTGCGAACAATCCTCACCTCGCTCGTGTCTCCTCTCACAACCCGAGAGGGAGCTTCGTCGAAGCTTTACAACTTGGTGATTCTTTGATGTGGAAGTTGAATTACAATCAAACACTCGATACTTGAGCACACTTGGATATTGATATAGAATGAATATGCAAGTGGTGAAGATGAAGCTTCGAGTGTATTTGGAGTTTTGAAGGTTTGGGAATGAGAGCACAAAGAGTATAGATGAATTGAGAGTGTAGAGGTCTCATTTGTGTCTCTTGAATGAGGTTTATATAGGCTTCAAAGCTAATAGAGCCGTTGGGAGTTGGTGGAGTTATGAACCAATGAGAAGCAAGGTTTGCTTGAAGCTCGGGTAGAATTATGGGCTAGTTTGGTCGACCGAAGTCCATTCGGATGATCGTTTGGTTGCTTCAGAATATGACTCAAATTTCAACCAATAGAGATTTAGATTTATCGAAAGGAGTTTGGTGCACCGTTCTAAGGTGGACAGGAAAGATTGGTTGTTTTCAAACTTCGGTTAGTTCGGTCGACCGTTGTCTATTTGGATGACCGAAAGAGGCAAGATTCAAATATGACCGTTGGAGTAAAATCCAAAACTAGTCCAAGGCAGTTCGGTCGACCGTTAGCCATTCGGTCAACCGTTTGGACAATTTCAGAGAGTAAACTCCAAAATGAATCCAAGGCAGTTCGGTCGACCATTAGCCATTCGGTCAACCAAACTTGGCTGGGATAGAGTCATAGTGCAAGGCAATTCTAGTGCTCAAGTTTACATATTTTCCTATGGACTCAATAAATAGAAAATTACAAGTCTTGGTCCAAAGCTTTGATTACAAGTCTTGATATCTTTGTTCCAATGTTCATTCTCTTTGATAATCTTGATCAACCTATTAAGATAATTGCAAGTATATAAGTATGTATGCAATGCATGTAATCTGTTTGCTCATTTTGATTGATTAAGTTGATTGATTAAGATTAGTTTTATTAATCATCAAAATTAATATAAATTAAGGCCAAAAAGCCAACATTTTCGTCCTTCTCGCTTCATTTCTCTTCTTTATTACCTACAACTTGAAATACATGCAACAACAACGCAAGTAGCACAAATATGGGGTAAAATAAAGGAATATAGCACGAATGCAATGTATGATAACTAATCAGGATTTTAAATAAAATTCTTAATGCATAGAAAAGTGATTAGAGGAATTATACTCAAATGTCAAGGGGACGTTGTTGTCGTTCCAGAGTCATAGAGTGTCGTATCATTTCATCAACCTTGTTATGCTAATATCATTATTTCTTAGCAAGTGAGTACATATTTTCTCTTTTTTTATTTTTTATTGATTATACATAGTTACTTAAAACTAATTGAATATGTGTAGTGTTGTGGGTGGGTGGGTGTCTACATGCATGGGCATGTGCCATTAGGAGGTGAGTATCGTAAGCAGTGAGATTAAGTGGATGGTGTTGGTGTGGAGTGAGTAGGGTCCTCAATGGTCTCATGTCGTGTACACTTATATATATACATGTCTTACGTACGAATCGATAGCCGACAAATTTAATTATCATGTTGCAGGACTCTTATCATATCTAATACATTTATAATCATGTTTACTTATCTCCATACGATTACTAAACTGGTCATGTTGTGTACACCCTAAGACATTATAAGTGTACACATTTCGTACCCATTATGGGTACACGATTATTACCTTTTTTGTACGCGTATAGTACATCTTTACTACAACATTACACAATTTCTACTTGTTAAATATATATAAATCTTATTTGTTTATTACACAATTAAACCAACATAAATGATAAGTCTATTAATATAAAGGTTAATACCCAATTACTCGTGTATATCCTTGTAGTAATGATGGATTACTTGTATCTGTGTATCCAAGTGCCTAATCAATTATCGTGTCTCTATCGTGTTTGACTCTTAAATTTGTATCCAACACATTTATTAATCGTGTAAAAAAATTCCAATCCATATCTATTAACTTTGTGTCGTGTTCATGGTGTCTTGTAATCGTGTTTCATGTAAGTTGACAGTCGGAGGAGTGAGTATGTGGGTGGATTGTAGTGGATCTAACTCTGTGAGCGGAGTGAGTATTGGTGAAGGTGTGTGTGTGTGTTAGTGGAGGTGAATGTAGAGTGGTATGAAGGTCAATCGAGTGGGTGGTGTGAGTGGCGATGATGTACATGTGGTTTTGTTAGGTGGTGTACATAGTGTTTTATAGAGAGGTGAGAGAGGGGAAGTAATTGAGTTGTTAGGATGAGGGATGAGTCAAAGTAGGAAAGTCACAAGCGTCATTGTGTGTGTCAAGTTCAGGGGAAAGGTAAAGTATGAGAATGATGGAGGGGAGACAGAGAGCTGTGCGTAGGGAAACTTTAGCTTCCAACCCCGCTAAGCGCTTACCGACGTAAGGCGGGTTGTAGACAACATTTTACAACTCGCCAACCCACTAACCAACGAATTGCCAATCCACTTAAAAAATAAGGTCGATTGTGGTTGTCTATGTAGGATTTCGTGCCTATGCTTGGGTTTTTTTATACACAAACAAGATTGTTTTCGTATTTATTCAATAATTTATGTGCAAGACTACCTAAAGCATTTCAATAAAATGTTTATTACATAATATTAAAATGTATAAATTAAATCATACCTAAAAGAATTGTCAAATCCTTTTCAATAGTCGGAAGTCGATTTGCACCTTGAATCGCCCGAGGAATTTTCTCCAAGTATTCACCAAACTCTAAACAAGATTAGAATGATCGAAGCTTGTCAATCAAATCCAATGCAAGGTTAGAATCCGGCTAATTACCCCTTCTATGTCAAAATTCTTGAATCTCTCAATCACTATCACACAATTGGTTTAAGAGAGATTTAATGGATGGATGGAGAGATAAAGAAAAAGCTATATTTTTCTATTGATGTTATATATTGTCAAGGTAAGAAAGAGACGTTTATATAGAAAACCTCCCATAACTACCACATGCATGAAACCAACCACACGATTCATAGTAGTCTTTATCTCCGCCAATCGTATTTTAACACATCATCTTCTAACAAAAACATGGGTTGAATCCTTCCATTAATTTAGCAACCACCTCTAAAAATAATACGGGGAGATGGTCGACTGCTGCCTCGAACGGTCAACCATTTAGTTACCAAGAACAATTCCTGATAATTTTGGTCGGACTGTGTGTCTTACCAGTCGATCGTTTTGCTACTAATAAAAGTTCGTGATAATTTCAGTCGACCGTGTTCCACACCAGTCGACCATTTCCAGCACCCTAAAAGTTACTAAAAATCCAGTCGAACAAAGTTCGACGCCAGATCGACTGTTTCCAATTCCAAAAGTTAATGAAAAATTAGGTCGACCGGTTCACGAAACGGTCGACTGTTTATCTCAGTTTCTGCCTTTGCAATTTGATGTTTGGGGTTTTAGGAAATTTATATGTTATAATGTTAAGGATCACATTATATCATGTAATATATTATCATATATAACGTCAAGACATTATACCCCATAATATATACATCTCATACGAATTATTTGTTATTCTAACCAAGCCGGTATTACCATATATTGATTATTTTACCACATGTATATTATTTCATAACACATGAAACTTAATACATCATATAAAATATAAAATCACATCTCTTGTTTCCCAATTTTTCGGTGTGGACTATAAGATGATCTAAGTTATATTGGCAAGGGATATAAAACACTTTATATCATAAACTATAAGCGGTATCTAGCTACACATTATAGTTACCCAAATAACAAAGATATTTTGTTCACTAGAATAGAACACGATCCATTTAGTGATATGTAATAATATCACTTGTGTCTATCCCTTACCTCATGATATTAGCAATATTATACAAAGTAGGAATGTGATCTTTGTATTATATATTCTTTTCTTGATCTCTTAAGCAAATTATAAATATGTAACTATACATAAGTTACATTGTGCACATTATAATTTTTTTATATCAATGGCCCCATTAATATCATCACTCAAGTCAAGAGGGCCAATGATAATCTTTTGACATATATCTTTCTCCTGCACAAATTATATATGACTGATTAATACCTTTATCACTATGCACATTGATAGTTTTTGATAATAATCAAATTATATACTTCTTATGTGAAAAAGATATAAGTCTCATATCTTAGGATTTAAACAGACAATCAAAACATTAATGGGATTTTTGCTAGGGTGCACTTCCAAAAGTATCTTATTGGACCTTTGCACCTGTATAAGTTTTTATTGGTCTAGTACACTTTGAAACTTATCTATTTACTTTGGTACACTTTCCCAAAAAATCTGTTAACATCCGTTGGTATGTTCTCTGACGGTGTTAGGTCAATTTTCATTTAAATCGTCCAACTTCCAGGAAATGACCATTTACGCCAAAACCCATCCAATTTGGGGTAGAAGTGAAAAACCTGATTTAACCCCCAAAATCCCAACGAAAACCCCCGTCTCCTCAGACCCATTCTCCTCGCCCACCCAAATTAGTCGCCTCCCCATCTCTTCCGTCGTGTCGTACTCATCCAAGCCCATTTCAGCTACTCTCTTCCACCCCGTCGTCGTCACCCAACCTGCCTGCCGTCATTCCCTCTTTCCCTAATCTGAAACCCTAATTTCATATGGTTGTAAGCATGCACAATTTGTCTCATCTTTCTCATTTCCACCTTGCCCATGTTAGAATTGTTTAATTGATTTACTTATAGAGTTGGTGTTGGAGTTAAAGTTGAAGTTGGAATTTTGTTCTTTATGTTCTTTGTGATTTTGTTAATGGAGTAAAACATATTTCCATTTTTGTTTTGTTGTGTTATGTTCTTAAATTCATGGATGACTGGAGTATTGATCCATGTTCAACCCTCATCCGGTTAATTGGTACTTAAACCAATTAGAAGGGATGGGTGTATCCAAATAGTTTGCAAACATATTAGTACATTACTACTAAATTTATGTTAACCAATTTCCACCTTAGCTTAGAGATTATTATTGTGTTATATATGCAGGATGCATGCAACATTGAGTGAAATCACGGGTGACAAAATACGTGCAATCATGTACTTCATCTTGTGATGTGATTTAGGATCCTTGATTTGCAAGATAGATGCACTATGGTCGCAAAATAGCTCTATGGGTCCTTCACTTGAGGGGACTACTCCAAGCTCTTCAGGGAATTCTTAATCCACGCTCCCTTTTTTCTTTCCTCAGCGACAACCATCACTTCTAAAGTGGTGGTTGAATTTGTTGGCTTTTTGGCCATAATCTATGTTTTGACGATTTAATCAACCTAATCTTAATTATAAATCAATGTAGAGTAGCACACATATTGCATTGCATATATATTTATTTGTGCTAACTTCTACAGGTGATCAAGACTCAAGGAAGAAACGAAATCAAGTCAAGACATGTAATCAAGCTCATTTGAAGACATGTAATTTGTAGGTCTTTGAGTATTAAGAACATTGTGTAAATTGAGCATACATGAGCTAAAACCTACTCAAACACACACTAGGTTCATTATAGAAGTCACACACAAAATTTCATAAAATTTGGACTTCAATAGATCAGTCAAACTTGGACCGGAAAACACCAAACCAAAACTTGAACAGTCTGCCCACATTAGGTCGACCGAAACAGACCGTTCAGTCGGCCGAGTGATCATAAATCCTATTAGTGTTTTACTGCGCAGTTTTAGTCGATCGTTTATACATTTTTGGTCGACCGTGTAAACTTATTTATCCGACTGTTTGATTTGTCATATACAATGAACAGAAAACTCCAAGTCTTCCAATCCCCAAATCTACTCTCCAAGCTTACACTTCCACACTTTAGTATCAATTCCACATCCTAAGATAACTGTGCTCAAGTTAGAGAGTGTGTTCTACTCAACATCTCTGTTGTAAAGAAGCAAGGACTTTGGTGAAAGCCCGAAGTGTTCCTCTCGGATTGTGAGAGAAGAAAGTCAAGCTCATGAGGGTCTTCGTGGAGCTTGTTTTGTAAAAGGCTTAATCTTGGCCCAGAACGAGATAGATAGTGAAGACGTGAGTGGTGGTTGAGGGAGATCGAGTGGAGCTTACAAGAGAGGAAGTAGGCGGGAGGTCGAACCTCAATAAAAATCTGATGTCGTCATTATGGTTTGCTTTACTTGCTTCTTTTTGTTTAATTCCGCTGTGCATTCTTTGATTGCTAAACAAGTTGATAATTAGCCTAAAAGTGATTATAATTAGAGACTCTCATGATCCCACATTTGGTATTCGGTCGACCGTGGACCCAAACTGCATGTTGGTTTTCGGTCGACCGTGGACCTTATTTCAGTCGACCGAATATGATCTTGTTTGTCAACCCCGTAGGGCCTGCTAGAAATCGGTCAACCGAACCTAGATCGGTGTTTGACCAATCACTTAAGTGTACCTAAGTCATAGACTTTGGCGGTCGACCGTTCCTTAACCGGTCGACCAAACCGTGCCCAAAACTGCCAACGGTCGACCGAACTTACCAATCCGGTTGACCGAACTTCTGCAGAATTGTATTCTGCAAGTTTCTGTTTTGTGTATCTTCCACAATATTTTACCAAACTTGTCCCAACGGATATAACTCACTTAGAGATTATAAATAGGTGTTCCCATGACACAATTAAAAAAGCTCTCACACTTCAATTTGTCACATACACTAGAGTGAAACTCCCAAGCTCCAATTTCCCCAATCCTACACTCTAAGCCTAAATTCGAGACATTTGATCATAGCCAAATCATACTCAAAGTGTGCTCAATATTTAGAGAGTGTTGTCTCACTCACTTGTTGTTCAAGAAGCAAGGATTTCGGTGAAAGCCCAAAGTGTTCCCTCTCGGATTGTGAGAGGAAGAAGGTCAAGCAAGCGATGGTGTTCATGGTGCTTGTGTTGTAAAGGCATTCTCTCCCGGCCCTGAACGGGGAGTGGTTTGTGAAGTCATGAGCAGAGCTCGGTGATCCAAGTGGAGCTTGCAAGAGAGGACTAGGACCCGGGTGGGGTGCCAAACCTTTGTAAAATCCCCCGTCTCCATTGTGGTTTGCATTTTCCATTCCTTTACTTGCTTGTTTAGTTTTAAATTTTGTTGCATATCTTTGATCGATTAAACAAGTAGGTAATTAGCTTAAAAGTGATTAGAATTAGAGACCCTCGTGATTCTACAGAATCAGCCGTTGTAGTATGTTTTCAGCTACGCAAACTAACGACCCCACCATTTAGAAGAAAGACACATCCTGATTAAGACCTCTTATCATCTAGATCACTCATGAAACTCGCATTTGGCTCGTCCTCTGCTGTCAGCTCACTCTGTCCTCCATAAATAAAAAAATGGATCCTTGGTCTGGTTAAGGTACTTCAGAATATTATTAACTACAGTGCAATGAGGAGGACCTACGTTGGATTGGTGATGGCTTGTCACACTCAGAGAATATGAGACACCAGGTCTTGTGCAAGTCATTACATATATGATTTATCTTATTGCCGAAGCATAAAGAATGTCATTCATGTACTCTAAGTCTTTATGTGAAATGACAGGTTGAGACTTCTTGAGTTGCAGACCCATACTCATTGCCACATTGCCCTTTTTGGAGTTGTTGATATTGAACATTTCAAAGATCTTGTCAATGTACGTACGTTGACTTAGGTCAATGAGTCTACGAGATATATCTCTATATATCTTGATCCCCAAGATGTATTGAGCCTCACCAATGTCTTTCATTGAAAATGCAGATTTCATTGAGTTTCTCGGTTGCTCTAACAAAGGGATATGATTTCCCATGCGGAGTATGTCATCGACATACAAGATCAAGAATACTATGTGACTCCCACTGATCTTCTTGTATATACAAGGTTTTCCTTTCTTTGGACGACGTTAATCTTCTTAACTTCTTCATCAAAGTGCTTGTTCCAACTGCTTGATGCTTGCTTCAATCCATAAATGGATTGTTTAAGCTTGCATACTTTCTCACTATTCTTTGGATCTTCAAAATATTGAGGTTGTATCATGTACACATCCTCTTTTTATGTTCCCATTAAGGAACATTGTTTTGACATCCATTTGCGATATTTGCTAATCATCAAATGCAGTAATAGCAAGCATAATCCAAATAGATTTGAACATGAAAACCGGTGAAAAAGTGTCATTATAGTCAGTTCCTTGAATTTTAGTGAAACATTTCGCTACAAGCCTTGCATTGTAGGATGTCAAGTTCCCATCCATGTCCATCTTCCTCTTGAAAACTCATTTGTTTTGAACAACTTTCTTTCCTTGAGGAAGGTCAACCAAGTCCCACACTTGATTGTCATACTTTGATTGTATTTCGGATTCCATGGCTACATACATAGTTTCAAGTCTTTCCTTTCCATTGCTTTTTGAAAGGGCGAGAGATCATCGGTATCGAGTACCATGATCTTGTGAAGTTCCAAATATATATCGGGCTTCTTTCTCTCCCTCGTTGACCTTCTAAGTCCTACTGGTTCTTGAACGAACACTAGGCGTGGATGATTGAGTTTCACTCACAATTGCTTGCAAGGGTTGCTCATTCATACTCCCACTAACCAAAGGAACGTTGGTTGGGTTTTCATGATCTTGAATGTTATCATTCATATCATTATCTTGTAGGGTATCTTTAGTTTCCTCAAGCACAATTCTACTCTCACTACTTCTTATTCTTTCGAAAAATTATTTCTGTAAGAACACGGTATTCCTCTGTATAATCACTCAACCAAAAGTAGTATCCTATTGGCTCACGATGATAACTTATAATGAAGTATTTATCCACTTTTGGTTGAAGTTTGACCGACATTAATCTTTTGACGTAGGCCTCACAACCCCAAATCTTGAGAAACTTGAGCTTAGGTATTTTACCACTCCAAAGCTCATATGTCTTTTTCTCTATGGATTTGGATCGAACATTGTTCAGTGTGTAAGCTACCGCTTGTAGTGCATAACTACAAAAGTAAAGTGGCAATTCAACTTGACTCATCATTTATCGAACCATGTCAAGCAATGTCCTATTTGTCTGTTCGGATACACCATTCCATCGACGTGTGCCAGGAGGAGTGAGTTGTGGTATAATATCACATTCCTTTAGGAATGAGTCGAATTTGGTACTTAAGTACTCACCTCCACGATCAATTAGTAGAGATTTGATCTTCTTATTGTGTTGATTCTCTTCATTCTTGAATTCTTTGAACTTGTCAAGGGATTCACTTTTGTTCTTCATTAGATAAATGTAACCATAACGGCTATAATCATCCGTGAACGTTCATTTATTTCAATATCAAATATACCTTTGGCTAAATTTATTTCAATACCAAATATACCTTTGGTCATTTTGGGGTGCTTGCGCTCAATTACTCCATTGTCAAGGTCCTCCTTGTAGTTGGGGCAATTAAGGTGGATGTGTCATTTTTCCATTACAGTGGAAGCACTCCATATCGGGAGTTGGAGACTTTAAAGATTTCCCCCTTGAGGTACTCACATGACCACCTCCTACTCCTTTGTCCTTGATTGCCGTCTTTTTGGCTGATTTGTTCTTACCTTTCCCTTTTCCCTTGGCGATCTTTTTATGTGAACCATAGACGACTAGGACATTCTTGTCCCTACCTTTGCTCATGTCAATTTCAGCACTTTTGAGAGCAATATGAAGGCCCTCAAGACTCACCACATTCTCACGCACATGGTAGTGCATGATAAAGTCCGTGTAGGATGGGGCTAGAGAGCCAAGAATCAGATCTTCCACAATGTCCTTGGGCATCAGGGAAGAGAGCTTTTCTAACTTCTCAAGGTATCCTTGCATTGTGAGAAAATGCATGGACACAGATGTTCCCTCCACCATGTGGCACCTTGTGAGTGCTATGGTAGTCTTATAGCACTCCTTCCTAGCGCTATCCATAAACATCTTTTTTAAGTGCTTCCATAGTCTTCTTGGGTTTTAAGTCCAAGTATTTTGCTTGAAGCTAGTCACCTATGGAGGCTAGCATGAGACCGTGTACTTGGTTCTCTTGGTCTTCCCACTTTATTGCAACCTCACGCTCAGTATCAGTTGCCTTCTCACTTAATTTTGGGTTTTCACCATCCAAAATGTGAGATAGTTTTTCAATATTTAACACAATGTTGAGCTTGAGTTGCCAGCTATTGAAGTTGGAGCAATCATTGGCTAGTGGATGTTTTTCAATCATGGATTGCACAATAGGTTGAATAGTCGACATGCTACAAAGTAATTTATAAGGTTTTTATGTCAATTTTTATGTTTATACAAATTTGTACTACAAATAAACAAATATGTCCATAGTTGCAGTAATACAAGATCCTATCATTCATATATAGGCTAGCTAAGGGCTATCGTTCATGTTATAAACTCAAGGTAAGAGAACTTTTCTAATGATAACCATTTTGAGAATTTGCAAACTTTTTGCGTTTTTCAAACTTTTAGGATTCTTGTCGTTTTAATTAAGAGAGAATTTGATCCATCCTCTTCAGAAAAACTCATTTTCTCAAAACTGAGCGAGAACTCAAGTTTTGTTAAGAAAACTTATTTCATTTGATACAAGATACGATTGTTCATTGTATCCATGAATAAATACACTTGGTTTCCACTAAGGGTTAAATCACTTCATGTATTTGTTGATGGCTTAACAATGTTCGTCCTTATATCTCCCACTATTTCCAAAGATTGAGAAAATTCTCTCCCGCTAAGGGCGTGCAGAACATTTCTCGGCCGATGGCTTCAAGTGGATGAAACAAGAAAGAAAGGTCTTCTTAAATTTTAGTTTGGAGAATTAAGCAATTTATATGGTGACACTAAAATTTTCGCAGTCATGTATGTACTCTTTCATACATATCCTAACCATTCAATCACATGCATGCAAAAACTAAAAGGCTCCATGTACAATAAGCCATGAGCATAATCAATAAAAACAACTTTATTAATTGCAAAAATGATTCACATTTCATAAATCAACACGATGCATTGATGGGAGCATATAAACTCACTTATTCCTGCAAAACAAGGTAAGTGCAGCAATTGTACATATGCTATTTAGTTGATCCTACATGGCTCAATTAAATATTTCGAAAATCATTTGAAATCTTTTAATAATGATTCAAATATTTAAAATTTAAAAATATTTTAACCAAAGTTTATTTATATTTCCCAACAGAAAAACTTTAAGGGAAAGAAAAAACTTATTTCCACCTTTTGTTTTGTCAATTCCAAGTTGAATAATGATTGACATCATTTCATGCATTCATTTGTGTCTTATATCCATTATCTTGAACTTAAATAATGTTACATAATGAGTTTTATGTTTAAGTTTCAGGAATAAACATGTTTGAGGAGAAGAGGCATAAAAGGACCTAAAAGCAAGAAAAATGACTGAGTTATAAGACTTGGGGACTGAGATGCAAGAGAGAAGGACCCGGATGTAAGCCCAAAGAACCAATGAGCAAATCAAGAAACTCGACACCATCATGAGGAGTATTTTGGCAATTCAATTCGGGCCTAAACTCCAACAACCAACTTAGGTGCATCACACATTAAGATATCAAGCCAGACAACCACACGCCAAATCCAGACCCGATCCAGACTCCATAGACCGCTGATTGGCGGTTTGGGACCGCTGATTGGCGATCGGATCAAGTCCAAATCCTACAAGCTTCAGGTGGGTCATGTATTAGGGTGTTTTATGTCTATTTTGGTAGTGCGTTAGTCTCACATTGGGGGATTGTCCCTGATTACCTTTTGCTATGACTATAAATAGAACTCGTCATCTTCCCTTGTATTTGACTACATGCTTGGTGGTCATTCTCTCTACTTGAAGTGAAGCCTTGGAGCAAAAACTCAAGTAGGGAGATGCTACTTGTATTGTGAGTCTGAAATTAATAAAATTTTCCTTGTTATGTTGCTTCTTTCATGTTTCTTGCATGCTTAGTTAACATGTTTTTCTATCTTAAGATAACAATTACTTTAATGATTAGTGAGTACTTCCATCACCCTTTGGGGGTGGAGATGATGTTTATACATGATTGACATCATTTCATGCTCATATTTGTATCTTATATCCATTATCTTTCACTTAAACAATGCTATGTCATGAGTTTTATGTTTAGTTTTCAGGAATAAATAGGTTTGAAGAGATGAAGCATAAAAGGACCCAAAAGCTGGGAAAAAGGACTGGATTGTGAGATCTGGGGACCAAGATGCAAGGGAGAAGGACCTGATCGTAAGACAGAGGGACCTAAGAGTAAAACAGAATACTTCACACCATTATGGGGAGTATTTTAGCAATTGGATTCGGGTCGGAGCTCCAACAAACGAAGTAGATGCATCAAAGACCACCAAAAGCACACAGAAAAGCCCAGAATAAAACTCAACTGGATCCGGACATTTTGGACCGCCAATTGGCGGTCTGGATTAGTCCAGATCCGCCAAGATTTCTCCTGGACTTGTATTAATGTTCGTTTAGGCTATTTTTGGTGTTTGTTTAGTCCCACATCGGGGGATTGTCCCGGATTAGCTTTTTCCATGCCTATAAATAGAACTCTTCACCTCCTATTGTAATCACTCCATATTTTAAGTGGCTATTCTTCCTACTAGAAGTGAGGCCTTGAAGCACACACTAAAGTAGGAGGATGCTACTTTTAATGTGAGTCATTTTATCAATAAAGTTTTGTGTTTCTTTCATTGTTTATTTTATGCTTCTTTTATTGTTTGTGCATGTTTTAGTTTAATCGTCTTTTAATTCTAGCTTAGTTTTAATATGCTTTCTTTCCATAGTTTAATAATTAGTGTAATGTTTAGTGAGTAGTTCCATCCCCTTTGGGGGGTGGAGTAGATGTACATACATGCATTAGAGAATGGGATGAATGCTTTAATTTCAATGTGTTGATTAAACATGAATGTATGCTTGCTTGTTTAGGATAGAATTTATAACTTGATGAGTTTTGCCAAAATGATTAGACACCTCTCATGCTTGTTTAGGCTCTGAAATAAACAACTTGCATATGTAAATGTTAATCAACTAAGTTGGTGAATAGATTGATAGGTTTTGCCATAACATTTAGACACTTCCTATGCTTGATAAACACCATCTTCATGTGCTTAAAGAATGTATTCTACACCCACCTCTTTGCATGTGTGCACTCACTCCACCCCTTAGGGGTTTTCCATTTCTGAATTCCAGCACTTCTACTTTGCTCTTAGCTTAGTTATTATTTCATTGTTTGGTTCTTCCTTTCGCATTTCCTACTTCTTAGCGTAGTATAGAGTAGAGTAGCATAAACATCTTTCTCCCCCTATTTTTGCCACTTGATTTCGTACAAGCAAGAGGCTACTCACCTCCCTGAGGATGACCCGTACTTTCCACCGCTTCATCGCGGCCGTGCACTTGCGGTTTTAAATAAAACGTTCAACAAGTTTTTGGCGCCGTTGCCGGGGGAGGTGCCAGTCCAGACTCTTGTTTGGACGATTCGAGTGGATTTAATTTGTGTGTTGTAGTTTTTCTTTGTTTCAGGAGACTGGGAATAGCAAGTGGAGGCTACTGGAGAAATTTCCAGACGACCTGAGCACTTCAGACCGCCAATCAGCGGTCTGAGACCGCTAATCAGCGGTCTGGTGAGCTCTGTTCATCTTTTAATTTCTTGTTGTTGTTGCTCTAAATGATCTAGTTATCTGGGACTCAATTTGGCATGTTTTGACTTATAGTTCGTTCCCAGATCAATAATCAAACCTCCTTTAAGCAACTTGGACCCTAAAACTCAAAGCAAAAGATTAGGCATTCATTCTTGTTTAGGTCATGCATCATGTATGTGACTTAGGCATTTAGATATCTTTTATCTTAGCTTTATTTTCTGTTGCTGAGAGCTGGCGTGAGGTACGCACCTTCTACTCTCATTCATGCATTTCGTATGAACATGCATTAGTTAGTAGGAAGTGCATTGCAACAAGTGTGAGTTGAGCGTTGTTTGGAGAGTTGATTGCTAGATTTAGGACTCCAAAACGCTACTAAGGAGGGGCTGTCCCGTAAAAGATAAGGTGGGGGATTTCATCACCCTTTCCTTCGCCCCAAAAACCACACTAATCAAGAGCCTAATTTTAAAATCAAGTAGACATTGGCCTTAAGGAATTCGAACGCATTAGGAGAGTGATCCGGTCCCGACCGTCATGACCTGATCGGCGTTGCTCACTTTGTCGATAGTAGGAGAGACGAGATCCCCGGATCTTGGCTCACTTGCTGGGCTTTGTGGTCCTCGTTGTAGGGAGGTGAGGCGTGTTGAGGCCGTGTGACCTCGCAGTTAGGCGTCGTCTAGCTGTAAGGACCTATAGCGACCTTAGGATTGCTTGAGCCTTGTTTGCTTCTGTGCTTCTACCTGTACCCATCCGCCGTAGCATAAGGACTTCTTCCCTTCTCTCCTGAGTCATTCTTTCTCTCCTGTGTTCCCTCGTCTTCTCTTCTACGTACATTCTTCTTTTAAAAAAAAGAAAAAAAAAGTTTTGTTTTGTGTGTGTGCACCTTTGTGCATGCTTTCGTGGACACGAGACGAGAGTGGTCGTTTGACGAGGAGCGTTGTCAATCCGGCTTCGGTCATCGATTTCTCGACACCTCCCTCCTCTCGTGTCGCACGTAGTTCGGGTCCAATGGCTGCTAATTTCCGTGAGGAGGAGCAGTTGCTGGACCCACCTGTTCGACCAGTGCTCCCAGTTGTCGTTCCCATACCTCTACGTGATCGATGCTACCCGAGCCATACAGCTCTACCCTCATGCATCGTATTACCAGAGGCTAATGGGAACCATTTTGAGGTTAAGCCTCAATTCATTTCCATGCTCCCTCATTTCACTGGGAAAGGTGACCCCTATATCTTTCTCAGGGAATTTGAGGAGGTCTGTGCTATGTTCAAGCTGCAACAACTTAGCACAAACTCCATCCATCTTAGGCTCGTTCCTTTTGCACTAAAGGATGATGCCAAGAAGTGGTTGTACAGCAACAAGGCGAATTCCTTTAGGACTTGGGATGAGTTTCAATCTGCATTCCTCAAGAAGTACTTTCCTAATCATCGGACTCAAAAATTGAGGAACGAAATCAATTCGTTCTATCAACATGAGACCGAACCATTTCATGCATATCTTGAGAGGTTCAAAGAGATACTATCCTCGTGCCCTCACCATGGCATTGAGTTGTGGCGTCTTTGTCAGATTGTGTATGAGGGTCTTCACATCCCGTCCAGAACGCTCCTTGAGTCCATGTGTCAAGGAGAGTTCTTGGGAAAGGATGAAAGGGAGGCATGGGCCTTCCTAGAAGACCTCGCTGAGAAAACCATGCAGTGGGAGAGTGTGAGGGAACCACCTGCATCATCTAGTATAGGAGCGAGGATCGCGAATGCAAACTCAACTAGATCGGGTTCCGCATTTGCTATCGATACCACTACGGCCACCGAGGCGCGCATGGCGGCCTTAATGCGTCGTATGGATTCGATTGAGCTCCAAACCCAACAAAGTGCACCTCACATGTCCACATCTGGTCCAGTTCCTTGTCATTCATGTGGTAGGATAGGTCATGTAGAGAGCGAGTGTGAGTCCATTCCTCCTGAGATGGAGCGTGTCAACGCCATCTATGACAGAGCTAGGAATGACCCATACTCATCATCTTATAACCCTGGATGGAGGAACCACCCCAATTTATCATGGAACCAAAATAATGCCCTGGGTGGTCCTTCAAACTCCTCTAGACCACCTTACCAATCACACCAACCTCCCATGCATGCACATTCCTATCAGCCACCCCAAGCGCAAACCACCAATCCATCGGGTTTCCCAAATTCCAATAATATGGAAACTCGATTCAATTCGCTTGAGACCTTGACTCGTGGACTTGAAAACTCAATGAAAAATTTTATGTCTACCACAAGTCAAGTTCTCACTTCAAATCAGCAGACCATGAAATCTCTAGAGCTTCAGATGGGCCAATTGGCTCAGTCTGTACATGAAAGAGAGAGAGGGTCTTTTCCTAGCCAGCCTGAGGCTAACCCCCGTGTGTACCGGCAACAACACATGCAAAATGAGAATGTGGTCCCTCGGGGGAGGCAAGTGAACCATGTGGAGGAACCTGTTCACCATGTCAATTCCATTGTGACCTTAAGGAATGGAAAATAGGTTGACAATCACATTTCCTTGCCACACCCACCACCATCTATGCAGCCCCTCAGTGGGAATGGTGGTGAAGAAGAAGCTGAGGGTGAGGGTAATACACCAAAGCTTTCTTCTCAGGCACAACAGAAAACCTACCTGCCAAAAGCTCCCTATCCAAGTAGGTTAAACAAAAAGCAGAGTGACAACATGGACAAGATAGTAGAGGTGTTTAAGCAAGTAAAGGTTAACATCCCCTTGTTGGATGTCATCCAACAAATACCTCAATATGCCAAAGTGTTGAAGGATCTCTGCACAACCAAGAGGAAGACCAATGTTCCTAAGAAAGCATTCTTGGCTGCAAATATCAGCTCACTTTTGTCCAATCCCACTTACACAAAATACAAGGACCCTGGGTGTCCTACTATTCAGTGTACGATAGGGGACACTAGACTGAGCAATGTTTTGCTTGATTTAGGATCGGTGGTCAACCTCCTCCCATTCTCTGTTTATCAACAGTTGAACTTGGGAGAATTGAAACCAACTAAGATCACCCTCCAATTAGCGGATAGATCCATTCGTATTCCCATGGGGATTATCGAGGACGTGCTTATCAAAGTTGGAGATTTTATATTTTCAGTCGATTTTGTTGTCCTCGATACCAATCCTGTTGCGAACACCCACTCTCAAATACCTTTGATTTTGGGTAGACCATTTCTGGCAACCTCCAATGCCTTGATTAATTGTAGAAATGGTCTCATGAAGCTCTCATTCGGTAACATGAGTGCCGAGTTTCATGTGTTCAACTCTGGTAGGCAACAGGAACCCATGGATGAACCTTTAAATCTAAATCTCATCCGCCAACTGGAGAAAGCACCATAAAATCAACGAACACCCCTAACCCCAATGCAACCCGTTGAGAATGTTCATGGGCCCAGCGAAAACTCATTGCCTGTCTTCGCAATGCAACAGAGTGAGCTGGCCTCGAACATGAATGTCCAAAGGGAGTGTTCGTTGCATGATTCAGTTGAGAGTACTAGTGAGAGTGAGACACCTCATCATATGCCTATACCAGAAGGTGTCTCTACCTCATGTTCCATGGCCATTGAGCCATTTGAGCTTCATATTGACTCCAACAAGGACCCACCTATGACCGAGCTTATGCTTGATGATCTAAGTGATGGTGGGAGGTCCTTGTTGGATGACTTGGGGAGAAGCCACATTCTTAGTGATGCAGGTCTGCTGCATCCATCAAATGAGCCTGAGGAACTCATTCCGATGCACCCGCCTATTGGTTGGAGGGTTTTCTTCGATGAGCAATTAAACCCTAGTGAGGCAACACAACTTCATTCTTTGTTGCCCACACCCAACCAATATCATGAGGGGTTCGAGCCTTTCAGCGTTGACCTTTCACCCCGCATGACACCTCATAGTACCAGTGGAGTTTGCCCATCTCGGCAAGTCTCTGGTCCTCAAAACATGATGTTCTCATTTGATGTTCCTTGACCAAATGATTATGAGAATATCTTGGTTGATGTGTATATCTTGTAAAAAAAAGAAAAAAAAACAACAAAAAAAGAAAAAAACAACCAAAAAAACAACAAAAAAAGTGTGTAATAAAAGACTCCTTCAGTGAGCATCGATTGTTGTGGGCCCCAACCCTTGTGTACTTGGGCCCCAATTTCTTCACGTATTTATCTCCCTTCTTCAGCTTCTCACAGGTTTTGAGGGAATTTGGGTTTGTGTCCATCAACATGACCCTGAACGTCCCTTTGTACTTCATGTTGGTGAGATCTTTCCTTTTTCATGCATGTATCCATGTAGTATCTTGTTCACATTCATTGAGGACAATGCATGAAGTAGGTGTGGGGGTGTTTTACGTGTGTACATAGTCGAGTCTTTTTCCTTTGGTTTTATTTTCTTTTGTTTGTACTGCTAGAGTCATGTTAGTGTGCCGCATTTAACATTGATATATCTGCTTGCCATGATCCTTGGGTGACTTGTCTTCTTTTGCTTGCCTAGTGCTTTAAAATTTTCACATTTCTTTCAAAATCTTCATGTGTTTGTGAAAGAAAATGTTTTTGTGGGTTTTGCGTGTGTTTAGCATGTACAAAACCGTTGAGAGGCAAAGTAAAAAGAAAGCTCCCAAAATTGTCTTGAACTTGATGCATTAGGATTTCTAGTTTACTGGCTTTAGGTCTTATCGAGTCGTTAGGATGCACCCCGGTTTTCCCTCGGGGGGCGTGTAATCATAGGGTTTCAGCACTCAAACATTTAAAGAAGTCCACCATGAACCTAGTGAGTCAAATAATTCGTGTCTGTTAGTATAAGGAAGTTTGTCGTAGTCAAGGGCCCTTAATCTCTTTTTGTGAAACTTAAGTGTAGGGGTTTTGGTTCCCATGTAGATAAATAAGTGGTGTTCTCTCTTCTCGCACGGCTCCTATCACTCGGGAAAGTAAGTCTGAGGGGACTTTGTGCCTGGTGCTTTCGAGTCATCTGACTTGGGATGCACCGACCGAACTCTCGTTACACGGGTGGTAGGGATCGCCCTATGTGGAGATTTGGGGGAAGGTGTCCGTGATAGTGTAAGTCCTCATAGGCAATGATGCACGAAACCTGACCCTGGGAGAATCAAACACCAACAAATAAAATGCTCCAAAGAAAAAGAAACAAAAAAAAGAAAAAAAAAGTCAAATAAGAACCAAAATGGACTTTACACATTGTATCACATTCAGAAGTTAAGGTTGCCCATGTCTTTCACTTAATTCCTTAGTTAACTCTCACGAATAACTCATTAGGCTAGGTGTGTGGACTGATTACATATATAGAGTCGACCCGTAGTATTACCGCGTCCCATGATCGACAAAATAAGTCCAACGAGTCATGTATCTAGATTGATTTAATGCATCTTGTTCGGATTTTGTGGGTATATCCGCTGAAAACCCTCAGGAGACAACACTCCTCCTCCTTGGCGACAAGGAGGTTTAACGGCTTGTTGCACGTGCTAAGTGCAACCGTGATTCCTACGAAAGTGAGTTAGGATTTCTTGTTTTTCGCATGCTTTTCTCTTTCTTTGTTTTGCTCGGGACTAGCAAAAGCTAGGTGTGGGGGTATTTGATTGACATCATTTCATGCTCATATTTGTATCTTATATCCATTATCTTTCACCTAAACAATGCTATGTCATGAGTTTTATGTTTAGTTTTCTGGAATAAATAGGTTTGAAGAGATGAAGCATAAAAGGACCCAAAAGCTGGGAAAAAGGACTGGATTGTGAGATCTGGGGACCAAGATGCAAGGGAGAAGGACCTAATCGTAAGACAGAGGGACCTAAGAGTAAAATAGAATACTTCACACCATTATGGGGAGTATTTTAGCAATTGGATTCGGGTCGGAGCTCCAACAAACGAAGTAGATGCATCAAAGACCACCAAAAGCACACAGAAAAGCCCAGAATAAAACTCAACTGGATCCGGACATTTTGGACCGCCAATTGGCGGTCTGGAACCGCCAATTGGCGGTCTGGATTAGTTATTTTAGTTTAGTTTAGTTTGAATCACTCGTTGTTGTTTTCTTTCTCATTTCTTCTTACTAGTTTAGTGTAGCTTAGAATAGCATGATAAAATCTTTTCTCCCTTTATTCACCATTTGATTTTGCCCAAACCAGAAGCTACCCACCTCCCTACGGATCGATCCGTACTTGCTCCGTCTTCACCGACGGTTTTGCACTTGCGGTCTATACTTAATCGTTTAAACAAGTTTTTGGCACCGTTGCCGGGGAGGTGCCAGTCCAGACTCTGGTTTGGAGGATTCGAGTGAATTTAATTTTGTGTTGTAGTTTTCTTTGTTTCAGGACACTCTGAGGCTCAAGGGAAGGCATTAGGAGAAGTTTGGAGGCGAACAGAGCTACAGGGACTGCCAACTGGCGGTCTGGTGAGCTCCAACTTCCTCCTTTCTTCTGTTTGTTGATGCATCTGATATAGTGGTCTGGGGCTAAATTTGGCATGTTTTGACTTGTAGTTTTCCCTCATATCAATAATCAATCCCCTTTTAGGCATCTTGGATCCTAAAATCCAAAGCAAAAGATTATGCATTCTTGCATGTTTAGGTGATGCATCATGTACTTGACTTAGGCACATAGTTTGTCTTTTGTTTTAGCTTTACTTTTAGTTGTTGAGCGCTGGTGTGAGGTACGCATCTCCTACACTCATTCATGCATTTGGTATGACCATGCATTAGTTAGTAGGAAATTCATTGCAACAAGTGTGAGTTGAGCATTTGTTTGGAGAATTGATATCTATATTAGGACTCCAAAACACTAAGGAGGGGTTGTCCCATAAAAGATAAGGCGGGGGATTTCATCACCCTTTCCTTCACCCTAAAAATCACACTAATCAAGAGCCTAATTTTAAAATCAAGTGGACATTGGCCCCTAAGGATCTCGGGCGCATTAGGAGAGTGATCTGGTCGCGACCGTCATGGCCTGATCGGCGTCGCCCACTCTGTCAATAGTAGGAGAGACAAGATCTCCGGATCTTGGCTCACTTGCTGGACTTTGTTGTCCTCGTCGTAGGGAGGTGAGGTGTGTTGAGGACACGTCACCTCGCAGTTACGCGTCATATAGCAGTAAGGACCTATAGTGACCTTAGGTTGTTTGAGCCTTGTTTGCATGTGTGCTTCTACCGGTACCTACCCGCCATAGCATAAGGACTTCTTCCCTTCTCTCCTGGGTCATTCCCTCTCATCTGTGTCCTCCCGTCTTCTCCTCTACGCACCTTCTACTTTAGTTCTTAAAAAAATGTTCGTGTGTATGTGCACCTTTGTGCATGTTTGTGTGGGCACGAGACGAGAGTGGCCATTTGACGAGGTGTATCGCCAATCCTACCTCGGTAGTCAATTTCTCGACGCCTTCTCCTTCTCGTGTCGCACACAGTCTGGTTTCCATGGCGGCTCAGTACCGCGAGGAGGAGCAGTTGCTGGATCCACCTGTTCCACTTGTTCTTGTTCCCGTTTCTCTACGTGATCGATGCTACCTGAGCCGTACTGCTCTACTTTCGTGCATTGTATTGCTAGAGGCTAATGGGAACCACTTTGAGTTTAAGCCTCAGTTTATCTCAATGCTCCCTCACTTCACTGGGAAGGGTGATCCCAATATCTTTCTGAGGGAATTTGAGGAGGTCTGTGCAATGTTCAAGCTGCAATAACTTAGCACATACTCCATTCATCTTAGGCTTGTCCCCTTTGCACTAAAGGATGATACAAAGAAGTGGTTGTACAGAAACCTGGCTAATACCTTTAGGAGTTGGCATGAATTTCAATATGCTTTCCTCAAGAAGTACTTCCCAAATCATCGGACTCAAAAATTAAGGAACAAAATCAATTCATTTTATCAACATGAGACCGAATCATTTGATGCATACTTACAGAGGTTCAAAGAGATACTATCCTCATGCCCTCACCATGCCATCCAGTTGTGGTACCTTTGTCAAATTGTCTATGAGGGTCTTCACATCCCGTCCCGAACGCTCCTTGACTCCATGTGTCAAGGAGAGTTTTTATGAAATGATGAAGGGGAGGCATGGGATTTCCTAGAAGACCTCACTGAGAAGACCATGCAGTGCGAGAGTGTGAGGGAACCATCACCATCATATAGCATAGGAGCGAGGATCGCATACGCAAACTCGACTAGATCGGGTGTTGCATTTGCTGTCGATACCACTACGCCACCGAGGCACGCATGGCGGCCTTAATGCGCTGCATAGATTCGATTGAGCTCCAAAACTCGCAAGGTGTGTCACATATGTCTGCATCTGGTCCAGTTCCATGTCATCTATATGGAGGATAGGTCATATAGGAGGCGAGTATGCATCCATTCCTCCTGAGATGGAACATGTCAATGTCATCTATGATAGATCTAGGAATGACCCATATTCATCATCATATAACCCTAGATGGAGGAACCATCCTAATTTTTCATGGACCAAAATAAATGCCCCAGGTGGTCCTTCAAACTTCTCTCGACCACCTAACCGACCACATCAATCTCCCATGCATTCACAGTCTTATCAACAACCCCAAGCTCAAAACACCAAACCACCATGTTTCCCAAACTCTAACAACATGGAAACCTGGTTTAATTCGCTTGAGAACTTGACTCGTGGACTTGAGAACTCAGTAAAAAAAATTATGTCATCCACAAGTCAAGTCCTCACTTCGAATCAGCAGACCATCAAATCTCTGAAGCTTCAAATGAGTCAATTGGCTCAGTCTGTACATGAGAGAGAGAGAGGGACTCTGCCCAGCCAACTTGTGGCCAACCCTCATGCTCAGCATACATCCTTTCATTGGGTTGTACATATCTTTAACAAAAAGAAAAAAAGAAAAAATAAGAAGTGAAAAATAAGAAAAATAGTGAAAAAGAAAAAAATAGAAATGTCTTTTGATATTTTTCCATTTTCTTTCGTTCAAAACGCGTCTTCTTTACCCTACCAATAATCTACCCCAACCCAAATGTGTTTTCTTTCTCTGGCCACCTCCCAAAGAAATCCCTAGGCCATATATGATGACCAGACCGCCAAACAGCGGTCTACAACCGCCGATCACTGGTTGGTTGTGCTGATATTTTCCTGTCTTTGCGATGGGGGTTGTTATTTTAGTGGCGCGTCATTTGCTGTTGGTTTGAAGGATTTGTATTGCTCACGTCGGCGTGCTTCAGTCTCCACCCCTCGAGCGGCGTGTTCGTCTCTGCCTCCACTTGTTCCTCCGTTAAATCTCACCAAGGTAGGTACAGGTATGGTCAGCCCACATTTAATTCCAGAACTTAATTTTGCCTCCCTGATTCACGATTTCAGAGAACCCTTCTACGATAGAATCGTAGCAAAAGGGCCGTATCATTTATTGTATGAGGGTGATGAAACCATGTACGTAGAACGTCTCGTACATGAGTTTTATTCTAAACTCGAGTTTAATCTCACTCTTAGAGGGGTGAAACACACCGTGACACCCCAATTTATCTCCGACGTGACGGGGATCCCCTCAGTCGATGATCTTGCGCCCACTCGTGACATTAATTTTTACTGATCTATGCTTGGGCGCGAGCAACCCATTTCATCACATTGGGGGATACCCAATGCGCACATCTACTCCAATGTGTACATTGTAGCCAGGTGGGTATCGAGGAATGTGTTGGGCCAAGAGCGGATATCCACATTCTTCACACCTAGTTTGCAAATAGTGTATAGTCTCATGGATGGTTCACCTCACTGTATTTGTCGAACGTTGTTCGATATTTTGGTGAACGCCAAGCTTAAAGAAATACATTGTTTACCTACTCTGGTGACCTAATTTTGTTGCATGTTGGACATCCCACGATTTGAGCGCTTGCTGCGGTGCCAAGGCATCGACGTCGAGGTTGCAAAGATGACCTCGTCATTTTGTCATTGCCTTCAAGAGGCATGGGTGCCTGATTACATGGAGGAGAGTGTTAGAGCCAGTTCCCTAAACTCATCTGTGAGCTCGGGAATGCTTTTTAACACCGACACTTTTGAGATGACGGTGGAGCAGCAAAATGTTATTGTGGCCAAGCAAAACTGGAAGATTTATAGGAAGTTATCGGCTCTTGAGCGAGGTACCTCTTCGAACACCTCTGGCCGCCATCATTAGTCTGGTACACCCTATCCATGCATTAGCGTCATTCTGCCATACATTTAGGACAATGCATGAATTAGGTGTAGGGGTGTTTTCACGTATGTACATATTTTGTGTGTCTTTTGTTTTATTTTGCTTTCTTTTGTTTACATTTCTAGGGTCATGTTAGTGTGCTGCATTTAATATCGATATATCTGTTGTCATTATCCTTGGGTGACTTGTCTTCTTTTGCTTGCCTAGTGCTTTAAAATTTTCATTTCTTTCAAAAATCTTCATGAGTTTGCGAAAGAAAATGTTTTGTGGGTTCAGCGTGTGTTTAGCATGTGCAGAACCGTCGAGAAGCAAAGTAAAAGGAAAGGTCCCAAAATTGTCTTGAACATGATGCATTAGGATATCTAGTATACTGGCTTAAGGTCTTATCGAGTCATAAGGACGCACCTTGGTCTTCCCTCGGGGGGGGGGGGGGGGGGCGAGTAATCATAGGGTTTCAGTACTCAAACAAATAAAGAAGTCCACCCTGTACCTAGTGAGTCAAATAATTCGTGTCTATTAGTATACAGAAGCTTGTCGTAGTCGGGGACCCTTAAAGTCTTATTGTGAAACTGTAAATGTAGGGTTTTTGTTCCCATGTAGATAATAAATAAACAAGTGGTGTTCTCTCTTCTCGTACGGCTCCTATCACTTGGGAAATTAGGTCCGAGGGGACTTTGTGCCTGGTGCTTTCTAGTCATCTGACTTGGGATACACCGACCGAACTCCCATCACACGTGTGGTAGGGATTGACCTATGTGGATATTTGGGGGAAGGTGTACGTGATAGTGTAAGTCCACATAGGTAATGATGCACGAAACCCAATCTTGGGACAATCGAACACCAACTAGTGTAAATCATAATGCTCCAAAAAAAACAAAAAAAACAAATAAGAACCTTAATGGACTTTACACTTTGTATCACTTGAGGATGTTACAGTTGCCCATGTCTGTCACTTAAGTCCTTAACTAACTTGCACGAATGGTTCATTAGGCTAGGTGTGTGGACTGATTATATATAGAGAGTCGGCCCGTAGAATTACCGTGTCCAACGAGTCGTGTTTCTAGGTTGAATTGTGCATCTATGTTCGGATTTTGTGGGTGTATCCACTGAAAACCCTCAGGAGACAACACTCTTCCTCCTTGGCTACAAGTAGGTTTAACGACTTGTTGCACATACTAAGTGTAACCGTGATTCCGACAAAAGTGAGTTAGGATTTCCTTGTTTTACGTATGCTTTTTCCTTTCTTTCATTTTTCCCTTTCTTTGTTTTGCTCGGGACAAGCAAAAGTTAGGTGTGGGGTATTTGATTGACATCATTTCCTGCATTCATGTGTGTCTTATATCCATTATCTTGAACCTAAACAATGCTAAGTAACGAGTTTTATGTTTAATTTCTGGAATAAACAGGTTTGAGGAGAAGAGGCATAAAAAGAACCTAAAAGCAAGAAAATGACTGAGTTGTAAGACTTGGGGACTGAGATGCAAGAGAGAAGGACCCGGATGTAATTCCAAAGGACTAAGAGCAAATCAAGAAACACCACACCATCATGAGGAGTATTTTGCCAATTTGATTCGGGCCTAAACTCCAACAACCAACTTGGGTGCATCACACATTAAGATATCAAGCCAGACAACCACACGCCAAATCCAGACCCGATCCAGACTCCATAGACCGTTGATTGGCGATCTCGGACCGTTGATTAGTGATCGGGTCAGGTCCAAATCCTACAAGCTCCAGGCAGGTCATGTATTAGGGTGTTTTATGTCTATTTTGGTAGTGCATTAGTCTCACATTTGGGGATTGTCCCTGATTACCTTTTGCTATGCCTATAAATAGAACTCGTCCTCTTACCTTGTATTTGACTACAGGCTTGGTGGTCATTCTCTCTACTTGAAGTGAAACCTTGGAGCAAAAACTCAAGTAGGGAGATGCTACTTGTATTGTGAGTCTGAAATTAATAAATTTTTCCTTGTTATGTTGCTTCTTTCATGTTTCTTGCATGCTTAGCTTAATTTCCTTTCATTAAATCTAGTAGGCTTAGTTAACATGTTTTTCTATCTTAAGATAACAGTTACTTTAATGATTAGTGAGTACTTCCATCACCCTTTGGGGGTGGAGATGATGTTTATACATACAATAAAGAATGGAAATGAATGCTTTGTTATGAAATATGTAGATAAATGTGAATGTATGCTTGCTTGTTTAGGATAGAACATTTGACTTGATGGATTTTGCCACAACTATTAGACCCCTCTCATGCTTGTTTAGGTTCTTAAATAACCAACTTGTGTATGTTAATGTTAGACAACTAGGTTAGTGATTGGATTGATAGGTTTTGCCATAATCATTAGACACTTCCTATATATGAAAACACAATCTACATTCGTGCATATTCAATGCATTCTTCACTATCTTATTGCATGTGTACACTCACTCCACCCCTTAGGGGTCTCTCTTCCTGATTTGCAGGTTTGCATTAAGTTCTTTAAGTTTAGTTTGAATCACTCGTTGTTTCTTTCTTTCACATTTCTTTTTACAAGTGTAGTGTAGCTTAGATAAGCATAATCGAATCTCTTCTGCCTTTATTCGCCATTTGATTTCGTCCAAACCAGAAGCTACTCACCTCCCCGCGTATCGACCCGTACTGGTCCCGTCTTCACCGACGGTTGTGCACTTGCGGTCTAAACTTAATCGTTTAAACAAATAATCATATATACAAAATGAAAATTCCACAAAATTTAGACACAAGTCTAAAACTTGATTCTAAAATTCATATGACATGTTTCAAAAACATTTAAAACTCTCAAAAGAAAAATTAGAATCGTAATTGACAAATCAGTCCTATTTCGTGATTTTCTTTGTTTCTCCATAAAGATCAGAATTAATCCATTGATCTTAATGGTTAATATATTATCTAACATTACGAACTAATATAGAAACATGAAACAAAAAAAATGCAAGATTCAATTTGATGCATCCATCAAAATGCCAAAAATGACTCAAAAAGACAGAATTCTTGAATTCCTTAACTAAGAGATGGTAAACTAGACATACTTAAATAGCCTAATCATTCAAAATATGAAGAAAAGCTCTGATACCACTGTAGGATTTCGTGCCTATTCTTGGGTATATTTTTTTTATACACAAGCAAGAACATTTTCATATTTATTCAATAATTTATGTTCAGGACTACCTAAAGTATTTCAATAAAATATTTACTACAAAATATTAAGATGCATAAATTAAATCATACCTAAAAGGATTGTCAAATCTTTTTGAATAGTTAGAAGTCGATTTGCACCTTGAATCGCCCGAGGAATTTTCTCCAAGTGTTCACCAAACTCTAAACAAGATTAGAATGATCGAAGCTTGTCAATCAAATCCAATCCAAGGTTAGAATCCGCCTAATTACCCCTTCTATGTCACCAAATTCTTGAATCTCTCAATCCCAATCACACAATTGGTTTAAGAGAGATTTAATGGATGGATGGAGAGAAAAAGAAAACGCTATATTTTCTATTGATCTTATATATTGTCAAGGGAAGAAGGAGAGGTTTATATAGAAAACCTCCCATAACTACCACATGCATGAAACAACCACACGATTCATAGTAGTTTTTATATCTACCAATCACATTTTGAGACATCATCTTCTAACCAAAACATAGGTTGAGTCCTTCCAATAATTTAGCAACCACCTTTAAAATTAATACGGGTACACAGTCGACCGCTACCTCAAACGGTCAACCGTTTAATTACCAAGAAAAGTTCTTGATAATTTCTATCGGACTGTGCGTCTTACAGTCGACTGTTTCGCTACCAAGAAAAGTTCCTAATAATTTTGATCAACCGTGTTCCGCGTCGATTGATCATTTCCAACGCTCTAAAACTTACTGAAAAATTCGGTCAAACAAAGTTCCACGCTCAGTCGACTATTTCCAATTCCAAAAGCTACTGAAAATTTTGGTCGACCGGTTCACAGAACCGTCGACCGTTTATCTCAGTTTCTGCCTTTGCATTTTGAGGTTTGGGGTTTCAGGAAATTAATATGTTATAATGTTTCGGATCATATTATATTATGCAATATATTATCATATATAATGTCAAACATTATACACCCTATAATATATATACATCTCATAAAAATTTATTTGTTATTCTAACCATGTCGTTATTATGACATATTAATTTTATCATTTTACAATATGTACATCATTTCATATGATATGAAATCTAATACATCACATAAAATACAAAATCATATTTCTTCTTTTCCAGTTTTGTTGTGTGACTTAAAGGATGATCTAAGTTATGTTGGAAATGATATAAAATATTTTATATCATATACTATAAATGGTATCTTGCTACACATTATACCATTTACAATGCCCTAAAAGTTACTAAAAAATCCAGTCGAACAAAGTTCCACGCCTGATCGACTGTTTCCAATTCCAAAAGTTACGGAAAAATTAGGTCGACTGGTTCACGGAACGGTCGACTGTTTATCTCAGTTTCTGCCTTTGCAATTTGATGTTTGGGGTTTCAGGAAATTGATATGTTATAATGTTACGGATCACATTATATCATGTAATATATTATCATATATAACGTCAAGACATTATACCCCATAATATATACATCTCATACGAATTATTTGTTATTCTAACCATGCCGTTATTACAACATATTGATTATTTTACCACATGTGTATTATTTCATAACACATGAAACTTAATACATCATATAAAATATAAAATCACATATCTTGTTTCCCAATTTTGTGGTGTGGACTATAGGATGATCTAAGTTGTATTGGCAATGGATATAAAACGCTTTATATCATAAACTATAAGCGGTATCTAGCTACACATTATAGTTACCCAAATAACAAAGATATTTTGTTCACTAGAATAGAACACGATCCATTTAGTGATATGTAATAATATCACTTGTGTCTATCCCATACCTCATGATATTAGCAATATTATACAATGTAGGAATGTGTGATCTTTGTATTATATATTCTTTTCTTGATCTCTTAAGCAAATTATAAATATGTAACTATACATAAGTTACATTGTGCACATTATAATTTTTTTATATCAATGGACCCATTAATATCATCACTCAAGTCAAGAGGGCTAATGATAATCTTTTGACATATATCTTTCTCCCGCACAAGTTATATATGACCGATTAATACATTTATCACTATGTGCACTGATAGTTTTTGATAATAATCAAATTATATTCTTCTTATATGAAAAAGATATAATTGTCATATCTTATTATTCAAAGACACAATGAAAACATTAATGGAATTAACACAATTTCATAATGTTTCATTTATTATGATTATTCAATATATAAAGAAGAAAAATTGTTTTATATACTCATGTTGTTAAGTACTTGTAGAGCTACAATACTACTTAACCAACATGACAATCTTATCTTGGTAAATAATATTTCATGTTAATTACTATGATTAAGGGAGATCAAAACCCGGTTCGATCCGGACCCTGGAGACAGACTGAGTTCCGGTCTGGGTTTGGTTAATTTTTAAAATTTTAATACAAAAAATCCGGTCCGGACCGGATGTGACCGGTCCGGTCTCCGGTCTGGATCCTGGAGATGGTTCGGGTTCGGTCCTGGACCGGTGCACACCCCTAACTATGCTTGTCAATTACTTTTGAGGTATGTAATCCATTATCTTTTAGAATTCTACAGTTAATGACCAAAAAATTTCTTCATTAACTCTTCCAAAAGATGAATACATTGCTCAATAAATAAAATGCTTAGACATTCAATTCATAATAAAAAGACATATAAAAGAAAACTTTTAGAACACACATTCATTTCAATCTCCCACTTGTTATCAAAGTCTTCCACACATTTATAATTTATAAGACTGTAATAACTAGGGTAACCCTCTCATCTTACTCATCAAGCCACTTTACAAGGTTCTTAAAACCCATGGACTCGAAATGCATTTCACCTTTAGCTTGAGATAAGGGCTTGGTGAATGGATCAGTTGTGTTACTATTTGTGTCCACCCATAAGAAATTTATTTTGCCTTCGTCGATGAAATCACAGGTGACAAAATACTTGCAATCCATGTACTTCACATTGTGATGTGATTTAGGATCCTTGATTTCTGAGATAGATGCAATATTGTCGCAAAACAGCTTTATGGGTCCTTCAGGTTAGGGGACTACTCTAAGTTATTCAAGGAACTTCTTCATCCACACTCCCTATTTGCTTGCCTTGGCGACAACCATCACTTCTGAAGTGGTGGTTGAGTGAGTCGTTGTAGTATGTTTCCAGCTACGCCAACTCATTGGTACATTGCCCTTTTTGGAGTAGTTTCATATTTAACATTTCCAAGACCTTGTCAATGTAAGTACGTTGACTTAGGCCAATGAGTCTACGAGATTTATCTTTATATATCTTGATCCCCAAGGAAGCTCCCTCCCAAAAAAGTGGGTTGGCTCCTCGTGCCTGGGACCTTTTGCTCATTCCTTCTTACTGCCAGCTTTCGACAGAATGATCATGATGGAGCTTGATTCTTCTTCAAACCCACGCTTGAGAACGAAATTCAGATTTTCGAAGCCAAATAGCACTATAGAATCAGGGCCTTGCCTGTACTCCTTTTCTCCCGTTGTAAATCATCAAACTCTGATGAACGACGAATCCGGTCGATCCCCCGAGCACTCTCGGTCGACCGAATTCCACCAGGAAATTCCCCCAACTCTCACCACAAATCTGGTCGAACGCCGGAGCACTCTCGGTCGACCGAATTTGTCCAGAGCATTCCCCCACGCTCCTCAACAAGTCCGGTCGACCAAAACCTCCTTCGGTCGAACCGACCACTATTCCAACTTAAGTCGCGGTCGGACGAAGTCAATGAGCGGTCGACCGTTTAGATGGTCAACGCCCTCAACCGACCTATGACAGTGCACACGGTCGAACGGCTAAGGGGCCCCATTCGACCGAAAACCACCAGGCTTGCCTCCTATGCACGGTCGGTCGACCGCCCCAAGGGCATCGTTCGACCGATGTGAGGCAGAACCCAAAATCTCAATACGAACGGTCGACCGTTTTGCACCAACCGGTCGACCGATCAGGCAGTAAAATCTGTTGCACGTTTACTTGCGATGAACCGGAAGGCCTACCGTCGACTTCCAAATACTCACGATACTTAAGTGAGCGAGTTGACATACCGGAAGGTTTGAAGAAACCTTAGATGAACCACGACGACGCCTCCACGAGCACGCCTCCCCAAAATCACGATCCGTCGACGAACCTCGCGTCTAAACCACGATCAACCCTTCCTCGACGATCAACCCTCACGATTCCGCCTCTGTCAACCTCCACCAACCAACCACGAACACGGCACACGAGTGAGGTTGAGAGAGAACCAAAACGTGCGGAAAGGGTTAAGAACCAACAACTCACCACAAGCCACCAACACCCGCCGACCACCACCGCTCGCCGGAGCACACTGTGGGAGAGAGAGAGAGACGTGAGCAACAGAGAGAGAGAGAGGGAGAGGAAAATACCAATAAATATCTCTCACCCCTTCAATCCCATCCATCCATTCCATCTCCAAATCATCTCAACCCTCCATCCATCACCACTCCATCTCCACCCTCCATCCAATCATCTTCAATCCCAGCCATCCAATGCAACTCCTACTAACACCACCTAACAACAATAATCACTCAATTAGGATTAGGATTAGGATAAGATCCTACAATCCACCCTCCTTAAAGAATTTCATCCTCGAAATTAAAACTGAAGCTCACCACATAACTCCGGGAACTCCTTCCGGACCTTCTCTTTAATCTCCCAAGTGGCCCCTCGCTCACTATGGTGTTGTCATCTGACCTTCACCATAGGAATGGTCCTCCTCCTCAACTGATGCTCCATCCGATCCACAATCTCAACCGGTCTCTCCTTAAGAGACAAATCTTGTCGGATCTCTAGAACCTCCAACTGAATCACATGAGAGGATCTGCTACGTACTTCCTCAACATCGAAACGTGGAAGACGTTGTGAAGACCCAAAAACTGTGGCGGCAACGCAACTCTGTACACAACCTATCCAACCCGATCAAGAATCTCAAACGGTCTGACATACCTCAGACTGAGCTTCCCCTTCTTCCCGAACCTCATCACTCCTCGATATGGTGAAATCCTCAGGAAGACATGATCACCTACCTCAAACTTCAGCTCTCGCCTACGCCTATCAGCATAGCTCTTTTGCCTGCTCTGAGCTGTCGCTAGTCTCTGCTTGATCACATCAACCTCCTCAGCATACATCTGCACAATCTCAGGACCAACTAGTTGTCTCTCGCCTACATCACTCTATCATACCGGTGATCTACAAGGTCTCTCGTACGATGCCATCCCAATGCTCGAATGGTAGCTGTTGTTGTAGGCGAACTCGATCAACGGCAAATGCTCGTCCCAATGACCTGCCCAATCCAAAGTAAATGCCTGCAACATATCCTCTAGCGTCTGGATAGTCCTCTCAGACTGACCGTCTGTCTGCGGATGAAATGCTACACTGAACTTCAACTGAGTCCCTAAGGCTTGCTGCAAACTCCCCCAGAATCTGGAAGTGAACCTCGGATCTCGGTCCGAAATAATACTCACGGGCACCCCGTGCAGTCTGACGATCTCCTCAATATACAACTTAGCTAGACCCTCCAGAGGCAAAGTTGTCCGAATAGCTAAGAAGTGTGCCGACTTGGTCAGTCGATCGACTATAACCCAAATCACGTCATGGAATCCTCTCGTCCTCGGCAGCCCGGTGACAAAATCCATCGTCATGTGCTCCCACTTTCACTCTGGAAGCTCGATCCTCTGCATCGGTCCTGTAGGTCTCTGGTGCTCAATCTTCACCTGCTGACAAATCAGACATCTATCAACGAACTCTGCGATCTCCGTCTTCATCCTCTTCCACCAGAAATTCCTCTGAAGATCTCTATACATCTTCGTGCTACCCCGGTGGATCGAATAACGGGATTTGTGCGCCTCCTCCAGCATATCCTTCCTCAGATCTCCTCCCTTCGGCACCCAGACACGACCTCTGAACCTCAGCCCACCATCAACTCCAATACTGAAGTCTGACCCATCTCTGGCGGCTAACTGTAATAACCTGACTAACTCATCATCAGCACTCTAAGCCTGAACAATACTCGAGACCAACGGAGGCTCCACTCTCAGCCCAACAATCATCGCACCTCGCGACTCATCGGTGAACGGTCTCCATTCGGTCAACGCCTCAAGCAGCTTCCACTCCTCGATACAAAGACTTGTTGCGGTAACCTCCACCTTCCTGCTCAAGGCATCAGCAACTGAATTCGCCTTCCCCGGATGGTACGAGATGGTGAAATCATAATCCTTAATCAGCTCGAGCCATCTACGTTGTCTCATATTTTCAGCTCCTTCTGCGAAAACAGATACTTCAGGCTCTGATAATCTGTGAACACCTCGAACTGCACGCCATACAGGTAATGCCTCCAAGTCTTCAAAGCATGCACGACTGTAGCCAAGTCCAAATCATGAGTGGAGTAGTTCCTCTCGTGCACCTTCAGCTGCCTCGAAGCATACGCAACCACCTGCCCGTGCTGCATGAGTACGCATCCCAGTCCAACGTCTGACGTGTCACTGTAAATTACAAATCCACCACTGCCACTGGGAAGTGTCAGAACTGGAGCAGTCGTCAGTTGACTCTTCAGTTCCTGGAAACTGTCATCGCACTTTTGGGACCACACGAACTTGACGCCTTTCCGCGTCAGAGCCGTCAACGGCGAAGCCAACCTGGAGAAATCCTGAATAAAGTGGCGATAATAACCCGCCAGCCCCACAAAACTCCTGATCTCTGCCACACTAGTAGGGGCTCTCCACAGCGTCACAGCCTCAACCTTCGCTCCCGATACAATGTGTCCCAGAAAGGCGACACTGCTTAGCCAGAACTCGCACTTCGAAAGCTTGGCATACAACTGATCATCCCTCAAAATGCCAAGCACAACTCTCAAGTGCTCTCGATGTTGCTCCACATCTGGCGAATAGACCAAAATGTCGTCCACGAAGACAATCACAAACCGGTCGAGGTACTGACTGAACGTCTTGTTCATCAAATCCATAAACGCATCAGGCGCGTTCGTCAACCCGAACGACATCACCCAAAACTCGTAATGCCCGTACCTCGTCCTGAACGTTATCTTATGCACATATGCCTCTCTGATCCTCAACTAATGATAACCGGATTGCAGATCAATCTTCAAGAAGACCTTCGCTGACTGCAACTGGTCAAACAAGTCCTCGATCCTGGGCAAGGGATACTGATTCCTAACGGTAACTTTGTTCAGCGTCCTGTAGTCAATACACATCCGCAGCGATCCATCCTTCTTCTTCACGAAGAGTACCGGCACTCCCACAGGTGAGACACTGGGGCGGATAAACCCTGTATCCATCGGATCCTGCAACTGCTTCTTCATCTCTACCAGCTCGGCAGGTGCCATCTGATACGTCGCCTTCGACTGCGGCGTAGTCCCAACCACCAAATCAATCCCAAACTCGATCTCTCTCTGAGGCGGCAACCCGAAGACATCATCTGCAAAGACCTCTAGAAACTCCTGAACTATCTCAATGTCTTCCAATCTCCTCGCCTCTAGATCTGGAACTACCAGAGTGGCCACGAAAGCTCTGCAACCCTTCTGCAACAACTTCAATGCCCTCAATGGTGATACGACTACTCGGCCTCCTCTTTCCTTCGTCCCCATGATCAGCACATCAGGTAGACCCTTCCTCGGGATCAGAATCTTCTTCTCCCGGCACAAAACTCGCACATCATACTGGGATACCCAATCCATACCCAGCATGACGTCGAAGTCCTCCATCGGCAACAAGATCAAGTCAGTCGGAAACTCCGGATCTTGCGAAACAATCGTGGCGCTGGGGAGGAAGCTCCCCACAATGCCCACCAGACCCAAGGGTGTGCTGACATCCAACGTGGCAGTCAACATCGCAGGGGTACGACCCAACACGCTCACAAATCGCTCCGAAATGAATGAGTGTGTGGCCCCACAATCAAACAGCACTCTCACACTCAACCCAGCAACAAAGAGTGTACCTTCCACCACCGTGCTGGCATCTCTCGCCTCATCCGCCTGGATGGTAAAGACCCGTCCAGTCCTCTGACCCTGCTGTGGCGGTGCGAAAGGTCGGCGACCTCCGCCTCTGCATGCTGCTGGCGGCCCTGAATGGCTGCTGGACCCGCCTGGCCCACTCGAACAGTCTCGCACAAAATGGTCTGGCTTGCCACACCCGTGACAAACTCCACGGCCCCAACACTCTCCGGAGTGCACTCGGCCACAACCTTTGCACGCCTCAGGCTGGCGTGATCCACCTACTCCAATCCGGGGCCTCTTGCCCGGGTTTCCTGCTAGCGGAGCACCCGGACGTCCACTGACCTTCCCCGGTGCTCTCCTGGCCTCAGCATAATTCTGCTGGTAATCCTGATCAATGATCATCGCAAACCTCACGGCATCGGCCAGCGTCTGTGGCATACTGTACGTCACCTGAGTACGGAGGTGCTTCCTCAGCCCCCATGTAAATTTCCACGCCCTCTGCAGCGGTGTCACACAGATCTCCGGACAGTAACGCTCCAGCGCGTTGAACCTTTTGGTATACTCAGCCAGGGTCGCCTCTCCCTGCTCGAGGGTCATAAACTCCTCTCTCCTCCCATCTCTGACATGCTCTGGGAAGTACTGCTCATTGAACTCCCGCAGGAATTCCTCCCAGTTGACATTCGTCCTGCCTTCAAACACCACCGCAGATGTGGTCCTCCACCAGTTGGACGTGTCTCCGCCCAACACATACGCTGCCAAGCCTGCCTGCCGGACCCAGTCCTCCGCAGCCTTAGACTCTCCTCTACCATCGAAGGTGGCGGGTGTTATCTCATAAAGCGGTCGAGCATCGCTCCTGCCGCTGCTGGCTCTCCTCTGCCTTACTGGGGATCCAACATCGCACCCAGTCGCCCCACCGTGTCATAGAGCATCCGCCTCTCCTCTGCCCAGTCCGTGCCCCTAGTCTCACCGCTGGTGCTACGGTCCCATGGGGGAGGTCTCACGCGTCTCAGAGGCATCTATACACAAAGAAAACAACACACGTCAAAAACCATGAATGCATGAACTAATGCAAACTCTAAAACTGTAAGGGTGGCTTCCTTGGACAAGGACACTGGAAACGACCGCTCTGATACCAAGTTGTAACATCCTCTAACAGTGGAAGAATTTAAAATTTTAAATAACACACACTAGTGCAGAATAGGCTATACTTGTCGCCCAATAGACGTCGGCCGTTATAACCACCGACGTCTAGTGGGGAGAGGACAGAATGGACGTTGGTCTTCATTGAGGCCGACGTCTATGTAGTACTATAGACGTCGGGTTTGGGAATAACACGTTTAGCCGACGTCTATAGGGTATAGACGTTGACCTATAGATGTCGGCCTTTTGTGTACCTTGTGAATCCGACATCTATAGGGTATAGACGTCTCCCTATAGACGTCAGACGTAATGTAAGACCGACGTCTATACTCCATCCCTATAGACGTCGAGGTATAGACGTCGGCGTTATATAACATCCGACGTCTATATGTCTTAAAGAAATCGGACATACGCATTTTCTTTCATTCATTTCAGACGAAACCCACCCAAACCCTAGTTGTCCCGCGACCGACCTCCGACCGATCCGCACTGTCTCCGGCACCGCTGTGAGCTCCCAAGCTCTCCTCCACTTCTCCGACCCTCTTCTCCTTCTTCCTCCGTCTCTCTCCCCATGTAAGTTTTAAGTTCGTTTTTGGTTGTTTTAAGTTCGTCTTCCTCCGTCTTTCTCCACATATTCTTTCTAAGTTATCCTTCATCTCGTGCCGTTTACAACCGTCACCGTATCACCTCCGCGACGTCTTCGGGAACCACAAAGACCTCCTCCGGCATCACAACTTTTCACTCCTCTGGTTCGTGCTTAACCACATATAGAAAAATCATATTGTTTGATTAGGTTGTAATGGTGTTCGGATATATTTAGATATGTTTAGATATGTTTAGATTGTGGTGTTTAGAAATATTCTTAAACTTGTAAAAATATTTCATATGTTTAGATATGTTTAGATATGTTAAGAAAGAGTGAAAATCCCATGAAAACATACATAGTGGTGAAGAATTTTCAACAAAGTTTATAGTTGAATGGAGTGTGATCATTGTGTGAATGTTAAATTCATTTGATTTGACTCATTCATTGGATTGATTTGGTTTGGATTGAGTTGGGTTGGTTGGATGATTTAACCAAACTTTGTTTTCATTGGATTGATTTGGTTTGGATTATGTGAAGAATTTGGTTTGGATTGAGTAGAGAAATACATGATGTGAATGTGAGTAGATAACTAGATATACATTTTTCTTGTTGATTTCAGGATTTGAATAATTTTACATATCAAATTTTAAGTGGAGATTCTGCCAAAATTTCAATAAAATTTTATTCCCAATTATTATTAATAACATGATAGTTTGTGTTTAAAATGTTTTTCTGTCAATTCAAGTAATTATTTTTAATACTTGCTTTTAATATTTTAAATGTTTATTGCCTTAATTTTTTGAATTTTTAATATTATGATAATAACTCATTGCCCCCCTTAAACTACTTGGCCTTTAATAACCCAAAGCAAAAGATTAGACAATATTTGCTAAGTCATTCATCATATAGGATTTGCATGCATTGTATTTTTCTATTATTTACGATTTCTGTCGTAGATTGCTGACGTAAGGTACGTACTATCTTTCACTCATCATTCATTAGAAAGCACGCATTAGTTAGTAGGACTTGCATTGGAACAAGAGTGAGGTGAGTGTTTGTTTGGTGTGTTGTTTGTTAGATTAAGGTATTGATGCATTGCATACATTGCATCATATGTCTTTCATTTAGATTACTTTTATATCAATAAATGCTACTAAGGTATGTGTTTAGTCTTATTTACAGAATACAGGGACCCGAATGCAAATTACCCACATCCCGAGTATCAACGCGTGCAAAAGACTCATTTCTATCATAAAGACCAAGCTCAAGATTATCGGGTTACGAATGGAAATGTATCCAAGCATAAAAGCATTCAAGATCTAATTACAAAAAGAACAAGGACTTAAGCACAAAAGTAGTCGGGGACTTAATTGCAAAAAGCCAAGGACCTAATTGCAAATTACGAGTAGCTTTTATTATTATGGAGAAAATCTAAAGAAAATCAATGTGGATCTCCAAATATATAAAGAAATAAAGTCGGAGCTCAAAAGAAAGGAAAGAATCAATCCAGATGCGCAAAGGATATTGAAATCATACCATAAACACACAGGAAAAATCCGGATTAAATCAGAGCTAAAAAGGTGGCGAATCCGCCGCACCTTATGTACAAAATGCGGCGAATCCGCCGCACCTTATTAGATTCATGCTCTAAAATTTTTACCGGTTGCGTGTTGACGCGTGTACTTTCCTATTTTATACCTAAGTCCCTTGTACCGGCTATAAATAGCCCTGAAACGATGTTGTGAGAGTCCTTAGCTTATGTTCTAGTTTTTATTCCTTAGTTTAATAAATTTTTGATGTTTTATTTCTTGTTTTTAGTTTTCTTTTGTAATTACTCTAGGACCCCTTCTCCTTCCCTCCATCTATGAGTTTCTAACTCTTTCCAAAGGGTGGAGGTGACGGATTTAGGGTGATGAGAAGAGAATAAAGTTATTATTTTAATTTCGTGATTAGTATATTTTGATTACTTGAGTTTGTGTTAAATCATTTATCATGTAATGCTTTATAACTAATATGATTTATTATAAGTTTCTGAATTCTCTAATCTAAACCCGATATCTAAACCTCCACCCAACGGAATTCACCATCTTTGTTCTTATTTTAGTTTTAATTGTTCATGTTTCTTGCTTTAGCTAATTAAAACCCAAAAATCTCAAAACCAACTTATTTCTCTCTCCTTCTTCCCCTTAATCGGAAATCACACAAATAACAAGATCTCCCCCTCCTTGTGTTCGACTCGTATTTGCCACGTCTTCATTGACTCCGTGCACTTGCGGTATAAATTTAATTCCCATCAAGTTTTTGGCGTCGTTGCCGGGGAGGCGACGCAGATTTTGTTTTTTTTATTTCGATTTTATCCTGTTTATCTTGTACGCGATCTAAGTATTTGGATTTGTGTTTCAGGAGACAACATCGTGCACGGCGAAATCCGAGCACATTCTGAGCTAAACGAGCGGCGAAATCGCCGCACCTATAGAGCAATTTGTGGCGAATCCGCCGCACACTTGGAGCTTCTGGGCTTCAAACTTTTCTAGGACGCGACTCATCTCTGGGTGGACGCGTGAAGCTACTAAAATTTCGAGAGCGGGCGGTGAACCCGAGTGAGCATTGCATAGGTAACCTTTGTTGCCTCTTTTCCTCGTAATTTCTATTTTCAGAAAATTTCCTTTTATTAGAATTGCACGTGTTAGGGCAAAAAAATTCCATAATTGGCAATAATTCAACTCTGACCTAAAATTGGCAAAATTCGAAAGGACTTAGTGCATGCATCATCTAGTGTTTTGTATGCATTATTCTTGCTAAATTCTTGCAAATCAATTTCTATTGAAGAGTGATGGAGTCAAGGTACGTATCGTGATTTTCATCGATTGCATTTAAGCTTATAATATAGTTTGCATACAACCTTGCAATTGCCCCCCTCTAAAGACCAATGTTTGACTATCTTTGCTAGATCTAAGTTAAACTATCTTAAGGGCAACTCCGTAGGCAAAGATACGGTGGGGATTTCATCACCCTTCCGTGGCCCACAAATCACAATCCTAAAGTGTCACCCAAGCCTTAAATTAAAATCAATTAGACATTGACCCCTAAGGACTCGGACTCATTTAAGGAGAAGAATTGGTTTGACTTGCTATGACCTGAAGCCGATTGAATTTAATTTGGTGTCTAGAAAATGTTTTTGTGTTGACGTAAGTCTTCCAAGCGAAGTGGTTGTCTAATTGGCACCGACTCTGTCGGAAGCGCTCCCACTAGCTATACACGGCCTGGCCAAGTTGGTTTGATTAGTGAGGGAGGTGAATCAAGCAAATTAATTCGACTCAACCAGTTAGGAGTCGTCTAGATCTAAGCGACACTAGGTCTAGGATTTTTTGAACCGTGCTTTCTTAGGAATTTTCTGACCAACCCTCTTTCTATCTTTAGAGTTAGGTTTCCCTTCTCATCTGAGTCTTCTTTCTCTTCTCACCTAAATTCTCTAGATTAGGATTCCTTTCTCATCTTTCCCCATTCTATTGTTTGTTTCCCTTTTTAAAAAAATAAGAAAAAAATAAAAAATAAAAAAATAATATAAGAAAAAAAAATGGCGAATTAATTAATTCTTGAAATTAAATTTGGAATTTAAATTTCGAATTTGAATTCAAAAATTGATCCAACCCGGTGCACTCATATTTGGATTCGGGACTTGAGTAATCGACTCTCACGAGTTCATCTAGATTCCAGTCTGGAACTTAGCCCCAATCCATCTGCTGCACCACCTCACCCAGATCCAATGGGTGAGAATGTAGTTAACCCACCTGTTGCGCAACCTATAACTCTGAGGGATCGATGCTATCCAGCGATGGCTGCTCAGCCATCGTGCATCGTTATGCCTACCATACCGGGTCGCGACTTCGAACTTAAGGCACAATACATGAGTATGTTGTCTAAGTTCACCTCTAGGGAAGACCCATATCTCTTCCTTAGAGAATTTGAGGAAATCTGCTCTCTTATGCAATACCAGCATATCCCTGAGGAGGCAGTGCGTCTGAAATTCGTGCCTCTAGCACTGAAGGACGACGCTAAGAAATGGCTATATAGTCTAGCCGAAAGATCTATTAGGAGTTGGGCTGAGTTTGTTCAAGTATTCCTGAAAAAATATTTCCCCAACCATAAGACTATGAGGATTAGGAATGAAATTGTTGCATTCGTTCAGTCTGAGAGCGAGCCGTTCTATTCCTATCTAGAAAGATTTAAGAGTGTACTGACCCAATGCCCTCATCACGGAATTCCAAGATGGCAATTATGCCAAATTATTTATGAGGGATTGACACCCACATCTAGGGTTATGGTAGAATCCGTAAGCCAAGGGAACTTTATGTCGAAAAACGAAAATGATGCCTGGACTTTTCTTGAGGAATTAGCTGAAAACAGTATGCAATGGGACAACGCTAGAACACCGCTTAACCCGAGTATTGGATCTAGAATAGCAAGTCAACCCAAACCAGGTGTCTTAGTTGTAGATGCCAACATAGCGGCCGAAGCAAAACTAGCTACCCTTATGCGCAGAATGGAAAGTTTAGAGCTACAAACCAAAACTCGAGTGAAACAAGCCTCGTCTATCCCTTGCTCTAGATGTGGTCAGACTGGTCATGTAATGGATGATTGTGCGGACTGGGAACAAGTTAATGCCATGTATAACCATACTAGAAATGACCCATACGCATCAACCTATAACTCGGGTTGGCGTAATAATTCCAATTTCTCATCTAGCCAACAAGGTCAACCTCCTGGACAACAACCAAACCCGTATAACCAAAATAATACATCATCTGGGTTTAGTAACAATAACGATCATGAGGTTAGGTTGACAAGCTTGGAAAATTTGATGAAAACCTTTATACAAACAACCAACCAGACCTTCCAAAGGCTTGAGACACAAGTCAGCCAATTAGCACAAATAGTAGGTGAAAGAGAAAAGGGTCGGTTTCCAAGTCAACCTGAGGTGAACCCTAGATCTAATAATTCATATCAATCCTATAAAGCACCTTCAGGAAATAACAACCCTAGACCGGTTCAAATGGTTAATGAGGAAGGATCGTTCCAACAAATAAATGTTGTAGTATCATTACGGTCCGGAAGACAAGTTGATAACAATGTGGTAAATACTAGAACGTCTAATCAATCTAGCCATCAAGCAACCACATATGACCTAACCATTGAACCCGACGTCCAATCTGAAATGCCCAACCCACCTACTCAACCTGAAACTATAGCTCAACCTGAACCTGAGCGAGTCTATGTTCCTAAAACCCCATTTCCCAATAGACTCAAAAAGAACTCAAGTGCACAAATAGAGAAAATCTTGGAAGTATTTAAGCAAGTTAAGGTGAACATTCCACTCTTAGACATGATTCAACAAATACCTGCTTATGCTAAATTCTTAAAAGATTTGTGCACTAAAAAGAGAAAAACAAACGTACCAAAGAAGGCATTCTTAACTGCAAACATAAGTTCTATTTTGTCCAACACATCTCCTATAAAATATAAGGATCCTGGGTGTCCCACAATTTCATGTTCAATAGGAGATACTTTTATCAACAAAGCCCTTCTAGACCTTGGTGCTAGTGTTAACCTACTCCCGTTCTCTGTCTACGAGCAACTCAACCTTGGTCCACTAAAACCCTCTAAGACAACCCTTCAATTTGCTGATTGCTCTATTAAGAAACCAAGAGGTATAGTAGAGGATGTTTTAATCAAGGTTGGTGACTTCATTTACCCAGTGGATTTTGTCGTACTAGATACCGCACCTGTTGTAAATCCTAACCGACAAATCCCTGTAATTCTAGGCAGACCCTTTTTAGCCACTTTGGAAGCATTAATAAACTGTCGAAATGGGCTCATGCAATTATCTTTCGGGAACTTAAAAGCTGAATTTAATATCTTTCATGTTGATAGTGAGCCAGAAATAATATGCAATCAAAGTGATGTTGTGATGAGAGCACGTATCTATCAGATTTCTGAATCAAATAAATCATCACAAAATCAAAAAGGAAGTAAGAAAAAGGGGAGTAATTCTTCGACACACCCACCATCACTCGAGCAAATAAGAGAACCTATTTATGTAAGGGGTGTGGAACCTGTGACTCAGGAATCTCATTGCAACATGGGGAACAATTCAACGGGATACATGCACCAATATGGTGTCATTCAATCCAGTTCTGACTATGGTTGACTTTGAGCAAATTCCATCCTTCCACCGCAATTCACCAAGGTAATAAGTGCATTTGCTTTATATTTGCATACATTGAGGACAATGCATGATTTAGGTGTGGGGGGTGTTTACGTATATATTTATCTATATAGCTGTCTTTTATTTCAAAAAAAAATCAATGTTTCATGACATAGCTTAAGATTGAACTGCCAAAACCCGTGTACAAATTGCATTGATTTTTTGTTCCTTATTATATAGTTCTGCTTGTAGAAATTATGACATAAATCGAAGTTCCAAAGAAATAACCCATTACCCTTTAAGACATGTATGCACTTAAATTGGATGAATCAAATCTTTGAAGTGGTTGATAAAAAGTAGAGGTTGAGGAAAATATACCGGGAAGTGTGGACTTCTAATAGCAATTAAGCCTTGAGAAAATAAAATTAAAAATAAAGGAATAAATTGAGGAAAGCACATTCTGCAAAATGATTACAAAAGCCCAAGCGTTTGAGTCACTGGTCCGTATGGGTATCTTGAAACCCGGTAACTTGAGTCTACCAGCTCGGGATTATCGACCAAACTCGCTACACGAATGCAAAAAGGGTAAAAGTGTCAAAAAGCAAATGTGTTGAATCACGGAAGAAAAGAAAAAATAAATAAATAATAATAATAATAATACTCAAGGCCCAAAGCTAAAAGAATGATCCATGCCATGGTTGATCCGAATGATACTTCACCACCAGAGGAGGCGTGCAAAATAATTTAAGTGATAACATGTGTAGAAGGGTTAGTGGTGTGAATATTGGAGGAATGAAGATCAAGTCAGAATTTTGATGAGTTAGATTTATATAATGAGCATGCAAGAATTCTAAGTGAGATGTATAAGGTTGAGGTGGGGATATTGAAAGTTGTTAATGGAATGTTGAATTAAGACTTTGTGGGTGTGTCAACTGAAAACCCTCACGAGACAAAACTCGTCCTCTAAGGAAACTTGGGGGTTTAAAGGCTTGTTGCACATGCTAAGTGCAACCGTGATTCCTACGAAAGTGAGTTAGGATTTCCCTGTTTTCATTTTTCTTATATTCTGTTTTGCCAGGGACTAGCAAAATGTAGGTGTGGGGGTATTTGATGCATTGCATACATTGCATCATATGTCTTTCATTTAGATTACTTTTATATCAATAAATGCTACTAAGGTATGTGTTTAGTCTTATTTACAGAATACAGGGACCTGAATGCAAATTACCCACATCCCGAGTATAAACGCGTGCAAAAGACTCATTTCTATCATAAAGACCAAGCTCAAGATTATCGGGTTACGAATGGAAATGTATCCAAGCATAAAAGCATTCAAGATCTAATTACAAAAAGAACAAGGACTTAAGCACAAAAGTAGCCGGGGACTTAATTGCAAAAAGTCAAGGACCTAATTGTAAATTACGAGTAGCTTTTATTATTATGGAGAAAATCTAAAGAAAATCAATGTGGATCTCCAAATATATAAAGAAATAAAGTCGGAGCTCAAAAGAAAGGAAAGAATCAATCCAGATGCGCAAAGGATATTGAAATCATACCATAAACACACAGGAAAAATCCGGATTAAATCGGAGCTAAAAAGGTGGCGAATCCGCCGCACCTTATGTATTTTTGTGCGGCGAATCCGCCGCACAAAAATAGATTCATGCTCTAAAATTTTTACCGGTTGCGTGTTGACGCGTGTACTTTCCTATTTTATACCTAAGTCCCTTGTATCGGCTTTAAATAGCCCTGAAACGATGTTGTGAGAGTCCTTAGCTTATGTTCTAGTTTTTATTCCTTAGTTTAATAAATTTTTGTTGTTTTATTTCTTGTTTTTAGTTTTCTTTTGTAATTCCTCTAGGACCCTTTCTCCTTCCCTCCATCTTTGAGTTTCTAACTCTTTCCAAAGGGTGGAGGTGACGGATTTAGGGTGATGAGAAGAGAATAAAGTTATTATTTTAATTTCGTGATTAGTATATTTTGATTACTTGAGTTTGTGTTAAATCATTTATCATGTAATGTTTTATAACTAATATGATTTATTATAAGTTTCTGAATTCTCTAATCTAAACCCGATATCTAAACCTCCACCCAACGGAATTCACCATCTTTGTTCTTATTTTAGTTTTAATTGTTCATGTTTCTTGCTTTAGCTAATTAAAACCCAAAAATCTCAAAACCAACTTATTTCTCTCTCCTTCTTCCCCTTAATCGGAAATCACACAAATAACAAGATCTCTCCCTCCTTGTGTTCGACCCGTATTTGCCACGTCTTCATTGACTCCGTGCACTTGCGGTATAAATTTAATTCCCATCAGGTATGAAAAACACTTAGGGGGCAGTCACCTATAGGAGATGAGGTGGGGGATTTCATCACCCTTTCCTTGGCCCAGAAACCACTTAATAAACGAGCCTTAATAAAATCAATTAGACGTTGGCCCCTAGGATTTTTGGACGCATTAAGGAGAGGAAACCGTTTAAGACCGTTATGGCCTGAATGTCGTTGCCCATCTAGTCTCCCTGAGATTTTAAGAACCTCTGGGTTCTTGATTTCCTATAGATTAGTGGTCCTCGATGTTTAAGACCGTTTCGGCCTGAACGTCGTTGCCCATCTAGTCTCCCTGAGATATTAGGGACCTCCGGGTTCTTGATTTCCTACAGACTAGTGGTTCTCGGTGGGACCTCGAAGTTAGGCGTCGTCTATTACTAAGGACCTATAGTGGACTTTAGGTTTGTTTTGGCCTTGATTGCTTAGTTAGATTTCTAACCTTCCTTATTCCACACTAGATTAAGGACTTCATCTCTTCTCCTCTGAGTCATTCTTTTCTCATCTTAATGTCTCCGAATCTTCTCATCTACGAACACATTCTTTTAAATTGACATTTTATTTATTTTCTGCAATAATAACTATCATTTTTGCCTCTGTTTAGATTGAAATGGATCGAGAGTGGATTGTTTCAAACAGATTGAGTGATGAGTATGAGAACGGAGTTAATATGTTCTTAGAGGTTGCCAAAAAACATTCTAAGAAAATGAAAGACAGCGACATGGCGTATTGTCCGTGCAATAAGTGTCATAATATGTCAGTGTTGACTTTTCGGAAAATGAAAGATCATTTGTTTGAGAAAGGTTTCGACCCAAATTACAGACGGTGGATATGGCACGGTGAAAATGAATTATTTAGTCATTCCAAGAATGATGGAGAAGATGTTAGTGTGGAACATCACTTAGAGGAAATGGTTCAGGATATGGCTGAAAAGTTTTCGTCCAACCCCGATTTACTTTGTAATTTGTTGAGTGACAATGAGAAGCCGTTGTATAAGAATATTATGGGAAGACTCAACAGTCTACTTCGTCGACTGGTCATACCAAATGCCAGCAAGAGATCGCAGATTTGAAGAATACGTTGCAACTGGTTTTGGAGAGATTTGAAGAATTCGTAAGACCGGTTCTTCCGCGGAGACTACTCCAGTTCCGCCAGTGTTCCACCCTGATTGACAAGTAGATTTCGTGTCTCATTCTCGAGAATTGGCCCTCGTCGACGGTCCCTCGTTTGGAAAGTTCGCGGATGGATCTAGATGTGCTTTATTTGTCGAAGACCCTGATCGAAGATTGATGGGACACGGGAAAGTTTAAAACATCTCCAGACACCACTTCACAGAGGTAGGAGAGGAAGAATTGAAGGTTGCAGTTGAGAGTTGCTTAGATGTTGGTGCTTTTGTGCCATTTCCGGAAGAAGAGATTGTTACTCTCGGCGATGCTATAGGTGGGTTCGTGCGGTGGCCTAGTTATTTAGTAGAGCTAAATGACAAACATGAGGTATAGTTTAACTTTGAAAGACTTTAAACTTCAAATTTGTTAACAATTGTATTTTAACGGTTGTATACATATCTGTAAGGTGTAAAGCCCCCGGAGCAAAGGGTCAAACAACCAATCTTCGATCAACATTAATTCGCTTCCAATTAGGTGCAAAATGTTGTATCAATGTATGGTAGGTAGGGAAGCACAATCCTTACGTACCTGGGAGTTGGAGGGGGAAGGGGATAAAGGGTTGCCTCCCGCTTTGTACGTCACCAAAGAGTTCATAGAGTTGTAAGTTACGCTTACGTATCATGCAGTTCATAGCGATGGATTCGTTGTGTATCATGATTATCGACGTGCAAGTGAAGTAAGTGTTTTTTTGTATACAATGAAAAGTATTGAATAATTTTATCAAAACTGTAATAAATTATAATTTTTATACTTGTAGACATCTTTACGACGCCAGAAGGTCAATCTTTCCCGAGGATCAAGTATTTGGATATATCAGTCCATCTACATATATATACGGGAATGACGATAAATCGGGTCAACTTGGGACATTCTTTAAAGAGGAAGACAAAAGATATTATCTGCTCCCGTATCATGAGAGGTAAACTTTGTAATTCAAAGTGAAATTTTATTTTGTAATAAGCTTCTAATTATATATATAACACATGGCTCATTGGATGTTTGTCGTTGTATGCCCCACGACTAATTCGGCATATTGGTTTGATCCGTTGGGGTCGAATAAACTAAGGGACTCAATAAAGAAACTTCTAAATATGTAAGTTCGTTTAGTCGTGAATAAAGTAATTCGTGGATTTTTATTAGTATTATTGAATGATATTTTAACTTGTGCTACTCAGGGTAATTAAGGTTTACAGAGCTTTAGGTGGTAGGAGAACAACCACAAAAGCAGGAATAACATGCCATGGAATGAGAGTACGTTCTATCCCATTTTTGTTAATTAAGTTAGGAACAAATATTTAGCGAATTCCTATGTTTGTAGTGCCGGAAGCAGGTTGGAAATACGGAATGCGGTTACTACGTGATGAGATACATGGAGGAAATCTTCGAATTGGCAACTCAAGACGTATGCCTATCCGAGGTAATGTAGATCGTTATTCAATTGTATAGTTGTGTAGTTTCAATATTTAGTTATTAATATTCAACACACTTGTATTTTTTTGATAGGTTTTCCCAAAAAGTAGTGATCCCTTCTCGCAACAGGAGCTCGATGAAACTCGTGACCGATGGGCTCGCTATTTCATCAGAAACATGCCGACGAACTAAGAGGTTCTCCTGCCAATAGTATTTTTTGTAATTTAGTTAACAAGTGCACTTGTATTACAAACCTACACTTTATGGCTTAATATAATCGTCTTAATTTTAGAATGAATTAATTGCAAGTGTGTTGAATGTCAATTGTGTATGCTTTGTATGTTTGTGCATGTATGGTTGTATGTTTGTGTTTGTGTTTGTGCATGTATGCTTGTTTGTTTGTGCTTGTATGTATATGTGGATGAAATTGTGAGTATTTCTGAACAAATTTTTAGGTGAACGAGTTTGGTGCAGTTGTATGTACACGAATACGATGACTAAAAACAATTTCGTCGGATGCTATTTTTTTTGTCCAGGTTTAGGAATAGATGACCGTTGTTGTTCTTAGCCGACGTCTATTCCTCTGAAGAAAGGAATAGACATCGGATTTATACGGAATCCGACGTATATTCATTAGGAATGGACGTCGCATGTTAGTTCACCGACGTCTATCCATAAATAATATACGTCGTCTGTCATATAACCGACGTCTACCCCTACATCATATACGTCGTCTGTTATTTCACCGACGTCTATCCCTAAAGAATAGATGTCGGTTGTTGTATACGCCGACGTCAATGCTTAACGAATAAACGTCGGCTTCTACGTATAGCCGACGTATATTCTTTAGGTATAGACGTCGGTTATACGATAGCTGACGTCTATGTATAGACAACGCACACATAGACGTCGGATCGGGGAGTGCTTATAGCCGACGTTTATAGCCCCGTACATCCGACGTATATTCCCTTTTCTGTAGTAGTGACACAATCAACAGAGGATATTACTCAAATAAGGGAAATAGGTGCACCAATATATATCATATATATATATGTACATCAGAGTATTTCAAAAGTTGTGATTACATCAAGAGGCCATACAACGAATACAGTAATCACCCGACCTGAACTGAGAGAAAGCTGGATCCGGTAGCGGTGCTCCTCTCCTCGGTCACCACCCCCTATCGCCGATCACGGCCTGAAAGTAAACATGCAACAATGCCTGAGTTTCCAGAAGGAAACCCCGTATGCCAAACTCTATAATGCAGGAAATGAAAGCACCCTAGCATGCAGATCTACTAACAAGAAAAGCATCTCAAACAGGCTGGGCTCCAGGGGTCTTTCACCCAACCACGACACACACCACTGTCACGGGGCTCAAGGGCTCTTTCACCCAACCACCGCAACACACACTCGTGGCCAAGCTGGGCTCCAGGCTTTTTCAGCCAACCGCAGCTACCACGACACGACCAAGGGCTCCAGGTCTTTTTCAACCAACCCTTAACACGCGGTCCCTGCTCAGGCTCCAGACCATTTTCAGCCAACCTAAACGCACTACGGAGCTCCAGGTCTTTTTCAACCAACCCCTCACAAACTAGCTGAGCTCCAGATCTTTTTCAACCAACCGCAGCTCTCACACAGTTACGGGGCTCCAGGGCTCTTTCACCCAACCACCGCAACGCCACAAATTCTAAGCTGGGCCTCATGCCTTTTTCAGCCAACCCAAGCTCTCACACAGTTACGGGGCTCCAGGGCTTTTTGACCCAACCACGACAACTCTTGTACACCCTAGCACACTTGCCGGAAGAACATCGGCATCACAACTCGCCCCACACGGACGACCACAACAACCGCACCTCCATAGTGCAAAATTGGACACAAACGGTCAACCGAACCAAAAGTCCTGGTCGACCGAATCACGAAAACACAGGGCAATCGCCTCGCCCGGCACTCCCTCGGTCGACTGATTCCCAACTGCACTCGTTCGGGCGAACCCAAATCGAGGGACGGTCGACCGTTTAGGTGGTCAACTCCCAGGTTCAACGAAAAAAACGACCAATCAGTCGAACGGCAAAGGGGCCCCGTTTGACCGAAAGTCATCAGGGACAAATCCCACAAGCTCCACAAGGAATCTGGTCGAACCCCCCAGCACTCTCGGTCGACCGAATTCCACCAGGGAATTCCCCCAACTCTCACCACAAATCCAGTCGAACGCCCGAGCACTCTCGGTCGACCGAATTTGTACAGAGCATTCGCCCACGCTCCTCAACAAGTCCGGTCGACCGAAACCTCCTTCGATCGAACCGACCACTATTCCAACTTAAGTCACGGTCGGACGAAGTCAATGAGCGGTCGACCGTTTAGATGGTCAACGCCCTCAACCGACCTATTGAAGGGAATGTGTTCTAAAAGTTTTACTTTTAAATGTCAATTATTATGATTTGAATGAGAAATCATTTTGTTCCTTGTTTATGTTATTCGTCTTTTAGAAGTGTTAAGGAAGAGGCTCTTGGTTCTTAACCGTAGAGCTCTAAAAGATATTGGTTTACATAAAACAAAAGATATTCGCAATCATGGTAATTAACATGGGACATTAATTACCGGGTTAAGATTGTCGTGTTTGGTCATAGATCATTGTAGCTCTACAAGTGAGTGACAACACGGGTATGCAAAAGAGGAAAATATTACTTTTGTATACTGAATAAACCTAATAAGTAAAATATTATAGAAATGTGTTTCTGTGTCATTAATATTTTACTGTGTCTTTGGTCCTTTGATATGAGACTTATATCTGATCACTTAAGGAATATTTAATTAGATCAGTGTCTTGAACTATCGATAAGTGTAGTGTAAAGGCATTGGTTGGTTAAGTACAACTTTTGTTGGAGAAGATAGTTAGTCAAAAGTGTTGGATCGTGTGGGTTATGGGTCCACTAATCACTTTTAATCTAATCTCTAATTAATTAAACAATAAACGCAGCGGAAACAAATTTAAAAACAAGTAGGGAAATTAACAGAAAATGCAAACCACAAGAGACGCGTCGGTTTTTATAGAGGTTCGGCACCCCACCCGGGTCCTAGTCCTCTCTTGTAAGCTCCGCTCGACTCCGCGAGCTCCGCCTACGTCTTCACTAACCACTCCCCGTTCCGGGCCGGGAGAGAACGCCTTTACACCACAAGCAACGCGAACAACCCTCGCTTGCTTGAATTCTTCCTCTCACAATCCGAGAGGGACACTTCGGGCTTTCACCGAAGTCCTTGCTTCTTTTGACAACACTTGTAACTGAGTGGGATTCACTCTCTAATTGAGCACACTTTGAGTAGGATGAGTATATGATCAAGTGTGTGAAGTTTAGGCTTAAAGAGTGTAGAATTGGGAGCTTTGAGGATTGAGGTTTCTCTCTAATGTATTTGGACAATTGGAGTTGGAGAGTTGTGTTAACAACAAGTCTTGATCCTCTATTTATAAGCTCCTAAGGTTTTCTAGCCGTTGGGGATAGATTTGATTGGGTTTTGTGCAAGATACACAAAGCAGAAAATCGGGCTGCAAATCTGTCCAGAACCGGTCGACCGAAACTACTAAACCGGTCGACCGTTCACTTGATTTCAAGGAGAACGGTCGAACAAAAGAATATTCGGTCGGACAAACGAGCTAGAACTTAACTCTACTTAAGTGAATCGGTCGAACCAAAGTATGGAGCGGTCGACCGAAAAGGGGATTCGGTTGAGACAAAGGTCAATCGGTCGAACGAGAAATGTGTCGACCGATAGCAGGGAATTTGGTTTCTGAAAAATATGTTCAACCGGTCGACCGAAACAAGGTCTTCGTTCGACCGGTTACCGAATGTATTTTGGGGTTAAGTTTGTTTTATACGAATACGACCGTTATAGGAATACGACAAGAAAAACGGCCATATTAAAATCCGGGATCGGTCGACCGAAAAGGTAGAACCGGTCGACCGGTAGAGTTCGGTAAAATCACTGTGGAGAGTCTGTTATAAACCGGTCGAACTGAGAACTGGTTCGGTCGACCGGTTCACACAGGAAATCTGGGTTTAAGTTTATAAGTGATTTCCGACTAAGGTTTGGGTGATCTAATGAAGTCCAAATAATGTGAAATATTGTGTGTGACTTCTCTAAGGAACCTAGTGTGTATGTGATTGGTTTTTAACCCTTGTATGCTCAATTTACACATGTTCCTAAGACTCAAAATAAATCAAGGTTACATGTCTTCGATTTAGCTTTAATTACATGTCTTGACTTCATTTCCTTCTTTCTTGAGTCTTGATCACCTGTAGAGGTTAGCACAATACAATATACATGCAATGCAATATGTGTGCTACTCTACATCATCATAATTAAGATTAGGTTAATTAAATCATCAAAACCTAGATTAAGGCCAAAAAGCCAACAATCTCCCCCTTTTTGATGATGGCAACCTATATCTTAATTCTATCTAAATACATGGAATTTGTATATGTAAACTATGCAACTTAATGCTCCCCCTATGGATGTGCATAGTTTTTGTTCAATTTTATGCCAAATTCCAAGTTACCCCCTTAATTATCTCTCCCCCTTTGACATCCATCAAAAATAAAAATAAATATGACTTTAAGCATAGAATTTGGATGTCTTGTAATGAAGTTGCTCCCCCTAAATTTTGCACTTCATTACTCTAAAAGATATAACATTTAAGCTCCCCCTATCAATAAGGCTAAATGGAAACAATGAGTATGATGAAATTAAGTTCATTTAAGTTTCAACTTAAGCCTTATTCTAACATCCATTTAAAAAATTTGACATTTAAAATCAATGAATGTGGTAAATGATTTGCAATGAATGGGGTATATGATTTGCAATGAATTGAACTTCTAAAGATATGACAATTTAGCATATAAACTAGATTAGAGCTAAATTTTCAGAAATTTCAAGGATAGAAATTTATACCAAACTTGAATCTTGATTAGCTCCAATCTTATTTGGTGATGCAACCGGATTCGAATTCGACGCTTTGGCTCACCCGGTCACCACCAATTTCCTCCTCAAGCTCCTACAAGTGTAGACTTAGGTACCCAAACAACTTTGGGTCCTTGAACATTAGCTTTTGGGATCCAAACCATTTTGGTTTTGGGTGCCCACACACTTGAGGAACTAGATTTAACAAATACATGCTTGCCATTTAAAGTAGTATGAGATACATGGTTTTTCAAATGCACATTGTATCCTAAACCATGTTTAGCTAATGATTGTCTTTGACTACTCAAAAGCATATCAAGCATTTTTGTTCCTTTAGTGAACATTTCAAGATCTTTTCTTAATTGCATATTTGAGGCTTTAAGATCTACATGTTCATCAATAATGGGTGTTTTACTTAGACTAGCAAGTGATGATTCATTTGATTCAAGTCTAGCAATCACCTCATTCTTTTCATTCATGATTAATTCAATTTGGCATTTGAGATCATTTATAGTTTTTCTAGCATTTTTGTTCTTTTCACAAATGATCTCATATTGTTTAACTAAATCATGAAATGCATTTTGAAGCTCATCATATGTATATGATTCATCATTAGTATTAGAATTAGAGCTAGCACTAGAATATGATTTATTTGAACATGAATTGCTTCTAGTGGTGTAAGAGTTAGAAGATACCTCACTTCCTTCATCTTGAATTGCCATGTAGCACATATGCGCATATTCCTTTGTTGATGAAGGTGCGGTTGATTTGGATGACGACGACGACGTATCGTCCCAAGTGGCCTTGTGAGCTTCCAACCTCTTTTCTTTTCTCTTACTCCTCTCCTTTTCTCTTCTTCTCTCCCTTCTCTCATTTTTCTTTTCCCCTTCTCTTCTCTCATTTTCGCTCTCCTCCCTCTCTTTTTCTTTTTCTCTTTTCTCACTTCTTCTACCTCTTCTTTCATTCTTTTCTCCCTTATCCCTCTTGAGGTATTTGAAGAAGTCTTGGGCAAGGACCTCAATGTCCTCTTCTTCCACCCTCCTTGGCTCATCAAAATTTGCATGCAATGCCACCATGGAGTTTTTCTTTGAAGCTTCCTTCTCTCTTCGATGACTCAATTGGAGCTCATAGGCCATGAGATTTCCAATGAGTTCCTCCATCTTCAATTTTGAAAGATCGTGCGATTCTTCGATTGCCACGACCTTGTCTTCCCAATCGTTGCTCAATGACCGGAGGAATTTTCGAGTCATCTCTCCTTCATTTATCCTTCTTCCAAGAATCAAAAGAGAGTTAGTGATATCGGTGAAGCGAGTGTTCATGTCGCTTATGTTCTCACCGATTTGCATAGAAAATATTTCATATTTATGCATGAGGAGACTTATCCTAGTTTCTTTGGTTTTGTTATCACCCTCATGATGCATTTGTAACCTATGCCATATTTCATTTGCACTTTCACATCCCCTAATTCTATTGTATTCTCCCTCATTAAGGCCACAATAAAGAATATTCATAATTTTTGAATTCATTTCAATTTCTTTCATTTGAGCCCTAGATAGAGAATCTAAATCATCTTCATTTGGGGGTATGTATGGATTTTGAATAAACTTCCAATACTTAAGGTCATTTGATATTAAAAAGATTTTCATTCTATTTTTCCAATAATCATAATTTGACCCAATAAGCAAAGGAGGCCTTGTGGTGCATAAACCCTCTAAGTGATTAGATGTTGAAGCCATGCTAAAATTACGGTAAAGTAATGAAATTTAGCTAACAAGGCTCTGATACCAAATGTTGGATCGTGTGGGTTATGGGTCCACTAATCACTTTTAATCTAATCTCTAATTAATTAAACAATAAACGCAGCGGAAACAAATTTAAAAACAAGTAGGGAAATTAACAGAAAATGCAAACCACAAGAGACGCGTCGGTTTTTATAGAGGTTCGGCACCCCACCCGGGTCCTAGTCCTCTCTTGTAAGCTCCGCTCGACTCCGCGAGCTCCGCCTACGTCTTCACTAACCACTCCCCGTTCCGGGCCGGGAGAGAACGCCTTTACACCACAAGCAACGCGAACAACCCTCGCTTGCTTGAATTCTTCCTCTCACAATCCGAGAGGGACACTTCGGGCTTTCACCGAAGTCCTTGCTTCTTTTGACAACACTTGTAACTGAGTGGGATTCACTCTCTAATTGAGCACACTTTGAGTAGGATGAGTATATGATCAAGTGTGTGAAGTTTAGGCTTAAAGAGTGTAGAATTGGGAGCTTTGAGGATTGAGGTTTCTCTCTAATGTATTTGGACAATTGGAGTTGGAGAGTTGTGTTAACAACAAGTCTTGATCCTCTATTTATAAGCTCCTAAGGTTTTCTAGCCGTTGGGGATAGATTTGATTGGGTTTTGTGCAAGATACACAAAGCAGAAAATCGGGCTGCAAATCTGTCCAGAACCGGTCGGCCGAAACTACTAAACCGGTCGACCGTTCACTTGATTTCAAGGAGAATGGTCGAACAAAAGAATATTCGGTCGGACAAACGAGCTAGAACTTAACTCTACTTAAGTGAATCGGTCGAACCAAAGTATGGAGCGGTCGACCGAAAAGGGGATTCGGTTGAGACAAAGGTCAATCGGTCGAACGAGAAATGTGTCGACCGATAGCAGGGAATTTGGTTTCTGAAAAATATGTTCAACCGGTCGACCGAAACAAGGTCTTCGTTCGACCGGTTACCGAATGTATTTTGGGGTTAAGTTTGTTTTATACGAATACGACCGTTATAGGAATACGACAAGAAAAACGGCCATATTAAAATCCGGGATCGGTCGACCGAAAAGGTAGAACCGGTCGACCGGTAGAGTTCGGTAAAATCACTGTGGAGAGTCTGTTATAAACCGGTCGAACTGAGAACTGGTTCGGTCGACCGGTTCACACAGGAAATCTGGGTTTAAGTTTATAAGTGATTTCCGACTAAGGTTTGGGTGATCTAATGAAGTCCAAATAATGTGAAATATTGTGTGTGACTTCTCTAAGGAACCTAGTGTGTATGTGATTGGTTTTTAACCCTTGTATGCTCAATTTACACATGTTCCTAAGACTCAAAATAAATCAAGGTTACATGTCTTCGATTTAGCTTTAATTACATGTCTTGACTTCATTTCCTTCTTTCTTGAGTCTTGATCACCTGTAGAGGTTAGCACAATACAATATACATGCAATGCAATATGTGTGCTACTCTACATCATCATAATTAAGATTAGGTTAATTAAATCATCAAAACCTAGATTAAGGCCAAAAAGCCAACAAAAAGACTATCATTGCCCCTCTTAATTGAGTGATGATATTAGTGGGCCCCTTGATAAAGCAAAGTTATAATGTGCACAATGTGATTTGAGTTAAGTCACATATTTATAACTAGCTTAAAGAGATCAAGAAATGAATACTAATACAAAGATGATACAATACTACTTTGTGTGTATTCTTAATATCATGAGGCAAGGGACGGACACAAGTGGTGCACTCCATCACTAAATGGATCGGGTTTTGGTTCGAGTGGAATTAAGACATCTAACTAATTGGGAGCTATAATGTGTAGCTAGATACCGCTTATAGCTTGTGATATTAAGCTCTTAATATCACTGCCAACTTAGTTTAGATCCTCCCATAGGTCACACCACAAAACTGGAAAACAAGAAATGGGGATTTTGAGTTCATAAGATGTGTCGCGTTTCATGTAGAAAATATGACACATGGGGTGAACAAGCAAAATCAAAATTATGTTGTGATTAATAACATAATTAGAATCTAAATTAAATTCATATGTGATGTAAATATTATGGGGTGTAATGATTGATCATTACATAGGATAATATGTTACATAAGTTGTGAATTTACTACTAATCCCGAAATGTCAAATTTTGTAGGGTTAAACCGAAATTTGACAAGTCAGCAGAACAGTGCTCAAACGGTCGACCGGTTAGCAGTAAACGGTCGACCGATCGGGCACGGTCGACCGGACGTGTCTCGACCAATAACAGGGAATTTTCATCTGTTCGAACGGTCGACCGAATGTGATCGGTCGGTCGACCGAACATTGCGATGGAATAATTCCTGTTACGAACGGTCGACCGAGTTATAGAACGGTCGACCGAAACTAGGTTCGAGCGGTCGACCGAACCTTAAAACGGTCGACCGGTCCAGACGGTTTTGTGCAGAATTAATTAGATCATGCATGGAATTGGTCCATAATTGATTTAATTCGTGGCTAATATTATTTATTATTAAATAATGGATGATTAGATGGAATTTTGCATGAGATCATGGGCAAGGGGTTGCACATGAATAGGTAATTTGGAGAAAGCTTATAAATACAAGCTTATTTCATTACCCAATTAATCTAATTCACTATTTCTTGTACAAAAAATTCTCTCTCCATAATTCTCCACGAAAATCCCTTAACTCTTAAGTTTAGTTTTAGTTCTTAAGAGATCATCTTCTCAAGAGAATTAAAGAGGGGTTAGTAATTGGATTCTAAACCCTATCGGAGATTGAGAGACTAGCTTCCCTCTCTCCGATCTTGTTTAGAGTTTGGTGAATACTCGGAGGCATCCGGCGCAGTGAGGAGCATCCCCAACGTCTCCGAATCTTCAAGAAGTTTTAGAGAACTTCTAGGTATGAATTTCGGAGCCCATATTTGTTTTAATAAAGTTTTGAAACTAGATATTGAAACAAATTGATGCATGCATGAAATAAATTATAGAAAATTGAAAATTGATCCTTATTATACATAAAAAAATTCGAAAATATATATGTATAATTAAACATGAAATCCAGCACCTATGACAGTGCACACGATTGAACGGCTAAGGGGCCACGTTCGACCGAAAACCACCAGGCTTGCCTCCTATGCACGGTCGGTCGACCGCCCCAAGAGCATCGTTCGACCGATGTGAGGCAGAACCCGAAATCTCAATACGAACGGTCGACCGTTTGCACCAACCGGTCGACCGATCAGGCAGTAAAATCGGTTGCACGTTTATTTGCGACGAGTCGGAAGGCCTACCGTTGACTTCCAAATACTCACGATACTTAACTGAGCGAGTTGACATACCGGAAGGTTTGAAGAAACCTTAGATGAACCACGATGACGCCTCCACGAGCACGCCTCCCCCAAAATCACGATCCGTCGACGAACCTCGCGTTTAAACCACGATCAACCCTTCCTCGACGATCCACCCTCACGATTCCGCCTCCGTCAACCTCCACCAACCAACCACGACCACGACACACGAGTGAGGTTGAGATAGAGAACCAAAACGTGAGGAAAGGGTTAAGAACCAACAACTCACCTCAAGCCACCAACACCTGCCGACCACCTCCGCTCGCCGGAGCACAACCTCCACGCCGGAGCTCAACTTCTCGCTGGAGCACACTGTGGGAGAGAGAGAGAGAGAGACATGAGCAACAGAGAGAGGGAGAGGGAAATACCAATAAATATCTCTCACCCCTTCAATCCCATCCATCCATTCCATCTCCAAATCATCTCAACCCTCCATCCATCACCACTCCATCTCCACCCTCCATCCAATCATGTTCAATCCCAGCCATCCAATGCAACTCCTACTAAACATCACCTAACAACAATAATCACTCAATTAGGATTAGGATAAGATCCTACATATCTTGCTCTTGAAAACCTATTTGTTTTGAAGGTCTTTATTTCCTTGAGGAAGATCAACGAAGTCCCATACTTGATTGCCCTTCTTCTGATGTATACACTCTACCCCCACCCCATTTTAAATCGTGGTCCCAAACATGAGATTCAAAGTGTCGGGACTTAATCCTTGGTCTTTCTTGACTATTTCTGGATAACGTATCTCTCATCTAAGCTAGCCCCAATTCATAATGAGTATGTAGTTTGATGTCGGATAAAATATCTGCAATGAATTGAGATAACCAGGTCAATACTTTGTTATAATTAGGTCAATAACAATTCATTTGACACTATACAAAGGAATCTCAATCGTATCATAAAACGAAAAGATCAAATTGCTTAGTATTTTGCCACATCAAATGCCACGTGTAATTAATTAATAACTTGTCGGCTACTATCTCGTGGACCTAGTGGACATGAACTAGATTAATAATACTAAGTATTGGGATTTGACCAAGTGTGTGGTTAACCAGGTAAATTACTATTTGAAGGTTTTAAGGCGAGTGTCGAGGAAAAATATTTGATATGGGATTTCCGAATCTGATGGTGTCTTCGATGGGGGTGTCTACAACAAATTAGGGTGTGTTATTGGAAAACTTTTGTGAGTCAAAATTACACAACAAGCTCCACTCAAGTACAAGTGTTTTTTATTGGCTTTTCGTCTCACCTAACCTAATATTGAGGATTAAAAAGCTTATAATTCAACTCACATTACATAAATCAACTTAGTCAAAATAGCATTTGCATGTACGTACATATTGGTATCTTATCTTATTACGGAACCAAGACTCAAGATCAATGATTCAAGATATGTAACCAAGCTTCAAATAAGACTTGTAATTTTACAATCTATTGAGTCATATGATCTTATGTACAGTTGAAGCACAAGTTTCTAAACAAACTTAGCAAATAGGACCCCTAGTGTAACGTCCCGAAACAGCGGAAGAAAATTTTCAAAATTAAACATACAACATACGACCGTCAACGGTCAACACGGGCACGTTACTAGAAAAGTCAACATAATAATATATAAAATATCTCCACGTGGAAGTCATAATACAGAGTTGTCAAAAGAGTGATTACAACTAATACATAACTACTACATAACTACTGTAATCACTACCTCTACAAAAAGATCGGAAGAACAGGACCCGATCCCGGAGGCACTCCCCTCGGTCACCACCAACCTAAGACTGCCTGCTACCTGAAAATGCAACATAAAATCTGCCTGAGTTCCCGAAAGGAACCCCGTATGCCAACATCTCCTATATATACAGAAAAACAGATGAAAATGCCAAGAATGCACATGCAATGCAATCCGCCTCGGGCCCATACATGCCCCAACCGCTGCGGACCATCTCCCAGCCGCGCCAGGGGCATGGGAAACATCCCCCACCCTGCCAATCCAGGCCCACACGAGGGGGGTCGCCGCACTCATCTCCCAGCCGCACACAGGGGCAAAGGGAGGCATCCCCCCTGCCAATCCAGGCCCACACGAGGAGGTCTCGGCTCTCCTCTACAAGGAAAGTGCATCCCCTTCCCCCACCAGGGAAGAAGGCATCTACCACCCACACAGGCATGGCAGGCATCCCTCTGCCGCACAGGCATCCACGAGGGGTCCAACAGAAATATGCTCTCGCCGTAGGTGAAATCCGTAGCTCCGAGGTCCGGTGATCGACCGTGGGCTCGGCAGCCGGTAGTCGCCTCTGCTCGACGTCACGTATGTGGATAAATCCACCAAGGAAAGATAATTCGACCCACCAGTCGAACAAGGTCAAATCTAGCGGTCGACCGTTTGGAAGGTCTACGCTATACGTTTTATATACATATATATCCTGTCGGTCGAACCAGGGTCCGTTCAACCGATAAGGAAAACTGCATGAATCCTGCCCACTGCATTCGGTCGACCGAAACTCTTCCGGTCGACCGGATCAACAGGCACTTCACTACAGGAAATCTGCACGCGGTCGGTCGACCGGATCCAGAGCGGTCGACCGTTTAGATGGTCAACGCTCTTGACCGACTTTGCGCAGTTCGGTCGACCGAGACACACACTCGGTCGGCCGAAGGTCTGTCTACCCTATCTACTGGGATCGGTCGACCGAACAACCACCGGTCGACCGGACTAATATAACCCTTATAAAATATTCCCGCTAAAATTTGGCATAAACGGTCGACCGTCACACAGACGTCGTTTGACCGTTTTCGGGCAGCAAGTTATTTTTATAAAATATCGGTCGACCGAACCTCACACGGTCGACCGAAACACTACCATATCGCACTGAACAGGCATCATTTAGACGCTGTTCGGTCGACCGAGACACACAACGGTCGACCGAACCAGTCGTCTTCAACCTTGGTTCAGTGGGATTTTCGCCGGGGAAACGGCACCAACGCCGCCCCCTACACTCCCACACCTCTTGGGGAGTTACTATGAAGACTTGGCATACCTTTCACCGTGAAGAAAACGCGTCCCGTGAGCTCCTCCTCCTCCGGCGTCGAAACTTGCTTCTTCTCCCTCGCGCGCGCCTCCACCACGTCGCCGGGTCTCCTCCTCCTCCTCTGGTCGCCGGACAACAAGGGGAAGGTGGTGAGATTGGGTGGGAAAGAAATGGGGAAGGAAAAAAGAAGAGATGGTTGGGTTTGGGTTTAAATAAGCAAAACCCATACCTACCCCCAACTCCCCTCCATACCTCCACCCACTCCACCTACACCTCAACCATACCCACCCCACTCTCTCACGTCCCACGTTCTTACAATCCACCCTCCTTAAAAGGATTTCGCCCCGAAATCAGAAGGGTAACTCACCGAAAAGCTCTGGATACTGCTTCCGAACATCCTCCTCAATCTCCCAGGTGGCCTCGCGCTCACTGTGATGCTGCCATCTGACCTTAACCATCGGAATGGTCCTCCTCCTGAGCTGATGGTCCATCCGATCGATGATCTCAACTGGCCTCTCCTCAAGTGACAAGTCCTGCTGGATCTCAGGCACTGAAATCTCTATCACATGCGTCGGGTCTGCAACGTACTTCCTCAACATAGAAACATGGAAGACGTTGTGAAGGCCAGAGAACTGAGGTGGCAAAGCAACTCTGTAGGCGACCTCCCCGACACGGTCCAAGATCTCAAAAGGCCCGACATACCTCGGACTGAGCTTCCCCTTCTTCCCGAACCTCATCACTCCCCGAGCTGGTGAAATCTTCAGGAAGACGTGATCTCCAACCTCGAAGCTCAAAGTCCGTCTGCGTCGGTCAGCATAACTCTTCTGTCTGCTCTGTGCTGTAGCCAACCTCCTCCTGATCAGGTCAACCTTCTCTGCGTACATCTGCACAAGCTCTGGACCCACTAACTGCCTCTCGCCTACGTCACTCCAGCATACCGGCGATCTGCACGGCCTCCCGTACAATGCCTCATACGGTGCCATCCCAATACTAGCATGGTAGCTGTTGTTGTAGGCGAACTCAATCAGAGGTAGATGCTCATCCCAGTGTCCAGCCCAGTCCAGTGTGCAAGCCCTCAGCATATCCTCCAAAGTCTGGATAGTCCTCTCTGACTGACCGTCTGTCTGAGGGTGAAAAGCTGTACTGAATCTCAGACGTGTCCCCAGTGCCTGCTGCAGACTCCCCCAAAATCTGGATGTGAACCTCGGATCTCTGTCAGAGATGATGCTCACCGGTACTCCGTGCAATCTGACGATCTCCTCTACATACAGCTTCGCCAGACTCTCCAAAGGCAAGGTGGTCCTAATGGCCAGAAAGTGCGCCGACTTGGTCAGTCTATCGACTATCACCCAAATCGCGTCATGGAACCGCCTCGTCTTCGGTAGCCCCGTAACGAAGTCCATCGTCACGTGCTCCCACTTCCACTCTGGAAGCTCGATGCTCTGCATAGGCCCAGCTGGCCTCTGGTGCTCGATCTTCACCTGCTGACAGACCAAACACCGACTCACGAACTCTGCAATGTCCTTCTTCATGCCTCTCCACCAGAAGTTCCGCTGCAGGTCCTTATACATCTTCGTGCTCCCGGGATGGATGGTGTACTTCGCTCTGTGTGCCTCCTCCATGATGTCATCTCTCATCCCATCAACCCTCGGCACCCAGATCCGCCCTCTGAATCTCAGACCTCCATCGACCCCAACACTGAAATCTGACCCCTCTCTGGCAGTCAACTCCAGCAAACTGGCCAACTCATCATCCTCATGCTGCGCCTGTACTACCTGTGAAACAGTCTGTGGCTCTACCCGCAATCCAGCTACCACTGCTCCCTCAGAGTCCCCAGTGAACGGCCTCCACTCTGCCAATGACTCAAGCAGTCTCCACTCCTGAAGGCACATGCCAGCAACTGATAGCTCCACTCTCCTACTCAAGGCGTCTGCAACTGAATTCGCCTTCCCCGGATGGTAAGAGATGGTGAAATCGTAGTCCTTAATGAACTCCAACCAACGACGTTGTCTCATATTCAACTCCTTCTGGGAGAAGAGATACTTCAGACTCTGGTGATCGGTGAACACCTCAAACTGCTCACCATACAGGTAGTGTCTCCATGTCTTCAGTGCGTGCACAACGGCTGCCAACTCCAAGTCATGCATCAGGTAATTCCTCTCATGAGTCTTCAGCTGCCTCGAAGCGTATGCAATCACCCTCCCGTGCTGCATCAACACGCAACCCAAACCAATGCCAGACGCATCACTGTAGACCACAAAACCTCCTGTGCCGCTCGGCAGCGTCAAAACTGGAGCTGTCGTCAGTCGTCTCTTCAGCTCCTGAAAGCTGTCCTCGCACTTCTGGGACCAAACAAAAGTGACTCCCTTCTGCGTCAGGGCAGTCAAAGGTGCAGCTAACCTCGAGAAGTCTTTGATGAAGCGACGGTAGTAACCCGCCAATCCAACAAAGCTCCTGATCTCCGTCACGCTCGTAGGGGCTCTCCACTCAGTCACTGCCTCTACCTTCGCCGGATCCACCGAAATCCCCTCTGCAGAAACGATGTGACCCAGAAATGCGACTCTGTCCAACCAGAAATCGCACTTCGAAAACTTAGCATACAACCTCTGGTCTCTCAAAATGCTAAGTACAATCCGCAGGTGCTCTCTGTGCTGCTCCACATCGGGTGAGTAAATCAGGATATCATCCACAAAGACCACGACACAACTATCCAAGTACTGCCTGAACGTCCGGTTCATCAGATCCATGAAAGCCGCCGGAGCGTTCGTCAACCCAAAAGGCATCACCAAAAACTCATAGTGCCCATATCTGGTCCTGAATGCAGTCTTCTGGACATCCTCCTCTCGGATCCTCAGCTGATGGTATCCTGAGCGTAGGTCGATCTTAGAGAAGACCTTCGCTGACTGCAACTGATCGAACAGGTCCTCAATCCTAGGTAGGGGATACCTATTCTTGATGGTGACCTTGTTCAGCATCCTATAGTCAATGCACATCCGCAAAGACCCGTCCTTCTTCTTCACAAACAGCACTGGCGCGCCCCAAGGTGAGACACTCGGTCTGATGAATCCAGCCTCCATCAGCTCCTGTAGCTGCTTCTTCAACTCTGCCAACTCTGCAGGCGCCATCCTGTACGGGGCCTTCGACTGCGGTGAGGTGTCTGCTGCCAGCTCAATGCAAAACTCCATCTCTCGCGGAGGTGGCAATCCTGGAATATCATCTGGAAACACCTCTGTAAACTCCCGTACCACATCTATCTCGTCCAGCCTCGGAGACTCAGCCTCTGGAACAACCAGCGTCGTCAGAAACGCTCTGCAACCCTGCTGCATCAACTTCTGAGCCCTCAAAGCTGACACCACAATGCGGCCTCCTCTGTTCTTGACTCCTCTAATCATGATATCAGGCAACCCCAACCTCGGAATCAAAACCTTCCTCTCACGGCAAAGGACACGCACGTCATGCCGGGACAGCCAGTCCATCCCAAGAATAACGTCAAAATCCTCCATCGGTAGCAAGACCAGATCTGCCGGAAAATCTTGGTCTCCCGAACCAATCGTGGCGCCGGGGATGAAGCTCCCCACAGTGCCCACCAGACCCAGGGGTGTGCTGACCTCCAAAGTGGCAGTCAACATCGCAGGGGTACAGCCCAACACTCCCGCAAATCGCTCCGAGATGAACGAGTGTGTCGCGCCACAATCAAAAAGCACTCTAGCCTCTAAACCTGCCACAAGAAGTGTACCTTCCACGACGGTGCTGGCGTCCCTCGCCTCCTCTGCCTGGACAGTGAAGACTCGTCCAGTGCGCTGACCCTGCTGCGGTGCTGCAGGTCTCCTAGCTCCGCCGCCACTGACACTCGGAAGTCCCGGAGGTCGGCTCGGTCCAGCGCCCTTGCTAGGGCAGTTCCTGACGATGTGGCCCTGCTGACCACAACCATGACAAGTAATCGACCCAAAGCAGCGCCCAGTGTGCACTCTGCCACAGCTCCTGCACGCCTCTGGCTGCGGCGCCCCTGCTGCCTCGATCCGGGGCCTCTTGCCCGACTTCCCCGAACTCTGCCCTCCTGGCCTCCCTGAGGATCTCCCTACCGACCTCCTATCATCCTGATAATTCTCCCGGTAGTCCCTCTCCATGATAGTGGCGCTCCTCACTGCGTCCGCCAAGGTGCGTGGCATGCTCGACAACACTCGGGTCCTCAGATGCTTCCGGAGTCCCCCGACAAACTTCATCGACCTCTGCGCCTGAGTGACGAAAATCTCCGGACAGTAACGCTCAAGGGCGTTAAACTTCCCAATGTACTCCTCCAGTGTCATGCTCCCCTGCTCCAGGGCCAGGAACTCCACCCGCTTCCCGTCTCGCACATGCTCCGGAAAGTACTGCTCGTTGAACTCCTCAACGAACTCCTCCCATGACACATCCTCTCGACCGGTGAACACAACTGCTGAAGTCGACCTCCACCAGTTCGCTGCAGCTCCTCTCAGCACATAGGTGGCCAGGTCCACCTTCTTCTCCGGAGTACAGTCGATAGCCCTGAAGATCGTCTGCATAGTGAGGATCCACTCCTCAGCTGCCTCTGCATCCATCTGCCCAGCAAAAGTCGGAGGGTGCTGCCTCATGAACCGGTCGTGCATCGCACCGGCCCCCGCCTGCGCACTCTGCGCTGCCTGGCGCTCTAACATCCCGCTCAACCGCTCCACGGTGTCGAACAGGACTCTGCGCTCTGCCTCCCGGGCCTCCTCTCTCGCAGACTCACTCGAACTGCGAGTCTCAGCCGCAGGCACCACCCGTCTCGGAGGCATCACTCTACAGAACAAAAAGACTCACATCAGAATGATCATGAATGCATGCAATGGACCTCTAGACTCTAATCCTAACTCGATGGTGGTTTCTTTGGGAAAATACGCCGGGATCAAGGCTCTGATACCAAGTTGTAACGTCCCGAAACAGCGGAAGAAAATTTTCAAAATTAAACATACAACATACGACCGTCAACGGTCAACACGGGCACGTTACTAGAAAAGTCAACATAATAATATATAAAATATCTCCACGTGGAAGTCATAATACAGAGTTGTCAAAAGAGTGATTACAACTAATACATAACTACTACATAACTACTGTAATCACTACCTCTACAAAAAGATCGGAAGAACAGGACCCGATCCCGGAGGCACTCCCCTCGGTCACCACCAACCTAAGACTGCCTGCTACCTGAAAATGCAACATAAAATCTGCCTGAGTTCCCGAAAGGAACCCCGTATGCCAACATCTCCTATATATACAGAAAAACAGATGAAAATGCCAAGAATGCACATGCAATGCAATCCGCCTCGGGCCCATACATGCCCCAACCGCTGCGGACCATCTTCCAGCCGCGCCAGGGGCATGGGAAACATCCCCCACCCTGCCAATCCAGGCCCACACGAGGGGGGTCGCCGCACTCATCTCCCAGCCGCACACAGGGGCAAAGGGAGGCATCCCCCTGCCAATCCAGGCCCACACGAGGAGGTCTCGGCTCTCCTCTACAAGGAAAGTGCATCCCCTTCCCCCACCAGGGAAGAAGGCATCTACCACCCACACAGGCATGGCAGGCATCCCTCTGCCGCACAGGCATCCACGAGGGGTCCAACAGAAATACGCTCTCGCCGTAGGTGAAATCCGTAGCTCCGAGGTCCGGTGATCGACCGTGGGCTCGGCAGCCGGTAGTCGCCTCTGCTCGACGTCACGTATGTGGATAAATCCACCAAGGAAAGATAATTCGACCCACCAGTCGAACAAGGTCAAATCTAGCGGTCGATCGTTTGGAAGGTCTACGCTATACGTTTTATATACATATATATCCTGTCGGTCGAACCAGGGTCCGTTCAACCGATAAGGAAAACTGCATGAATCCTGCCCACTGCATTCGGTCGACCGAAACTCTTCCGGTCGACCGGATCAACAGGCACTTCACTACAGGAAACCTGCACGCGGTCGGTCGACCGGATCCAGAGCGGTCGACCGTTTAGATGGTCAACGCTCTTGACCGACTTTGCGCAGTTCGGTCGACCGAGACACACACTCGGTCGGCCGAAGGTCTGTCTACCCTATCTACTGGGATCGGTCGACCGAACAACCACCGGTCGACCGGACTAATATAACCCTTATAAAATATTCCCGCTAAAATTTGGCATAAACGGTCGACCGTCACACAGACGTCGTTCGACCGTTTTCGGGCAGCAAGTTATTTTTATAAAATATCGGTCGACCGAACCTCACACGGTCGACCGAAACACTACCATATCGCACTGAACAGGCATCATTTAGACGCTGTTCGGTCGACCGAGACACACAACGGTCGACCGAACCAGTCGTCTTCAACCTTGGTTCAGTGGGATTTTCGCCGGGGAAACGGCACCAACGCCGCCCCCTACACTCCCACACCTTTTGGGGAGTTACTATGAAGACTTGGCATACCTTTCACCGTGAAGAAAACGCGTCCCGTGAGCTCCTCCTCCTCCGGCGTCGAAACTTGCTTCTTCTCCCTCGCGCGCGCCTCCGCCACGTCGCCGGGTCTCCTCCTCCTCCTCTGGTCGCCGGACAACAAGGGGAAGGTGGTGAGATTGGGTGGGAAAGAAATGGGGAAGGAAAAAAGAAGAGATGGTTGGGTTTGGGTTTAAATAAGCAAAACCCATACCTACCCCCAACTCCCCTCCATACCTCCACCCACTCCACCTACACCTCAACCATACCCACCCCACTCTCTCACGTCCCACGTTCTTACACCTAGTGATCGTCCATTGGTCCTTTGAGACACATTTATGTGCATATTCATACTTCCATCTTAGTGTTGCTGAACCGTTTTTGACTATAACAATAAACAATCATACTTTCTAGTTTTTTGAAATATTGTGCATTTGTTGGTCAACTGATTTACTTCTTTGACTAATAGAGAACTTTAGCCTTCAAGAGGTCGGTTAGTCTCTCCTGGGATGATCCTTTCAAATAGTTTCCTTGTCCCGTAATGGATTGTTGTGTGTTAATATAGTTGATTTCTTCAATGGATACAAAAAGTGGCCACTATGCGGGTACGACAAATTCACCAACCAGACGGGTTGATTTATTGGCTTAATGTTTTTGATTATAGAGCCTTAAGCTTTTCTGAAACCCTAAACCCAGACGACTGATGGTATATTTGACGACTGTTATAGGTCATTCTTGGCAGTAAACATTTTCTTAACTTGTTGTTTCGAAGGCCCGATTATTTGCTAGTCAACTTTTTTTCTCAAATTGCTCAGTTGACTGGGAGTCAACCCAAAAGATCGAATACAACCCATCCTTGAGCAATCAACTTATTTTGTCAAGCAAGTTGTCTCGATTTTTGGGTTCCTTGTTGACCTAACTTTGTCACCTACTTTTTTTTGAGTTATAACTACTAGCAAAGTGTTAGAGCTTATAAATAGGGTTTAAATGAGAGAATCAACTACTAAGGTTTTCATTGTGCTCTCTCTCACTTGAAGCTTCAAAATCTTGCTCTTGTTTTCACTTATCCATTTTTAGCCAAACTCAAATCCTACAAAATTGATTCCAGTTAGAGTTGTTGGATATTATTCCAATTGTCATAGTGTTTTAAAGCTTCAATGAAGTAACCTTTTAGATGGTGAGAGGTCCAAGCTACGCGAGGATTATTTATTAGCTTATGTGACGGCTCGATCTAGGTCCAAAAGGAGATCAAGGAGTGGAACTCGTGAGTGTGGATAATCTTGGGATGTACAAACTCACCTCTCACTAACATTAATACATATTTATGCATCATCTAGAATCATGCTACGACATCGTAGACGAAAATGTTTCCCAAACTAAGGACATTTTATTTTATAATGTCACATTAGTTAGAACTTCCATAAAGCCATAAACCATGCACCTTGCATTCTATATTTGGAGGGTCAGCTTTGGTTAATCACACAAAGCCATTAAATAGCAATTACACCTATAATTATATACTTAAAAACATATAAAATTGACTCTCACATGCATGTTAATTATTCCTTAAGGGCAAGTACAAACGAACTGATATTCCTGTAAACGTCACAAACCAATCCCTTGGGACAACCACAGAGTGAAACTCACATTAGTTTTAATTTTAACTTGGAAAAAACAGTTAAGGTTACATTAGCTTCCTTTAATCCGAACAAACGTTAGGGTTTAGATAAGTAATTAGGGTTGAGGACCAGCTTGCAAAACTCCCACCAAATTAAAATTCCGGGAGGAATACTTCTCTCTACACATATCCCCTCCCGGAGGAGAGTTGGGAAAACACAGCACCAACAAATTGGAGACGAAAAGGGGAATTCCGCCGCGGTTCCGATCAATTCTCCGGAGAAACGAGTCGATGGAGGTCCGCATTCCTTCGTTTTTCCGTTGGAAATCAGAATTCTCGCGATCGGATTCGTTTGCTTCCGCTATCTGCTCTCTTGCTGTAAATTTTTAGGGTTTTTTTGTGTTCTTTTCCACTACGCGTTTCGTGTGTTGTTTGATATTTTTTGTCGTCGGGTCGGGTCGGGTTGGGTTGGGGTTTGAGTATTTGTTAGGGTTTTGTGTGGAATCGTTGTAATTTGAGTTCTCGTTTGTGCCGGTCGAGTTCAATTTCGAATTGTGTGTGATTTTAGGGTTCTGGAATAGTTTCGATGTAGATGGAGTCGTTCGGGATTCGGCGATGGGCTGTGAAGGTTTCTGGTGTTGTTTGCCGCTTGCTTTTTGGAATTTTTGTGGATTTGATTGGGAATTTAGCTAGTAAGGATCCGGTTCTGTTTGCTTTTCGTGTTGTTTGTGCTCTTACTAGGTTTCTTGCTGAATCCCCCTTTTTGTTCTGACTTGTCCGCCTTTTCTAGGGTTTCTTTTTCCCCCGAAGGTGTTGGTGCACATTTTGTGATGTTGAACCGAATAGGAACGTGTAGGATGGAGATTGATGGATGGAGATTGATGCCTTCTCTTATTGGAAAATAGAGTTTTTCCCTTGTCTGGTTGAGATATACTTCTCGTTTGCTCCTCAACGTGATTAGGGGAGCGATGGATGTTGCCTGTTCAATGTGAAATTGCCACAGAGCATTTTAATCTGTTTATGTCCACGTAAATTTGGTTCTAAAAGTATGCTATATCTGATGTTAATTTATCTGTTTTCTTTGTGGACTTTATTGAAAATTTATTGAATGGTAATTTGACTTATTTCTAATATAGGAGTCTATGTTGCTACTGAAGAACTGCGGAGGTTGATTGCTTTTTGTTTTTGTTTGTCTTGATTTTTGTTTTTTCTTGTTTCTACTTATTGGTGATATTTTTATCCTAGATATGATTAATGCTACATTACTTTCTGCAGGTTATGCATGATGTTTACCAGGAAGTTCTAAGCTGCACGGCGACCGACCAAATCATCCATGCCAGACGGTGGTATGTTATTCCCTACTCCAAGGAAAGCTTCTGTTTGTCATGTTCTTTTATAAGTTCTAAGATTTAGTCATGGCAAGTTAACCTGGATAGAGACATCACAAGACAAGAAAAAAAATCGTGAGTTGATGTTAGATATGTCAACCACAAAGGACACTTTATCTCTTATGAGAAACAATAAACTTAAAGTAATCCATTGTCCAGTTCATAGGATAAAATCCACCTTCGACAGATAAAATAAATGGGAAGTCACGTATCATAATTCATAAGCAATAAGCAAGTAAAAGAAAATCCTTTGGAAGCTGACAAGAAGCTTAATCATCTGAATCTACCCCAATAGTACGATATGTAATTCTGTCTAGCCGGCCTGCAATTGTTTGACACCATTTGCAAATTTTATAAAGTAACAACTTCTTTGTATTAGTAAAAAAAATTAACCTATACATGAGCTTTTATAGTTAGAAAATCACCAAATTAAGTGGTGTTTTGTAAAATAAATTTATGGTTTCCCATTGCTAAATGTCGTGATTGTTTTTGTAGGTTATAGTTATACATTCAGTGATCTGTAATGAAGAAAAGTATTATAAGAAGTTGCTTGTTTTTCTATATTGATTACTTGTTCCTCATCAAAATGATCCTGTAGTTCGAATTGCATATCTAAATTGAACTTATGTTGTGTGGAAGGATGTATCAGAGCTATCCTTTGTTATATGCCCAACCCTAAGCAAAAGTGGAAAGGCTGATTAGTATCAGATTTACAAAGTTGAGGGGCCCACTAATGGTGCTAATGGAACCTTCTTATAATAATAAAGGACACAAATTAGGAAAGTGCTAATCTGTGCCCTCCTTTTTCTTAGCTCTCTCTCTCTCATGAGTATGTTCTTATCCTTCTGTGTTTTGTTTTCCTTTCCCTAGTTCACATTAGAATTCCTAATGTTACTGATGTTGGTCTTTGCTCTTGTTTCAGTGTCCCGCAGTTACTTTTCATTTTTCTGTAATCGTAAACTAAGTGTGCAGTAAAGAGATAACTTTCACTTTTCTCATAAATTGCGGAGTAGTCTAGGTGGAAAATGGTTTCTAGTAGGGAACTACGACTTATGAGTAACTATTCATTTGCTTCTTAGTACAATGAAGTAAAACAGTCTCTTAATGAAATGTAAGATACAAATAATTGGGGCCTGCCCCTATATTGGGTGTTTTTTGTTCTGCTGTTAATGAACTTTTCTGCACATCCAACTCCTAAATTCTTTTGGCAGGTGGGCTCCCGTGCACTGCAATGGTAAACTACTTCGATATGATCCTCTTTTGTTCTCATTGCAGTTCCTTACTGTGCTGAATTAAGTATACATATCCATTTAATTATACTCCCGACACTGGTATACGATAGCATTTTAATTTTATACAATTATGTGATATGAAATGCATGATTTTAACTGTCATGGGGTTTCCCAACTCCCAAGCTGCCCTATAAACTTCCCTCTCTTGTGAAGCCAATTGAACAAGATTTTATGTAATAGCTTGTTAATTTGACAGTGTTTCACTCTGCAGCATTGTATGAGATTTTAGATTCTTGGTTTACGAAGATCAAAATCTTACCACTGCAAGTGCATCTTAATAAGGAGGCGGCTTTGTACATCATATACCCGTAAGGTATCTTTCTGCATTCTTCTAGTCTTCATTTCGGAGAGCACAACACAGATATTCTATCAAGACACCATATTGCTTACCACTAATCAAATAATATCCAAATGCCATAGAAAATTTGTGGTTTTAAACTTTTAGTCTTTCTCTGGTATAAATGCTTGCATCCCATGTTTATCAAAAGCTGAGTTGCATGTAGAGGGAATTCAGGAAAACTTTGAAGTGAAGTCTATCTAAGTCTATAACATTTCATCCATGTTCTTCAGGTGTCATTTTGCAGTTTGCAAACATTTTTAGTTATTTTGGAAAGAAAAACCAGTTGATAGTACCTCTTATTAAATATCCAAATGGTGTAAATATTGTGGATGCTTTTGTTATCACAAAAGTTGAATTTGCAAAAAGTTAAAGATCTTATGTTTGTCAAAAGTTGAATCGCAGCAATTGACAGAGAAACTTCGATCATATCTTTTACACCATCTATTGCCCTTATACACACTCTTTTAGTCATTTTAGAGGGTTCAACTCTCATCTAATTAAATATCTACATTATGTTTTGGTGTTAGGTCTCCTTGTTATAAAAACTTGAATTTTGTGCAGGATTGAAGATCTCTGTTCATCAATTCTGAGGGGGCATCAATAGAAGGGAAATGCAACAAAACTTTGAACTGTAAGTTACGCCTGCCTTACCTTGTGTTTTATATAGTTTTACATTTAAAACAGTATAGATAGAAAAAGGGCAACTTATTGGACTTTTATGGTAAGCTGAATGTTTGTGTTAAACTAAATGCCCTTGTAAGTGACATATCAAGAATAGCAGCTTCAAAAAGCAAGACGATATGGAACCAAGAAACAAAAAGCTGAATTAGAGAAAAAGCTTGCAACAAAAAGCTTCTCAAGTGGAACCAAGAAACAAAGAACAAAGTACATACAACAGTTAAAATCTCAAAAAGCTTCTCTGCTGCCCACAGCCTCCTACCATTCTAGAAGATTAAAAAACCTACCGTTCTAGAAAATTATAAAAAACTATTTACAAGTCATTGTCGCCGCAAATCTACTGACGCCTGGCATGGAATTTTTACACCTTCCAGTCCCTTTTTCAGTCTGATCTCTGTTAGTAATGTCAACTATAGAGGGTGTCACATCAACCCTTTCAAAATGTTTTATGTTAGTCATTTCTTCTGTACACGATGTCATTTCGTCATCCTTGAACCCATAATGTGGTGTGAAAGTGGATGTTATACCATCCAAAGAGTCATCATCCATCACTTGGACCCCAGCAAAGTCAATGGCAGAGACTCCACTATCAGCAACAGTGTAGTTGTCACGCACAAGTAGTGTTTTCTCAGATGGATTGGCACGAACCCCGCGAGTAGCTCCACCGATAGTTTGTTTTGAAATATGTATGCTGTCGACGAAAGTGATTTCAGACACCTCAGGTCCACCATCCATTATTTTTGCTACTGAGGGTAGCTTAATTTTCTTTCGTCTACTATATTTGCAGGTGACGTCCTTCTTGGTGGCAGTGCGTCTCTGCTTCCGGCTTGGAAATGAGGTTGAGGGTGGGATGACAAAGTCCTCATCAGCAGGATGCTTTTCATCAGAGCACATTGCACACAAAAATTTCTTAGGTACGTCATTAAAATCACTGACACCCACGCATCTTGTGTGTTTCCAAACTCCACACTCATCACATGCTAACATTCTCTCGCCGTCGTCGTCGACAGCGCCGCAAGGACAATCAACAGTCCAATTTTCAGTTCCCCTCTCCATCTGGAACTCCAAAAGCCTGCTGCAGTCGCCCACACACCTTCCCCCGATCTTGATAACCCCACTGTTGCCCACTAAGAGCTTTACATGAGTAGTTTTCCTAATTTTACCATATTCTGGAAGTTGTTCAGCTTGGAATTTTTGGAAAATTATGTAAACTTCCTGAAAAGCTTTCGTTGCTTCCAATTTCAGATGAGCTATGGTGGCAGTTTGAGGCAGAACCACAAGCTCTGCTGGTGGGGCGGTGTAATAATCCTTTTGTTTATCCAGAATTTCCAATTCACACCAGATGTGTAGAGAACGAGAGGAAAGAGGAAGAAGGAAACTGTAGTCCTTAACAAAGCGTTTGCAGTCCAGAAGTTTTCTGGCAGCATCATAGGCAAGCACCCGTGTAGCACATGGCCTATATACATGCATTGTGTTCGGATTCAGAAGCGCATCGTATAGGAATTTAAGATCACAAAGTAGCTGTTCTTGAGGTATCTCCTCCAAACTTCTTAGATTTAATTTGTTCTCGAAAACTGTCTCAAGTCTGCAAAAACCAAAGAATGAAATTTCAGAATTGCTATGTCAGGGCTGTGGTGGTACTTATCTTGTTTCATGCTTACCTGTACTCAAAGGTATTGGTCTCTGCATTCATTTGGACAGCAACTTCCAAGCGATCACCGCATGGCTTGCCTCCCAACCCCTTGAGGCAATAGTCGAGCAGCTCAAGTGATACTACATCATAACTTGACGCCCCTTTCAGAGCACGCCTTGAGATCCACTGACCTCGGGGAACTGCTCTCAGAACCTTCATCAATGCTTCTTCAGCCGCCTTCACATCTGCTTCCATCCAGGCACACAGTACCCTACATCTGACATTGCACAGCTTATTTTGTATGTCAGGTTTTTCCAAAGTTCGCTCGCGAACCTCTTGTATTTGTTGCAACAGGAAGCAGAAGAGGTCCCTGAGAGTTTCCAGCTTCCGATCAGAAAACGACAAGTAGAATGTAATGACATCATGCAAGCGGGAACGGTTCATTCGAGAATGCGAGAAAAATAGGGACACTGGCAAATTGGAGAGTGTGTCAACAGCCTTTCGATAATCCTGGGCAGAAATTGCAAAACTTCCAGCAGCAAACTCGTATCCCCAGTCACCATACCATGGCCGACCTGTGGTGATTATGTGTAAGAGACGATACTCCAACCCATATTTCTTTGATATGTCAATCACAGACACCATCCTGCAACAGAGCCCAAGTTAAGGTATGTGCATGTAAATACAACATGTGCATGTAAATACAACTGGAGCTTTGGCAAGTTTTCAACATTTTACTGATTCAGAACCTAATTTAGAAAGATTCTAGGAAAATAAACAAATTTTAAAAAAGATAATAAATTTACTCTTTTTATCGAATTTTAAAATAAAACTTTTGAATCAAATCTTAATACAATTTAAACACAAACATAACTGTTGCGACACAAATTTGTTCAAGTTGTACTATAAATTTAGCAAATTAGCTTGAGTTTTTTTTTGCCAAAAGAACCTTTTATGGTATAAAATTTTTAGATAACCAAACAATGCAATGGACAAAAAAAACATATTTACCTGACTCTTAGTGCACTACATAAGCGATCCCAGAAACTCATAATATCACAGCCCCTTAAAAATTTTGAGCCACCTCCTTTGCCGTTGACCCTAAGAAGGTGACCATAACCATTGCCATGTACCACTCCATGTAACAAGTGAGTAGTATCTTCCATGTGACGACATGCCCATTCTTCAAAATTATCTTCTATTGTCTCCAAGTTGCAATTAGTGCACCTGTAATAAGCAAGTTTTCAGACAGAGTAACACATACACGGGAAATCTGACCGACAGAAAGGACCCAACGCACCGAACAAATTTGGCTACAAACATGTATCAGTGTTTTGGATGAATAAAGTTTTTCATACAAATATTTAAAAGGGTTGGAGATTGAAGATAGTGTGCAATTACATAAGCTTCAATTTTAAAAATGCTAATTTTATCTTCTTTTTTGTTGTAACCAAGGCTGTTGCACTGTTGGATCGTTCATCTAAACAGAAAGGACCTGAGGGGGGAAGAAGAGGGGGGAGCCTCACCTCAAATTGAAGTCATCGAGAAAAGTACTACAATTCACGCACTTCTGAAAGAAACCCCCAGTCGGATTCCCATTATTACGAATAATGAAATGGTAACGCTTCCCGCAGACTGGATGTTCACTCCATCCTGAGAGTCCATACGTGTGAAAACCATTAAACCATCCAAAAGTAGTAACATGACCACTCTTTCATGGTAAGTACTGTAGTAATGACGACGGCAAGTTAACAAATCATCCGATTATATTTTTAAAAAATCAAAAGCAAACTTTAGAAATCCCGGCCGTAACCTTTCTAGCTCTGGCTCCAGGAAAACGAAAGCGTTCTATTAAAGCATCCTTTTAAAACAAAATTTATTATACAGATGGCAGTTATGTGAGGAAAGAAACGAACAGGCTGCCTCATCAACCAACGGCTACCAATTGTGGATGATTCATTAATATACGGCTATGAACGCGAAGGGACGCCCAGCTGGAATGTTTATCAAGTATAACGCATTTTTTTATTTATGTTTTTTTTTCCTTCTTTCTAAAAAGCAGCAACTCTAAAAATAGTTAAAGTCATTCAGAAGACAGCTGTTTCGCATACCTGCTACCCAAAAGACAGCCACAGAACCCTCCGAAAACAAGAAATTTACATTCCTACCCTTACGTTTCAATTCTCTTCCTAATCGATTTCAAAATTTGAACCTAAACCCAAAATAATGGCCACCCATCCAGGTTCAAAATTACAAAACAGCCCTTGAAAAAATAAAAAAAATCGAAGATTACAACGTAAAAAGCCCAATCCAACGAGGGCAAATAGGTAACAAAAAATACACAACTCATCGCCGGCGAACTCACCAACAACCCGGCACTGGTCGCAGTAAATGGACTTGGCCCTGACCACATCCTCCTCGAGAACCTCGAGATCCACAACCGTTTCCCCATCCACCCTCAACGGCACCCTCCAGACCCCTACCCTCGCGTCGCCCACCAACACCGGCACCACCATCCCATACCTATCAACAAACCCTCTGGCGTTTCTCCGGAACGCCCCCTCCATCCGATCCTCCTCCGCCGGGAACGCACCGAACTCCCTTATCTCCGCCGTCACTCTCCTTTTCGCTCTCTTCGTCGGTCTCTCCCCCATCTCGTCAAGGTACGCCTCTTCTTTTTTTCTCTTCTAAAATCAGGTTGGTTGGGTTAGGGTTTCAAAGGGGGAAAATAAGTGTTAACCAGGGTTAGGTCAAGATCGGGTTGGGAAAAAGCGGGAATCGAATTGGGGAAAAGAGTGAAGCGTTGGTTTGGGGGTCGTGTTTGCCTTTCTTTATTTTGTCTTTTGAGCGTTGGGAAATGCGGTGTTGTACGTACGATGACACAACGCGACAAGATGCGTGGGATAAATAATAAAGACGTGAGGGCGGTTTGGGGAACATTTACCGGATTGCCCCTCGAATGAACGTGTGTTTGTTGCCACGGGCCACGTTTGGTTTGGGATTTTAGGGGACTGGTGAGGCTATGTAGGATCTGGACTGGACCGGGTCCTGGTCCTCGACGGGTGGCCTTAACTTGTAGGATCGATTTCGGGAATTTTATGTTTTCGTCCCTGCTAATTTGTTTTATTTGATACTTTGTTTTGAGATTTTACTTTCAGGCCAGTTTGATTCTTGGTTGACCAGATGCTCCCGGAATTCATCAATAACTGCAAAAGTTGAATTGTGCTGTAAGGTGAACATCTTGATGCGGCTTATTTGCATACTTCTGGATTGAGTTTCGAATTGAATTTGCCGCAGATGAGCCGAGATGGGTTATTTCAGTTATTTTAACGTAGTAATAGTTGAAATTCTGAAACAAACTCTTCAAGATAAAATAGCTCCTAACGTTCACCATAAAAATCGGAGTTATCAGCAGTAGGTTGGTTACTTGGAAACTTTCCGTGGTGTCTTACGTATTGATTTGGTGAGTATAATATTCCTCTCAGAGGTAACATAACAATACAACAGTCAAAAGTAGGGCTGTGCAGAACCGGTCAAACCGGACCGGTCGGTCCGGGTTCGGTCCGGAAATTTTTGAAAAAATCCGGTCCGGTCCGGGTTTCGGTCCGGCAAATTTTAAATTTTCCGGTCCGGTCCGGTCCGGACCGGTCCAAATATTTTTATTTTTTTTTAAATTTAAGCCAAAAAATCGGGTTTTTGGACCGGTCCGGTCTTCGGTCCGTCTATCCTAATTTTTTCCGGTCCGGTCCGGTTTTCGGTCCGGACCTAAAAAAAATTTCCGGTCCGGTCCGGACCGGACCGGACCGATGCTCAGCCCTAGTCAAAAGTGGATGTTGCATCATCTAAAGGTTAAAATGGTAATTTTTGAGCTTTAACTATTAAGTAAAGATTTATATGTAAGCGCCAAAACGGTGTCTATTTATAAATTGGGACTAGCTTCTAAAAGGGTTAATTACAGTTTACTCTCATGAACCATGTATTGATGTTGCTTTACACTTCTAACTTTCAAAGTTGACAGCTATCTTTTTGAACTTTCGTTTTGTAACATTTTGTTTTCCTAACTTTAAAAATTCATTATTTTAACTCATATTTGTTTGTTTTTTTGCATTTTTTTGTTGTAACCCTCGAAAACTCATAAACATATATTTACGTGAAAGTTCGGGAAAAAAAGATGTCGAATTTGGTTGAAATTTGGGTAAAATTCAGTACCAATTCGATCCAAATTTCAATCATATCTGACCTCCATTTTCGATTCGAACTTTCATTTAAATATAGATTTATTTAAGAGTATACTAAGAATACAACCAAAAATTGCCAAAAAAACGACGAATATGAGTATAAATAATGGATTTTTGAAGTTTAATAGACAAAGTGTTACAAAATGAAAATTCATGAAGATAACTGCTAACTTTGAAAGTTCAGTGCAAAGTGATATCAAGACATACTTTAAGGGACAAACTGTAATTAATCCTTTTTAAAATCAGTGATCATATCCTTTTTAAAATAGTCTAGATGCATAAGTTGCGGATTGGAATTGCTAATTGATTTATTACATTATATAATAATAACAAGACATAAACATGACAAGAGATTATTGTCATTGAATTTAATTTTTTGGTGTTTCGTGTACAAGAAATCGTAAACATCACCGAGAAGATATTGTAAACATCACTAAGAAGATACCGTATGTGATAATGTAACATACAATATATGCCGAATTGCTTGGGTATCTTCAAGAAACAACTATATTAGTCATATGTCATCTAAAAGCAACTATTTTCACTAATGCCACATAAAAATCGAAAAACTTGCTCTAATACAATTAACTTTTTTTCAATGTCATTCTGTTAGTCATCCGTTAATGTCTTCGTTAACATCTGTTAGCTCTATTATATTTAATGAAAATTTTACAAAATCATTAAACCCAGAATTCATAAATTTCATTTTATGTGTTGTAAAAATTGCAAATAAATACTCAAAAATTGCAACAAAAAAAAAATTTGGAAAAAATATTTCAAAAGAAAACCTATATTTTTATAAAATGTATCTTTTATTAAAAAAAATTTAAATATTGTGTAATTTTAAAATATAAAAATTATTTGATTTCATTAGTTTAGTAACCGATCCATTAATTTTAGTGAGAGGAAAAAAAGATGATAGTGGAGAGAATATTTTTCATTAGTTTTGTAAAAAAAATCCAAAAAATATTTATTTTTATGCAATTTTTAGTATTTTTTGTAATGTTACAACATATATAATGAAATTTATGAATTATGGTTTATTCATGGTGATTCTGCAAAAATTTCCTTATATATTAATAAAACTAACATACGTTAACAGATGACTAACGAATGACATTAGAAAAAAATTAATAGCATTAGAGGAAGTTTTTTGATTTTTTTGTGGTATTAGTGGAAATAGTTGCTTTCATATAGAATATGACCAATATAGTTGTTTCTTGATGAGACTCAAGCAATTCACCCTACAATATAATGTATGATACCTAAGAGCAAAACAGAATACTCATCACTATCATGGGGAGTATTTTGGCAATTCTATTCGGGTCGGAGCTCTAACATGCAAAATAGATGCATCCCATACCAACAAAGCCTTCCAGAAAAGCCCACAAGAAATTCCAGAGCGATCCGGACACTGTAGACCGCTAATTAGCGGTCCAAGACCGCTAATTGGCGGTCACTTTTGGCCCAAATGCGCTCAAATTTCTCCCGCACATGTATTAGAGGATGTTTAGGCTATTTGTAGTATCTGTTTAGTCCCACATCGGGGGATTGTCCCGGATTAGCTTTTTCCATGGCTATAAATAAAACTCTTCACCTCCTATTGTAATCACTCCATATTTTAAGTGGCTATTCTTCCTACTAGAAGTGAGGCCTTGAAGCACACACTAAAGTAGGAGGATGTTACTTTTAATGTGAGTCATTTTATCAATAAAGTTTTGTGTTTCTTTCATTGTTTGTTTATGCTTCTTTTATTGTTTGTGCATGTTTTAGTTTAATCGTCTTTTAATTCTACTTTAGTTTTAATATGCTTTCTTTTCATAGTTTAATAATTAGTGTAATGTTTAGTGAGTAGTTCCATCCCCTTTGGGGGTGGAGTAGATGTACATACATGCATTAAAGAATGGGATGAATGCTTTAATTTCAATGTGTTGATTAAACATGAATGTATGCTTGCTTGTTTAGGATAGAATTTACAACTTGATGAGTTTTGCCAAAATGATTAGACACCTCTCATGCTTGTTTAGGTTCTGAAATAAATAACTTGCATATGTAAATGTTAATCAACTAAGTTGGTGAATAGATTGATAGGTTTTGCCATAACATTTAGACACTTCCTATGCATGATAAACACCACCTTCATGTGCTTGAAGAATGTATTCTACACCCACCTCTTTGCATGTGTGCACTCACTCCACCACTTAGGGGTTTTCCATTCCTGAAATTCCAGCATTCTTGTTTTGTTCTTAGCTTAGTTCTTATTCCATCGTTTGTTTGTTTCGTTCGCATTTCATACTTCTTAGCGTAGGTTAGTGTAGAGTAGCGTAACCAACTCTCTTCTCCATTATTTTCGCCACTTGATTTCGTGCAAACAAGAGACTGCTCACCTCCCTGAGGACGACCCGTACTTGCCACCGCTTCATCGCGGCCGTGCACTTGCGGTTTAATTAAAACGTTCAACATTTGCCTACCGTCGCATGTCCTTTGGGTTATGTAATGCGCCGGCAACGTTTCAAAGGTGTATGATCAGTATCTTCTCCGATATGGTTGAGCGTTTCCTTGAGATCTTCATGGACGACTTTTCCATATTTGGCGCTTTCTTTGATGAGTGCCTTCATCACTTGAGCCTTGTCCTCAAGCGATGCCATGAGAAGAACATCGCTCTCAATTGGGAGAAATGTCACTTCATGGTGAAGCGAGGGATTGTATTTCGACATGTGGTCTCAAGTAGGGGAATTGAGGTCGATCCCGCCAAAGTGGGTATCATTGGTAATCTCCTACCGCCACGTAATGTGAAGGATATCCGCACCTTTTTGGGGCATGCTGGATTCTATCGGAGGTTCATTCGGGATTTTAGCAAAATTTCTCGACCTCTCACCGCCTTGTTGGCTAAGGATGCCATTTTTGAGTTCACACCGGATTGCCACCATGCCTTTTTGACCTTGAAAAAGAGTTGACTTCAGCTCCCATTATTAAGGCACCGGTGTGGACTGAACCCTTTGAGTTAATGTGTGATGCATCTGACTTCGCTGTGGGAGTAGTGCTTGGGCAACGATTGGACAAATTGCCTCATGTGATCTACTATGCCAGTAGAACACTCAATGATGCCCAATTGAACTACACTGTGACCGAGAAGGAATTCTTAGCAATCATATTTGCTTTGGAGAAATTCCGGTCGTACTTGATTGGCTCCCACGTGATTATCTATTTTGATCAGACAGCCATCAAGCACCTCATGGCGAAGAAAGATGTAAAATCCCGACTCTTGAGATGGATCTTGTTGTTACAAGAATTCGATCTTGAGATTCGGGACAAAAAAGGGTGTGAAAATGTTGTAGCTGACCACTTGTCTCGTCTAGAGACGACCAACCCACAGGACCAAATCATTGATGACAAATTTCCTCACGAGCAGTTGTTCACGATCGAAGATAACCCTTGGTTTGCCGACATCGTGAACTATCTCGTGACCGAGCAACTTCCTGTGGGTTGGTCAAAATCTGACCAATCCAAATTTAGATCTTATGTCAGATTCTTCCACTGGGACGACCCCTACCTATTCAAATATTGCTCTGACCAAATTTCCAGGCGGTGCGCCCCAGATACCGAATTCCAAAGTGTACTCCACTTCTGCCATTCCAAGGCATGTGGAGGACACTTTGGAGCAAAGAAAACTGCTGCCAAGGTGCTCCAATCTGGATTCTACTGGCCCTCTCTTTTCAAGGATGCTTACGACTTTTGTAAGCAATGTGATAGGTGCCAGCGCCTTGGCAGGATTGGTCGACATGACATGATGCCTTTGCAAAATGTCCTTGTTGTCGACATCTTCGATGTGTGGGTCATCGATTTCATGGGTCCCTTCCCGAACTCGTTCGGGAATGTTTACATTCTGGTGGCTGTTGACTATGTGTCTAAATGGGTTGAGGTTATACCCACAAAGACCAATGACAACAAGGTGGTCACCAAATTCTTGAGGTACATTTTTGCGCGATTTGGTACTCCTCGTACCATAATCAGCGATAGGGGCACCCACTTCTGTAATCGCTCCTTTGAAGCGCTTATGAGGAAATATTCGATCACCCACAAGCTTGCGACCCCATACCATCCGCAAACTAGTGGGCAGGTCGAAATCTCTAACCGTCAATTAAAGCAAATTCTTGAGAAGACGGTTAGTTCCTCGAGGAAGGATTGGTCTACCAAGTTGAATGACGCGTTGTGGGATTTCCGCACCGCGTACAAGACCAATTTGGGTATGTCCCCATATCGGGTAGTGTACGGCAAGGCTTGCCACCTACCCGTCGAGCTTGAGCATCGTGCTTTCTGGGCTATCAAGAACCTGAATATCGATCTTGATCAAGCAGGAGTACAACGTAAGCTCGACATTGTGGAATTGGAAGAGCTACGCAATGATGCGTACGAGAATGCCAAAATTCATAAGTCCCGAGCCAAGATGTTTCATGATCGCATGATTATGCGAAAGGTGTTTACGGCCGGGCAGAAGGTGTTGCTCTACAATTCCAGGCTTCATTTGTTTGCGGGTAAGCTCCGCAGTCGCTAGTCTGGCCCGTTTATTGTCCAAACCGTCTATCCTCATGGAGCGGTTGAGATCTTGAACCCAGGGAATGTGGACGTGTTCAAAGTTAATGGACAACGCCTCAAACCCTACTTGGAGGGGGCACCAGCCGAAATCGAGGAGGTCATGTTCCTTCATGAACCTCCCTCGCACTCAACCATTCATGCTCCTACATGAGCGGTTGAGCGTTCATGTGTATATATGTTAAAAGAAAGAAAGACTCATTGAGTGAGCATCGATTGTAGTGGGCCCCAACCCTTGAGTATTTGGGCCCCATTTCTTTCACGTATTTGTATCCATTCTTTAGCATCTCACAGGTTTTGAGGGAAGTTGGGTTGTGTCCATCAACATAGACATGAACTTCCTTGTGTACTTCACGTTGGTGAGATCTATTCTGTTTCATGCATACATCCATGTAGTATTTTGCTCACATTCATTGAGGACAATGCATGAAGTAGGTGTGGGGGGTGTTTTACGTGTGTACATAGTCGAGTCTTTTCCTTTGATTTTGTTTTCTTTTGTTTGCATTTTTAGGGTCATGTTAGTGTGCTGCATTTAATATCGATATATCTGCTTGCCATGATCCTTGGGTGACTTGTCTTCTTTTGCTTGCCTAGTGCTTTAAAATTTTAACATTTCTTTCAAAATCTTCATGTGTTTGCGAAAGAAAATGTTTTGTGGGTTTTGCGTGTGTTTAGCATGTGCAAAACCGTTGAGAGACAAAGTAAAAAGAAAGCTCCCAAAATTGTCTTGAACTTGATGCATTAGGATATATAGTACAATGACTTTAGGATTTATCGAGTCGTTAGGATACACCCCAGTTTTCCTTTGGGGGTGAGTAATCATAGGGTTTCAGTGCTCAAACATTTAATGAAGTCCACCCTGAACCTAGTGAGTCAATAATTCGCGTCTGTTAACTTAAGGAAGTTTGTTGTAGTCAAGGACCCTCTAAATCCTGTTGTGAGACAATAAGTGTAGGGGTTTTGGTTCATGTGTAGATAAGAAATAAGTGAGTAGGTGTTCTCTCTTCTCGCACGGCTCCTATCACTCGGGAAAGTAAGTCTGAAGGGACTTTGTGCCTGGTGCTTTCGAGTCATCTGACTTGGGATGCGCCGACCGAACTCTCATTACACGGGTGGTAGGGATTGCCCTATGTGGAGATTTGGGGAAAGCTGTACGTGATAGTGTAAGTCCTCATGGGCAATGATGCACGAAACCTGACCCTGGGAGAATGAAGCTCCAACTAATAAAAAGAAAAAAAAGAAAAAAAATCTGAAAAGAAACAAAAAGAAAAAAATGGTAAGGCAAATAAGAACCTTAATGGACTTTACACTTTGTATCACTTGAGGATGTTGAGGTTGTCCATGTCTTTCACTTAATTTCTTATTTAACTTGCTCGAAGCGTTCATTAGGCTAGGTGTGTGGACTGATTACCTATATAGAGTCGTCCCGTACGATTACCGCGTCCAATGATCGACAAAATATGTCCAATGAGTCGAGTGTCTAGATTGAATAATGCATCTTTTTCGGATTTTGTTGGTATATCCGCTGAAAACCCTCAGGAGACAACACTCCTCCTCCTTGGCAACAAGGAGGTTTAACGGCTTGTTGCACCTGCTAAGTGCAACCGTGATTCCTACGAAAGTGAGTTAGGATTTCTTGTTTCTCGTTTGTTTTTCTCTTTCTTTGTTTTGCTCGGGACTAGCAAAAGCTTAGGTGTGGGGGTATTTGATTAACATCATTTCATGCTCATATTTGTATCTTATATCCATTATCTTACACCTAAGCAATGCTACGTGACGAGTTTTATGTTTAGTTTTCAGGAATAAAGAGGTTTGAAGAGAAGAGCCATGAAAGGACCCAAAAGTAGGAAAAAAGGACTTAATTGTGAGACCTAGGGACTGAGATGCAATGGAGAAGGACCTGATCGTAAGACCGAAGGACCTAAGAGCAAAACAGGAAACTCCACACCATCATGGGGAGTATTTTGGCAATTCGATTCGGGTCGGAGCTCCAACAAACCAAGTAGATGCATCAAAGCCTAAGAAATGCTTCCAGAGAAGCCCAACACAAAACCCAGACAGATCTGGGCCTTATAGGCCGCCAATTGGCGGTCTGGATGAGCCCAACTCTGCTAAGCTCGCTCCTGGACTTGTATTATCATGTGTTTAGGCTATTTTTGGTATTGGTTTAGTCCCACATCGAGGGATTGTCCCGGATTAGCTTTTTCCATGCTTATAAATAGAACTCTTCACCTCCCATTGTACCAATCTCTCTCTTTGGTGGCATCTTCCCTACTAAGAGTGAAGCCTTGAAGCAAAACTCTGGTGGAGGAAGAGCTGCTTGTAATTTGAGTGAGTTAATAATAGATGTTTTCTTTAGCTTGTTAATTCTTGCTTAGTTGATTTCCTTTTGTGTGTTTGCTTTGTTGCTTGTTTTGTTTTATGCTTCTTTAATATTTCTTGCTTGATTAGTATAGTTTCATTTCAGTATTATGCTTGCTTTTGTTGATATAGTTAGTGTAATGAGTAGTGAGTAGTTCCATCCCCATTTGGGGGGTGGAGAAATATGTGATATAATCATGTAGTGTATTAAGTGTGTGTTATCTTAATCCCTTGAGCTTTAAATGATTTCCATAACCATCTAATGAGTTTTCACTCTTATCTTTGATATGCTAATGCTCTTGAATGAAGCTTAGCTTATGCTTTGATTAGTGGATCTATTTTATGGGGAATGATAAGGTTAGGATATGGATAGGAATTAATATTGGAAACACAAGTTGTAGTGTATGAACTCTTGTTGCCTTTACCTTAGCTAATGTCTTGTATGTTTTAATGATGTAGTCTTATCTTAATTCATGTGGAGGCATAGTAGGGTCTAGTCTTTATACTTGAGTTCATGTAGCTTCATTCCAATTATTGTCTTGTATGTTTTAATGATGTAGTCTTATCTTAATTCATGTGGAGGCAAAGTTAGATGTAGTTTTATGATTTCATGCACTACATGTTGTGAGGAGCTTAATTACACACACACACCACACACACATCTTTATATTCACATCATTTCTCTACCCCCTTTTGGGGTTTAGTTTTTCTTGCTTCTTTTCCAATTCCATTTGCATCTTAGTGTAGTTTAGTGTGATCAAACCAACCTTTCTTCACTTTCTTTACTTCTCACCTTCGCACAAACCAAGTGTCGACACACCTCCCAGTGGACGACCCGTATTTGTCACCGCTTCAACGCGGCCGTGCACTTGCGGTTAAATATAAAACGATCAATCAGCGCTCAACAACTAAAAGTAAAACTAAAACAAAAGAGACTATGTGCCTAAGTCAAGTACATGATGCATGACCTAAACATGCAAGAATGCATAATCTTTCGCTTTGGATTTTAGGGTCCAAGTTGCTTAAAAGGGAATTGATAATTGATCTGGGGGCAAACTACAAGTCAAAATATGCCAAATTGAGCCCCAGACCACTATGTTGAAACAACAAACAACCAGAAGAAAGAAGTGAGCAAGATGAGTTCACCAGGCCGCAAGTTGGCGGTCCACCACCGGCTGATTGGCGCTCTGTTTGTCTTCGTTGGCCTCCCAACTTCTTCTGGTGCCTTTCCTTGATCTTTAAAGCCTCCTGAAAAAAAGAAAAACTACAAAACACAAATTAAATCCACTCGAATCGTCCAAACCAGGGTCTGGACTGGCACCTCCCGGCAACGGTGCCAAAAACTTGTTTAATTGTTTTAAATTTAGACCACAAGTGCACAGTCGTCGGTGAAGACATGGCAAGTACGGGTCAATAAGCGGGGAGGTGAGTAGCCTCTGGTTTGACCAAAATAAAATGGCAAATAGAGGGAGAAGAGATTTGGATTTGCTAATCTAAACTACACTAAACTAGTAAGAAGAAATGCGAAGGAAAGCAAAACTAGTGATTCAAACTAAACCAAAAGAACTTAATGTAAAGCTGCAAATCAGGAAGAGAGACCCCTAAAGGGTGGAGTGAGTATACACATGCAATAAGATGGTGAAGAATGCAATCAATAAGCACAAATGTAGGTTGTATTTTCATGTATAAGAAGTGTCTAATGATGATGACAAAACCTATCAATCCAATCACTAACCTAGTTGACTAACATTTACATACACAAGTTGGTTATTTAAGAACCTAAATGAGCATGGGAGGTGTCTAATAGTTGTGTCAAAACTCATCAAGTTACATGTTCTATCCTAAACAAGCAATCATACATTCATATTTATCAAAGCATTTCATAACAAAGCATTCATTTCCATTCTTTAATGCATGTATAAAACACCATCTCCACCCCCAATGGGGATGTAACTACTCACTAATCATTAAACTAACTATAATATTAAGATAGAAAAACATGTTAACTAAGCCTACTAGATTTAATGAAACAAAATTAAGTTAAGCATGCAAGAAACATGAAAGAAGCAACATAACAAGGAAAATTTTATTAATTTCAGACTCACAATACAAGAAGCATCTCCCTATTTGAGTTTTAGCTCCAAGGTTTCACTTCAAGTAGAGAGAATGACCACCAAACATGTAGTAATATACAAGGGAAGATGAAGAGTTCTATCTATAGTCATCGAAAAAGGTAATCAGGGACAATCCCCAATGTGGGACTAAGACAACAAAAATAGACATAAAACACCCTAATACATGACCCGCATGAAGCTTGTCGGATCTGGAGCTGACCCAACCTCTAATCAGCGGTTCCAGACCGCCAATTGGCGGTCTATGGAGTCTGGATCCGGTCTGGATTTTGCGCGTTGTGTCTGGCTTGATTTCTTAATGTGTGATGCACCCTAGTTGCTTGTTGGAGTTTAGACCCGAATCGAATTGCCAAAATACTCCTCATGATGGTGTAGAGTTTCTTGATTTGCTCATTGGTCCTTTGGGCTTATATCCGAATCCTTCTCTCTTCCATCTTAGTCCTAAGTCTTACAACTAAGTCATTTTTCTTGTTTTTAGGTCCTTTTACGCATCTTCTCCTCAAACCTGTTTATTCTTGAAACTTAAACATAAACTCATTACATAACATTGTTTAGGTTCAAGATAATGGATATAATACACAAATGAATGCTCGAAATGATGTCAATCAATAAGCCTCTTAGATTGAATAATAATAATATATACCATCATTCCTTCATTCACACATGGCTTTGTTGGAACATACGAACTCACATATCCCTGCAAAAGAGAACTCGAGCAACACATGTACATATACTATAAATTACTCGATTTAGTTTATCCTTCATCTCCAAATCAAACAATTCCAAAATCATTTGAAATCCAATAAAAATGATTTTGCACATCCATAGTTCAAAATACAAAACATTTGAACCGTTGTTTATCCAATTTCCAAAAATAAAATTTTAAGGAAAGATAAACATGTCTTTTTCGTTTTGTCGAGTTCTTATAAAATAATCATTTAATTAAAAACGAAAATTATATATTTTAGACATAAGTATAAAACTTAATTCTAACATTCACATGATGTGTTTCAAAACATTTAAAACTAACAAAAGAATTAATTAGAATTACATAAACAAAACTGTCGAAAAACTCAAAAAGACATAAAACTCAAATTGTTTCGATTAGAGATGACAAACTAAAATTAATTTTATAGTCTAATCATTGAAAATATGAACCAAATGCTTTGATACCATTGTAGGATTTCATGCCCCTATGTATGTGTATATTTTAAGATTTTAATACATGCATACATGACCGATTTCCATATTTTCAACAATTTCATGTACATCGGTTTATATTTATTCTAATATCATATAATCAATATATGTTAAAACAAATATAAGAGGATCATACCCAAATGTTCTCTAAAACCTTTATGAAGATCCTGAGTTGCGCCGCTCGTCGAATCGCCCACCGATTCGCCTACAGGCGTTAACCAAACTCTAAACAAGATTAGAGAGAAATGAGCTAGCCAATTCAATCTCTAAATCAAGGTTAGAATCTAGCTAATAACCCATTTATACTCCCTGAGAATTTAATCTCCAAAATCTTGAAATAATTAAGGAATTTTCGGATGGATTAATGGGGTGGTTAGGGAGAGAGAATTTTTTGCATTAATTAAAACAAGGACAGAGAGAAGACCTATTTATAGGGTCTCCCAACACCCACATCATGGGCTAACCACTAACCCATGAACTTTTGTTTTTCTCTCCCTAAAATCAATCACAATTTGACACATAATCATCCACATCTACATTTAACTATAATTGGAATAATTCTAATACATGATTAATGCTAATTCCTTATTAATTCGGGTAAAACCGTATTAACCGTTTTTTGCGTTTTACCAAATTTTGGATTTCTATCCAACAAAATTTGATCTTTGGGTTTTTAGCAAATTCATATATCATGTAATATATTATCATATTTAATGTCAACCATTACACCACATAATACATACATCTCTTATGAACTTATAAATGATTCTAACAATGTCATTTTCATGACACATTGATTTTATCGATTCACCACATATATACTATTTCACACGAAATTCGATACATCATATGAATATAAAATCAACCTTCTTGTTTCTTAGTTTTGTGGTGTGACCTGTAGGAGGCTCTAAGTCAATTGACAATGCTTTTAAACACTTAATATCATAAACTATAAGCGATATCTAGCTACACATTATAATTACCCAATTAACATAGATATCTTGTTCCACTCAAACAAAACACGATCATCTAGGGATGTAAGTGCACCACTTGTGTCCATCCGTTGCCTCGTGATATTAATAATATATACAAAGTAGGAATGTGTCACCTTTGTATTATATTCATTTCTTCCACTGTTGAGAGAAGGAGATAAAATGAGTTTAAAAAATTATGATAATGTTTGAATGTGAAATGAGAAAGAAGACAACAAAAAAATCAAAAAAATGAAGTGAGTGGAGTGTCAGAAGAGATACAAAGGAATAAAAAAACAAAAAAAATGTAATGAGTGGGGGTGGGGCGAGCGTAATATGAGAGCCCAAAATGTTAGCCCATGTAGCACTACCCTTTATAATATAATGTCCAAGAACCATACAACAATATTCTATGACTTTGAAGATAAATTAGTATGCAATTGAACGGAATAAACTACATTACCTCAATAGTTGAAAGAAATGAATCAGGAATCATTTTTGTGGTCAGAATTTACAGAGAAAGGTCATGGAACAAAAATAAATCAAAATAAGAAATGGAGTCCTCTACTTGAGAATCAAACCCTAAACCATCAAAACCACAAATCCCAATAGAGAGAAGAATGTCTGGCCAAACAAAAAAAGGACAAATTTCCTGTTGTGTTGCAACCATTGCTTCTTCTTCATCTCTTGGGCCCTAAACCTTTCCTTCGTTGTTCTTTCGAAAATGACACGTGCACAAAGTAACAACCATCCCAAACACACTCAAATTTCGTTCCCCCTTCCCTTTTCCCCAAAATCCTGGCTCTCGAGGTCATGTTCTTCTGCACCACGCCACCATGGCACCAATGGTAGCCCATGAGGAGGAGAGGATTAGGTTTGGGCGTGACGGAGTCGGCTGGCGCACAGAGTAGCGGAGCGATCAGAGGAGCTGAGGAGGAGATCATACATTTAGGGTAGGGAGGAGGAGTCGATTGGGAATGGGAAATGTGTATTGCAAAAAAATTGGGGATTTTTTTGAGAAATCTGGGTGGGGGCAGCTGCCCCCACCTGCCCAAGGCGTGGGTCCGCCCCTTACCATGTCATATATAGCATATAATATATCTCAAAATACCATATATTAAATTAGATAATACGATAAATATAATATACTTATTCTAGGATTCAACGAAAATATAGTAGACATTTTGTATAATAGTAGGCTTATAAGAATTATTAAAATAGGAAGTGACGAAAACACTCAGGCATTCTTATTTTTTCGTAGTATAGGTACAAAATCAAGGCTTTAATTTGAGCTATAAATTGTATGTCATTTGCGTTTGACATACGCCCATTTTAGTGTGCATATTTGGGTCCTGTTAGTAAACAAATTGGCTCTTAAACTTTGTTTCCATTCCTAACTTTCTGCAACAAACTTGATAACTGTCAATTTATTTTTCTTCTCATGTCTGTCAATTAAATCCATAAAAACTTCCGTCCACTCTCATGATTGTCCCAAACCCATTGAACACTTCACTTCCATGTTTCAACCCCCTCCAATGTGACAAATCTAGCCAAGAAACCACCCCATCAAATCTCACCAATGAATTCATTGTCGCCTTCAAAAGTTTCAAATTTGTACTTATAATCGAAGGGTATGTTTGGTTCACTATTGTCTAGATGGGAAAATTGCACGATAGTCAACACGTTAGTTTATCCAACCAAACAACTTCTTAGTATTGGCATCTGCCATATGGGTCGGGGGGGGGGGGAGATTTCGAAAGAGAAAAGATGTTTAGGAGAAGCGAGAATGGAGTAATATCTTTGACGTTTGAGAAGTTGACCAACCACAAGATTGGATGAGGGAAAAGCTACCCTGATGTGGATTCTACAAGTGTATGACACTTCCGACTGCAAGAGAATTGAAGAGACAAACACCAAATTGAGATAAAACTATCTCTGATTTTGTGTATTAATTCAAAACGAAAATTCTCCCATCTATTGACTTACAAACCAGGCCTTATAGCCTCTCATGCCTGTAGAGATTAGGAAGTTATCCAACAAGGTAAATCCTTTATTTTGCAACAACAAAAGGAAATTTCAGGAAAGGAAATAATTGACTACCTAATTAACTAGTCTAAGGAAATAAAATTCAGGAAACTAATGTAACTACCGAAATATCTAGTGTAGGGAAGTAAATTCTGGAGACTTTCCATAAAGCTAATTAGAAACAAAATTTGAATAACATGTGTGGTTGGAGGGAAATTTCTTTGCTGATTTGGCTCCAATTTTTGGAAGGTGATGGAGAATGATTCCTTCCATGATCCAACGGCTCTATCATCAAAGATCCAACAACTCCTGTATCAGTCGCCCCCGGTTGGAAAGAACTTGTCCTCGAGTTTGCCGCAGCTTCACCCTCGTTTCCAAAGGACGGGCTCAGATGATTCACATTAAACACATTAGCGGTCTTTAAATGCTGCGGCAGGCGCAACCTGTAGGCGTTATCATTGATTTCTGAAGTATCTCACAAGGTATGACCTTCCGCTCCTTGAGCTTGTTGTATTCTCCATCAGGAAAACGATCTCGAGTTAGGACAACCCACACAAAATCACCTTCCTTAAAAAGTACTTGATGACGACGACTATCAGCATGGCTCTTGTATTTGGTGTTGTTCTCACAAAGGGCTCGCTTCACTTGTCCATGAATGTCCTGAACGTGCGTAGTCATCTCATCATCCTTGGGGTGCAAATGACCAACACGCGGAATAGGCACCAGATCTAGCACATCGCAAGGTTTAAACCCATAAACAATTGCATATGGGCTCAGCCCGGTGGTCTTGTTTGTTGATCGGTTATAAGCGAACTCCGATTGAGGCAAGGATAAGTCCCACTGCTTAGGTTTAGTGCCTGCGAAACAATGTAGGAGATTTCCCAAACTCCGGTTGACTACTTCGGTTTGGCGTCCGTCTGAGGATGGTATGCACTGCTAAAATTCAGACGAGTCCCCATTTTCCCCCATAAGGTCTTCCAGAAGTTGCTGATGAACTTGGTGTCACGATCGGAGTTAATCGAGTGAGGAACTCCATGTAAACGTAGAACTTCTTTGAAGTAGAGATGAGCAATTCAGGTGGCATCCATCTTTTATTACATGCTACGAAATGTGCCATCTTGGAGAACTGATCAACTATTACAAAAATGGAATATGCTGCTTGTTGTGTACGAGGGAGTCCCTGCACAAAATCCATGCTGACATCGCGCCACTGACCTTCAGGAATAGGCAAAGGTGTGTACAAACCCGCATTGGTGAGGGCACCTTTGGATCGCTGACATATGTAGCACCTATCCACGTAATGGGCTACATCGCTGGGTAACTTGGGCCAGTAATAATCAAAGGAGATCAAGGCTAAGGTCTTGTCTCGTCCGAAGTGTCCTTCACCATGTAATTTGCTAATGATCTGTTGCCTCAACGAGCAATCTGGAATACATAAATACGTCCCCCAAAACAAGTAGCCATTATGTATTAGAAAGTCATGACGTTGACCATCCGTAACTTGTTGAAACACTTTCCCAAAGGAGGGATCGACTGGGTATATGTTGGAGAAGGTCTTGAATCCGACGACTCGGCTTTTCACGGTAATGAGAAGGAAGGGAAATGCGGCGGCTAAGTGCATCCGTAACACGGTTTTGACTTCCCGTTTGGTGTCGTAGGGAGAATGTGAACTCCTGCAAAGATGCCACCCACATGGCATGACATTGGTTCAGTTTGTGTTGGCCATTGATGTACTTCAAGGCCTCATGGTCGGTGAAGAGTATGAACTCACGTTGCACCAAGTAGTGCCACCAATGCTTTAAAGATTGCACAATTGCGTAGAACTCCAAATCATAGGTGGAATAATTCTTCTTGGATCCGGATAGTTTTTTTCTGAAAAATGCTACGAGAAATACTCGTTGACTCAAAACTCCACCGATACCCACTCCCGATGCGTTACAATTCAGTTCGAACAATTTTTCGAAGTCCTGCAACTCCAAAAATGGTGCTTCAGTCATTTTTTTCTTGACCAGCCTGCCTCCCCAGACCACTAGAGATCCCTGCCGTTGAAACACTTGGTGATGGGAGCGATCATGGTGCTGAAATTTCTGATGAACCGCCGGTAGAAAGAAACCAAAAACCATGGAAATTCCGGACATCATGCAACGACTTTGGTCTGGGCCACTCAGAAATGGCGTTCACCTTAGCGGGGTCAGCATGAACACCATCGATTGGTACCACAAATCCGAGGAAGGTGACTGAGGTTGTGAAGAATGGACATTTTTCGATTAACGAAAAAACATTCAGACTTTAGTTTTGTCAAAAACTGCACGTAGGTGTCCCACATGCAACACGGGAGTCTTGCTATAGATGAGGATGTCGTCTAAATAAATGACAACAAATTTCCCCATGAAAGGACGAAGAACCTGGTGCATGACTCTCATGAAGACGTTGGGCGCGTTGGATAGTCCAAATGGCATAACCAACCATTCATGCAATCCATGCTACGTTTTGAATGTCGTCTTCCACTCGTCTCCTGGCCTGATCCGTATCTGATGATACCCACTCTTAAGGTCAATCTTTGAGAAGATTTTGGGACTGTACAACTGGTCCAACATGTCATCTAAGTGGGCAATTGGGAATTGCTACTTCACGGTGATACGGTTGATAGCTCGACTGTCTATGCACAAACGCCGAGAACCATCTTTCTTCGGCACCAACAGGGCGGGAACGACACAAGGACTCAAGCTCTCACAGACATAACCTCGCTCCAGCAGCTCCAACACTTGTCATCGTAGTTCTTCAGATTCTTTAGGACTGAGACAATACGCGGGTCGGTTAAGGAGAGTTGATCCTGGGATAAGATCTATTTGGTGTTGGATATCCCTCAATGGTGCTAATCCGGGGATGAGATCTTTAGGCATCAGCTCGGAGAACTCTTCCAAAAGTTGATGAACCTCCTTGTTGTTAGGAGGTATCTAGATCGAAGGAGTTTCTTCTTGATGAGGTGCCAAGACAATCCTTTTCCCTTTGATGCTAAGGGAATAAGTGTGTTTGATACGTTTTAATTAACCGCAAGTGCACGGTCGCGTCGAAGCGGTGGCAAATACGGGTCGATCCACAAGGAGGTGTGTAGACTCTGGTTTGTTCGAAGGCAAGTGGGAAAAGAGGGGAAGAAGGTGTGATTACACTAAACTAGACTAACTACACTAAATGAGTAAGCATCAAATAAGGAAAACGAAAGCAAGGGAAATTGAAAGCTGGAAATCAGAAATGGAAAACCCCTAAGGGGTGGAGTGTGTGCACACATGTTAAAAGATGGTGAAGAATGCATTCTATAGGCACAAATGTAGGTAGTGTTTTCATTCATAGGAAGTGTCTAAAGGTTATGGCAAAACCTATCAATCCATTCACTAACCTAGTTGATTAACATTCATATACACAAGCTCGTTATTTCAGAACCTAAACAAGTATGTGAGGTGTCTAAGATGTGTGGCAAAACCCATCAAGTGTAGTATTCTACTCTAACAAGCAAGCATACATTCACATTTATCAACACAATCAAAATATAAAGCATTCATATCCATTCTTTAATGCATGTATGAACATCATCTCCACCCCCAAAGGGGGATGGATCTACTCACTACACATTACTCTAACAATTAAACTAAAGAAGAAAAGAAACTTTCTAACTACTTTAGCCTAGAATCAAAGAAATAAAACTAAGCTAAGCATGTGTAAAGAAACAACATAAGAACAAAACAATGGAAAAATTATTTTATTAGATGACTCACATTGAAGGTAGCATTCTTCTCCACCTTGAGATTTTGCTCCAAGGCTTACTCCAAGTAGAGAGAATGCCACCAAGCAATGGGTGATTACAATAGAAGGTGATGAGTTCTATTTATAATCATAGAAAAAGGTAATCCGCGACAATCCCCCGGTATGGGACTAAACAAATACCAGAAATAGACTAAATACACACTAATACACGCCCCACATAAATCTTAGCAGATTCGGACCAAACGAGACCGCTAATTAGCGGTCTTGGACTTATAAAAATAAAAATAAGAACCTTAATGGACTTTACACTTTGTATCACTTTAGGATGTTAAGGTTGCCCATGACTTTCACTTAAGTCCTTAATTAACTTGCATGAATGGTTCCCTAGGCTAGGTGTGTGGATGAGATACATATTTAGAAGCGCCCGTTGGATTACGGTGTCCAATGATTGACAAAAATAGGTCCATCGAGTCATGTTTCTAGGTGGAATAATACATCAATGTTTTGATTTTGTGGTATACCCTCTGAAAACCCTCAGGAGACACCACTCCTCCTCCATGGTGATAAGGTGGTTTAACGACTTGTTGCATGTGCTAATTGCAATCATGATTCCTACGAAAGTGAGTTAAGATTTCTTATTTTTTGTATGCTTTTCATGTCTTTCATATTTTCTCTTTCTTTGTTTTGCTTGGGACTAGCAAAAGGTAAGTGTGGGGGTATTTGATTAGTAGCATATCATACATTGCATTCATGCAATATATTCTTTATTTTACCCCAATTTTGTGCTACTCTAGTGTTTGTTTAAAGTGTTTCAGGCTTTAGGAAATAAATAAGAGAAAGGAAGAGAAAAAGACCAAAATACGAGAAGATTGGATTGATTTGGAAGGGTTGTGGACCTGTTAGTAATGCCCATTGACTGGATTGGAAATCAGGAGGGACCCAAGTGAAAACCCAGAGGGACGAAAGTGTAAAAGAAAAATATGTAGTTGCAAAGTTCTATAATGTCATGAACCTGAGGAGTAATTAAACAATTAAAATCAAATCGCCTCGAGACAATGGACGAGGGGCACAACCCCACATGCAACAAAGCCAACTTAACTAGTTGGAGGAATTTGAGACGGATCGGAGTAACCAAATCCACTACTAGCGGATCGTTTGGTTCTGTTCACGCTGTAATTTTGCCGTCGGGTCGGGTTTTCGGGTTAGAGAATTATGCAACATCAGGATCTGATTTACAGTCGTCCGATTGCACCCAGATTCATCTAGACCCTCTAATCTTCTATAAATACATTTGTAAACCTTCCTCTCCCATTTTCTTGCTTCTTCTCTCCCATTTTCGAGTAGGTTTTCGTTTCTTTCTAGTAGTCTAGCGGAGAAGAAGAGGAGCAACTTTATAATCTTCATTTCTTAATCAAGTTGAGTTTTATGTTCTTCATGTTGTTATCTTTCATTTCATGCAAATTTTGTTCACTTTCTTTGGTTAACTTTAGTTTCTTTACTTGTGATTGATCGTTTTAAAAACCGCAAGTGCACGACGTCGGTGAAGACGTGGCAAATACGGGTCAAACCTCAAGGAGTTGTGAGTGTTGTTGATTAGATGAGGTGCGTAGGGGTGTGTGTGTGTCAATGGACGAGATAATGAATTAATCAACAATTACACCAAACCCCATGGTTTGGTGTAATTAATCCATACTCGACTAACTAACTACCATACTCGACTAACTAACTACACCAAACAATGAATTAATCAACAATTAAACTAAACCCCATGGAGTGGAGGTGCGTAGGGGTGTGTGTGTCAGTGGTTCTTGATTAGATGAGGTACACATGTGTAAAGTATGTGAAATCAATTAGAAACTAGTGAGGATTTGAACAAATCGGAGTCGGAGCCTACTTTGAAGTGTTCTCCAATGAGGGAGATGATCATCGAAAAAGGAAGAAAATTAAGCTTGCGGCGAGAGACATAACATATGTGATTGATGATGAAGTGAGACCAATTTGTGCGAGTCCTGGCGAGAATAAGCATTTCATCATTTGCTGACCACGAGTTCATCTTGATGACCTTTGCGAACAAAAAGATTGTAGGAGATGAATCGGCAAAGGACTTTATTAATGATTGGCAGATGAGTGACAGAGAGCTTTTGTTGTGGTGGTACCATCGGTTTGGTAACATCGATGAATTAATCAATGGAACCACATACCTCCTCGCAAACCAAGTCGTAGATGTCGTCTCCGGTGCTTGGGAGACTAGTGATCTCCCCAAGTAGTGAGGCGGTGAGAGTGAAAGAAACACCGTTGATTTTGGACGTGAGGGCCTTTTGAGTGTCATATGGAGTAGTGATTTCTACAAGGTTGGCATAAAATTGCCGGCAATTTTTTCAGCTGAAAATTTCACCTGAAGCTTGTTTTCGAAGAAATTACCAAGATGATCTTTGGCTAGAAAAGGTGAGAGGTCGGTTTCCTTGAGATCATTAATTACGATCTTCCACTCCGGAATATGGTTGATGATTGACATCATTTCATGCTTATATTTGTATCTTACATCCATTATCTTTCACCTAAACAATGCTATGTGACGAGTTTTATGTTTGAATTTCAGAAATAAATAGGTTTGAAGAGATGACACATAAAAGGACCCAAAATCAGGGAAAAATGACTGAATTGTGAGACTTGGGGACTAAGATGCAATGGAGAAGGACCTGAACGTAAGACCGAAGGACCTAGTTGTTATGGCAAAACCTATCAATCCATTCACTAACCTAGTTGATTAACATTTACATATACGAGCTGGTTATTTCAGAACCTAAACAAGCATGAGAGGTGTCTAATTATTTTGGCAAAACTCATCAAGTCATAAGTTCTATCCTAAACAAGCAATCATACATTCATGTTTTATCAACCCATTGTATATAAAACATTCATTCCATTCTCTTTTGCATGTATGAACATCAACTCCACCCCCAAAGGGGATGGACTACTCACTACACATTAGACTAATTATTAAACTAAGCAAGGAAAGCATATTAACTAAGCTATTAAAACTAATGAAATGAAATTAAACTAAGTAAAACAAGCAACATGAAACAAACAACATAATAAAGAAACTTTTATTAAAATGACTCACAATTCAAGTAGCATCCTCCTACTTTAGTGTGTGCTTCAAGGCCTCAATTCAAGTAGGAAGAGTAGCCACTCAAAATGTGAAGTCATTACAATAGAAGTTGAAGAGTTCTATTTATAGCCATAGAAAAAGGTAATCCGGGACAATCTCCTGGTATGGGACTAAACAAATACCAGAAATAGAATAAACACCCTCTATTACATGTGCCCGCGAAGTTTTAGCAGATCCAAAGATATCCAGACCGCCAATTAGCGGTCCCAGACCGCCAATTGGAGGTCCATAAGCTTTGGATCCGGCTGAAATTTGTTGTGGGCTTTTCTGGATTTCTTTGTCGGTCTTTGATGCATATACTTTGTTTATTGGAGCTCCGACCCGAATCTAATTGCCAAAAGACTCCCCATGATGGTGTGGAGTTTTCTGTTTTGATCTTTGGTCCTTTGGTCTTACGTTCAGGTCCTTCTCCCTTGCATCTTAGTCATCAGGTCTCACAATTCAGTCTTTTTCCCCTGCTTTTGGGTCCTTTTATGCTTCATCTCTTCAAACCTATTTATTTCTGAAATTCAAACATAAAACTCGTCACATAATATTGTTTAGGTGAAAGATAATGGATATAAGATACAAATGTAAGCATGAAATGATGTCAATCAATAACCTTATGGGGTCTATAAGTTCGTCCCGTCACTGGTCATATATATTTTGGTGTTCCCTGACCTTCTTAGTCCCACATTCCATATCATTTCCGTTCGTTTCCATCATGAACAAATGACATCCCAACACTACAATGATCACAACTCCAGTGATGATGAGGATTACATAGTCAACGGACCTTGTGTAGACATAATCCACCCGGCCCTGGCAAGAAGCCGCTAGACTATGGAGTGTAACCGTATTATCGATACGCTTGCTCACGACATATCATTGGAGCACTCACTTGCAATGGATTTGGTTAGTTTGGTTTTCTAGAAAGCCCTTTTGACATAAGATTGGGTTGCTAGAAAACTCTTTTGACGTTAGATTGGTTTGGTAGAACTACCAAACGAATCTGCGTTAATCGGATATGTCTGCTTGGACAAGTTTAAAACCATCTTCGAGAACTTTGTCTTGTAAACAAATCTACCCCTTGTGATGAAGACCATCAAAACATGGGCTCCTGGGCATAGAATTCAGTCACGTTCTTTTGCACAACTTGTTGTTGTTGTCATCTTTCTATTTTTGTTGTCGGGTGTATGTAACCTGAAAATTTAAATTAATTGAAATTATACTTTTGGAATGTTATCTGTCTTCTACTCTGAGATGCTTATCAACACAACTTTCATTTTAGTCGCACTAACCTGGTGGCATCTTAATTTCATGAATGAAGAGAATCGGAATAAATATAAATAACAAGTCACACAAGAATATCCAGTGAAATTTCTGTGATTGTCGTCGAAAATTCAAACGAAAGGTCATCTTACGTCGGAATTTTCCTTGTATTTGTGTCGTCCATAAAAAGGCAAATATTTTCCCTCAATTTCCCTCTAACGTCCATAATTACAAAAAATTAACAAAACAATAAATCATATTTCAAAATTTAATCTACATGAGTGTCATAAAAACCATGACAATATGTTACAAAATTATACCATAAAACTATTTAATAAATATCAACCATAAGAATAGATATTGTTAGATTAAATTTCTAAATTAAAATTTTCATCATTTCTAACAATTATTTTGAAATTTTGAAAATGAAAAAAATTGTATCAAATTTTACTAATAATTCATACATAAAATTATATAAATGCTGATATATAAATTTATTTAGTTGTTGGTAAAATGTAAGAAATGAGTTGGTGGAAAGAGAACAATAGTTTTGTCAACTGAATTTTTTATAAAGATTATGGTTGAGAAAAAAAATTAGAAAGATATTGCGAGATATTCAATTACTCTCGGTGTCAAAACACTATAGCATATCCTTATTGGGTTTCGTTATGACAAGACACAACACATCCTTTCATTACATTTACATAGTTTGTAGTGTGTCCCATTCATACTTCTTCTCGTGCAATGAGGGATGTGTCATGTGTACATGGTAAAGGGATGTGACTCATTAGAATCCTAACTATGGCACTTGATTGATTCGTTTTATATTAAACCGCAAGTGCACGACCGCGTTGAAGCGGTGACAAATACGGGTCGATCCACAGGGAGGTGTGTTGACTTTTGGTTTGTGCGAACGTGAGGGGAAAGAAAGGAGAGAACTGTTGGTTACACTAAACTACACTAAAATGCAAAAAGGAAATGGAAGAGAAGCAATAAAACTAAACCCCGTAAGGGGTAGAGAAATAATGTGAGTATAAAGATGTGTGTGTGTGTTCAATTATGCTCCTCACAATATGTAGTGCATGAAATCATAAAACTAAATCCAACTTTGCCTTCACATGAAATAAGATAAGATCACATCATTAAAACATACAAGACAATAATTGGAATGAAGCTAAATGAACTCATGTATAAAGACTAGACCCTACTATGCCTCCACGTGAAATAAGATAACCCAATATCATTAAAACATAGAAGGCATTAACCAAGGTAAAGGCAACAAGAGTACATACACTACGAATTGTGTTTCCAATATTAATTCCATCCATATCCTCACCTTATCATTCCCCATAAAATAGGTCCACTAATCTAAGCATAAGCTAAGCTTCATTCAAGAGCATTAGCATATCAAAGATAATAGTGAAATGCCATTAGATGGTTATGGAAATCATATAACGCTCAAGGGATTAAGATAACACACACCTAATACACTTCATGATCATATCACATATTTCTCCATGCCCCAAATGAGAATGAAATTACTCACTACTCATTACACTAACTACATTAACAAAATGAAACATTATACTGAAAGGAAATTCAACTAAACAAGAAAGGAATATTAGAGAAACTAATTGAAACGAACATAAAACTAAAGAGACATGCAAAAATTAAAAGACAAGATTTAAAGAAACTAAGAACAATTATTTTATTAACAATGACTCACATTAAAGGTAGCATTCTTCTCCACCTTGAGTTTTGCTTCAAGGCTTACTCCAAGAAGAGAGAATGCCACCAAGCAATGGGTAATTACAATAGAAGGTGAAGAGTTCTATTTATAGCCATAGAAAAAGGTAATCTGGGACAATCCCCCAGTATGGGACTAAACATATACCAGAAATAGAATAAAAACACACTAATACATGTGCCCGCCAAAGCTTAGCGGATTCAGAGCCAAACAGACCGCCAATTGGCGGTCTATCGGTTCTGGATGCATCTCGAATTTGTTGTGGGATTTTCTGGATGTCTTTGTTGGTCTTTGATGCATATACTTTGTTTATTGTAGAACTGCCTTAGGTGTAAGATAATGGATATAAGATACAAATATAAGAATGAAATGATGTCAATCAAATACCCCCACCCCAAAGTTTTTCTAGTCCCGAGCAAAACAAAGAAAGAGAAAAACAAACGAGAAACAAGAAATCCTAACTCACTTTCGTAGGAATCACGGTTGCACTTAGCATGTGCAACAAGCCGTTAAACCTCCTTGTTGCCAAGGAGGAGGAGTGTTGTCTCCTGAGGGTTTTCAGCGGATATACCAACAAAATCCGAACAAGATGCATTATTCAATCTAGACACTCGACTCGTTGGACATATTTTGTCGATCATTGGACGCGGTAATCGTACGGGACGACTCTATATAGGTAATCAGTCCACACACCTAGCCTAATGAACCATTCGTGCAAGTTAAATAAGGAATTAAGTGAAATACATGGACAACCTCAACATCCTCAAATGATACAAAGTGTAAGGTCCATTAAGGTTCTTATTTGTATTACCATTTTTTTCTTGTTGTTTCTTTTCTCATTTTTTTCTTTTCTTTTTATTAGTTGAAGCTTCATTCTCCCAGGGTCAGGTTTCGTGCATCATTGCCCATGAGGACCTACACTATCACGTACACATTTCCCCAAATCTCCACATAGGGCAATCCTTACCACCCGTGTAACGAGAGTTCGGTCGGCGCATCCCAAGTCAGATGACTCGAAAGCACCAGGCACAAAGTCCCCTAAGACCTACTTTCCCGAGTGATAGTGGTCGTGCGAGAAGAGAGAACACCTACTCACTTATTTCTTATCTACACATGAACGAAAACCCCTACACTTAATGTCTCACGACATGATTTAAAGGGTCCTTGACTACAACAAACTCCCTTAAATTAACAGACACGAATTATTGACTCACTACGTTCAGGGGGAACTTCTTTAAATGTTTGAGCACTGAAACACTATGATTACTCTCCCCCGAGGGAAAACTGGGGTGCATCCTAATGACTAGATAAATCCTAAAGCCATTGTACTAGATATCATAATGCATCAAGTTCAAGATAATTTTGGGAGCTTTCTTTTTTACTTTGCCCCTCAACGGTTTTATTTTGGGAGCTGGCTATGGGTTCTTACAGCTAGACGACGCCTAACTGCGAGGTAACACGACCTCAACACGCCTCACCTCCCTACGACGAAGACCACAATACCCAGCAAGTGAGCCAAGAGCCGGAGATCTCGTCTCTCCTACGATCGACAAAGTGGGCGACACCGATCAGGCTATGACGATCGTGACAGAATCACTCTCCTAATGCGCCGGAGTCCTAATGGCCAATGTCTACTTGCTTTTAGATTAAGGCTTTAATTGAGTGATTTTTGGGGCCAAGGAAAGGGTGAATAAATCCCCCACCTTATCTTTTATGGGACAACCCCTACTTAGTAGCGTTTTGATCCTAAATCTAGCAATCAACGCTCCAATCAAACGCTCAACTTACTCTTGTCCTGATGCAATTCCTACTAACTAATGCATGGTCATACAAGATGCATGAATGAGTGTAGGAAATGCGTACCTCACGCTTGCACTCAACAACAAAAATTGTAGGATTTTGTGTCCCTATGTATGTATATATTTTAAATTTTTTAATACAACATACAAGATCGTTTTCATATTTTCAACAATTTTTATGTACATTGCTTTGTGTTTATTCTAATAACATGAAACCCTACATTTATTAAAATAAACCACAAAGGTAGAATCATACCTAAAGGTTCTCTAAAACCTTTTAAAGATCCTGAGTCACTTTTCCCATTGAATCGTCCACGGATTTGCCTCTGAGTGTTCACCAAATTCTAAACAAGATTAGAGAGAAAGGAGCTAGCCAATCAATCTCTAACAAGGTTTAGAATCTAGCTAATAACCACTCTTTAAGCTCCTGAGATTCTTATCTCTAAAACTTAAATTTATTAAGAGATGTTCGTGGTGATTAGGGAGAGATTAATGAGAGAGAATTTTTGCATTAGTATTAAACAAGTAGGAATAGGTGCCCTTTTATAGGCTACCAAAACATCCTTATCAAGAGCTATTGTTTAGCCATGATCCCTTGTTTATTCTCTCCTAAAATTAATCTCTAATTTCCACATAAGCACCCTAAAAAACGTTTTAATTAAATATGGAATTAATCCACCCATGATTTAATTAATCTCTTAATAATTCAGGCAGAATCGTTCTGTTCGGTGGACCGAGTATTACTCGGTCAAACGAAACGTTCGGTTTTAACACGTGTTTGGTGCACCGTGAGCTAGACGGTCGACCGATTCCGCATGAGAAAAATTCCCTGGAAAAATTCGGACGAACCACATCTCTTACTCGGTCTACCGTTGACCTACCAGAATTTCTCCTAGGACATGGTCATCGGATGATCGCGTCACCTTCGGTCTACCGAAATACTCTTTCTCGGATGACCGTTCACACTCGGTTAACCGAACCCGATTGTCCAGGCACTCCAGAAAATTTCGGTCAACCAATTGTGCTTACCCGTTCCGCATTCGGTTAACTGATCTGAAGATACCACAGTCGACCGAACCTTGAACGGTTCACCGTGTGTGACCCCAATTTTGCCTTTGTCAATTTTTGGATTTATTTCCAACAATTTGATCTTTTGGGGGCTTTTAGTAAATTCTCATCTTATATAATATATTATCCTATGTAATATTAAATTATTACATCCCATAATATATATACCTCATATGAATTTATTATGATTCTAATTATGTCAATTCTCATGACATATTGATTTTAATTAATTCACCACATGTGTCCTATTTTCACATGAAACCCGACACATCATATGAACTTAAAATCAAGCCTCTTGTTTCCCAGTTTTGTGGTGTGACCTATAGGATGATCTAAGCCAAATTGGCAGAGATATTAAACACTTAATATCTCAAATTATAAGTAGTATCTAGCTACACATTATAGTTACCCAATTAGCATAAATGTCTTTGTTCCACCCGAACCAAAACACGATCCATTTGGTGATGTAAGTGCACCACTTGTGTCCGTCCCTTGCCTCATGATATTAAGAATATATACCAAGTAGAAATGTTTCATCTTTGTATTATATTCATTTCTTGATCTCTCCAAGCTAATTATAACTATGTAACTTAACTCAAGTTACATTGTGCACATTATAATTTTGCTTTATCAAGGGGCCCAATAATATCATCACTCAATTAAGAGGAGCAATGATAATCGTTTGACTAGCTATCTTTTCTAGCACAAGTCATGCTCAACCAACAATTTCCATTATCAATACACTCATTGATAGCTTTTGACAATAATCAAATTAAGCACTTCTTGAGTGAAAAGATATAAGTCTCATATCTTAGGATCCAAGACACAGTAAAAACATTAATGACACGAAACACAATTCCATAATGTTTTACTTGTTAGGTCTATTCAATATATAAAAGTAATCTTTTCTTGTTTTATATACTCGTGTCATCAATTATTTGTAGAGCTACAACAATCGATGACCAACACGACAATCTTATCTCGGTGATTAATGTTCCATGTTAATTACCATGATTGTGAATAACTTTTGATTTATGTGAACCATTATCTTTTAGAGCTCTACGGTTAAGGACCAAGCGCCTCTTCCTTAACACTTCCAAAAGACGAATACCATAATCCAGGAACAAAATGCTTGCACATCCAATTTATAATAATTGACATATAAAAGTAAAACTTTTAGAACACATTCCTTTCAATCTCCCACTTCTTATCAAAGTTTTCTTTCACATTTATTCTCAATGTATAAAACAATAATAACTAGGGTAACCCTCTCTAATCACTCATCAAGCCAATCGACATGGTTCCTCAGACCATGGACTCGAAATACATTTCACCCTTGGCTTGGGGTAAGGGTTTGGTGAATGGATCAGCTGTGTTGCTGTTTGTGTCCACCCATAGTAAATTTATTTTGCCTTCGTCGGTGGTTGAGTCGGCCGTAGTGATTTGCTCCAACTACGCTAACTCATGCCTCCACCTTTGAAAATAATGACATATCATTATTGCGACCTCCTATCATCGGGATCACTCATGAAACTCGCATCCGAATAGCCCTCGGCTATTAACTCCCTTTGTTCTCCATAAACAAGAACCTTATCTTTGGTTCGGTCAAGGTACCTCAGAATATTCTTGACCGCAGTCCAATGCTCAGGACATGCGTTGGATTGGTGACGACTTGTCACGCTTAGAGCATACGAGACATCGAGTCTTGTGCAAGTCATCGCGTACATGATTGATCATATTGCCGAAGCATAAGGGATATCTTTCATGTACTCCAAGTCTTTACGTGATTCAACACGTTGAGACTTCTTGAGTTGCACACCCATACTCATTGGCACACTGCCCTTTTTGGAGTTGTTAATGCTGAACATTTCCAAGACCTTGTCAATGTATGTATGTTGACTTAGGCCAATGAGTCTACGGGATCTATCTCTATATATCTTGATTCCCAAGATGTATTGAGCCTCACCCATTTCTTTCATCAAAAATGCAGATTTCAATGAACTTCTCATTTGCTCAAGCAAATGTATATGATTTCCCATGAGGAGTATGTCATCGACATATAAGATCAAGAACACTATGTGGCTCCTACTAACATTCTTGTATATACAAGGCTCTTCCTTACTTTGGACGAAGTGAATCTTTTTGACTTCTTCGTCAAAGCGCTTGTTCCAACTCCTTGATGCTTGCTTTCAATCCGTAAATGGATCTTTGAAGCTTGCATACTTTCTCGCTATTCTTTGGATCTTAAAAACCTTGAGGTTGTACCATGTACACATCCTCCTCCAAGTTCCCATTAAGGAACACTGTTTTCACATCCATTTGCCATATCTCATAATCATGAAATGCGGCAATAACGAGCATAATCCGAATAGACTTGAACATGGGAACCGGTGAAAAAGTTTCATCATAGTCAAGTCCTTGAACTTGAGTGAAACCTTTTCCTACAAGCCTCGCTTTGTAGGTTGTCAAGTTCCCATCCATGTCCATCTTCCTCTTGAAAACCCATTTATTTGAATGACTTTTTTCCCTTGAGGAAGGTCAACCAAGTTCCATACTTGATTATCATACATGGATTCTATTTCAGATTCCATGGCCTTGAACCATAGTTTGGAGTCATTTCTTTCCATTGCTTCTTGAAAGGTCTAGGGATCATCGGTATCTAGTACCATGATCTCATGAAGTCCCAAATACATATTGGGTTTCTTCCTTTCCCTCGTTGACCTTCTAAGTTCTTTTGGTTCTTCCTGTACTTCTCGAACTTATTCCACAATTTCTTGTGGAATTGGTTCGTATTCGATTCTCGAACGTACACTAGGTGGGGAAGATTGAGTTTATCTCACAATTTCTTGCGAGGGTCTCCTACTCACGCGCCCACTAATCAAAGGAACCTCGGTTGGGCCTTCATGATCTTGAATATCATCATTCATATCATGATCTGGAATATCATCATTAGTCTCCTCAAGCACAACTCTACTCCCACTACTTTTTATTCTTTCCAATTTTTTTTCTTCTAGAAATACGACATCCCTATCTACAATCACTCGATTGGAGGTTATATGCCAAAAGTAGTATCCTCTTGTCTCACGAGGATAACCTATGAAGAAACACTTATCCGCTTTTGGTTGAAGTTTGGTCGGCATCAATCTCTTGACATAGGCCTCACAACCCCAAATCTTGAGAAAATTGAGCTTAGGTGTGTTACCACTCCATAGCTCATAAGGCGCTTTCCCTACGGATTTGGATGAAACATTATTTAGTGTGTAAGTCGCAGCTTCTAGTGCATAACTCCAAAAGTAAAATGGCAATTCGGCTTGACTCATCATTGATCGAAACATGTCGAGTAATGTCTTATTCCTCCTTTCGGATACCCCATTCCACTATGGTGTACCGGGAGGGGTAAGCTGTGTTACAATACCACACTCCTTTAGGAATGAGTCAATGCGGTACTTAAGTACTCACCTCCACGATCCGTTCGTAGAGATTTGATTTTCTTGTTGAGTTGGTTCTCTACTTCATTCTTGAATTCCTTGAACTTGTCAAACGATTCACTTTTGTTTCTCATTAGATAAATACAGCCATAACGACTATAGTCATCCGTGAACGTAATGAAGTACCTAAAACCGTCTCTTGCACTAGTACTCATCAGGCCACATACATCGGAATGTATCAAATCCAAGTCATTCGCTCTCGGTCCTTTCTTCTTGAAAGACCTCTTGGTCATCTTTCCCATTAGGCAAGGTTCTCACGTCTCCAATGATTTAAAATCAAGTTGACCAAGAAGGTTAGCTTCTTGCAATTTCTTGATGTGTTTTTCATTTATATGACCAAGACGATAGTGCCTGATTGACATCATTTCATGCTTATATTTGTATCTTATATCCATTATCTTTCACCTAAACAATGCTATGTAATGACTTTTATGTTTAGTTTTCAGGAATAAATAGGTTTGAAGAGATGAAGCATAAAAGGACCCAAAAGCAAGGAAAAACGACTGAATTGTGAGACCTGGGGACTAAGATGCAAGGGAGAAGGACCTGAACGTAAGACCGAAGGACCAAATAGCAAAACAAATACTCCACACAATCATGGGGAGTATTTTGGCAATTCTATTCGGGTCGGAGCTCCAAGAAGCGAAGTAGATGCATCAAAGATCACCAACGACATCCAGGAAAGCCCAGAAGAAAACCCAGCAGGATCCGAACCATATAGACCGCCAATTGGCGGTCCAAGACTGCTAATCGGCAGTCTGTTTTGGCCCAAATCCGCTAAGATTTTGGTGGGTTGCGTATTAGTGTGTATTTAGTCCATTTCTGGTATCTGTTTAGTCCCACATCGGGGGATTGTCCCGGATTACCTTTTTCTATGGCTATAAATTGAACTCTTCACCTTCTATTGTAATCACTTCACATTTTGAGTGGTTATTCTTCCTACTAGAAGTGAGGCCTTGAAGCACACACTAAAGTAGGAGGATGCTACTTGAATTGTGAGTCATTTTAATAAAAGTTTCTTTATTATGTTGTTTGTTTCATGTTGCTTGTTTTACTTTGTTTAATTTCATTTCGTTAGTTTTAGTAGCTTAGTTAATATGCTTTCCTTGCTTAGTTTAATCATTAGTCTAATGTGTAGTGAGTAGTTCCATCCCCTTTGGGGGGTGGAGTAGATGTTCATACATGCAAATGAGAATGGAATGAATGCTTTATTTACAATGTGTTGATAAAACATGAATGTATGCTTGCTTGTTTAGGATAGAATTTATAACTTGATGAGTTTTGCCAAAATGATTAGACACCTCTCATGCTTGTTTAGGTTCTGAAATAAACAACTTGTATATGTAAATGTTAATCAACTTGGTTGGTGAATATAAATGATAGGTTTTGCCATAACATTTAGACACTTCCTATGCATGATAACACCACCTTTATTTGTGCTTAAAGAATGTGTTCAACACCCACCTCTTTGCATGTGTGCACCCACTCCACCCCTTAGGGGTTTTCTATTTCTGAATTCCAGCACTTATTTAGTTCTTAGTTTAGTTTGGTAGTTCATCGTTTATTTCTTTCGTTCGCAGTTCGTACTTCGTAGTGTAGTGTAGTGTAGAGTAGGATAATCAAACTCTCTTCTCCATTTTTCACCACTTGATTTCTGATAAACAAGAGGCTGCTCACCTCCCTGTGGACGACCCGTATTTGCCACGTCTTCACCGTCGCCGTGCACTTGCGGTTAATTAAAACGTTCAACAAGTTTTTGGCACCGTTGCCGGGGAGGTGCCAGTCTAGACTCTTGTTTCGATGATTCGAGTGGATTTAATTTGTGTTTTGTAGTTTCCCTTTGTTTCAGGAGACTTGGAGTCGCCAGGAGAGGTAGCTGGAGAAATTGGGAGGCTACCGGGACCCTTTGGACCGCCAATCAGCGGTCTGGTGAGCCCTGTTTCCCTTCTCTTTTCTTAATCTTGTTGCCATAATTGATGTAGTGATCTGGGACTTGATTTGGCATGTTTTGACTTATAGTTTATTCCCAGATCAATAATCAAACCTCCTTTAAGCAACTTGGACCCTAAAACCCAAAGCAAAAGATTAGGCATTCTTTCTTGTTTAGGTCATGCATCATCATGTGACTTAGGCATGTAGATTGTCTTTTATTTTAGCTTTATTTTTAGTTGCTGAGTGCTGGCGTGAGGTACGCACCTTCTACTCTCATTCTTGCATTTCGTATGAACATGCATTAGTTAGTAGGAAGTGTATTGAAACAAGTGTGAGTTGAGCGTTTGTTTGGAGAGTTGATTGTTAGATTAAGACTCCAAAGCGTTACTAAGGAGGGGCTGTCCCATAAAAGATAAGGTGGGGGATTTCATCACCCTTTCCTTCACCCCACAAACCACACTAATCAAGAGCCTAATTTTTAAAATCAAGTAGACATTGGCCCTAAGGCTTTCGAGCGCATTAGGAGAGTGATCCGGTCCCGACCGTCATGACCTGATCGGCGTTGCCCACTCTGTCGATAGTAGGAGGGACGAGATCTCCGGATCTTGGCTCACTTTCTGGGCTTTGTCGAGGTGTGCTGAGGCCGTGTGACCTCGCAGTTAGGCGTCGTCTAGCTGTAAGGACCTATAGCGACCTTAGGATTGCTTGAGTCTTGTTTGCTTGTGTGCTTCTACCTGTACCCATCCGTCGTAGCATAAAGACTTCTTCCCTTCTCTCCTGAGTCATTCTTTCTCTCCTGTGTCCTCCCGTCTTCTCCTCTACGTACATTCTTTGTTAAAAAAAGTTTTGGTTTGTGTGCGCGCACCTTTGTGCATGCTTTCGTGGGCACGAGACGAGAGTGGTCGTTTGACGAGGCGTGTTGTCAACCCTGCTTCGGTAGTCGACTTCTCGACGCCTTCCTCCTCTCCTGTCGCACACAGTCTGGGTTTAATGGCTGCTAATTTTCGTGAGGAGGAGCAGTTGCTGGACCCACCTGTTCCACACGTGCTTCCAGTTGTCGCTCCCATACCTCTACGTGATCGATGCTACCCGAGCCATACCGCTCTACCCTCATGCATCGTATTGCCAGAGGCAAATGAAAACCATTTTGAGGTTAAGCCTCAGTTTATTTCCATGCTCCCTCACTTCACTGGGAAAGGTGACCTCTATATCTTTCTCAGGGAATTTTAGGAGGTCTGTGCTATGTTCAAGCTGCAACAACTTAGCACAGACTCCATCCATCTTAGGCTTGTTCCTTTTGCACTAAAGGATGACGCCAAGAAGTTGTTGTACAACAACCATGCGAATCCCTTTAGAACTTGGGATGAGTTTCAATCTGCATTCCTCAAGAAATACTTTCCAAATCATCAGACTCAAAAATTGAGGAACGAAATCAATTCGTTCTATCAACTTGAGACTGAAACATTTCATGCATATCTAGAGAGGTTCAAGGAGCTACTATTCTCATGCCCTCATCATGGCATAGAGTTGTGGCGCTTGTGTCAGATTGTTTACGAGGGTCTTCACATCCCGTCCCGGACACTCCTTGAGTCCATGTGTCAAGGAGAGTTCTTAGGTAAGGATGAAAGGGAGGCATGGGCTTTCCTAGAAGACCTTGCTGAGAAAACCATGCAATGGTAGAGTGTGAGGGAGCCTCCTACATCATCAAGCATAGGAGCGAGGATCGTGAATGCAAACTCGACTAGATCGTGTGCCGCATTTGTTGTCGAGACCACTACGACCACCGAGGCCCGCATGGCGGCCTTAATGCGCCGTATGGATTCGATTGAGCTCCAAAACCAACAAGGTGCACCTCACATGTCCACATCTGGTCCAGTTCCCTGTCATTCATGTGGTAGGATAGGTCATGTAGAAAGAGAGTGTGCGTCCATTCCTCCTGAGATGGAACATGTCAACGCCATCTATGACAAAGCTAGGAATGACCCATACTCATCATCTTATAATCCTGGATGGAGGAACCACCCCAATTTTTCATGGAACCAAAATAATGCCCCGGGTGGTCCTTCAAACTCCTCTAGACCACCTAACCAACCACACCAACCTCCCATGCATGCACAATCTTATCAGCCACCCCAAGCTCAAATCACCAATCAATCGGGTTTCCCAAATTCCAATAATATGGAAACCCGATTCAATTCGCTTGAGACCTTGACTCGTGGACTTGAAAACTCAATGAAATTTTTTATGTCAACCACAAGTCAAGTTCTTACTTCAAATCAGCAAACCATCAAATCTCTAGAGCTTCAGATGGGCCAATTGGCTTAGTCTATACATGAAAGAGAGAGGGTCTTTTCCTAGCCAGCCTGAGGCTAACCCCCGCATGTACCAGTAACAACACATTCAAAATGAGAATGTGGTACCTCGGGGGAGGCAAGTAAACCATGTGGAGGAACCTGTGCACCATGTCAATTCCATTGTGACCTTAAGGAATGGAAAGCAGGTTGACAATCATATTTCCTTGCCACCACCACCACCATCTATGCAGCCCCTCTGTGGGAATGGTGGTGAAGAAGAGGATGAGGGTGAGGGTAATACACCAACACCTCCTTCTCAGGCACCACAGAAAACCTACCTGCCAAAAGCTCCCTATCCAAGTAGGTTAACCAAAAAGCACAGTGACACAATGGATAAGATATTAGAGGTATTTAAGCAAGTTAAGGTTAACATCCCCTTTTTGGATGTCATCCAACAAATACCTCAATATGCCAAAGTGTTGAAGGATCATTGCACAACCAAGAGGAAGACCAATGTTCCTAAGAAAACATTCTTGGCTGCAAATGTAAGCTCACTTTTGTCCAATCCGGCCTACACAAAATACAAGGATCCTGAGTGTCCTACTACTTAGTGTACGATATGGGACAGTAGCATGAGTAATGTATTTCTTGATTTAGGATCATCGGTCAACCTCCTCCCATTTTCTATTTATCAACAGTTAAATTTGGGAGAATTGAAACCAACTAAGATCACCCTCCAATTGGCGGATAGATCCATTCGTATTCCAAAGGGGATTATCGAGGACGTGCTTATCAAAGTTGGAGATTTTCTATTTCCAGTCGATTTTGTTGTCCTCGATACCAATCCGGTTGCGAACACCCACTCTCAAATACCTTTGACTTTGGGTAGACCATTTCTGGCAACTTCCAACGCCTTAATTAATTGTAGAAATGGTCTCATGAAGCTCTCATTTGGTAACATGAGTGCCGAGTTTCATGTGTTCAACTCTGGTAGGCAACATGAGCCCATGGATCAACCTTTAAATCTTAATCTCATCCGCCAATTAGAGAAAGCACCGCAAAATCAATGAACACCCCTAACACAAATGCAACCCATTGATTTTGTTTTCTTTTGTGTGTATTGATAGGGTCATGTTAGTGTGCTGCATTTAATATCGATATATCTGCTTGCGATGATGCTTGGTTGACTTGACTTCTTTTGCTTTCCTAGTGCTTTAAAATTTTCACATTTCGCTCAAAATCTTCATGTGCTTGCTAAAGAAAATGTTTTTGTGGGTTTTGCGTGTGTTTAGCATGTGCAAAACCGTTGAGAGGCAAAGTAAAAAGAATGCTCCCAAAATTATTTTGAACTTGATGCATTAGGATATCTAGCTTACCGGCTTTAGGTCTTTTTGAGTCGTTAGGATGCACCCCGATTTTCCCTCGGGAGGCGTGTAATCATAGGGTTTCAGTACTCAAACATTTAAAGAAGTCCACTGATTGCTCGTTTTATATTAACCGCAAGTGCATGGCCGCGTTGAAGTGGTGGCAAATACGGCTCGTCCACTGGGAGGTGTGTCGACGATTGGTTTGTTCGAAGGCGAGAGGTAAAAAAATGGAGAGAGAGATTGATTACACTAAACTACACTAAGATGCAAAAAAGAAATGAAAATAAGCAATAAAACTAAGCCCCATAGGGGGTAGAGAAATAATGTGAATATGAAGATGTGTGTGTGTGTTCAATTAAGCTCCTCAAAACATGTAGTGCATGAAATCATAAAACTACATCCAACTTTGCCTCCACATGAATTAAGATAAGACTACATCATTAAAACATACAAGACAATAATTGGAATGAAGCTACATGAACTTAAGTATAAAGACTAGACCCTACTATGCCTCCACATGAATTAAGATAAGACTACATCATTAAAACATACAAGACATTAGCTAAGGTAAAGGCAACAAGATCACATACACTACAAATTGTGTTTCCAATATTAACTTCATCCATATCCTAACCTTATCATTCCTCATAAAATAGGTCCACTAATCAAAGCATAAGCTAAGCTTCATTCAAGAGCATTAGCATATCAAAGATAAGAGTGAAACCCCATTAGATGGTTATGGAAATCATATAAAGCTCAAGGGATAAAGATAACACACACTTAATACACTACATGATTATATCACATATTTCTCCACCCCCCAAATGGGGATGAAACTACTCACTACTCATTACACTAACTATATTAACAAAAGAAAGCATCATACTGAAATGAAAGTTAACTAAGAAGGCAAGAAGTATTAAAGAAACATAAAAGGAAAGGAAAGACTAAACAAACATGCACAAATTAAAAGACAAGATTAAAAGAAACTAGAAGAATTATTTTATTAACAAATGACTCACATTGAAGGTAGCATTCTTCTCCACCTTGAGTTTTTGCTTCAAGGCTCACTCCTTAGTAGAGAGAATGCCACCAAGCAATCGGTCATTACAATGGAAGGTGAAGAGTTCTATTTATAAGCATAGAAAAAGCTAATCGGGGACAATCCCCCGATGTGGGACTAAACCAATACCAAAAATAGCCTACACGAACATTAATACAAGTCCAGAAGAAATTTTGGCGGATCCTGAGTAATATGGACCGCCAATTAGCGGTCAAAACACTTCGGATCGCGTTGGAATTTGTTGTGGGCTTTTCTTTCTGGTATTGTTGGTCTTTGATGCGGTTACTTGACTTGTTGGAGCTCCGACCCGAATTGAATTGGTAAAATACTCCCCATGATGGTGTGGAGTATTCTGTTTGCCTCTTAGGTCCTTCTGTCTTACATTCAGGTCCTTCTCCCTTGCATCTTAGTCCCCAGATCTCACAATTCAGTCCTTTTTCCCAGCTTTTGGGTCCTTTTATGCTTCATCTCTTCAAACCTATTTATTCCTGAAAACTAAACATAAAACTCGTAACATAACATTGTTTAGGTGAAAGATAATGGATATAAGATACAAATATAAACATGAAATGATGCCAATCAAATACCCCCACACCTAACTTTTGCTAGTCCCGAGCAAAACAAAGAAAGGAAAAAGCATACGAAAAACAAGAAATCCTAACTCACTTTCGTAGGAATCACGGTTGCACTTAGCACGTGCAACAAGCCGTTAAACCTCTTTGTTGCCAAGGAGGAGGAGTGCTGTCTCCTGAGGGTTTTCAGCGGATATACCCACAAAATCCGAACAAGATGCATTATTCAATCTAGACACTCGACTCGTTGGAAATATTTTGTCGATCAATGGACGCAGTAATGCTACGGGCCGACTCTATATAGGTGATCAGTCCACACCTCTAACCTAATGAACCATTTGTGCAAGTTAAATAAGGAATTAAGTGAAAGACATGGAGAACCTCAACATCCTCAAGTGCTACAAAGTGTAAAGTCCATTAATGTTCTTATTTGCATTACCATTGTTTTTCTTTTTGTTTCTTTTCACACTATTTTTTTTTTCTTTTTCTTTTTATTAGTTGGAGCTTCATTCTCTCAGGGTCAGGTTTCGTGCATCATTGCCCATGAGGACTTACACTATCACGTACACCTTTCCCCAAATCTCCACATAGGGCAATCCCTACCACCTGTGTAACGGGAGTTCGGTCGGCGCATCCCAAGTCAGATGACTCGAAAGCACCAGGTACAAAGTCCCCTCAGACCTACTTTCCCGAGTGATAGGAGCCGTGCGAGAAGAGAGAACACCTACTTACTTATTTCTTATCTACACATGAACCAAAACCCCTACACTAATGTCTCACAACAGTATTTAAAGGGTCCTTGACTACAACAAACTTCCTTAAGTTAACAGACACGAGTTATTGACTCACTAGGTTCAGGGTGGACTTCTTTAAATGTTTGAGCACTGAAACCCTACGATTACTCACCCCCAAAGGAAAACTGGGGTGCATCCTAACGACTCGATAAATCCTAAAGTCACTGTCCTAGATATCCTAATGCATCAAGTTCAAGACAATTTTGGGAGCTTTCTTTTTACTTTGCCTCTCAACGGTTTTGCACATGCTAAACACACGCAAAACCCACAAAACATTTTCTTTCGCAAACACATGAAGATTTTGAAAGAAATGTGGAAATTTTAAAGCACTAGGCAAGCAAAAGAAGACAAGTCACCCAAGGATCATGCCAAGCAGATATATCGATATTAAATGCAGCACACTAAGACGACCCTAACAATGCAATCAAAAGAAAACAAAATCAAAAGACAAGACTCGACTATGTACACACGTAAAACACCCCCCCACACTGATGAGAATTAAATTTATACCGCAAGTGCACGGCGTCTATGAAGACGTGGCAAGTACGGGTCGAACACAAGGAGGGAGAGATTTCGTAGTTGATGTTATTTTCGATTAAGAGGAAGAAGGAGAGAAGAATCAATTGGGTTTTTAGGTTTTTGGATTAAGTAGCTAAACATGCACGAATAAAACTGAAACAAGAAATAAGAGAGAAATCCGTTGGATGGAAGTTTAGATTTAGGTTTAGATCAGAGAATTACTGAAACTTATTGTAAATCATGTTAGTTATGAAGCATTACAAGATAAATGACTTAACATAAACTCAAGTAATCAAAATATACTAATCATGAACTTAAAATAATAACATGCAATTCATCTTCTCTAACCCTCAATCCGTCACCTCCACCCTTTGGGAAGAGTTAGAAACTCATAGAGGGAGGAAGAAGAAGGGATCCTTGAGACATTACAAAGAAAACTAAAAAGTAAGAAATAAGAAACAGAATTTTATTAATAAAACTAAGGTACACAAATAAGAACAACAACCAAGGACCCTATTTACATCGTTCTCGGGTCTATTTATAGTTGCTACAAGGGACTTAGGTATAGAATTGGATAGTACACGTGTCCATACACGACTGGACGAAATTGGGACACACAGATCGACCAATGGGCGGCGGAATCGCCGCACATCATGTGTATTGTGCGGCGGATTCGCCTCACACGTTGGTCGGATTTAATCAGGATTTTTGTCACGCGTTTATGGTATGATTTGATCCTCCTTTGCGCGTCTGGATTGATTCTTTCCATTGTCTTGAGCTCCGGATTAATTCCTTCCATTGTTGGAGATTTATATTTGATTTTTCTTTTGACTTTCTCCACACAATAACTTGGTCCTTTTATTTTGCAATCAGGTCCTTGGCATTTTGCAATTAAGCCCTTGACCTTTTTGTGATTAGCTCCTTGAATGCTTTTGTGCTTGGATGCATTTCCATTTGAAACCCGATACACTTGAACTTGGTTTTTATGATAGAATTGAATCTTTTGCACGCGTTTATGCTCGAGATGTGGGTAATTTGCATTCAGGTCCCTGTATTCTGTAAACAAGGCTAAACACATACCTTAGTAGCATTTATTGAATTAAAAGCAATCTAAATGAAAGACATATGATGCAATGTATGCAATGCATCAAATACCCCCACACCTAGATTTTGCTAGTCCCTAGCAAAACAGAATAAGGAGTGAAAACAGGGAAATCCTAACTCACTTTCGTAGGAATCACGGTTGCACTTAGCATGTGCAACAAGCCTTTAAACCTCCAAGTTGCCTTAGAGGACGAGTTTTGTCTCGTGAGGGTTTTCAGCTGACACACCCACAAAGTCTTAATTCAACATTCCATTAATAGCTCTCATTATTTTTACCTCAACCTTATACATCTCACTTAGAATTCTTGCATGCTCATTATACAATTCTAACTTATAAGAAGTTTGACTTGGTCTTTATTCCTCCAACATTCACACCACTAACCCTTCTACACATGTTTATCACTTGAATTATTTTGCACGCCTCCTCTGGTGGTGAAGTATCATTTGGATCAACCATGGCATGGATCATTCTTTTAGCTTTGGGCCTTGAGTATCTTAAAGTATTTTTTTTCTTTTTCCGTGATTCAACACATTTGCTTTGACACTTATACCCTTTTTGCATTCGTGTAGCGAGTTTGGTCGATAATCCCGAGCTGGAAGACTCAAGTTACCGGGTTTTAAGATACCCCTACAGACCAGTGACTCAAAGGTTTGGGCTTTTGTAATCATTTTGCAAAATGTGTTTTCTTCACTTTATTCCTTTATTTTTATTTTTATTTTCCTCAAGGCTTAATTGCTATTAGAAGTCCACACTTCCCGGTATATTTTCCTCAACCTCTGCTTTTTATCAACCACTTCAAAGATTTGATTCATCCAATTTAAGTGCATACATGTCTTAAAGGGCAATGGGGTATTTCTTTGGAACTTAGATTTATGTCACAATTTCTACAAGCAGAACTATATAATAAGGAACAAAAACTCAATGCAATTTGTACACGGGTTTTAGCAGTTCAATCTTAAGCTATGTCATGAAATATTGATTTTTTTTTAAATAAAACAAACAAATAGATATATACATAGATAAACACCCCCCCACACCTAAATCATGCATTGTCCTCAATGTATGCATAGATAAAATAAATGCACTTATTACCTGAGTCAGCTTGCGGTAGAGGGGTTGAGTTTGCTCAGAGTCAACCGTAATCAGAACTGGATTGAATGACACCATATTGGTGCATGTATCCAGTTGAATTGTTCCCCATGTTGACTTGAGGAAAAGATTCCACTCTTCTCACTTGAATTGGTTCGCTTATTTGCTCGAGTGATGGTGGTTGAGTAAATGAATCACTCCCTTTTTTCTTACTTCCTTTTTGCTTATGTGATGATTTATTTGATTCAGAATTCTGATAAATACGTGCTCTCATCACAACATCACTTGGGTTGCATATTATTTCTGGCTCATTATCAATATGGAAGATATTAAATTCTGCTTTTAAGTTCCCGAAAGATAATTGCATGAGCCCATTTCGACAGTTTATTAATGCTTCCGAAGTGGCTAAAAATGGTCTACCTAGAATTACAGGGATTTGTCGATTAGGATTTACAACAGGTTCAGTATCAAGTACGACAAAATCCACTGGATAAATGAAGTCACCAACCTTAATCAAAACGTCCTCTACTATACCTCTCAGTTTCTTAACAGAACAATCAGCGAATTGGAGGGTTGTCTTAGAGGGTTTCAGTGGACCAAGGTTGAGTTGCTCGTAGACAGAAAATGGGAGTAAGTTAACGCTTGCACCTAGGTCTAGAAGGGCTTTATTGATAAACGTATCTCCTATTGAACATGAAATTGTGGGACACCCCGGGTCCTTATATTTTATAGGAGATGTGTTGGAAAGAATTGAGCATATGTTTGCAGTTAAGAATGCCTTCTTTGGTACATTCGTTTTTCTCTTCTTAGTGCCCAAATCTTTTAAGAATTTAGCATAAGCAGGTATTTGTTGAATCATGTCTAAGAGTGGAATGTTTACCTTAACTTGCTTAAATACTTCCAAGATTTTCTCTATTTGTGCACTAGAGTTCTTTTTGAATCTATTGGGAAATGGGGCTTTAGGCACATAGACTCGCTCAGGTTCAGGTTGAGCTACAGGTTCAGGTTGGGTAGGTGGATTGGGCTTTTCAATTTGGACGTCGGGTTCAATGGTCAAGTCATATGTGGGTGCTTGATGGCTAGATTGATTAGTCATTCTAGGGTTTACCACATTATTGTCAATTTGTCTTCCGGACCGTAATGATACTACAACATTGATTTGTTGGAACGGTCCTTCCTCATTAACCATTTGAACCGGTCTAGGGTTGTTATTTCCTGAAGGTGGTTGATAAGATTGATATTGATTATTAGTTCTGGGGTTTACCTCAGGTTGACTTGGAAATTGGCCCTTTTCTCTTTCACCTATTATCTGTGCTAATTGGCTGACCTGTGTCTCTAGCCTTTGGAATGATTGGTTGGTTGTTTGTATAAAAGTTGTCATTAAATTTTCTAATTTTGTCAACCTAACCTCATGATTTCCATTATTACCCCCAGATGATGTATTATTTTGGTTATATGGGGCTGGTTGTTGTCTAGGAGGTTGTCCTTGTTGGGTCCACGAAAAATTGGGATGATTACGCCAACCTGGGTTATAGGTTGATGCGTAAGGATCATTTCTAGAATTGTTATATGTGGCATTAACATGTTCCAGGTTCACACAGTCCTCCATTAAATGACCAGTCTGACTACATCTAGAGCAGGGGATAGACAAGGGTTGATTCATTCGGGGTTGATTTTGTAGCTCTAGACTTTCCATTCTACGCATTAGGGTAGCTAGTTTTGCCTCAGCCGCTATGTTGGAGTCTATAGCTAAGACACCTGGTCGGGGTTGACTCGCTATTCTAGATCCAATACTCGGGTTGATGGGTGTTCTAGCATTGTCCCATTACATACTATTTTCCGCTAAATCCTCAAGAAAAGTCCAGGCATCATTTTCATTTTTGGACATAAAGTTCCCTTGGCTCACAGATTCTAGCATAACCCTAGATGTGGGTGTCAATCCCTCATAAATAATTTGGCATAATTGCCACTTCGGAATTCCGTGATGAGGGCATTGGGTCAAGACACTCTTAAATCTCTCAAGATAGGAATAGAACGGCTCGCTCTCAGACTGAACGAATGCAACAATTTCATTCCTAATCTTCATAGTCTTATGGTTTGGGAAATATTTTTTTAGGAAAACTTGAACAAATTCGGCCCAACTTCTAATAGATCTTTCGGCTAGACTATATAGCCATTTCTTAGCGTCATCCTTCAGTGCTAGAGGCACGAATTTCAGACGCACTGCCTCTTCAGGGATATGCTGGTATTGCATAAGAGAGCAGATTTCTTCAAATTCTCTAAGGAAGAGATATGGATCTTCCCTAGAGGTGAACTTAGGCAACATACTCATGTATTGTGCCTTAAGTTCGAAGTCGCGACCCGGGATGGTGGGCATAACGATGCACGATGGCTGAGCAGCCATCGTTGGGTAGCACCGATCCCTCAAAGTTATAGGTTGCGCAACAGGCGGGTCCACTACGTTCTCACCCATTAGATCCGGGTGAGGTGGTGCAACAGGTGGATTGGGGTTAAGTTCCAGACTGGAATCTAGATGAACTCGTGAGAGTCGATTACTCAAGTCCCGAATCCAAATCTGAGTGCACCGGGTTGAATCAATTTTTGAATTCAAATTCGAAATTTAAACTCCAAATTTAATTTCAAGAATTAATTACTCTTTTTTTTTTTGAATTTTTGAATTTTAATTTTTTTTTGAAAGGAAACAAACAATAGAAAGGTAAGGATGAGAAGGGAAAGAAGACTCAGACGAGAAGGGAAACTTAACTCTAAAGGATAAAAATTAGGGTTGGTCAGAAATTTCCTGAACAAACACGGTCAAAACAATCCTAGACCTAGTGTCACTTAGATCTAGACGACTCCTAACTGGTTGAGTCGAATTAATTTGCTTGATTCACCTCCCTCACCAATCAAACCAAGTTGGCCAGTTAGTGTATAGCTAGTGGGGGCGCTTCCGACAGAGTCGGTGCCAATTAGACAACCACGTCGCTTGGAAGACTTTCGTCGACACAAAAACACTTTCTAGACACCAAATTGAATTCAATTAGCTTCAGGTCATAGCAAGTCAAACCAATCTCCTCCTTAATTGAGTCCGAGTCCTTATGGGCCAATGTCTAATTGATTTTAAATTTTAGGCTTAGGCGACACTTCAGGATTGTGGTTTGTGGGCTACGGGAGGGTGATGAAATCCCCACCGTATCTTTTCCTACGGAGTTGCCCTTAAGATAGTTTAACTTAAATCTAGCGAAGATAGTCAAACAATGGTCCTTTTAATGGGGGCAATTGCAAGGTTGTATGCAACTAAATTATATGCTCTAATGCAATCGATAAAAACCTCGATACGTACCTTGCCTCCAGCAATCTTCAACAAGTATTAATTTGCAAGAATTTAGCAAGAATAATGCAAGCAAAACATTATATGATGCATGCACTAAGGTCTTTCTAATTTTGCCAATTTTAGGTCAGAGTTGAATTATTGCCAATTATGGAATTGTAACCCTAACACGTGCAATTCTACGAAAGGAAACTTTTCAACTATTCAGATTTTACGAGAAAGGCAAGAAAAGTTACCTCCGCAATGCTCAGTCGGGTTCGCCGCCCGCTCTCGGAGATTCCAGTAGCTCAATGCGACCACCCAGAGATGCCGACGACGCCCTCAAAATTTGAAGACCGGAGGACCAACCTGTGCGGCGATTTCGCCGCAAATGCTTCTTATGGGGCGGCGGATTCGCCGCTCTTTAAGCTCAGAATGCGCTCGTATTTCGCCGCGCGCTCTGTTGTCTTCTGAAACACAAATCCAAATACTTAGATCGCGCACAAGATAAACAGGAAAAATCGAAAACACAAAAATAACAAAAATCTGCGTCGCCTCCCCGGCAACGGCGCCAAAAACTTGATGAGAATTAAATTTATACCGCAAGTGCACGGCGTCTATGAAGACGTGGCAAGTACAGGTCGAACACAAGGAGGGAGAGATTTCGTAGTTGATGTTATTTTCGATTAAGAGGAAGAAGGAGAGAAGAATCAATTGGGTTTTTAGGTTTTTGGATTAAGTAGCTAAACATGCACGAATAAAACTGAAACAAGAAATAAGAGAGAAATCCGTTGGATGGAAGTTTAGATTTAGGTTTAGATCAGAGAATTACTGAAACTTATTGTAAATCATGTTAGTTATGAAGCATTACAAGATAAATGACTTAACATAAACTCAAGTAATCAAAAGATACTAATCATGAACTTAAAATAATAACATGCAATTCATATTCTCTAACCCTCAATCCGTCACCTCCACCCTTTGGGAAGAGTTAGAAACTCATAGAGGGAGGAAGAAGAAGGGATCCTTGAGACATTACAAAGAAAACTAAAAAGTAAGAAATAAGAAACAGAATTTTATTAATAAAACTAAGGTACACAAATAAGAACAACAACCAAGGACCCTATTTACATCGTTCTCGGGTCTATTTATAGTTGCTACAAGGGACTTAGGTATAGAATTGGATAGTACACGTGTCCATACACGACTGGACGAAATTGGGACACACAGATCGACCAATGGGCGGCGGAATCGCCGCACATCATGTGTATTGTGCGGCGGATTCGCCTCACACGTTGGTCGGATTTAATCAGGATTTTTGTCACGCGTTTATGGTATGATTTGATCCTCCTTTGCGCGTCTGGATTGATTCTTTCCATTGTCTTGAGCTCCGGATTAATTCCTTCCATTGTTGGAGATTTATATTTGATTTTTCTTTTGACTTTCTCCACACAATAACTTGGTCCTTTTATTTTGCAATCAGGTCCTTGGCATTTTGCAATTAAGCCCTTGACCTTTTTGTGATTAGCTCCTTGAATGCTTTTGTGCTTGGATGCATTTCCATTTGAAACCCGATACACTTGAACTTGGTTTTTATGATAGAATTGAATCTTTTGCACGCGTTTATGCTCGAGATGTGGGTAATTTGCATTCAGGTCCCTGTATTCTGTAAACAAGGCTAAACACATACCTTAGTAGCATTTATTGAATTAAAAGCAATCTAAATGAAAGACATATGATGCAATGTATGCAATGCATCACACACCTACTTCATGCATTGTCCTCAATGAATGCGAGCAAGATACTACATGGAGTTATGCATGAAAAAAAGAGATCTCACCAACATGAAGTACAAAGGGAAGTGCAAGGTCATGTTGATGGACACAAACCCGAATTCCCTCAAAACCTGTGAGATGCTAAAGAAAGGATACAAATACGTGAAAGAAATGGAGCCCAAATACACAAGGGTTGGGGCTCACAACAATCGATGCTCACTGAAGGAGTCTTTTATTGTACTTTTTTTTCCTTTTTTTTCTTTTTTTCTTTTTTCTTTTTTTCTTTATGTACAACAAATGTGCTCCCATCTTCATATGTGAAGGGACATCAAATGGGAACCCACCATCCCTCGAGCCAAACATGCACATGTATGGGCTCGAGACATACAAATCAGAATTGTTTGACCACCTGATACACTTATAAGCGTTGTGGTCGTTTGATTCCTCTTGAGAGTGAGAAAGATCGGAGGCATGAATGAGAGGTGAACCTCTATCAGGTTGAAGGGTATCAGGTGGTTGATTCTTAACCCACATGGGGTCCTCAGTAGATACAAAATGAAGATCATATGGCCCAGAGGCCATAAAAATGGTATCTTGTGGCTCAAAATCCATATGATCAAAAGGATGTGGCTCAAGGGCCACAAGATCAAAAGGATGTGGCTCAAGGGCCACAAGATCAAAAGGAGGTGGCATTGAGGCCACATGATCAGAACATAAGGCACCTTCTTGTGCCAGCCCAGGTGAAACATCTTCACCACCTTCAGGAGCTTCATCGAACAATTCTCTAAAGTACTTGAAGGTGCCCTCAACTTCAATCTCATCCAAACCCTGGATAAGGTTGACCCCAACAGGGTCATTGAAAGCACCTGGCTTCTTGCCGATGGTGAAGATGTTAAAATCAGCGCATTGACTACCATAAGTCAAGCGCATCGACCATTGCGACAATTGATAAATGCATTGGAAGTCGCAAGGAATGGTCGCCCAAAATGACAGGAATTTGTCCAAGTGGGTTTGGCACAGGTTTAGTATCCAAGACAAAGAAGTCGAATGGATAAATGAACTCTCCCACTTTGATCAGCACATCTTCCACCACACCCCTCGGTTTCTTCATAGACCTATCAGCCAATTGAAGAGTGGTCTTTGTTTGTTTGAGGTCTCCAAGACCGAGGTGGACGTAGACAAAATATGGCAGAAGATTAACAGATGCACCAAGGTCCAATAAGGCTCGATGTATGGACACATCACCAATCACACAAGAGATTGTAGGACAGCCAGGGTCCTTGTACTTGACTTGCATGGGTTGTGCCAACAAGGAACTCCCGTTAGTCGTAAGAAAAGCTTTCTTGGGAACATGAGTTTTTCTCTTCTTGATGCATAAGTCCTTGAGAACCTTGGCATAAGGTGGCATTTGCTGAATCACCTCCAACAGAGGGATGTTCACCTTAACTTGCCTAAACATCTCAAGCATCTTGTCATGCTGATCAGAGGTTTTCTTTTTAAAGCGCTCAGGGAATGACACCTTTGGGGCATAAGGATGCGAAGGCACCCCAGAATTCAGGTCCAAAGAAACATGAGTGGGGACCTCAGAATCTGGTTCCTTCGACACGAGGAGTGATGGGAATTAAATTTATACCGCAAGTGCACGGCCTCAATGAAGACATGGCAAGTACGGGTCGAACACAAGGAGGGAGAGATTTGTTATTTGTGTGATTTACGATTGGGGGAAAGAAGGAGAGAAGAATAAATTTGGTTTTTTTGAGATTTTTGGTTTTAATTATCTAAAGCAAGAAACATGAACAAATAAAAATAAAACAAGAACAAAGATGGTGAATTCCGTTGGGTGGAGGTTTAGATATAGGGTTTAGATTAGAGAATTAAGAAACTTATAATAAATCATGTTAGTTATAAAGCATTACATGATAAATGATTTAACACAAACTCAAGTAATCAAAATATACTAATCACTAAATTAAAATAATAACTTTATTCTCTTCTCATCACCCTAAATCTGTCACCTCCACCCTTTGGAAAGAGTTAGAAACTCATAGATGGAGGGAAGGAGAAGGGGTCCTAGAGGAATTACAAAAGAAAACTAAAAACAAGAAATAAAATAACAGAATTTTATTGCTAAGGAGAAGAACAAAAACTAAGACTAAAATTAAGAACTAAAGACTAGGACCTCTATAACATCATTCTCGGGGCTATTTATAGTTGCTACAAGGGACATAAGTATACAATAAGAAAGTACACGTGTCCAGACACGACTGGACAAAATTTGAGCACACGGATCGCAAGGTAGGCGGCGGAAGCACCGCATGGTGTATGTGTTGTGCGGCGGAAACGCCGCACAATTGAGTCGGATTAAATCCGGATTTTGGATGAATGTTTATGGTATGATTTGATCCTCCTTTGCGCGTCTGGATTGATTCTTTCCTTTCTTTTGGGCTCCGACTTTATTTCTTTATATATTTGGAGATCCACATTGATTTTTCTTTAGATTTTCTCCAAGATAATAAAAGCTACTCGTGATTTGCAATTAGGTCCTTGGCTTCTTGCAATTAAGTCCCTGACTACTTTTGTGCTTAAGTCCTTGTTCTTTTTTGTAATTAGGTCTTGAATGCTTTTATCCGTGGATGCATATCCATTTGAAAACCCGATAATCTTGAACTTGGTATTTATGACATGAATGAGTCTCTTGCACGCATTTATGCTCGGGACATGGGTAATTTGCATTCAGGTCCCTATATTCTGTAAATCAGACTAAACACATACCTTAGTAGCATTTATTGATATAAAATTAATCTAAATGAAAGACATATGATGCAATGTATGCAATGCATCAAATACCCCCACACCTAGATTTTGCTAGTCCCTAGAAAAACAGAATATAAGAAAAATGAAAACAGGGAAATCCTAACTCACTTTCGTAGGAATCACGGTTGCACTTAGCATGTGCAACAAGCCTTTAAACCCCCAAGTTTCCTTAGAGGACGAGTTTTGTCTCGTGAGGGATTTCAGTTGAATAGCTCTTAATTCAACATTCCATTAATAGCTCTCAATGTCTCCACCTCAACCTTATACATCTCACTGAGACTTCTTGCATGCACATTATATAAATCTAACTCATAAATTTTTTGACTTGGTATTCATTCCTCCAATATTCACACCACTAACCCTTCTACACATGTTATCACTTAATTTATTTTGCACGCCTCCTTTGGTGGTGAAGTATCATTCGGATCAACCATGACATGAATCATTCTTTTAGCTTCGGGCCTTGAGTATTTTTATTATATATATTCTTTTCTTTTCTTTTTCCGTGATTCAACATATTTGCTTTTTCTGACACTTTTACCCTTTTTGCATTCGTGTAGCGAGTTTGGTCGATAATCCCGAGCTGGTAGACTCATGTTACCGGGTTTCAAGATACCCCTACGGACCAGTGACTCGAAGGCTTGGGCTTTTGTAATTATTTTGCAAGATGTGCTTTCCTCACTTTTTTCCACTTTTATTTTCCTCAAGGCTTAATTGCTATCAGAAGTCCACACTTCCCGGTATATTTTCCTCAACCTCTGCTTTTTATCAACCACTTCAAAGATTTGATTCATCCAATTTAAGTGCAAACATGTCTTAAAGGGCAATGAGTTATTTCTTTGGAACTTAGATTTATGTCATAATTTCTACAAGCAGAACTATATAATAAGGAACAAAAACTCAATGCAATTTGTACACGGGTTTTGGCAGTTCAATCTTAAGCTATGTCATGAAACATTGAATTTTTTTTATTTTTTTATTTAAAGATAGAAAAACAGATAGATAGACACCCCCCACACCTAAATCATGCATTGTCCTCAATGTATGCAAAGAAAAAGCAAATGCACTTGTTACCTGCGTCAACTTGCTGTAGAGGGGTTGAATTTGCTCAAAGTCAACCATAGTCAGAATTGGATTGAATGACACCATGTTGGTGCATGTATCCAGTTGAATTGTGCCACATGTTGCTCTTAGAGTCCTGAGGCACAGATTGCACACCCCTCACATGTATTGATTCTCTTTTTTGTTCGAGTGATGGTGGGTGTGTCGCAGAATTACTCCTCCTTTTCTAACTTCCTTTTTGATTTTGTGATGATTTATTTGATTTAGAAATCTTATAGATACGTGCTCTCATCACAACATCACTTTGATTGCATATTATTTCTGGCTCACTATCAACATGAAAGATATTAAATTCGGCTTTTAAGTTCCCAAAAGATAATTGCATGAGCCCATTTCGACAGTTTATCAATGCTTCAGAAGTGGCGAAAAAGGGTCTACCTAGTATTACAGGGATTTGTCTCTTAGGATCGACAACAGGTTCAGTGTCTAGAACGACAAAATCCACTGGGTAAATGAAATCACTCACCTTGATCAAAACGTCCTCGACTACACCTCTTGGTTTCTTAATAGAGCAATCAGCAAATTGAAGGGTTGTCTTAGAGGGTTTTAGTGGACCAAGGTTGAGTTGCTCGTAGACAGAGAACGGGAGTAAGTTAACACTAGCACCAAGGTCTAGAAGGGCTTTGTTGATAAAAGTATCTCCTATTGAACATGAAATTGTGGGACACCCAGGATTCTTATATTTTATAGGAGATGAGTTGGACAGAATAGAGCTTATGTTTGCAGTTAAGAAAGCCTTCTTTGGTACGTTTGTTTTTCTCTTCTTAGTGCACAAATCTTTTAAGAATTTAGCATAAGCAGGTATTTGTTGAATCATATCTAAAAGTGGAATATTCACCTTAACTTGCTTAAATACTTCCAAGATTTTCTCTATTTGTGCACTTGAGTGCTTTTTGAGTCTATTGGAGAATGGAGCTTTAGGAACATAGACTCGCTCAGGTTGAGCTATGGGTTCATGTTGAGTAGGTGGGTTGGGCGTTTCAGATTGAACGTTAGTTTCACTGGTTAAGTCATATATGGTTGCTTGATGGCTAGATTGATTAGACGTTCTAGGATTTACCACATTGTTATCAACTTGTCTTCCGGACCGTAATGATACTACTGGATTTATTTGTTGGAACGGTCCTTCCTCATGAACCATTTGAACCGGTCTAGGGTTGTTATTTCCTGAAGGTGGTTGATAGGGCTGATATTGATTATTAGATCTTGGGTTCACCTCAGGTTGACTTGGAAACCGACCCTTTTCTCTTTCACCTACTATTTGTGCTAGTTGGCTGACTTGTGTCTCTAGCCTTTGGAAGGACTGGTTGGTTGTTTGTATAAAGGTTTTCATCAAATTTTCCAAGCTTGTCAACCTCACCTCATGATCTCCATTGTTACTAAACCCAGATGATGCATTATTTTGGTTATACGGGTTTGGTTGTTGTCTAGGAGGTTGACCCTGTTGGTTTGATGAGAAATTGGAATTACTACGCCAACCCGAGTTATAGGTTGATGCATATGGGTCATTTCTAGCATGGTTAAATGTGGCATTAACTTCTTCCCAGTCCGCACAATCCTCCATTAAATGACCAGTTTGACCACATCTAGAGCAAGGGATAGACGAGGCTTGATTCACTCGGGTTCGGGTTTGTAGCTCTAGACTTTCCATTCTGCGCATAAGGGTAGCTAGTTTTGCTTCAGCCGCTACATTGGCATCTACAGCTAAGACACTTGGTTTGGGTTGGCTTGCTATTCTAGATCCAATACTCGGGTTAAGCGGTGTTCTAGCATTGTCCCATTGCATACTGTTTTCAGCTAAATCCTCAAGAAAAGTCCAGGCATCATTTTCATTTTTTGACATGAAGTTCCCTTGGCTTACGGATTCTACCATAACCCTAGATGTGGGTGTCAATCCCTCATAAATAATTTGGCACAATTGCCATCATGGAATTCTGTGATGAGGGCATTGGGTAAGCACACTTTTAAATCTTTCTAGATAGGAATAGAACGGCTCGCTCTCAGATTGAACGAATGCAACAAATTCATTCCTAATCCTCATAGTCTTATGGTTGGGGAAATATTTTTTTATGAATACTTGAACAAACTCAGCCCAACTTCTAATAGATCGTTCGGCTAGACTATATAGCCATTTCTTAGCGTCGTCCTTCAGTGCTAGAGGCACGAATTTCAGACGCACTGCCTCCTCAGGGATATGCTGGTATTGCATAAGAGAGCAGCTTTCCTCAAATTCTCTAAGGAAGAGATATGGGTCTTCCCTAGAGGTGAACTTAGGCAACATACTCATGTATTGTGCCTTAAGTTCGAAGTCGCGACCCTAGATGGTGGGCATAATGATGCACGATGGCTGAGCAGCCATCGCTGGGTAGCATCGATCCCTCAGATTTATGGGTGGGTTCACAACATTCTCACCCATTGGATCCGGGTGAGGTGGTGCAGCAGATGGATTGGGGCTAAGCTCCAGACTGGAATCTAGATGAACTCGTGAGAGTCGATTACTCAAGTCCCGAATCCAAATCTGGGTGCACCGGGTTGGAAAAAATCAATTTTTGAATTCAAATTTGAAATTTAAATTCCGAATTCAATTTCAAGAATTGATTACAATTGTTTTCGTTTTTTTATATTTTTTTCAAAAGGGAAACAATCAATAGAATGGGAAAAGATGAGAAAGGAGTCCTAATCTAGAGAGTTGAGGTGAGAAGAGATAGAAGACTCATATGAGAATGGAAACTTAACTCTAAAGATAGTAAAGAGGGTCGGTCAGAAATTTCCTAAGAAAGCACGGTGCAAACAATCCTAGACCTAGTGTCTCTTAAATCTAGACGACTCCTAACTGGTTGAGTCGAATTGATTTGCTTGATTCACCTCCCTCACTAATCAAACCAAGTTGGCCAGTTAGTGTATAGCTAGTGGGGGCGCTTCCGACAGAGTCGGTGCCAATTAGACAACCACTTCGCTTGGAAGACTTACGTCAACACAAAAACACTTTCTAGACACCAAATTAAATTCGATCAGCTTTAGGTCATAGCAAGTCAAACCAATCTTCTCCTTAATTGAGTCGGAGTCCTTAGGGGCCAATGTCTAATTGATTTTAATTTTAAAGCTTGGGTGACACTTTAGGATTGTGATTTGTGGGCCACGGAAAGGTGATGAAATCCCCACCATATCTTTGCCTACGGAGTTGCCCTTAAGATAGTTTAACTTAGATCTCGCAAAGATAGTCAAACAATGGTCTTTAGTGGGGGGCAATTGCAAGGTTGTATGCAAATTAGATTATATGCTTAAATGCATTCGATAAAAACCGCGATACGTACCTTGCCTCCAGCACTCTTCAACAAGAATTAATTTGCAAGAACTTAGCAAGAATAATGCAAACAAAACATTAAATGATGCATGCACTAAGGCCTTTCTAGTTTTGCCCATTTTAGGTCAGACTTGAATTATTGCCACTTATGGAATTTAAGCTTAACATGTGCAGTTCTACAAAAGTAAATTTTTCTGAAACTAGAAATTACGAGGAAAGAGGCAACAAAGGTTACCTATGCAATGCTCAGTCGGGTTCACCGCCCGCTCTCGAAATTTCAGTTGCTCCACGCGTCCACCTAGAGATAAGTCGCGTCCTAGAAAAATTTGAAGCCCAGAAGCTCCAAGTGTGCAGCGGATTCGCCGCAAGTTGCTCTTTAGGTGTGGCGATTTCGCCGCTCGTTTAGCTCAAAATATGCTCGGATTTCTCCGCGCACTCTGTTGTCTCCTGAAACACAAATCCAAATACTTAGATAGCGCACAAGATAAACAGAATAAAATCGAAATCAACAAGGAGACAAGGGGACCTCAGGGTTCGGCCCCTTTGTCGAAGCAAATGTAGAAAGAACCTCAGGATCTGGCTCCTTCCTGGAAGTATTTGTGGAGGGAGCCCAAGGATCCGGCTCCCTCAAAGATGGTGATGACAAAGAATGTACCTCAATGTGGTTATCCACCTCCTTACCAGACCTCAAAGTATGAATCACATTAATATGATGGGTCGGTTCAGAGGTGACATGAGGTAAAGGTGTCCTTCCTTGAGAATGGGTACCCCGAGGATCCACCTCAAGTTGACTCGGGAACTGACCCTTCTCGCGTTCATGGAGTTGATGAGCCAACTGGCTAACCTGCATTTCCAAAGCCTTGACTGTACTTTGCAACGCTTGAAAGGTCGGATCACAAGAAGGGTCCTTAGGGTCAACCCGCTGGGGTGGTGGAGTCTGGTTGGAATAACTCGACGATGAGGCATGAGCAGGTTGGTAATTTTGGTGCTGAGACCTTTGATGTGGGGGTTGGTAGGTCGCCGATGGGCGTGGAGGTTGATAAGGTCGAGGTTGAGCGTGCGAGCTCTGACCGTGACCCCCACTAGGCCCCCAAGAGAAGTTGGGATGGTTACGCCATCCCGCGTTGTAGGAGTGACTGTACGGGTCGTTACGGGGCCTCTGTTGATACATTGCATTCGCATGCTCAGTATCCCTTGGAGCGTAAGCGCATTCCAAGTCATCATGGCCCGTAAGTCCACACCTACCACACTCGGGAGTAGCGACCTGAGCTACAGGAGCTCGGTCCAACTCTAAACTCTCAATCCTACGCATGAGAGCAACCATTTTCGCCTCAGATGCGATCGATGAGTCAACTTGATAAGATCCAGCTCGACCAGAAGACCAGGCGGCTGGTGGCTCTCTCATGGTATCCCACTCGAAGGTACGCTCAACCATAGCCTCAAAAGTGTCCCATGCCTCTTCGATGGGTTTCATTTGGAAGTCACCCTAACACATCGACTCCAACAATGTGCGGGTGTTGTAGTTGATGCCCTCATAAACAATTTGGCACAACTGCCATAACTCAAATCCATGATGGGGGCACTGCTGGAGAAGGTCATCGAACCTCTCAAAGAGACCATGAAACGATTCGGTCTCGGTCTGATACATTTGATGTATCTTGTGCCGTATCTGTTGAGTTTTCCTTTGAGGGAAAAATCTCTTCAGAAAGACGGTCACAAAGTCATCCCATGACCGAATCGAGCTCGTCGGGAGGCTATACATCCATTTCTTCGCATTATCCTTCAATGCGAAAGAAATCATCCTCAACTGGACTGAATCCTCGTCAAGCTGTTGAAGCTTGAACATGGAGCATACTTCCTCGAATTCGCGTATAAAGATATAAGGATCCTCCTTATTGGCAGTAAAGGTTGGAAGCATGTTCACATATTGAGGTTTCAGCTCATAGTTGTTCCCGCGAGCAGGGGGAACAACTATGCAAGAAGGTTGCGCGGCCCGAACAGGATGGGTCCGCTCCCACAAAGTCATCGGTCTATCATGTCAAGCTAAAGGTGGTGGTGCACCAAGAACTCGATCCTGACCGAATCTCCCTTCCTCTCGAGTCAGAGGAGGAGGAGGAGGAGAAGGAGGTCTACGTGGTGGCGGAAGCGGACCGAGGTACTCCATGTATGGAACCCGGTCTCCCTCGCCACCACGAGACGACTCGGCCTCTTGCTCCAAAGGAGCACGAGGCGGAGATGGTCGATCACCAAGACCGTCCATCTCAGAAGAATGCACTCTCTCAAGTCGAGTGCTCTCACCAAAACGAGCCCAACCTCGCATAAAAATGCTCGACTCGACTCTAAACAACACACAACAGAAGGTGTACTAGAGGAGGAGACTAAACGTAGAAAATAGATGAGGAGAGGACTCAGGTAAGGAGGGAAGAATCCTTAGAGCTAGCGTGGGTATTGGGACCAGGAAGAAGCCTAGCTAGCAAGCACAACTCAAACAATGTAAGGCAATGGGTCGTTAGGCTAGACGACGCCTAACTTCGAGGTCACTAGCCTCGACACGCCTCACCTCCCTACAACGAGGACCACAATGACCAGCAAGTGATACCAGATCCGGAGATCCAGTACCTCCTACTATCGACAAGGTAGGCAACGCCGATCAGATCATGACGGTCTCAACTAGATTACTCTCCTAGTGCGCCCGCAAACCTAGGGCCAATGTCTACTTGCTTTTAGTTAAGGCTTTATTAAGAGTGATTTTTGGGGCCAAGGAAAGGGTGATGAAATCCCCCACCTTATCTTTTATGGGACAACCCCTCCTTAGTAGCGATTTAATCCTAGATCTAGCAATCAATCGCTCCAATCAAACGCTCTCTCACTCTTGTCCCGATGCACCTTACTAACTAATGCATGATCGAAACATGCATGAATGAGAGATTTGGGTGCACGTACCTCACACCAGCAATCAACAACAAAATGTAAAGAAAAGAAAAGACAAATGCATGCAAGGTCTACACAAGATGCATGACCTAGATGGCAAGGAGTCTAATCTTTTGCTTTGAGTTTTATGATCCAAGTTGATTAGTGGGGAGTGATTAATGATCTGGGAGAAAAAGAGAAGTCACAACATGCAAAAATATGGCTCCCAGATAACACATTACAACACTAACTACCCGAACAAATATGAAGCAGGAAACCCTTACAAGCAGCCAATTGGCGGTCTCCAACCGCTGATTGGCGGTCCGTTTGGAGCTTCTGGTCCTCACACTTGTCCAGTAGCCTCCCCTTGATCCGATGGTTCCCTGAAACTAAGAAAAATGGGAAACAAAAAAATCCAAAACCCCTCGAATCGTCCAAACCAAGGTCTGGACATAGCACCTCCCCGGCAACGGCGCCAAAAACTTGATTGATCGTTTTATATTTAACCGCAAGTGCACGGCCGCGTTGGAGCGGTGGAAAATGCGGGTCGTCCACTGGGAGGTGTGTCGACACTTGGTTTGTTCGAAGGCGAGAGGTAAAAAGAAGGAGAGAAAGGTTGGTTACACTAAACTACACTAAGATGCAAAAAGGAAATGAAGATAAGCAATAAAACTAAGCCCCAAAGGGGGTAGAGAAATAATGTGAACATAATGAAGTGTGTGTGTGTTCATTAAGCTCCTCACAACATGTAGTGCATGAAATCATAAAACTACATCCAACTTTGCCTCCACATGAATTAAGATAAGACTACATCATTAAAACATACAAGACAATAATTGGAATGAATCTACATGAACTCAAGTATAAAGACTAGACACTACTATGCCTCCACATGAATTAAGATAAGACTACATCATTAAAACATACAAGACATTAGCTAAGGTAAAGGCAACAAGAGCACATACACTACAAATTGTGTTTCCAATATTAACTTCATCCATATCCTAACCTTATCATTCCCCATAAAATAGGTCCACTAATCAAAGCATAAGCTAAGCTTCATTCAAGAGCATTAGTATATCAAAGATAAGAGTGAAACCCCATTAGATGGTAAAGGAAATCAAATAAAGCTTAAGGGATAAAGATAACACACACTTAATACACTACATGATTATATCACATATTTCTCCACCCCCTAAATGGGGATGGAACTACTCACTACTCATTACACTAACTATATTAACAAAAGAAAGCATAATACTGAAATGAAAGTTAACTAAGAAGGCAAGAAGCATTAAATAAACATAAAAGGAAAGGAAAGACTAAACAAACATGCACAAATTAAAAGACAAGATTAAAAGAAACTAGAAGAATTATTTTATTAACAAATGACTCACATTGAAGGTAGCATTCTTCTCCACCTTGAGTTTTTGCTTCAAGACTCACTCCTTAGTAGAGAGAATGCCACCAAGCAATCGGTCATTACAATGGAAGGTGAAGAGTTCTATTTATAAGCATAGAAAAAGCTAATCGGGGACAATCCCCCGATGTGGGACTAAACCAATACCAAAAATAGCCTACACGAACATTAATACAAGTCCAGGAGAAATTTGGGCGGATCCTGAGTAATATGGACCGCCAATTAGCGGTCCAAACACTTCGGATCGCGTTGGAATTTGTTGTGGGCTGTTCTTTCTGGTATTGTTGGTCTTTGATGCGGTTACTTGACTTGTTGGAGCTCCGACCCGAATCAAATTGGTAAAATACTCCCCATGATGGTGTGGAGTATTCTGTTTGGCTCTTAGGTCCTTCTGTCTTACATTCAGGTCCTTCTCTCTTGCATCTTAGTCCCCAGATCTCACAATTCAGTCCTTTTTCCCAGCTTTTGGTTCCTTTTATGCTTCATCTCTTCAAACCTATTTATTCCTGAAAACAAAACATAATTCATTTGCACTGATCTAGTGAAATGATGCCAATCATCCACCCTGAACCTAGTGAGTCAATCATCCATCCTGAACCTAGTGAGTCAATAATTCGTGTGTTAGTATAAGGAAGTTTGTCATAGTCAAGGGCCCTTAAACTATTTTTGTGAAACTGTAAGTGGAGGGGTTTTGGTTCTCATGTAGTTAAGTGAATAAGTGGTGTTCTCTCTTCTCGCACGACTCCTATCACTCGGGAAAGTAGGTCTGAGGGGACTTTGTGCCTCGTGCTTCCGAGTCATCTGACTTAGGATGCACCGACCGAACTCCCGTTACACGGGTGGTAGGGATCGCCCTATGTGGAGATTTGGGAGAAGGTGTACGTGATAGTGTAATTCCTCATAGCCAATGATGCACGAAACCTGACCCTGGGAGAATCAAACACCAACCAATAAAATGCTCCAAAGAAAAAGAAAAAAAGAAAAAAGGAGTCAAATAATGTGGCTTATGTTCTCACCAATTTGCATAGAAAATATTTCATATTTATGCACGAGGAGACTTATCCTAGTTTCTTTGGTTTTACTATCACCCTCATGATGCATTTGTAACTTATGCCATATTTCATTTGCGCTTTCACAACCCCTAATTCTATTGTATTCTCCCTCATTAAGGCCACAATAAAGAATGTTAATGATTTTAGAATTCATTTCAATTTCTTTCACTTGAGCCCTAGATAGAGAATCTAACTCATCTTCATTTGGAGCTATGTATGGATTTTGAATAAACTTCCAATACTTAAGGTCATTTGATATTAAAAAGATTCTCATTCTATTTTTCCAATAATCATAATTTGACCCATTAAGCAAAGGAGGCCATGTGGTGCATAAACCCTCTAAGTGATAAGATGTTGAAGCCATGCTAAAATTACATAAAGTAATGAAATTTAGCTAACAAGGCTCTGATACCAAATGTAGGATCGTGTGGGTCGGGTTAATCTAATCACTTTTACGATAATCCCTAACTAATGAAACAATAAACGCAGCGGAAACAATTTAAAGACTAGTAGGGAAAACGACATGCAAACCACAAAGAGACGGATCGGTTTTTATAGAGGTTCGGCACCCCACCCGGGTCCTAGTCCTCTCTTGCAAGCTCCGTTCGACTCTGCGAGCTCCACCTATGACTTCACTATCCGCTCCCCGTTCCGGGCCGGGAGACAACGTCTTACAACCGTCAAACTCGCGAACAACCCTCGCCGAGCTTGGAATCCTCTTCTCACAATCCGAGAAGGATCACTTTGGGCTCTCACCGAAGTCTATACTCTTTTGACAAACTTCGTAACTGAGTGGGATTCACTCTCTAATTGAGCGCACTTTGAGTAGGATGAGTAATTGATCAAGTGTGTATAGTTTAGGGTTATGGAGTGTAGAAATGGGAGCTTTGAGGATTGAGGTTTCTCTCTAATGTATTGGGACAATTGGAGTTGGAGAGTTGTGTTAACAACAGGTCTTGATCCTCTATTTATAAGCTCCTAAAGATTTCTAGCCGTTTGGACAAGATTTAATTGGGTTTTGTGCAAAGCACACAAAGCAGAAAATCGGGCTGCAAATCTGTCCAGAACCGGTCGACCAAAACTAATAAACCGGTCGACCGTTCACTTGATTTCAAGGAGAACGGTTGAACAAATAAATATTCGGTCAGACAAACGAGCTAGAACTTAACTCTACTTAAGTGTGAATCGGTCGAACCAAAGTATGGGGCGGTCGACCGTTAAGGGGATTCGGTTGAGACAAAGTTGGATCGGTCGAACGAAGAGTGTGTCGACCGATAGCAGGGAATTTGGTTTCTTAAAAAAATGTACAACCGGTCGACCGAAACAAAGTCGTTGTTCGACCGGTTACCGAATGTATTTTGGGGTTAAGTTTGTTTTATACGAATACGACCGTTATAGGAATACGACAACGAAAACGGTCATATTAAAATCCGGGATCGGTCGACCGAAAAGGTAGAAACGGTCGACCGGTAGAGTTCGGTAAAGTCACTGTGGAGAGTCTGTTATAAACCGGTCGAACTGAGAACTAGTTCGGTCGACCGGTTCACACAGGAATTCTGGGTTTAGGTTTTAAGTGATTTCTGACGAAGGTTTGGGTGATCTAATGAAGTCAAAATAAGGTGAAATTTTGTGTGTGACTTCTCTAAGGAACCTAGTGTGTATGTGATATGTTTTTAGCTCTTGTATGCTCAATTTACACATGTTCCTAAGACTCAAAATAAAATCAAGATTACAAGTCTTGATATAGCTTTATTACAAATCTTGACTTGATTTCCTTCCTTCCATATGAGTCTTGATCACCTGTAGAGGTTAGCACATGCAATATATATGCAACGCAATATGTGTGCTACTCTACATTACTTATGATTAAGATTAGGTTGATTAAATCATCAAAACAATGATTAAGGCAAAAAGGCAACAGTCTCCCCCTTTTTGATGATGGCAACCTATATCTTAATACTTGAAAATTTTAGGTGTAAACTATGCATATAAATGCTCCCCCTATGGATGTGCATAGTTTTTGTTCAATTTTAACCAATTTTCAAGTAACACCCCTTTCATTATCTCCCCCTTTGACATCCATCAAAAACAAAGATAATTATGACTTTAAGCATAGAATTTGGATGTCTTGTAATGAAGTTGCTCCCCCTAAATTTTGCACTTCATTACTCTAATAAAAGATATAACATTTAAGCTCCCCCTATCAATAAGGCTATATGGAAACTAAGAGTATGATTCAAGTTAAGTTCATTTAAGTTTCTACTCAAGCCTTATTCTAACATCCATTCAAAATTTGACATTTATAATCAATGGATGTGATATTTGATTTGCAATGAATTAAACTCAAGGATTTGACAATTAAGCATATAAACTAGATTAGAGCTAATTTTTCAGAAATTTCAAAGATAGAAATTTTATACCAACTTGAATATTGATTAGCTCCATTCTTGACTTGGTGATGCAACCGGATTCGAATTTGACGCTTTGCGCGTCTGGTCACCACCAATCTCCTCCTCAAGCTCCTACAAGTGTAGATTTAGGTACCCAAACAACTTTGGGTCCTTGAACATTAGTTTTTGGGATCCAAACCATTTTGGTTTTGGGTGCCCACACACTTGAGGAAATATATTTAACAAATAAATGCCTGCCATTTAAAGTAGTATGAGATACATGGTTTTTTAATTTCACATTGTATCCTAAACCATGTTTAGCTAAGGATTGTCTTTGACTACTTAAAAGCATATCAAGCATTTTTGTTCCTTTTGTGAACATTTCTAGATCTTTCCTTAGTTGCATATTTGAAGCTCTAAGATCTAAATGTTCATCAACAATCGGTGTTTTACTTAGACTAGCAAGTGATGATTAATTTGATTCAAGTCTAGCAACCACCTCATTCTTTTCATTCATGATTAATTCAATTTGGCATTTGAGATCATTTATAGTTTTTCTAGCATTTTTGTTCTTTTCACAAATGATCTAATATTGTTTAAAAATCATGAAATGCATTTTGTAGCTCATCATGTGTATATGATTCATCATTAGCATTAGATTTAGAGCTAGCACTAGAATATGATTTACTTGAACATGAATTACTTCTAGTGGAATAAGATTTAGAGGAGTTAGAAGCTATCTCACTTTGGTCATCTTCATGGCCATGAAGCATGAATGGGCAACCTCTTTTCTACTTTGCAAGGAAGAGGATGATGATGATGGAGATGAAGAGTCATCCCAAGTGGCTTTGTGAGCTTCCTCCTTCCTTCCTTTCTTTCCTCTTACTCTTCTCCTTTTCCCTTCTCCTCTCTCTTCTCTCATTTTTCTTCTCCCTCTCTTTTCTCTCATTTTCACTTTCCTCATTCTCCATTTCTTTTTCTCTTTTCTCACTTCTTCTACCTCTTCTTTCATTCTTTTCTCCCTTATCCCTCTTGAGGAATTTGAAGAAGTCTTGGGCAAGGACCTCAATGTCCTCTTCTTCCACTCTCCTTGGCTCATCAAAGTTTGCATGCAATGCCACCGTGGAGTTTTTCTTTGAAGCTTCCTTCTCTTTTCGATGACTCAATTGGAGCTCATAGGCCATGAGATTTCCAATGAGTTCCTCCATCTTCAATTTTGAAAGATCGTGTGATTCTTCAATTGCGACAACCTTGTCTTCCCAATCGTTGCTCAATGACCGGAGGAATTTTCGAGTCATCACTCCTTCATTTATCCTTCTTCCAAGAATCAAAAGAGAGTTAGTAATATCGGTGAAGCGAGTGTTCATGTCGTTTATGTTCTCACCGATTTGCATAGAAAATATTTCATATTTATGCACGAGGAGACTTATCCTAGTTTCTTTGGTTTTACTATCACCCTCATGATGCATTTGTAACTTATGCTATATTTCATTTGCACTTTCACAACCCCTAATTCTATTGTATTCTCCCTCATTCAGGCCACAATAAAGAATGTTCATGATTTTAGAATTCATTTTAATTTATTTCACTTGAGCCCTAGATAGAGAATCTAACTCATCTTCATTTGGGGGTATGTATGGATTTTGAATAAACTTCCAATACTTAAAGTCATTTGATATTAAATAGATTCTCATTCTATTTTTCCAATAATCATAATTTGACCCAATAAGCAAAGGAGACCTTGTGGTGCATAAACCCTCTAAGTGATTAGATGTTGAAGCCATGCTAAAATTACGGTAAAGTAATGAAATTTAGCTAACAAGACTCTGATACCAAATGTAGGATCGTGTGGGTCGGGTTAATCTAATCACTTTTAAGATAATCCCTAACTAATGAAACAATAAACGCAGCGGAAAAAATTTAAAGACTAGTAGGGAAAAGGACATGCAAACCACAAAGAGACGGATCGGTTTTTATAGAGGTTCGACACCCCACCCGGGTCCTAGTCCTCTCTTGCAAGCTCCGCTCGACTCTGCGAGCTCCGCCTATGACTTCACTATCCGCTCCCCGTTCTGGGCCGGGAGACAACACCTTACAACCGTCAAACTCGCGAACAACCCTCGCCGAGCTTGGAATCCTCTTCTCACAATCCGAGAAGGATCACTTCGGGCTCTCACCGAAGTCTATACTCTTTTGACAAACTTTGTAAGTGAGTGAGATTCACTCTCTAATTGAGCGCACTTTGAGTAGGATGAGTAATTGATCAAGTGTGTATAGTTTAGGGTTATGGAGTGTAGAAATGGGAGCTTTGAGGATTGAGGTTTCTCTCTAATGTATTGGGACAATTGGAGTTGGAGAGTTGTGTTAACAACAGGTCTTGATCCTCTATTTATAAGCTCCTAAAGATTTCTAGCCGTTTGGACAAGATTTAATTGGGTTTTGTGCAAAGCACACAAAGCAGAAAATCGGGTTGCAAATCTGTCCAGAACCGGTCGACCGAAACTAATAAACCGGTCGACCGTTCACTTGATTTCAAGGAGAACGGTCGAACAAATAAATATTCGGTCAGACAAACGAGCTAGAACTTAACTCTACTGAAGTGAATCGGTCGAACCAAAGTATGGGGCGGTCGACCGTTAAGGGGATTCGGTTGAGACAAAGTTGGATCGGTCGAACGAAGAGTGTGTCGACCGATAGCAGGGAATTTGGTTTCTTAAAAAAATGTTCAACCGGTCGACCGAAACAAAGTCGTCGTTCGACCGGTTACCGAATGTATTTTGGGGTTAAGTTTGTTTTATACGAATACAACCGTTATAGGAATACGACAACGAAAATGGTCATATTAAAATCCGGGATCGGTCTACCGAAAAGGTAGAAACGGTCGACCGGTAGAGTTCGGTAAAGTCACTGTGGAGAGTCTGTTATAAACCGGTCGAACTGAGAACTGGTTCGGTCGACCGGTTCACACAGGAATTCTGGGTTTAGGTTTTAAGTGATTTCCGACTAAGGTTTGGGTGATCTAATGAAGTCCAAATAAGGTGAAATTTTGTGTGTGACTTCTCTAAGGAACCTAGTGTGTATGTGATAAGTTTTAGCTCTTGTATGCTCAATTGACACATGTTCCTAAGACTCAAACTAAAATCAAGATTACAAGTCTTCATATAGCTTTATTACAAATCTTGACTTGATTTCCTTCCTTCCATGAGTCTTGATCACCTGTAGAGGTTAACACATGCAATATATATGCAATGCAATATGTGTGCTACTCTACATTACTTATGATTAAGATTAGGTTGATTAAATCATCAAAACAAGGATTAAGGCCAAAAAGCCAACTGTAATCACTTCACATTTTGAGTGGCTATTCTTCCTACTAGAAGTGAGGCCTTGAAGCACACACTAAAGTAGGAGGATGCTACTTGAATTGTGAGTCATTTTAATAAAAGTTTCTTTATTATGTTGTTTGTTTCATGTTGCTTGTTTTACTTTGTTTAATTTCATTTCATTAGTTTTAGTAGCTTAGTTAATATGCTTTCCTTGTTAGTTTAATCATTAGTCTAATGTGTAGTGAGTAGTTCCATCCCCTTTGGGGGGTGGAGTAGATGTTCATACATGCAAATTAGAATGGAATGAACGCTTTATTTACAATGTGTTGATAAAACATGAATGTATGCTTGCTTGTTTAGGATATAATTTATAACTTGATGAGTTTTGCCAAAATGATTAGACACCTCTCATGCTTGTTTAGGTTCTGAAATAAACAACTTGTATATGTAAATGTTAATCAACTAGATTGGTGAATGTAAATGATAGGGTTTCCATAACATTTAGACATTTCCTATGCATGATAACACCACCTTTATTTGTGCTTAAAGAATGCGTTCAACACTCACCTCTTTGCATGCGTACGCTCACTCCACCCCTTAGGGGTGTTCTATTTCTGAATTCCAGCACTAATTTAGTTCTTAGTTTAGTTTGGTAGTTCATCGTTTATTGCTTTCGTTCGCATTTCGTACTTCGTAGTGTAGTGTAGCGTAGAGTAGGATAATCAAACTCTCGTCTCCATTTTTTGCCACTTGTTTTCTGATAAGCAAGAGGCTGCTCACCTCCCTGTGGACGACCCATATTTGCCATATCCTCACCGACGCCGTGCACTTGTGGTTTAATTAAAACATTCAACAGTGCCACAAGAGTGTATCATTCATGTGAGTAGTTTTAAGATTTTTGTTTTTGATCTTTAAGATTTGTTTATTATTCAATTCAAGCAAATAGAGACCATTCCTCACGAATGCATTTGCATAGAAATTACCATTCTTCGATATAGACAAGCAAGAATTTGAAATATTTATATTAAAATTATCTATATCCAAACATGATACAGAAAATAATATTTTTGTTAATCGAAGGCACATAATAAACATTCTTTAAACATAAATGTAAACCACTAGATAATTGAAGCTCCACAGAACCTTGTGCAATCGCAACAACGCTCGCACCATTTCTGACCTTCAAAATCATCTCGTACTTTACAAGTTCCTTCCTATCCTTTAGTAGCTACACATTAGAAATTATGTGAGCACAAGATCCGGTATCAATTACCCAATCATGGACAGAGGTGGCTAAATTTATCTCAATAACAAATATACCCTTGGCCTTTTTGGGGCGCTTACGTTCAATCACTCTATTGTCAAGGTCTTCCTTGTACTTGGGGCAATTTGGCCGGATGTGTCCCTTTTCACCGCAGTGAAAACACTCCATGTTGGGAGTCGTAGATTTCAAAGATTTCCCCTTTGAGGCACTCCTATGAGCACCTCCTACTCCCTTGCTCTTGATTGACGTATTCTTGGTGAATTTTCCTTTACCTTTGGTGATCTTCTGGCTCCTCTCATGGACGGCTAGGACGTGCTTGTCCGGATCGTTGCCCATGTCAACTTCAGTCGTTTTGAGAGCATTATGAAGTTCCTCAAGACACACCCCTTTCTCACGCACATGATAGTGCATAATGAAGTCCTTGTAGGACGGGGCTAGAGAGCCAAGAATCAAATCTTCCGCAATGTCATCGGGCATCGGGGAAGAGAGCTTCGACAACTTCTCAAGGTATCCTTGCATCGTGAGAAAATGCATTGATACCGATGTTCCCTCCGCCATATGGCACCTTGTGAGTGTGATGGTGGTCTTCTTGGGGTTTGAATCCAAGTATTTCTCTTGAAGCGAGTCACCCATGGAGGCTAACATTAGACCGGGAACCTGGTTCTCTTGGTCTTCGCACTTGGCTTTTGCATCTCTCTCGCTATCGGTTGCCTTCTCATTTAATTTTGGGATTTCACCATCCAAAATATGAGATAGTTTCTCAAACTTTAACACGATATTGAGCTTGAGTTGCCAGCTTATGAAGTTTGAGCCATCATTTACCAAATGATGTTTTTCAATCATAGATTGCACAATCGGTTGAATATTCGACAAAAATAAATTATATGGGATTTAATGTCAATTTTATGTTTTAAAAATCAATACCGCAAATAAAAATTTGTCCATAAATGCAGTAATTCAAGATCCTATCAATTATAATATAAACTAACTAAGGGCTATCGGATATATTATAAAATCAAGGTAAGAAAACATATTTCTAATCATAACCATTTCGAAATATCGCAACATTTGCATTTTCAAACTCTTATGACTCTTGTCATTTTAATTAAGAGGGAATTTGACCGGTCCTCATAAGAAAAACTCTCTTTCTCAAAACTGAGCTAGGGCTCTGGGTCTTGTTAAGAAAACTTATTTCATTGGATACGAGATACGTTTATCCATTGTATTCACAAACAAATATACTCGGTGTCCACTAAGGGTGAATCGCACCTCGTGCATCTGTTCATGGCACAACAATAGACAACCTTATATCTCCCACTATTCCCAAAGATGGATGAAGCTATCTCCCGCTAAGGCGAGCAGAATATCCCTCGATCGATGGTTGCTAGTGGATGAAATAAGAAAGAAAGATACTCTTAATTTTTTGTTGGACAATTTAAACATTAATACGTAATTTTAGATTTTAGGTGATCATGCATATTTATCATCTATACATATCCTAACATTCATCCATGCAATCACATATATATCAAGCACACAAACATAAATAAATCCATTCACACACACATTGTGTGAGTTTATATGTTCCCGCGTCCTTGATCTTTTATCCTTGATCCTTGCGCTTCTTCAGCGTCTTCCTCTTGCACCATGGATGTTGATATTGCAAAAATATAAACATGCATCTCTCAATTTTGAAAATTGTCTAGTGCAAGTCCTATGTAAAAATTCTCTCTTATGCATGCACATACATAGAAATAGAAATTTGGCTTTTACATATACATAAGCCCATGTGATTGAATAATAATAACATACACATTCATTCATTCATTCATTCATTCACACATGGCTTCTTCGGAACATATAAACTCACATATCACTGCATAAGAGAACTCGAGCAACGCATGTACATATACTATATATTACTCGATTTAGTTTATCATGTATCTCTAAATCAAACAATTCTAAAATCATTTGAAATCCATTAAAAATGATTTTATGCATCCATAGTTCAAAACATAAAATATTTGAACCATTGTTTATCCAATTTCTAAAAATAAACTATACTACAATGCAAAAAGAAAATGGAAGATAAACAATAAAACTAAACCCCATAGGGGGTAGAGAAATAATGTGAATATAAAAGATGTGTGTGTGTGTTCAATTATGCTCCTCACAACATGTAATGCATGAAATCATAAAACTAAATCCAACTTTGCCTCCACATGAAATAAGATAAGATCATATCATTAAAACATATAAGACAATAATTGGAATGAAGCTAAATGAACTCATGTATAAAGACTAGACCCTACTATGCCTCCACGTGAAATAAGATAACCCAATATCATTAAAACATACAAGGCATTAACCAAGGTAAAGGCAACAAGAGTACATACACTACGAATTGTGTTTCCAATATTAATTCCATCCATATCCTCACCTTATCATTCCCCATAAAATAAGTTCACTAATCTAAGCATAAGCTAAGCTTCATTCAAGAGCATTAGCATATCAAAGATAAGAGTGAAATCCCATTAGATGGTTATGGAAATCATAGAAGGCTCAGGGGATTAAGATAACACGCACCTAATACACTACATGATCATATCACATATTTCTCCACCCCCAAATAGGAATGGAACTACTCACTACTCATTACAATAACTACATTAACAAAATGAAACATTATACTGACAGGAAATTCCACTAAGCAAGAAAGGAATATTAAAGAAACTACTTGAAATGAACATAAAACTAAAGAAACATGCAAGAATTAAAAGACAAGATTTAAAGAAACTAAGAACAATTATTTTATTAACAATGACTCACATTGAAGGTAGCATTCTTCTCCACCTTGAGTTTTGCTTCAAGGCTTACTCCAAGTAGAGAGAATGCCACCAAGCAATGGGTAATTATAATAGAAGGTGAAGAGTTCTATTTATAGCCATAGAAAAAGGTAATCCGGGATAATCCCCCAGTATAAGACTAAACATATAACAAAAATAGAATAAAAACACACTAATACATGTGCCCGCTAAAGCTTAACGGATTCGGAGCTAAACTGACCACCAATTGGCGGTCTATTGGTTCTGGATCCATCTCGAATTTGTTGTGGCCTTTTCTGGATGTCTTTGTTGGTCTTTTATACATATACTTCGTTTATTGGAGATCCGACCCGAATCGAATTGCCAAAATACTCCCCATGATGGTGTGGAGTTGTCTGTTTTGCTCTTTGGTCCTTCGGTCTTACGTTCAGGTCCTTCTCCCTTGCATCTTAGTCCCCAGGTCTCACATTTCAGTCCTTTTCCCAGCTTTTGGGTCCTTTTATGCTTCATCTCTTCAAACATATTTATTTCTGAAATTCAAACATAAAACTCGTCACGTAGCTTTGCTTAGGTGTATGATAATGGATATAAGATACAAATATAAGCATTAAATGATGTCAATAAACACTTGTCCCACACGGGACAAATGTGTGTCCCATTTGGGACACACATCTATCCTACATTGGAAACACATCTGTCCTGCATTTGAAGCACAACTTGTCATGCATTGGAAAGTAGAAACACAATCTGTCATCGGAAACCCCATTTTTAAATAATAAAATAAAAACGCAATTGATGCCATTGATGGTGATGTGAAGCAATCGACTGAATCCATTCCGGTTCATCAAAAAGTTTTACACAGACGATCGAACACATCTCGGCTTCCAAAATCCCTCATTAAGCAACAAACTCATCCTTTAAAGGGTAGATGTGAATCTTAAAGGATAGACTTGCGGTTTAAAGGTGAGCATTGTGTTATACGCAAGTAGGGCTGTAAACGTGGCGGGTAATACTCGTATACCCAAGAAAGGAGATCGTACGTCGACCACTACCATATAGTCTTACATGGTTTGTGTCATTATTAAGGAACAAAAGATATCCATAATGAAAAGGACACCAAATCAGAATACTCTCTCCAATCTCTTACGTTTATGACAATTGTCACATGACACAACCACTCATTACACGACCTACAAAATCATAGGTCGAAGTGTGTTCAATTCGTAGATCTTGTAATTATATCCTAGAAGGCTAGAAAGGGCATCTCACATAAGTCATTACCATAGTGAGACGTGGTATGCCTCATATTAATGAATTAAACGTAGTCATATTGAAATGGTAAGGTCGACGTGGAATGACATATTTTTAAGACATAGTTAGAGGACTGTGCGCGGAACTATTACCAATAGAGTCAGACACATTATGTCTTTATTCCGAATCGTCATGATGTTTATTGGGAGTCGTGTGAAAAGACACAACCTTTCACTATAGGATCTCTAAGGGATGAGTCCTGATAAAAGAGTGGGAGTCCTAAGAATTTGCATCTATTCCAGTCTTATCATTTTTTCTTAATTTTTAATCCTATCTCAAATAATTGAATTGGTTGTTTAAGTAATATGAATTGAGGCTATGAGAATCCTATTTGAGTGCTAATTTCGAAGTTCAAAACTTATTTAGTATTCCTAAGTGATAAGTGAAGCCAAATGATTATATTCTTCACTATTAGTCAATTTATTGATATGTTCTATGGTGAATTATTACGTTCCAAATATGTCACAGTAAATATTTTATGATTATTGAAAAACACAATGACGCAATAAATTCTAATAAAAATGACATCTCACAATAAAAAACACAACTCCTAATACGATGATACATTTTTTGGTGGCTTATTACATTGGGAGTCGTTACAAAGGGAGACAACCTTTCAACTCATGGTATGCGAAAAGACTCAACCTTCCCTTCCTTCTATAAAATCTTGAGTTGTAGTGTATTCCATTCATACTTCTAAAATCCATGGTGTAATCTATCATTCCTCCCCCGAAAGCCCACTTCTTGAGATGACTTCCATCAACTTGCAGGAAGACTCCACTCTCTCCCACTATGTGCCCACTTGCTTTGGTGGTTAGTTTGCGAAGCGCAACCGAGTGGGGACGTGGGAAGCCCCCGGTCCCTGGTTTTTTGCCTCACTCCTCCAAATAAGGTGGCATTTTTTGTGCCTTCTTCAACATAAGTTTTTATATTTTGGCTGGTCCTAATGTTTATTCTGGTTTAATTTTTTGTAGGGGGTCCCCCCCGTTGCGTCTTTTTTGTTTACGAAACCCAGTGCTTGTGCACCACCTAATTTCCCAATGTTTGGACATTATGCAAGTCCTCATGGATGACCTAGACTGACTTCAGGAGTAGTTGATATCACTAGAGGAGGAGGTCACCCAACTTTTAGGCTCTCGACCCCCTCCAATTGATGATTTTCTAGAGGTCCACTCCTATAACTGTGGGGTTGTTTGAATGCATGGGAGACTGATAAGAGGCGTGTCCTGACCTGAACGCATTCCTGCCACCAGAGTCTAGTGGACCAATGTAGCCTCCCAAGTTGGTCGTCATCTTGAAGACAAAGTTCCCAAAAGCACCAACTTCCCAACTGTAGGTCATCATGGAGAAGGAGTCGACGAGAACACGTGCCCACAAATTGTAGGTTATCTTGGAGAAGGAGTCAGCAAGAGCTCAAGGCACCCAAGTTGGTCGTCAGCGGGTCCTCAAACACCTACCCACAACTCTAGCCTACCAAGTTGGTGGTTAGCTGATCCTGATGCACCTTCCAACAACTCCAGCCTCCCAAGTTGGTGCTTAGTGTATCCTAGTGCATATAATGATCAATTGATGCATCGAATTTTAATGTTACGCAGAGTTGCATCACATCTCTCTGGTGGTGAATTGCTGATTGGGTGAGGCTAATTAATCTAAAGTTGTGCATAGAATCATGCAAAGTAGAGCATGCCCAGTGCACAATGTAATTGATACAATGATTTTGAATGTTATGTAGAGTTGCCTCATATATCTGTGGTGGTGATTTGCTGATTGTGTGAGGTTAATTAATCTAATGATGCGCATAGTGTTACGCAAAGTTCAAGCTTGCCCAGTGCACATTGTAATGTTGCCTACCATTGTCTATAATAGTGATCCATGTTATTAAATTTGCGATCATTGTATCTTTTTGAATCTAGAATGCAGAGTTACTCATTACAACTTAACAACTACAATTCATTTTTGGAAGCAACTATTTTTGTTTACATGCGAAAATCGAAAGATCAACCACCAATACCTTTGTAATTAACCACAATTGCCAGGCAGAAAAATAACATCAACTCACATTAATGTAAGAAACCAAAATATTTACATAAGATTGATCTTCAAATAAAAGTTGAGATACGTAAAAAATAAGATTAACTAAATCGAGTTTTTAGACAAATTTGATATGCGTGAAAACTATAACTAAACAATTGAATTTACGATTGGAAAATGAAATCACCGACACTTGAGAACAATGTACAAAGAGACGGCTAAAAGGCCACATTCAATTTTAAAGGACAAATTTTAGTTTTAAAGGACATATTCATGGTTAATAGAATAAACTCGTCCTTTAAAGGGCAGACCTGTGGTACAAAGGGAACTTTAGAGTATCTAAGGAGAGACCGTAAAAGTTATGTTTCTTAATACGACGTCATACTTTTGGTTAAATCCAACATGATACACCCTTTTTATTTGGAAGGACAAAATTATTCGATAGTTTCTGTGTGATATGAAGAAGGTGTCCAATAGTTAATACTTCTAGATGTGATATGACATTTTCTTGGATTTCTAGTATAAGCTAATCAAGTTAGATTGTTATATATGTTATTTAATATGAAATTTACATACAACCAAAAATATAATTCAGATTACTACAAATCATAGATGGATACAAATGAATTGAAGATGAATACTTTGGATTCACAAAACATATCAGAGATCTATTTATAATACACAAAACTATTATATTTGTTTAATCGTTTTAAATACTGTAAGTGCACGACCGCGTTGATGCAGTGGCAAGTACGGGTCGATCCTCACGAAGATGAGTAGCCTCTGGTTTTTCAAAAATCAAGTGGCGACAAAAAGGGGAAGAGTTTTGTTTATGCTAATCTACACTACACTAAACTACTAAGAAGAAAAATGCAAAGTAAAGCAACTAACGATTACTTCGAATCAAAACTAAAAGAATGTAAAACTAAGATGGAATCAAGAAGAGAAAGACCCCTTAGGAGTGGAGTGTGTGCACACATGTAAAAAGATGGTGAAGAAAGAATTCTATAGGCACAAATGTAGGTAGTGTTTTTATGCATAGGAAGTGTCTAAAGGTTATGACAAAACCTATCAATCCATTCACTAACCTAGTTGATTAACATTCATATACACAAGTTGGTTATTTCAGAACCTAAACAAGCATGAGAGGTGTCTAAGATGTGTGGCAAAACCCATCAAGTGTAGTATTCTACTCTAACAAGCAAGCATACATTCACATTTATCAACACAATCAAAATATAAAGCATTCATATCCATTCTTTAATGCATGTATGAATATCATCTCCACCCCCAAAGGGGGATGGATCTACTCACTACACATTACTCTAACAATTAAACTAAAGAAGAAAATAAACATTCTAACTACTTTAGCCTAGAATCAAAGAAATAAAACTAAGCTAAGCATGCATAAAGAAATAACATAAGAACAAAACAATGGAAAATTATTTTATTAGATGACTCACATTGAAGGTAGCATTCTTCTCCACCTTGAGAGTTTGCTCCAAGGCTTACAACAAGTAGAGAGAATGCCACCAAGCAATGGGTAATTACAATAGAAGGTGAAGAGTTCTATTTATAGCCATAGAAAAAGGAAATCCGGGACAATCCCCCGGTATGGGACTACGCAAATACCAGAAATGGACTAAATACACACTAATACGCGACCCACCAAAATCTTAACGGATTCGGGCCAAAACAGATCGCCATTAGCGGTCTTGGACCACCAATTGGCGGTCTATATGGTTCGGATCACGCTGGATTTTCTTCTGGCTTTTCTGGATGGTTTTGTTGGTCTTTGATGCATCTACTCCACCTGTTGGAACTCCGACCGAATAGAATTGTCAAAATACTCCCCATGATGGTGTGAAGTATTCTTGTTTGCTCATTGGTCCTTTATCTTACATTCAGGTCCTTCAATCTTGCATCTTAGTCCATGAGTCTCTCAACTCAGTCCTTTTTCAGGATTTTAGGTCTTTTTATGCCTCTTTTCTTCAAACCTATTTATTTTGAAATTCAAACATAAAACTCATCACGTAGAATTGTTTAGGTGAAAGATAACGGATATAAGACACAAATGTATGCATGAAATGATGTCAATCAAATACCCCCACACGTAACTTTTGCTAGTCCCAAGCAAAACCAAGAAAGAGAAAAAGCATACGAAAAATAAGAAATCCTAACTCACTTTCGTAGGAATCACGGTTGCACTTAGCATGTGCAACAAGCCGTTAACCTCCTTGTCGCCAAGGAGGAGGAGTGTTGTTTCCTGAGGGTTTTCAGCGGATAAACCCACAAAATCCGAACAAAGATGCATTATTCAATCTAGCTACACGACTCGTCGGCTCATTTTGTCGATCATGTGACGCGGTAATACTACGGGCCGACTCTATGTAAGTAATCAGTCCACACACCTAGCCTAATGAATCATTCGTAAAAGTTAATTAAGGACTTAAGTGCAAGACATGGACAACCTCAACATCCTCAAGTGATACAAAGTGTAAGGTCCATTAAGGTTCTTGTTTGACTTTTTTTACTTTTTTTCTTTTTCTTTGGAGCATTATATTTGTTGGTGTTTGATTCTCCCAGGGTCAGGTTTCGTGGATCATTGCCTATGAGGATTTACACTATCACGTACACCTTCCCCCAAATCTCCACATAAGGCGATCCCTACCACCAGTGTAACGGGAGTTCGATCGGTGCATCCTAAGTGAGATGACTCGAGAGCACCAGGCACAAAATCCCCTCAGACATACTTTCCCGAGTGATAGGATCCGTGCGAGAAAAGAAAACACCTACTCACTTATTTCTTATCTAGACATGAACCAAACCCCTACACTTAATGTCTCACAACAAGATTTAAAGGGTCCTTGACTACAACAAACTTCCTTAAATTAACATACACGAATTATGGATACACTAGGTTCAGGGTGTACTTCTTTAAATGTTTGAGTACTGAAACCCTATGATTACTCGCCCCCCGAGGGAAAACCGGGGTGCATCCTAACGACTCGATAAGACCTAAAACCAGTAAACTAGATATCCTAATGCATCAAGTTAAAGACAATTTTGGGAGCTTTCTTTTTACTTTGCCTCTCAACGGTTTTGCACATGCTAAACACACACAAAATCCACAAAACATTTTCTTTCGCAAACACATGAAGATTTTGAAAGAAATGTGGAAATTTTAAAGCACTAGGCAAGCAAAAGAAGACAAGGCACCCAAGGATCATGGCAAGTAGGTATATCGATATTAAATGTAGCACACTAACATGACCCTATCAATACACACAAAACAAAACAAAATCAAAGGAAAAGACTCGACAATGTACACACGTAAAACACCCCCCACACCTACTTCATGCATTGTCCTCAATGAATATGAGCAAGATACTACATGAATTTATGCATGAAAAAGGAAAGATCTCACCAATATGAAGCGCAAAAAAAGTTCAAGATTATGTTGATGGACAAAAAACCTGAATTCCCTCAAAACCTGTGAGATGCTAAAGAAGGAAGACAAATACGTGAAGAAATGGGGCCCAAGTACACAAGGGTTGGGGCCCACAACAATCAATGCTCGCTCATGTAGTCTTTTATTACTCGTTTTTTGTGTTTTTTGATTTTGTAGAAGATATATACATCAACAAAGATATTCTCATAATCATTTGGTCAAGGAACATCAAATGAGAACATAGAGTTCTGAGGACCAGAGACTTGCCGAGATGGGCAAACTTCACTAGTACTCTGAGGTGTCATGAGGGGTGAAAGGTCAAAGCTGAAAGGCTCGAACCCCTCATGATATTGGTTGGGTGTAGGCAACATGAATGAGTGAAGTTGTGTTGCCTCACTAGGGTTTAGTTGCTCATTGAACAAAACCCTCCAACCAATAGATGGGTGCATCGGAATGAGTTCCTCAAGCTCATTCGATGGATGCAGCAGACCTGCATCAATAAGAATGGGGCTTCTCCCCAAGTCATCCAACAAGGACCTCCCACCATCATTTATATCATCAAGCATAAGCTCGATCGTAGGTGGGTCCTTGTTGGAGTCAATCTGAAGCGCAAAGGGCTTAATAGCCTTAGGACACGGGGTGACAACACCTTCTGGAATGGGCAAATGATGAGGTGTGTCCCCCTCACTAATGGTCTCAACTGAATCATGTAACGAACACTCCCGTTGAACATTCATGTTTGCTGCCAGCTCACTCCGTTGCATTACAAAGACAGGCAATGAGTTTTCGCGGGGCCCACAAACATTCTCAATGGGTTGCATTGGTGTTAGGGGTGTTCGTTGATTTTGCAGTGCTTTCTCTAATTGGCGGATGATATTTAGATTTAAAGGTCGGTCCATGGGCTCTGGTTGCCTACCAGAGTTGAATACATGAAACTCGGCACTCATGTTACAGAATGAGAGCTTCATGAGACCATTTCTACAATTAATTAAGGCATTGGAGGTTGCCAAAAATGATCTACCCAAAAACAAAAGCATTTGAGAGTGGGTGTGCGCAACAGGATTGGTATCGAGGACAACAAAATCGACTGGAAATATAAAATCTCCAACTTTGATTAGTACGTCCTCGATAATCCCCTTTGGAATACGAATGGATCTATCCGCCAATTGGAGGGTGATCCTAGTTGGTTTCAATTCGCCCAAGTTCAACTGTTGATAAACAGAAAATGGGAGGAGGTTGATCGTTGATCCTAAATCAAGCAATACATTACTCATGCTAGTGTCCCCAATCGTACACTGAATAGTAGGACACCCAGGGTCCTTGTACTGTGTGTATGTGGGATTGGACAAAAGTGAGCTTACACTTGCAGCCAAGAATGCTTTCTTAGGAACATTGGTCTTCCTCATGTTTGTACAGAGATCTTTTAACACTTTGGCATATTGAGGTATTTGTTGGATGACTTCCAACAAGGGGATGTTAACCTTTACTTGCTTAAACACCTCTAATATCTTATCCATTGTGTCACTCTGCTTTTTGGTTAACCTACTAGGATAGGGAGCTTTTGGCAGGTAGGTTTTCTGCGGAGCCGTAGAAGGAGGCGTTGGTGTATTACCCTCACCCTCAGCCTCTTCTTCACCACCATTCCCACTGAGGGGCTGCATAGATGGTGGTGGTGGTGGCAAGGAAATGTGATTGTAAACCTTCTTTCCATTCCTTAAGGTTACAATGGAATTGACATGGTGAACAGGTTCCTCCACATGGTTCACTTGCCACCCCCGAGGTACCACATTCTTATTTTGCATGTGTTGTAGCTGGTACATGTGGGGGTTAGCCTCAGGCTGGCTAGGCAGAGTCACTCTCTCTCTTTCATGTACAGACTGAGCCAATTGGCCCATCTAAAGCTCTAGAGATTTGATGGTTTGCAGATTTGAAGTGAGAACTTGACTTGTGGTTGACATAAAAATTTTCATTGAGTTTTCAAGTCCACGAGTCAAGGTCTCAAGCGAATTGAATCGGGTTTCCATATTATTGGAATTTGGGAAACCCGATTGATTGGTGATTTGAGCTTGGGGTGGCTGATAAGATTGTGCATGCATGGGAGATTGGTATGATTGGTTAGGTGTTGCAGAGGAGGTTGAAGGACCACCCGGGGCATTACTTTGGTTCCATGAAAAATTGGGGTGGTTCCTCCATCCAGGATTATAAGATGATGAGTATGGGTCATTCCTAGCTCTGTCATAGATGGCGTTGACATGTTCCATCTCAGGAGGAATGGACGAACACTCTTTTTCTACATGACCTATCCAACCACATGAATGACAAGGAATTGGACCATATGTAGACATGTGAGGTGCACCTTGTTGGTTTTGGAGCTCAATCGTATCCATACGGTGCATTAAGGCCACCATGCGTGCCTCGGTGGCCGTAGTGGTATCGACAGCAAATGCGGCACCCGATCAAGTCGAGTTTGCATTCGCGATCCTCCCTCCTATGCTGGATGATGCAGGTGGTTGCCTTACACTCTCCCATTGCATGTTTTTCTCAGTGAGGTCTTCTAGGAAAGACCATGCCTCCCTTTCATCCTTTCCTAAGAACTCTCCTTGACACATGGACTCAAGGAGCGTTCGGGACGGGATATGAAGACCCTCGTAAACAATCTGACACAGGCTCCACAACTCGATGCCATGGTGAGGGCATGAGGATAGTAGCTCCTTGAATCTCTCTAAGTATGCATTGAATGATTCGGTCTCATGTTGATAGAACGAATTGATTTTGTTCCTCAATTTTTGAGTCTGATGATTTGGAAAGTACTTTTTGAGAAATGCATATTGAAATTCATCCCAAGTCCTAAAGACATTCGCCTGGTTGTTGTACAACCACTTCTTGGCATTATCCTTTAGTGCAAAAGGGACTAGCCTAAGATGGATGGAGTCTGTGCTAAGTTGTTGCAGCTTTAACATAGCACAAACCTTCTCAAATTCCGTGAGAAAGATATAGGGGTCACCCCTCCCAGTGAAGTGAGGGAGCATGAAAATAAATTGAGGCTTAACCTAAAAGTGGTTCCCATTTGCCTCTAGCAATACGATGCATGAGGGTAGAGCAGTACGACTCGGGTAGCATCGATCATGTAGAGGTATGGGAGCCACAACAGGAAGCACAGGTGGAACAGGTGGGTCCAGCAACTGCTCCTCCTCACGGAAATTAGCAGCCATTGAACCCGGACTATGTGCAACACGAGAGGAGGGAGGCATCGAGAAATCGACTACCGAAGCAGGGTTGACAACGCACCTCGTCAAACGGCCACTATCGTCTCGTGCCCATGAAAGCATGCACACAGGTGCACACACAAACCAAAACTTTTTTTTAACAAAGAATGTGCGTAGAGGACAAGACGGAGGGACACAGGAGAGAAAGAATGACTCAGGAGAGAAGGGAAGAAGTCCTTATGCTACGACGGGTGGGTACAGGTAGAAGCACACAAGTAAACAAGGCTCATACAGTCCTAAGGTCGCTATAGGTCCTTACAGCTAGACGACGCCTAACTACGAGGTCACACGGCCTCAACACGCCTCACCTCCCTACTACAAGTGAGTCAAGATCCGGAGATCTCGTCTCTCCTACTATCGACAGAGTGGGCAATGCCGATCAGGTCATGACGGTCGGGACTGGATCAGTCTCCTAATGTGCCCGAAATCCTTAGGGCCAATGTCTACTTGATTTTAAAATTAGTCTCTTGATTAGTGTGGTTTTGTGGCGAAGGAAAGGGTGATGAAATCCCCCACCTTATCTTATATGGGACAACCCCTCCTTAGTAGCGTTTATGAGTCCTAATCTAACAATCAACTCTCCAAACAAACGCTCAACTCACACTTGTTGCAATGCACTTCCTACTAACTAATGCATGTTCATACGAAATGCATGAATGAGAGAAGGAAATGGGTACCTCACGCCAGCACTCAGCAACTGAAAGTAAAGCTAAAAGAAAAGACAATCTACGTGCCTAAGTCGAATACATGATGCATGACCTAAACAAGAAGGAATGCCTAATCTTTTGATTTGGGTTTTAAAGTCCAAGTTGCTTAAACGGAGATTGATTATTGATCTGGGAGCAAACTATAAGTCAAAACAAGCCAAATCGAGTCCCAGATCACTATATCAGATAATACAACAAGCCAACCAAATAACAAGAGCAACAAAGCTTACCAGACCGCTGATTGCCGGTCTGAAGCTGCCTGTTTGCCTCAAAATATCTCCAGATGTCTTCCCTTGAGCTCCAAAGCTTCCTGAATCAAAAAAAACTACAAAACACAAATTAAATCCACTCGAATCGTCCAAACCAGAGTCTGGACTGGCACCTCGCCGACAACGGCGCCAAAAACTTGTTTAATCCTTTTAAATACCGCAAGTGCACGACCGCGTTGAAGCGGTGGCAAGTACGGGTCGATCCTCTGGGAGGTGAGTAGCCTTTGGTTTTTCAGAAATCAAGTGGCAACAAAGGGGGGAAGAGTTTTGTTTATGCTAATCTACACTACACTAAACTACTAAAAAGAAAAATGCAAAGTAAAGCAACTAACGATTACTTCGAATCAAAACTAAAAGAATTTAAAACTAAGATGGAATCAAGAAGAAAAAGATCCCTTAGGGGTGGAGTGTGTGCACACATGTAAAAGGATGGTGAAGAAAGCATTCTATAGGCACAAATGTAGGTAGTGTTTTCATGCATAGGAAGTGTCTAAAGGTTATGGAAAAACCTATCAATCCATTCACTAACCTAGTTGATTAACATTCTTATACACAAGTTGGTTATTTCAGAACCTAAACAAGCATGAGAGGTGCCTAAGATGTGTGGCAAAACCCATCAAGTGTAGTATTCTACTCTAACAAGCAAGCATACATTCACATTTTTCAACACAATCAAAATATAAAGCATTCATATCCATTCTTTAATGCATGTATGAACATCATCTCCACCCCAAAAGGGGGATGGATCTACTCACTACCCATTACTCTAACAATTAAACTAAAGAAGAAAAGAAACATTCTAACTACTTTAGCCTAGAATCAAAGAAATAAAACTAAGCTAAGCATGCATAAAGAAACAACATAAGAACAAAACAATAGAAAAATTATTTTATTAGATGACTCACATTGAAGGTAGCATTCTTCTCCACCTTGAGATTTTGCTCCAAGGCTTACTCCAAGTAGAGAGAATGCCACCAAGCAATGGGTAATTATAATAGAAGGTGAAGAGTTCTATTTATAGCCATAGAAAAAGGTAATCCGGGACAATACCCCGGTATGGGACTAAACAAATACCATAAATGGACTAAATACACACTAATACACGACCCACCAAAATAATAGCGGATTCGGGCCAAAACAGACTGCCAATTAGCGGTCTATATGGTTCGGATCACGTTGGATTTTCTTCTGGACTTTTCTGGATGGCTTTGTTGGTCTTTGATGTATGTACTCCACTTGTTGAAGATCCGACCCGAATAGAATTGCAAAAATACTCCCCATGATGGTGTGAAGTATTCTTGTTTGCTGATTGGTCCTTTATCTTACATTTAGGTCCTTCAATCTTGCATCTTAGTTCTTGAGTCTCTCAACTTAGTCCTTTTTCAGGCTTTTAGGTCATTTTATGCCTCTTCTCTTCAATCCTATTTATTTCTGAAATTCAAACATAAAACTCGTCACGTAGCATTGTTTAGGTGAAAGATAACGGATAAAAGACACAAATGTATGCATGAAATGATGTCAATCAATATTCATTTCGAAAACGCCATACACATTAGAGAACAACACACACACATATTGTACAAAAAAACACAAAACACAAACACACACAAAAAAACAAACACAAAAAATGGTTTTTTATATCTCTTGGGTCTGACTCAAGTTATTAAGCTTCCAGAGAAGCTTTTACGTCCGTAGGTCTATTTTGCTCTCATCAATTTTCTCCAACGGTAGTACCAATGGTCCATCGTCCCAAACAAAGTACCAACAATAATGAGTTGGCTCCGAGGAACCGCAGACATAGAATGTTTTGCTTAGTTTGTTGGTAGTGTTGGACCACAACTCTGTTGCCCTAAAATCGCACCTATAGGTGTTATAGGGTAGATGTGAAACTCTCAGTATTTCAACAAGGGGATAGCCTCCCCATATTGGCCCACCGGTTATGTACTCATCTTCATCATTGGAGTAGTCGTTGTTGGAATTATGTTGCAAGACCATTATTTTCAGTGGATCAAATACAAAACTGGAACTACGAATGCAATATGGTTTAGGAACTATGAATGGAATACACTACAACCTATGATTTTATAGACACTTTAATGAAATGTTTAGTCTCTTCGTATACCTTGTAATGGAATGTTGTGTCCCTATAATGAAAGGTCGAGTGTCTTCGCATAGCCTGTAATTGAAGGTTATGTCCTTTCATTATGACTCCCTATAGCCATCATCAAATTAAGTCTTCATACACGGATGAACATCACGTTATCATCAATGTCATCATTTGTTTTTTTTATTTTATAGTTTAAAAATATGCTTTCTGATAAAGTAAGACACTTGAATGGACAGAATGGACACACATCTGTCCCGTGTGGGACACACTAGTCCTGCATGGGATAGATGGGTGATTAATATCATATCACGCATATATTCATGTCTTATACTCTCTATTTTGAACCTAAGAAATGCTATATAACGAGTTTTATGTTTAAGTTTTAGGAATAAAAAGGTTTAAGAAGAAGAGGACACAAAATGACCAAAACGTGAGAAAAAGGACTGATCCATGAGACTTATGGACCTATCTGCAAGAGGGAAGGACCTGGATGCAAGCCAAAAGGACCAATTAGTAAATCGAGAACTCCACACCATCATGAGGAGTATTTTGGAAATTAGATTCGGGAGCAAACTCAAACAATCAAACCAGATACACCCCACTTAGATAATTGAATAAATGGAGTAGTCAACCGAAAATGGGTCGAATCTGACCAACCTTGACCACCAATTGGTGGCCCTAGACAGCCAATTGGCGGTCTAGTTGGGCCAGACTCCGACTCGGCTTCTCATGGTCGTGTATTATGTTGTTTTTATCTATTTGTAGAAGTTTCATTAGTCCCACATTAGGGGATTGTCCCCAGTTTCCTTTTTTCAGGCCTATAAATAGAACTCTTCCTCCTTCTTTGTAATCTAAGCATTGCTTGGTGACCATTCTCTCTACTTGGAGTAAAGCATTGGAGCAAAACTCAAGTGGAGAAGGATGTTGCTGGTAATGTGAGATATCAATAAAATATTTTTTCTTAGTTTGTTCTAATGTTGTCTCTTTTAATGTTTGCATGTTTAGCTTAGTTTTGTTTTATAAATCTTAGTAGAATTAGTTAGAATATTTTCTCTTCTTAATATACATGTTAGCCTAATGAGTAGAGAGTAGATCCACCCCATTTGGGGTGGAGGTGATGTAGATTATGTGATAGTGATGAGTTCTTTTATTTGTGCAATTTCATGTGCTTAATGTAGATCTATTCTCGTAGCATGCTTAAACTTGTATTAGATAAGATAATGTCCACACTAGGTACTTATCTCATGCTAGCTTTAGAGTTTATCTTGTTGCTTGTAATGCTTTGATGGAAATGTCTTGTTATGTATGGATCCATGTTTGGTGCACATTCACATGAATGATTTAGGTTGTATATAGGATTAATTGATGCTCTAATGGCCTCAATAGGTACTTATTTCATGCTTGACAATCTAGAACCTACCTAAACTTTATATGAGATATGCACGTTCATGGTTTGCCATGTAGTGTTGTGTATCCTACACTTAGATTCTACACTAGCTTCTACTTGTATGCCACACAAACTACAGTTGTGCCAAATTGAAGTGAAGACCCACTCTCACACACACATAGCTACACACCTCATGATAAGGTGGAGTTTGAGGTTGAGCGTGCGAGCTCTGATCGTGACCCCCACTAGGCCCCCAAGAGTAGTTAGGATGGTTACGCCATCCCAGGTTGTTGGAGTAACTATACGAGTCATTACGGGGCCTATGTTGATACATTGCATTTGCATACTCAGTATCCGTTGGAGCATAAGCACATTCCAAGTCATCATGTCCCGTAAGTCCACACCTACTACACTCAGGAGTAGCGACCTGAGCTACAGGAGCTCGGTCCAACTCTAAACTCTCAATCCTACGCATGAGAGCAATCATTTTCGCCTCAGACGCGATAGTTGACTCAACTTGATATGATCCAACTCGACCAGAAGACCTGGCAGCTGGTGGCTCTCTCATGGTGTCCCCCTCAAAGGTACGTTCAACCATTAATTCAAAAGTGTCACATGCCTCATAGATGGGTTTCATTTGGAAATCACCTTGACACATTGACTCCAACAATCTGCGGCTGTTGTAGTTGAGGCCCTCATAAACAATTTGGCACAACTGCCACAACTTAATTCCATGATGAGGGCACTGCAAGAGAAGGTCCTTGAACCTCTCAAATAAAGCATGAAACGATTCGGTCTTAGTCTAATACATTTGGTGTATCTGGTGTCGTATCTGTTGAGGGAAGAATCTCTTCAGAAAGATAGTCACGAAGTCATCCCAGGACCGAATCGAGCTCGCTAGGAGGTTGTAATCCATTTCTTCGCGTCATCCTTCAATGCAAAAGAAATCATCCTCAACTGGACTTAATCCTCATCAAGTTGTTGAAGCTTGAACATGGAGCATACCTCTTTGAATTCACGTATAAAAATATACGGATCCTCCTTATTGGAAGTGAAGGTAGGAAGCATGCTCACATATTGAGATTTCAGCTCATAGTTGTTTCCACGAGCCGGCGTGAGAACTATGCAAGAAGGTTGCGCGGCCCAAACAGGATGGGTCCGCTCCCGCAAAGTTATCGGTCTATCCCGTCGAGCTAAAGGTGGTGATCCACCAAGAACTCGATCCTGACCGAATCCCTCTTCCTCCCGGGTCAGAGGAGGAGGAGAAGGAGGCATACGTGGTGGTGGGAGCGGACCGAGGTAATCCTTATATGGAACCCGGTCTCCCCCATCCCTACGAGACGAGTCAGCCTCATGCTCCGAAGGAGCATTAGGTGGAGATGGCCGATCACTTAGACTGTCCATCTCAGAAAAATGCACACTCTCAAGTCGAGCGCTCTCATCAGAACGAGCCCAACCTCGCACAAAATGCTAAACTCGACTCTAAAACAACACACAACAGAAGGTGTAATCATAGGAGGAGACTATAACAAAGAATATAGAGGAGGAGAAGACTCAGATGGGAAAGGAAGAATCCTTAGAGCTAGCGTGGGTAGTGGGTGAAGGTAGAAGCCTAATCTAGCAAGCACGACTCAAACAATTTATGGCTATGGGTCCTTAGGCTAGAGGATGCCTAACTTGAAGATCACTAGTCTCGACACGCCTCACCTCCCTACAATGAAGACCACAATGCCTAGCAAGTGATACCAGATCTGGAGATCCAGTACCTCCTACTATCGACAAGGCAGGCGACGCCGATCAGGTCATGACGGTCTCAACTAGATCACTCTCCTAGTGCGTCCGAAATCGTTAAGGCCAATGTCTACTTCCTTTTAGAATTAAGGCTTTGATTAAGAGTGATTTTTGGGGCAAAGGAAAGGGTGATGAAATTCCCCACCTTATCTTGTATGGGACAACCCCTCCTTAGTAGCGTTTTGAGTCTTAATCTAGCAATCAACTCTCCAAACAAACGCTCACCTCACTCTTGTCCCGATGCACCTTACTAACTAATGCATGCTTAAACCATGCATGAATGAGAAATTGGTGCATGTACCTCACGCCAGCAATCAACAACAAGAATGTAAAGAAAAGAAAAATGAGTGCATGCAAGGTCTAGAAATGGTGCATGACCTTGATGGCAATCGATCTACTCTTTTGCTTTGTTAATCTGGGGGAAAACTACAAGTCAAAACATGCCAAATTAAGCCCCCAGATGACCTAGTGAATGTAGAAACGATGAGAAAAAATTAGAGAGAATTTGGAGCTTACCACGCCACCAATTGGCGGTCCAGAACCACTGAGTGGCGGTCTGTTTGGTCCTGCTCCCCTCCCAACTTCTCGTAGTAACGTCTCCTGATCCTTAGAGCCTCCTGAAACAAAACACAACTACAAACCAAAATTAAAAACCACTCGAATCGTCCTAACCAAAGTCTGGACAGAACACCTCCCTGGCAATGACGCCAATTATTTTTTTGAATCAGTTATAATAACCGCAAGTGCATGGCCACATTGAAGCGGTGGAAAATACGGGTCGATCCATTGGGAGGTGTGTCAACTTTGGTTAGTTCAAAGGCAAGTGGGAAACAAAGGAGAGAAATAGTTTGGTTACACAATTAAACTAGGAATAAACAAGCAATAAAACTAAACCCCATAGGGGGGTATAGAAAGAATGTGAATACAAAAATATGTTTATGTGTGTGTGTTCAATTGTGCTCGTCACAACAAGTAGTACATGAAAACCATCAAACTAAATCTAACTTTGCCACCACATGAAATAAGAAAACACATTATCATTAAAACATACAAGACAATAATTGGAATGAAGCTAAATGAACTCATGCATAAAGACCAAACCCCACTATGTCTCCACATGAAATAAGATTTACACAATCATTAAAACAAACAAGACATTAATCAAGGTGAGGGCAACAAGAGTACATGCAATTACAACTAATGTTTCCTTTATCAACTCCATCCTTATCCTCACCTCATCATTCCCCACAAAATAGGCCAACTAATCTAAGTATATGCTAAGCTTCATTCAAGAGCATTAGCATATCAAAGACAAAAGTGAAATCTCATTAGATGGTTATGGAAATCATGTAAGGCTCAAAGGATTAAGATAACACACACCTAATACATCACATAATCACATCACATTTTTCTCCCCCCCCCCCAAATGGGGATGGAACTACTCACCAATCATTACACTAACAATTGTATAGAAAAACATGTTAACTAAGCCTACTAACATTAATCAAATGAATTTAAACTAAGGAAGCAAGAAATATTAAAGAAGCTAAATGAAAGGAAATTAAACTAAGTAAGCAAGAAATATTAAAGAACCTAAATGAAAGGAAAGGAAACTAAAGGAGGAAGCATCATAACTAAATAAAAACTTTATTAATTTCAAACTCACAATACAAGTAGCCTCTCCCTACTTGAGATTTTGCTCTAAGGCTTACTTCAAGTAGAGAGCATGGCCACCGAGCATGCTTATCTTACAAGGGAGGAGGAGGAGTTTTATTTATAGTCAAAGAAAAAGGCAATCGTGGACAATCCCCGGATATGGGACTAATACACTACTAAATATAGACATAAAACACTCTAATAAAACACTACTAAATATAGACATAAAACACTCTAAATATAGACATAAAACACTCTAAACAATCCCCGGATATGGGACTAATCAAAACACTCTAATACATGACCCGACGAAGTTTTATTGTATATGGACCAAAACAGACCGCCAATTGGCAGCCTATATGGTCTAGATCGGGTTGTGTTTTGGAGTATGGTTGTCTGGTTTGATTTCTTCATGTCTGATGCACCCTAATCGGTTGTGTAGCTTGCGACCCAAATCCAATTGCCAAAATACTCATCATGATGGTGTGGAGTTTCTTCATTTGCTCATTGGTCCTTTGGTTTTGTATTCGGGTCCCTCTCTCTCTTGCATCTTAGTCAACAAGTCTTGCAACTTAGTCCCTTTTCTTGCTTTTAAGTCCTTTTTGAGTCTCTCCTTCTCAAACATATTTATTCCTGAAACTTAAACATAAAACTCGTTACGTAGCATTGTTGAGGCTAAGAATAAAGGATATAAGACACAAATATATGAATGATATGATGTCAATCAAAAGGACACCTTTGTCATTTGAAAAACAAGAAATTTGTCCTTCGAACTTCTACTACATTCATTAAGCATATCACGATCCTGATGACATTACATGATATTAAATAGGAAAAAATGAATCTTGAATTCATTGGTGGAGAAGAAGAAGTAGCACAAGACGAGACGAGAGAGGAAGAGGAAGAAAAAAGAAAATATAAGAGGAGGAAAATGAGGAGAGGAAGAAAAAGGAAGATGAGAAGGCTAGTAAAGATGAATGGAAGAGGAAGGAAGAGGAGAAAGTAAGAAAAGACGAAGCAGAGGAGGAGAGGAAGAGAAAGGAAGAAAAGAACAAAGATAGAAGAAGGAAAGGAGAGGAGAGGAGAAGAAAAGAAAATGAGAAGAAGACAATAAGGAGGAAAGGAAAGAAGGGGTGAAGAAGAAAGATGGAGAGGAAAAAAAGTTAAAAGAGGAGAAGAAGAAAAAAGAAAGGAAGAATAAGGGAGCGGAGGAAGAGAGGAAAGGGAGAAGAAGTAAGTAAGACATGAGATTTAAAAGAAAGCAGAGGAGGAGAAGAAAGAAGAGAGGAAGAAGAAAGAATAAGATGAGAAAAGAGAATAAAAGGACATAGATTGGGGGACCATACATGTAAGGACGAGAAGAGATGCCATAGAAAAAGAAAACGCCGAAGAAAAGAAGGAAAGTGAAGAAAGTAGAAAATAGAACAATCTCAAAAAGACCAAGTTGGATGAGAAGAAGAACGAAGAAAAAAGAAAGATAAGACAAATAAGTGAAGAGTCAATCGTGGAGAAGAGGCTCAAATTCAATGGAAATCAAATTACCACCGAACAAGACAAATTTTCTCTTACAAAGAGCAAGTTAAAAATACCAAGTGTAAATTTAAATGAAAACATCGACATGGAAGCCAATACAGGGTTGACCAATGCAGAAAAGAATGTGCTTTTGAATATAACGAACCAGGAAGAGACATAAAATAATATGTCTAGTGCAAAGAACTCATCTAGGTGAGGTGAGGGGATTTGAAGGTTCTAATATCGAAAATATCAGACCTATCAACAGAAGTAATTAAATTTCTTTTTCTGAATTCAGTTCTTTTTTAGCTCGGAAAATGTGAATTTAATGTTACTAATTTTAATGGACAGTTAATAGACACGTTGCTAGATGTGTTGGAGCAAAGGCACGGATGGCGAGCATGATTCAAATAGTCGTCATTGAAGCCATCTTGTCCGGATAACCTGATTTGGCTGCATGCTATGTAAATCCCAGACTAAAATATTGGGACTCATAGGACTCGGTGATTGCCCAACCACTGTTAAGTTTGGAATACTTTACACTACTGATCGTGGATTGGAAAAATAGAAAGTTTAACCTAACTAACTAATATTTTGTGGTTAGTTGAAGACCGTAAAGAAGTAGTGGGTGGCCACGAAAAAGCAGCACAAACTATGGCCAAATTCTGGAGATCATACCTAGAAATAGACTAGGACCTGACCTACGAAAGAGAAACATGCAAGCACCAAGCACCGAATAGCAATGACTATGCAGTTTATGTCATGCACCAGATCAGATGCTTGATGTCGGACGTACATCCCACTACGGAGATGGATAGCAAATATCTACAATCGGTAAGGGGTAAACTGACAATGTATTTGCTTAGTGACACCAGATTCAAAGACCAGATGTTGTTAGCACATTGATTGATTTAGAATATTTTTAAACTCACAGAGAAAAAACAAAATATTAATTTTACTCAACACTAATTAATTTCTATAGAAAAATTAGTTTGTCGCATGTTGGTAAACCTTCGTATACAACACGAAATTTATTCGATTTTTGTAATTATTAATGGTTTGAACTATACACTTATATCCTCTTGTATTAGTGTATGATTTCTTACTTATATACCAGTACACTTATTTACTTTAAGAAGGTCACCCATGTCCATGGTAGAACAAGTTAGTTCTTCGAAGGGCATGGTACTTTGTAGCACGCATACATGTCCTTCGTGGGCTAGATTTGTCCTTCGAAGGACACAGTCCTTTGAGAATGTATGGTGTCCCTCGAAGGACATGGACCTATGGAGGACACACTTGTGTCCGTCGAGGGACACGAGGCTTCCATCAGAGGACGTGTTTGTTTGGAGCACGCATAAGTGCCCTTCGAGGGACACCATCCATGCCAACTTTTCCTTTTCCTTTCTCAAAGTATGAGGTCAAAAGGCAACAAATAGGCAAAACCCCATCGTATGCGGTCTACCAAAAATCTGTCGGTTCACTGAAATGTGTCACACCGACGACCGAACACATATTGGTCCACCGATATCACTAACTAAAATCAGTAGTTCGGAGTCTTCGGACAACTGAAATGCATTCAGTCAATATAAAACAAATCCGACGTTGATATCCACTTTTAGCTCATTCTATTCTTTAATAATGAAGCATATAACACCCTGAATATTATGTTAATGATAGACATGGTATGCCCTTTTTATAAAAAGTTATGGTGAGGTTGTGATTTAAAGGAATAGAGGACACACTAGATTTTATTGGACAAACTTGGGGTTTAAAGGACATTTGATCTTTAATGGACTCACGTGTTCTTTCCAAGACATAACTTGCCTTTGTTAGGACAATTTTTTTTTGGACACATTCGATGTTAAAGGACGCAAGTGTCCTTTAAAGTCGGGGCTTGCATTTGAGGACACACTAGATTTTTAAAGGATAGACTTGGGGTTTATTAGACGGATTCGTGAGTTTAAAAGGACAACATTTGTAACTTGTAAGTCATTTTCACTTTGAGTTTTAACTTTTCACTGCAATAAATTTTATTTGCACGCCAGGAATTTTTACCCTTGGAATTGTCTGAGTTGTGCCTTACAATTCCTATTTTTCCCCGAGCATTCCCAACCTACGACGACCATCCCCTATCACGCACACTGACTCAGTCTCTCCAGAGCAGGCATCAACCACACTAAACCTTAAACCCTCAACCCATCCCCTCCGACTGGTCTCGTCCATTCGCAATCAGGTAAATGGCTACCAACAAGCAGACGAACCAGCCGAAGGCCAACAATAAGAAAAAATGTCGATGATACAAGTGATAGTGACATGTTAGAGTCTCATGCTCACGGAGCTATTGTTATGTTGGAGTTTCAGAAAATAAAAATTCAGCAACAAGGTCTATTGCCCGTGGAGTTTGATTCTTACTTGGAGCCCACCAGAGAAAACAAAGATTAGTTGATAAGTTATATGGGTACTCTGGCAAGAAGCAAAGTGTGAATTTGTACTGCCAAATAGTCAATGGTGGATGAATTATTGAAAGAGAAAATTTGGAAGAATGCAATGGTTAGTTCATTATTATCCATATTTTCTTTTACGTTAATCCCTTTCATTCCAGTTTTTATCTAATCAATACTACTTTTCTTTATTTCGTGTTTTAGGAAAAATTCATTGTCCAACAACCTAAAGAGATGAAAAAGAAGTGGATATCGTTTTTGGGTACTCAATAGAAGGATTTCAAAACAAAATTGACGTTCAATTTCATTTTTGGAAAGCATAAGGATCTAGATCCATGAAAAAGTTACAATTTTATTACTCTGACGACATGGGCTGAATTCAAAAGCTCAAGGCTAACTCTAGAATTTTGCTAAAATTTACATTCATACTTCCTTCACACATTGATATTTTAAATATGATAACTAATCTCTTTGTTGGTTTGTAAGAACTACGAGTGTTCAACCAAGAACGATAATTGAAGAACAAGTTTCCATACAGATTCTCTCTTGGGGGATACCGTAATGGCCGAAAAGGTTGCCAAGAAAAGTTAGGAAGCTTTAGAGGCTGGTTTCAGTGAAGAGAAAACCCTTAATATGGACGATCTTACAGTGCAAGCTTCCGAAGGCAATTTTTTTTCAAAGGGTAGAAAAGATATTTTGACTGTAGTCCTAGGCAAAGAGGAGCATGTTGGACAAGTACGTGGTGTGGGTAGTTGAATAGGAGTATGACAATACTTTGGGTCATCCTCCTTGAAGCGTAGTAGGAAAGGAATTCACACGGATTGCGAAGAAAAGATCCGTACGCTACAAGAACAAATGGCTATGGTACTTAATAAATTACATGCATTACCTGATATAGCCACACCTATTATGACACCACAAAGTATTACGGGAAGTGTGAATCTTGAAGATGAACGCCTAATTCCAATCCACGAGGAAACGAAAGTAGAAATAATAAAGAACTCAATGTTATTACCATTGAATTTTATAACTCCCTAATTGTAGATATATTGCCCATGTTGTTTTGTTGTAATAATATGTCTTTGTGTTTCAAGAATTAGGATAGTCTTCTATGGTCAAAAACATTTTCTCCTCTGGAGTTGAGTGACGAGAGTCAATTGCTTTTGAATTACAAAATGTTGTACATTCTTGTAAAAGATAAATTTATAGATTCTACAATAAAAGGTTTTATGTCGAAAGAAATGGTAGGCGAAACAACCAAGGGCGGCATAGAAGATGTGGTATATGTTGGCATAGGTGACGTCTTGCAGTTTCTGAAGATGAAAACATTATGTATAACAATCAGTCAGGTTCAATTTAAGTAAGTCACGTTTCTCTTTTTCATAAATGTTTATGTTACATTTAAATTTTAATGGTGTTAGTTTGTTTATATTCGGAATCTTTACCAAATGCCGAATGACAAAAAGTATGGTTATGTGTGTCCCACTCTATTGATCAAATGGGGACCTCCAGGTAAGGACAACAGATCTACAATGTTTGCGGAGGTGTTGCAAGCCTCAAGGAAGTCTTCCTTTTTTCTAGTACAATATTGGGACAAGTAAATAGGCCATTATTTTTATAATACATTCAATTTCATTATATTTCATTTGGGAATCATAAAGAAGAATAGCATTGATCTAATTGATGGAGTAATTTAACATGAGTGGCTTTTAGTGAACATTGGATGTTAGTTGTGGTAGAACCGTTTAAGTGGATAACCAACCGATTTGATCCTATGACATCGAAGAAAATGCATTATTCAAACGTAAGTTATTTAGACTAGTTACATTCATATTCTAAGTTAATTTGTTGTTATTGAATGTTTTAATCTTTTTTTGAACCTATACATATTTTGGTAAGGGGCTTGTGGTCTCTCAAATCTCATCAGGTTGTCGAAAACCTGCAACAAAAAAGAAAGTAAATTGGCTTGTCATGTTTGTTTTGATATATGCATTGTACTTTGCATTAATTTATTTGATTTCCTAATATATAAGACATTTTAATTATAGTACCACAAACAAGTTAGAACTACTGAATGCGGTTACTACATAATGAAGTATATGGAAGAACTTGCTGAGAGGGGAGTGACAACGTGAGATTTAAGATCGGTAAATTTTGATATTGATCTTATATTGCGTTATATATGTTTTGTGACACAATTTATATGTTAATAAATGAGTTTATTTATTTTGTAGTCTTTCAAAGCATCTTTTGAACTTTTTTTCAGGAAGATACATACATAACACGAGAGAAGTGATCTTCTTTTTTCATCAGCCATATAATCTTAGCACCTTAATTGATGAGTGTAAGTTTATTGGGTGATGTTGTCCTCTTTAAGATTTTATTATAATAGATGAATATATACATAATATATCATTGGTGCTGATGGGTAGGATTTTGATCAACTTGACAATCAAACCAAACCAAACGGTAAAGCAGAACCTGAAACATTGTAGCAATATTCAGCCTAATAACCGAGAATTCTGGTATGACATGCATAGTGTACTTACAACAACATAGTTTAGATAGTTCATATTCAAAGGTAGCTGAATGGAAGGAACATAGTTTACAACACAAACATATTGTACAACACCAACGTAGTTTACACCACAAAGATAGTTTACAACACTACCTTTACCTGAACGACCTTACAACTTCAATTGTTTTGCAAGTGTACGTGTGTTTCTGTTTGATATACATATTATAAACTTTGAGATTATGTGTAATAGGTTAACTTATATATACATATATTTTTGGTATATACATTTAAAGGATCCTAGTGTAAAGTGAGATATATATATATATATATATATATATATCTGTGTGTGTGAGACATTTTTGGTATATACATTTAAGGATCCTAGTGTAAAGTGAGATATATATGACATTTTTGGAATATACATTGGATAGAACACGTACAATCCGATTTATATGCTGTGATCAGAATATTGTGGTGTTTGCCTATTTTAATTGCAAGAAGTTTTATATGGTGTATTTCTGTTTCAAATGCAAGAATTTTTAGGTGAAATTAAATATAAAACCAAAATAAAAAAAATTCATTTAAGGACATAAGAAGTTGGGTATTGCTTTGAAACCAACGTGGACTTTCACAAAACAAAATTCATGAAAGGACATACCACGTCAGGTGTTTCTTTGAAACCAATGTGGACTTTCACAAAAAAATTCAAAAAGTACATACGACGTTGGTATTTGCCAACTAACCAACGTGGTATATTCTATTATTTGATTTTTTCGATATTACTTATTTTAATAATAGGATAGACCATGCTGACCATCTATTTCAACCGATGTGGTGTGTCTAAAGATTATGTCGGTCACTTGACAACAAATTGACGTGGTATGACCAATTATGGGATTTTTTTGGAAATTTCTTGTTTTAATAATAGAACATCCGCGTCAATCGTCTGGGTGCGGCCGACGTGGTATGTCGTACATACCACGTCGGTGTTATTGCTAAATAGCGACGTGGTTGACCAACATATCACATTGGTGTATTGGCATACGTGATATGCCCCTCCCTTATTGTGTCCCCCGAACACACGTCAGTCAGCTAGGGTCGGTAAACCCGACGTGATATGTCTAAACATCCAACTAATAACGCCATCTATAGTAGTGTGCCGTAATGTGATTTGGTGCTTTGAGATATAATGTGGAGTGTTTTATATGAATTTTATAGCACCAGTTATCTTTTTATGCAGGTTTATGTTGAAGCTATCTTATACAAGTTTTACGATTTTTTTACTTGTGCATTAGTATCTCTTGTTTCATTTTAATAGTACAATATAGTGCTTATGTATTGGTATGTATATAAGTGTTAAAAAAACTAATGTATGGTAAAAAAATGACCATGTAAAATAAAACAAGTAATAGGTTTAAATTTTAGTAAACAAAAAGATGATATTAGTTTCATATTAATATTAGAGTAGTTTGAGAATTTCAGTTTGAACGACTGAATAATATTTCTAAATTTAAAGTACACCAAAATTTGACATGTCGAAATTACAATTATGATTTGATAAATAAGAAATAATTGTGATCTCATAAGGACTTGCATTCTTAGACTAATCAAGTTTACATAAAAATGCACATATCAGATAGAAAAATAAGCAACAATTCACATAATATTTCACATTATAAACATAGAGGCAATGCATTTAGTTTAACATACATTACGCCGTCAATTAACATTCAACCTTAAAAACAATACAACATACTAAAATTCAACCTCACCCAATCAACACATACGAACACCATAACAATAACACAAAACCACATTAGAAGTCACAACACATAATAGAAACACTCAAAAACCTCACACAACCCTCAAACACATACTTGATTGATGCCTTACTACTAAGCCAATGCCATAGAAGACCAACAAACTATTTGTTTTCTTCATCATCATACCACCATAAGCAACATTCATAACAACCAAACTGTCAATTCGGTAACCCATAATGCAATTTTTTTAAACAATCGGAGGGTGCATAATTTGGTCAACTAAGAGCTTGCAACTAATCTCCAAAATAAAACCCTTGCCTTTCTCCATGAAGGGTGGGTCGTGCCCCCTTGGGAAACAACGACCAGAATTTGTTTCGTGTTGGTCTCATCTATGACAAACCACATGGCAAAGTGACATTTTGATATTTTTCTTTGGCAAGAGTTAAGAGGAAGGAAACCTTGATAACTACATTTGGTTAAGGGTTGAAAAAGATTAGTAGTAAAAGAGAAAACTAGGGTTTGAAGAAGAGAAGGTAGCATTTCTTACAAGGAAGGACGAATTTGAGAGGGGTGAATTTGGAAAAAAATTGGGAAACTTTAATAGATTAAGTGTGGTTGGCCGATGGAGTAATGAGGTAGGGGTTGATACATTAATATATTTGAGAGGGAAATTAAATTGATGTCATTATCATTTGAGTGTTAAACCATATTTTTTACCAATTTAATTCTTTTCCCAAATGATAATTTCTTAATGACATTTGTAAAGGTGTAAGAATCAGTTGATAAGTCAACAATATGAAGATTCAGTTAAGCAAACAGAAAACCAAAAATACCATACATGATATATCAATTCCACACATCGCATCAACATCATTCATATGTCCCTACCAATTTTTTGAAATGTGGCCGCATATGCAAATGTGAGGATGATGCGACCAAGATCTGCATCACTGGTCCCATAAGCGGCAGATGCGACCTCATATGAGTCACATTTCAAAATTGACGTTTTCAATGTATTGGGTCAAGAAAATCTGATTACCCATTTAATCAAATCTGATTACATACGACAAAAATCCAATTACACATTTCTCTCTACCCCAGATCCCAATCCCTAACCCGACCGACCGACCCCAACCATCGCCCTCCCCAATTCCATCATCCGGCCTGGCCGTCACCGACGTTTGGTTGCATTTTTCCTTCCACGACTTTGTCGTCCAGGCTCTGCCATCGTCAACTGCAACGGGGAGCGAAGGAGCTCAGGTGCCAGCTTGGAAAAATGCATCTTATAGGTCATTGCTGATCATTTCAAGTTCAAAAATGTCATTAACTTCCATAATTTCCCTTCTCCACATTCCACAATTGTTCATTCGGTTGTTTAAAACTAAATTGTGTAACATGCCAAGGTTTAGAAGTCCTCTTCTTTCTTCTGAATAGGACTGCCAACATGTAGCAATGGTGTTGTGGTTTGTTTTTAATTTGCATTTTCTCTCATTATTAATGAAATCCTAAATTCATACCATGTTAATTCGTTATGGATGATGTTGTGGTATCTTTCATATTCTCTATTTATCAGATAACATAAACTCTAGTTCTTGATTTCTGACAACTAGGAAGTGACAATGTATGGAATTTGTGGATATAAATTGGGTGCATTGATTTCGTGCACCTAGACCAGATTGAAATTGGCCACGTGCACTTGGGTGCACCTCACTCCCCTCATCTATTATAGCGATGCACCAGGGACGTTACAAGGGCCCACAACAACCAGACATCGTTGCCTAGTCTTGTTTTGCCCTATTTGAAACCTAACGCTACGTGTACGGTGAAAGAAATTTGTGTTCTAAATATATTCTTTTATATGTCTTGTATTATGAATTGAATGTATAAACATTTTCTTCATTGATTAATGTATTCGTTTTTTAGAAGAGTTAAGGAAGATGCTATTGATCCTTAATCATAGAGCTCTAAATGATAATGATTTACATAAATCAAAAGTAATTCACAATCATGGTGATTAATATGAGACATTAATTACCGAGATAAGATTGTCATGTTGGTTAAAGGATGATGTAGCTCTACAAATATTTTAACATGAGTATTTGAAATGGAGAATATTTTCTTTCATATATTGAATAGACCTAAAAACAAATATTATGGAATTGTGTTTGTGTCATTAATATTTTCATTGTGTGTTTGTATCCTAAGATATGAGACCTATATATTTTTACATGAGAAGTGTGTAATTTGATTATTATCAAAAGCTATTATTACGCATAATAATAATGATATTAGTTGATTATACATAACTTGTGCTGGAAAAGATGATATATCAAAAGATTATCATTGTCCCTCTTCATATTAGTGATGAGATTATTAGGCCTCATGATAAAGCAAAATTATAATGTACACAATGTAACTTATGTATAGTTATATATTTATAATTAGCTTATGAGATCAAGAAAAAGAATATATAATACAAAGATGACACATTCCTACTTTGTATAATATTCGTAATATCATGAGGTAAGTAATAGACACAAGTGATATATTACATATCACTAAATGGATCGTGTTCTGTTTGAGTGAACAAACATCTTTGTTATTTGGGTAACTACAATGTGTAGCTAGATACCGTTTATAGTTGACGATATTAAATGTTTAATATTCTTGCCAACATAACTTAGATTTTCCTCTAGGTCACACCACAAAACTAGAAAACAAGAGATGTGATTTTATATTTTATATGATGTATTAAATTTCATGTGTTATGAAATAATATACATGTGGTAAAATAATAAAATCAATATGTCGTAATAACAACATGGTTAGAATAACAAATAAATTTGTATAAGATGTATATATTATGGAGTATAATGTTTCGACATTATATATGATAATATATTACATGATATAATATGATCCGCAACATTATAACCTATGAATTTGCTAAAATCCCAAAGCCCAAATTTTGTTGGATATTAATCCATAATTTGGTAAACTCAAAAATAGTGAAAATGGTCTGACCGTTTGCCTACGTTTTTGCATATATTAACAAGAGAAATTTTGTTGAGTAATGACTAGATTTAATCCACCTTGGTCAAATATAGTTATGGGATGATGAGAGGAGAAATACACAAGAGATTATGTGGAAAGTGGTTTGCATATGATGTGGTTTAGTGGAGAGATTAACAAGAGATCATGTGTAAGTGGTTTACCAATGATGTGAGTTTGAGGATGCCCTATAAATAGGCCATGTTGGCTTTCTAGCCTTAATCCATGTTTTGATGATTTATTCAATGTAATCTTAATCACAATTAAATGTAGTGTAGCACACATAATGTATAGAAGATATATTGTATTGTGCTTACATCTACAGGTGATCAAGACTCGATCAAGAAAAATGGAATGAAGTCAAGACATGCAATCAAAGCTATTTGAGGACATGTAATTTTACTTTATTTTGAGTCTTTAAGAACTTATGTAAACTTAAGCATACAAGAGTTAAAACTTACTCACTAATTTCTTTGTAGAAGTCACACACAAAATTTCACATCATTTGGACTTCAATAGATCACCCAAATCTTAGCCGGAAAATCACTTAAATCTCAACCTAATCTGCCTTTGCCAAATGGTTGACCAAACCCTATGTGTTGTTCGACTGCTTTTAATAGATACCCTAAGTGCATTTTCTTAGTTCATTCGGTCGACCCATCCCATATTTTTCAGATGACAGTTAACATTGTTGTATTATACAACGGTCGTATTCGTATAAATTCAACCAACCCGTAGAATACAATTGGCCACCGGTCGAACGTTGACCTTAGAACAGTTGACCGGATAAACACAATTCTTGTGCCCAAAAGTTCCTGCTTTTGGTTGAAACATTTATCTCACCTTTCGTTCGACCGATTACTATTTACCCTGTCCAAAACCCCTAGAGCGGTCGACTGACCCTATCTTGGTTCGACTGATGACTTAAGTCATAACCTATTTGGTTCGACCATTCACTATTTTGTTCGAACGTTTCTTTATCCTTAAAGAAATGGTCGACCGTTCAGCCCGATTCGGTCGACCGTTGAGGGACAAAATTGCAGAACTTCTTTTATGATTTGTTTATCTCACACACAACTTACGCAATTCTTCCCCAACGGCTAGAAATATCTAGGAACTTACTAATAGAGGTTCCCCAACCTTATTTACACAACTCTCACACTTGCAATTGTCTTATACAATAGAGATCAATTCTCCAATCTCTAAAATCGCCAATTCCCACACTCAAGCTTACACTTCCACATCTTTGATCAATTACAAATTATACTCAAAGTGTGCTCAAGTGAGAGAGTATTGATCCACTCACATTTGCTGTCAAAAGAAGTAGAGGCTTTGGTGAAAGCCCGAAGCATCCCTCTCGGAGTATGAGAGGAACAAACCAAGCTTGCGAGGGTGTTCACAGAGCTTACTTTGTAAAGGCTTCATCTTGGCCCAGAACGAGATTGAATAGTGAAGACGTAGGCGGAGCTCGCGGATTCGAGCGGAGCTTGTAAGAGACGAAGTAGGCGGGAGGCCGAACCTCAATAAAAATCGTCGAGTCTTCTTGTGGTTTGCATTGCCTTTTCTCTACTTTTAAATTAGTTCTGTTGCATATCTTGTTAATCAAGTGGGGATTAAGCGTAATTTGATTAGATAATTAGGGGTCATCGATCTTATAGGTCTCTCCTCCCTTTGTTTAGTTAATGCAAAACCTTCTCCTCTCCATATTTTTTCCATCATTCCATCCAAAATTCTTCTTATTAATTGAGTGCTTGAAAGATTAAATTCTTTGGAGCATGGAAGGGGTTATTAGTTAGATTCTAACCTTCAATTAGAGATTAAATTCTTCTAATTAGCCAGATTCACTAGCTTCGATCTCTCTAATCTTGTTTAGAGTTTGGTGAACACTTGCAGGTGATTTCGAGGCAATCCGACTTCCAATTCGTAAAAAGGATTTGATAATCCCCTAGGTTGATCCAATCTATGTATTTCAATATTAATTAGTATACACTATATATTGAAATACAATTAGGAAGTTTTGAATATAAAAATATTTAAAAATAAGAAAATAGATCTTAATTACTTGTACAATTTAAAAAAATACAAGTATGGGGCACAAAATCCAACAGTTGTATCAGAGTTTTTGTTCATATTTTCAATAATTAGGCTATTCAATATATTTAGTTTACCATTTCATGATCAAATAATTCATTGATTTGCCTTTTGAGACTTTTTTTATTCTTGATGGATGTATAAAATGATTTTCTGGATTTTTTATGTTTCTTACTTTTCTCCATTAGTTTAATATTAGAAAATATTTTAACCACTAAGATCAATAGATTAATTCTGATCTTTATGGTGAAACAAAGGAAATCGTGAAAACAAGACTGTTTTGTTGATTCTGATTGTATTTATTCTTTTGAGAGTTTTAAATGTTTTAAAACATGTCATATGATTGTTAGAATCAAGTTTTAGACTTGTGTTGAATTTCTATTATTTCTGTTTGTTTTAAATGATTATTTTACTTGGAATTGACAAAACAAAAGGAGCAAATAAGTTTATTTTCCTTAAAGTTTTCTTTTGGGATTTGGATAAACTTCGGTTCAATTTTTTTTGAACTAAGGATGCTTGAATCATTATAAAGGATTTCAAATGATTTTGAAAATATTTAATTGAGATATGATCAAGTAAATAGTGTAAAATAGCATATGTACAAAATTATTGCACTTGTTCTGTTTTGTAGGAATATGTGAGTTTATATGTTCCATCGAAGCCATATGTGAATGTATGATATGTATATCATTATTGTTAATTACAGAGGCTTATGTATAAAAGTCATTTATTTTGTATGCATGCATATGAGAGGACTTATCATAGGACATGCACTAACCAATTTACTTTTGATAAAATTCAAATTGGGAGATGCATGTTTAAATATTGTGCAATATTTACATCCATGGTGCAAGAAGAAGAAGCAAAGATCGAGCACGCAGGAACATATAAACTCACACCAATGTGTGAATGGATTTATTTTATGTTTATGTGCTTGACTTGTATGTGATTGAATAATTGAATGCTTAGGATAAGTGTCAAAGAATTCATACATGACTACTAAATTCTTAAATCACATATGAATTGTTTAACTGTCCAAACTAAAAATTAAGAAGACCTTTCTTTCTTATTTCATCAACTAGAAGTCATCAATCGAGGGATGTTCTACTCGCCCTTAGTGGGAGATAATTTCCTCAATCTTTGGAAATAGTGGAAGATATTAGGATATACATTGTTGTGTCATCAATAAATACATAAAGTGAGTTTCACCCTAAGTGGAAACCAAGTGTATTTTTATGGATACAATATACAATCGTATCTCGTATCAAATGAAATAAGTTTTTTAACAAAACTAGGAGCCCTCACTCGATTTTGAGAAAAAGAGTTTTTCTTAGGATGATTGACAAATTTCCTCTTAATTAAAACGACAAGAATCATAAGAGTTTGAAAATGCAAAAGTTTGCAAAATCTCAAAGTAGTCGTGATTAGAAAATGTTTCTTACCTTGAGTCTGTGACATATTCGATAGTCCTTAGCTATTCTATGTTATAAATGATGGGATCTTGTATTACTGCAATTATGGACATATTTATTTATTTGCAGTACAATTTTTATAAACATAAAATTGACATGAAAACTGTAACGCCCCCAATCTAGTGGGTACGCACTCTGCGAAAGACTACAAGTGTCGCGTTCAGAGACCTCCGCGACGACCGAAGGAGTTACAAAAGATAGACCAAAAAATGACTCGACAATAAATAGAGAGATCATACATGGATAGACTAACATAAAACATAACTGAAAGGTGAGAGATTATCCATATATGGTAACAAGGTCAAATACATTACATCGAGTTCAAAAGGTAAATACATCATAAATAATGCGGAAGCAAAAGACAAACTGAAGAATCTGGTCGACGTGTCCCTCGTGTACAAAATCTTCGACTACTCGTCTAGTCTACCCTGTAGGAATCTAAGTACCAGCAAGCACCGCATCAACATATGCGTGAGTTTTCTATAAAGAAAACCCAGTATGCCCTTGGCCCAATCGGAGTTATATGGAAGAATGCATGTAATATATCTAAGACAAAAGCATCTGAAACAGAAACAGAAAAGCATCAAATGCAACAGAAGGCTACGACTCCATAAGACATGTCAGTCGGGCGCACCCGAACCATTCCTCGAAAGGAACGAGAACACCAGCCTTGCTGGTCAAAGGGGGTAACTTTATAGTGACCCACCGCTCGGCACAAAGTGGTGCGCCGGATAGGTGTCCCAAATCGCGGCAAGTGTCCTACATGGTTCCATCGCGAACAAATACCCTGAGACAGAATGGCAGCGCGTCTGCCCAGGACTTATCTTACGCCTGGCCTCCCAATGTGAAGCTCTTATGCTAATGGCCTCTGAAGCTAGAGGACCCACTCGTGGCCCGTCGGCCTAGAAAAAATAACGTGCTCAGAATTATTAATCAGATTAAATGCAATGCAAGCTACTTAAGCATCTAAAATCTCATGCAGCTATGGAATACGGAACGAGCTCAAGGAAGAGTATCCTGATACCCTCAAAACAGCCCCCAAACAAATAAGAATCATAACATCCCAATCTGGAATCAAACAAAACTCACAACAGCAAGCAATCATAATCGGATCTGCAAATCAAGGTAATAGCTAATCAAGCCATCTACGGGTCATGATAAAGATGTTATAAGGTCTGATATCCTAAGGGTCATACATAACCATATCATAACACTTCACTTCAGTAACTTATAGACATGAAAGACGCAATAGGATGATGCATTACAACTAGATATATCAAAATCAAACTCCACAATAATCGATAGCATGCATCCTTAATTTCAGAGTGTATATGCGATTATAACTGAAATCTCAGAGCATGATCAGAGTTGATATGGGTATGGATTACATGTATATCAGTAGGATAATCATACTGGAACATGTATAAAATATCAGTAGACAATATAGATCTCTAAACTACTATACTTGTGTGCAACGGGTTAATATGTTGCTTTAGAATATGACACGATCAACACATGATATGAAAGAGCCCATTTACATTCATAAGTGCATGCATGACTACAACAACAGGAATACACATACATCAGATCATATAACCACATTATATCTGCTACTGAAACACAACAAGTCATATATAGCAAAACACATTCAACACATAGCACACGATAACTTACAATAGGCAAGCTAACAAGTTCAATCAACTCACAACCAGATGCATGAGCCCCTGACCACTCCAACTCACATGCTTAGAGTATCCCTCTCAGGCGGTCTATGGTGGGAGAGGGTCAATAGAGATCCATCTAAGCAGCTCAGCTCAACAACCGGGCAAGTTGATGCACATGGTGCACTAACCGCATGGCTAGCCCATTCAAGCGCACCCTGCTCCGACCGAGCTAGCCCTTCCAGATCCCCCTCACCCTTAGCCTCCTTAGGGTTGTTCCACACCTTTTCCTGACCCCTGCCACCGTCTAGAAGGGCCGGACCAATCAGCTGACCCAAACAAAGAGTCAAGAGGGTTGAAGACAAATCCTAGTCGGATCTCGTGTGCGCCAGCCACACCCAACCAGATCCGTGTCCACTCCAAAACTCAGCCCAAAAGAAACCTCATCACTCCTGGTCAGACCTCACAGGAGCTCACCGGAGCCCCGGTCCCTCTCGCTGCCCCACAGCCAGCCCCATCTAGAGCATGCTCCATGCGCACGCTAGAAGGGCACTCGGTTGATGGTGCAACCGATTGCACCAACACCAACATGGTGCTGGCCGGCCCTCCAGCCAACACCCCCTCCCACAAAACTCTTCAAGGGTCAGGAACATACCTGAATTCACGAAAAGCTTTTCCCGAGATTACCGGAGATCAGCCCACCCAGATCTTCGTCTAGTTGCTCCCAAAAGATGCACTCTAGCTTGCTCCACTTGACCTGTCAGAGATCCAGCCACTAGCACACCAGAGAGGGAGATGGAGAGGGTATGAATTTCGTGGGTGAGTGAGTGAGAGGGTAGGGATGTCTTGGGTTGAGGGGGTTTTGTTTGCAAACAACCCTCCAACTTTCATAGCATTCATGGCTATTCAAGTCTCATCAAGGCATGCCAAAATGGCACCATTCCAAGTGCATCCAAAAGCCACGAAATAATGTGCATCCAAACCCCAAATGCAACCCTTCCAATTCCACACCACCTCAACATGGGCTCAGCCCAAACTCGCGCCATTCACCCCCTCGGATCGGATTGAGTCGATCAAGCCAGCAAATGCGTACTCGCTCGTTGAGTCACACTCGATTGACCGACAAGGAACCCGATTAAAAATAAGCATACAAACATACCACAAACACAATTAGATAATCTAAGAAGTAAATTATACATAAACGAGGAGAGTGGACTTATCGTTATTATAGCAGGAGAATGTTCTGCTCGCCTTTAGTGGGAGATAATTTCCTCAATCTTTGGAAATAGTGGAAGATATTAGGATATACATTGTTGTGTCATCAATAAATACATAAAGTGAGTTTCACCCTAAGTGGAAACCAAGTGTATTTTTTATGGATACAATGTACAATCGTATCTCGTATCATATGAAATAAGTTTTTTAACAAAACTAGGAGCCCTCACTCGATTTTGAGAAAAAGAGTTTTTCTTAGGATGATGGACAAATTTCCTCTTAATTAAAACGACAAGAATCATAAGAGTTTGAAAAATGCAAAAGTTTGCAAAATCTCAAAGTAGTTGTGATTAGAAAATGTATCTTACCTTGTGTCTGTGACATATTTGATAGTCATTAGCTAGTCTATGTTATAAATGATGGGATCTTGTATTACTGCAATTATGGGCATATTTATTTATTTGCAATACGGTTTTTATAAACATAAAATTTACATGAAAACACTTATAAATTATTTAGTAGAACTGTCGAACATTCAACCTATTGTGCGATCTGTGATTGAAAAACATCCATTAGCAAAATTGGCACAAATTCAATAGCTAGCAAATCAAACTTAGCATTGTGTTGAAGTTTAAAAAACTATCTCACATTTTGGATAGTGAAAGCCCAAAATTAAATGAGAATGCAACCGATGTTGTGCGAGATGTTGTAGCCAAGTGGGAAGACCAAGAGAACCAAGTTCATTGTCTCATGCTTGCCTCCATGGGTGACTCGCTTCGAAATACTTGGATTCAAAATCCAAGAAGCCCATGGAAGCTCTCACAAAGATGTTTATTGATAGTGTTAGGAAAGAGCGCTATAAGACCTGAAGGGAATGTGTTCTAAAAGTTTTACTTTTAAATGTCAATTATTATGAATTGAATGAGAAATCATTTTGTTCCTTGTTTATGTTATTCGTCTTTTAGAAGTGTTAAGGAAGAGGCTCTTGGTCCTTAACCGTAGAGCTCTAAAAGATATTGGTTTACATAAAACAAAAGATATTCGCAATCATGGTAATTAACATGGAACATTAATTACCGAGTTAAGATTGTCGTGTTGGTCATAGATCATTGTAGCTCTACAAGTGAGTGACAACACGGGTATGCAAAAGAGGAAAATATTACTTTTGTATACTGAATAGACCTAATAACTAAAATATTATAGAAATGTGTTTCTATGTCATTAATATTTTACTGTGTCTTTGGTCCTTTGATATAAGACTTATATCTAATCACTTAAGGAATACTTAATTAGATCAGTGTCTTGAACTATCGATCAGTGTAGTGTAAAGGCATTGGTTGGTTAAGTAGAACTTTTGTTGGAGAAGATAGTTAGTCAAAAGACTATCATTGCCCCCTCTTAATTGAGTGATGATATTAGTGGGCCCCTTGATAAAGCAAAGTTATAATGTGCACAATGTGATTTGAGTTAAGTCACATATTTATAACTAGCTTAAAGAGATCAAGAAATGAATACTAATACAAAGATGACACAATACTACTTTGTGTGTATTCTTAATATCATGAGGCAAGGGACAGACACAAGTGGTGCACTCCATCACAAAATGGATCAGGTTTTGGTTCCAGTGGAATTAAGACATCTAACTAATTGGGAGCTATAATGTGTAGCTAGATACCGCTTATAGCTTGTGATATTAACCTCTTAATATCACTGCCAACTTAGTTTAGATCCTCCCATAAGTCACACCACAAAACTGGGAAACAAGAAATGGGGATTTTGAGTTCATAAGATGTGTCGGGTTTCATGTAGAAAATATGACACATGGGGTGAACAAGCAAAATCAAAATTATGTTGTGATTTATAACATAATTAGAATCTAAATTAAATTCATATGTGATGTAAATATTATGGGGTGTAATGATTGATCATTACATAGGATAATATGTTACATAAGTTGTGAATTTACTACTAATCCCGAAATGTCAAATTTTGTAGGGGTTAAACCGAAATTTGACAAGTCTGCATGCACTGTGCAAAAACGGTCGACCGCTAGACTATAAACGGTCGACCGAATGTTGCGCGGTCGACCGCAATGTTGCACGTTCGACCGGATGTGTATCGAGCGTAACGAGAATTTCGTCTGTTCGTTTTCGGTCGACCGAGTATTCTCGGTCGGTCGACCGAACATTGCAATGAACCTTTTTGTTACGAACGGTCGACCAAGAATATGGATCGGTCGACCGAAACTCGGTCGAAACGGTCGACCGGACCTCGCAAAAGGTCGACCGGTCATACGGTTTTATGCAGAATTAATTTAAGAATTAATTAGATCATGCATGGAATTGGTCCATAATTGATTTAATTCGTGGCTAATATTATTTATTAATAAATAATGGATGGTTAGATGGAATTTTGCATGAGATCATGGGCAAGGGGTTGCACACGAATAGGTAATTTGGAGAGAACTTATAAATACAAGTTCATCTCATTACCTAATTAATTCATTCATTATTTTCTTGAGTAAAATTCTCTCTCCATAATTCTCCACGAAAATCCCTTAATTCTTAAGTTTAGTTTTAGTTCTTAAGAGATCATCTTCTCAAGAGAATTAAAGAGGGGTTAGTAATTGGATTCTAAACCCTATCGGAGATTGAGAGACTAGCTTCCCTCTCTCCGATCTTGTTTAGAGTTTGGTAAATACTCGGAGGCATCCGGTGCAGCGAGGAGCATCCCCAACGTCTCCGAATCTTCAAGAAGTTTTAGAGAACTTCTAGGTATGAATTTCGGAGTCCAAATCTGTTTTAATAAAGTTTTGAAACTAGATATTGAAACAAATTGATGCATGCATGAAATAAATTATAGAAAATTGAAAATTGATCCTTATTATACATAAAAAATTCGAAAATATATATGTATAATTAAACATGAAATCCTACAGTGGTATCAGAGCATAGGGTTCAATTTTCTCATGATTTATGGTTGTAAACAAATTTAGTTTACCATCTAGGATTTAAACAATTCGTTTTACCGGTTTTTTCGGTCTTTAAATGTTTGTTGAAATAATTCTTTGTAATAATTCGTTTTAAATGTTTTGAATGTTTAAAACATGTCATGTAATTACTAGAATTATGATTTAGACATAAGTATAACTTGCAATAATTTCGTTTTAAGTATAAACGATTATTTTGTAAGAGAATCAACAAAACCGAAAAACTGCATTTCATCTTTCCATTGGAAATTGGATGGACAGCGGTTCATAATTAATTTGTGAACTATGGATGCATGAAAAATGTTTTTTAATGGATTTCAAAATGTTTTTCAAAGAATTGTTTGGGATTCTAGATGCTTGATAAACTAGGTTGGATAGTTTATAGCGATATTGCGTGCATGGATGCTCGAGTTGTTTTGCAGGAATTGTGAGTTTGTATGTTCCAAATCAGAAGCTATGAATGTTTATAATTGTTATAATACAGGGGCTTATGTATGTAAAAGCCAAATTCTCTATTTCCATCTTTTAGATAAATTGCATATGCATATGAGAGGTTTTTACATAGGACTTGCACTAGTCGGTTTTTTATCGAATGTGAGGAGCATGTTTATTTTCTGTAAAATCTACATCTCCGGTGCAAGAGGAAGTCGCCTCTGTAGCGCATCGATCGAGGATCAAGGATCGAAGGGAACATATAAACTCACACGATGTGGATTGTGTGAATGTTTAATTTCTGTTTTTAATTTCTGCTATGCATGTGATGAATGTGGTGAATGTTAGGATGTGTATGAATATTAATATGCATGATAACCTAAAATTCTAAATCACATGTTAAAATTGTCCAACAAAAATTAAGAATAGTTTTCCTTCTTATTTCATCCACTAGCAGTCATTGATCGAGGGATACTCTGCTCGCCCTTAGCGGGAGATAGCTCCCTCTATCTTTGGGAATAGTGGGAGATATAAAGGTTGTCTGTTGTTGTGCCACAATTAAATATATGAGGTGTGTTTCACCCTAGTGAACCCCAAGTATGTTTAGTTGTGAATACAATAGATAAACGTATCTCGTATCAAATGAAAATAAGTTTTCTTAACATTACCTAGAGCCCTCGCTCGGTTTTGGGAAAACGTTTTTCTTACGAGGATAGGTCGTATTCCCTCATAATTAAAACGACAAGAGTCACAAGAGTTTGAAGATGCTAAATGTTGCTAAAATTCAAAAAGGTTGTGATTAGAAAAATGTTTTCTTACCTTGATATTGTAATGTATTCGATAGCCCTTAGCTAGTCTATATTACAATTGATGGGATCTTGGATTGTTGCATTTATGGGCAAAAATTTTATTTGCAAAATTTACATTTATATATTCGATATATGTATGCATGTGTATTAAAACATAAAATTGGCATTAAAACCTGTATGATTTATTTTGTAGAAAAATGTCGAACATCCAACCTATCGTACGATCCATGATAGAAAAACACCTTTTAGCAAATGATGGCTCAAACTTCATTAGTTGGCAACTCAAACTCAACATCGTGTTAAAGTTTGAGAAACTATCTCACATTTTGGAAGGTCCAATTCCAAAGTGGAATGAGAGACTAACCGATGAAGAGAAAGAGGCTAAAGCCAAGTGGGAAGACCAAGAGAACCAAGTTCACGGTCTTATGCTAGCATCCATGGGTGACTCGCTTCAAGCGAAATACTTGGATTCAAAACCCAAGAAGACCATGGAGGCTTTATCAAAGATGTTCATGGATAGTGCCCGAAAGGAGCGCTATAAGACCACCATCGCACTCACAAGGTGCCATATGGCGGAGGGAACATCGGTATCTATGCATTTTCTCACGATGCAATGATACCTTGAGAAGTTGGCAAAGCTCTCTTCACCAATGCCCGAGGACATTGCTGAAGATATGATTCTTGGCTCTCTAGCCCCGTCCTTTAAGGACTTTGTGATGCACTATCACGTGCGTGAAAAAGGGGTGAGTCTTGAGGAGCTTCACAACGCTCTCAAAACTGCTGAAGTTGACATGGGCAAGGGTAGGGACAAGCAAGTCCTTGCCGTCCATGGGAGGGGCCATAAGATTGGTAAAGGAAAGGGCAAATCTACCAAAAGTGGTTCAATCAAGAGCAAGGGAGTAGGAGGTGCTCGTGCGAGTGCCTCGAGGGGAAAATCTCAGAAATCTCCAACTCCCAATACGGAGTGCTTTCACTGCGGTGAAAAAGGACACATCCGGCCAAATTGGCCCAAGTACAAGGAAGACCTTGACAACGGAATGATTGAACGTCGGCGCCCCAAAAAGGCCAAAGGTATATTTGTTATTGAAATAAATTTAGCCACCTCTGTCCAGGATTGGGTAATTGATACCGGATCTTGTGCTCACATAGTTTCTAATGTGCAGCTACTCATGGATAGGAAGGAACTCGTAAGGAACGAGGTAGAATTGAAGGTCGGAAATGGTGCGAACGTGTCTGCGATTGCACAAGGTTCTGTGGTGCTTCAATTGTGTAGTGGTTTAAATTTATGTCTAAAGAATGTTTATTATGTACCTTCGATTAGCAAGAATATTATTTCTGTATCATGTCTGGATATGGATAATTTTAATATAAATATTTCAAATTCTTGTTTGTCTATATCGAAGAATGGTGTGTTCTATGCAAATGCGTTCATAAGGAATGGTCTCTATTTGCTTGAATTGGATAATAAACAAATCTTTAATATCAATAACAAAAGACTTAAGACCGCTCACGAGAATGATACTCTCTTATGGCACTATCGTCTTGGTCACATAAATGAAAAGCGCATCAAGAAATTGCAAGAAGCTAACCTTCTTGGTCTACTTGATTTTAAATCATTGGAGATGTGCCAACCATGTCTAATGGGAAAAATGACCAAAAATCCTTTCAAGAAGAAAGGTCCAAGGGCGAATGACTTGTTGGATTTGATACATTCCGATGTATGTGGTCCAATGAGTACTAGTGCACGAGATGGTTTCAAGTACTTCATTACGTTCACGGATGATTATAGTCGTTATGGCTATGTTTATCTAGTGAGAAACAAAAGTGAATCTTTTGACAAGTTCAAAGAATTCAAGAATGAAGTAGAGAACCAACTCGACAAGAAAATCAAGTCTCTACGAACGGATCGTGGAGGTGAGTACTTAAGTGCCGAATTTGACTCATACCTAAAGGAGTTTGGTATTGTACCTCAACTCACCCCTCCCGGTACACCTCAGTGGAATGAGGTATCCGAAAGGAGGAATAGGACATTGCTCGATATGGTTCGGTCAATGATGAGTCATGCGGAATTACCTCTTTACTTTTGGAGTTATGCACTACAAACTGCGGCTTACACACTAAATAATGTTCCATCCAAATCCGTGGAGAAAACTCCTTATGAGCTATGGAGTGGTAAAACACCTAAGCTCAGTTTTCTCAAGATTTGGGGTTGTGAGGCTTACGTCAAGAGATTGATGTCGACCAAACTTCAACCAAAAGCGGATAAGTGCTTCTTTATTGGTTATCCTCGTGAGACAAGAGGATACTACTTTTGGCATATCACCTCCAATCGAGTGATTGTAGAGAGGGATGCCACATTTCTGGAAAAGGAATTTCTAGAAAGAGTAAAAAGTAGTGGGAGTAGGGTTGTGCTTGAGGAAACTCAAGATACTCTACAAGATCATGACATGAATGATGACATTCAAGATCATGAAGGCCCAACCGAGATTCCTTTGGTTAGTGGGAGCGTGAGCGAGAGACCATCACAAGAAATTGTGAGAGAATCTAAATCATCCCCACTAAGTGTACGTTCAAGAGTTGAACGTGAACCTACTCCTTAAGAAATTGTGGAAGAAGTTCGAGAGACACGAGAAGAACCAAAAGAACTTAGAAGGTCAACAAGGGAAAGGAAGAAACCCGATTTGTATCTGGGACTTCATGAAATCATGGTACTAGATACCAATGATCCCTTAACCTTCGAAGAGGCAATGGAAAGGGAAGACTCCAAACTATGGCTTAAGGCCATGGAATCCGAAATAGAATCCATGTATGATAATCAAGTATGGGACTTGGTTGACCTTCCTCAAGGGAAAAAGGTCATTCATAATAAATGGGTTTTTAAGAGGAAGATGGACATGGATGGGAACTTGACAACCTACAAAGCGAGGCTTGTAGCGAAGGGTTTCACTCAAGTTCAAGGAATTGACTATGATGAAACTTTTTCACCGGTTGCCATGTTCAAGTCTATTCGGATTATGCTCGCTATTGCCACATTTCATGATTATGAAATATGGCAAATGGATGTCAAAACGGCGTTCCTGAATGGGAACTTGGAGGAGGATGTGTACATGGTACAACCTCAAGGTTTTGAAGATCCAAAGAATAGCGAGAAGGTATGCAAGCTTCAAAGATCCATCTATGGATTGAAGCAAGCATCAAGGAGTTGGAACAAACGCTTTGACGAGGAAGTGAAGAAGCTTCACTTCATTCAAAGTAAGGAAGAACCTTGTGTATACAAGAAGGTTAGTGGGAGCCATGTAGTATTCCTAATCTTATATGTCGATGACATATTGCTTATGGGTAATCATATTCCTTTGCTTGAGCAAACGAGAAGTTCATTGAAATCTGCATTTTCGATGAAAGACATGGGTGAGGCTCAATACATCTTGGGAATCAAGATATATCGAGATAGACCCCGTAGACTCATTGGCCTCAGTCAACGTGCATACATTGACAAGGTCTTGGAAAGGTTCAAGATGAACAACTCCAAAAAGGGCAGTGTGCCAATGAGTATGGGTGTGCAACTCAAGAAGTCTCAACGTGCGCAATCACGTAAGGACTTAGAGTACATGAAGGATGTCCCTTATGCTTCGGCAATTGGGTTGATCATGTACGCGATGACTTGCACAAGACCAGATGTCTCGTATGCTCTAAGCGTGACAAGTCGTCACCAATCCAACGCAGGTCCTGAGCATTGGACTGCGGTCAAGAATATCCTGAAATACCTTAACCGGACTAAGGATAAGATTCTTGTTTATGGAGGACAAAGGGAATTGATAGCTGAAGGTTACTCGGATGCGAGTTTCATGAGTGATCCAGACGATAGAAGGTCGCAATCAGGATACATCTTCCTTCTGAATGGTGGAGCTGTGAGTTGGCGTAGTTGGAAGCAAAGCACTACAGCCGACTCAACCACTGCTTCCGAAGTAATGGTTGTCGCTGAAGCGAGCAAGCAAAGAGTGTGGATTAAGAAGTTCCTTGAAGAGCTTGGAGTAGTTCCCTCGAGCGAGGGACCAATAGAGCTATTTTGCGACAATAGTGCATCTATCTCGCAAATCAAGGATCCCAAATCACACCACAAAGTGAAGTACATGGATCGTAAGTACTTCGTGACGCGTGACCTCATCGACGAAGGCAAAATAAATCTTTTAAGGGTGGACACCAACAGCAACACAGCTGATCCATTCACAAAACCCTTATCCCAAGCCAAGGGCGAAATGCATTTCGAATCCATGGGATTGAGGAACCATGTAGATTGGCTTGATGATTGATATGTAATGGGGTTTACCCTAGTTATTATTGTTTTATGCATTGAGTATGTATGAGAAAGAAAACTTTAATAACAAGTGGGAGATTGAATGGAATGTGTTCTAAAAGTTTTAATTTTAAATGTCAATTATTATGAATTGAATGAGAAATCATTTTGTTCCTTGTTTATGTTATTCGTCTTTTAGAAGTGTTAAGGAAGAGGCTCTTGGTCCTTAACCGTAGAGCTCTAAAAGATATTGGTTTACATAAAACAAAAGATATTCGCAATCATGGTAATTAACATGGAACATTAATTACCGAGTTAAGATTGTCGTGTTGGTCATAGATCATTGTAGCTCTACAAGTGAGTGACAACACGGGTATGCAAAAGAGGAAAATATTACTTTTGTATACTGAATAGACCTAATAACTAAAATATTATAGAAATGTGTTTCTGTGTCATTAATATTTTACTGTGTCTTTGGTCCTTTGATATGAGACTTATATCTAATCACTTAAGGAATACTTAATTAGATCAGTGTCTTGAACTATCGATCAGTGTAGTGTAAAGGCATTGGTTGGTTAAGTAGAACTTTTGTTGGAGAAGATAGTTAGTCAAAAGACTATCGTTGCCCCTCTTAATTGAGTGATGATATTAGTGGGCCCCTTGATAAAGCAAAGTTATAATGTGCACAATGTGATTTGAGTTAAGTCACATATTTATAACTAGCTTAAAGAGATCAAGAAATGAATACTAATACAAAGATGACACAATACTACTTTGTGTGTATTCTTAATATCATGAGGCAAGGGACAGACACAAGTGGTGCACTCCATCACAAAATGGATCAGGTTTTGGTTCCAGTGGAATTAAGACATCTAACTAATTGGGAGCTATAATGTGTAGCTAGATACCGCTTATAGCTTGTGATATTAACCTCTTAATATCACTGCCAACTTAGTTTAGATCCTCCTATAAGTCACACCACAAAACTGGGAAACAAGAAATGGGGATTTTGAGTTCATAAGATGTGTCGGGTTTCATGTAGAAAATATGACACATGGGGTGAACAAGCAAAATCAAAATTATGTTGTGATTTATAACATAATTAGAATCTAAATTAAATTCATATGTGATGTAAATATTATGGGGTGTAATGATTGATCATTACATAGGATAATATGTTACATAAGTTGTGAATTTACTACTAATCCCGAAATGTCAAATTTTGTAGGGGTTAAACCGAAATTTGACAAGTCTGCATTCACTGTGCAAAAACGTTCGATCGCTAGACCATAAATGATCGACCGAATGTTGCGCGGTCGACCGCAATGTTGCACGTTCGACCGGATGTGTATCGAGCGTAACGAGAATTTCGTCTGTTCGTTTTCGGTCGACCGAGTATTCTCGGTCGGTCGACCGAACATTGCGATGAACCTTTTTGTTACGAACGGTCGACCGAGAATATGTTTTAGAACATCCGCGCCTTCGCCACGCCTACTCATACTCGCGCCCCGCACGTGCGCATGTTGCCTAAGCATGGCTTCCTCGCGCTCGTGCTACTCGCACGTCCTTGGACTAGGCTTTTCACTCCATGTTCGTAGCCTCGGCTACTTGCCTTCTTGCACGCGCTTTGTCGCTGCCTGCCACTCGATTCCTCCTCCACGCTTCGCCTGGCGCGTGCGGATGCCCGTGCATCTTGAATCTCCTTAGTGCTTGCCCTGCAAACCCAGGGGAGTACTTGGGCTACCCCCGTTGCTTACCTCATGCGTTCGCATTTGGCTCGCCTTGTGTGCTTCTTGGTTCCTTGTGATGTTCCAAGCTCACGAACCCAGCACGGTATGGCGCACCCTCAGGCATCCCCGATCTCAAGATGGTGACAAATCTCCCCCACCCAACCCATTCGTTGTCCTCGACGAAGAATAGATCGTGGAGATGAACTTCTCGAATCGATTGGCGACAGACCTTATCCGACAAAGGTCTTGCATCATCCCGCAACTGTGTAGGGCTTGAGGACCTCCCTTCTTCAATTCCTCCAAGAACTCCTTCCTGATTTGAATGATGTCCTCCCTTGTTGCCCCTTGGTGTCTTCGGTGCCTTGTGGGGATACACACCTCGGCCACCGTTTCCAGGTTGCACCTTACCCTTATACGCCTCTTCCTCCGATTCAGCACTTTGGCGCATGTTCCCCTGATTGAGTTCTGAGGGCGCGCCTGCCTCACTGGATTCCTCCTTAACCCCACGCTGCCCAGGTCCTCCTCCTCGGGACCTTCGGGTCGCAACAATTTTGTTGCCTCGTGGACGACCCCTTCGTCCTCCTTGTGGTCTGGTAGCATATCTCCCCATCCGCTAGCTGGATATCCCAAGAGATCCTCGACTAACTCCGTGTCCACCTCCTTAAACACAATAGGGCTCCACACGCCCTCTTCTTCTTCAAACTCCTCCAGGCTCCACAAGCCTACGAGTTCCCTAATATCCTTGTTGAGCTCGAGGGGCCCCGCCTCCTCGTGGCCTTGCTCCACCCCTTGGATCCCCCGTGTCTCATGGCTTAAGGCTGCAAGGTGGCAGACTTGCGCCTCTTGTGGCGTAGCCTCATCTCCCGTGCACTTCACAAAGCATGGTATTGGACCTTCGGCGATAAAGATCACCCTTAGGTGAGCTGCGATTGATACCTTGGCTTGAACAAGAAAATCCATTCCTAGGATTACCTTGAAATCATCGAGTGGCACTACCATAAACGTTCCTGTGCCACTCCAATCCCCCACATCTACTCGCGCGCGTGCAACTCCTGCCACGCTACGAGCCGCTGAGTTGACGGCCTTAATCTTAGACCCATCCTTGGTCAGTTCCAAGCAAATAGCTTTGGCCTCTGCCTCAGCTATGAAGTTGTGTGTGGCCCTGGAATCCACCATAGCGTGTAACTTCTGCCCATTTATCACAACCTCAACATAGAGAAGGTTCCCCGAACCTTTCTTAGATCTGATGGCGTTTAGAAGTCTGAGAGCCCGTGCACGCCTCTTCTCCAGATCATTCGCCTTCCTCGGCAACTAGAGCCCCCAACCTCTCCCTTTTGGGGCATTCTCGGGCCATGTGCGGTCGTTTGCAGATGAAGTATCCACCCGGAGGCTTCTTGTCTTTGCCACCCCTGGCTTGACCCGTCGGTTCACTGCTAGTCCCCCTCCTACCATGTTCTTTCGGTTGCCTCCCTTGCTTTGTTCTCCACGCCCTCGTTGGTGCGGTAGTCTACCAAAGAATCCGCAGCAATCAGTGCTGCCTGCAGGTCTCGCACCTTCAAGCACCTGAGCTCCACCTGAGCCCACCCTTGGAGACCTGCCGTGAAGTTAAATAGCTTGTCCTCCTCGGACATGCTCTTCACGTCTAGCTTCAGAGATTGGAAGTTCTTAACGTACTCCCGAATCGTCCCTGTATGCTTTAGTTTTCTCAAGGCCTCACGTGCCATCCACGCGGTGTTGGTGGGGAGGAATTGCCCGCGCAACTCTTTGGCCATATCTTCCCAAGTTGTTAGCTCTTCTAACGCTTCGTCGGTAGCCCGACTCCTCCACCATAACTTGCCATCGCCAGCTAAGAACATTGCCCCCAAGGCAACTCGATCTTCCGGTGTTGTAGTCGTGGCCTTGAAGAATTCCTCTATGTCCCAGAGGAAGTTCTCCACCTACTTCGCATCTCGGGTGCCTGTGAAGGCCTTTGGCTAGGGCACGCGCAGCCTTCGCGCTCCAAGCTTCCCTTCACCTGACTCCTCGCGTAGTTTGGTTATTTCGCCCTTGAGGTCCTCCACACGTTCTAGGAGATAATCCTTCGTCTCCTGAACCTCCTTGCGCAGTTCCTCTTCGACCTCTCCAGACGTGACCTCTCCGTCCTCACCACGACCTGAGATCCACGTCTCCACATCTCTCATACGAGCCTCTAGCGCGTTGATCCTTTTGGAATTGGACATTGCTTGTTTTGTGGAAGTACGTACATCCCTCGAACGTAGCTCTGATACCAGCTTGTCACCGGTTATGTTAGGAGTCATTTAGAGACTCTCAAATTCCAACTTTTTCGAGCTTTGGCCCAGCCAAACGCTCTATACTCGCAAGGAATTGTCGGAAACACCAACACAACCGCACAACTCTTCGGTTACTGATGAGAATTTTATTTATACCGCAAGTGCACAACGTCAATGAACACGGGGCAAGTACGGGTCGAACACAAGGAGGGAGAGAAATTGTTTTTTTTTGTGATTTTCGATTAAGGAAAGAAAGAGAGAGAAATGGTTTGAGATTTTGGATTTTTAATTTTCTAAAGCAAGAACAACAAAAACAATCTAAGAATAAAGCAAATATGGATGAGAGTCCAGCGGGTGGGGGTTTAGCTATCGGGTTTTGTTTAGAGAAATCTGAAACTTATAATAAATCACATTAGTTATAAAGCATTACATGATAAATGACTTAACATAAACTCAAGTAATAAAAATATACTAATACGAAATTAAAATAATAACATCATTCTTCTTCTCGTCACCCTAAATCCGTCACCCCCACGCTTTGGAGAGAGTTAGAAACTCATGGATGGAGGGAAGGAGAAGGGGTCCTAGAGAAACTACGAAAGAAAACTAAAAACACAAAATAAACCAACAGAATTTTATAGCTAAAGAATGGAATAAAACAAGTTCCATTACAACATAGTTTCGGGGCTATTTATAGCCGATACAAGGGACCCAAGTATAAAATAGGAAAGTACACGCGTCAACACGCAACTAGACAAAAGCGCGACCCGAGGATCCAAAGGGGTGCGGCGATTTCGCCGCAATTTTTATGTAATGTGCGGCATTTTCGCCGACTTTCTGGCTCTGATTTGATCTGCATTTTTCCTGTGTGTTTATGGTATGTTTTAGCTGTCCTTTGCGCGTCCGGATTGATTTCTTGCCTTTTCGTTGAGCTCCGAATTAATTCCTTCATATATTTGGATATCTAAATTTGATTTTTCTTTAGAACTTCTCCAAAATAATATTTTGGTACTCGTAATTTGCAGTCGGATCCTCGGCATTTTGCAATTAAGTCCCTGACTACTTTTGTGCTTAAGTCCTTGGCCTTTTTGTAATTAGGTCTTTGAATGCTTTTATGCTTGGATGGACTTTAATTTGAACCCCGATAATGATAGAAATGAGTCTCTTGCACGCGTTTATACTCGAGATATGGGTAATTTGCATTCAGGTCCCTGTATTCTGTAAATAAGACTAAACAGATACCTTAGTAGCATTTATTGATATAAAATTAATCTAAACGAAAGACATATGATGCAATGTATGCAATGCATCAGTTACCCTCAGAGTAGGGAACTAGCGGAACAGCCCCCAAAACAAGCACACGCGGAAACTAAGGTTGCACAACCCTCACAAAATTCCAAGCCCCCAAACGTCCCAAGTTCCCACTCAAGAACACTGAAAGAAAAATGATGGCGGAACAATCTCTTATATATATATATATAAGGAATAGTCCCAAAGGGATTACAATAGATTTCTCGCTCACAAGTCTCTCTCACAGAAACTCTCTCACGTGCAAATCTGAACTCAAACTATGATGGGAATCCTATCTGATCCTGGATGATGATCCTATTCGATGATCTTGAACCTATGGGAGGCGTCCCCTTTTATAGTGCTCAAAGTCCTACTTTGTATCACAGTTGGATGCCACCCAATCCACCTTTCTTCGGTGGCAAGAGAATAGCTCCCTATTCTCCCCCATAACTTGGTAATAATCGTGGCTGAATTAGTCCTTTAGGAATCGTTCCCAAACTCTTCCTCTATCATGGATTAATTCCTACGAACATGCGCCACTTTGTCATAACCGAACCCTTCGGTTTAGGTTGGCTGGAAACGTGGGAGACATGTTGTATTTTGCTGGAATAACCTCTTCAAAACCGTCCCCCCAAGAATAGGAAGTTGCACAAGTGGGGTTTGACCCGTTCAAATCCCTTGCACTTCTCTCGTTCGGTTATGGACCTGTTCCACAACCGAATCCAATTTCTAAGGATGTGCATCTTCGGTTCCTATTTTCAAGGAATGCATGCACCATGATTTTTACTCATTCCAAACTGAATACCTACATGTAAGGAAGACATGCGCATATTGGGGCTGACCCATTCAGCCCACGCTTTCCTCTCTCCCTTCGGTTGGTGGACCAAGTCCATAACCGTCTCCTTCTCCACGAATGTAATCTTCCTCCTTTGACTTGGTCTCCACTCCTTTGTTGGGTTGCCCACGCCTTGCCTCGTCACCTATCTCGGTCCCTGCGTTGCCCATAGGTAGTCCTCGTCGGCCCGCACCTTCCACCACCAGTTGACCGGTGTTGACTCGTGTTGACTACGATCCTCACTTGGTCTACTTGTGTTGACTTGTTGTTGACTCCTGGTCTTTAGCCTCTCAAGTTCCTACGCCTCCTTCCTAAGCATTGCCCGCTCATGCCCGCCTCCATGGCACGCCTAAGTGTTGCCCGGGCATGCTCTCGCACTTCCCAAGTGCTATGCATGCGCCTCAGTTGTTGATGCCTTCTGACCTTTGCTTGGGTGTCGCCAGACTCCAAGCCTTGGTGCTTTTCCACGCCCCTCGTGCTCCAAGCCACCAACCGCACTATAGGCTTTAGAACATTCGCGCCTTCGCCTCGCTTACTCATGCTCGCGCCCCACGCGTGCGCATGTTGCCCAAGCATAGCTTCCTCGCGCCCGTGCTACTCGCACGTCCTTGGACTAGGCTTTTCACTCCATGTTCGTAGCCTCGGCTACTTGCCTTCTTGCACGCGCTTTGCCCTTGCCTGCCACTCAATTCCTCCTCCACGCTTCGCCTTGCGCGTGTGCGTGCCCGTGCACCTTGAATATCCTTGGTGCTTGCCCTGCAAACCCAGGGGAGTACTTGGGCTACCCCCGTTGCTTACCTCACGCGCTCGCGTTTGGCTCGCATTGTGTGCTTCTTGGTTCCTTGTGATGCTCCAAACTCACGAACCCAACCCGGTATGGTGCACCCTCGGGCATCCCCGATCTCAAGATGGTGACAACCACCATAGCACTCACAAAGTGCCACATGGCAGAGGGAACATTTGTGTCCATGTATTTTCTCAAAATGCAAGGATACCTTGAGAAGTTACAGGAGCTCTCTTCCCCGATGCCCAAGGTCAATTCGAAAGATTTGATTCTTGGCTCTCTAGCCCCGTCCTACAAGGACGTTATCATGCACTACCATGTACGTGAGAATGGGGTGAGTCTTGATGAGGTTCATAAAACTCTTAAAATGGCTGAAGTTGATATGGGCAAGGGCAGGGACAAGAATGTCCTAGCCATCCATGGTGGAAGTAGAATGATCGCCAAGAGTAAAGGCAAAGACATATTAACCAAAAAAACATCAATCAAGGGCAAGGGAGTAGGAGGTGCCCGTGGGAAGGCCTCAACGGAAATTCTTCGAAATCTCCAACTCCCAACGTAGAGTGTTTTCACTACGGTGAAAAATGACACATCCGCCCAAATTGCTCCAAGTAGAAGGAAGACCATGAAAATGGAGTTAATGAGAGCAAGAGCCCCAAAAAGGCCAAAGGTATGTTTGTTATTGAAATAAATTAAGCTACCTTTATCCATGTTTGGGTATTTGATACCGGATCTTGTGCTCACATAATTTCCAATGTTCAACAAAAGATAGGAAGGACCTCGCAAGAGGAGAGATGATTCTGAAGGTCAGAAATGGTGCAAGCGTCGCTGTGATTGCACAAGGCTCCGTGGATCTTCATTTATCTAATGGTCTAAGTTTAAAGAATGTCTATTATGTACCTTCGATTAGCAAGAATATTATATCCGTATCATGTTTAGATATGGATGACTTCATAATAAATAATTTAAATTCTTGCATGTCTTTATCGAAGAATGGAATTTTCTATGCAAATGCTTTCATAAGAAATGGACTTTATTTGCTTGAATTGAATAATAGCCGAATGTTAAACATCAATAACAAAAGACTTAAGACAACTCATGTGAATGATACAATCTTATGACACTATCGCTTTGGTCACATCAATGAAAAATTTATCAAGAAATTGCAGGAAGGTAACCTTCTTGGTCCGATTGATTTTAAATCATTAGAGACATGAGAATCTTGCCTTATGGGCAAAATGACCAAGTGACCTTTCAAGAAGAAAGGTCCAAGAGTAAGTGACTTGCTGGATTTGATACATTCTGATGTATGTGGTCCAATGAGTACAAGTGCAAGAGATGATTATAGGTACTTCATTATGTTCATGGAAGATATAGCTGTTACGGTTATATTTATCCAATGAGAAACAAAAGTGAATCCTTTGACAAGTTCAAAGAATTCAAGAATGAAGTAGAGAACCAATTCAATAAGAAGATCAAATCTTTACGAACCGATCGTGGAGGTGAGTACTTGAGTGTCGACTTCGACTTATTCCTAAATGAGTGTGGTGTTATACCACAACTCACTCCACCCGGTACACCTCAGTGGAATGGTGTGTCCGAACGGAGAAATAAGACGTTGCTCGACATGGTTCGATTAATGATGACTCAAGCTGAATTGCCACTTTACTTTTGGAGTTATGCACTACAGGTTGCGGCTTACACACTGAATAATGTTCCATCCAAATCCGTAGAAAAAACGTCGTATGAGCTTTGGAGTGGTAAAATACTAAAGCTCAAATTTGTCGTGAGGCCTACGTCAAAATATTGATGTCGACCAACCTTCAGCCAAAAGTGGATAAATACTTCTTTATAAGTTATCCTCGTGAGACAAGAGGATACTACTTTTGGCATAAAACCTCCAATCGAGTGATTGTCAAGAGGGATGTCGTATTCTTAGAGAATGAATTTCTTGAAAGAATACTCTAAAAGATGATGATATGAATGATGATATTCAAGTTCATGATGGCCAACCGAGGTTCCTTTGGTTTATGGGAGTATGAGAGAGCAACCCTCACAAGGAATTGTGAGTGAAACTCAATCATCCCACCTAGTGTTCATTCAAGAATTGAGCATGAACAAATTCCACAAGAAATTCAAAACTCACACATAGAACCAATAGAACTTAGAAGGTCAACGAGTGAGGGAAAGAAGCCCGATATATATTTGGGACTTCACGTGATCATGATACTTGATATTGATGATCCCTCGACCTTTCAAGAAGAAATGGAAAGAAAAGACTCCAAACTATAGTTTATAGCCATGGAATCCGAAAAACAATCCATGTATGACAATCAAGTATAGGACTTGGTTGACCTTCCTTAAGGAAAGAAAGTTGTTCAAAACAAATGAGTTTCTGAAAGGAAGATGGACATGGATGGGAACTTGACAACCTTCAAAGCAAGGCTTGTAGCAAAAGGTTTCACTCAAATTCAGGGATTTGACTTTGATGAAACTTTTTCACCAGTTGTCATGTTCAAATCTATTGGGATTATGATTGCTATTGTCATATTTCATGATTATGAATATGGCAAATGGATGTCAAAGCAACATTCATTAACGTGAACTTGGAGGAAGATGTGTACATGGTACAACCTCAAGGTTTTGAAGACCCAAGAATAGTGATAAAGTATGCAGGCTTAAACAATCCATTTATGGATTGAAGCAAGCATCAAGGAGTTGGACAAACACTTTGACAAAGAAGTTAAAAAGATTAACTCTGTCCAAAGCAAGGAATACCTTTGTATATACAAGAATGTCAGTGGGAGTCACGTAGTGTTTCTGATCTTGTATGTCGATGACATACTCCTCATGAGAAATCATATCCCTTGTTAGAGCAAACGAGAAGTTCATTGAAATCTACATTTTCAATGAAAGACATGGGTGAGGTTCAATACATCTTGGGAATCAAGATATATAGAGATAGACCTCGTAGACTCATTGGCCTATGTCAACGTCATACATTGACAATGTCTTAGAGAGGTTCAATATGAATAACTCCAAAAAGGACACTGTGACAATGAGTATGAGTATGCAACTCAAGAAGTTTTAACGTGCTATATCACGTAAAGACTTAGAATACATGAAAGACATTCCTTATGCTTCAGCAATATGATCGATCATGTACGCAATGACTTGCACAAGACCTGATGTCTCATATTCTCTAAGCGTGACAAGCCATCACCAATCCAACGAAGGTCCTGATCATTGGACTGCGGTCAAGAATATTTTGAGGTACCTTAACCTGACCAAAGATAAGTTTCTTGTTTATGTATTACAAAGGGAGCTTGTAGCCGAGGGCTACTCGGATGTGAGTTTCACGAGTGATCCAGACGATAGGAGATCTCAATCAGGATATGTCTTTATTCTGAATGGTGGAGCAGTGAGTTGGCGTAGCTAGAAACAGACTACAATGACTGACTCAACCACCGCTTCGGAAGTAATGGTTGTCGCTGAAACGAGCAAGGAAGGAGTGTGGATTAAGAAGTTCCTTGAAGAGCTTGGGGTAGTTTCCTTGAGTACGGGACCTATAGAGCTATTTTGTGACAATAGCACATATATTTTGCAAATCAAGGATCCTAAATCCCATCACAAGGTGAAGTACATGGATAACAAGTACTTTGTCACACGTGATTTCATCGATGAAGGCAAAATAAATTTATTACGGGTGGACACAAACAACAACACACCTGATCCATTCACCAAACCCTTATCTCAAGCCAAAGGCGAAATGCATTTTGAGTCCATGGGTTTGAAGAACCAAGTAGAGTGGCTTGATGAGTTAGATAAGAAGGTTACCCTAGTTATTATAGTTGTATACATTATATATGTATGTGAAAGAAGACTTTGATAACAAGTGGAAGATTGAAAGGAATGTGTGTTCTAAAAGCATTCTTTTATATGTCTTTTATTATGAATTGAATGTATAAACATTTTGTTCCTTGATTAATGTATTCGTCTTTTCGAAGAGTTAAGGAAAACATTGTTGGTCCTTAACCGTAGAGCTATAAAACATAATGGTTTACATAAATAAAAAGTAATTCACAATCATGGTGATTAACATGGGATATTAATTACTGAGATAAAATTGCAATGCTGGTTAAAGGATATTATAAATCTACAAATATTTTAACAACATGAGTATATGAAATGGGGAATATTTTCTTTCATATATTGAATAGACCTAATAAATGAAACATTTTGGAATTGTGTTTGTGTCATTAATGTTTTCATTATGTCTTTCATTCCTAAGATATGAGACCTATATCTTTTCATAAGGGTGCACATGGGTCGGGTTGGGTCGGGTTTGACCCTGAACCTGACAACCCAAAAGATACGGGTTTGTGAAAAACCCGAACGTGAACTAATTCGGGTTCATCCCAACCTGACCCAAACAATTTGGGTTGGGTTGGGTTGGGTCGGTTCGGGTTGGACCTGAATCAATAAAGCTTTGTCAAATTTTACCTAAACACCCAACATCAACATGAAATTTAAGAAACAAGAGCAACCAAATTTCACCTAAGAAAGCCTAACTTTAATACAAACAATAACAACAAAAATTCCCCTAAAGAAGAAACCAACAATGGATGAAGCAAATCGAATTAAGATACATTATGACTGAGGGGAGGAGTGGGTTGAGGAGCGAGAAGAGGGTTGAGGGGGAGGATGGGGCTGAGGCGCGGGTAGGATAGGCTGAGGGGCGTGGAGGGGCTAAGGGAGTGAGGGGGAGGAGGAGGAGCGTGAGGGAGAGGAGAGGTGAAATGTGTTTTTTGTTAGGTTAGGTGTAGATCTTCAAGGATGGACGGTCAGGATATATTGGGAAAAAATATAATAAAAAGATTCTTCGGGTTCGGGGTTGGTCAACCCGACCCCTCAATCCGAACCCGACCTAAAAATTCGGTTTTCAATTTTTTACAACCCGACCCAACCCGTATCCTTTCCCAACCCGACCAGTCGGGTTTGGGTTCAACCAGAGTTGTGTGCACCCCTATCTTTTCACATGAGAAATGTGTAATTTTATTATTATCAAAAGCTATCATTATGCATAGTGATAAATATATTAGTTGATTACACATAACTTGTGCTGTAAAGATGATATGTCAAAAGATTATCATTGTCTATCTTCATTTGAGTGATGATATTATTGGGCCCTTTGATAAAGCAAAATTATAATGTGCACAGTGTAACTTATGTATAGTTACATATTTATAATTAGCTTATGAGATCAAGAAAAAGAATATAAAATACAAAGATGACACATTCCTACTTTGTATAATATTCGTAATATCATGAGGTAAGGGATAGACACAAGTGATATATATTACATATCACTAAATGAATCGTTTTCCGTTCGAGTGAACAAAATGTCTTTGTTATTTGGGTAACTATAATGTGTAGCTAGATACCGTTTATAGTTTATGATATTAAATGTTTAATATAATGGCCAACATAGCTTAGATCTTCCTCTAGGTCACACCACAAAACTGGGAAACAAGAGATGTGATTTTATATGTTATATGATGTATTAAATTTCATGTGTTATGAAATAATATACATGTGGTAAAATAATAAAATCAATATGTCGTAATAACGACATGGTTAGAATAACAAATAAATTCGTATAAGATGTATATAAAATGGGGTATAATGTCTTGATATTATATATGATAATATATTACATGATATAATGTGATTCACAACATTATAACATATGAATTTGCAAAAACCCCAAACCCAAATTTTGTTGGATATTAATCCAAAATTTGGTAAAGTAAAGAACAATGGAAAATGGTACGACTGTTTACCCACGTTTTTGCATATAATAAGAGTTTTTTTGTTGATTAATGACTGGATTTAATCCACCTTGGTAAATGAAGATCTAATGGATATATTATAAGGATCTAATTAGTAATGAAGATCTGGAAGAGGCATTGAGGTACCCTAATCCCAAAATGGAGTTGAATATTTATGCCACAGTGAGCAATAAGAATAGTCCATACTCATCCCCTAACAACCAATGTGGTCCTTATAATCACTCATATGATACCCATGTGATCCACCACCTGATGATCACTTATATGATGCACCAAGTGATGTATTAAATGTTACCCACCCCCCGTGTGATGCCCTCCCTCTTGAGGTCGTACATTCTTCCCACCCACTATGTGATGCACCCCCTACTGATGTAGTGTTGCCCACCCGCTATGTGATGCACCCCCAACTGATCTAGAAGACAATAACCATATCACATTAGTGGTTCATGATACTAGGCATGTTCCTAGTGTTATTGGTAGTGTAGGAAATGATGTCGAACCCTTTGAACCCCAAGTTGGTGACCTACAAGGCAACACCTGCAATCCACAATCATGCCATTCTGAACCTAGCCAAGTAGAACTTACCCAGCTAGCATCAGACCTCCCACCACAAGCACGACAACCATGCATGGGTGAAATTCCAGTTAGGAATGAGGAGTCTAAGTTAAGTCAAGATTTTGCTAGTGATCCAGACTATGAGTTGTCTAATGAGGAAGAGGAAGAAACTGATGGTAATGATGGCGTATATTTTTTAAAGGATGTGTTCTAAAAGTTTTATTTTTATATATCAATTATTATGAATTGGATGTGCAAACATTTTGTTCCTTGTTTATGGTATTCATCGTTTGGAAGTGTTAAGGAAGAGACGCTTGGTCCTTAACCATAGAGCTCGAAAAGATAATGGTTTACAAAAATCAAAAGTTATTCACAATCATGGTAATTAACATGGAACATTAATCACTGAGATAAGATTGTCGTGTTGGTCATCGATTGTTGTAGCTCTACAAATAATTGACGACACAAGTATATAAAAGAGGAAAAGATTACTTTTATATATTGAATAGACTTGACAAGTAAAACATTATGGACTTGTGTTTCGTGTCATTAATTTTTTACTGTGTCTTGGATCTTAAGATATGAGACTTATATCTTTTCACTCAAGAAGTGCTTAATTTGATTATTGTCAAAAGTTATCAATGAGCACAATGATAAAGGCAATAGTTGGTTGAACATGACTTGTGTTGGAAAAGATAGCTAGTCAAATGATTATGAATTCCCCACTTAATTAAGTGATGATATTAGTGGGCCCCTTGGTAAAAGCAAAATTATAATGTAACTTGAGTTTTTTTTGCAAAGCAAAAGGGTGGTGCAACCTCGAATTTTATTGATTTGTGTAAACGGAACTACATACAAACCAACCCAACAAACACCCAAAGCATTCGAAACTTGCTGGGTACAAGCTCAGATTATTATCTAGCACATTACTATCACAAGTTCCACCGTCTACGACAATGTATTACAGCATGCCCCGCATTGCTTAGCTATTACTACTTTAAAGCTACACTAACGAAGGAGACCCATTGCTACCTCCATGTTGTCGCAAATGTCACCCTCTCATGCTTGTCTCCCTTTCCTTCCAGCATACCAAGCCCTTTTATCCGAATCACATCATTCACTTGCTGAATAATGGACTCCACTCGTTGTTCCACACCCTCCCAATGCTAACTTCAGCGTTAGTGCCCCATGCTTTGTAGGTGTAATCCATGTCTGAATCCTATAAATCTCCTCGAATGTAGCTGCAACCATGCGGCCCATATCTCCTCCCACCCTCTGGATTGCTTCCCATACAACCTGTACGAAGGGGAACTCCCAAAACAAGTGCTTTAACTCCTCGTAGGCATTCTTACATAGCGCACACGTTGACACCATGCATAGCTTTAGCCCCCTCCGTCTCATCATATCATGAGTAGGTAGCTTCCCATGAATTGTCCTCCATAATGTTAACGCATGCTTTGGGACAGCCCATTTGTACCACACCATTGTCCCCCACCTAACGACAGGTCGGTCCAGCTTGACCCACTTCCACGTATCTCTCAAGGTAAGTGTGCTTCGAGATGCCCCCATCCATGAGAGCTCGTCCTCCCCTCGGCCCACCTGGATGGTAGGCAGTGATTGATTCATTTTATATTAAACCGCAAGTGCACGGCCGCGTTGAAGCATTGGCAAATATGGGTCGATACACAGGAAGGTGTGTCAACTTTTGGTTTGTGCGAAGGCGAGTGGGAAAGAAAGGAGAGAAATGTTGGTTACACTAAACTACACTACAATGCAAAAAGGAAATGGAAGATAAGCAATAAAACTAAACCCCATAGGGGGTAGAGAAATAATGTGAATACAAAAGATGTGTGTGTGTGTGTGTGTGTGTGTGTGTTCGATTATGCTCAGCACGACATGTAGTGCATGAAATCATAAAACTAAATCCAACTTTGCCTCCACATGAATTCAGATAAGACTATATCGTTAAAACATACAAGACAATAATTGGAATGAAGCTAAATGAACTCATGTATAAAGACTAGACCCTACTATGCCTCGACATGAATTAAGATAACCCAATATCATTAAAACATACAAGACATTAACTAAGGTAAAGGCAACAACAGTACATAAACTACCAATTGTGTTTCCAATATTAATTTCATCCATATCCTAACCTTATCATTCCCCATAAAATAGGTCAACTAGTCAAAGCATAAGCTAAGCTTCGTTCAAGAGCATTAGCATATCAAAGATAAGAGTGAAAACCCATTAGATGGTTATGGAAATCATATAAAGCTCAAGGGATTAAGATAACACATACCTAATACACTACATTATCATATCACATATTTCTCCACCCCCAAATGGGGATGGAACTACTCACACATATTTAAACTAACTACTCTAACAAAATGAAGCATTATACTGAAATAAAAGTACACTAATCAAGCAAGAAATATTAAATAAGAATAAAACAAAACAAACAAGCAAGCATGCATATGAAAGGAAATGAAACTAAGAGAGAAACAACACAATTAAAGGAAAGAGCCGTGATAGACGGACGCGCGCGTCACGGACGCGCCTTACGTGGATCTGTACAGCTCAGATATTTTTCTTTGAGTCAGCGTCCAGTCAGCGAAATTTCTCTTCGCGCGTTTTGGTCTTTTTAAAAAACGCCGGTTCTTTAAGTTGAACGATTCATTTCCCAATACACAGATAAGACAGTGTGCAGACCCTAGGACATCGTGCAGTCTCATTATTCGTGCAGAGCCCACACTTATCATAATAAAATATTTGTTTTTAAGTTTTACGTTGGATCAACTTAATTTGTCTGGCTTACTTTATGTGTGTGTGCAGTTTACATTATGTGTTTGTCCTGTTTACGTTGTGTATGTCCGGAATAAGTGTATATTGCTGTACGGAATAAGTGTATTTGCTGTCCGGAATAAGTGTATTTGTTGTCCGGTTTAAGAATAAAGTGTGTCCAGAAACGGAACATAAAGTTTGTCCGGAATAAGTTGATTTGTTGTCCGGAATAAGTGTATTTGTTGTCCGGAATAAGTGTATTTGTAGTCCGGAATAAGTGTAGTTGTCCAGAATAAGAAGAAAGTGTGTCCAGAAACGGAACAGAAAGTTTGTCCGGAATAAGTGTATTTGTTGTCCGGTTTAAGAATAAAGTGTGTCCACAAACGGAACACAAAGTTTGTCCGGAATAAGTGGATTTGCTGTCCGGAATAAGTGTATTTGCTGTCCGGAATCGGAATAAGTGTATTTGCAGTCCGGAATAAGTGTATTTGCAGTCCGGAATAATATATGGCTTCATTATTGTCGGAATAAACGAATCAATATATGGAATGCAATAATATGATGTCAAAACATATTGTTGGAAAATATGGAATGCAGTCCGGAATATATGGAATGCTGCCGCCCCCTGCCACCCCCGCACAAACTCAACAAACCTCCCACTGTATATTTTACCCCACAAGAATTACGTTTAGGAAAAAAATAGCATCTCAGATTTCCTGTTTATGTAGAAAGTTTGTCCTGTTTATGTAGAAAGTTTGTCATGTTTTGTCCTGTTTATGTAGAAAGTTTGTCCTATTTTGTCCTGTTTATGTAGAAAGTTTGTCTTGTTTATGTAGAAAGTTTATCTTGTTTATGTAGAATGTTTGTCCAGTTTATGTAGAAAGTTTGTACTGTTTATGTACAAGGTTTGTCCTGTTTATGTAGAAAGTTTGTCCTGTTTATGTAGATTGTTTGTCCAGTTTATGTAGAAAGTTTGTCATGTTTATGTAGATACAATGAGAGCACAATGAGATATTGATGGTACATATTATTGATGGTAACTATTACACAATAAGATACAATGAGAGCACAAAGACAAACAAACAATACAAGCACAAACACAAACACAAACACACAAAAATTACAAAAATAATATATCTTCTCCCAGTAAATCACACACAAACAAACAATAAAAATACACACAAATTACAAAGATAATATATATTTTCCCAGTAAATCGGAAAGAAGATGTAAGACTTAAACATGATCGTCTCATTCACGCTGCTTACGTTGTGAAGAACCTTGGGAGTCGACATCAGACGATTCTTCGATGTAATATCTTACTCGAAATGGTGATTTATTACGGAGAGATGTACGACATAAACCGAACAGACGTAAGTCTTCACCACGGAGCGTTGTACCTCTCTCCGGAATAAATCACCATTTCGAGCAAGATATTATTTCGAAGAAGCGTCTGATGCCGACTCCCAGGGTTCTTCACAACGTAAGCAGCGTGAATGGGGCGGTCGATGACACTCTTTCTTTCTTCTTCCTTCTTTTTCTGTCATGGGCACTCCAACAATGCAGCAAAGATGTTGTGGTGCGAAGTCTTCACCACCGGATCGTCACATTCACGATGCTAATGCTGACAAGAACATCGGGAAGTCTTCGCACCGTCCCATTCACGCTGCTTACGTTGTGAAGAATCCTGAGAGTCGGCATCAGACGTTTCTTCGACATAATATCTTGCTAGAAATGGTGATTTATTCTGGAGAGAAAGAATGAAGAAGAAAGAAAGAGTGTCATCATATTTGTATTTGGGTGGAGAGAGAGAACGTGCTGAGTTGAAACGCATTTAATGTGATTTGAGTGGACATCAGGAAGAAAAAAACAAAAAAAACATTCATGCTTTGGCCACGTAAGGGCTGACATGGATATCCACGTAGAGCGCGTCCGTGACGCCCTGCGTTCAACAAACATTTCCCTAAAGGAAAGAGCAACATCTATTATTAACTCACTCAGTACAAGCAACCCTTCCTCCACCAGAGTTTTGCTTCAAGGCTTCACTCTTAGTAGGGAAGATGGCCACCAAAGAGGGAGATGTGTACAATGGAAGGTGAAGAGTTCTATTTATAAGCATGGAAAAAGCTAATCCGGGACAATCCCCCGATGTGGGACTAAACAAATACCAAAAATAGACTAAGAATACACTATTACACGTGCCCGCCAAAGATGAGCGGATCCGGAGACAAACAGACTGCCAATTGGCGGTCCATGACCGCTCTGGATCGGGCTCATTTTTGTTGTGGGCTTGTGTTGATGTATTTGTTGGTCTTGGATGCATCTACTTTGTTTATTGGAGCTCCGACCCGAATCGAATTGTCAAAATACTCCACATAGGGCAATCCCTACCACCCGTGTAACGGGAGTTCGGTCGGCGCATCCCAAGTCAGATGACTCGAAAGCAACAGGCACAAAGTCCCATCAGACCTACTTTCCCAATTGATAGGAGCCGTGCGAGAAGAGAGAACACCTACTCACTTATTTCTTATCTACACATGAACCAAACCCCTACACTTAATGTCTCACAACAAGATTAAAAGGGTCATTGACAACAACAAACTTCCTTAAATTAACAGACACAAATTATTGACAAAATAGGCTCAGGGTGGACTTCTTTAAATGTTTGAGCACTGAAACTCTATGATTACTCATCCCCAAGGGAAAACTGGGGAGCATCCTAACGACTCGATAATTCCTAAAGCCACTGTACTAGATATCCTAATGCATCAAGTTCAAGACAATTTTGGGAGCATTCTTTTTACTTTGCCTCTCAACGGTTTTGCACATGCTAAACACACACAAAACCCACAAAACATTTTCTTTCGCAAACACATGAAGATTTTGAAAGAAATGTGAAAAGTTTGAATCACTAGGCAAGCAAAAGAGGACAAGTCACCCAAGGATCATGGCAAATAGATATATCGATATTAAATGCAATACACTAACATGACCCTAATAATGCACACAAAAGAAAATAAAATCAAAGGAAAAAACTCAACTATGTATACACGTAAAACACCCCCCACACCTACTTCATGCATTGTCCTCAATGAATGTGAGCAAGATACTACATGGATTTATGCATGAAAAAGGAGAGATCTCACCAACATGAAGTACAAAGGGAAGTTCAAGGTCATGTTGATGGACACAAATCCGAATTCCCTCAAAACCTGTGAGATGCAAAGGAAGGGATACAAATACGTGAAAGAAATGAGGCCCAAATACTCAAGGGTTGGAGCCCACAACAATAGATGCTCACTGAAGGAGTCTTTTATTGTACTTTTTTTCTTTTTTTTATAGCTATGTACAAAAATGGGCTCCCATCTTCATATATCAAGGGACATCAAATGGGAACCCACCATCTCTCGAGCAAAAAATGCACATGCATGGGCTCGCGACATACAAATCAGAATTGCTTGACCACCTGATACCCTTATAAGCGTTGTGGTCGTTTTATGCCTCTTGAGAGTGAGCAAGATAGGAGGCATGAATGAGAGGTGAACCTCTATCAGGTTGAAGGGTATCAGGTGGTTGATTCTTAACCCACATGGGGTCCTCAGCAGATACAGAATGAAGATCATGTGGCTAGAGGCCATAAAAATGGTATCTTGTGGCTCAAAAGCCACATGATCGAGAGGTTGTGGCTAAAGGGCCACGTGATCAAAAGGATGTGGCTCAAGGGCCACAAGATCAGAAAAATGTGGCTCAAGGGCCACAAGATCAAAAGGAGGTGGCACTGAGGCCACATGATCAAAACATAAGGCACCTTCTTGTACCAGCCCAGGTGAAACATCTTCACCACCTTCCGGATCTTCATCGAACAATTATCTGAAGTACTTGAAGGTGCCCTCTACTTCAATTTCATCCAAACCCTGGATAAGGTTGACCCCAACAGGGTCATTGAAGGCACCTGGCTTCTTGCCGATGGTGAAGATGTTGAAATCAACGCATTGACTACCATAAGTCAATCGCATCAGGCCATTGTGACCAATTGATCATTGCATTGGAAGTTGCACGGAATGGTCGCCCCAGAATGACAGGAATTTGTCCAAGTGGGTTTGGCACAGGTTCAGTATCCAAGACAAAGAAGTCGACTGGATAAATGAACTCTCCCACTTTGATCAGCACATCTTCCACCACACCCCTCAATTTCTTCATAGACCTATAAGCCAATTGAAGAGTGGTTTTTGTTTGTTTGAGGTCTCCAAGACCGAGGTCGACGTAGACAAAATATGGCAGAATATTAACAGATGCACCAAGGTCTAATAAGGCTCGATGTATGGACACATCACCAATCACACAAGAGATAGTAGGACAGTCAGGGTCCTTGTACTTGACTTGCATGGGTTGTGCCAACAAAGAACTCACATTAGCTGCAAGAAAAGCTTTCTTTGGAACATGAGTTTTTCTCTTCTTGGTGCATAAGTCCTTGAGAACCTTGGCATAAGGTGACATTTGCTGAATCACCTCCAATAGAGGGATGTTCACCTTAACTTGCCGAAACATCTCAAACATCTTGTCATGCTGATCAGAGGTTTTCTTTTTAAGGCGCTCAGGGACCTCAGAATCAGGCTCCTTCCTGGAAGTATTGGTGCAAAGGAACATCAGAATTCTGGTCCAAAGAAGCATGAGTGGGGACCTCAGAATCTGATTCCTTTGACACAAAAGGAGACAAGGGGACCTCGGAGTTTGGCCTCATTGTCGAAGGAAATGTAGAAGGAACCTCAGGATCAGGCTCCTTCCTGGAAGTATTGGTGGAGGGAACCTCAGGATCCGGCTCCCTTCTAAGGAGTGAGCCTTGAAGCAAAAAACTCAAGGTGGAGAAGAATGCTACCTTCTTTAATATTTCTTGCTTGATTAGTGTAGTTTTATTTCAGTATAATGCTTCATTTTGTTAGAGTAGTTAGTTTAAATATGTGTGAGTAGTTCCATCCCCTTTGGGGGTGGAGTAGATGTATGTACATGTTATGTAGGTGGTATGAATGCTAGATTTTATTGTTTGTGAGAGATATTAGTATGCTTGCTTGAATTAATAAGAACTTTACTTGATGGTTTCTGCCATAGTTAGGTACACTCCATGCTCGTTATGTTCTTAATGACAACCTTGCATTGCTCATATTAATCACCTAGGTTAGTGTTGTAAATGATAGGTATTGCCATGAGGTACTTCTTATGCATAAACAAACACTAACCACACTTGAGCTTATAGTATGCATTCAACACCACACTTATTTCATGTGCACACACACACTCCACCCCTTAGGGGTTTCCATTCCTGTCTTTTTATCTTCTTCATTAGTTGTTTAGCTTAGTTGTTTAGTTATTTCATTTCAGCTTGCTTGTTTACTAGTTTAGATTAGTGTAGTGTAGTGTAATACATCTTTCTCTCCTTCTTTTACCTCTCACCTTCGAACAAACCAATTGTCGACACACCTCCCAGTGGACGACTCGTATTTGCCACCGTTTCAATGCGGCCGTGCACTTGCGGTTAATATAGAATGAACAATCAAGTTTTTGGCGCTCTCACCAGAACGAGCCCAACCTCGCATAAAAATGCTCGACTCGACTCTAAAAAACACACAACAGAAGGTGTACTCGGAGTAGGAGACTAAACGTAGAGAATAGATGAGGAGAGGACTCAGATGAGGAGGGAAGAATCCCTAGAGCTAGCGTGGGTAAAGGGTGAGGATAGAAGCCTAGTCTAGCAAACACGGCTCAAACAAGTTTAGGCTGGCTATGGGTCATTACAGCTAGACGAAGCCTAACTGCGAGGTCACACGGCCTCAACACGCCTCACCTCCCTACGACGAAGACCACAATGCCCAGCAAGTAAGCCAAGATCCGGAGATCTCGTCTCTCCTACTATCGACAAAGTGGGCAACACCGATCAGGCTATGACGGTCGTGACCGGATCACTCTCCTAATGCGCCCAAGTCCTAATGGCCAATGTCTACTTGCTTTTAGATTAAGGCTTTACTTGAGTGTGCTTTTTGGGGCTAAGGGAGGGGTGATGAAATCCCTACCTTATCTTTGAAGATTATAGGTGATGCCCCTTAAATATGTTTTGAACTCTTAGGCTAGCAAGCAACTCAGCAAACAAGCACTCACCTCACTCTTGTTTCGATGCAAACCTTACTCACAAATATATGTCCTAATGCGTGAATGAGTGTTAAGGAATGCGTACCTCGCTCTAGCAATCAACGACAAAAATTAAAACTAAGAGAAGACAAATAACATGCTCAAGTCATTACTAGATGACTAAACATAGCAAATGCCTAATGTTTTGCTTTGGATTTTAAGGCCAAGTTGATTAAAGGGGATTGAAATTAAATCTGGGAGCAAACTAGACATCACAACATCCAAAATAGGGCTCCCAGATAACGAAAATGAAGAACACAACCACCAGAATAAATATGGAAGCAAGAAGACCTCACAAGGCCGCCAATTGGCGATCTAAGACCGCTGATTGGCGGTCCCTTTTGATGGTTAGCTGCTCCAACTCCTCCAGTAGCCGCCCCGTGAACTCTAGGATCCCTGACACTAAGAAAAACTGGAAACAAAAAATTAAAAAACCACTCGAATCGTCCAAACCAAAGTTTGGACAGAGCACCTCCCCGAAAACGGCGCCAAAAACTTGATTGATTCGTTTTATATTAAACTGCAAGTGCACGGCCGCGTTCAAGTAGTGGCAAATATGGGTCTATCCACAGGAAGGTGTGTCAACTTTTGGTTTGTGCGAAGGCGAGTGGGAAAGAAAGGAGAGAAAAGTTAGTTACACTAAACTACACTACAATGCAAAAAGGAAATGGAAGATAAGCAATAAAACTAAACCCCATAGGGGGTAGAGAAATAATGTGAATATAAAAGATGTGTGTGTGTGTGTGTGTGTTCGATTATGCTCATCACAACATGTAGTGCATGAAATCATTAAACTAAATCTAACTTTGCCTCCACATGAATTAAGATAAGACTGTATCGTTAAAACATACAAGACAATAATTGGAATGAAGCTAAATGAACTCATGTATAAAGACTAAACCCTACTATGCCTCCACACGAATTAAGATAACCAATATCATTAAAACATACAAGACATTAACTAAGGTAAAGGCAACAACAGTACATACACTACTAATTGTGTTTCCAATATTAATTTCATCCATATCCTAACCTTATCATTGCCCATAAATAGGACAACTAATCAAAGCATAAGCTAAGCTTCGTTCAAGAGCATTAGTGATTGATCGTTTTATATTTAACCGCAAGTGCACGACCGCGTTGAAGCGGTGGCAAATACGGGTCGTCCACTGGGAGGTGTGTGGACACTTGGTTTGTGCGAAGGCGAGAGGTAAAGAAAGGGAAGAAATGTTGGTTACACTAAACTACACTAAGGTGCAAATGGAAATGGAAGAAAAGCAAGAAAACTAAACCCCAAAGGGGGTAGAGAAATAATATGAACATAAAGATGTGTGTGTGTGTGTGTTCATTAAGCTCCTCACAACATGTAGTGCACGAAATCATAAAAATACATCCAACTTTGCCTCCACATGAATTAAGATATGACTACATCATTAAAACATACAATACAATAATTGGAATGAGGCTACATGAACTCAAGTATAAAGACTATACCCTACTATGCCTCCACATGAATTAAGATAAGACTACATCATTAAAACATACAAGACATTCGCTAAGGTAAAGGCATCAAGAGCACATACACTACAAATTGTGTTTCCAATATGAACTTCATCTATATCCTAACCTTATCATTCCCCATAAAATAGGTCCACTAATCAAAGCATAAGTTAAGCTTCATTCAAGAGTATTAGCATATCAAAGATAAGAGTGAAAACCCATTAGATGGTTATGAAAATCATATAAAGCTCAAGGGATAAAGATAACACACACTTAATACACTACATGATTATATCACATATTTCTCCACCCCCTAAATGGGGATGGAACTACTCACTACTCATTACACTAACTATATTAACAAAAGAAAGCATAATACTGAAATGAAAGTTAACTAAGAAGGCAAGAAGCATTAAATAAACATAAAAGGAAAGGAAAGACTAAACAAACATGCACAAATTAAAAGACAAGATTAAAAGAAACTAGAAGAATTATTTTATTAACAAATGACTCACATTGAAGGTAGCATTCTTCTCCACCTTGAGTTTTTGCTTCAAGGCTCACTCCTTAGTAGAGAGAATGCCACCAAGCAATGGGTAATTACAATGGAAGGTGAAGAGTTCTATTTATAAGCATAGAAAAAGCTAATCGGGGACAATCCCCCGATGTGGGACTAAACCAATACAAAAAATAGCCTAAACACATAATAATACAAGTCCAGGAGAAAGCTTAGCGGATCTGGGGCTATATGGACAGCCAATTAGCGGTCCAAGACCGCCAATTGGCGGTCTATAAACTTCAGATCGAGTTGCTTTTGGTTGTGGGCTTTGCTTGATGGATTTGTTGGTCTTGGATGCATCTACTTGGTTTGTTGGAGCTCCGACCCGAATCGAATTGCCAAAATACTTCCCCATGATCGTGTGGAGTTTCCTGTTTTGCTCTTAGGTCCTTCGGTCTTACGATCAGGTCCTTCTCCATTGCATCTCAGTCCCTAGGTCTCATAATTAAGTCCTTTTTTCCTGCTTTTGGGTCCTGTCATGGCTCTTCTCTTCAAACCTATTTATTTCTGAAAACTAAACATAAAACTCGTCACGTAGCATTGCTTAGGTGTAAGATAATGGATATAAGATACAAATATGAGCATGAAATGATGTCAATCAAGTACCCCCACACCTAAGTTTTTGCTAGTCCCGAGCAAAACAAAGAAAGAGAAAAGCACATGAGAAACAAGAAATCCTAACTCACTTTCGTAGGAATCACGGTTTCACTTAGCACGTGCAACAAGCCGTTAAACCTCCTTGTTGCCAAGGAGGAGGAGTGTTGTCTGCTGAGGGTTTTCAGCGGATATATCCACAAAATCCAAACAAGATGCATTATTCAATCTAGACCTCGACTCGTTGGAAATATTTGTCGATCAATGGACGTGGCAATCCTACGGGCCGACTCTATATAGGTAATTAGTCCACACCTAGCCTAATAAACCATTCGTGCAAGTTAAATAAGGAATTAAGTGAAAAGACATGGACAACCTCAAGATCCTCAAGTGCTACAAAGTGTAAAGTCCATTAAGGTTCTTATTTCCATTACCATTTTTTTTCTTTTTGTTTCTTTTCATCAATTTTTTTCTTTTTCTTTTTATTAGTTGGAGCTTCATTCTCCCAGGGTCAGGTTTCGTGCATCATTGCCCATGAGGACTTACACTATCACGTACACCTTTCCCCAAATCTCCACATAGGGCAATCCCTACCACCCGTGTAACGGGAGTTCGGTCGGCGCATCCCAAGTCAGATGACTCGAAAGCACCAGGCACAAAGTCCCCTCAGACCTACTTTCCCGAGTGATAGGAGCCGTGCGAGAAGAGAGAACACCTACTCACTTATTTCTTATCTACACATGAACCAAAACCCCTACACTAATGTCTCACAACAGGATTTAGAGGGTCCTTGACTACAACAAACTTCCTTAAGTTAACAGACACAAATTATTGACTCACTAGGTTCATGGTGGACTTCTTTAAATGTTTGAGCACTGAAACCCTATGATTACTCACCCCCAAACGAAAACTGGGGTGCATCCTAACAACTCGATAAATCCTAAAGTCACTGTACTTGATATCCTAATGCATCAAGTTCAAGACAATTTTGGGAGCTTTTTTTTTACTTTGCCTCTCAACGGTTTTGCACATGCTAAACACACGCAAAACCCACAAAACATTTCCTTTCGCAAACACATGAAGATTTTGAAAGAAATGTGGAAATTTTAAAGCACTAGGGAAGCAAAAGAAGACAAGTCACCCAAGGATCATGGCAAGCAGATATATCGATATTAAATGCAGCACACTAACATGACCCTAAAAATGCAAACAAAAGAAAACAAAATCAAAAGACAAGACTCGACTATGTACACACGTAAAACAGCCCCCACACCTACTTCATGCATTGTCCTCAATGAATGTGAGCAAGATACTACATGGATTTATGCATGAAAAAGGAGAGATTTCACCAACATGAAGTCCAAAGGGAAGTTCAAGGTCATGTTGATGGACACAAACCCGAATTCCCTCAAAACCTGTGAGATGCTAAAGAAAGGATGCAAATACATGAAAGAAATGGAGCCCAAATACACAAGGGTTGGGGCTCACAACAATCGATGCTCACTGAAGGAGTCTTTTATTGTACTTTCTTTTCTTTTTGTTTCTTCTTTTTTTATTTTTATATAACTATGTACAAACATAAGTTCCCATCTTCATTTGTCAAAGACATCAAATGGGAACCTCAAGAGTGGGTCAATGCACTTGGAAAGGGAACATGACACCACGCGGGGCCAGAATACGCATGTGTGGGCCCCCTTCACAAAGAGCACCAAATGAAATGAGAGGTTCATGAATTGGACGCAAAGGCGTCTCATTCAAAGGATCAAACTGAAAGAGCTTGAACCTCTCGAGAGTTTGGGAAATAAGGGGTAACGGAAGAAGAATCTCTCCCGTTGCGGAACTGAAGTTATGATCATCAATCCAAACTCTCCAACCAACAGGCTGGTGGGTCGGAACGAGGTCAAGCACCTCATTATGCATGTCCAACTCACCAGGAGAACAGGAAGTGGGTCTCATACCCAAGGTATCCTCTAAGGAACTCCTAATACCCTCATGAGCAATGTAGTTGTTTGATGTTCCATCATTTCCAAGATGATCAGGAACAATAGTGAGAGGCAAACTCTCACCAGGTTGTTTGAAATTGAGGGGACTAGGGAGCTCTTGCTCCACCAGAGGTGAGTCCTTAGGAGGAACAACAATAAGATCATGTTGCTCAAGGGCCACGGGACAAGAAGATAAGGCACAATCCTGTGCCGACTCATAAAGAAGCTGGTCTAAGTTATTCTCAATTTGAATCGAATCCTCCACTAAGTGATTGTGAATTGAAACCCCAAGTCCCTCAGACTGACTAGGAGTTTGACTTTGAAAGATTGTGCTTTGAATTTGTGGATGTGGTGGTGGTTCAATTTCAGAAGATAAATCCTCATGTTGACAAGAAAGGTTACCATCCTCACGTTCATGGAATTGTCGTGTCATTTGACTCACTTGCATTTCCATATTTTGCAAGGAATTCAAGTGGGACTTCAATAAAGTTTGAGTGGTTTCCATGAACGTTTGGAGGGTTTGTTTTAAGGAATCAAATTTGGGGTCAACAGTGAGGTCCAAGTCAGAGCTTGGGAAATTTTGGGGTTGGGTGTTAATGGGCTGAGAATGAGTCCAATGATTTGAAGTGGGGTGTTGGTAGAATTCTGGGTATTCGGGAGGAGGATACGGGGGTGAAAATGAGATATAAGAATTTGGATAAGAATTGTCTCCCAACGAATCCATTACTCTCGGGTTGTACGCGGATCCGTAAAGGTCACATTGAGCATTTTGGGAAAAGGTATGCTCATACTCAGGCTCAGGGGGAACATAAGGACATTCCCCGATAACATGACCACTCAACCCACAACAGTCGCACGGTACGGCTACTGGACCACCGGTGCACTCATGTCGTCTACCATACGCATGAAAGAGGCCAAAGTTTCTTGTAATGTCTCAGTTTGTTGACCAGCATATGATCCGACATAACTAGATTGTGGTCTAGCAGTCGGTGCCTCTCTCATACTAGCCTAATATGAAGATTGCTCAGTCACACAATTGTGATCATCCCAACCATACGGGGTTTTAGTCTGAGCCACCCCAGGTTGCATGGGTCCGGAGTACCAGGGAGAATCGTCCTGGTCCCAACAATGATATGGATGGTCGCCCATGTAACCATCCATCTTAAGAAAAACTCTCGAGTCGACCACTCTCACCACCACGAGGCTAAGCTCGTAAAAAGTGCTCGACTCGACCCTAAAACGCTACCAGAGAGTGTAAAGGGGAGGAGACTAAAACGTAGAAGTAGGTGAGAAGAAGATGGCTCAGAGGAGAACGGAAGAATCCCTAAAGCTAGCGTAGGTGAAGGGATTAGGTAGAAGCCTAACTAGCAAGCACGGCTCAAACAATGTAAGGCAATGGGTCCTTAGGCTAGACGACGCCTAACTTCGAGTTCACTAGCCTCGACACGCCTCACCTCCCTACAACGAGGACCACAATGCCCAGCAAGTGATACCAGATCCAGAGATCTAGTACCTCCTACTATCGACAAGGTAGGCAACGCCGATAAGGCCATGGCGGTCTCAACTAGATTACTCTCCTAGTGTGTCCGAAATCCTAGGGCCAATGTCTACTTTCTTTTAGTTAAGGCATGATTAAGAGTGGTTTTTTAGGCCAAGGGAAGGGTGATGAAATCCCCCATCTTATCTTTTATGGGACAGCCCCTCCTTAGTAGCGTTTTGATCCTAGATCTAGCAATCAATCGCTCCAATCAAACGCTCTCTCACTCTTGTCCCGATGCACCTTACTAACTAATGCATGATCGAAACATGCATGAATGAGAGATTTGGGTGCACGTACCTCACGCCAGCAATCAACAACAAAATGTAAAGAAAAGAAAAGACAAATGCATGCAAGTTCTACACATGATGCATGACCTAGATGGCAATGAGTCTAATCTTTTGCTTTGAGTTTTATGGTCCAAGTTGATTAATGGGGGAGTGATTAATGATCTGGGAGCAAAAGCGAAGTCACAGCATGCAAAATAGGGCTCCCAGATAACACAAATTGCAACACTAACTACTAGAAAAAAATTGGAAGTAGGAAGCCCTTACGAGGCCGCCAATTGGCGGTCTCCAACCGCTGATTGGCGGTCCTTTTGAAGCTTCTGGTCCTCCAACTTGTCCAGTAGCCTCCCCTTGATCCGATGGTTCCCTGAAACTAAGCAAACTGGAAACATAAAATCAAAAACCCCTCGAATCGTCCAAACCAACGTCTGGACAGAGCACCTCCCCGGCAACGGCGCCAAAAACTTGATTGATCGTTTTATATTTAACCGCAAGTGCACGTCCGCGTTGAAGCGGTGGCAAATACGGGTCGTCCACTGGGAGGTGTGTCGACACTTGGTTTGTGCGAAGGCGAGAGGTAAAGAAATGGAAGAAAGGTTGGTTACACTAAACTACACTAAGGTGCAAATGGAAATGGAAGAAAAGCAAGAAAACTAAACCCCAAAGGGGGTAGAGAAATAATGTGAACATAAAGAAATGTGTGTGTGTTCATTAAGCTCCTCACAACATGTAGTGCATGAAATCATAAAACTACATCCAACTTTGCCTCCACATGAATTAAGATATGACTACATCATTAAAACATACAAGACAATAATTGGAATGAAGCTACATGAACTCGAGTATAAATACTATACCTTACTTTGCCTCCACATGAATCAAGATAAGACTACATCATTAAAACATACAAGACATTAGCTAAGGTAAAGGCAACAAGAGCACATACACTACAAATTGTGTTTCCATTATTAACTTCATCCATATCCTAACCTTATCATTCCCCATAAAATAGGTCCACTAATCAAAGCATAAGCTAAGCTTCATTCAAGAGCATTATCATATCAAAGATAAGAGTGAAAACCCATTAGATGGTTATGGAAATCATATAAAGCTCAAGGGATAAAGATAGCACACACTTAATACACTACATGATTATATCACATATTTCTCCACCCCCCAAATGGGGATGAAACTACTCACTACTCATTACACTAACTAAATTAACAAAAGAAAGCATAATACTGAAATGAAAGTTAACTAAGAAGGCAAGAAGCATTAAAGAAACATAAAAGGAAAGGAAAGACTAAACAAACATGCACAAATTAAAAGACAAAATTAAAAGAAACTAGAAGAATTATTTTACTAACAAATGACTCACATTGAAGGTAACATTCTTCTCCACCTTGAGTTTTTGCTTCAAGGCTCACTCCTTAGTAGAGAGAATGCCACCAAGCAATGGGTAATTACAATGGAAGGTGAAGAGTTCTATTTATAAGCATAGAAAAAACTAATCGGAGACAATACCCCGATGTGGGACTAAACCAATACCAAAAATAGCCTAAACACATAATAATACAAGTCCAGGAGAAAGCTTAGCGGATCTGGGGCTATAAGGACCGCCAATTAGCGGTCCAAGACCGTCAATTGGCGGTCTATAAACTTCAAATCAAGTTGCTTTTGGTTGTGGGCTTTGCTTGATGTATTTGTTGGTCTTGGATGCATCTTCTTGGTTTGTTGGAGCTCCGACCCGAATCGAATTGCCAAAATACTCCCCACGATGGTGTGGAGTTTCATGTTTTGCTCTTAGGTCCTTCGGTCTTACGATCAGGTCCTTATCCATTGCATCTCAGTCCCTAGGTCTCACAATTAAGTATTTTTTTCCTGCTTTTGGGTCCTGTCATGGCTCTTCTCTTCAAACCTATTTATTCCTGAAAACTAAACATAAAACTTGTCACGTAGCATTGCTTAGGTGTAAGATAATGGATGTAAGATACAAATATGAGCATGAAATGATGTCAATCAAATATCATTAAAACATACAAGACATTAACTAAGGTAAAGGCAACAACAGTACATACACTACCAATTGTGTTTCCAATATTAATTTCATCCATATCCTAACCTTATCATTCCCCATAAAATAGGTCAACTAATCAAAGCATAAGCTAAGCTTCATTCAAGAGCATTAGCATATCAAAGATAAGAGTGAAAACCCATTAGATCGTTATGGAAATCATATAAAGCTCAAGGGATTAAGATAACACACACTTAATACACTACATTATCATATCACATATTTCTCCACCCCCCAAATGGGGATGGAACTACTCACACATATTTAAACTGACTACTCTAACAAAATGAAGCATTATACTAAAATGAAACTACACTAATCAAGCAAGAAATATTAAAGAAGCATAAAACAAAACAAACAAGCAAGCATGCATATGAAAGGAAATGAAACTAAGAGAGAAACAACACAATTAAAGGAAAAACATCTATTATTAACTCACTCAATACAAGCAACCCTTCCTCCACCAGAGTTTTGCTTCAAGGCTTCACTCTTAGTAGGGAAGATGGCCACCAAAGAGGGAGATGTGTACAATGGAAGGTGAAGAGTTCTATTTATAAGCATGGAAAAAGCTAATCCGGGACAATCCCCTGATGTGGGACTAAACAAATACCAAAAATAGACTAAGAATACACTATTACACGTGCCCGCCAAAGATGAGCGGATCCGGAGACAAACAGACTGCCAATTGGCGGTCCATGACCGCTCTGGATCGGGCTCATTTTTGTTGTGGGCTTGTGTTGATGTATTTGTTGGTCTTGGATGCATCTACTTCGTTTATTGGAATTCCGACCCGAATCGAATTGTCAAAATACTCCCCATGATGGTGTGGAGTTTTCTGTTTTGCTCTTAGGACCTTCGGTCTTACGTTCAGGTCCTTCTCCCTTGCATCTCAGTCCCCAAGTCTCACAATTAAGTCATTTTTCCTGCTTTTGGGTCCTTTCATGTCTCTTCTCTTCAAACCTCTTTATTTCTGAAATTCAAACATAAAACTCGTCACGTAGCATTGCTTAGGCGTAAGATAATGGATATAAGATACAAATATAAGCCTGAAATGTTGTCAATCAGGCAGCCGGGCCCAAAGTTGTGTGAGAGCTCGAGAGCATAGTGGAGGCACTCTCCACCTACCATCTTCGAGGAAGTAGGACACGGTAATATTATGTCGGACCCCTAGATCATACCTCATTCTCTCCCCCTCTGGCAAGGTTAGAATTGGCGGACCGCACCAAGGATCCTCCAAGAACTTCACCCTCCGCCCATCACCTAGTCTGAAAATCATTTTCTCTCTCGCCATATTCCGAACTCTCATGAGACCTCGCCATGCCCAAGAGCAATTTGCTGGAGGCCGCATTATCCATATGGTCTTCCTCGTCAGATACTTACTCCATAAGCAAGAGACCCAAAGGGATGTATCATGTGACGCAATGATCCAAAATAAGCGTAGAAGGCCAGCATCGTTCCAATCCACCAATCGATGCAAATCGAGGCCTCCTTCCCGCCTCGGAGTGCATATGTCCTGCCACGAGACAGCAGCCAACCACTTCGTTCCCCCCCAAACAAAGTGCATCATCAATCTTTCTATTTCGTAAATCACACTCCGTGGTTCGAGAAATGCCGAAATCTAATAAATGCTAAAGGACGTAAGCACACTACGCACTAGCTCCACTCGCCCCGCCATGGAGAGGAGCTTGCCCTTCCATGAGCTCAGCCTCCCCCGTACCTTGTCCAGGAGTGCTTTACAATGCGTCTTCGCAAACCTCAATGAAAAAAGTGGCAACCCAAGATATGTCACCAGGAAGGTGCTCCACTGCATTCGAAGATGGCTGCAAATCCACTCCCCGTCCGGTGTGCTCCCTCCCACGAAAACTTGGCTCTTAGAGTTGTTTAGTTGCAGCCCCGAGTATCGTGAGAACTCATCCAGCACCTCTTTTAGCGCACGGGCATCAGCTTTTGTGGCACTCGTGAAAACCATTACGTCATCAGCAAACATCAAGTGCGAGACCGAGATCAAACCACATTTAGCCCAGCACTTCCTTGCAAAGCACAAAGAGGTATGGGGCTAATGGGTCACCTTGTCGGAGACCATTGGAGGCCACGAAGGGCCTCGAATAGGCACCATTTACATTCACCATGAAGGAGGCCTTCACGTACGCCCCCACCAGCTTCCTCCTTTTGTCATTGAAACCGAGCCTACATAGCACCTCATCCAGAAATCTCCATGACACCGTGTCGTACGCCTTCCTCAAATCAATATTGACAACCACGCGTCCCGGGCCTTTTTCAGAATGCAAGTTGTGACATAATTCGTGGGCCAGCAAAACATTGTCCTCAATCGGTCGCCCTCGGATGAAAGCACTTTGGTTCTCACTCACAAGCTTGGGCAGCACCTCCTTCAACCTATTCTCAAGAATCTTTGAGATATAGCGATACACCCCACAAGGAAATCGGTCGGTAGTCATCAATCGTAGTTGGGCCTCTCTTCTTTGGAATCAATGTAATCGCCATATAATTGTTCATAGCAACACCCAAGGTGTGCACGGCTGAGGGAGCGGCTAGACTGATTTGGTTGAGGAGTTTACCCTCGCAAAAGAAAGAAGCAACAACCTTAAGAAGATCGTTCTTAATAATCTCCCAAGCCACCTTGAGAAACTTTGCATTAAAGTCGTCGGTCCCGGTGCTTTGTCATTATTGGATTGCAAAACCATGAATTCCAGCTCAGCCATGGTCACCGGATGTATGAGCAGCCCAGCCTCCATAGTTTCTAACTTAGGAAGATCAATATCATCCGTAATGTTACCCCCTGCACATTAGAAGCAAATAAGTTAGCAAACCGGCGACGTATCGCCTCACGAATATGATCCTCGTCCTCGATCGTCTCTTCGCCCTCAACTATCCTACGCACTGTGTTGGTGGCTCTCCTCACCCTAAGAGAAGCATGGAAGAACCTCGAGTTAGAGTCACCTTCCATCAACCATTTCACCCTAGATTTTTGTCGAATGATCGACTCATCAATCCCCAATTGGTGGGATAGCTTATCCACCGCCTCGCTCTCCTTCCTTCTCAGTCCCTCCTCATCCGGAAGGCGTTCCATCTCCATCCGAATCTGCTGTAGCTCATTCCTTGCCTCATTAAGACGCTCGGTTATATTACCAAACACCTCATCACTCCACATCTTAAGTGCCCTCTTAGCAACCTCCAACTTCCCCACCACCCCATACATTTGGGTACCTACAATGTATGTCGACCACGCCTCCTTTACCACCCCAAAAACTGGTCATGCCCAGCCCAAACATTCACGAACCAGAACATCTTCTTCTTCCGCACACCATGAGGCTCGAGATCCACCATCAAGGAACAGTGGTCGCTGATCTCTTTACCCTCCACATAACAAATTGCATCCGCGAAGCATCCGAACCACACCTGGGAGCAAAGGGCTTGATAATTCCGTGTCTCTATCCATTTTGGCCCATGCGTCGAATTCGACCATGTGAACTCGCCTCCTGTTGTTTGTACCTCAACCAAACTACTTGTGTCAATCCAATGGTTAAACTCCGCCATTGCCACCGCATTTAACCCACCACCTCCACACTTCTCCCATACACTCCTAATACAATTGAAATCCCCCAAGACCATCCATGCTACCTCAGCAGCAGGTTTGCACCCACGCAAGGCCTCCCAAAGTGTTCTCCTTGTAACATAGTTGTTATCCCCATACACAAAGCTAATCGCGACTTGCTGACCTGTGGCCCGAATTATACCCTCCATGTGAACCAGCTGATCCGTCTCCCGGGTCTTCTGAAGTTGATATTACGAATCCTTCCACAATACAAGGATCCTCCATGAATTTACCACCTCACTATTTGACTCCCAATTGTCTTGCCATATAGATTTAACAAAGCCTCTTCTTCTTCACTTTGTGCTCAATAATACAAGTCAAATCTGCTCTCTCCCGGTGAATTTTATCTCGGATCATGTACGAGCGCCCCCGGGCATTTGCACCACGTACATTCCAGCAAAGGCACTTCATGGATGTGAGGTTGGGGAGCGAACTCCCTTTTTCCCTCGATTACTTTTCCTTTTCTTTGCCACATCCACCACTCTCACATGCCTGAATGAGTAAGGAGGTGTAGCTTCCTCGAGGATGAGCTGTGAGGGTCCCCTCATACGTTCTTGACTACCCTTACTAGTCAGCAAATTACTCTCGTCCTCCCCCTCCATCTCCGCAAGTAGGTGGAACTGATTTGGTGAGTGCGCCTCTTCTTCCATCCTCAAGACACCCCCATGCAACCCATGCACCATCGCCTTACGTCAATTTCCTTCACTCTCGTGTGCATGCTCCCCCATAGGCTGATGGAGTCCACCCTTCTGCACCCATTCACTCCGTATCTCTCATTCTTCAAGCTGCAAGACACCACTCCTTTGCAGCCCATGCAAACCCTCTAGCTCCCCACGTGAACCACTCTTATTTGGTGCACCTACACCTACTTCCTCCACTAAGCTTTGCCCATATTCCTCTTCCACACGTGACACAAGAAGGACTCCCTTGCATGGAGAGGCCTTTTTGCTATTCTCAGCCCTACACATAGCTTCCTCCACTAAGCTTTTCCCACTTTCCTCTTCTGCACCCAACAAGGAATGTACTCCCTTTGAAGATGAGGCCTCTTGATTACCCTTGCTACTGATGCCTCTTTGATAATGTAACTTGAGTTAAGTTGCATAGTTATAATTAGCTTAAAGAGTTCAAGAAATGAATATAATACAAAGATGACAAATTTCTACTTTGTATATATTCTTAATATCATGAGGCAAGTGATTGACATCATTTCATGCTTATATTTGTATCTTATATCCATTATCTTTCACCTAAACAATGCTATGTTACGAGTTTTATGTTTAGTTTTCAGGAATAAAGAGGTTTGAAGAGATGAAGCATAAAAGGACCTAAAAGCTGGAAAAAAGGAATGAATTGTGAGATCTGGGGACCAAGATGCAAGGAAGAAGGACCTGATTGCAAGACAGAAGGACCTAAGAGCAAAACAAAATACTCCACACCATCATGGGGAGTATTTTACCAATTCGATTCGGGTCGGAGCTCCAACAAGTCAAGTAGCCGCATCAAAGACCACCAACTACACTAAGCAAAGCCCAGTATAAATTCCAGATGGATCCGGATCCTGTAGACCGCTAATTGGCGGTCCAGAGAGCCCCGAATCCGCTTAGCATTTTGTGGCATGTGTATTAGAGTGTGTTTATCCTATTTCTGGTGTTGTTTTAGTCCCACATCGGGGAATTGTCCTCGATTAGCTTTTTCCATGCCTATAAATAGAACTCTTCACCTTCTATTGTAATCACTCCATGCTTGTGGCCATTCTCCCTAATTGAAGTGAAGGCCTTGAAGCAAGAAACTCAATGGGGGAGATGCTACTGGTATTGTGAGTCTTCAATCAATAAAATTTCCTTAGTTTTGTGCTTCTTTTATTGTTGGTGCATGTTTTAGTTTAATTGTCTTTTATTAAATCTAGCTTAGTTAATATGTTTTCTTATCTTAGTGTAATGTGTAGTGAGTAAAACCACTCCCCTTTTGGGGGGTGGAGATGATTATCATATATGCAATTAAGGAAATGGGGATGTTTATTTTGAAATGTGTTGATTAATATGAATGCATGCTTGCTTGTTAGAATAGAACACTTCACTAGATGGGTTTTGCCACAAGTTTTAAGACACCTCCCATGCTTGTTTAGTTTCTTAAATAACCACCTTTTGTTTATGAATGTTAATCAAAGTAGGTTAGTGATTTAATTGATGGGTTTTGCCATGATAAGTAGACGCCTCCCATACATGCAAACACTACCTCCAGTTATGCCTATAGGAAGATATTCTTGCCTCCTTATTGTGTATGTGTAGTCACTCCACCCCCTAAGGGGTCTCTCTCTCTTACTGATTTCTCCATAGTATCAAGTTTCTCTAGCTTAGTTGAAGTATTCGTTTGTTTTGTTTCCTTCGCATTTTCTTCTTCGTGTTAGCATAGTTTAGATTAGCATAAACAACTTTCTTCCTTCTTTTTGTGCCACTTGATTTCTGATAAACAAGAGGCTCCTCACCTCTCTGAGGACGACCCATACTTTCCACCGCTTCATCGCGGCCGTGCACTTGCGGTTTTAATTAAAACGTTCAACAAGTTTTTGGCGTCGTTGCCGGCGAGGTGCCAGTCCAGACTCTTGTTTGGACGATTCGAGTGGATTTAATTTGTGTTGTGTAGTTTTTCCTTGTTTCAGGAGACTTGGAGTCATCAGGAGGAACGCCTGGAGAAGTTTTGAGTGAATCTGACCATTTAAGACCGCCAATCAGCGGCCTGAGACCGCCAATTGGTGGTCGGGTAAGCTCGGTTTTGTCTCGTATTTCTTTGGTTGGTTTTCATAATTGATGTAGTGATCTGGGATTTAATTTGGCATGTTTTGACTTATAGTTTGTTCCCAGATCCATAATCAACCTCCTTTAAGCAACTTGGACCCTAAAACTCAAAGCAAAAGATTAGGCATTCTTGTTGTTTAGGTCATGCATCATGTATGTGACTTAGGCATTTAGATTGTCTTTTATCTTAGCTTTATTTTCTGTTGCTGAGAGCTGGCGTGAGGTACGCACCTTCTAATCTCATTCATCCATTTCGTATGAACATGCATTAGTTAGTAGGAAGTGCATTGAAACAAGTGTGAGTTGAGCGTTTTGTTTGGAGAGTTGATTGCTAGATTAGGACTCCAAAACGCTACTAAGGAGGGGCTGTCCCATAAAAGATAAGGTGGGGGATTTCATCACCCTTTCCTTCGCCCCAAAAACCACACTAATCAAGAGCCTAATTTTAAAATCAAGTAGACATTGACCCTAAGGATTTCGGGCGCATTAGGAGAGTGATCCGGTCCCGACCGTCATGACCTGATCGGCGTTGCCCACTTTGTCGATAGTAGGAGAGACGAGATCCCCAGATCTTGGATCACTTGCTGGGCTTTGTGGTCCTCGTTGTAGGGAGGTGAGGCGTGTTGAGGCCGTGTGACCTCGCAGTTAGGCGTCGTCTAGCTGTAAGGACCTATAGCGACCTTAGGATTGCTTGAGCCCTATTTGCTTGTGTGCTTCTACCTGTACCCATCCGCCGTAGCATAAGGACTTCTTCCCTTCTCTCCTGAGTCATTCTTTCTCTCCTGTGTTCCTCTGTCTTCTCCTCTATGCACATTCTTTGTTAAAAAAAAGAAAAAAAAAGTTTTGTTTTGTGTGTGTGCACCTTTGTGCATGCTTTCGTGGGCACGAGACGAGAGTGCTCGTTTGACGAGACGTGTTGTCAACCCTGCTTCGGTAGTCGACTTCTCGACGCCTTCCTCCTCTCGTGTCGCACGCAATCCGGGTTCAATGGCTGCTAATTTCCGTGAGGAGGAGCAGTTGCTGGACCCACCTGCTCCACCTGTTCTTCCTGTTGTCGTTCTCATACCTCTTCGTGATCGATGCTACCCGAGCCGTACCGCTCTACCCTCATGCATCGTATTACCAGAGGCTAATGGGAACCATTTTGAGGTTAACCTCAGTTTATTTCCACGCTCCCTCATTTCACTGGGAAAGGTGACCCCTATATCTTTCTCAGGGAATTTGAGGAGGTCTGTGCTATGTTCAAACTGCAACAACTTAGCACAGACTCCATTCATCTTAGGCTTGTCCCCTTTGCGCTTAAGGATGACGCCAAGAAGTGGTTGTATAGCAACCAGGCGAATGCCTTCAGGACTTGGGATGAGTTTCAGTTTGCATTCCTCAAAAAGTATTTTCCAAATCATCGGACTCAAAAATTGAGGAACGAAATCAATTCGTTCTATCAACATGAGACCGAATCATTTCATGCATACTTAGAGAGGTTCAAGGAGCTACTCTCCTCATGCCCTCACCATGGCATTGACTTGTGGCGCATGTGTCAGATTATCTACGAGGGTCTTCACATTCCATTTAGAATGCTCCTTGAGTCCATGTGTCAAGGAGAGTTCTTGGGAAAGGATGAAAGGGAGGCATGGGCTTTCCTAGAAGACCTCGCCGAGAAAACAATGCAATGGGAGAGTGTGAGGGAACCACCTGCATCATCTAGCATAGGAGCGAGGATCGCGAATGCAAACTCGACTAGATCGGGTTCCGCATTTGCTGTCGATTCCACTACGGCCACCGAGGCGCGCATGGCGGCCTTAATGCGCCATATGGATTCGATTAAGCTCCAAAACCAGCACGATGTTTCTCATGTGTCTGCATCTGGTTCACCACCATGTCATTTATGTGGTAGGATAGGTCATGTAGAGAGCGAGTGTGTGTCTATTCCTCCAGAGATGGAGCCTGTCAACGCCATCTATGACAGAGCTAGGATTGACCCATACTCATCATCATATAACCCTGGATGGAGGAACCACCCTAACTTTTCATGGAACAATAACAATACCCCAGGTGGTCCTTCAAACTTTTCTCGACCACCCAACCGACCACACTACCCTCCCATGCATTCGCAGTCTCATCATCCACCCCAAAGTCAGAACACCAACCCACCGGGTTTCCCAAATTCAAACAACTTGGAAACCCGGTTTAATTCGCTTGAGAACTTAACTCGTGGACTTGAGAACTCTGTAAAAAACTTTATGTCGTCCACGAGTCAAGTTCTCACTTCAAATCAGCAGACCATCAAATCTCTCGAGCTTCAGATGGGTCAGTTGACTCAGTCTGTACATGAGAGAGAGAGAGAGAGAGAGGGGGAGCCTGCCTAGCCAACCTGTGGCTAACCCCCGTGCTCAACAGCACTCGAACATGCAAAATGCAAGTTCAAGACCACAGGGGGGCAAGTGAACTACGTGGAAGAACTTGTGGACCATGTTAATGCCATTGTGACCCTGAGAAATGGGAAGCAGGTCAACAACCACGTTTCATTGCTAGAAAATCCATCTGTGCCATCCCCTTGTGGGAATGATGGTGAGGAAGAGGCCGAAGGTGAGAGTAATACACCAAAGCCTCCTTCTCCGGCTCCGCCCAAGACATATCTACCAAAAGCTCCTTATCCTAGTAGGTTGTCTAAGAAACAGAGTGACAATGTGGATAAAATGATGGAGATATTTAAGAAATTGAATGTCAACATTCCTTTGTTAGACATGATTCAACAAATACCTCCATATGCAAAATTCCTGAAGGATCTCTGTACAACTAAGAGGAAAACCAATGTCCCTAGCAAAGCCTTTTTGGCGGCTAATGTGAGTTCGATCATCTCGAACCCAACATACATAAATTTGAAGGACCCGGGCAGTCCAACAATTTCATGTATCATTGGGGACTCTCGCAATAACAATGTTTTGCTAGATCTAGGGTCGGCGGTAAACCTCTTACCTGCTTCTGTGTATCAACGATTAAGCCTAGGCACTCTCAAGCCTACGAAAACAACTTTGCAGTTGGCTGATCGTTCGATCAAAGTCCCATTGGGGGTCATTGAAGATGTCCTAATCAAGGTCGGCGATTTCATATTTTTTGTTGACTTCGTCGTCCTTGAGACCGACCCAATTAAGACTACCCACTCTCAGATTCCATTGATTTTGGGTAGACCTTTTTTTGCGACGTCAAATGCCTTGATCAATTGTGGTACGAGACTCATGAAATTGTCGTTCGGGAATTTGACCGCGACATTCCATGTGTTCAATATGTCTAGACAACCGGCATCTTTCGAAGACCCCATGGAAGTCAATCTTATCCGGGATTTGGAAGAAGAATTGGAAGAAGAGTACCCCCTGATTCATGAGAATTTAAATGATCACTTCATGGATGACTTCGATCATGAAGAGGACGGGGGTGAGTTGAGCAATGATGTGCATGTTGTTCAGTACATGCGAGCTCCTCCTATCTTACATCTCGAGCTAGATATCACGCCTCGCCTTGAGGAGCCACGCACGCCTGAGCTAAAAGAACTCCCCAAGGAATTGAAACACGTTTTTCTTGGTCCCAATAGGTCATTTCCGGTGATTATTTCATCGACGTTGACTGGTGATCAGGAAGAGCGCCTGATTCAAGTCCTAAAGGAGCACGAATCAGCCATTGGGTGGTCCTTGAGGGACATCAAAGGGATAAGTCCCGACGTCGTGCAGCACCACATCTTTATGGAGGATGAGGCACGACCACGTCGCGACCCACAGAGGCGTTTAAATCCAGCCATGACAGAAGTAGTTAAGAAAGAGATCATCAAATGTTTAGATCATGGCATCATTTTTCCCATTTCGGACAGTACTTGGGTAAGTCCTGTCTAGGTTGTGCCCAAGAAGTCGGGTATCACTATTGTCCAGAATGACAACAATGAGCTTGTACCCACACGACTTCAAACTGGGTGGCGAGTTTGTATTGACTATAGGAAGTTGAACGTGGTCACGCGTAAGGACCACTTCCCTCTACCTTTCATCGACCAGATGTTGGAGAGACTCGCCGGGCACGCTTATTACTATTTCCTTGATGGTTATTCAGGGTACAATCAAATCCCAGTCGCACCCGAAGACCAGGAGAAAACCACGTTCACTTGTCCTTTTGGGACGTTTGCTTATAGACGGATGCCTTTTGGACTATGCAATGCACCTGCAACATTCCAACGTTGCATGTTAAGTATCTTTTCCGATATGGTTGAGAACTTCCTTGAGATCTTCATGGATGATTTCTCGGTTCATGGCACCTCCTTTGATGAGTGCTTGCACCACCTGAGCCTTGTTCTCAAAAGGTGTTCGGAAACGAACTTAGCCCTTAATTGGGAAAAGTGTCATTTCATGGTCACAAAAGGAATCGTGTTGGGTCACGTGGTATCTCGTGATGGTATCGATGTGGATAAGGTAAAGATGAGCTTATTTCTAAGCTTCCACCACTCACCTCGGTAAAAGAAATCTAGTCATTCCTTGAACACATCGGTTTTTACTGGCAGTTTATTAAGGATTTCAGCAAGATAGCTCGCCCCTTGACGAGCTTGCTTGCAAAAGGTACCTCTTTTGAGTTCACACCCGAGTGCACGACTACATTTGAGTTTATGAAGCATGAGTTTACCTCCGCTCCTATTATTAAGGCACCAGTGTGGATTCTACCTTTCGAGCTGATGTGTGATGCATCTGACTATGCGATAGGAGCAGTTTTGGGTCAAAAAGTTGACAAATTGCCTCATGTAATCTACTATGCAAGTGGTACTCTCAATGACGCCCTGCTCAACTACTCCGTTACTGAGAAAGAGTTCCTCGCGATTATATTTGCGTTGGAAAATTTTTGCCAGTACCTCATTTGGTCGCACGTCATCATCTACACTGATCACTCAGCTCTTCGTTACCGTTTGTCTAAAAAGGATGCGAACCTCATCTCTTACGTTGGATCTTGTTGTTGCAAGAGTTTGACCTTAAAAGACGAGATAAGAAGGGATGCGAGAATGTCGTGGTAGATCACCTCTCTCGCATTCCAGTTGATCTTTCATCAGACCCACCGGTGGACGAGTTCTTCCTTGATGAGAACCTTATGGCAATAGCCTCACCCCCTGGTTCGCTAACATTATCAACTATTTAGCAACCAGGGAGGTGCCGGCTTATTGGGCACAAAATGAGAAAACGAAGTTCAAGTCGTTAGTCAAGCACTTCTATTGGGATGACCCAACTTATTTAAGTTTATTGTCGATCATATCATAAAAAGGTGCATTCCTAACAACGAGATTCAGAGCGTCTTGTCCTTTTACAATAAGGAGGCATGTGGTTGGCACTTCGGTGCCAAGAAAACCGCTGCCAAAGTGCTCCAATGCGGCTTTTACAGGCGCATGTTGTTCCAAGATGCTTTTTCATTTTGCAAAGCATGCAATAGGTGCCAACGTGTGGGCCGCATTCGAAGACGTGATATGATGCCACTCAATCCTATCTTAGTGGTTGACATCTTTGATGTCTGGGGCATCGACTTCATGGGTCATTTCCCCATGTCCCATGGTCACACCTACATTCTTGTGACAGTTGATTATATGTCAAAGTAGGTTGAAGCAATCCCCACTCGCACTAACGATCGCAAGGTTGTGATCCAATTTCTTAAAGAACACATCTTTGCGGGGTTTGAGACACCACGTTGTATCATAAGTGATCGGGGGACACACTTTGTGAACTGATCCCACGAGGCAGTGTTAAGGAAATATTCTATCACACACAAGTTGGCCACACCTTATCATCCTCATACCAGTGGCCAGGTGGAAATTTTCAACCGTCAACTCAAGCAAATTCTTGAGAAAATGGTTAATGCTTCAAGGAAAGATTGGTCGGTTAAGCTTAATGATGCATTGTGGGCCTTCTGCACTGCATTTAAAACTGACCTTGGCATGTCCCCCTACCGGCTAGTTTATGGCAAATCTTCATGGGTCCTTTCCCCGTGTCCCATGGTCACACTTACATCCTGGTGGCGGTCGATTATGTGTCAAAGTGGGTTGAAGCAATCCCCACTCGCACTAACGATCGCAAGGTTGTGATCAAATTTCTTAAAGAACACATCTTCGCGAGGTTTGGGACACCTCGTTGTATCATAAGTGATCGGGGGACACACTTTGTGAACCGATCCCTTGAGGCAGTGCTGAGGAAATACTCCATCACGCACAAGTTGGCCACACCTTATCATCCTCAAACTTGTGGCCAGGTGGAAATTTCCAACCGTCAACTCAAGCAAATTCTTGAGAAAATGGTTAATGCTTCAAGGAAAGATTGGTCGGTCAAGCTTAATGATGCATTGTGGGCTTTCCGCACTGCATTTAAAACCGACCTTGGCATGTCCCCCTACCGGCTAGTTTATGGCAAAGCTTGCCATCTTCCGGTAGAACTTGAGCACCGGGCATTATGGGCAATCAAACATCTTAACATGAGTCTTGATGTTTCCGGTGCCAATCGCAAGTTAGACCTCAACGAGTTGGAGGAGTTGAGAAATGAAGCTTATGAGAATGCCAAGATCTGCAAGTCCCGCACAAAAATTTTCCACGATCGCTTGGTGCGAATCAAAACCTTCGAGGTGGGACAAAAGGTCTTGTTGTATAACTCTCGCCTCCACTTGTTTCCGGGGAAACTTCGGAGCCGTTGGTCAGGACCCTACATTGTTTTAACTGTCTCCCCTCATGGGGCGGTTGAGATTCAAAATCCTAGGAATGGGGACGTGTTCAAAGTTAATGGACAACGCCTCAAACCATACTTAGAAGGGACCACGGCAGAGGTCGAGGAGGAAGTCGTGCCTTTGCACGAACTCCCCACGGATGTGGTCACTTGATGTGATCCATCCCTCCATTTGTTTGTACATATCCTTGTTTTGTGTAAAAAAAAAGATAAAACCAAAAAATTGGAAGACCTATGTGATATTTGCCCTTTCCCTTGATTAAAAACGTGTTTTTCCCTGCCCTACGCATTATTCCAGCAGAGTAAAACACGTTTCTTCTCCAGATCTCGCCTCCACCCAAATTTCTCCCCCAGATCCGCTGAACGGACCGCTAATTAGCGGTTTGGCACTGCCGTGTAGCGGTTTGTTCTTCTTAGTTTCAATTGTTTCGTTGTCTGGGTGTTTGATTTGGAATTCTTAGTTGTTTGCGTGGTTGGGAGTCGGTGTTGCGTCTGGAATCTGTGTGGGGTGGTCTTCTCTCCGCTAGTTCCGTGTTCGTCTTCACCGTCGTGTGCCTCGCCGCTAAAGCTTGCCAAGGTAGGTTCAGGTATGGCCAACCATCATTTAATTCCAGAACTCAATTTTGCCTCCCTGATTCGTGAATTCGGAGAACCCTTCTACGATCGAATCGTAGCTAAAGGGTGGTACCATTTATTGTACGAGGGCGATGAATCCATGTAGGTAGAGCCTCTCGTACATGAATTCTTTACTAAACTCGAGCATGACCAGACTGGTCCACTCGAGCTCAGTATCACTCTCACAGGGGTGAAACACACCGTGACACCCCAGCTAATCTCCGACGCGACTGGGATCCCCTTGGTTGATGAGCTCGCGCCTACCCATGATATCAATTTTTATCGATCTATGCTTGGGCGTGGGCAGCCTATATCATCACATGGGGGAGTGCCTAATGCGCACATTTACTCCAATGTGCACATTGTAGCCAGGTGGGTGTGAAGAAATATGTTGGGCCAAGAGAGGACCTCCACATTTTTCACACCTAGTTTGCGAATCGTGTATAGTCTGATGGACGGTTCACCGCACTGCATTTGTCGAACATTGTTCGACGTTTTAGTGAACGCCAGGCTAAAAGATATACACTGTTTGCCGACTCTGGTTACCAAATTGTGTGGCATGTTGAACACCCCACGATTTGAGCGCATGCTGAGGCGCCAAGGCACCGACCTCGAGGTAGCGAAGATGACCCCGTTATTTCGCCATTGCCTTCCTGAGGCATGGGTGCCTGACTATATGGAGGAGGATGTTAGAGCCAGTTCCTCAAGCTCGTCTGTGAGCTCAGGAACGCTCTTTAACACCGACATTTCTGAGATGGCGGTTGAGCAGCAGAACGTCATCTTAGCCAAGCAAAACCGGAAGATCTATAGGAAGTTGTCGGCTCTTGAGAGAGGTGCCTCTTCAGGCACTTCTGGCCGTCGTCATTAGTCTGGTACACCCTATCCATGCATTGCCACCATTTTGCCATACATTGAGGACAATGCATGGATTAGGTGTGGGGGGGTGCTTTCACGTTTGTACATAGTTTGTGTCTTTTTTGTTTTGTTTAGTTTTCTTTTGGTTGTACTGTTAGGGTCATGTTAGTGTGCCGCATTTAACATTGATATACCTGCTTGCCATGATCCTTGGGTGACTTGTCTTCTTTTGCTTGCCTAGTGCTTTAAAATTTTCACATTTCTTTCAAAATCTTCATGTGTTTGCGAAAGAAAATGTTTTTGTAGGTTTTGCGTGTGTTTAGCATGTGCAAAACCGTTGAGAGACAAAGTAAAAAGAATGCTCCCAAAATTGTCTTGAACTTGATGCATTAGGATTTCTAGTTTACTGGTTTTAGGTCTCATCGAGTCGTTAGGATGCACCCCGATTTTCCCTCGGGGGGTGTGTAATCATAGGGTTTCAGCACTCAAACATTTAAAGAAGTCCACCCTGAACCTAGTGAGTCAAATAATTCGTGTCTTTTAGTATAAGGAAGTTTGTCGTGGTCAAGGGCCCTTAATCTCTTTTTGTGAAACTTAAGTGTAGGGGTTTTGGTTCCCATGTAGATAAATAAATAATTGGTGTTCTCTCTTCTCGCACGGCTCCTATCACTCGGGAAAATAGGTCTGAGGGGCCTTTGTGCCTGGTGCTTTCGAGTCATCTGACTTGGGATGCACCGACCGAACTCCCGTTACACGGGTGGTAGGGATCGCCCTATGTGGAGATTTGGGGGAAGGTGTACGTGATAGTGTAAGTCCTCATAGGCAATGATGCACGAAACCTGACCCTGGGAGAATCAAACACCAACCAATAAAATGCTCCAAAGAAAGAAAAAAAAGAAAAAAAGAAAAAAAAGAGTCAAATAAGAACCAAAATGGACTTTACACATTGTATCACATTCAGAAGTTAAGGTTGTCCATGTCTTTCACTTAAGTCCTTGACTAACTTTCACAAATAACTCATTAGGCTAGGTGTGTGGACCGATTACATATATAGAGTCGACCCGTAGTATTACCGCGTCCCATGATCGACAAAATAAGTCCAACGAGTCGTGTAGCTAGATTGATTAATGCATCTTGTTCGGATTTTGTGGGTGTATCCGCTGAAAACCCTCAGGAGACAACACTCCTCCTCCTTGGCGACAAGGAGGTTTAACGGCTTGTTGCACGTGCTAAGTGCAACCGTGATTCCTACGAAAGTGAGTTAGGATTTCTTGTTTTTCGTATGCTTTTCTCTTTCTTTGTTTTGCTCGGGACTAGCAAAAGTTAGGTGTGGGGGTATTTGATTGACATCATTTTATGCTTATATTTGTATCTTATATCCATTATCTTTCACCTAAACAATGCTATGTTACGAGTTTTATGTTTAGTTTTCAGGAATAAAGAGGTTTGAAGAGATGAAGCATAAAAGGACCTAAAAGCTGGAAAAAAAGGACTGAATTATGAGATCTGGGGACCAAGATGCAAGGAAGAAGGACCTGATTGCAAGACAGAAGGACCTAAGAGCAAAACAGAATACTCCACACCATCATGGGGAGTATTTTACCAATTTGATTCGGGTCGGAGCTCCAACAAGTCAAGTAACCGCATCAAAGACCACCAACTGCACTAAGCAAAGCCGGGCTCTCTGGAACCGCTAATTGGCGGTCCAGAGAGCCCTGAATCCGCTTAGTTTTTTGTGGCATGTGTATTAGAGTGCGTTTATCCTATTTCTGGTGTTGTTTTAGTCCCACATCGGGGGATTGTCCCGGATTAGCTTTTTCCATGCCTATAAATAGAACTCTTCACCTTCTATTGTAATCACTCCATGCTTGTGGCCATTCTCCCTAATTGAAGTGAAAGCCTTGAAGCAAGAAACTCAATGGGGGAGATGCTACTGGTATTGTGAGTCTTCAATCAATAAGATTTCCTTAGTTTTGTGCTTCTTTTATTTTTGGTGCATGTTTTAGTTTAATTGTCTTTTATTAAATCTAGCTTAGTTAATATGTTTTCTTATCTTAGTGTAATGTGTAGTGTAATGTGTAGTGAGTAAAACCACACCCCTTTTGGGGGGTGGAGATTATTATCATATATGCAATTAAGGAAATGGGGATGTTTATTTTGAAATGTGTTGATTAATATGAATGTATGCTTGCTTGTTAGAATAGAACACTTCACTAGATGGGTTTTGCCACAAGTTTTAAGACACCTCCCATGCTTGTTTAGTTTCTTAAATAACCAGCTTGTGTTTATGAATGTTAATCAAAGTAGGTTAGTGATTTAATTGATGGGTTTTGCCATGATAATTAGACACCTCCCATACATGCAAACACTACCTCCACTTATGCCTATAGGAAGATATTTTTGCCTCCTTATTGTGTATGTGTAGTCACACCACCCCCTAAGGGGTCTCTCTCTCTTACTGATTTCTCCATAGTATCAAGTTTCTGTAGCTTAGTTGAAGTATTCGTTTGTTTTGTTTCCTTCGCATTTGCTTCTTCGTGTTAGCATAGTTTAGATTAGCATAAACAACTTTCTTCCATCTTTTTGTGCCACTTGATTTCTGATAAACAAGAGGCTGCTCACCTCCCTGAGGACGACCCGTACTTGCCACCGCTTCATCGCGGCCGTGCACTTACGGTTTTAATTAAAACGTTCAACAGCAAGGGACGGACACAAGTGGTGCACTTACATCACTAAATGGATCGTGTTTTAGTTCAAGTGGAACAAAGACATCTATGCTAACTGGGTAACAAGAATGTGTAGCTAGATACTGCTTATAGTTTGGGATATTAAGTGTTTAATATCCCTGGCAATTTGGCTTAGATCCTCCTATAGGTCACACCACAAAACTGGAAAACAAGAAGCTTGATTTTGAGTTCATATGATGTGTCAGATTTCATGTGAAAAATGGATACATGTGGTGAATGAATAAAATCAATATGTCATGAGAATTGACATAATTAGAATCATAATAAATTCATATGAGGTGTATATATTATGGGTGTAATAATTTAATATTACATACGATAATATATTACATAAGATATGAATTTGCTAAAAACCCCAAAAGATCAAATTATGTTTGAAATAAATCCAAAATTTGACAAAGGCAAAATCAGGGTCAAACAAGGTAAATCGTTTAGGGTTCGGTCGACCGAGGTGTCTTTGGAATGGTCAACCGAACGGGGAACGGGTAAAACACAATTGGTTGACCGAAATTGTCTAGACTGCCTAGACAATTGGGTTTGGTCAACCGAGCGTGAACGGTCATCTGAGAGAAAATATCCAGGAGATATATTGGGATATTTTCGGTAGACCGAAGGTGACACGGTCGTCCGATGAAGATTCGCCATGAGAAATTTTGGTGGGTCAATGGTCGACCGGAGCAAGACGCTGATCGTCCGAATATTTCCAGAGAATTTTTTTCATGCATATTCGGTCGTCCGTATAACTCACGGTCCACAAAACATGTGTTAAAACTGAATGGTTCGGTCAACCGAGAAGAATTCTTGGTCAACAGAACAACACGATTTTTGTGTGAATTATTAAGAGAATAATTAGATCATGGGTTGGATTAATTCCAGATTTGATCAAACGTTTTTTAGGATGCTTATGTGGCAATTTGAGATTAATTTTAGGAGAGAATAAGCAAGAGGTTATGACTAAATAATAGTTCTTGATAAGGATGTATTGGGAGCCTATAAAAGGACCCCTCATCCTACTTGTTTATTTTAATGCATAAATTCTCTCTCTCATTAATCTGTCCCTTAATCAACACGAAAATCTCTTAATAGTTTTAAGTTTTGGAGATAGAAATATCAGGAGGTTAAAGAGGGGTTATTAGCTAGATTCTAAGCTTAATTAGAATGCGGCTAGAAGTTTGGTGGGCAGAATGTCCGGCTAATTTCAGGCAACTTCCTTGCTAATCAGGTATGCTCCTATCCCTTGAAGAGTTTTATGGGAGGGGATCTTGGCTGGCCCTCCAGCCAACATCAGGTGGTGGCCAGTGCAACGGTTGCACCACCAACCAATTCCCTTCTAGCGTGTGCTAGATGGGGCTGGCACCAGCCACCAATTCCCTTCTAGCGTGTGCTAGATGGGTCTAGTTGTGGGGCAGCCAAAGGGACTAGACCTCAAACGAGCTCCAGTGAAGTCCAACTGGAGGTGAAGGTGTTCCTTCTGGGCTGAGTTTGAGTGTGGCCACGGATCTGGTGGGGTGTGACTGGTGCACACAAGATCCTACTAAGGTTTGCCTTCAACCCTTTTGACTCGTAGCGTTGGACAACTAGCTGGTGTAGCCATTCCAGATGGTGGGTGGGGTCAGGAGGGGTGGGGACGGACCTTAGGGACGCTAGGGGTGAGAGGAGTCGGATTGGCTTGTTTGGTCTGAGCATGGTGCACTAGAGTGATGTTAACCATGAGGTTGGTGCATCTTGCGCGCTTCTTGCTCAATTGCTGGACCGAATGGCTTGGACAGACTTCCTCTGACCTTCTCCCACCTCAGACCACCTGGGAAGGATGCTCTGAGCATGTGGTTTGGATGGGTCAGGGATCCATATGCATGGTTGTGAGGTTTGTATTTTTCTGTGATTTATCTGATACTATCGGTTGCATTGTGTGCGATGGTTGATGGGATTCGTGGTTTGAGTCATTTCTAGTCCAGCAGCACATATGATACATTCATGATCTGATTTTGGTTATATTCTTTGATATTTTTTATATGCATGCACTCAGGAACTAAATTGGACTCCTTCTTGTTATATGTTATTTATATTATATCTTAATGCGACACATGCTTTCGAATGTATGCATAGATAATAATATTGGATAGATTGAGCCTTCTGATATTATGTGCATGTTTCACCATGTTGTATTACTGATATATAAGCTATTTCATGCCCACATATGATCTGATCATATTCTAAGATTTTAATTTGATTCCATGTATGCTCTGAAATGGATAATTTATATCGTCGATTGTAGTGTGGTGCCATTTGGATATCTTCTGCTGTTTGCATGGTTATGTTACTCTGTTCATGCTGATCTATGTCTGATGGGAGGGGTTATGTTTTTCTCGTGTATGACCCTTAAGGTTTCAGACCTCATAACGTCCCTATCATGACTCGTAGAAGACTAAATTAGTTGTTATATCGATTTACCGATTCGGTAATTTTGTTTGCTGTTGTGAGTTTCGTTTATTCCTAATTGCTATGTCTGATTTCCGAGTTGGTTCGGGGCTGCTAGGAGGGTATCCGGATACTCCTCCTCTAGCTGGTTCCATACACTTTAGATGCATTAGATTTTAGATGCTTAAGTAGCTTGCATTGCATTTAATCTGATTAATAATTCTGGGCACGTTCTATTTTCGGGGCCGATGGGCCACGCGTGGGTCCTCTAGCTCCAGAGGCCATTCACATAAGACCTTCACGTTGGGAGGCCAAGCGTAAGATAAGTCTTCTGTAGGCGCGCTGCCATTCTGTCTCAGGGTAGGTGTTCCCAAGTTCGCAATGGCACCATGTAGGTCATTTGCCGCGAATTGGGACACTTATCCGGCGCACCGCTTTGTGCCGAGCAGTGGGTCACAATCAAGTGACCGCCTTTGACCGACGAGGTTGGTGTTCTGGTTCCTTTCGAGGAATGGTTCGGGTGTGCCCGACCGACACGGCTTATGGAGTCGTAGCCTTCTGTTGCATTTGATGCTTTTCTGTTCTGTTCTCACCAGCATGGTTGGTATTCTGGTTCTGTTGGAGGGATTTCTACGGGTGTTACCCGATTGGTACGACTGATGGAGTTGTATCCTTATGTTGCATTATGTGCTTTTCTCTTTCTGTTCCGGATGCTTTTTTCATGCATTCTTCCATATAACTCGGATTCGGCCAGGGGCATACTGGTTTTCTTTATAGAAAACTCACGCATATGTTGATGTGGTGCTTGCAGGTACTTAGATTCCTACAGGGTAGACTGGACGAGTAGTCAAAGATTCTGTATACGAGGGACACGTCGACCAAATTCTTCAGTTTGTCTTTTACTTCCGCATTATTTATGATGTATTTCCCTTTTGAACTCGATGTAATGTATTTGACCTTGTTACCATATATGGATAATCTCTCACTTTTCATTTATGTTTTATGTTAGTCTATCCATGTATGATCTCTCTACGTATTGTCGAGTCGTTGCTTGGTCTGTCTTTTGTAACTCCTTCGGTCGTCGCGGAGGTCTCTGATCACGACACTTGTAGTCTTTCCTAGTGTGCGTACCCACGAGATCAGGGGAGTTACATTTTTGGTATGAGCAAATGGGATCGGTCGAACTAGGCAAGTGGTTGGTTAGACCGAATAAGTCCAGGCACTTCTGGGTTTGGGAAGAATTGAGTTTCGGTCGACCGAGGTCAAAGACACGTTCGATCGACAAAGTCAATAGAGTTCGGGCGACCACAATATGGTCGATCGGTCGACAGCTAGAAAGGTTTCGATCGACCGTTCGTTTGGTAAGTTTTTTGGGTTATTGGAAATAATACGAATACGACCATTGGGTATAATATGACAAAACAAACAGTCGGAAAAATATGTTGACTCAGTCGATCGAAAAGGTTTGGACGGTCGACCGAACTTGGGGAGTAAAACACTAACAATATATATGATCACTCGGTCGACTGAACGGTCTATTTCGGTCGACCGAATGTGGGCAGATAGTTCAGGTTAAGGTTTGGTGTTTTCCGGTCTAAGTTTGGGTGATATATTGAAGTCCAAATTATATGAAATTTTGTGTGTGACTTCTATAGGGAACCTAGTGTGTGTTTGAGTAGTTTTTAGCTCAAGTATGCTCAATTACACAAAGTTACTAAGACTCAAAGAAATGCAAATTACATGTCTTCAAATGAGCTTGATTACATGTCTTGACTTGATTTCCTTTGTTCCTTGAGTCTTGATCACCTGTAGAGGTTAACACAAAGCAAAATATACGCAATGCAATATCTATGCTACTCTACATGATAACAATTAATATTAGGTTGATTAAATCATCAAAGCATAGATTAAGGCCAAAAAGCCAACAACATATACGGAAAATCAATGAAAATATGAAATTGATCTTGTATGTTTGTATTAATTTTTTTAAAATATATACATACATAGGGACATGAAATCCTACAATTTTGATGCCCAGAAAAAAGATATGGATGATTTCCTAACATTGGGTGGTGATAATGAGGGTATTGACTTTAATATGAGGAACCCTGGTATGGCAGTGACGAAGACGTTCCCCAATATGTATAGTTTTAGAATCACTTTAATTACTCTTGGCATCTTAACTCAATGTGACATTATTTACATTAAGAGTCAACCTTAGAAAGTGACAGCAAAGTGTAAAGATCCAAGTTGTAAGTGGAGGATACATGCCTCCAGGTTGAATGATGGATCAGTTTTTGAAATAAAGACTCTTAAACTCTCACATACTTTCTCTTCGGGCAATAGGTAAGCCTCTAAGATGGCTAACAAGCATTGGATTCCTCACCAATGCTAGTCCACCCCTTTCTTTTCCGCACCCTTTCTTTTCCTCCATCCTCTTTTTTTGTAAGTCCTCTGCCCATTTTTTGAAGCCATCTTCGGACGATCTTAAATCTTTCTCCGACCGAATATGTTCAAGCATCAACTACTTTCTCACATCCACCACAACTTATTTTCTCCTCTTCAAGTTCTTGTGAGATGTCTAGGATATAGCTAACACTCGTGTCCTTGTGGTTGTCTACATTGGTAAGTTCTTTGAAAATTTCCAAGTTAAGTTTTTCTTCGGTATTACATTTCATGTTTTTCTAACATTTACATATTGGCGTGTTATTCAAAGGTTTTATTATGGGTTATACTTGGTTAATGTGTATAGTAAATACATTATTTTCTTGGGGTATATTCACAGTGGTTAAGTTATATTTTCTGACTTTTAGTAAACCCAGTTCGCTGAAATAATATTTGTGGTATTTAGATGCTATAGTATAGGTCACCCTGTCTCAATGAAGGTATTTGATTAATGTTAAGCATGGAGCTGAGGGGTATATTTAATAACAGTTAGGGGGTATTTAATAACAATTAGGGGTATATTCACAGTGGTTAAGTTAGTTTTGGGTTATAGATTAGGGAGTTTAAAGAAAAGTTGGGGTATTTTGATGCATTGCATACATTGCATCATATGTCTTTCATTTAGATTACTTTTATATCAATAAATGCTACTAAGGTATGTGTTTAGTCGTATTTACAGAATACAGGGACCTGAATGCAAATTACCCACATTCCGAGCATAAACGTGTGCAAAAGATTCATTTCTATCATAAAGACCGAATTCAAGTTTATCGGGTTTCAATTGGAAATGCATCCAAGCATAAAAGCATTCAAGGAGCTAATCACAAAAAGGTCAAGGGCTTAATTGCAAAATGCCAAGGACCTGATTGCAAAAGAAAAGGATCAAGTTATTTTGTTGGAAAAGTCAAAAGAAAAGTCAAAAATAAATCCCCAACAATGGAAAGAAATCATCCAGACGCGCAAATAAAGATCAAATCATGTCATAAACGCACCGCAAAAATCCGGACCCAATCCCATCAACCTGGGCGGCGAATTAGCCGCACCTCACATGTATTGGGCGGCGAATTCGCCGCCCCTCTTGCTCCAAAAGATTTCAAATTTCTTCCAGTGTTTCTTTGACGCGTGTACTCTCCTTTTATGTATTCGTACCCCCTGTAGCAACTATAAATAGACCCGAGAACGATGTAAAAAGGGTCCTTGGTTGTTGTTCTTATTTGTGTACCTTAGTTTTATTAATAAAATTCTGTTTCTTATTTCTTACTTTTTAGTTTTCTTTGTAATGTCTCAAGGACCCCTTCTTCTTCCTCCCTCCATGAGTTTCTAACTCTTTCCGAAGGGTGGAGGTGACGAATTTAGGGTTAGAGAAGATGAATGAATGTTATTATTCTAAGTTCGTGATTAGTATTTTGAATACTTGAGTTTATGTTAAATCATTTATCTTGTAATGCTTCATAACTAAACATGATTTATTATAAGTTTCTAAATTCTCTAATCTAAACCTCCACCAAACGGAATTCTCTTCTTATTTCTTGTTTTAGTTCTAATTGCTTTTGTTTCGTACTTTAGATAATTAAATCAAAAATACCAAAAACCCAACTTATTTCTTCTCCCTTCTTCCCCTCAATCGAAATCACACTAACAACGAAATCTCTCCCTCCTTGTGTTCGACCCGTACTTGCCACGTCTTCATAGACGTCGTGCACTTGCGGTATAAATTTAATTCTCATCAAATTTTTGGCGCCGTTGCCGGGGAGGCGACGCAGATTTTTGTTGTTTTTGTGTTTTCGATTTTTCCTGTTTATCTTGTGCGCGATCTAAGTATTTGGATTTGTGTTTCAGGAGACAACAGAGCGCGCGGCGAAATACGAGCGCATTCTGAGCTTAAAGAGCGGCGAATCCGCCGCCCCATAAGAAGCATTTGCGGCGAAATCGCCGCACAGGTTGGTCTTCCGGTCTTCAAATTTTGAGGGCGTCGTCGGCATCTCTGGGTGGTCGCATTGAGCTACTGGAATCTCCGAGAGCGGGCGGCGAACCCGACTGAGCATTGCGGAGGTAACTTTTCTTGCCTTTCTCGTAAAATCTGAATAGTTGAAAAGTTTCCTTTCGTAGAATTGCACGTGTTAGGGTTACAATTCCATAATTGGCAATAATTCAACTCTGACCTAAAATTGGCAAAATTAGAAAGACCTTAGTGCATGCATCATATAATGTTTTGCTTGCATTATTCTTGCTAAATTCTTGCAAATTAATACTTGTTGAAGATTGCTGGAGGCAAGGTACGTATCGAGGTTTTTATCGATTGCATTAGAGCATATAATTTAGTTGCATACAACCTTGCAATTGCCCCCATTAAAAGGACCATTGTTTGACTATCTTTGCTAGATTTAAGTTAAACTATCTTAAGGGCAACTCCGTAGGAAAAGATACGGTGGGGATTTCATCACCCTCCCGTAGCCCACAAACCACAATCATGAAGTGTCGCCTAAGCCTAAAATTTAAAATCAATTAGACAGTGGCCCCTAAGCACTCGGACTCAATTAAGGAGGAGATTGGTTTGACTTGCTATGACCTGAAGCTAATTGAATTCAATTTGGTGTCTAGAAAGTGTTTTTGTGTCGACGAAAGTCTTCCAAGCGACGTGGTTGTCTAATTGGCACCGACTCTGTCGGAAGTGCCCCCACTAGCTATACACTAACTGGCCAACTTGGTTTGATTGGTGAGGGAGGTGAATCAAGCAAATCAATTCGACTCAACCAGTTAGGAGTCGTCTAGATCTAAGTGACACTAGGTCTAGGATTGTTTTGACCGTGCTTGTTCAGGAAATTTCTGACCAACCCTAATTTTTATCCTTTAGAGTTAAGTTTCCCTTCTCGTCTGAGTCTTCTTTCCCTTCTCATCCCTACCTTTCTATTGTTTGTTTCCTTTAAAAAAAATAAAAAAAAATTTAAATTCAAAAACTCAAAAAAAAGAGTAATTGATTCTTGGAATTGAATTTGAAATTTAAATTTCGAATTCAAATTCAAAAATTAATTCAAACCGGTGCACTCAGATTTGGGTGCGGGATTTAAGCAATCGACTCTCACGAGTTCATCTGGATTCCAGTCTAGAGCTTAACCCCAACCCATCTGTTGCACCACCTCACCCGAATCTAATGGGTGAGAATGTCGTGAACCCGCCTATGACTCTGAGGGATCGGTGCTACCCAACGATGACTGCTCAGCCATCGTGCATCGTCATGCCCACCATACCGGGTCGCGACTTCGAACTTAAGGCACAATACATGAGTATGCTGCCTAAGTTCACCTCTAGGGAAGACCCATATCTCTTCCTTAGAGAATTTGAAGAAATCTGCTCTCTTATGCAATACCAGCATATCCCTGAAGAGGCAGTGCGTCTGAAATTCGTGCCTCTAGCACTGAAGGACGACGCTAAGAAATTGCTATATAGTCTAGCCGAAAGATCTATCAGAAGTTGGGCCGAATTTGTTCAAGTTTTCCTAAAAAAATATTTCCCCAACCATAAGACTATGAAGATTAGGAATGAAATTGTTGCATTCGTTCAGTCTGAGAGCGAGCCGTTCTATTCCTATCTTGAGAGATTTAAGAGTGTCTTGACCCAATGCCCTCATCACGGAATTCCGAAGTGGCAATTATGCCAAATTATTTATGAGGGATTGACACCCACATCTAGGGTTATGCTAGAATCTGTGAGCCAAGGGAACTTTATGTCCAAAAATGAAAATGATGCCTGGACTTTTCTTGAGGATTTAGCTGAAAATAGTATGCAATGGGACAATGCTAGAACACCCATCAACCCGAGTATTGGATCTAGAATAGCGAGTCAACCCCGACCAGGTGTCTTAGCTATAGACTCCAACATAGCGGCTGAGGCAAAACTAGCTACCCTAATGCGTAGAATGGAAAGTCTAGAGCTACAAAATCAACCCCGAATGAATCAACCCTTGTCTATCCCCTGCTCTAGATGTGGTCAGACTGGTCATTTAATGGAGGACTGTGTGAACCTGGAACATGTTAATGCCACATTTAACAATTCTAGAAATGATCCTTACGCATCAACCTATAACCCAGGTTGGCGTAATCATCCCAATTTTTCGTGGACCCAACAAGGACAACCTCCTAGACAACAACCAACCCCATATAACCAAAATAATACATCATCTGGGGGTAATAATGGAAATCATGAGGTTAGGTTGACAAAATTAGAAAATTTAATGACAACTTTTATACAAACAACCAACCAATCATTCCAAAGGATAGAGACACAGGTCAGCCAATTAGCACAGATAATAGGTGAAAGAGAAAAGGGCTAATTTCCAAGTCAACCTGAGGTAAACCCCAGAACTAATAATCAATATCAATCTTATCAACCACCTTCAGGAAATAACAACCCTAGACCGGTTCAAATGGTTAATGAGGAAGGACCGTTCCAACAAATCAATGCTGTAGTATCATTACGGTCCGGAAGACAAATTGACAATAATGTGGTAAACCCTAGAATGACTAATCAATCTAGCCATCAAGCACCCACATATGACTTGACCATTGAACCTGACGTCCAAATTGAAAAGCCCAATCCACCTACCCAACCTGAACCTGTAGCTCAACATGAACCTGAGCGAGTCTATGTGCCTAAAGCCCCATTTCCCAATAGACTCAAAAAGAACTCTAGTGCACAAATAGAGAAAATCTTGGAAGTATTTAAGCAAGTTAAGGTAAACATTCCACTCTTAGACACGATTCAACAAATACCTGCTTATGCTAAATTCTTAAAAGATTTGTGCACTAAGAAGAGAAAAACGAATGTACCAAAGAAGGCATTCTTAACTGCAAACATATGCTCAATTCTTTCCAACACATCTCCTATAAAATATAAGGACCCGGGGTGTCCCACAATTTCATGTTCAATAGGAGATACGTTTATCAATAAAGCCCTTCTAGACCTTGGTGCAAGCGTTAACTTGCTCCCATTTTCTGTCTACGATCAACTCAACCTTGGTCCACTCAAACCCTCTAGGACAACCCTCCAATTCGTTGATTGTTCTGTTAAGAAACCGAGAGGTATAGTAGAGGACGTTTTGATTAAGGTTGGTGACTTCATTTATCCAGTGGATTTTGTCGTACTTGATACTGAACCTGTTGTAAATCCTAATCGACAAATCCCTGTAATTTTAGGTAGACCCTTTTTAGCCACTTCGGAAGCATTAATAAACTGTCGAAATGGGCTCATGCAATTATCTTTCGGGAACTTAAAAGCAGAATTTAATATCTTCCATATTGATAATGAGCCAGAAATAATATGCAACCCAAGTGATGTTGTGTTGAGAGCACGTATTTATTAGATTTCTGAATCAAATAAATCATCACATAAGCAAAAAGGATGTAAGAAAAAAGGGAGTAATTCATTTACCCAACCACCATCACTCGAGCAAACAAGCGAACCAATTCAAGTGAGAAGAGTGGAATCTTTTCCTCAAGTCAACATGGGGAACAATTCAACTGGATACATGCACCAACATGGTGTCATTCAATCCAGTTCTGATTATGGTTGACTTTGAGCAAACTCAACCCCTCTACCGCAAGCCGACGCAGGTAATAAGTGCATTTATTGTATCTGTGCATACATTGAGGACAATGCATGATTTAGGTGTGGGGGGGTGTTTATATATGTACATATCTATCTATTTGATTTTCTGTTCTGCTTTATTCTTAAAAAAAAATCAATATTCTATGACATAGCTTAAGATTGAACTGCCAAAACCCGTGTACAAATTGCATTAAGTTTTTGTTCCTTATTATATAGTTCTGCTTGTAGAAATTATGACATAAATCTAAGTTCCAAAGAAATAACCCATGACCCTTGTAAGACATGTATGCACTTAAATTGGATGAATCAAATCTTTGAAGTGGTTGATAAAAAGCAGAGGTTGAGGAAAATATACCGGGAAGTGTGGACTTCTAATAGCAATTAAGCCTTGAGGAAAATAAAAGTAAAATAAAATAAAAATAAAGTGAGGAAAACACATTTTGCAAAATGATTACAAAAGCCCAAGCCTTCGAGTCACTGGTCCGTAGGGGTATCTTGAAACCCGGTAACTTGAGTCTGCCAGCTCGGGATTATCGACCAAACTCGCTACACGAATGCAAAAAGGGTATAAGTGTCAAAAAGAAAAGCAAATGTGTTGAATCACGGAAAAAGGATAAAAATAAATAAATACTTTAAGATACTCAAGGCCCAAAGCTAAAGGAATGATCCATGTCATGGTTGATCCAAATGATACTTCACCACCAGAGGAGGCGTGCAAAATAATTTATGTGATAACATGTGTAGAGGGGTTAGTGGTGTGAATGTTGGAGGAATAAAGACCAAGTCAAACTTTTTATAAGTTAGAACTGTATAATGAGCATGCGAGAACTTTAAGTGAGATGTATAAGGTTAAGGCAGAAATATTAAGAGCTATTAATGGAATGTTGAATTAAGACTTTGTGGGTGTGTCAACTGAAAACCCTCACGAGACAAAACTCGTCCTCTAAGGCAACCTGGAGGTTTAAAGGCTTGTTGCACATGCTAAGTGCAACCGTGATTCCTACGAAAGTGAGTTAGGATTTCCCTGCTTTCATTTTCTTATATTCTGCTTTGCTAGGGACTAGCAAAATCTAGGTGTGGGGGTATTTGATGCATTGCATACATTGCATCATATGTCTTTCATTTAGATTACTTTTATATCAATAAATGCTACTAAGGTATGTGTTTAGTCGTATTCACAGAATACAGGGACCTGAATGCAAATTACCCACATTCCGAGCATAAACGTGTGCAAAAGATTCATTTCTATCATAAAGACCGAATTCAAGTTTATCGGGTTTCAATTGGAAATGCATCCAAGCATAAAAGCATTCAAGGAGCTAATCACAAAAAGGTCAAGGGCTTAATTGCAAAATGCCAAGGACCTGATTGCAAAAGAAAAGGATCAAGTTATTTTGTTGGAAAAGTCAAAAGAAAAGTCAAAAATAAATCCCCAACAATGGAAAGAAATCATCCAGACGCGCAAATAAAGATCAAATCATGTCATAAACGCACCGCAGAAATCCGGACCCAATCCCATCAACCTGGGCGGCGAATTAGCCGCACCTCCCATGTATTGGGCGGCGAATTCGCCGCCCCTCTTGCTCCAAAAGATTTCAAATTTCTTCCAGTGTTTCTTTGACGCGTGTACTCTCCTTTTATGTATTCGTACCCCCTGTAGCAACTATAAATAGACCCGAGAACGATGTAAAAAGGGTCCTTGGTTGTTGTTCTTATTTGTGTACCTTAGTTTTATTAATAAAATTCTGTTTCTTATTTCTTACTTTTTAGTTTTCTTTGTATTGTCTCAAGGACCCCTTCTTATTCCTCCCTCCATGAGTTTCTAACTCTTTCCGAAGGGTGGAGGTGACGGATTTAGGGTTAGAGAAGATGAATGAATGTTATTATTCTAAGTTCGTGATTAGTATTTTGATTACTTGAGTTTATGTTAAATCATTTATCTTGTAATGCTTCATAACTAAACATGATTTATTATAAGTTTCTAAGTTCTATAATCTAAACCTTAAATCTAAACCTCCACCAAACGGAATTCTCTTCTTATTTCTTGTTTTAGTTCTAATTGCTTTTGTTTCGTACTTTAGATAATTAAATCAAAAATACCAAAAACCCAACTTATTTCTTCTCCCTTCTTCCCCTCAATCGAAATCACACTAACAACGAAATCTCTCCCTCCTTGTGTTCGACCCGTACTTGCCACGTCTTCATAGACGCCGTGCACTTTCGGTATAAATTTAATTCTCATCATATTTCAATAATTTGTATTGAGCATTTCAATAAAAGAATATATGGGGGGTGGTATTTGAATGATGTATTATGGGTTATACTGTGGAGAGTTAACACATTAAATTTTCGTAGTGATATGTTTTGACAATTTTCTTGAAGATGCATCATTAATTTTTGTGGTATTTACATGTTTTAGTAGGGGTAATTTGTTAGAACAATTGGTTATTTTAGAGAGTACTGATTGTAGGATTACATGCCCTATACTTGTGTATATTTTTTTTAAATTAACAAGCATTTACGATCCATTTTCATATTTTCAATAATTTTCATGTAGAAAACATAGACTATACATTGTAATATATGTATCCTACTCAAATATTAAATTGTACAGAAGAAAATCATACCCAAAAGGTTCTCAAAAGCCTTTTCGAATATCCAGAGTCGCATTGCACTTGAATCGCTTCGGAATTCCTCCAAGTGTCCATCAAACTCTAAACAAGATTTAGAGAGGAAGGAGCTAGCCAATCAATCACTAGTTCATGGCTAGAATCTTGCTAATTACCTCTTTCATGCTCCTGAGAATTTAATCTCTCAAACACTCAACTAACAATGGAATTTTCGGATGGATTTGGTGGAGATATATGGAGAGGAGAATTTTGCATTCATACATCAACAATGAGCAGAGGAGGGTCCTATTTATAGGACTTCCTCAAAACCTACTCATGTGCAACCCACTTCCACATCATTCATTGTTAATAACTCCTCCAATCCAATCATATTTCGACACATAATCATCCCTTAACCTTCTCTAACCGAATTGGAACAAATCTAACCCATCATCAAAGAAATTCTCTTAATAATTCAGGCAAAATCGTACGCAAACGGTCGACCGAAATAGTCAATTGTTCAACCGATTGGCTGCAAATCGTAAATTTCGGTCGAACAATACGTCCAACCGGTCAACCGATTCATCACAACCAAAATCCCTTGTTTCGGTTGAGCGACATGTCCAAACGGTCGAGCCAAAACAGTCGACCATTTCTCAATTAAGAAAATCCCTGATTTTTGTCGAACCACGTTTGCCAAACGGTCGACCGATTCTCAACCTGGTAAAGTCCCCGATTTTGGTCGAACAAATTTTGTCAAACGGTTGACCGGTGTGACCGATTTACGTCTTTATCAAATTTTGGATCAATGTCCAACATAATTTATCTTTGGGGTTTTAGCAAATTTATATTTTATAATGTTACAAACCACATCATAATATGCAATAAATTATCATATATAATGTCAAACATTATACCCCATAAAATATTTACACCTCATATAAATTTATTAATTCTAACAGTGTCGTACTCACGACATATTTGATTTTAATATTTTACGACATATATCCCAATACATCATATAAAATGTAAAATCAAATTCCTTGTTTCCCAGTTCTGTGGTGTGACCTATAGGAGAATCAAAGGTATATTCCCAATGATATAAAACACTTTATATCATAAACTATAAGCGGTATCTAGTTACACATTATAGTTACCCAAATAATAAAGATGTTTTGCTCACACGAATTAAACACAATCCATTTAGTGATATTTAATATCACTTGTGTCTATCTCTTGCCTCATGATATTAAGAGTATTATACAAAATAGAAACGTGTCATCTATGCATTAAATATTCATTTCTTGATCTCTCAAGCTAATTACAAATGTGTAACTATACACAAGTTACATTGTGCACATTATAATTTCGCTTTATCAAAGGACCCAACAATATCATCGCTCAAGTCAAGAGGAGAAATGATAATCTTTTAACATATTACATTTTCCATCACAAGTTATGTATAACCAACAAATCCCTGTATGACAATACGCATTGATAGCTTTTGACAATCATCAAATTATACACTCCTTATATGAAAAGATACAAGTCCCATATCCTAAGATTCAAAGACGTAATGAAACATTAATGACACAAACACAATTCCATAATGTTTCATTTGTTAGGTCAATTCAATATATGAAAGAAACACTTTCTATTCATAAGCTCAAGTTGTTAAAAGCTACAATATTTCTTTTAACCAACAAGACAATCTTAACTTGGTAATTATAGTCCCATGTCAATTAGCATGATTGTGAATCACGTTTGATTTATGTAAACCATTATCTTTTAGAGCTCTACGATTAAGGACCAAGAGTCTCTTCCTTAACACTTCCAAAAGACGAATACATTAATCAAGGAACAAAATGTTCAATACATTCAATTCATAATGAAAGACATTGAAAAGTAAAACTTTTAGAACACAATCATTTCAATCTCCCACTTGTTATCCAAGTTTTCTCTCACAAATATTCACAATGTATAAAACTATAATAACTAGGGTAACCCTTTCATATCACTCATCAGACCACTCTACATGGTTCTTCAAACCCATGGACTCGAAATGCATTTCGCCTTTGACTTGAGATAAGGGTTTGGTGAATCGATCAGCTGTGTTGATGTTTGTATCCACCCACAATAAATTTATTTTGTCTTCGTCAATAAAATCACGGGTGGAAAAGTACTTGTGATCCATGTACTTCACCTTGTGATGTGATTTAGGATCCTTGATTTGCGACACAGACACACTATTATCGTGGAACAACTCCATCGGTCCTTCGCTTGAAGGGACTACTCCTAGCTCTTCAATAAACTTCTTGATCCACACTCCTTCCTTCCTCACTTCAGAGACAACCATCACTTCTGAAGCAATGGTTGAGTCGGCCGTAGTGGTCTGCTTCCAACTACGCTAACTCAAGACTCCACCATTCAGAGTAAAGACATATCCTGATTGAGACCTCCTATCGTCTGGATCACTCATGAAACTGGAAACCGAGTAGACATCGGCTACCAATTCCCTTTGTCCTCCATAAACAAGAAACTTATCTTTGGTCTAGTTAAGGTACCTCAAAATATTCTTGACTGCAGCCTAATGATCAGGATTTGCATTGGATTGGTGACACCTTGTCATGCTTAAAGCATACGAGACATCGGGTCTTGCACAAGTCATCGCGTACATTATTGTTCCTATTGCTCAAGCATACAAAATGTATTTCATGTACTCTAAGTCCTTACGTGATATCGCACATTGAGACTTCTTGAGTTGCACACCCATACTCATTGGCACATTGCCCTTTTTGGAATTATTCATACTGAACCTCTCCAAGACCTTGTCAATGTATGTACGTTGAGTTAGGCCAATGAATCTATGAGGCATATCTCTATATATCTTGATTCCCAACATGTATTTAGCCTCACCCATGTTTTTCATCGAAAAGGCAGATTTCAATGAACTTCTCGTTTGCTCTATGATTGATCGTTTTATATTTAACCGCAAGTGCACGGCCGCGTTGAAGCGGTGGCAAATACGGGTCGTCCACTGGGAGGTGTGTCGACACTTGGTTTGTGCGAAGGCGAGAGGTAAAGAAAGGGAAGAAAGGTTGGTTACACTAAACTACACTAAGATGCAAATGGAAATGGAGATAAGCAATAAACTAAGCCCCAAAGGGGGTAGAGAAATAATGTGAACATAAAGAAGTGTGTGTGTGTGTTCATTAAGCTCCTCACAACATGTAGTACATGAAATCATAAAACTACATCCAACTTTGCCTCTACATGAATTAAGATAAGACTACGTCATTAAAACATACAAGACAATAATTGGAATGAAGCTACATGAACTCAAGTATAAAGACTATACCCTACTATGCCTCTACATGAATTAAGATTTCACTACATCATTAAAACATACAAGACATTAGCTAAGGTAAAGGCAACAAGAGTACATACACTACAAATTTGTGTTTCTAATATTAACTTCATCCATATCCTAACCTTATCATTCCCCATAAAATAGGTCCACTAATCAAAGCATAAGCTAAGCTTCATTCAAGAGCATTAGCATATCAAAGATAAGAGTGAAAACTCATTAGATGGTTATGGAAATCATATAAAGCTCAAGGGATAAAAATAACACACACTTAATACACTACATGATTATATCACATATTTCTCCACCCCCCAAATGGGGATGGAACTACTCACTACTCATTACACTAACTATATTACAAAAGAAAGCATAATACTGAAATGAAAGTTAACTAAGAAGGCAAGAAGCATTAAAGAAACATAAAAGGAAAGGAAAGACTAAACAAACATGCACAAATTAAAAGACAAGATTTAAAGAATCTAGAAGAATTATTTTATTAACAAATGACTCACATTGAAGGTAGCATTCTTCTCCACCTTGAGTTTTTGCTTCAAGGCTCACTCCTTAGTAGAGAGAATGCCACCAAGCAATGGGTAATTACAATGGAAGGTGAAGAGTTCTATTTATAAGTATGGAAAAAGCTAATCGGGGACAATCCCCCGATGTGGGACTAAACCAATACCAAAAATAGCCTAAACGAACATTAATACAAGTCCAGGAGAAATTTCGACGGATCCTGAGCAATATGGACCGCCAATTAGCGGTCCAAGACCGCCAATTGGCGGTCCAAAATTGTCGGATCGTGTTGGAATTTGTTGTGGGCTTTGCTTTCTGGTATTGTTGGTCTTTGATGCGGTTACTCGACTTGTTGGAGCTCCGACCCGAATAGAATTGGTAAAATACTCCCCATGATGGTGTGGAGTATTCTGTTTTGCTCTTAGGTCCTTCTGTCTTACATTCAGGTCCTTCTCCCTTGCATCTTGGTCCCTAGATCTCACCATTCAGTCCTTTTTCCCAGCTTTTGGGTCCTTTCATGACTCTTCTCTTCAAACCTCTTTATTCCTGAAAACTAAACATAAAACTCGTCACGTAGCATTGCTTAGGTGTAAGATAATGGATATAAGATACAAATATGAGCATGAAATGATGTCAATCAAATACCCCCACACCTAAGTTTTTGCTAGTCTCGAGCAAAACAAAGAAAGAGAAAAACAAACGAGAACCAAGAAATCCTAACTCACTTTCGTAGGAATCACGGTTGCACTTAGCACGTGCAACAAGCCGTTAAACCTCTTTGTTGCCAAGGAGGAGGAGTGTTGTCTCCTGAGGGTTTTCAGCGGATATACCCACAAAATCCGAACAAGATGCATTATTCAATCTAGACCTCGACTCGTTGGAAATATTTTGTCGATCAATGGACGCGGTAATGCTACGGGCCGACTCTATATAGGTGATCAGTCCACACCTCTACCCTAATGAACCATTCGTGCAAGTTAAATAAGGAATTATGTGAAAGACATGGACAACCTCAACATCCTCAAGTGCTACAAAGTGTAATGTCCATTAAGGTTCTTATTTGCATTATCATATTTTTTTTCTTTTTGTTTCTTTTCACATTTTTTTTTCTTTTACTTTTTATTAGTTGGAGCTTCATTCTCCCAGGGTCAGGTTCCGTGCATCATTGCCCATGAGGACTTACACTATCACGTACACCTTTCCCCACATCTCCACATAGGGCAATCCCTACCACCCGTGTAACGGGAGTTCAGTCGGCGCATCCCAAGTCAGATGACTCGAAAGCACCAGGCACAAAGTCCCCTCAGACCTACTTTCCCGAGTGATAGGAGCCGTGCGAGAAGAGAGAACACCTACTCACTTATTTCTTATCTACACATGAACCAAAACCCCTACACTAATGTCTCACAACAGGATTTAGAGGGTCCTTGACTACAACAAACTTCCTTAAGTTAACAGACACAAATTATTGACTCACTAGGTTCAGGGTGGACTTCATTAAATGTTTGAGCACTGAAACCCTATGATTACTCACCCCCAAGGGAAAACTGGGGTGCATCCTAACGACTCGATAAATCCTAAAGCCACGTACTAGATATCCTAATGCATCAAGTTCAAGACAATTTTGGGAGCTTTCTTTTTACTTTGCCTCTCAACGGTTTTGCATATGCTAAACACACGCAAAACCCACAAAACATTTTCTTTCGAAAACACATGAAGATTTTGAAAGAAATGTGAAAATTTTGAAGCACTAGGCAAGCAAAAGAAGACAAGTCACCCAAGGATCATGGCAAGCAGATATATCGATATTAAATGCAGCACACTATCATGACCCTAACAATGCAAACAAAAGAAAACAAAATCAAAGGAAAAAGACTCGACTATGTACACACGTTAAACACCCCCCCACACCTACTTCATGCATTGTCCTCAATGAATGCAAGCAAGATACTACATGGATTGATGCATAAAAAGGAGAGATCTCACCAACATGAAGTACAAAGGGAAGTGCAAGGTCATGTTGATGGAAATAACCCGAATTCCCTCAAAACCTGTGAGATGCTAAAGAAGGGATACAAGTACGTGAAAGAAATGGAGCCCAAATACACAAGGGTTGGGGCTCACAACAATCAATGCTCACTGAAGGAGTCTTTTATTGTACTTCTTTTTTTTTATATAACTATGTACATACATAAGTTCCCATCTTCATTTGTCAAAAGACATCAAATGGGAACCTCAAGAGTGGGTCAATGCACTTGGAAAGGGAACATGACACCACGCGGGGCCAGAATACGCATGCGTGGGCCCCCTTCACAAAGAGCACCAGATGAAATGAGAGGTTCATGAATTGGACGCAAAGGCGTCTCATTCAAAGGATCAAACTGAAAGAGCTTGAACCTCTCGAGAGTTTGGGAAATAAGGGGCAACAGAAGAAAAATATCTCCCGTTGCGGAACTGAAGTTATGATCATCAATCCAAACTCTCCAACCAACAGGCTGGTGGGTCGGAACGAGGTCAAGCACCTCGTTATGCATGTCCAACTCACCAGGAGAACAGGAAGTGGGTCTCATACCCAAAGTATCCTCCAAGGAACTCCTAATACCCTCATGAGCAATGTAGTTGTTTGATGTTCCATCATTTCCAAGATGATCAGGAACAATAGTGAGAGGCAAACTCTCATCAGATTGTTTGAAATTGAGGGTACTAGGGAGCTCTTGCTCCACCAGAGGTGAGTCCTTAAGAGGCACAACATGAAGATCATGTGGCTCAAGGGCCACGGGACAAAAAGATAAGGCACAATCATGTGCCGACTCATAATGAAACTGGTCCAAGTTATTCTCAATTTGAATCGAATCCTCCACTAAGTGATCGTGAATTGAAACCCCAAGTCCCTCAGACTGACTAGGAGTTTGACTTTGAAAGATTGTGCTTTGAATTTGTGGATGTGGTGGTGGTTCGATGTCAAAAGATGAATCCTCATGTTGACAAGAAAAGTTACCCTCCTCACGTTCATGGAATTGCTGTGTCATCTGGCTCACTTGCATTTCCATGATTTGCAAGGAATTCAAGTTGGACTTCAATAAATTTTGTGTGGTTTCCATGAATGTTTGGAGAGTTTGTTTCAAGGAATCAGGTATGCGGTCAACGATGGGGTCCAAGTCAGAGCTTGGGAAATTTTGGGGTTGGGTGTTGATGGGCTGAGAATGAGTCCAATGATTTGGAGTGGGGTGCTGGTAGAATTCTGGGTATTCGGGAGGAGGATACTGGGGTGAATATGAAGTATAAGAATTTGAATAAGAATTGTTTCCCCATGAATCCATCACTCTCGGGATGTACGCGGATGCGTAATGGTCATATTGAGCATTTTGGGAAAATGTATGCTCATACTCAGGCTCTGGGGGAACATAAGGACATTCCCCGATATTATGACCACTCAACCCACAACAATCGCACGGTATGGCTACTGGAGCCACTAGTGCACTCATGTCGTCTACCGCATGCATGAAAGAGGCCAAAGTTTGTTGCCCAGAGTATGATCCAACATAACTAGATGGAGATCTAGCCGTCGGTGCCTCTCTCATATCACCCCTATATGAAGATTGCTCAGTCACATAATGAAGATCATCCCAACCGTACGGGGTATTCGTCAGAGCCACCCCAGGTTGCATGGGTCCGGAATACCAGGGAGAATCATCCTGGTCCCAACAATGATATGAATGGTCGCCCATGTAACCATCCATCTCAACAAACAACTCTCGAGTCGACCACTCTCACCACCACGAGACTAAGCTCGCAAAAAGTGCTCGACTCGACCCTAAAACGCTACCAGAGAGTGTAAAGGGGAGGAGACTATAACGTAGAAGAAGGTGAGAAGAAGATGACTCAGAGGAGAAGGGAAGAAACCCTAAAGCTAGCGTAGGTAACGGGATCAGGAAGAAGCCTAACTAGCAAGCACGGCTCAAACAATGTAAGGCAATGGGTCCTAAAGCTAGACGACGCCTAACTTCGAGGTCACTAGCCTCGACACGCCTCACCTCCCTACAACGAGGATCACAATGCCCAGCAAGTGTACCAGATCCGGAGATCCAGTACCTCCTACTATCGACAAGGTAGGCAACGCCGATCAGGTCATGACGGTCTCGACTAGATTACTCTCCTAGTGCGTCCGAATTCCTTAGGGCCAATGTCTACTTGCTTTTAGTTAAGGCTTTATTAAGAGTGTTTTTGGGGCCAAGGAAAGGGTGATGAAATCCCCCACTTTATCTTTTATGGGACAGCCCCTCCTTAGTAGCGATTTGATCCTAGATCTAGCAATCAATCGCTCCAATCAAACGCTCTCTCACTCTTGTCCTGATGCAAATCCTACTAACTAATGCATGGGCATACGAGATGTGTGAATGAGTGTAGGAAATGCGTACCTTATGCCAGCACTCAACAACTGAAATTAAAGCTAAAAGAAAAGACAACTATATGCTCAAGTCAATACATGATGCGTGACCTAAACAAATAAGAACGTCTAGTCTTTTGCTTTGGATTTTAGGGCCAAGTTGATTAATGGGGGAGTGATTAATGATCTGGGAGCAAACCAGAAGTCATAGCATGCAAAATAGGGCTCCCAGATAACACAAATTACAGCACTAACTAACAGTAAAAAATTCAAGGCCAGAAACTCTCACCAGGCCGCCAATTGGCGGTCTTCAACCGCTGATTGGCGGTCTGTTTAGTTCTTCTGTTCCCCAAATTTCTCCAGTAGCCTCCCCTTGTTCTGATGGTTCCCTGAAACTAAGAAAAACTGAAAACAAAAAATTAAAAACCCCTCGAATCGTCCAAACCAATGTCTGGACAGAGCACCTCCCCGGCAACGACGCAAAAAACTTGATTGATCTCGTTTTATATTTAACCGCAAGTGCACGGCCGCGTTGAAGCGGTGGCAAATACGGGTCGTCCACTGGGAGGTGTGTCGACACTTGGTTTGTGCGAAGGCGAGAGGTAAAGAAAGGGAAGAAAGGTTGGTTACACTAAACTACACTAAGATGCAAATGGAAATGGAGATAAGCAATAAACTAAGCCCCAAAGGGGGTAGAGAAATAATGTGAACATAAAGAAGTGTGTATGTGTGTGTTCATTAAGCTCCTCACAACATGTAGTACATGAAATCATAAAACTACATCCAACTTTGCCTCTACATGAATTAAGATAAGACTACGTCATTAAAACATACAAGACAATAATTGGAATGAAGCTGCATGAACTCAAGTATAAAGACTATACCCTACTATGACTCTACATGAATTAAGATTTCACTACATCATTAAAACATACAAGACATTAGCTAAGGTAAAGGCAACAAGAGTACATACACTACAAATTTGTGTTTCTAATATTAACTTCATCCATATCCTAACCTTATCATTCCCCATAAAATAGGTCCACTAATCAAAGCATAAGCTAAGCTTCATTCAAGAGCATTAGCATATCAAAGATAAGAGTGAAAACTCATTAGATGGTTATGGAAATCATATAAAGCTCAAGGGATAAAAATAACACACACTTAATACACTACATGATTATATCACATATTTCTCCACCCCCCAAATGGGGATGGAACTACTCACTACTCATTACACTAACTATATTACAAAAGAAAGCATAATACTGAAATGAAAGTTAACTAAGAAGGCAAGAAGCATTAAAGAAACATAAAAGGAAAGGAAAGACTAAACAAACATGCACAAATTAAAAGACAAGATTTAAAGAATCTAGAAGAATTATTTTATTAACAAATGACTCACATTGAAGGTAGCATTCTTCTCCACCTTGAGTTTTTGCTTCAAGGCTCACTCCTTAGTAGAGAGAATGCCACCAAGCAATGGGTAATTACAATGGAAGGTGAAGAGTTCTATTTATAAGTATGGAAAAAGCTAATCGGGGACAATCCCCCGATGTGGGACTAAACCAATACCAAAAATAGCCTAAACGAACATTAATACAAGTCCAGGAGAAATTTCGACGGATCCTGAGCAATATGGACCGCCAATTAGCGGTCCAAGACCGCCAATTGGCGGTCCAAAATTGTCGGATCGTGTTGGAATTTGTTGTGGGCTTTGCTTTCTGGTATTGTTGGTCTTTGATGCGGTTACTCGACTTGTTGGAGCTCCGACCCGAATAGAATTGGTAAAATACTCCCCATGATGGTGTGGAGTATTCTGTTTTGCTCTTAGGTCCTTCTGTCTTACATTCAGGTCCTTCTCCCTTGCATCTTGGTCCCTAGATCTCACCATTCAGTCCTTTTTCCCAGCTTTTGGGTCCTTTCATGACTCTTCTCTTCAAACCTCTTTATTCCTGAAAACTAAACATAAAACTCGTCACGTAGCATTGCTTAGGTGTAAGATAATGGATATAAGATACAAATATGAGCATGAAATGATGTCAATCACTCTAGCAAAGGGATATACTTTCCCATGAGGAGTATGTCATCGACATATAAGATCAGAAACACTACGTGGGTCCCACTGACCTTCTTGTATATACAAGGTTCTTCCTTACTTTGGATGAAGCCAATCTTTTTGACTTTTTCGTCAAAGCGTTTGTTCCAACTCCTCGATGCTTGCATCAATCCATAAATAGATCGTTTAAGCTTGCATACTTTCTCGCCATTCTTTGGATTGTCCAAACCTTGAGGTTGTACAATGTACACATCCTCCTCCAAGTTCCCGTTAAGGAACACTATTTTGACATTCATTTGCAATATTTCATAATCATGAAATGCGGCAATAGCGAGCATAATCCGAATAGACTTGAACATGGCAACTGGTGAAAAAGTTTCATCATAATCAATTCCTTGAATCTGAGTGAAACCCTTCGCTACAAGCCTTGCTTTTGAAAGGCTTTCTTTCCTTGAGGAAAGTCAACAAAGTCCTATACTTGATTGTCATACATGGATTGTATTTCAGATTTGATGGCAGTAACCCATAGTTTGGAGTCTTTCCTTTCCATTGCTTCTTGAAAGGTCAAGGGATCATCAGTATCGAGTACCATGATTTCGTGAAGTCCCAAATACGTATCGGGTTTCTTTCTCTCCCTCGTCGACCTTCTAAGTTCTATTGGTTTCTCGTGTACTTCTCGAACTTCTTCCACAATTTCTTGCAGAATTAGTTCATGTTCAACTCTTGAATGTATACTAGGTGGGGATGATTGAGTTTCACTCACAATTGCTTGCGAGGGTTGCTCTCTCATACTCCCACTAACCAAAGGAACCTCGGTTGGGCCTCCATGATCTCGAATGTCATCATTCATATCATGATCTTGTAGAGTATCTTGACTTTCCTCAAGCACAACTCTACTCCCACTACATGTTATTCTTTCGAGAAATTCATACTCTAAGAATACAACATCCATCTCAACAATCACTCGATTGGAGGTTTTATGTTAAAAAAAGTATCCTCGTGTTTCATGACGATAACCTATAAAGAAGTATTTATCCGCTTTTGGTTGAAGTTTGGTCAGGATCAAATTTTTGACGTACGCCTCACAACCTCAAATCTTGAGAAATTTGATCTTGGGTATTTTAGCACTCTAAAGCTCATATGGCGTTTTCTCTACAGATTTGGATGGAATATTATTCAGTGTGCAAGCCGCAACATGTAGTGCATAACTCCAAAAATAAAGTGGTAATTCAGCTTGACTCATCATCGATCAAACCATGTTGAGCGATGTCCTATTTCATATTTTGGACACACATTCCACTGAGGTGTTCCTGGTGGAGTGAGTTGTGGTATAATACCACACTCCTATAGGAATGAGTCAAATTAGGCACTCAAGTACTCACCTCTACAATCGGTTCGTAGAGATTTGATTTTCTTATTGAGTTGGTTCTCTACTTCATTCTTGAATTCCTTGAACTTGTCAAAGGATTCACTTTTGTTTCACATTAGATAAATATAACCATAATGTCTATACTCATACGTGAACGTAGTGAAGTACCTATAACTTGTACTCAATTGACTACATACATCGGAATGTATCAAATCCAACAAGTCGTTTGCTCTCCACTTTTCTTGTTGAAAGGCCTCTCGGTCATTTTGCCCATAAGTCAAGATTCGCATGTCTCTAATGATTTAAAATCAATAAGACCAATAAGGTTAGCTTCCTGCAATTTCTTGATGCATTTTTCATTGATGTGACCAAGGCGATAGTGCCATAAGATTGTATCAGTCATGTGAGTTGTCTTAAGTCTTTTGTTATTGATGTTTAACAATCCTCTATTATTCAATTCAAGCAAATAGAGTCCATTTGCATAGAAAATTCTATTCTTCAATAAATACATGCAAGAATTTGAAATATTTATTATAAAGTCATCCATATCTAAACACGATACGGATGTAATATTCTTTCTAATCGAAGGTACATAATAGACATTCTTTAAACTTAAAATTAAACCACTGGATATATGTAGATCCACAGAGCCTTGTGCAATCACAGCGTCGCTTGCATCATTTCCAACCTTCAGAATCATCTCTCCACTTGCGAGGTCCTTCCTATCCTTTAGTTGCTGCACATTAGAAACTATGTAAGCACAAGATCCGGTATCGAGTACCCAATCATGGATAGAGGTGGCTAAATTTATTTCAATAACAAATATACCTTTGTCCTTTTTGGGGCGTTTATGCTCAATCACTCCATTGTCAAGGTCTTCATTGTACTTGGGGCAATTAGGCTGGATGTGTCTTTTTTCACCGCAGTTAAAGCATGATTGGTGTCAAGAGATGGGAGTTGGAGATTACGAAGAATTCCCCCTCGAGGCACTCGCATGAGCACCTCCTACTCCCTTGCTCTTGATTGGCATATTTTTGGTGAATTTTCCTTTTGCTTTATTCTTGGCGATCTTTCTTCTTCCACCGTGGATGGCTAGGACATTCTTGTCCCTACCATTGCCTATATCAACTTCAGCCATTTTGAGAGCGTTATGAAGATCCTCAAGACTCACCTTTTTCTCACGTACATGGAAATGCATGATGAAATCCTTATAGGATGGGGCTAGAGAGCCAAGAATCAAATCTTCCGCAATGTCATTCGGCATCGGGGAAGAGAGCTTTTCTAACTTCTCAAGATATCCTTACATCGTGAGAAAATGCATGGACACATATGTTCCCCCCGCCATGTGGCACCTTGAGAGTGCTATGGTGGTCTTATAGCGCTCCTTTCGGGCACTATCCATAAACATATTTGTGAGAGCTTCCATGGTCTTCTTGGATTTTGAGTCCAAGTATTTCGCTTGAAGCGAGTCACCCATGCAGGCTAACATTAGACCGTGAACATGGTTCTCTTGGTTTTCCCACTTTACTGCAGCCTCTTTCTCAGCGTCGGTTGCCTTCTCATTTAATTTTGGGATTTCACCATCCAAAATAGGAGATAGTTTTTCAAACTTCAACACGATGTTAAGTTTGAGTTGCCAACTAATGAAGTTCGAGCCATCATTAGCCAATGGATGCTTTTCAATCATAGATCGCACAATAGGTTGAATGTTTGACATTTCTACAAAATAATTTATAAGAGTTTTCATGTCAATTTTATGTTTTATAAAAATATGTACCATAAATAAATAAATGTCAATAATCTGTACTGCTAAAGGCTATCAAATATGTCACAAATTCAAGGTAACAAACTTTTTCTAATCATAACCATTTTGAAAATTTGCAAACTTTTATGTTTTTCAAACTCTTATGATCCTCGTCGTTTTAATTTAGAGGGAATTTGTCAAATTCTCCTAAGAAAAACTATGTTTCTCAAAACCAAGCGAGTGCTCCAGGTTTTGTTAAGAAATGTTATTTCATTTGATATGAGATATGAATGTCCATTGTATTCATGAACAAATACACTTAGTGTTCACTAAGGGCGAAACACACTTCATGTACTTATTCGTGGCACAACAATAAATAGCCATATATCTCCCATTATTTCTAAAGATGGAGGAAGCTATCTCCCGTGAAGGGCAAGCGGAATATCCCTCGATCGATGGCTTCTAGTGGATGAAATTAGAAAGAAAGAAAGAACTTCTTAATTTTTGGTTTGGATATTTAAACATTATACATGTGATTTTAGAGTTGATGTTGTCATGCAAGCATACATTCATACCTATCCTAACCATTCATTCAATGACGTACATGTCAAGCACACAAACATAAAATAAATCCATTCACACATTGGTGTAAGTTTATATGTTCCCACGTCTCTTGACCTTCACCTCTTCTTCGCGCACCAAGGATGTAAATATTACAATATGTAAATATGCATCTCTTAATTTGAAAATTGTGTAGTGCAGGTCCTATTTATAAAAGTCCTCTCATATGCATGCATATACATAAATAATTGGCTTTTACTTATACATAAGCCCCTGTGATAATAGTAATAACAACAATGATATACACATATCATTCATTCACATATGGCTTCAATTGGAACACATAAACTCACTTGTTCTTGCAAAACTGAACAAGTGCAATAATATGTACATGTGCTATTTTACCCTATTTAATTGATCCTTCATCCCACAATTAAATAATTCAAAACCATTTGAAATCCTTTAAAATGATTCATGCAGCCATAGTTCAACATATTAATATATTTGAACCGAAGTTTATCTTAATTCCCAAGAACATTTCAGGGAAAAATAAACTTATTTGCACTTTTTTGTTTTGTTAATTTCAAGTAAAATAATCATTCAAATAAACATTTTTTTTACAAAATTAGACAACAGTCTAAAACATGATTTTAAAAATCATATGACATGTTTTAAAACCTTTAAAACTCTCAAAAAACAATTAAAATCAAAATCGACAAAATAGTCCTATTTTCTCGATTTTCTTTTTTCACCTTAATATCAGAATTAATCCATTTATTTTATTGGTTAAAATATTTCCTAACATTACAAACTAATGTAGGAAAATAAGAAACAAAAAAATCCATGATTATAATTTGATGCATCCATCAAATCAAAAGGACTCCAAAAAGGGGAAAAACTGAATCATTCAATTAAGAGATGGCAAACTTAATATTTAAAATAGCCTAATCATTGAAAATATGAACAAAAAACTCTGATACCACTGTAGGATTTCGTTCCCTATACTTGTGTATATTTTTAAAAAATCAACAAGCATTTATGATCGATTTTCATATTTTCAATAATTTTTGATGTAGTGAACATACACTATACATTTTAATATATGTATCCTACACAAATATTAAATTGTATAGAAAAAAATCACACCCAAATTGTCCTCTAAAACCTTTTCCAAGATCTGGAGTCGCGTTGCACTTAAATAGCATAAGAATTCCTCCAAGTGTTCACCAAACTCTAAACAAGATTTAGAAAGTAAGGAGCTATTCAATCAATCTCTAATTCAAGGCTAGAATCTAGCTAATTACCCCTTTGATGCTCCTGAGAATTTAATCTCTCAAATACTCAAATAACAAGGGAATTTTCGGTGGGACTTGGTGGAGAAATATGAAGATCAGAATTTTGCATTCATATATCAACAATGGGGAGAAGAGGGTCCTATTTATAGGACTTCCTCAAAACCTATTCATGTGCAACATTTGCACATGATTCCTTGTTAATAGCTCGTCTAATCGAATCATATTTCGACACGTAATCATCTCTTAACCGTCTCTAACCGAATTAGAATGAATCCAACCCATGATAAAATAAATTCTTTAATTAATTCAGGCACAACCGTACGCAAATTGTCGACCGAAATAGTCAATTGTTTAATCAATTGGTTGCAAATCGTCAATTTCGGTCGAACAACATGTCCAACCGGTTGACCGATTCATCACAACCAAAATCACTGGTTTCAGTCGAGCGACTTGTCCAAACGGTCGAGCCAAAACAGTCGACCTCTCAATCAGAAAAATCCCTGATTTTGGTCGAACCACCTTTGCAAAACAGTCGACCGATTCTCAACCAGGTAACGTCCCAGATTTTGGTCGAACAAAGTTTCTCAAATGGTCCACCGATTCGACTAATTTACACCTTTATATGTAACACTCCTAATCCGCAATTGGGACACAACAATCAATCACAACTATAACAAGCGAAAAAGGGACATTAACTAACAATAACCAAGTCAAGGCCTCAAAAAAATATCATAAAATCAAAATTATAGTACAATGCAGAAGAGAAATACAAGAACTCTGACATTCCTACAACAAGACTACTAAAGGGAAAAATGATATACATAACAACTGAGCTCACTGATCTAGTCCATGCATCCTAGCTCATGTCTCTTTTAGCCACCGATCGTGTTTCACCTGCACACCCACAAATCACGCCTGAGTATCAAATCAAGACCACGTACGCCACCCCAACCCAGCACTACACAAGGTCTAGCCGTCCCTGACGGCTCACACTAACTAAGCAATGTCGTCCACACGACTCACACTCGTCTCGTGTCCCAAGAAGACCATGCGTCCCAGTAAAGTCGAGCGTGCACCTCGACCCCACCGCGCATCTGATCCATGAGCAACACTCAACCCGCTCTCACAGCAGAACTGTCACATGTCCCAAGGCAACCATTCACCCAGCCAGGTCAACCGTGCACACTCAACAAGTCCGCACGTCCAACCCACAAGGCAACGCCCTACTCCAACCACGCACCCGAGCCCGTGAGCAACGCTCCCTAACGGTCACTCGTCACAACGCTGGTGAGCTGACCAGTCCTGCATGCGGCTTTGGGAGACGACCACACGCCCGAGTTCGTGAGCAACACTCCCAAACGGTCACTCGCCACAACATGGGTGGACCCTTCCCGAACCACTACAACACATGGAAAAAACCCTAACCTCTAGTTGTATGTGCCTCACACGTCATTTCTCTGCCAACCCACACTCGACTCCATGAGCAACGCTCCTTAACGGCCACTCGTCACAACATGGGTGGACAATCTGTTCCAGCAACTACTCACAATCTCACAGAACACGGGGGTAAACGCAATTAACCCAAAAGGCACGAGTCAACACCCCAACAAAATATAGAACAATAAATTTAAATGAGACTATAAATCATATAAACAATGTAAGGAAATATAGCTTAAAACCCACAATCAAAAGTACAGGATATAAGTGTAATTTTATCAAATTCCCGAACAAAACAAAATTCTCCTATATATGTAGAAAGTCCAAGGTTTCTTCAGCAATTTAATGAAAACATTAATCATTTACTCAAATACAAACAAATCCAGGGTTTTTCCAGTGATTATTCTAATTATTAATCGATTAAACAAATACAATTAATTTCAAGGCTTTCAATGCAATTGAAACCAATTAAAAAAATACAATTAAACAAATACAATTAATTCAATTGTTCACATTTTAAATGAAATACCATTAAACCATAGGATTTCTTATGCAATTCACCCAGATTAACTTATTTTACTAAATACTCAGAAAGTCTAACATTTATTCTGCAATTCTCCCAGTTATTTATTAGTTAGACAAATACCTTAACTTACTAGTTTAGTTTGCAATTATTCCAATTAACTCTTACCTATACAAATAACTATAATTTACATCAACTATTTGCAAAATTCCCATCCTTATCCTCCCACTAGGTGAACCCAACAAAATCCATCCACCACTCGTCGGATTCCGACCCTCCAGCCACAACGTCGCCGTAGAACACCCGTCGTTGGGTGCAGAGGCCAATGGCCACCCCTCCGTGAGGTGGCACAGCTCACTCGGCCGCACGTGCGGCTCCAACGCACCTCCGGTGCAATTCTGTCGGTCGCACGCAACGCCAGCCAACGTACAAACCTATACCTGCCTTTCCAGCTCCTCCTCCACAACCTTCCTCCACCTCCTACACTCTACACGCGAGGGAGGGATGGTGTACCTAATCTGTCGCGACGTCGTCGGAAATCCTCTCACGTCGTGGAGTTCTTGTGTGTCATCGAGGCTAAAGGGAATGGTTGGATTCGAGTTAATTGAGTTGAGTTTTGGTTCTATGGAGAGGTGATGAGAAGGAGAGGTGAGGGAGAACATGTAAGAGAGAGAATATAAGAGAGGTGGTGGGTTATAAGAGAGAGGGATATATATGAGGGGATGCAACAAACACCCCACCAAAAAGGAATTTCGTCTGCAAAATAAAAACAAACTACGTACCAAAAAGCTCTGGATACTTCTCTCGTACATCCATCTCGATCTCCCACGTAGCCTCTCGTGGAGTATGGTACTGCCATTGAACCTTAACCATCGGAATGACCTTCTTACGCAATTGGTGCTCCATCCAATCAACTATCTCCACTGGTCGCTCCTCCAATCACAAATCAGACTGCACTTCAGGCATATTCACCTCCAACACGTGCGAAGGGTCGGTAATATACTTCCGCAACATCAAAACATGGAAGACGTTGTGCAATCCAGAAAACTTTGGTGGTAAGGCCATCCGATATACAACAACACAAACTCTCTCGAAAATCTCAAATGGCCCATGTATCTTGGACTTAGCTCTCATAACTCCCTTGGCGGGAGAAATCCTTAGAAACAAATGATCCCCCACTGCGAAAGCCAATTCCCGTCAGCGTTTATCTGCATAACTCTTCTACCTACTCTGCGTTATGGTCAATCTCTGCCTGATACCATCTACATTCTCTGCGCACTGCTGGACGATTTTTGGTCCGCCTAGCTGTCTTTCGCCCACATCGCCCCAACTAGGGGAGAGCTTCGGTCCGGACCCGGACCGGACCCGGATTCTCTTCGGGGTCCGGACCGAAGACCGGACCGGTCAGATTCGGTCCGTACCGAACCCGAACTGATCGGTCCGGTCCAAAAACCCAGACCGGACCGAATATTTGTCGGGATTTTTGGGTTTTGGACCGGGATCGGACGAGACGAGACCAGACCAAAACCTGAATCCCTCCCGAGGTCCAGACCGAAACCCAGACCGGTTGGTTTCGGTCCGGACCGTACCTGGACCGAATTCTGCTCTCCCCTAGCCCCAACACGAGGGTGATCTACACGGCCGTCCGTATAATGCCTCAAATGGTGCCATTCCTATACTGGCATGGAAACTGTTGTTGTATGTGAACACAATCAACGGTAGGTGCTCATCCCAACTGCCTACCCAGTCCAACGCACACGCTCTCAACATGTCCTTGAGTATCTGTATGGTCCTCTCTGACTGACCATCTGTCTGAGGGTGAAAAGTTGTACTAAACTTCAACTTCATCCACAGCGCTCTTTGCAGTACTCCCCAGAATCCTGATTTGAACCGCATGTCTCGGTCCGAGATGATAGATACTGGCACTCCGTACAATCTGACGATGTCCTCCACATATAATTATGCCAAACTATTTAGCGATAGCGTCATCCTTATTGCCAGAAAATACGCCGACTTGGTCAGTCGGTCCACAATCACCCAGATCGCATCATGGAAAAGCCTCATCTTGGGTAGACCTGTCACAAAAACCATGGTCACGTGTTCCCACTTCCACTCTGGAAGCTCAATTCTCGGTGACACACCTCCAGGTCTCTGATGCTGACAAACCAAACACCATGATACAAACTCAGCGATATCATTCTTCATGGCTCACCACCAATAATGTGTCTAAAGATCCTTATACATCTTCATCCTCCCAGGATGAATCATATATCGAGCACGAAATATCGAGCACAATGAGCATTGATTTTATCAGTTATAATACTGCAAGTGCATGGCCGTGTTAAAGCGGTGGCAAGCACGAGTCGATCCACAGGGAACGTGTGCGAGTTGGATTCCCGATACTCGAGTGGGGAAAGAAAAGGAGATGAAGGTCGAACCTACACTACAATGCGAAAGAAGTTGGGAAAATAAGCAATAAAACTAGACCCCTTAGTGGGTACAGAAAGAACATGAAATTGAAGATGTGTGGTGTAGTGTGTTTATTTGTGCTCATCACAACATGTCATACATGAAATCCATAAAACTCAAATTCAACTTTGCCTCCACATGAAATAAGATAAAACATTAACATTAAAACATACAAGACAATAACTAAAATGAAGCAAATATGTTCACAAGCATAATGACTCAAATCCAACTATGTCTCCACATGAAATTAGATTTATCACAATCATTAAAACATACAAGACATGAATTTGGATAAAGCCAACATGAGCTAGTGCATGCACATACCTTGTTCCGCTCTTCCACTCCATCCTTATCCCAACCTCATCATTCCCCATAAATATAGGCCCACTAATCTAAGCATGTGCTAAGCTTCATTCAAGAGCATCAGCACATCAAAGATAGCAATGAAATCCCATTAGATGATTATGGAAATCATGCGAACCTCAAAGGATTAGATTAACACACACTCATCCATCACATGACCAAATCACCTTCTTCTCCACCCGCCAATGGGGATGGACTACTCTCTACTCATCTCTACACTAAAGAAAGCATAAAAACAACATAAACCCAAAATAGAAATGAAGCACAATAAGATTAAGCAAACAACAATATAAAAGAAATTGCATCCAAGTAAAGACACTAAAGTAAAGAACAAAAACAAAACTAGTTTTCTCCTCTCCAATCCCCTTATTACATTACTAAAACAAGAAACTAAAACCTACTCTAATGGGGGAAGGATGAAGAAGGTGGAGAGGAGGGGTTACAATGACATTTATAAAAGAAATAAGTGTTTGGATGGATTTGGGAATAATCGAACGAGTTTAAATTACATCTTATAGTCTAGGAATGCTCCAAACCGAATACCGACCCACGACCAAAATTTCGACCACTTTGGACCATGTTGATCCGCCAGTGGCGGATCAAATAGCTCTGATCGGGCTGAAATTTTGTGTCGCGCTTGATTTCTTCATTTGGCACATAAGCTGAAGCCCTGGTCTGCTGGCTAGAATCACTTTGAGTTTAATTGGTGAAATACTGATCTGATTCAATTCATGTGTCACCATGTTTTGCAATTCACAATCAGGTCCCTCTGGGTTTGCACTTGGGTCCTTCCTAATTTGCGATCCAGTCCTTGTGCATTACAAATTGGTCCACAACCTTCCAAATCGGTTCATACTTGTTACATTTAGGTCCTTTATGCTCCATTCCTCTTCTTTATTACCTAACTCCTAAAACACTACAAATAACAACTTGAGTAACACAATATTGGGGGTAAAATAAAGGATATATAACATGAATATGATGCATGATATGCTACTAATCAAATACCCCCACACTTACCTTTTGCTAGTCCCGAGCAAAACAAAGAAAGAGAAAAATGAAGGAATGGAAAACATACGAAAAACTGGGAAATCCTAACTCACTTTTGTTGGAATCACGGTTGCACTTAGCACGTGCAATAAGCCGTTAAACTTTCTTGTCGCCAAGGAGGAGGAGTGTTGTCTCCTGAGGGTTCTTAGCGGATATACCCACAAAATCTGAACTTTGATGCAATATTCAATCTAGCAACATGACTTGTTTGACATATTTTTGTCGATCATTGGACAGAGTAATACTACGGGCTGACTATATATGTGTATCCAGTCCACACACCTAGCCTAATAAATCATTCGTGCAAGTTAATTAACGACTTAAATGAAAGAGATGTACAACCTTAACATCATCATGTGATACAAAGTGTAAAGTCCATTAAGGTTCTTATTTGCATTACCATTTTTTTCTCTTTTTGTTTCTTTTGTTTCTTTCTTTTTAGTAGTTGGTGTGTAAATCTCCTACGGTCAGGTTTCGTGCATCATTGCTTATGAGGACTTACACTATCACGTACACCTTTCCCCACATCTCCACATAGGGTGATCCCTACCACCCGTGTAACAAGAGTTCGGTCGGTGCATCCCAAGTCAGACGACTCGAAAGCACCAGGCACAAAGTCCCCTCAGACCTAATATCCCAAGTGATAGGAGTCGTGCGAGAAGAGAGAACACTTACTCACTTATTTCTTATCTACACATTAACCAAAACCCCTACACTTAATGTCTCACAACAGGAGTTAAAGGGTCATTGACTACAACAAACTTCCTTATATTAACAGACACGAATTATTCAACTCACTAGGCTCAGGGTGGACTTCTTTATTTGTTTGAGTACTGAAACCCTGTTATTACTCCCCCCCCCCCCCGAGGGAAAACCAGGGTGCATCCTAACGACGAGATAAGACCTAAAGGCGGTGTACTAGATATCCTAATGCATCAAGTTTAAGACAATTTTGGGAGCTTTCTTTTTTACTCTGCCTCTCAACGGTTTTGCACATGCCAAACACACACAAAACCCACAAAACATTTTCTTTCGCAAACACATGAAGATTTCTAAAGAAATGTAAATTTTAAAGCGCTAGGCAAGCAAAAGAAGACAAGTCACCCAAGGATCATGGCAAGCAAATATATCGATATTAAATGCAGCACACTAACATGACCCTAACAATACAAACAAAAGAAAAAAAACAAAAGGAAAAGACTCAACTATGTACACATGTTAACCCCCCCCCCCCCCCCCACTTACTTCACGCATTGTCCTCAATGAATGCGAGCATGATACTACATGGATATATGCATGAAAAATAGAAGATCTCACCAACGTGAAGCATAAAGGGAAGTTCATGGTTATGTTAATGGACACAACCCAAATTCCCATCAAAACCTGTGTAATACCAAAGAAGGTATTCAAATATGTGAAAGAAATGGAGCCCAAATACACAAGGGTTGGGGTCCACAACAATCAATGCCCACTCATTGACTCTTTTATTTTATTTTTTATTTTATTTTATTTTTTTGGAAATATAACTATGTACAAAAATAAGTTCTCATCTTCATTTGTCAAAGGACATCAAATGGGAACATGACATCACGCGGGGCCAGAATACTCATGTGTGGGCCCCTCACAAAGAGCACAAGATGAAGGAGAGGTTCATGAATTAGACGCAAAGGCATCTCATTCAAAGGATCAAACTGAAAGAGCTTGAACCTCTCAAGAGTTTGGGACATAACGTGCAACGGAAGAAGAGTTTCTCCCGTTGCAGAATTGAAGTTATAATCGTCAATCCAAACTCTTCAACCAACAGGTTGGTGGGTCGGAACGAGGTCAAGAAAGTCATTATGCATGTGCTACTCACCAGGCAAACACAAGGTGGGTCTCATACCCAAGGTATCCTCTAAGGCACTCCCAATACCCTCATTGGCAATGTAGTTGTTTTATGTCCCATCATTTCCAAGATGATCAGGAACAATAGCGAGAGGCAAACTCTCATCAGGTCGTTTGAAATTAATGGTACTTGGGAGCTCTTGCTCCACCACAAGTGGGTCCTTAAGAGGCACAACATGAAGATCATATGGCTCAAAGGCCACGAGATAAAAAGATAAGGCACAATCATGTGCCGACTCATAAAGAAGTTGGTCCATGTTTTTCTCAATCTGAATCGAATCCTCCACCAAGTGGTCGTGAATTGAAACCCCAAGTCCCTCAGACTAACTAGGAGTTTGACTTTGAAAGATTGTGTTTTGAACTAGTGGATGTGGTGGTGGTTCGATATCTGAAGATAAGTCCTCATGTTGACAAGATAAGTTACCCTCCTCACGTTCACGTAATTGTTGCATCATTTGACTCACTTGCATTGTCATATTTTGTATGGACCGTTGAGTGGTTTCTATGAACATAAAGAAAGTTTGTTTCAAGGAATTAGGTATGCGATAAACTATGAGGTCCAAGTTAGAGCTTGGAAAATTTTGGGGTTGGGTGTTGATGGGCTGAGAATGAGTCCAATGATTCGGAGTAGGGTATTGGTAGAATTCTGGGTATTCAGGAGGAGGATACTGGGGTGGAAATGATGTATAATAATTTGAATAAGAATTGTCTCCCTACGAATCCATCCCTCTCGGCTTGTACGCCGATGTGTAATGGTCACATTGAGCATTTTGGGAAAAGGTGTGCTCATACTCAGGCTTTGGGGGAATATAAGGACATTCGCCAAAAACATGACCACTCAACCCGCAATAGTCACACGGTACATTTTGGGAAAAAGTGCACTCATGTCATCTACCACATGCATGAAAGATACCAACGTTTCTTGTATTGTCTCAGTTTGTTGACTAACATATGATCGGACATAACTAGATGTCGGTCTAGCAATCAGTGTCTCTCTCATATTACCCCAATATGAAGATTGCTCAGCTACACAATTAAGATTGTCCCAACCATACAGGGTGTTTGTCTGAGCCACCCCAGGTTGCATGGGTCCAGAATACCAGGGAGAATTGTCCTGGTCCCAATAATGATATGGATGGTCACCCATGTAACCATAGATCTCGCCAAAGAACTCTCGCGTTGATCACTCTCACCACCACGAGGCAAGCTCACAAAAAGTGCTCCACTCGACCGTAAAATGCTAACAAAAGAGTGTAAATGGGAGGAGACTAGAATGTAGAAGTGAGAAGAAGATGACTCAGAGGAGAAGGGAAGAATCCCTAAATCTAGTGTCGGCAAATGGTGAGGGTAGAAGCCTAGTTTAGCAAACACGGTCAAACAAGCTTAGGCTGGCTATGAGTCCTTAAGCTACATGATGCCTAACGTTGAGCTCATGCGGCATCAACATGCCTCACCTCCCTACGACGAAGACCACAGAGCCCAGCAAGTGAGGCAAGATCCGTAGATCTCGTATCTCCTGCTACCAACAAACGGGCGACGCCGATCAGGCTATGAGGGATTCTGATCCCAAGACTTCACCAGAATCCTCCCACGCTCGATTGAGTCGCTTTGTCCACTTATGTCCCCTTCTAGTAATCAAAAGAGAGAGAAAACATGAAAAAACAAAGGAAAACCCCACCGAAATGGTGAACTCGACTACGGAAATGACGCTCCCCGGCAATGGTGCAAAAAACTTGATTTTGTCAGTTATAATACCGCAACTGCACGACCGCGTTGAGGCGGTGGCAAGCACGAGTCGTTCCATAGGGAGTGTGTACGAGTCAGATTCGCGATAATCGAGTGAGGAAAGAAAAGAAGATGAAGGTTGAAATTACACTACAATGCAAAAGATGTCGGGAACTTGACCCCTCAGGGGGTAGAAAAAGAACATGGAAATGAAGATGTGTGGTGAAGTGTGTTTATTTGGGCTCATCAAAACATGTCATACTTGAAATCCATAAAACTCGAATTCAACTTTGCCTCCACATGAAATAAGATAAAACATTATCATTAAAACATACAAGATAATAATTGAAATGAAACAAATATGTTCACATGCATAATGACTCAAATCCAACTATGTCTCCATATGAAATAAGATTTATCACAATCATTAAAACATACAAGACATGAATTTGGATAAAGCCAACATGAGCACATGCATGCACATGCCTTGTTCCCCTCTTCCACTCCATTATTATCCTAACATCATCATTCCCCATAAACTGAGCCCACTAATCTAAGCATGTGCTAAGCTTCATTCAAGAGCATTAGCACATCAAAGATAAGAGTGAAATCCGATTAGATGGTTATGGAAATCATGTGAAGCACAAAGAATTAGATTAACACACACTCATCCATCACATGGCCAAATCACCTTCTTCTCTAGCCCCTAATGGGGATGGACTACTCTCTACTCATCTCTACACTAAGGAAAGCATAAAAACAACATAAACCCAAAATAGAAATGAAGCAAAATAAGATTAAGCAAACAACAATATAAAAGAAATTTCATCCAACTAAAGACACTAAAATAAAGAATAATAACAAAACTAGATTAAGAAACAAAAATACAATGTTTGCTCCACTCCAACCCCCTTATTGCACTACTAAAACAGGAAACTAAAACCTATTCTAAAGGGGGAAGGAGGAAGAAGGTGGAGAGGAGGGGTTACAATGACATTTATAAAAGAAATAAGTGTTTGGATGGATCTAGGAATAATCGAACGACTTTAAATTACATCTTATAGTCTAGAAATGCTCCAAACCGAATACCCGACCAACGACCGAAATTTCAGCCATTTTGGACAATTTTGATCCGCCACTGGCGGATCACATGGCTCTGATCGGGCTGAAATTTTGTGTCGTGCATGATTTCTTCATTTGGCACATAGAGTGAAGCCCTGGTCTACTGGCTCGAATCACTTTGAGTTTAATTGGTGAAATACTGATCTGATTCAAGTCATGTGTCACCATGTTTTGCACTTCGCAATCATATCCCTCCGGGTTTGCACTTGGGTCCTTCCTGATTTGTGCTCCTGAAACACTACCAATAACAACTCGAGTAGCACAATATTGGGGGTAAAATAAATGATATATAGCATGAATATGATGCATGATATGCTACTTATCAAGCCTCCTCCATAACCTCTCTCCGCAGGTCCACCGTTGGTGGCACTCATAGTCTACTTCTAAACCTGATGCCCCCATCTAAAGCAATCCTGAAATCTGACCCCTCACTTCCCACTAATCGCATCAAGGCAGTCCTTTCTGGATCCTTTGCCTGTGCACGGACAATGTGCTCCACTATATCTGGCTCAACCTGTAACCCGGCAAGCATGGGTCCACTATCCGTTACTACAAACGGCCTCCACTAAACAAGGTCCTCCAATAGTTTCCACTCACATACTCGCGGACTCGCCACTGAACTCTCCCACTTCTAATTAAAGCGTCAGCTACCGTATTCACCTTCCCTGGTGATAGGCAATTGTGAAGTCATAATCTTTAATGAACTCTAACGATCATTGTTGCCTCATGTTCAGTTCTTTCTGTGAGAACAGGTACTTCAGAGTATGGTGATCTATGAATACCTCGAACTGCTCGCCATACAGGCAATGCCTCCAAATCTTCAGTGCATATACCACTACCGTTAACTCCAGATCATGAGTAGGATAATTCTGCTCGTGGACCTTCAACTGTCTCGAGGTGTAGGCCACTAACTTCCCATGTTACATCAACACGCATCCCAAACTGGCACTGATGCATCACTATAGATCACGTATCCGCCACTACCAATAGGGATGGTCAGGATGGGAGCGGTCGTCAATCGCCTCTTCAACTCATGGAAACTGTCCTCTCACTTCTGTGACCAGACAAACTTTACACTCTTATTTGTCAACACTGTCAACGGAGATGCAATCTTTAAAAAATCATAAATATAACGTTGATAATAACCTGCCAACCTGACAAAGCTTATGACTTTTGACACTGGGATGGGCGCCCGCCACTGCGTCACTATCTCAACCTTCGTTGGATCCACCGAAATTCCATCCTTTGACACGATGTGCCCAAGAAATGCCACGTATTCTAGCCAAAACTCACACTTCGAGTACTTAGCATACAACTGTTGCTCCCTCAGTACCTCTATATTGTGCTACTCGAGATGCCATGGTTGACTTGACATCTTGTTTATTGAAAGTCAAGTTTTCATGTCCACCATGTTCGACAAGGAAACTATCCATTGTATGTGTTACCCCAATACCTGCATTTTCATTCCTAATTATCCATAATTATTTAGAGTATGTTATGGATCTTTTTTGTTTAACCAAATAGAGTTTTGGTTGAGGAAGGAAATCGTGGTTGTGTTATAAATGCATTGAATTGATACCATATCCTGACCATGGGTCCCCAAAAATTGTGATTCTAACGGGGCATTTAACTAATGTTGTTAACTTTTGAGCAGAGTAAGTTGTCTTTGGTTCCTGCATGAATTCATAGTTGTTGTGAAGGAAGGGATTGGAATTAGAATGTATGAAACAGAGTTTATACCTGTGGAGGTGTTTTGGCCGACATCCAATGACAACCCCGACTAGATAATTGTTGGTGTAATTTGAGCTTGTTTCTTAATTGCAAACCCTTTTGAAAGTTGCATACTTGTCGAAAAAATCCATTAAGTTGCTAAACTTCTAAAAGTGCATTCCTGGTTTCAGCGGTTGTGCTTCATTGTTCTTTTCTGTATCAGAAATGCTTGAAGTTGGGTTGTGTTGTATGCTTTGTGTGGTGTTACCAATTTCTGACATTTTAGAGTTAATGACATCAATATGTGATAACGTGTTTAAGGAGAGTATAGTGTTTGATTGGTAGGTTTACATCGTAATTTTATTGGTAGGATATTGATTAGACAACGGGGTTTTGAGAGGGATCTTTAAGGACGAGGAAGGATTACCTTCATGGACAGCCGATTTCGGTGGTAATTATCTTGACCTGCGGGTATTTCAACAATCTCAGGTCCTATTTTTGGTGATCGGACGTAGTGGTAGTTACATGGTTGTTAGTGGGTAGGTTGGTAGTCCGTATTGGTAGTGATTTGTTTATACCAAATCTGTCAGTTCACAAACCTGGTAGGTGGCTGATTCATTGGTATCCTTGTTGGATATTGATTGATTGTGAATAGCTGGGGGATGACGTCTATAGGGATTGTGTCTTGGTTCCTGACATCTATTGTTGACGTCGTTTTATGTTCCTTCTCCGTATTGTAGCATTTCAGACCTTGAGGTAAATCCATGTGTGCATATGAGTAACTTCGTGAAATTCGGCTTAGATTTTAAAAATAAGTTTGATTACTTGAGTATTATTCACATTATCTGTTATCGTGCATTACTTTGTGGATGGCTTGTTTGATGAACTGTATACGTTCCGCAAGGTGATGGTTAATCATCTTTTTAGAGCATGATTGTTCCGGAGGTAAATCACAGTGTGAGATTGGGTACTTAAAGCAATTAGACAGTATATTTTAAATTTAGTCAACCATGTGATTAACAAGTATACAAATAGTAACTTCTGAAAATGTCCAATATTTTTTGACAAAAAATGTTTTATTATTTGAGGAATATTCATTATTATCCCTATAATCTAATATCGTGGCATACCTTGTTGAAGGCTTTTTTGGTGTCCTCTACTGATTCAGCATGAGGATGATTAGTTATCAATTTGGAGCATGATGGATCCTGGGGTAAATTAAATTGATAGAATAGGTAAGTTTAAGCAACTTGTAAAAATGATTAAGATATTTGGACAAAAGTATGTTTGATAATTTGAATATATTCCGAGAAAAATGATATTGAATATAATATTTGGACAAAATTGCATAATATATTTGTACGTGACTCTATACAAATGTATCATCTCCGGCATGAGCTCAACAACCATGTACTTCAAGCTATTTGATATATGATAATAGTTTGTGAAATATGTATCGTGTATTCAATTTTTGAGCAATATCCAATATTATGCACATAATTTGATATTGTGGCATACGTTGTGGATGGCTTGGCCGTGACATCTACTGGTTTATCGAGCGGATGTTTATTAATCAATTTGGAGCATGATGGATCCTGGAGCAAATTAAAATTTAGAGGATGGATAAGTTTGAGTAACTTCTAATAATGATAAATATATTTTGACCAAAAATATTTGACGTAAATCTTTGATGGTTCAACATAGGGATGTTAAGTCATCAATTTGGTGCATGACGGACCATGGGGTAAATTGAATTGAGAGAATGGGTAAGTTTGAGCAACTTCTAAAAATGATTAATCTATTTTGATCGGAAAATCTTTGAGTTATGTTAAATCTTTGATGATTCGGCATGGGGGTGGTTAGTTGTCAATTTGGAGCATGATGAATCTTGGGGTAAATTAAATTGAGCGATTGGATAAGTTTGAGTAACTTCTTAAAATGATTAATATATTTTGACAAAAAAATCTTTGAGTAATTGAGCAATATCCAATATTATGCACATATCTGATATCATGGCATACCTTGTGATTGGCTTGGCCGGTGACATGTATCTATTCAGGGAGGGGATGGTTAGTCATCTTTTTGGAGTGCGATGGGCCCTAAGGTAAAATAAAATTGAGCGAATGGATAAGTTTGAGTAACTCTAAAAAATGATTAATAGATTTTGTCAAAAAGATGTTTGAGTTAGGTTAAATCTTTGATGATTCAGCGTGTGGATGTTTGGTCATCATTTTTTAGCAGGATGGATCCTGGGGTAATTTGAATTGAGAGAATGGGTAAGTTTAAGCAAATTCTAAAAATGATTAATATATTATGACCAAGAAATCTTTGAGTTATGTTAAATCTTTTATGATTCGGCATGGGGGTGGTTAGTTATCAATTTGGAGCATGATGAATCCTGGGGTAAATTAAATTGAGCGATTGGATAAGTTTGAGTAACTTCTAAAAATGATTAATATATTTTGACAAAAAAATCTTTGAGTAATTGAGCAATATCCAATATTATGCACATATCTGATGATATCATGACAAACCTTGTGGATGGCTTGGCGGGTGACATGTATCTATTCAGTGAGGCGGTGGTTAGTCATCTTTTTGGAGCATGATGGGCCCTGAGGTAAAATAAATTGAGCGAATGGGCAAGTTTGAGTAACTCCAAAAAATGATTAATAGATTTTGTCAAAAAACGTTTAAGGTAGGTTAAATCTTTGATGATTCAGCGTGTGGATGTTTAGTCATCAATTTTGAGCATGATGGATTCTGGGGTAAATTGAATTGAAAGAATGGATATGGTTGAGCAACTTCTAAAAATGATTAATATATTTTTACCAAAAATCTTTGAGGTAAGATAAATCTTTGATGGTTGAGCATGGGGATGAGTAGTTATCAATTTTTAGCATGATGGATCCCGGGATAAATTAAATTGAGCGATTAGGTAAGTTTGAGTAACTTCTAAAAATGATTAATATATTTTGACAAAAAGTTCTTTGAGTAATTGAGCAATATCCAATATTATGCACATATCTGATATCGTGGCCTACCTTGTGGATGGCTTGGCCGATGACATGCACTTGTTCAGCGAGGGGATGTTTAGCCATATTTTTGGAGTGTGTTGGGTCCTGAGGTAATATAAATTGAGAAAATGGGTAAGTTTGAGTAAGTTCTAAAAATGATTAATATATACATTTTGTTAAGTTTGAGGTAATTAAATCTTTGAGGGTTCAGCATGGGGATGTTTAGTCATCAATTTTGAGCATGATGGATCTCGGGGTAAATTAAATTGAGAATGAGTAAGTTGGAGAAACTTCTAAAAATGATTAATATGTTTTGACAAAAAACTCTTTGAGATAAGTTAAATTTTTGATGGTTCAACATGGGGATGGTTAGTCGTCAATTTGTAGCATGCTGGATCCTGGGGTAAATTAAATTGAGAGATTGGGTAAGTTTGAGTAACTTGTAAAAGTGATTAATATATATTTGACAAAAAAACTATGAGAATTTGAGCAATATCAAATATTATCCTCATAATCTGATATCGTGGGATACCTTGTGGATGGTTTGGTCGGTGACATTTATAGATTCATCAAGGAGATGGTTAGTCACCATTTTGGAGTGTGATGAATCCTGAGGTAAATTAAATTGAGCGAAAGTGTAAGTTGGGGAAACTGTGTAGTAAAATTTCTATTAAGTGTACCATATGAATAGTTGGGTGGATAACGTCTACAGAGGTTGCATCTTGGTGCCTCACATCTAATGTTGGTGTTGTTTTCTATTCCTTATCCCCATTGTACCATTCAAGACCCAGAGGTAAATCCTAGTATGCAAATGAGTAACTTCGTTAATGTTGCATTATATTTTGAAAAAATAAGTTTGATTAATAGAGGAATATTCAATATTATTCTAATATCGTACGTTACCTTGTGGATGGCATGGTCGATGACCTCTACAGGTTCCGCAAGGGAATGGTTAGTCATCCACTTTGAGCACGATGACTCCTGAGGTAAATAGAATAATGCGAATGGGTAACTTTGTGCTAATTAGAAAGTTAATAGAAAGTAAAGAAGTCCACCTTGTGAATAGGTGGGTGGACGACATCTATAATGGTTGCATGAGTAGGGTTTTGAGCAAGCTGAGGAGTGAAGTTTTCGTCTAGGTCAGACCGGTCCATACTAGAGTCGGAGTCAAGTGTGATTGGAGTTGTAAAACAAGTACGAAACGAAAATACTAAATGAGATCTGATAACCAAAAATTGTGGCAACAAATTAATGGTAGAAGAACACCATAGAGATTGTGGCATGTACGCAAAAACGAAAATGGAGGTTCCTCGTATACATTTATTGAACACATTCATTGGCCTCTTGTCACTTCAAATATGAACCCATTTGTTTAGAAATGTATGATAGACATTTATTGAAGACAGAAAATGAAGTTAAATAGGTTAAGAGCTATGGGAAACCCCCAAAAAAGGTGCAATAGAAGTAAGTGTTAGATGCTTCAACCGTATTAGAACCCTACAAACCAAAACGAATAGCGGATTAGCATACATTTCTTAGACGCCATTGCATCCCATGAGAAAGAGTCGACATGAGAGGGGTAGCTGGATGTAATATTCTGGGATGAGTTTAGGGTTTTTGGTAGTCTCTAGGGGTGTCAGTGGATGTCCGAAATCCGAGAATCCGTTCGCGTCCGTATTCATTTTATCCGAGAATCCGTCATCCGTGAATCCGTATTCGTATCCGAAACTTAATATCTGAGAACTGGCGGAGCAAATATGGATATTGATACATCCGATCCGAATAACATCCGCTCCGAGATTGAATATCTGTATTATAAGATCCGTGTCCGTATTCATATCCGTACATGTATCCGTATCCGTTTAATATCATACATAACATATGTATGTGTATATATCTATTAAAATTTTATAATTTGTATGTAGTTGCTAATTAATTGTAACTTAATAAGTTAACGAGTTAATCTTATTAATTGATCTTTGATATGTAATATGAAAAAGTATGTTCTTTTTATATAATTTACCCAACAACTATATAATCACTTTTTTCACCAATGCAAAACCTAACCCAACCCTAACTGTGCTGCCTCCGCCTCCTCCCAAACCGGCTCCGCCCTCTTCACGTGTCGTCTCCACCTCCTCCCGTTGTGCGTCACCTGGTTGTCGCGTCCTCCCGTCGCACCTCATCGTCTCTGCCCCCTCGTCGTCGTTGCCGCCGCCGCACTTGATCCTTCTTCTTTTTATTTAGAAAAATAATAAAAGTTGCGATCTTTATGCAGGTGCGAGCGATCGACTTTGCTCGGCTGAATCACAGCACGGTATCCTTCTTCAACTACTCCAAGCAAGACTCCATCACCTCCATTTGGAATCGTGTCGGCTTCAACGCTGCAAAGGTTTCTTTTCTTTTCTTCTCATGTGGATTGTTGGTTGAAAGAAAAGAAAAGGGAAAAAGTGATTAGTCCTGAGTAAATGTCATAAATAGGTTTCTTGACCAATTGATAGCTTTTGATTTAGCTTGTAATTCTAAGTTATGTGTTTGACCAAAGATTATGATAATAGGTGAATTTTTTTGGTTGGGTATGAATGTATGATAAAAGTGAAGGGAATGTGTTCTAAAAGTTTTACTTTTAAATGTCAATAATTATGAATTGAATGAGAAATCATTTTGTTCCTTGTTTATGTTATTCGTCCTTTAGAAGTGTTAAGGAAGAGGCTCTTGGTCCTTAACCGTAGAGCTCTAAAAGATATTGGTTTACATAAAACAAAAGATATTCACAATCATGGTAATTAACATGGAACATTAATTACCGAGTTAAGATTGTCGTGTTGGTCATAGATCGTTGTAGATCTACAAGTGAGTGATAACACGGGTATGCAAAAGAGGAAAATATTACTTTTGTATACTGAATAGACCTAATAAGTAAAATATTATAGAAATGTGTTTCCGTGTCATTAATATTTTACTGTGTCTTTGGTCTTTTGATATGAGACTTATATCTAATCACTTAAGGAATACTTAATTAGATCAGTGTCTTGAACTATCGATCAGTGTAGTGTAAAGGCATTGGTTGGTTAAGTACAACTTTTGTTGGAGAAGATAGTTAGTCGAAAGATTATCATTGCCCCTCTTAATTGAGTGATGATATTAGTGGGCCCCTTGATAAAGCAAAGTTATAATGTGCACAATGTGATTTGAGTTAAGTCACATATTTATAACTAGCTTAAAGAGATCAAGAAATGAATACTAATACAAAGATGACACAATACTACTTTGTGTGTATTCTTAATATCATGAGGCAAGGGACGGACACAAGTGGTGCACTCCATCACTAAGTGGATCGGGTTTTGGTTCGAGTGGAATTAAGACATCTAACTAATTGGGAGCTATAATGTGTAGCTAGATACCGCTTATAGCTTGTGATATTAAGCTCTTAATATCACTGCCAACTTAGTTTAGATCCTCCCATAGGTCACACCACAAAACTGGGAAACAAGAAATGGGGATTTTGAGTTCATAGGATGTGTCGGGTTTCATGTAGAAAATATGGCACATGGGGTGAACAAGCAAAATCAAAATTATGTTGTGATTTATAACATAATTAGAATCTAAATTAAATTCATATGTGATGTAAATATTATGGGGTGTAATGATGGATCATTACATAGGATAATATGTTACATAAGTTGTGAATTTATTACTAATCCCGAAATGTCAAATTTTGTAGGGGTTAAACCGAAATTTGACAAGTCTGCAAAATAGTGCACAAACGGTCGACCGGTTGGAAGTAAACGGTCGACCGATCGGTGCACGGTCGACCGGTGGTGTCCGGTCGACAGAACGCGTCTCGACCGATAACAGGTGAATTTCGTCTGTTCGAACGGTCGACCGAATGTGATCGGTCGGTCGACCGAACATTGCGATGAAATATTCTACTGTTGAGAACGGTCGACCGAGTCTCGGACGGTCGACCGAAATCGGGTTTGAGCGGTCGACCGGACCTCGCAAACGGTCGACCGAGCAGACGGTTTATTCAGAATTAATTTAAGAATTAATTAGATCATGCATGGAATTGGTCCATAATTGATTTAATTCGTGGCTAATATTATTTATTAATAAATAATGGATGGTTAGATGGAATTTTGCATGGGATCATGGGCAAGAGGTTGCACATGAATAGGTAATTTGGAGAGAACCTATAAATACAAGGTTATCTCATTACCTCCTTAATTAATTCATTATTTTTCTTTTGCAAAATCTCTCTCCATAATTCTCCACGAAAATTCCTTAATTCTTAAGTTTAGTTTTAGTTCTTCAGAGGTCATCTTCTAAAGGGAACTAAAGAGGGGTTAGTAATTAGATTCTAAACCCTATCGGAGATTGAGAGACTAGCTTCGCTCTCTCCGATCTTGTTTAGAGTTTGGTGAATACTCGGAGGCATCCGGCGCAGCGAGGAGCATCCCAACCGTCTCCGAATCTTCGAGAAGTTTTAGAGAACTTCTAGGTATGAATTTCGGAGCTCCTTCATGTTTGTTTTAATAGAGTTTTTGAAACTAGTTTGTTAAAACAAACCGATGCATGCAATAAATTCTAGAAAATTGAAAATTGATCCTTATTATACATAAAAATTTCGAAAATATATATGTATAATTAAACATGAAATCCTACAGTGGTATCAGAGCATAGGGTTCAATTTTCTCATGATTTATGGCTGTAAACAAATCTAGTTTACCATCTAGGATTTAAACAATTTGTGTTACCAGTTTTTCGGTCTTTAAATTTTTGTTGAAATATTTCTTTATAATAATTCGTTTTAAATGTTTTGAATGTTTAAAACATGACATATAATTATTAGAATTATGATTTAGACATAAGTCTAACTTGCAATAATTTCGTTTTAAGTATAAACGATTATTTTGTAAGAGAATCAACAAAACCGAAAAAACTGCGATTCATCTTTCCATTGGAAATTGGATGAACAGCGGTTCATAATTAATTTGTGAACTATGGATGTATGAAAAATGTTTTTAATGGATTTCAAGATATTTTTCAAAGAATTGTTGAGAATTCTAGATGATTGATAAATTAGATTCTGTAGTTTATAGCAATTGCGTGCATGGATGCTTGAGTTGCTTTGCAGGATTGTGAGTTTATATGTTCCAAATCAGACACTACAAATGTATGTAATTATTATTATACAGGGGCTTATGTATGTAAAAGCCAAAATTCTCTCTATTTCCGTCTTTTAGATAGTTGCATTTGCATATGAGAGGTTTTTACATAGGATTTGCACTAGTCGGTTTTATCGAATGTGAGGAGCATGTTTATTTTCTGTAAAATCTACATCTCCGGTGCAAGAGGAAGTCGCCGCTGTAGCGCATCGATCGAGGATCGAAGATCAGGGATCGAGGATCGAGGATCGAAGGGAACATATAAACTCACACGATGTGGATTGTGTGAATGTTTAATTTCTGTTTTTATAATTTCTGCTATGCATGTGATGAATGGTGAATGTTAGGATGTGTATAAATTTTAATATGCATGATAAACTAAAATTCAAAATCACATGTTGATAAATGAAATTGTCCAACAAAAATTAAGATTAATTTTTCCTTCTTATTTCATCCACTAGCAGCCATTGATCGAGGGATACTCTGCTCGCCCTTAGCGGGAGATAGCTCCCTCTATCTTTGGGAATAGTGGGAGATATAAAGGTTGTCTGTTGTTGTGCCACAATTAAATATATGAGGTGTGTTTCACCCTAGTGAACCCCAAGTATGTTTAGTTGTGAATACAATAGATAAACGTATCTCGTATCAAATGAAAATAAGTTTTCTTAACATTACCTAGAGCCCTCGCTCGGTTTTGGGAAAAAGTTTTTCTTACGAGGATAGGTCGTATTCCCTCATAATTAAAACGACAAGAATCACAAGAGTTTGAAGATGCTAATATTGCTAAAATTCAAAAAACTTGTGATTAGAAAATGTTTTTCTTACCTTGATGTTGTAATGTATTCGATAGCCCTTAGCTAGTCTATATTACAATTGATGGGATCTTGGATTACTACATTTACGGGCAATATTTTATTTGCAGTATTTACATCATATTCGATATATATATGTATTTATTAAAACATAAAATTGGCATTAAAACCTATATAATTTATTTTGTAGAAATGTCAAATATCCAACCAATTGTGCGATCTATGATCGAAAAGAACCCTTTGCAAAATGATGGCTCAAACTTCATGAAATGGCAACTCAATCTCAATATCGTGTTGAGGTTTGAAAAACTATCTCATATTTTGGATGGTGAAATCCCAAAATTAAATGAGAAGGCAACCGATAAAGAGAAAGAGGCGATAGCCAAGTGGGAAGACCAAGAGAACCAAGTTCACGGTCTTATACTAGCATCCATGGGTGACTCGCTTCAAGCGAAATACTTGGATTCAAAACCCAAGAAGACCATGGAGGCTCTAACCAATATGTTCATGGATAGTGCCCGAAAGGAGCGCTATAAGACCACCATCGCACTCACAAGGTGCCATATGGCGGAGGGAACATCGGTATCCATGCATTTTCTCACGATGCAAGGATACCTTGAGAAGTTGTCGAAGCTCTCTTCTCCAATGCCATTGGACATTGCCGAAGATCTAATTCTTGGCTCTCTAGCCCCGTCCTTTAAGGATTTTGTGATGCACTATCATGTGCGTGAAAAAGGGGTGAGTCTTGAGGAGCTTCACAACGCTCTCAAAACGGCTGAAGTTGATATGGGCAAGAGAAGGGACCATGAGGTTCTTGCTATCCATAAGAAGAGCAAAAAGATCAACAAAGGTAAAGGCAAATTTACCAAAGATACGTCAATCAAGAGCAAGGGAGTAGGAGGTGCTCATGAGAGTGTCTCAAGGGGGAAATCTTTCAAATCTCCAACTCCCAACACGGAGTGCTTTCACTGCGGTGAAAAGGGACACATCCGACCTAATTGCCCCAAGTACAAGGAAGACCTTGAAAATGGGATGATTGAACGTAGGCGCCCGAGAAACGCCGTAGGTATGTTTGTTATTGAGATAAATTTAATCACCTCTATCCTTGATTTGGTAATGGTTACCGGATCTTGTGCTCACATAATGTTGATGTGCAGCTATTGAAGGATAGGAAGGAACTCGTTGGGAACGAGATGATATTGAAGATTGGAAATAGTACAAGCATCGCTGCGATTGTACAAGATTCTATGGAACTTCAATAGTCTAGTGATTTAAATTTATGCTTTGTAGAATGCTTGTTATGTACCTTCGATTAGCAAGAACTATTCTGTATCAAGTTTTGGATATGGATAAATTTTAATAAATATTTTAATTCTTGCTTGTCTATATCGAAGAATGGAATTTTCTATGCAAATACATTCATATAGAATGTTTTCTATTTGCTTGAAATAAATAATAAACAAACTCAAACAAACAATAACAAAAGAGAAACTAAGATAACTCACGTGAATGATACAATCTTGTAGCACTATCGGATTGGTCAAATAAATGACCAAGAGACCTTTCAAGAAGAAAGGAACGAAAGCGAATAACTAATTGGATATGATACATTCTAATGTATGTGGTCCGATAAGTACAAGTGCAAGAGACGGTTTAAGGTACTTCATTTTGTTCACGGACAACTATAGTCATTATGGCTATATTTGTCTAATGGGAAGCAAAAATGAATTCTTTGACAAGTTCAAGGAATTCGAGAATGGAGTAGCGAACCAACTCAACAAGAATATCGAGTCTCTATGAAAAGTCGTAGGGGTGAGTGCTTAGAATACCTAATTTGACTCATTCCTAAAGTAGGAATAGGATATTGCTCGACATGGTTCGATCAATAATAAGTCAATTTAAATTGCCGATTTACTTTTGGAATTATGCACTACAAATAATGACAAACTCACTAAATAATGTTCCATCCAAATCCGTGGAGAAAATAGTTTATGAGCTATGGAGTTGAAAGACACCTAAGCTCAATTTTCTCAAGATTTGGGGTTGAGAGGTCTACGTCGAGAAATTGATGTCGACCAAACTTCAACCAAAAACGGATTAAGTGCTTCTTTATAGGTTATCCTCATGTGACAAGAGGATACTACTTTTTCATATCACCTCCAATCGAAAGATTGTAGAGAGGGATATGGTGTTTCTAGAATTTCTGGAAAAGATAGAAAAGTAGTGGGAGTAGAGTTAAGCTTGAGGAAACTCAAGATACTCTACGAGATCATGATGTGAATGTTGCATTCAAAATCATGAAGGCCCAACCGAGATTCATTTGGTTAGTGGGAGCGTGAGCGAGAGATCATCACAAGAAATTGTGAGAGAATCTCAATCATCCCCACCGAGTGTACGTTCAAGAGTTGAACATGAACCTATTCCTCAAGAAATTGTGGAAGAAGTTCGAGAGACGCGAGAAGAACCAAAAGAATTGAGAAGGTCGACGAGGTAAAGGAAGAAACCCAATAAGTATGTGGGACTTCATGAGATCATGGTACTAGATACCAAAGATCCCTCGACCTTCCAAGAAGCAATGGTAAGGGAAGACTCCAAACTATGGCTTAAGGCCATAAAATCCGAAATAGAATCCATGTATGATAATTGAGTGTATAACTTGATTTGCCTTCCTCAAGAGAAAATGTCATTTAGTATAAATGAACTTTTAGGAGGAAGATGGACATGGATAGTAACTTGACAACCTACAAAGCAAGGCTTGTAGCAAAAGGTCATACTCGAATTCAAGAAATTGACTTTGATGAAACTTTTGAGAAGTTGTCATGATAAAATCTATTCGGATTATGCTCGCTATTTTCACATTTCATAATTATGAGATATGGAAGATGGATATCAAAATGGCGTTCCTTAACAGGAACTTGGAGGAGGATATGTACATGGTACAACCTCAAGGTTTTGATGATCCAAAGAATAAGCGAGAAGATATGCAAGTTTCGAGAATCCATTTCTGGATTGAAGCAAGCATAAAGGAGTTGGAACAAACGCTTTGACGAAGAGGTGAAGAAGATTCACTTCATTCAAAGTAAAGGAGTACCTTGTATATACAAGGAGATTAGTGGGAGCCATGTAGTACTTCTGATCTTATATGTCGATGACATATTGCTCATGAGCAATCATATACCTTTGCATTAGCAAACGAGAAATTTCGTTGAAATCAGTGTATTCAATGAAAAGAAAAAGGATGAGGCTCAACACATCTTGAGAATCAAGATACATTGAAATACATCCCGGAGACTCATTGGCTTCAGTCAACGTGCATACATTGACAAGGTCTTTGGAAATGTTCAGGGTGAACAATTCCGATATGGACAATATGCCAATAAGTATGAGTAGAGGTGTGCAACTCAAGAAGTCTCAATGTGCTCAATCACACAAAGACTTGGGGTACATGAAGGTATCCCTTATGCTTCGGCAAAAGGAAGGACCATGTACACGATGGCTTGCACAAGACTCAATATCTCGTATGCTTTAAACGTGACAAGAGGTCACAAATCCAACGCAGGTCCTAATCATAGGATTGCGGTCAAGAATATTCTGAAGTACCTTAACCAGACTAAAGATAAGGTTCTTGTTTATGGAAGACAAAGGAGAAAATAGCCGAGGGCTGTTTTGATGCAATTCTTATAGGAATTCTAGACAATAAGAGGTTGGAGTGACGATGATGCGTCATCATTATCGAAGGTGGAGGTATGAGCTAGTGTAGTTAGGAGTAATATCACTACAGCTAACTCAACCACCAACGAAAGACAAAATAAATAAATAGGTGGACGCAACAGTGGCACAACTGATCCATTCAACAAACCTTCATACCAAGCTAAGAGACGAAATATATTTCGAGTCCATGGATCCGAGGGTCCAGGTGGATTGGCTTGATAGGTGATTTGAGAAGGTTACCCTAGTTATTAATGTTTTATACATTGAGAATGTATGTGAAAGAAAACTTTGATAACAAGTGGGAGATTGAAGGGAATGTGTTCTAAAAGTTTTACTTTTAAATGTCAATAATTATGAATTGAATGAGAAATCATTTTGTTCCTTGTTTATGTTATTCGTCCTTTAGAAGTGTTAAGGAAGAGGCTCTTGGTCCTTAACCGTAGAGCTCTAAAAGATATTGGTTTACATAAAACAAAAGATATTCGCAATCATGGTAATTAACATGGAACATTAATTACCGAGTTAAGATTGTCGTGTTGGTCATAGATCATTGTAGATCTACAAGTGAGTGACAACACGGGTATGCAAAAGAGGAAAATATTACTTTTGTATACTGAATAGACCTAATAAGTAAAATATTATAGAAATGTGTTTCCGTGTCATTAATATTTTACTGTGTCTTTGGTCTTTTGATATGAGACTTATATCTAATCACTTAAGGAATACTTAATTAGATCAGTGTCTTGAACTATCGATCAGTGTAGTGTAAAGGCATTGGTTGGTTAAGTACAACTTTTGTTGGAGAAGATAGTTAGTCGAAAGATTATCATTGCCCCTCTTAATTGAGTGATGATATTAGTGGGCCCCTTGATAAAGCAAAGTTATAATGTGCACAATGTGATTTGAGTTAAGTCACATATTTATAACTAGCTTAAAGAGATCAAGAAATGAATACTAATACAAAGATGACACAATACTACTTTGTGTGTATTCTTAATATCATGAGGCAAGGGACGGACACAAGTGGTGCACTCCATCACTAAGTGGATCGGGTTTTGGTTCGAGTGGAATTAAGACATCTAACTAATTGGGAGCTATAATGTGTAGCTAGATACCGCTTATAGCTTGTGATATTAAGCTCTTAATATCACTGCCAACTTAGTTTAGATCCTCCCATAGGTCACACCACAAAACTGGGAAACAAGAAATGGGGATTTTGAGTTCATAGGATGTGTCGGGTTTCATGTAGAAAATATGGCACATGGGGTGAACAAGCAAAATCAAAATTATGTTGTGATTTATAACATAATTAGAATCTAAATTAAATTCATATGTGATGTAAATATTATGGGGTGTAATGATGGATCATTACATAGGATAATATGTTACATAAGTTGTGAATTTATTACTAATCCCGAAATGTCAAATTTTGTAGGGGTTAAACCGAAATTTGACAAGTCTGCAAAATAGTGCACAAACGGTCGACCGGTTGGAAGTAAACGGTCGACCGATCGGTGCACGGTCGACCGGTGGTGTCCGGTCGACAGAACGCGTCTCGACCGATAACAGGTGAATTTCGTCTGTTCGAACGGTCGACCGAATGTGATCGGTCGGTCGACCGAACATTGCGATGAAATATTCTACTGTTGAGAACGGTCGACCGAGTCTCGGACGGTCGACCGAAATCGGGTTTGAGCGGTCGACCGGACCTCGCAAACGGTCGACCGAGCAGACGGTTTTATGCAGAATTAATTTAAGAATTAATTAGATCATGCATGGAATTGGTCCATAATTGATTTAATTCGTGGCTAATATTATTTATTAATAAATAATGGATGGTTAGATGGAATTTTGCATGGGATCATGGGCAAGAGGTTGCACATGAATAGGTAATTTGGAGAGAACCTATAAATACCTCCTTAATTAATTCATTATTTTTCTTTTGCAAAATCTCTCTCCATAATTCTCCACGAAAATTCCTTAATTCTTAAGTTTAGTTTTAGTTCTTCAGAGGTCATCTTCTAAAGGGAACTAAAGAGGGGTTAGTAATTAGATTCTAAACCCTATCGGAGATTAAGAGACTAGCTTCCCTCTCTCCGATCTTGTTTAGAGTTTGGTGAATACTCGGAGGCATCCGGCGCAGCGAGGAGCATCCCAACCGTCTCCGAATCTTCGAGAAGTTTTAGAGAACTTCTAGGTATGAATTTCGGAGCTCCTTCATGTTTGTTTTAATAGAGTTTTTGAAACTAGTTTGTTAAAACAAACCGATGCATGCAATAAATTCTAGAAAATTGAAAATTGATCCTTATTATACATAAAAATTTCGAAAATATATATGTATAATTAAACATGAAATCCTACAAAAAGATAATGTTATAGGTTTCCTTTCAGAAAACTGGGAAGGAATCTCATTAGTTTCTTCTGTTTCATATTTGACAATTATTTTGTCATGCTTGTTTCTTAGTTCTTTCATCTTGGTGCCTATTGCCTAGGTACGTCCTATGGTTTGCTTGGCATACTCTAATTTTTCTTTTCTACTTGGGTGCTCTTTTACAGGATATGTTTTTGCAAAGTGTGCAGTCCATGAGATTTTACACCGACAGTATCAGAGAACTTGTCGAGGTAAGTCGGTAACATGATTTTGTGCAAAATGGTACACCATTTTCATATTTTTATCTTTCAGTTTTCATTTATATTATGTATTTTTGGTGTTGCTTACAGTAATAATAATGGATTGTGCCTCCACAACATGTTTATTCAGAAAGACAATCTTCCTGTGACCTTTATTTATTTTTAATTTGCGATTTTTTTCCGAATGAATAAAGCATTTGCTGTATATGAATAATAGATCTGTATATGCATTTCCGAATGAGGTGTTGTGTTGTCACCTAAAATAGGTGTAAGGACCTGAAATTTGAGAGACGATTGTGCATGATAGAGGCGGCGTATTTGATTGAGTCAGTTTTATTCTATTCAAAGTTATCATTTCAACAGAAGAAAAAAAAGTTAAAGCTTTTTTCATGAAACAATTGTCATTTTTTCTTCTTTGCACAAGTGACTTAAAACAGAGAAACTCACAAGAGCCGTGGATTTGGGTTCTTTACAACTGTCGAAGAAGCTGAGAAATGAATTATGAACTTCATATGCTTGTTTAATTCATTTTAGCTTTGGGATTTATTTCAGCCTTTAAATTTTAGTATATTATTATTTTTAGATTTTTTTGCTTGTAACATTTGTGTTAGTTGTAATGTTTGTAATTTATGCTTGTATCACTTTGTAACTTGTATGTATTGTTCATTGTTGGTAGAGTTTCAGACCAAACTTTCGAATTATGGAATTAAAGTAAATTTATGATTTTTATTATTATTAGCTAAAAGTAGAATTCGGATCGGATTTTCGAATCCGGATGTTTTCATTCGGATTTTATTCAAATTTTCGAATTCGAATGTTTTCATCCGGATGTTATTGTTCGGATACGGATACGGATAATATCCGTATTCGATCCGGATCCGCCGGATATTGATTCGGATGTAATTTAAAAGATCCGGTCGAAATCGGATGCGGATACTAATGTTAAAAAATTTCCCGGATTCGGATACAGATGTTGGCAGATCCGATCCGTATTCGATCCGTTGACACCCCTAGTAGTCTCATTCAAGTCTTCAGCAAATGAAGCAAATTTGTGATCGTTTTTCATTGGTAGTGCAACATACGTACAACAGATTTCTTGTACACTACAATTGCATTTCAAGAGGAGAAGAATGATTGTCATTGGTTATGGGGGTTTGGAGAGAGAGGGGAAGAACAATTAATGACTGTCATTGGTTATGGGGTGTTTATGTTTTTTTCTACAGGTGTTTGTTGAATCGTCTTTTGCTGCTTAATTATGTGGCTTGTCACGTAATGATATGCGTGAGAACTAAGTGTAATATGAGGTAAAAGACTAATTTTCGTTGTACTTTTGTACATGTCTAATTTTCGACGAAGTATTAAGGAAAAAAACCCCTAAAAGAAATAAAAATCAAGCCGCACACGACGCACGTGAATTAGTCCACACTCACACCGCAAATACCAAACATACCCTCACCACGACGGAAACCACAACAAAATCATTATGGTCAACGCAGTAATTTCGGCTGCGACCTAACTTTAAAATAATCCTCCTGAAGACCTCTTCTGTTACTAATTCCTATCAGTGGTGGAAAACACGACACCTCAATCGGGGGAACCGACGACTCCCAAATTCCCGTCCGGTTTCGTCTCGGTCTCGCCATCGGGGAAACTTCCTGCCGCGGTTCGATTAATGGGTTCGAAAATCCGATGCTCGTCTCCGCCGCAGAATCTGTCGACTTCGAGGAATGCTCTGAACTCTTCTCCGGTGGCGCGTCGGTTTCGGGAGCTTTGGGTTCTTCTCTCCGGATAACACCCGAGTGGACCGCGCAACTATTTTCCGGTGAAATTTCCATACCTGTTGAAAACATGCTTTGCAGTTATTTTAATTTTTTTTATCGTTTATCTGTTATATTTTAGTATTTTTGCATTTTTACTACCTTTTTTGGTGAAAACATATTGACATTTTTAGGGTTACAAACAGTTGCTTGAACTAGGAAATTCGTGATAGAGCAGCAAAATAAAAATTAAAAAACTATTATTTATATTTCCCAAAAAATTAAGATTGTATATTTTGAACAAGTTACGTGATTGTCTTGTCACTAACTTTACGAAGTAAGTTATTTTTAATAAAATTCATCTAATTGTCGCTCAATTAATCCTCGAATTACCGGAAAACTTTAGATTGTCGCTCAATTAATCCTCGAATTACCGGAAAACTTTAGATTGTCGCTCAATTAATCCTCGAATTACCGGAAAACTTTAGATTCTGTTGTAGACTTATGACGTAATGTATGCCAAATATTGGATGCACTACACTTGTTACCAATGCTTTCTTGTTGAGAATTGAGATAGTTTCCACGTTATTTCGACAAGATGAACTTCCTCTACTTATCAAAGGTCTCTACTGAGTGTGTATCTTTGCTAACAACTTGATGTGATATTTTACACCCACAATATCAATTACCAGCACTAGAAGAATCCACTTTGAGCCCTACTATTGTTAGAACTTGGTCCCGTCACTAAGGTTGTCAGCATAAGATAAGGGGACACTCAAGAAGAAATTGATTTTACGTGCCCTTTTGCTAATTCATGATGTCACCAAGTTTAGAGAAGATAAAAATGGAGTTCTCTCAACCTTGCCTTGTGGCTCTGTATCGAGGTCTAAAATTCCGATATAGATTTGCTCTCTAAGTGATGAAAGCAGAGGACCACCAGTAGGAAACAACACCACCTATATTCAAGTCCATTCATTTAGACATGAAACCCAAACATATTGGTACTCTTCCAAACTAGAATTAATTTACCAACTTACAAATCTGTGAACCCTACAACTTATAGAGCGGGTCATTCAGACGGAGTGTTAGTGTCGTAAGGACCATACTGTGAACTTATTTGTGTTTCACAAATTCTGTTTTTTTGCAATGATTGTTAGTATCATGAGAAGTGATAAGTGATGGAGCTACAGTTTTTTTGGGGTAAATTCTTGCATAATGTGCTAGCATATACATGACTTTTTATTCATATGACAAGATCTGCCAATATTTCTTTGCCTATTTTGTGGGTGATCACTTTAGATGTTTGGGTGCCATTTCTATAAAAAATTGTGAACTAAATATATCATAAATGTAATAATGTTGGTATTCAAATTTTTAGTGAAACATTCAGTTTTAGATGATTTAAATCTTTCAACAGATCAGTCTTGTTTTAAAAGAGATCTGTAGAGTTCAATTTGGCTAGGCGTGATATATATCTTTTGTGAAACAGACTGAGTTGACAAATTTTTGGTCGCTTTATTCAACTTGCTAAGTACATTGACAGTTTCATCAGTGAGTTGTCATTATTCAAATGACGAACACAGCCAATTCACTGAAATCCTCTAGGCAGCACCCAAGAGGCAAATCTCTAGGTTGGGAAGCTTTAGATCGCAAGCAACGGCAGAAACAATATGGTGAACCTGATATAGAGAATGATCCTTACCCTCCTATGTCAAGTGGCAGCTCGTCATCTTCGAAAATTGTTGGGAGCCAATTTACGCAAGTGAAAACATTTTCATCTGTGGTTAATCCTACTTTAAATTTTCATCCTGCAATAAGCACTTCTCAGCAGGCAAGTTTGTCTGTCTGCACAAGTAAGAAGCTTGATGAGCGGACAGCTATGGAAAAAATCAACATTTCACCTCTTGATAAATTGAAGAATGTTCATGGTTGGGCTGACAATGACTTGATTCAAGATATTTTAGCCGCAACAGATAATGACGAAGAACAGGCTTCTAATGCGTTGAAAGCCATAACTCCATATTCTGATGAAGAGAAAGACACTACTGACGTAGATAGTAACATGTTACCTCTAAACAACGAAAAACGTGTTATGTCAAATAGGGTATCTGAAATAAGTGATGGGAAGGCGAAATTGGAAAGCACACCTTCCGCACCTCAAGAACATGAATGGGATGGAGATGATATTTACTTGATCCTTCGAAAAGAAGCAATACGAAGGATGAGGTACATTATTTTGTTTCTTTGATTCTACTTTCAATTATGTATTATTTCCTGCAACTATTTTGTTTTGGAATAATTTCCTTTGACTTATCGTATCCTAAAGATCTCGCATATCGGTTCTCACCAGGTACTTCTTGATACATATTTGGTACCTTATTTGGAGTATCAGAACAACACAATTAAAACTAAAAATTTGGGTACTAAGAGATACTTTTACTTTCTAGGTTTCTATGGATATTTAGCATTGTATTTCAAAGTATTCTATGTTGCTCGCATCCATTCCTAATGGTTTGTTTCTTAACAAGTAAACTGATATAATATGGATTTAATGTGGCTCTGAGGCGCAACATAGCGAACATGGCTATGATCCTTCATTTTAGATGATTTTAATGTTAACAATGTTCAGGAGTCGCATATGCGAGCCTGAGCGACCAAAAGTGTCAGAGTTGCATATGTGGCTGCTTAAGTGTAAAAAAGTTTTTTTAAAAAAATTCAAAAATTGAAATTTTTTTGGAAAAAATAGGAGAAAAATGAGAAACCTCAAAGTGATAATGAACAATATATATAAAATACCTATGGTGATGGTCTTCTTGGATGTTTGCATCTACACCCTCCATTTTGTTTGTATCTTAATGTTGCAAATAATTTCAAAGATTTCAGTGAAGTTATTATAATATCAATAATGAGAAGGAAAAAAGGCACCAGATGACATGATTATATATGAAAAAGAAGGATCATGTCATCAAACAAACAAACCACAAGAAGAAGATGGCTGGAGAGGAGTGCTGTTCGAGCCCACCGGTTCTAATGAACCCCAACATGTCATGTGGGAGTGGACTTGACGTGAGCTTCGGAGGTCTAAGGTGCTACGGCTCTTCTTCTGCAACTCCCACCACCACCAAGGTTGTGTCCTCGTGTCAGACGTTTACAGCTTCGAGGCTCGAAACCTGAGGAGTCTAACAGAGAAGATAGCAGAGGCGGGGTTCTACGTGGTGGTCCCTGATTTGCTGGACGGCGACTACTTCGACCCCTCCAAAACCCCCATCTCCATATGAGTGAAAGCTCACTCCCTTAAAACCCTATCTCCGTCTGGGTGAAAACTCACTCTCCAAAATCCCCAAGTTGCACCCTATTGGGTGCGATTATGCGGGGGTATGAAGCCGCACTCTTGAACATTGAATGCTACTTTTTTTAATCAAACTAAATCTTGTATATTTTTATCCCTTGAGCTAGAACATATTAAACTTTTAGGTCCATCGAAGTTCATTTTACCGTTGACCTAAAATATTCATATTTGAACGACTGCATTTTATTGAAAATTGAAAATTTTAGATTAAGGTCTTCAATGATCCATTTTATTTGAAATTTTTACAACACATTCCTTACATAATATATATCTCACTCAAAAAATAAATCATATCAAATAAATAATCGGAAGTGACCGAAATTGGTGTCATAGCCATATTGGCTAAGTTGTCCTCAAGCCACATTAAGCCCTATATATCAGTTTAGCAAAAAATTAACCATTACACCAAGTGCAATCCACGTTAACACTTGTTTTGCAAAATAATTATTATATGTGTTTTTGTAGTGTTTAGGGGTATAAGACTTTTTAGTCCTACATTGGTTGTATTCAAAACTCAACCCATTTCTGTACCTATAAGTAGATAACTTGTGTTGCTCCCTATCTGCACAGTGTCACCCTAGTAGAGTACGTCTTTCACATTCTCTGCAGTTGGGATTGATGCGTGTTATTTTTGTTGTAGCAAGTCTCTACTTAACAAAAATAAAAAATATATTATATATATATATATATCCCAAAAAATTAAGATTGACCAAGCCAAGTTCAAGCTACGTAGTGAAACTCGGTTCAAGTTTCGAGCCAAGCACGAGTTCCGTGGTTGTGGTAATGAGCCGAGTCAAGTTGGGCTTAATTTGCTCGAACTTCGCTTGTTTACAACCCTAATATATAGATATCCTCTCAACATGCTCTTTTACTTTTGAAACTTATAAACTGTCAATGCTGTCCACTCCTATTATGAATGTGATGGTTTTGCCATCTTTATGGAAGGTTTCCTTTGATCAATTGCGAAATTCATTGATTGGTCTTCATTTTCTCCTAGTTGATTTTATAATGTCATATTATCTTTTGGTTTTGAGCATTAATTTTGTGGTTGTACATATCCTATGGATATACTTATTTTACTTGTGTTACAGATCTGAGCATAAAACTTTCTTGCTTATCCTTGACGTTATTCCATCTGGTGCTAAGCAGAGCAGCATCTCAACATTCTCGTGCAGCCAACAATGCTTTTCTAAGGTGTCACCACTTCTCTGCGCACCAGCACTCAGTAAAGGCCCAAGAAGAATGCGCAGCAGCAAATGAGCTGAATGCTAAGGCAGCCAAAAAGATTTTATTGATCCGGAATATCAATAATGACGTGTGGAAGTTATATTTGCACGGGCTTCATGCATCAGAAGCAGTGAATGCATTAAAAGAGCACTTACATAGAATCGAGAGAGAATCAATAACAAAACATTCAGGTTCTTCTGTTGAGGCTTCTAGATTAGTTGGAATGATTCAGCGGACCTCATCGAGTGAAGTTGCCATATCTGAATTAGAATCAGGAGCTCAGAATGAACAAATGGTGCTTCAGCAAAGGCAACGGGTGCTACATGTTATAACAGGTTCGTATATTCATTCATAGCAGAAGCATTTCTCATTAGTGCTTAAGAAGTTGGTGACGGGTAGGAGTAAACTCTGAACAAGGTACTTGAAGAGTTGGTGGCTACCATATACAATGTTTGGGCTTACCCTTGTGTCACGACAATATTGCTAAATTTCAGCTTTTCTCAAATCACTAAACTAACATAGATTGCTGCTAGTTTAGGTACTACATTTTTCACCTTCACCTTAACAAATAAAGAGTAATCTCATGAATATTGTTTTTCTAGTTGCAGCTTTGCAATAAGTGCTAGAGTATTTATTAGCTAAAATGTTTCAAAGAATTGATGTTACATTGATTTCGTGAAAGGAAACAACCTAACATTATACGTTGCCATAAGTTAAGTCTTTACTTGATAACACACACAAGGCTGAGGAAGGCAACAGTTCATAATACCACGTGGTTCCAGTGACCTTGAGGCGTTTCCAGCACATAATATATAACATCCGCTGATAAGTTGGAACCCTGGTCAATACACCTCAATTTTCTGCTTTAGAAGACCTTCCTAAAAATATGAGTAAAGAATCAAGACATATCCGATGAGGTAGATAACATTTTACAAAATAAATGAGGATCGTTTAGTATTAAACCTTCATGCATGGTGAATCCATTTCACCTTACGCTTGCTTGTCATCATGGACTTGTGCTTTCGGATTTTTTTGGCTTGAATTTGTCAGAATTTCTCATTGTTCTGAACCCATTCTGCCATCTTCTAATCCTGCCGTACATCACCGAAAAAAGAAACTCTAAGTAATAGGTGTTTTTATTCCAGGAAAGGGCAACCACAGTCACGGAGAAGCTGCGCTACCGACGGCAATCAAAGGCTTCCTCATAGAAAACGGGTAAAGCAGCACCACCAGGACAATAGTTTTGTTTCTGTTCTTATACCATGTGTTCATAAGATACCTTTGTTTTGGCAGATATCGCTTTGATGACATGAGGCCCGGTGTGTTCTTGGTGCGACCCAAATTCAGGTGCAGCTAAACAGTGACTTTTCATGTAGATATGGTAATTGTAGTAATCGAGATTCACTTGGTACCTTTGTTGATTATTGTAAACTGGGTGATTAAATGAACCTCAAAACTCTGCCCAGCTTAAGAAAAAGCTTGCTTGTTGCGTTGTGAAAGAGTTAATGCAAATATTTTTTTGTTCTTTCGTCAATATCGGACGGGCATATGGTATGGTCGCGTTTGAACTTTAATAACTAATTTAATTTGTACAATTCGATCATAACATGATTGATTTATCTTTCTGCAACTCATTTACGTTATTTGGATCCACAACAGTGTCAAGAAGGCTTCACAAGTTGTATGACAAACTACACGTGAAAAAAATTTAAGGTGCAATTTTTTTCCACTCAAGTGCACATTACAATTGTTCCTTCGGAATACTTATGTTTTCAAATGGTGGTAAAATATTCTCATTTTCGATGATAAATGTAACTTTCACAAAATATAGTATCAAAGAGTTCATCATTTTTCATCTCCCACTTGGATACGAGTGCATGTTTTTGAGCAAATTCATTGCCACTGGTAGTCTTTATTGTAGTCGTAAGCAAAAATAGTAAGGGTTATTTGCATATGTGCATTTACAAAATATTGATGTTTGGGCAATGTACTTGAGTATCACTTATTTATTCTGGTACACTTTAAACTTCACATATTGGCCTTGTTCAATTCAAAAGGAAAATTTGACTATCTATTTATTCGGAGGGAGTTGTGTTGGGATTGGTTCATACTCCGTATGTTCTCTCCGACGGGTCGATCGACTGTCTCGCTCCTAAAAGTCAAGCATAAAGTATTTTTGGGCTTAGGGATTTATTATGAATTCTAACAGTTTGGATACTAAAAATGGACGACCTTCTGTGTTTCCAATGAAGCTCGACGAGCTCGACATGAGTTTGATAGGAACACGATTGTTGTGCTCGATAAACTCAATTACTTTTGCATGTGAACTCGATAGGATTAGACTGAGTGTTTTATGGAGTGGATTGAATCGTTGGAAGTCAGACTGATCTTCTGTGTTTCCAACGAAGCTTGATGGGCTTGATAGATGTTCAATACGAACGCGATTGTTGTACTCAATAGACTCGATTCCTTTTGCATGTGAGCTCGATAAGGCTCGACAACAATTTGTTGAGTTTGTTTTAACTTAATGTTGAGTTTGTTTTGATGTGCTCGATAGAACTCGATGATGCTCGATGAAGCTCGATGTCGTTTTCACCACACAATTTGTGAGGACGTTTTATGACAAACGGAATTCGAATCGTTTGGGTGTGGAGAACTGTAAATTCGATGAACTCGATATGTGTGCAATGTGATCTCGATAATTTAGAATTTTTGAAAGAAAAAAAACTACATTTCATCGCACAATTTTTTAGGACGTTTTATGACGAACAGAATTTGAATCATTTGGGTGTGGAGAATTATAAACATCGATGAGTTCGATGCGCCCGATATATACGCGATATGACCTCACTAATTTAGATTTTTTGAAAAAATACTACTTTTAACCGCACGATTTTTGAGGACGTTTTATGACGAACATAATTTGAATCGTTTTGGTGTGGAGAACTGTAAATCTCACGATTTTTAGGGCAGAGAGTGAGAAAGAGAATGGTGTCACGTTTAGGCAGAGGTATTTTGGAGAGAAGTGGAAAAGTGGAGACCTTTTTCAGATGTTGGGAAACTTGGAGCGTAGATAGTAAAATTTTCCATTCAAAATGTGTGGGTCCCAATTTTGTTGTAACTTGAAACTTGTGTTAAGTTTATTTTTTTTTAAATTACAAAATTTGCACACCAATCCCTTCCAAAGCATAATATTTATCTAGATCCTTGGACTTGTTAAACTTATTTTATCAACCTAGCTGGACATTTAGTATGAAATTTGACTAGATTAGGGTTTAGATTTAGTAAACTTGTCGAAGTAAAATAACTTAAAAGTCTCGAATTTGACCTTAGGAAATGTTAACAAATCCTTGACATGCAACTTTCAAGTTATTTTACTTTAATTTAACAAGTTTATTCCACAATCTGGTCAAATTTCATACTAAAGCCGAGTTATTTTATAAAATAAATTGATCTTGGTCGTTTGTTGATTAATACTTTTAGTCTCTCAAATCGATCTTGGCTGTCTACTAATATAAAACCAAAACCAAATCTATTTTCATCATTTGATGTTTGGTATCTCAAATGAAATTTGGACAATTTATTTACCTATATTTAGTTATTAATTCAGCGACATGATCAAGCCATGAAACACATGATTTTAGGTTTATATTTATTTTGAACACTACAAATAAAATGATACAAGTTTTATCTAATAAGTTTATAAATCTTTATAAATACATGTTCACTAATAAGATGAGAGCACGATATATATTTAAACTTTTAAAAAATATGTAAATAAACTACAATTTTGTGAGTTGTGACCCATATCAGCCTAACTTAGAATCTTTTTAGAGTACATTAGAATTAGAAAAAATTGGGCTATGCCTCATTAAAAGTTTATTAAAATTTGAAAAAATACGTTCATTAAAAATCATTAAAAACTTAATAAATTTACTATTAAAAACAATATATAAATTTATCTTTTCATAAAATAAACCAAATTGAAAAATTATGATTTCATTAATTTTTTAATACAATTAAATTGCAATTCGTCGTTTCGTCCGTTTATTATTTTTTATGGTTCACCTCCAGTAACACAACTTCGATGATCTCCATATACAAAATCCACTTTTCCACATCTTCAACTTCTGTAAATAAAAAAGAGTTTCATACACATAATCAGAAATTCTTCAATATATATGTATATGTATATATATATATGTATACAGGAATTCTCAATATATATGTATATGTATATATATATATATATATATGTATGTATATGTATATATATATATATATACAGGAATTCTCAAGTGAGTCCAGGGCTTAATCAAACTAAATTAAGCCCCCACAATATCCACCACTCATTTCAAAATGTAAGGTAGATTAAGAAAAAAATGGTTATGCTAATGAATGTTGAGATTAACTGTAAATAAGATCCAACGGTGAGATTGTAGGGGGTTTAAACTAAATTTGATGAGCCATGGGCTCACTAGAGCTTGACCCTATATATATATATATATATATATACCTCTGAACTTGGGTGAAAATCTCATTTTTTTACTTAATTGATAAAAAAAATCCATTTCCAGTTATCTTACTCTTTGGTTTTTGCAGTCTGTAAACCGACATGGACACGTGTATGACGATTAGCCAACTTGATGATCGAACATGTAGTAACCTCCTAAAATTAGTTTGCTTGATGTAAGATTGATGTCTTCTCTTTTTGAAAATAGATTTCTCATCGAATTTGATTTTCGTTCTACAAATTATTCTTTCTCGAATTTTTTTTAAAAGGTTGACAGGTGCAGGTCTTGGTTGTTTAGTTTGGTATCACTGAAGGTACTCTTCATCATTTTTGAAGTTTTCGGCTTAATTCCTCTTGCAATTTGAAAAAATATTAAAAGTTGGGAGAATATGTTTTTATATTTTATTTCATCATCCTTGCCAAGTGACTGATACGGTTATAATTTGATTAGGAGTTAAAGTACCATTAACTTATGTCAATTTAGTACGCAAGTTTTTCTAGAGATAAGATTGTGTATTTCTGATTCAATGATTTTATAAGCACTTATTTAGTCATATAACCTTCATTAAATTGTAGTTTGGGGTTGAAGAGGAGGCTACATGTTCACGTGGAATAGGTTGCAGCTGTGAAGCTACCTGCATAGCAATTGGGTTATGACTAGGGGTGAAACTGTGTCCGAAATCCGTCAATCCGACCGATTCCGTATTTGAAATCAAAAAAATTATCCGAGAAAAAAAAATCCGTAACCGAATTTATATTCGGATATAAACATCCGTAAAAAAACGAAGCGAATATGGATATTGGTACATCCGATTCGAATAATATCCGGTTCGTATTTTATATGCACATATAAATAAAAATAAAATATATATACAATATATATGAATTAAATTATGTAATTTATATTATATTTAATATTTTTTCATGTAGGCAAAAAATAAAAGTTGAAATTTATTCTTGTTTAGATCAATCAAAAAATGTTTTTAAGTCTATTCGGATTTTTTAACGAATTCAGATATCCTAATTCGGAATGGATTTTAAACTTGATTCGGATGCGAATTTATTCGAATTCGGATCCGAATTCGACGGATACGAATTCGGATCTCTTTCTCAAACATTCGCTCGGATTCAAATTTGGATTCGAATTCGAGAAAAAAAACGGATACGAATTCGGATACAGGCACATCCGCTTCGTATCCGCTCCGTTTTCACCCCTAGTTATGACCGAGCTTAACCAGAAAATGCCACCCCTCAAAACCATCGAAATAAAGTAATACTTATGTACACGTGTCGATTTGTTTCTGAAAAATAAAGTATCCAACTAATCTCCATTTTTCTTAACAAATCATAAATTAACATTAAGCAAGTAATTTGAGAATGATATTGTTTTGATTTTATACGTAAAAACTTATGTTGAAAAATAATATTAACTAAATTCCAAAGGGAATCCTCCAATTCACAACACGCCAATTGGGCGAATTCCGTATGGCTTTTGGGCAAGCGGGTTAAATCCGCCCTATAACCGCCAAATTTGAAACGGGTTAGTTCTGAGTTCATCCAGCTCGTTCCAGATCCAACCCTTTTACACCCTATTAATAACATAAGTCTAGAGCCACAAGAAATGTAAGACCCGCTCCCCTGCCACTCTATTAGTCTTATTCTTCCTTAAACTCGTTTTATGTGTTATGTTTTGTTTGTTGTGTGTTTCATAATTTTATGCTCGCTTTCGGAAAAGTTTCCTTTTGGGAAAAGTTTCCTTTTTGGACGAGTTAATGCAACTTGTCGGGCAGTTTTACAATCAGTTGACTTAATCGGGTCGATCAGGTGCAAGTCGCGTGTGCGGGTTGGCTTGGGATTTGAGTAGGAATGTAAGTAGGGAAGCAAATGGATTTTTTCGAATTTGGTATAATTTGTATCCGAATTCGAATTCTAAATAAGCATACCAAATATGAATTCAAATTTAATTTTTTATAGCTTACTAACTTCATATCCAAATTTTAGAACTTTTCGAGTTCGGATAATGTTCAAATTCATATAACACACACATATATATTATGTTGTATAATCTAAAATATTTTGGAAAGTTGTTTTAAGAGAATTATATTATAATTTGCTTTTGCTTTTGCATTTCTATTATGTTTATATTTTCATAGGAAATAACTTAGTTTTTTATTAACTCACAATACAAATATTAATAACCACATATTGGATGCTAAAATTGGTATTTTTGGATATTCAGATATGGTTTGACCTATCGGTAAAAACTTCTTTGCCAAATACCAATTAAATAGTAGTTTTCGAATCGGATACTCGGATAATCGGTTACCATTTGCATCCCTACGTGTAGGGCTGAGGTGTGAAGGTTAGGTGACGTGGATGCCATATCAGCAAAAAGAGATCTGGAGAAGATTGCAGATATTTGAATTGTGCACATTTTGGTAAGTCATGATGAGGAGTTATTTTGCAATCACTCTCTTCCTTTTGTGCTTGTTTCCTTGAGACAAAACACAAACCCTACAACCGTCCCCTTCATCCACCCCTTCTCTTCTCCATGCCACCCACCTCAGACCACCTCCACCTCCATCTCCAACGAATTTTGGTAAAGCAAGCTAGGGGGCATCCTTTTGTGCGGCTGGAAGGAGTTTTGTTGGCTGATCCCCGATGAACTCAGGCTATTATCCGGCGATTCAGGTATGCTCCTAATCCCTAATGAGTTTTATGGGAGGGGGTGTTGGCTGGAGGGGCCGGCCAACACCATGTTGTGGTTGGTACAATGGTTGCACCACCAACCAGATCCCTTCTAGCGCATGTATGGAGCATGCGCTAGATAGGGCTGGCTGTGGGGCAGCCAGAGGCATCGGACCAGGGGTGAAGAGGGTTCCTTTTGGGCTGTGTTTGGAGTGGTCACGAGTCTGGTTGGGTGTGGCTGGTGCACACAAGATCTGACTAGGGTTTATCTCCAACCCTTTTGACTCCTTGTCTTCGGTGGCTGGCCGGTGCAGCCCTCCTAGACGGTAGATGGAGTCAGGAGAGGGTGGGGATGGACCCTAGGGAGACTGAGGATGGGGGGGGGGGGTCTTGATGGGCTAGCTTGGTCTGAGCAGGGTGCGCTAAGGTGTGCTAACCATGTGGTTAGTGCACCATGCACGCCATCTTGCTCGGTTGTTGGACTGAGCTGCTTGGACGGATCTCAACTGACCTTCTCCCACCTCAGACCACTTGAGAAGGATACTCTAAGCACATGAGTTGGATGGGTCGGGGGCTCATATATCTGGTTGTGAGTCGGTTTTCTTTATTAGCTCGTTTGATGTAGATTATCGTGTTCTACGTGTTGAATGTTGTATTACAATATATGAGTTCGTTGTGTTTCAGTATTAGATATAATATATTTACGTGATCTGATGTGTGCGCGTTTCCTAATGTTGGAGTCATGCATGCACTTATGAATGTAATGGAGCTCTTTCATGTTATATGGTATTCGTGTCATATTCTAATGCAACATGTTAACTCGTTTGCACGCATGTATGCTAGTTTAGAGATCTATATTGTCTGCTGATATTTCATGCATGTCCCATCACGTTATTCTACTAACATATATGTAATTCATACCAATATCAACTCTGATCATGTTCTGAGATTTAATTACTATCACATATACGCTCTGAAATTGATGATGCATGTTATCGATTATTGTGGAGTTTGATTATGACATATCCTTCTGTAATGCATCATCCTACTGCTTCTTTCATGTCTATGTGTTATTGATGTGATGTGCTATGTCATGTTTGTGACCCTTAGTATATCAAACCTTATAACGTCATTACCATGACCCGTAGACGACTCAATTAGTTGCTAGACGGTTTTACCATTTCAATTAGGATTGGTTGTTGTTGCAGATGCAATTTGATCCCTAATTTGGGACGTTTGTTTCTGATTGTTGATTGGGGCTGGGAGGAGGGGAGGGTATCCTTATATCCTTCCTTCAACTCATTTTGGACTCTGTAGCTACATTAGATTTTAGATGTTTAAGTAGTTTGCATTGCATTTAATCTGATAAGTAAATCTGGGCATGTTCTGTTTTCTGGGCCAACGGGCCACAAGTTGGTCCTCTAGCTTTAGAGGTCATTAGCATAAGACCTCTATGTGGAGGTCAGGCATAAGATAAGTCCTGGGCAGGCGGCTGCCATTCTGTCTCAGGTTAGATATTCCCAAGTTCGCGATGGCACCATCTAGGTTTATTTCAGAAATTTGGGGCGTCTATCCGGCGTACCGCTTTGTGCCAAGCGGTGGGTCATTGTTGAGTGACCCACTTCTATTTCTGACCAACGTACTGGTGTTCTAGTTCCTTTTAGAGGAATGTGCTCAGGTGCGACGGTGGAGTTGTAGCCTTCTGTTGCATATTGTGCTTTTCTGTTGTGTTTCTGATGCTTTGTCTTAGTCAGACTGCATGCATTCTTCTATAAAACTCTGATTGGGATGGGGCATACTGGGTTTTCTTTATTAAAAACTCACGCATATGTTAATGCAATGCTTTCAGGTACTTAGGTTCCTACAAGGAGGATTGGACGAGTAGTTAAGGATTCTGTACACGAGGGACATGTCGACCAGAGTCTTCTTGTTATCTTTGTTTCCGCATTTATTTTTATGTATTTCCATTTTAAACTCGATGTATTGTAATTGGATCTTTTATGTATACATGGATAATCATTTGTTTCAGTTATATCCTATTTGTCTATCCATGTATGTCATGTATTATCGAGTTAGTCGGTATTGTCTTTCTTTTGTAACTCCTTCGGTCGTCGCAGAGGTCTCTGATCGCGACACTTGTGTTCCTTTCCCAGTTTGCGTACCCACGAGATTGGGGGTTACAAGAACGACCCAAACTTTTGTGACACTTCAGAAGGATGTTGTAAGATTGTGGATTCCTTAGCAATTGACTAAGGTAGAAATATAATGCTTATGGATGTGTCTTTAAGACACATAGACGAGAGTTTGTTGCTCTATTGCTGGCCCTATGGGGGTCTTGGAGAGAGAATGTCTAGTAGTGAGAGTATGCCATTTGTTGTTGGGTCAAGGCCAACGTTCGACATAGCAAGTTTGCTGCTGTTTGTGGTTGGTATTCAGGCTCGTACATACAAGCACATCGTTCTTTCCACATGAGCGATAGTGCGGTACAAAGAGTGGCAACTCGACTTGAGTTGTATTTTATTGAGCTTGGTGGATAGCCCTCATGTTGTAGGATACTATGCAAGTTGTTTTGTGGTCTCGTTGGGAATTGTAGTCCATGCAGTAGTTCAGTCATGAATTGCATGAGGATATCAAGTAATCATCATTTTCGTCTCCTTGCTGATAAAGGGACATGAGTATTTGCAGATGTCGTGGTCGTCGAAAGACGATGTGTTTCATGAATAGAAGGCAGGGAATGCATGAGCCATTGCCATATCAATGTTTCAATCCGAGGTAAGATATGCTTGTAGATTCATAGTCGCTATAGTAGCCTAAGCGTAGATCCTGGTGGTTTAATAAAGGGAGAAGTATTTGCTAGGAGACGTTTGTAGGTGTTAGCCACAGAGTAGTTGGAACATGAGACTCCTTGAAACAATTGTTGATCCAGTCCAACATAGATGGTCGGAGGTGGATGTAAGAATATGTAGTGGTGCATTGGAGCAGGATAGATATGTTGGATAGTCGAGGTGTCCCAGTGGTCCTGATCATCCAAAAGGTCGAATGGGTGGATAGCGTGGGATAGAGGTGAGAAATGTGGTTGGTGTGATGAGGGGAGCTATGTATCTCACCATATATTTATTGTGTGTCTATCTCGTAGTTCCCATCGAGTGAGCAAGAAGAATTGTGGCTTGAGGATGACCAATGTGCGCCAGAAGTGGGAGTGGGTTGATTTGGATTCCTGGTACCAATAAGATGTTGAGAGCATATATTTGGAATGGTATAGTCGGGTGAGAGTGGTCTGTGGTTGAGTAAGGATGCGGCAAAGTTGTTTAAGGATTAGTCTTCCACGTCTGGTGGGGGCGCATATTTGTTGCCATGCGAGGGGTGTGAAAAAGCATCGCTTTTGGGTCAGAACTCCCCCACCAAAACTGTCAGAGTTGTAGGATCTAATTAACCCTAGAATTAGTCTAAGGAGGCGCACGGGGAGGGGGTGAATAGACTAATTGAGTTCTTTAAAACTTAAGAAATTAAAACAAGAACAATATAAAGAAATAGAGAAAAGGATGCAAACCACAACACCGATGTATAGAGGTTTGGATCGAACCACCGGATCCTAGTCCTCTCTTATGAATTGCTCATCCTCGAGCAACTTCACGTACTCCACTATTCCGATCTTCGTTCCGGGTCGAGATCAAGCATTTACACTTCAAGCTTGCGAACACTCTCTCCAAGCTTGAACCACCTTCTCACAATATGAGAAGAGCTTCACTCTGGAAGCTAATACAACACTTTGCTGGAGAATTGAGTAACCAATTCTAATCTTGAGCACTTGAATGATTGATGAATGCAATGAATGCTTCAAGTGGAAGATTGAGCACAATTGAGAGGTTCAGAGCAATTGCGAACAGTATGAGAGTATGAGCTTTAGAGAAAGGATTGGTAACTTTGTAAGGTTGTTCTAAGACCTATTTATAAGCTCCAAACTTAATCTACCCATTGGGATTGAAGTGGTAATGATTTGAATAAGATACATAAAATAGAAAAGTTCAGAACTCAAATCAGGACACAAACGATAGACCATTTTCTTGTAAATAAGAAAATGTTCGAGTTGACGTGCATACCGGTCGAACCACTAAGGCTAGAACTTAAGTGAATGGTCGAACCAAGATTAGGAATGGTTGACTATTCAGAGGTTATTGGCCAGGATAATATTAACCAAATGATGTAACGGTTGAACCAAATAAGAGTCCAGTTCGACCAAAAGTAACAAAAAGTTTGGGAGTTCGAATTGTTTACAACCTATCTTTGCTCAATGGGTACAAAACACTCATGCTTTAGCACCTGGTACAACAACTCCTGGTGCAACGGCAAGTACCAGTTTAACGTTAATGTGGTCAACTGCCGTCATGGCATTGTTCGACCAGTGGCCAAAAATACGAATTGGGTTAGTTGAAGTACGTGTATACGATCGTTGTATAATATGACAAGTATAACGGTCATATTTAAGACAAATATGAGATTTCAAACGGTCGAACAAGTAGCCTCTCTCCACCAGAGTTTTGCTCCAAGGCTTTACTCCTAGTAGAGAGAATGGACTCCAAGAGAGGAGATGTTTACAAAAGGAGTAGGAAGAGTTATATTTATAGTCATGAAAAAAGGTAACCGGGGACAATCCCCCGGTATGGGACTAAACACATACTATAAATATACATAAAACAACATAATCGAACCCCCGACTAAACCATGAACCATTTGGAGTAATTTGGACCGCTAATTGGCAGTTTGGAACAACCAATTTTCCTTCTGGAATTGTTGGATGGAGGCTGGATTTAAATGGCTTGTTTCTGGCTTGATTTCTTGAGGTTTGGTGAACCCAATTTGGTTGTTGATTGTTAGGCCTGAATCTAATTGCCAATATACTCCTCATGATGGTGTGGAGCTTTCTTGATTTGCTCATTGGTCCTTTTGGTTTACATCTTGGTCCTTTTCTCTTGCATCTCAGTCCATAAGTCTTGCAACTTAGTCATTTTCCTTACTTTTAAGTCCTTTTTGAGCCTATTCTTCTCAAACCTATTTATTCCTTAAACTTAAACATAAAATTCGTTACGTACTATTTCTTAGGCTAACAATAAAGGATATAAGACACAAATATATGCATGATATAATGTCAATCAAATACCCCCACACCTAACTTTTGCTAGTCCCAAGCAAAACAAAGAAAGAGAAAAATGAAAGAAAGGAAAAAGTATACGTAACCAGGGAAGTCCTAACACTATTTCCTAGAAATCACGGTTGCACTTAGCACGTGCAACAACCCGTTAAACCTCCTTGTCGCCAAGGAGGAGGAGTGTTGTCTCGTGAGGGTTTTCAGCGGATATACCCACAAAATCCGAAAATAGATGCATTGTTCAACCTAGCAACATGACTCGATGGGCTTATCTTTGTCGATCATAGGATACGGTAATTGTTAAACGTTTTAAATTTAGACCGCAAGTGCACGGCCGCGATGAAGCAGTGTCAAGTACGGGCCGATCTGCAGGGAGGTGAGTGGCCTCAGGTTTGTCCGAAAACAAGTTGTGAATAAAGAGAGAAAAGATGTGATTATGCTAAAGATAAACTACACTAAACTAGTAAGTAAGAAATGCGAAAGAAAGCAACAAAAGATTAGAAATCAAGAAGAGAAACCGCTAAGGGGTGGAGTGTGCACATATGAAGTGAAATAAATGATGAATGACGCATGTAAGCATGTATGTGTGTCTGTCGTGTGTGTGTATTCATGTATAGGAAGTGTCGAAAGATGTGGCAAAACCTATCAATCCTTTCACACAACGTATCGGCAATTAGTACTAACATAAGATTTGGCTCAGCATGAGAAGTGTCTAAAGATATGGCAAGACTCATCAAAAACCATAAACTCATGTGAAGAACAAAGTTAAGCATGGGAGATATCTAAATTTTATGGCAAAACCCATCAAAACAAAGTTTCTTCAATCAATCAAGCAAGCAAACACAAATACAAACACATAACTAACATGTAGCATAATCTACAGAAAGTTTCAATCAATAAACATTAGAAAACTAAGCATGGGAAGTGTCTAAATCTTATGGAAAAACCCATCAAAATTCACCAACATGTAGATGATTAAAATACCCCCAATGAACATACAAAACATGCAAGTCTACACAATCAAAAATTCATCAAACATCCAAACTTCACAATATCTATGAACATCATCTCCACCCCCCAAAGGGGATGGATCTACTCACTACACATTATGCTAGCAATTAAACTAAAGACGAAATGAGACATTCTAACTAATTTAGCCTAAGATCAAAGAAACAAGACAAAGCTAAGCATGCATAAAAAGACACAACATGAGAACAAAACAATGAAAAATTATTTTATTAAATGACTCACAATACTAGTAGCATTCTTCTCCATCTTGAGTTTTTGCTCCAAGGTTTACTCAAAGTAGAGAGAATGCCACCAAGAAATGGGTGAATACTAAAGGAGAGGAAAAGTTCTATTTATAGTCATAGAAAAAGACAATCGGGGACAATCCCCCGATATGGGACTAAATAGCATACCGCAAATTGACATAAGACAATATAACAAACACCCACGCCAAATGAGGTTGCCATTGGGCCATATTGGACCGCCAATTGGCGGTCCATCTTAGTTTGATTGGCCCCGGTTTTGGACGACTTGTTTTGGACTTGATTTCTTGATTGTTGTTGAACCCGATTTGGTTGTTGATGTTTGTGTCCAGATCTAATTGCCAAAATACTCCTCATGATCGTGTGGAGCTTCTTGATTTGCTCATTGGTTATTTTGGTTTTACATCTGGGTCCTTCTCTTTTTCATAGCAGTCCAAAACTCTTGCATCTTAGTCCTTTCCCTTGCTTTTAAGTCCTTTTTGAATCTCTTCTTCTCAAATCTATTTATTCCTGAAACTTAAACATAAACTCGTTACATAGCATTGCTTAGGTTAAAAATAGAGGATATAACTCACAAATATATGCATGATATGATGTCAATCAAATACCCCCACACCTAACTTTATCTACTCCCGAGCAAAACAAAGAAAGAGAAAAATGAAAGAAATGAAAAAGCATACGTAAACAGGGAAATCCTAACTCACTTTCGTAGGAATCAAGGTTGCACTTAGCACGTGCAACAACCCGTTAAACTTCCATGTCACTAAGGAGGAGAAGTGTTGTCTCCTGAGGGTTTTCAGCGGATATACCCACAAAATCCAAAAATAGATGCATTTTTCAACCTAGCAACATGATTTGATGGGCTTATCTTTGTCGATCATAGGATATGGTAATTGATTAAACGTTTTAAATTTAGACATCAAGTGTGCGGCCGCGATGAAGCAATGTCAATTACGGGTCGATCCGCAGGGAGGTGAGTGGCCTCAGGTTTGTCCGAAATCAAGTTGCGAATAAAGAGAGAAAAAGGTGTGATTATGCTAAATCTAAACTACACTAATATAGTAAGTAAGAAATGCGAAAGAAAACAACGAAGGATTAGAAATCAAGAAGAGAAACCCCTAAGGGGTGGAGTGTGTGCACATATGAAGTGAAATAAGTGATGAAGGACGCATGTAAGCATGTATGTGTGTCTGTCGTGTGTGTGTCTTCATGTATAGGAAGTGTCGAAAGATGTGGCAAAACCTATCAATCCATTCACACAACGTATCGGGAATTACTAGATTAACATAAGATTAGGCTCAGCATGAGAAGTGTCTAAAGATATGGCAAGACTCATCAAAAAACCATAAACTCATATTTTGGCGTCGTTGCTGGGGAGGTGCTCTGTCCAGACCTTGGTTTGGACAGTTCGAGTGTTTTTTAATTTTTTGTTTTCAGTTTTCTTATTATCAGGGATCCTAGAGATCACGGGGAGGCTACTGGACGAGTTGGAGCAGAAGAACTTCAACAAGGACCGCCAATCAACGGTCTTGGACCGCCAATTGGCGGCCTGGTGAGTATTTTTGGCTCTCAATTTTCTTCTGGTAGTTGATGCTTTCACTTTAGTTATCTGGGAGCACTATTTTGCATGCTTTGATTTCTAGTTTGCTCCCAAATTTAATTTCAATTCCCTTTAATCAACTTGGACCATAAAACTCAAAGCAAAAGATTAGACTTCTTGCCATCTAGGTCATGCATCATTTTTAGACCTTGCATGCATTTGTCTTTTCTTTGCTTTACATTTTGTTGTTGATTTCTGGCGTGAGGTACGTGCACCAAAATCTCTCATTCATGCATGTTTCAATCATGCATTAATTAGTAAGGTGCATCGGGACAAGAGAGAGTTGAGCATTTGATTGTAGTGTTGATTGCTAGATCTAGGATCAAAACGCTACTAAGGAGGGGTTGTCCCATAAAAGATAAGGTGGGGGGTTTCATCACCCTTTCCTTGGCCCCAAAAATCACTCTTAATCAAGCCTTAACTAAAAGCAAATAGACAGTGGCCCTAGAATTTCGGACGCACTAGGAGAGTAATCTAGTTGAGACTGTCATGGCCTGATCGGCGTTGCCTACCTTGTCGATAGTAGGAGGTACTAGATCTCCGGATCTGGTATCACTTGCTGGGCATTGTGGTCCTCGTTGTAGGGAGGTGAGGCGTGTCGAGGCTACTGACCTCGAAGTTAAGCGTCTAGCCTAAGGACCCATTGCCTTACATTGTTTGAGTCGTGCTTGCTAGTTAAGCTTCTACCTGATCCCATTACCCACGCTAGCTCTAGGACTCTTCCCTTCTCCTCTGAGTCATCATCTTCTCACCTTCTTCTACGTTATAATCTCCTCCCCTTTACACTCTCTAGTAGCGTTTTAGGGTCGAGTCGAGCACTTTTTGCGAGCTTGGCCTCGTGGTGGTGAGAGTGATCGACTCGAGAGTTCTTTGTTGAGATGGATGGTTACATGAGCGACCATCCATATCATTGTTGGGACCAGGACAATTCGTCCTGATAATCCGGACCCATGCAACCTGGGGTGCCTCAGACAAACACCCCGTATGGTTGGGATAATCTTAATTGTGTGACTGAGTATTCTTCATATTGGGGTAATATGAGAGAGGCACCGACTGCTAGACCACCATCTAGTTACGTCGGATCATATGTTGGTCATCAAACTAAGACATTACAAGAACCTTTGTCCTCTTTCATGCATGTGGTAGATGACATGAGTGCACCGGTGCCTCCAGTAGCCATACCGTGTGACTGTTGTGGGTTGAGTGGTCATCATATCGGGGAATGTCCTTAGGTTGCCCCTGAGCCTGAGTATGAGCACACATTTTCCCAAAATGCTCATTATGACCATTACGCATCCCCGTACAACCCGAGAGGGATGGATTCGTGGGGAGACAATTCGTATTCAAATTCTTATACATCATTTCCACCCCAGTATTCTCCTCCCGAATACCCAGAAGTCTACCAACACCCCACTCCAAATCATTGGACTCATTCTCAGCCCATCAACACCCAACCCCAAAATTTCTCAAATTCGGACTTCGACCTCATAGTTGACCGCATATCTGATTCATTGAGACAAACTTTCCTTACGTTCATGGAAACCACTCAACAGTCCATACAAAATATGACATTACAAGTGAGTCAAATGTCGCAGGAATTACGTAAACGTGAGGTGAGTAACTTTTCTTGTCAACATGAGGATTCATCTTTTGATATCGAACCACCACCATCACATCCACAAATTCAAAGCACAATCTTTCAAAGTCAAACTCCTAGTCAGTTTGAGGGACTTGGGGTTTCAATTCACGATCACCTAGTGGAGGATTCGATTCAAATTGAGAATAACATGGACCAGCTTCATTATGAGTCGGCACAGGATTGTGCCTTGATCTTCATGTTGTGCCTCTTAAGGACTCACCTCTGGTGGAGCAAGAGCCCCCTAGTGCCCTCAATTTCAAACAACATGATGAGAGTTTGCCTCTCACTATTGTTCCTGATCACCTTGGAAATGATGGAACATCAAACAACTACATTGCTAATGAGGGTATTAGGAGTTCCTTAGAGGATACCTTGGGTAAGAGACCCACGTTTTGTTCGCCTGGTGAGTCGGACATGCCTTACAAGGTTCTTGACCTCGTTTCGACGCACCAGCCTGTTGGTTCGAGAGTTTGGATTGAGGATCACAACTTCAACACTGCAACGGGAGAAACTCTTCCATTGCCCCATATTTCCCAAACTCTTGAGAGGTTCAAGCTCTTTCAGTTTGATCCTTTGAATGAGACACCTTTGTGTCCAATTCATAAATCTCTCATTTCATCTTGTGCTCTTTGTGAAGGGGGCCCACACATGCGTATTCTGGCCTCGCGTGGTGTCATGTTCCATTTCCAAGTGCATTGACCCACTCTTGAGGTTCCCATTTGATGACTTTTGACAAATGATGATGGGAACTTATGTTTGTACAAAGTTATAAAAAAAAGTACAATAAAAGACTCCTTCAGTGAACATCGATTGTTGTGGGCTCCAACCCTTGAGTATTTGCGCCCCATTTCTTTCACGTATTTGGTCTCCCTTTTTAAGTATCTCATAGGTTTTGAGGGGAATTTGGGTTGTGTCCATCAACATGACCTTGAACTTCCCTTTGTACTTCATGTTGGTGAGATCTCTCATTTTTCATGCATACATCCATGTAGTATCTTGCTCGCATTCATTGAGGACAATGCATGAAGTAGGTGTGGGGGGGTGTTTTACGTGTGTACATAGTTGAGTCTTTTTCCTTTGATTTTATTTTCTTTTGTGTGCATTATTAGGGTCATGTTAGTGTGCTGCATTTAATATCGATATATCTCCTTGCCATGATCCTTGGGTGACTTGTCTTCTTTTGCTTGCCTAGTGCTTCAAAATTTTCACATTTCTTTCAAAATCTTCATGTGTTTGCGAAAGAAAATGTTTTGTGGGTTTTGTGTGTGTTTAGCATGTGCAAAACCATTGAGAGGCAAAGTAAAAAGAAAGCTCCCAAAATTGTCTTGAACTTGATGCATTAGGATATCTAGTACAATGGCTTTAGGATTTATCGAGTCGTTAGGATGCACCCCAGTTTTCCCTTGGGGGTGAGTAATCATAGGGTTTCAGTGCTCAAAAAATTAAAGAAGTCCACCCTGAACCAAATGAGTAATTCGTGTCTATTAACTTAAGGGAGTTTGTTGTTGTCAAGGACCCTTTAAATCTTGTTGTGAGACATTAAGTGTAGGGGTTTTTGTTCATGTGTAGATAAGAAATAAGTGAGTAGGCGTTCTCTCTTCTCGCATGACTCCTATCACTCGGGAAAGTAGGTCTGAGGGGACTTTGTGCCTGGTGCTTTCGAGTCATCTGACTTGGGATGCGCCGACCGAACTCTCGTTACACGGGTGGTAGGGATTGCCCTATGTGGAGATTTGGGGAAAGGTGTACGTGATAGTGTAAGTCCTCATGGTCAATGATGCACGAAACCTGACCCTGGGAGAATGAAGCTCAAACTAATAAAAAGAAGAAAAAAAGAAGAAAAAAAACAAAAAGAAAAAAAATTGCAAATAAGAACCTTAATGGACTTTACACTTTGTATCACTTGAGGATGTTGAGGTTGTCCATGTCTTTCACTTAATTCCTTATTTAACTTGCACGAATGGTTCATTAGGTTAGGTGTGTGGACTGATTACCTATATAGAGTCCGCCCGTAGGATTACCGCTAACAATGATCGACAAAATTTGTCCAACGAGTCGAGTGTCTAGATTGAATAATGCATCTTGTTTGGATTTTGTGGGTATATCCGCTGAAAACCCTCAGGAGACAACACTCCTCCTCCTTGGCAACAAGGAGGTTTAACGGCTATTGCACGTGCTAAGTGCAACTGTGATTCCTACGAAAGTGAGTTAGGATTTCTTGTTTCTCGTTTGCTTTTCTCTTTCTTTGTTTTGCTCGGGACTAGCAAAAACTGTGTGGGGGTATTTGATTGAGTTCATTTTATGCTTATATTTGTATCTTATATCCATTATATTACACCTAAGTAATGCTACGTAACAAGTTTTATGTTTGAATTTCAGAAATAAAGAGGTTTGAAGAGAAGGGACATGAAAGGACCCAAAAGCAGGGAAGAAGGACTTAATTGTGAGACCTGGGGACTAAGATTTAAGGGAGAAGGACCTGAACGTAAGATCGAAGGACCTAAGAGCAAAACAGAAAACTCCACACCATGATGAGGGAGTATTTTGACAATTCGATTCGGGTCGGAGCTCCAATAAACAAAGTAGATGCATCAAAGACCAACAAACACATCAAGCAAAGCCCAACATCAAAACCAGACGGATCTGGATCCTGTAGACCGCCAATTGGCGGTCTGGATCTTCCCGGATCCGATGAAACTTCGGGAGAGCGTGTATTAGATGATGTTTAGGCTATTTTTGGTATTTGTTTAGTCCCACGTCGGGGGATTGTCCCGGATTAGCTTTTTCCATGCCTATAAATAGAACTCTTCACCTTCCATTGTAATCACCCATTGCTTGGTAGCATTCTCTCTACTAAGGAGTGAGCCTTGAAGCAAAAACTCAAGGTGGAGAAGAATGCTACCTTCAATGTGAGTCATTTGTTAATAAAATAATTCTTCTAGTTTCTTTTAATCTTGTCTTTTAATTTGTGCATGCTTGTTTAGTCTTTCCTTTCCTTTTAAGCTTCTTTAATATTTATTGCTTTCTTAGGGTAATTTCATTTCAGTATAATGTTTCATCTTGTTAATATAGTTAGTGTAATGAGTAGTGAGTAGATCCATCCCTATTTGGGGGTGGAGAAATATGTGATATAATCATGTAGTGTATTAAGTGTGTGTTATCTTAATCCCTTGAGATTTATATGATTTCCATAACCATCTAATGGGTTTTCACTCTTATCTTTGATATGCTAATACTCTTGAATGAAGCTTATCTTATGCTTTGATTAGTGGACCTATTTTATGGGGAATGATAAGGTTAGGATATGGATGGAATTAATATTGTTAACACAATTTGTAGTGTATGTACTCTTGTTGCCTTTAACTTAGTTAATGTCTTGTATGTTTTAATGATGTAGTCTTATGGTAATTCATGTGGAGGCATAGTAGGGTCTAGTCTTTATACATGAGTTCATTTAGCTTCATTCCAATTATTGTCTTGTATGTTTTAATGATGTAGTCTTATCTTAACTCATGTGGAGGCAAAGTTGGATGTAGTTTTATGATTTCATGCACTACATGTTGTGAGGAGCTTAATTGAAGACACACACACACATCTTTCTATTCACATTATTTCTATACCCCCTATGGGGTTTAGTTTTATTGCTTCTCTTCCTTTCCTTTTTGCATTCTAGTGTAGTTAGTGTAATCAATTTTTCTCTCCATTTTTTACCACTCGCCTTCTCACAAACCAAACGTCGACACACCTCCCAGTGGACGACCCGTATTTGCCACCGCTTCAACACGGTCGTGCACTTGCGGTTTAAATAAAATGATCAATCACAAAACTCATCAAAACAAAGTTTCTTCAATCAATCAAACAAGCAAACACAAATACAAACACATAACTAACATGTAGCATAATCTACAAGAAGTTCCAGTCAATAAACATTAGAAAACTAAGCATGAGAGTGTCTAAATCTTATGGAAAACCCCATCAAATTCACCAACATGTAGATGATTAAAATATCCCCAATGAACATACAAAACATGCAAGTCTACACAATCAAAAATTCATCAAACATCCAAACTTCACAATATATATGAACATCATCTCCACCACCCAAAGGGGATGGATCTACTCACTACACATTATGTTATCAATTAAACTAAAGAAGAAAGGAGACATTCTAACTAATTTAGCCTAAGATCAAAGAAACAAGACTAAGCTAAGCATGCATAAAAAGGATACAACATAAGAATAAAACAATGAAAAATTATTTTATTAAATGACTCACATTACTAGTAGCATTCTTCTCGAGCTTGAGTTTTTGCTCCAAGGTTTACTCCAAGTAGAGAGAATGCGACAAAGCAATGGGTGAATACAAAAGGAGAGGAAGAGTTCTATTTATAGTCATAGAAAAAGACAATCCCCTGATAAGGGGCTAAATAGCATACCGCAAATGGACATAAGACAATATCACAAACACCCATGCCAAAGGAGGTTGCCATTGGGCCATATTGTAGCGCCAATTGGCGGTCCATGGCTGCTTATTGGTGGTCCATCTTCATGTATAGGAAGTGTCTAAAGATGTGGCAAAACCTATCAATCCATTCACACAACGTATCGAAAATTACTACTTGATTAACATAAGATTAGGGTCAGCATGAGAAGTGTCTAAATATATTACAAGACTCATCAAAAACCATAAACGCATGTGAAGAACAAAGATAAGCATGGGAGGTGTCTAAATGTTATGGCAAAACCCATCAAAACAAAGTTTCTTCAATCAATCAAGCAAGCAAACACAAATACAAACACATAACTAACATGTAGCATAATCAACAGGAAATTTCAGTCAATAAACATGAGAAAACTAAGCATGGGAAGTGTCTAAATCTTTTGCCAAAACCCATCAAAACTCACCAACATGTAGATGATTAAAATACCCCCAATAAACAATAAAAAATTAGCAAATCTACAAAATTAAAAATTCATCAAACATCCAAACTTCCCAATATATATGAACATCATCTCCACCCCAAAGGGATGGATCTACTCACTACACATTATGCTAGCAATTAAACTAAAGAAGAAATGAGACATTCTAACTAGTTTAGCCTAAGATCAAAGAAACAAGACTAAGCTAAGCATGCATAAAAAAGACACAACATGAGAATAAAACAATAAAAAATTATTTTATGTTTTGTCAAATTTATGGTACACGACACGACACGAAAAATATTTGTGTCTAATTTTTGGTACACGACACGAAACACGAAAACTCCTTACCCAAACATGATTTTTTCGTGTCGTGTTCGTGTCGTGTTTTCGTGTTTCATGTCAAATTGCATGGCCTAGTTTTGCCAAAAGATTTAGACACTTCCCATGCTTAGTTTTCTAATGTTTATTGGCTGAAACTTCCTGTAGATTATGCGACATGTTAGTTATGTGTTTGTATTTGTGTTTGCTTGATTGATTGATTGAAGAAACTTTGTTTTGTTGGGTTTTGCCATAAAATATAGACACCTCCCATGCTTACCTTTGTTCTTCACATGAGTTTATGGCTTTTGATGAGTCTTGCCATATCTTTAGACACTTCTCATGCTGAGCCTAATCTTATGTTAATCAAGTAGTAATTGCCGATACGTTGTGTGAGGATTGATAAGTTTTGCCACATCTTTGGACACTTCCTATGCATGAAGACACACACACGACACACACACATACATGCTTACATGTGTCATTCATCACTTATTTCACTTCATATGTGCACACACTCCACCCCTTAGGGGTTTCTCTTCTTGGTTTCTAATCTTTCGTTGCTTTCTTTCGCATTTCTTACTTACTAGTTTAGTGTAGTTTTGCTTTAGCATCATCACATATTTGCTCTACTTATTCATAACTTGATTCCTAAAATATGGAAATCCTAACTCACTTTCATTGGAATCACGGTTGCACTTTGCACGTGCAACAAGCTGATTGACGTCATTTCATGCTTATATTTGTATCTTATATCCATTATCTTACACCTAAGCAATGCTACGAGACGAGTTTTATGTTTAGTTTTCAGGAATAAAGAGGTTTGAAGAGAAGAGCCATGAAAGGACCCAAAAGCAGGAAAAAAAGGACTTAATTGTGAGACCTGGGGACTAAGATGCAAGGGAGAAGGGCCTGAATGTAAGACAGAAGGACCTAAGAGCCAAACAGAATACTCCACACCATCATGGGGAGTATTTTACCAATTTGATTCGGGTCGGAGCTCCAACAAGTCAAGTAACCGCATCAAAGACCAACAATACCAGAAAGAAAGGCCCACAACAAATTCCAACGCGATCCGAAGTGTTTGGACCGCCAATAGGCGGTCTTGGACCGCTAATTGGCGGTTCATATTACTCAGGATCCACCCAAATTTCTCCTGGACTTGTATTAATGTTCGTTTAGGCTATTTTTGGTATTGGTTTAGTCCCACATCGGGGGATTGTCCCCGATTAGCTTTTTCTATGCTTATAAATAGAACTGTTCACCTTCCATTGTAATTACCCATTGCATGGTGGCATTCTCTCTACTAAGGAGTGAGCCTTGAAGTAAAAACTCAAGGTGGAGAAGAATGCTACCTTCAATGTGAGTCATTTGTTAATAAAATAATTCTTCTAGTTTCTTTTAATCTTGTCTTTTAATTTGTGGATGTTTGTTTAGTCTTTCCTTTCCTTTTATGTTTCTTTAATACTTCTTGTCTTCTTAGTTAACTTTCATTTCAGTATAATGCTTCATTTTATTAGAGTAGTTAGTTTAAATATGTGTGAGTAGTTCCATCCCCTTCGGGGGTGGAGTAGGTGTGTGTACATGTTATGTAGATGGTTTGAATGCTTAATATGAATGTTTTGTGTTGATATTAGTATGCTTGCTTGAATTATTAAGAACCTTACTTGATGGTTTCTACCATAGCTTAGGTACATTCCATGCTTGTCTAAGTGTCTTAATAACAACCTTGCATCGCTCATATTATGCACATAATTTGGTGTTGTAATGATATGTCTTGCCATAGTTAGGTACTTCTTATGCATTAACAACACTAACTACTTGAGCTTCTTGTATGCATTTCATATCACACTTATTTCATGTGCACACACACACACTCCACCCCTGAGGGGTTTTCATTCCTGTGATTTTATCTTTTGCATTAGTTGATTAGCTTAGTTGTTTAGTTCATTTCAGCTTGTTTGTTTACAAGTTTAGCTTAGTGTAGTGTAGTGTAATACATCTTTTTTCCCTTTCTTTACCTCTTGCCTTCGCACAAACCAAGTGTCCACACACCTCCCAGTGGACGACCCGTATTTGTCACCGCTTCAACGCGGCTGTGCACTTGCGATTAATATAAAACGATCAATCAAGTTTTTGGCGCCGTTGCCGGGGAGGTGCTATGTCCAGACGTTGGTTTGGGCGATTCGAGGGGTTTTTAATTTTTTGTTTCTAGTTTTTCTTCATTTCAGGGAATCATAGGATCAAGGGGAGGCTACTAGACAATTTGGAGGAACAGAAGCTCCAAAAGGACCGCCAATCAGCGGTTGGAGACCGCCAATTGGCGGCCTGGTGAGAGTTTCGTTCTTCCCAATTTTTTCTGGTAGTTAGTTCTGTAATTTGTGTTATCTGGGAGCCCTATGTTACATGCTATGACTTCTAGTTTTCTCCCAGATTTAATTTCAATCCCCTTTAATCAAGTTGGACCATAAAACTCAAAGCAAAAGATTAGACTTCTTGCCATCTACGTCATGCATCATGTGTAGACCTTGCATGCATTTGTCTTTTCTTTGATTTACATTTTGTTGTTGATTGCTGGCGTGAGGTACGTGCACCCAAATCTCTTATTCATGCATGTTTCGATCATGCATTAGTTAGTAAGGTGCATCGGGACAAGAGTGAGAGAGTGTTTGATTGGAGCGATTGATTGCTAGATCTAGGATTAAATCGCTACTTAGGAGGGGCTGTCCCATAAAAGATAAGGTGGGAGATTTCATCACCCTTTCCTTGGCCCCAAAAATCACTCTTAATCAAGCCTTAACTAAAAGCAAGTAGACATTGGCCCTAAGGATTGCGGACGCACTAGGAGAGTAATCTAGTTGAGACCGTCATGACCTGATCGACGTTGCCTACCTTGTCGATAGTAGGAGGTACTGGATCTTCGGATCTGGTATCACTTGCTGGGCATTGTGGTCCTCGTTGTAGGCAGGTGAGGCGTGTCGAGGCTAGTGACCTCGAAGTTAGGCGTCGTCTAGCCTAAGGACCCATTGCCTTACATTGTTTGAGTCGTGCTTGCTAAATTAGGCTTCTACCCTCTTCCGTTACCCACGCTAGCTTTAGGGATTCTTCCCTTCTCCTCTGAGTCATCTTCTTCTCACCTTCTTCTACGTTATAGTCTCCTCCCCTTTACACTCTCTGGTAGCGTTTTTAGGGTGGAGTCGAGCACTTTTTGCGAGCTTGGCCTCGTGGTGGTGAGAGTGGTCGACTCTAGAGATCTTTGTGGAGATGGATGGTTACATGGGCGACCATCCATATCATAGTTGGGACCAAGTCAATTTGTCCTGGTATTCCGGACCCATGCAACCTTGGGAGGCTCAGACGAACACCTCGTATGGTTGGGACAATCTTCATTGTGTGACTGAGCAATCTTCATATTGGGGTAGTATGAGAGAGGCACCGACTGCTAGACCACCATCTAGTTATGTCGGATCATATGTCGGTCATCAATCTAAGACATTACATGAACTTTTGGCCTCTTTCATGCATGTGGTAGATGACATGGGTGCACCGGTGGCTCCAGTAGCCGTACCACGTGACTGTTGTGGGTTGAGTGGTCATGTTATAGGGGAATGTCCTTATATTGCCCCTGAGCCTGAGTATGAGCACACATTTTCCCAAAATGCTCATTATGACCATTACGCATCCGCGTACAATCCGAGAGGGATGGATTCGTCGGGAGACAATTTTGTATTCAAATTCTTATACATCATTTCCACCCCAGTATCCTCCTCCCGAATACCCAGAATTCTACCAACACCCCACTTCAAATCATTGGACTCATTCTCAGCCCATCAACACCCAACCGCAAAATTTCCCAAGCTCTGACTTAGACCTCATAGTTGACCGTATACCTGATTCCTTGAAACAAACTTTCCTTACGTTCATGGAAACCACTCAACAGTCCATACATAATATGGCACTGCAAGTGAGTCAAATGTCGTAGCAATTACGTGAACGTGAGGAAAGTAACTTTTCTTGTCAACATGAGGTATTCATCTTTTGATATCGAACCGCCACCACCACATCCACAAATTCAAAGCACAATCTTTCAAAGTCAAACTCCTAGTCAGTCTGAGGGACTTGGGGTTTCAATTCACAATCACTTGGTGGACGATTTGATCCCAATTGAGAATAACATGGACAAACTTCATTACGAGTCGGCACATGATTGTGCCTTATCTTCTTGTCCTGTGGCCCTTGACCCACATGACCTTATTGTTGTACCTCCTAAGGACTCTCCTCTAGTGGAGCAAGAGCTCCCTAGTCCCCTCAATTTCAAACAACCAGATGAGAGTTTGTCTCTCACTATTGTTCCTGATCATCTTGGAAATGGTGGAACATCAAACAACTACATTGCTTATGAGGGTATTAGGAGTTCCTTGGAGGATACCTTGGGTATGAGACCCACTTTTTGTTCGCCTGGTGTGTCGGACATGCCTAACGAGGTTCTTGACCTTGTTCCGACGCACCAGCATGTTGGTTGGAGAGTTTGGATTGACGATCATAACTTCAGCAGCGCAACGGGAGAAACTCTTCTTCCGTTGCCCCTCATTTCCCAAACTCTTAAGAGCTTCAAGCTCTTTCAGTTTGATCCTTTGAATGAGACGCCTTTGCGTCCAATTCATGAACCTCTCATTTCATCTGGTGCTCTTTGTGAAGGGGGCCCACACATGCGTATTCTGGCCCCGCGTGGTGTCATGTTCCCTTTCCAAGTGCATTGACCAACTCTTGAGGTTCCCATTTGATGTCTTTTGACAAATGAAGATGAGAACTTATGTTTGTACATAGTTATATATAAAAAAAAGTACAATAAAAGACTTCTTCAGTGAGCATCTCACAGGTTTTGAGGGAATTCGGGTTTGTGTCCATCAACATGACCTTGAACTTCCCGTTGTACTTAATGTTGGTAAGATCTCTCCTTTTTCATGCATAAATCCATGTAGTATCTTGCTCACATTCATTGAGGACAATGCATGAAGTAGGTGTGGGGAGCTGTTTTACGTGTGTACATAGTCGAGTCTTTTCTTTTGATTTTGTTTTCTTTTGTTTGCATTTTTGGGGTCATGTTAGTGTGCTGCATTTAATATCGATATATCTGCTTGCCATGATCCTTGGGTGACTTGTCTTCTTTTGCGTGCCTAGTGCTTTAAAATTTCCACATTTCTTTCAAAATCTTCATGTGTTTACGAAAGAAAATGTTTTGTGGGTTTTGCGTGTGTTTAGCATGTGCAAAACCGTTGAGAGGCAAAGTAAAAAGAAAGCTCTCAAAATTGTCTTGAACTTGATGCATTAGGATATCTAGTGCAGTGACTTTAGGATTTATCGAGTCGTTAGGATGCACCCCAGTTTTTCCTTGGGGGTGAGTAATCATAGGGTTTCAGTGCTAAAACATTTAATGAAGTCCACCCTGAATTTTGTGAGTCAATAATTCGTGTCTGTTACCTTAAGGATGGTTGTTGTAGTCAAGGACCCTCTAAATCCTGTTGTGAGACATTAGTGTAGGGGTTTTGGTTCATGTGTAGATAAGAAATAAGTGAGTAGGTGTTCTCTCTTCTCGCACGGCTCCTATCACTCGGGAAAGTATGTCTGAGGGGACTTTGTGCCTGGTGCTTTCGAGTTATCTGACTTGGGATGCGTCGACCGAACTCCCGTTACACGGGTGGTAGGGATTGCCCTATGTGGAGATTTGGGGAAAGGTGTACGTGATAGTGTAAGTCCTCATGGGCAATGATGCACGAAACCTGACCCTAGAAGAATGAAGCTCCAACTAATAAAAAGAAAAAAATGTGAAAAGAAACAAAAAGAAAAAAAAATGGTAATGCAAATAAGAACCTTAATGGACTTTACTCTTTGTAGCACTAGAGGATGTTGAGGTTGTCCATATCTTTCACTTAATTCCTTATTTAACTTGCACGAATGGTTCATTAGGTTAGGTGTGTGGACTGATTACCTATATAGAGTCGGCCCGTAGGATTACCACGTCCAACGATCGACAAACTATTTCCAACGAGTCGAGTGTCTAGATTGAATAATGCATCTTGTTCGTATAATGTGGGTATATCCGCTGAAAACCCTCAGGAGACAACACTCCTCCTCCTTGACAACAAGGAGGTTTAACGGCTTGTTGCACGTGCTAAGTGCAACCGTGATTCCTACGAAAGTGAGTTAGGATTTCTTGTTTCTCGTTTGCTTTTCTCTTTCTTTGTTTTGCTCGGGACTAGCAAAAACTTAGGTGTGGGGGTATTTGATTGACATCATTTCATGCTTATATTTGTATCTTATATCCATTATCTTACACCTAAGCAATGCTACGTGACGAGTTTTATGTTTAGTTTTCAGGAATAAAGAGGTTTGAAGAGAAGAGCCATGAGAGGACCCAAAAGCAGGAAAAAAAGACTTAATTGTGAGACCTGGGGACTAAGATGCAAGGGAGAAGGACCTGAATGTAAGACAGAAGGACCTAAGAGCCAAACAGAATACTCCACACCATCATGAGGAGTATTTTACCAATTCGATTCGGGTCGGAGCTCCAACAAGTCAAGTAACCGCATCAAAGACCAACAATACCAGAAAGAAAAGGCCACAACAAATTCCAACGCGATCCGAAGTGTTTGGACCACCAATTGGCGGTCTTGGACCGCTAATTGGCGGTCCATATTACTCAGGATCCGCCCAAATTTCTCCTGGAATTGTATTAATGTTCGTTTAGGCTATTTTTGGTATTGGTTTAGTCCCACATCGGGGGATTGTCCCCGATTAGTTTTTTCGATGCTTATAAATAGAACTGTTCACCTTCCATTGTAATTACCCATTGCTTGGTGGCATTCTCTCTACTAAGGAGTGAGCCTTGAAGTAAAAACTCAAGGTGGAGAAGAATGCTACCTTCAATGTGAGTCATTTGTTAATAAAATAATTCTTCTAGTTTCTTTTAATCTTGTCTTTTAATTTGTGGATGTTTTTTAGTCTTTCCTTTCCTTTTATGTTTCTTTAATACTTCTTGCCTTCTTAGTTAACTTTCATTTCAGTATAATGCTTCATTTTATTAGAGTAGTTAGTTTAAATATGTGTGAGTAGTTCCATCTCCTTCGGGGGTTGAGTAGGTGTGTGTACATGTTATGTAGATGGTTTGAATGCTTAATATGAATGTTCGGTGTTGATATTAGTATGCTTGCTTGAATTATTAAGAACATTACTTGATGGTTTCTGCCATAGCTTAGGTACATTCCATGCTTGTCTAAGTGTCTTAATAACAACCTTGCATCGCTCATATTATGCACATAAGTTAGTGATGTAATGATAGGTCTTGCCATAGTTAGGTACTTCTTATGCATTAACAACACTAACTTCTTGAGCTTCTTGTATTCATTTCATATCACACTTATTTCATGTGCACACACACTCCACCCCTGAGGGGTTTTCATTCCTGTGATTTTATCTTTTGAATTAGTTGATTAGCTTAGTTGTTTAGTTCATTTCAGCTTGTTTGTTTACTAGTTTAGCTTAGTGTAGTGTAGTGTAATACATCTTTCTCCCCTTTCTTTACCTCTCACCTTCGCACAAACAAAGTGTCGACACACCTCCCAGTGGATGACCCGTATTTTCCACCGCTTCAACGCGGCCGTGCACTTTCGGTTAATAAAAAACGATCAATCACAAGTCGTTAAACCTTATTGTGGCCAAGGAGGAGGAATGTTGTCTCTTGAGGGTTTTCAGCGGATATACCCACAAAATCTGAACATAGATGCATTATTCAACCTAGCAACACGACTCCATGGGCTCATTTTCGTCGATCATCAGACACGGTAATTCTACAGGCCCACACTATATATGTAATAAATCCACACACCTAGCCTAATGAACCATTCGTGCAAGTTAGTTAACGACTTAAGTGACAGACATGGGCAACCTTAACATCCTCAAGTGATACAAAGTGTAAAGTCCATTAAGGTTCTTATTTGTCTTGCTTTTTTCTTTTCTTTTTTGAGCATTATGGATTACACTAGTTGGTGTTTGCTTATCCCAGGGTTGGGTTTTGTGCATCATTGGCTTTGAGTACTTACACTATCACGTACACCTTCCCCCAAATCTCCACATAGGGCGATCCCTACCACCCGTGTAACAGGAGTTCGGTCGGTGCATCCCAAGTCAGATGACTCGAAAGCACCAGGCACTAAGTCCCCTCGGACCTAATTTCCGGAGTGGTAGGAGCCGTGCGAGAACAGAGAGCACCATTTATTTATTTATTTATTTATTTATTTATCTACATGGGAACCAAAGCCCCTACACTTAAGGTTTCACAACATGATTTTAAGGGTCTCTGACTACGACAAACTTCCTTATACTAAAAGACACAAATTATTTGACTAACTAGGTTCAGGGTGAACTTCTTTAGTTGCTTGAGTACTGAAACCCTATGATTAACCCCCCCCCCCCCCCCCCCCCCCCCCCCCCCCCCCGAGGGAAAATCGGGGTGCTTCCATTCGACTATATAAGTCCTAAAGCCGGTATACTAGATATCCGAATGTATCATGTTAAGGACAATTTTGGGAGCTTTCTTTTTACTTTGCCTCTCAATGGTTTTGCACATGCTAAACACACGCAAAACCCACAAAACATTTTCTTTCGCAAACACATGAAGATTTTGAAAGAAATGTGAAAATTTTAAAGCACTAGGCAAGCAAAAGAAGACAAGTCACCCAAGGATCGTGGTAGGAAGATATATCAATATTAAATGCAGCACACTATCATGAGCCTAACAATACAAAAAATGGAAAATACTCAACTCCACATATATACAAACGTAAAGCACCCCCCACACTTACTTCACGCATTGTCCTCAATAAATGTGAGTATGATACTACATGGATTTATGCATGAGAAAGAAAAGATATCACCAACGTGAAGCACAAAGGGAAGTTTCTGTTGGCTTTTTGGCCTTAATCTATGTTTTGATGATTTAATTAACCTAATCTTAATTATGATGATGTAGAGTAGCACACATATTGCATTGCATATATATTGTATTGTGCTAACCTCTACAGGTGATCAAGACTCAAGAAAGAAGGAAATGAAGTCAAGACATGTAATTAAAGCTAAATCAAAGACATGTAATCTTGATTTATTTTGAGTCTTAGGAACATGTGTAAATTGAGCATACAAGAGTTAAAAACATATCACAAACACAATAGGTTCCCTATAGAAGTCACACAAGAAATTTCACATCATTTGGACTTCATTAGATCACCCAAACCTTAGTCGGAAATCACTTATAAACTTAAACCCAGATTTCCTGTGTGAACCGGTCGACCGAACCAGTTCTCAGTTCGACCGGTTTATAACAGACTCTCCACAGTGATTTTACCGAACTCTACCGGTCGACCGGTTCTACCTTTTCGGTCGACCGATCCCGGATTTTAATATGGCCGTTTTTCTTGTCGTATTCCTATAACGGTCGTATTCGTATAAAACAAACTTAACCCCAAAATACATTCGGTAACCGGTCGAACGAAGACCTTGTTTCGGTCGACCGGTTGAACATATTTTTCAGAAACCAAATTCCCTGCTATCGGTCGACACATTTCTCGTTCGACCGATTGACCTTTGTCTCAACCGAATCCCCTTTTCGGTCGACCGCTCCATACTTTGGTTCGACCGATTCACTTAAGTAGAGTTAAGTTCTAGCTCGTTTGTCCGACCGAATATTCTTTTGTTCGACCGTTCTCCTTGAAATCAAGTGAACGGTCGACCGGTTTAGTAGTTTCGGTCGACCGGTTCTGGACAGATTTGCAGCCCGATTTTCTGTTTTGTGTATCTCTTACACAAATCAATCAAATCTTTCCCCAACGGCTAGGAATCTCTTAGAGCTTATAAATAGAGGTTCACACTTAGTTTTCCACAAGATTTCACAACTCCAAAGTGTCAAACTTATAGTGAGATTTTCCACAACCTCAAAGCTCCAAATTAGTCATCCAAAGCCTAATTTCTACATCCTTCATCAATCATCATACTAGCAATTGTTGTGCTCAATTAGAGAGTGAGTTCCACTCAAGTTACCATTGTTGTAAAGTGAGCAAGGGTCTTGGTGAAAGCCCAAGACAAAGAAGCAAGGATTTCGGTGAAAGCCCGAAGTGATTCTCTCGGTTTGTGAGAGGTGGTGCCAAGCTCGGCGAGGGTTGTTCGCGAGCTTGAAGACTTGTAAAAGGCGTTGCTCCCGGCCCGGAACGGGGAGGCATAGTGAAGACGCAAGAGGAGCTCGAACGGGGATTCGAGAGGGGCTTGCAAGAGAGGACGTAGGCGCGGCCGAACCTCTGTAAATCCGACGCGTCTTTGTGTGGTTTGCATTGTCTTTCTTTCTCTACTTGTTTGTTTATTCCGCTGCGCATTTGATTGCTTAATCAAGTAGAGAATTGTGGATTAGCTTAAAAAGTGATTAGTGGACCCATAACCCACACGATCCAATCCTACATTTGGTATCAGAGCCTCGTTCGTTAATTTTGTTCTTAACCGATAAATTAACATGACTCTTAATGCATCCACACCTCTAGAATCTTGTCAACCACCATATTTTGATGGAAATAATTTTGTTTCATGGAAATCTAAAATGTCATCATTTATTAAATCCATGAATGCTAACTTGTGGTTTATGATTCAAACTCCATATGAATCACCTAGATATCATATTAGTAAATGGAGTTTAGAAGATGAGAAAAATGCATCCCTAAATGCAAAAGCTATGAATGTCTTATTTTGTGCATTAGGAGATGAACATTTTAATCTTGTTTGCTCATGTGATAGTGCTCATCATATATGGCAAACATTAGAAAAGAATTTTGGTGAAGGAGATTCACCAACCGGGAAAAAGGGAGAAGCCACTCCAATGGATGTAGCTCAAGTTAGATGTGAAGAAATCAATTCAACATCTTGTTCAACATCAAGCTCATCCGATGGAGAAAGTGAAGATGAGGTATCTTCTAGTCACTCTTCAAGTTGTAGTTCAAGTGGAAAATCATCGCCTTCACATAAACTACAAAATGCATTTCTGAAAATGGTAGAAAAATGTAAAGAGCTTCATGAATCAAATAAATTAGCAAACAAGCAAATAGATGAGCTTAAATGTCAAAATGCATCTATGTTAGATGATAAAGTTGATTTGCTTGCTAAAATTGATGCTCTTACTTTAGAAAATGCATGCTTGAAGAATGAGTGCTTAAATGATAAATCTACCTCATCTAATGCAATTGAAAGTCATATGCTTGAAAATGACAAAATTGACTTGCTAAAGAAACTAGATAAATCATATCTTGAAAGCAAGCAAACTTTAAATGACTTAAATTGCATGAATGAAAAAGTTGCAAATTTAGAGATTCACATGCTTAACATGAATGAAAAGCATAATTCTATGATTAAAAATCTAAATTGCTTAAATGAATCTCTAGCAACTAAAAACAGTGAACTTAATGTCTTAAATGAAAATTTGTCAAATAAATTGCATAAGTTCACACATGGCAATAAAAACAATTTTTATGTTAAAAACTTTCCTATTCAAATTAATGTTAAACATAATTTTGCCATGAAAAAGAAAGTAAGTGTAGAGGTACCAAAATCAACTTGGATTTGGGTACCAAAAGCTAAACTTAATGGACCCAAGCAAAAATGGGTACCAAAATCTACACTTGTAGGAGCTTGAGGAAGAGATTGGTGGTGACCGGGTGAGCCAAAGCGTCGAATTCGAATCCGGTTGCATCACCAAATCAAGATTGGAGCTATTCAAGATTCAAGTTTGGTATAAAAATTTCTATCTCTAAAATTTCTGAAAAATAGCTCTAATCTAGTTAATATGCTTAATTGTCATATCCTTAGAGTTCAATTCATTGAAAATCATTTATCCCCATTCATTGCAAATCATTTACCACATTCATTGATTTTAAATGTCAAATTTTTTAAATGGATGTTAGAATAAGGCTTAAGTTGAAACTTAAATGAACTTAATTTCATCATACTCATTGTTTCCATTTAGCCTTATTGATAGGGGGAGCTTAAATGTTATATCTTTTAGAGTAATGAAGTGCAAAATTTAGGGGGAGCAACTTCATTACAAGACATCCAAATTCTAAGCTTAAAGTCTTAAATAATTATTATTTTTGATGGATGTCAAAGGGGGAGAGATAATTAAGGGGGTAACTTGGAATTTGGCATAAAATTGAACAAAAACTATGCACATCCATAGGGGGAGCATTAATATGCATAGTTTACATATACAAATTCCATGTATTTAGATAGAATTAAGATATAGGTTGCCATCATCAAAAAGGGGGAGATTGTTGGCTTTTTGGCCTTAATCTATGTTTTGATGATTTAATTAACCTAATCTTAATTATGATGATGTAGAGTAGCACACATATTGCATTGCATATATATTGTATTGTGCTAACCTCTACAGGTGATCAAGACTCAAGAAAGAAGGAAATGAAGTCAAGACATGTAATTAAAGCTAAATCGAAGACATGTAATCTTGATTTATTTTGAGTCTTAGGAACATGTGTAAATTGAGCATACAAGAGTTAAAAACATATCACAAACACAATAGGTTCCCTATAGAAGTCACACAAGAAATTTCACATCATTTGGACTTCATTAGATCACCCAAACCTTAGTCGGAAATCACTTATAAACTTAAACCCAGATTTCCTGTGTGAACCGGTCGACCGAACCAGTTCTCAGTTCGACCGGTTTATAACAGACTCTCCACAGTGATTTTACCGAACTCTACCGGTCGACCGGTTCTACCTTTTCGGTCGACCGATCCCGGATTTTAATATGGCCGTTTTTCTTGTCGTATTCCTATAACGGTCGTATTCGTATAAAACAAACTTAACCCCAAAATACATTCGGTAACCGGTCGAACGAAGACCTTGTTTCGGTCGACCGGTTGAACACATTTTCAGAAACCAAATTCCCTGCTATCGGTCGACACATTTCTCGTTCGACCGATTGACCTTTGTCTCAACCGAATCCCCTTTTTCGGTCGACCGCTCCATACTTTGGTTCGACCGATTCACTTAAGTAGAGTTAAGTTCTAGCTCGTTTGTCCGACCGAATATTCTTTTGTTCGACCGTTCTCCTTGAAATCAAGTGAACGGTCGACCGGTTTAGTAGTTTCGGTCGACCGGTTCTGGACAGATTTGCAGCCCGATTTTCTGTTTTGTGTATCTCTTACACAAATCAATCAAATCTTTCCCCAACGGCTAGGAATCTCTTAGAGCTTATAAATAGAGGTTCACACTTAGTTTTCCACAAGATTTCACAACTCCAAAGTGTCAAACTTATAGTGAGATTTTCCACAACCTCAAAGCTCCAAATTAGTCATCCAAAGCCTAATTTCTACATCCTTCATCAATCATCATACTAGCAATTGTTGTGCTCAATTAGAGAGTGAGTTCCACTCAAGTTACCATTGTTGTAAAGTGAGCAAGGGTCTTGGTGAAAGCCCAAGACAAAGAAGCAAGGATTTCGGTGAAAGCCCGAAGTGATTCTCTCGGTTTGTGAGAGGTGGTGCCAAGCTCGGCGAGGGTTGTTCGCGAGCTTGAAGACTTGTAAAAGGCGTTGCTCCCGGCCCGGAACGGGGAGGCATAGTGAAGACGCAAGAGGAGCTCGAACGGGGATTCGAGAGGGGCTTGCAAGAGAGGACGTAGGCGCGGCCGAACCTCTGTAAATCCGACGCGTCTTTGTGTGGTTTGCATTGTCTTTCTTTCTCTACTTGTTTGTTTATTCCGCTGCGCATTTGATTGCTTAATCAAGTAGAGAATTGTGGATTAGCTTAAAAAGTGATTAGTGGACCCATAACCCACACGATCCAATCCTACATTTGGTATCAGAGCCTCGTTCGTTAATTTTGTTCTTAACCGATAAATTAACATGACTCTTAATGCATCCACACCTCTAGAATCTTGTCAACCACCATATTTTGATGGAAATAATTTTGTTTCATGGAAATCTAAAATGTCATCATTTATTAAATCCATGAATGCTAACTTGTGGTTTATGATTCAAACTCCATATGAATCACCTAGATATCATATTAGTAAATGGAGTTTAGAAGATGAGAAAAATGCATCCCTAAATGCAAAAGCTATGAATGTCTTATTTTGTGCATTAGGAGATGAACATTTTAATCTTGTTTGCTCATGTGATAGTGCTCATCATATATGGCAAACATTAGAAAAGAATTTTGGTGAAGGAGATTCACCAACCGGGAAAAAGGGAGAAGCCACTCCAATGGATGTAGCTCAAGTTAGATGTGAAGAAATCAATTCAACATCTTGTTCAACATCAAGCTCATCCGATGGAGAAAGTGAAGATGAGGTATCTTCTAGTCACTCTTCAAGTTGTAGTTCAAGTGGAAAATCATCGCCTTCACATAAACTACAAAATGCATTTCTGAAAATGGTAGAAAAATGTAAAGAGCTTCATGAATCAAATAAATTAGCAAACAAGCAAATAGATGAGCTTAAATGTCAAAATGCATCTATGTTAGATGATAAAGTTGATTTGCTTGCTAAAATTGATGCTCTTACTTTAGAAAATGCATGCTTGAAGAATGAGTGCTTAAATGATAAATCTACCTCATCTAATGCAATTGAAAGTCATATGCTTGAAAATGACAAAATTGACTTGCTAAAGAAACTAGATAAATCATATCTTGAAAGCAAGCAAACTTTAAATGACTTAAATTGCATGAATGAAAAAGTTGCAAATTTAGAGATTCACATGCTTAACATGAATGAAAAGCATAATTCTATGATTAAAAATCTAAATTGCTTAAATGAATCTCTAGCAACTAAAAACAGTGAACTTAATGTCTTAAATGAAAATTTGTCAAATAAATTGCATAAGTTCACACATGGCAATAAAAACAATTTTTATGTTAAAAACTTTCCTATTCAAATTAATGTTAAACATAATTTTGCCATGAAAAAGAAAGTAAGTGTAGAGGTACCAAAATCAACTTGGATTTGGGTACCAAAAGCTAAACTTAATGGACCCAAGCAAAAATGGGTACCAAAATCTACACTTGTAGGAGCTTGAGGAAGAGATTGGTGGTGACCGGGTGAGCCAAAGCGTCGAATTCGAATCCGGTTGCATCACCAAATCAAGATTGGAGCTATTCAAGATTCAAGTTTGGTATAAAAATTTCTATCTCTAAAATTTCTGAAAAATAGCTCTAATCTAGTTAATATGCTTAATTGTCATATCCTTAGAGTTCAATTCATTGAAAATCATTTATCCCCATTCATTGCAAATCATTTACCACATTCATTGATTTTAAATGTCAAATTTTTTAAATGGATGTTAGAATAAGGCTTAAGTTGAAACTTAAATGAACTTAATTTCATCATACTCATTGTTTCCATTTAGCCTTATTGATAGGGGGAGCTTAAATGTTATATCTTTTAGAGTAATGAAGTGCAAAATTTAGGGGGAGCAACTTCATTACAAGACATCCAAATTCTAAGCTTAAAGTCTTAAATAATTATTATTTTTGATGGATGTCAAAGGGGGAGAGATAATTAAGGGGGTAACTTGGAATTTGGCATAAAATTGAACAAAAACTATGCACATCCATAGGGGGAGCATTAATATGCATAGTTTACATATACAAATTCCATGTATTTAGATAGAATTAAGATATAGGTTGCCATCATCAAAAAGGGGGAGATTGTTGGCTTTTTGGCCTTAATCTATGTTTTGATGATTTAATTAACCTAATCTTAATTATGATGATGTAGAGTAGCACACATATTGCATTGCATATATATTGTATTGTGCTAACCTCTACAGGTGATCAAGACTCAAGAAAGAAGGAAATGAAGTCAAGACATGTAATTAAAGCTAAATCGAAGACATGTAATCTTGATTTATTTTGAGTCTTAGGAACATGTGTAAATTGAGCATACAAGAGTTAAAAACATATCACAAACACAATAGGTTCCCTATAGAAGTCACACAAGAAATTTCACATCATTTGGACTTCATTAGATCACCCAAACCTTAGTCGGAAATCACTTATAAACTTAAACCCAGATTTCCTGTGTGAACCGGTCGACCGAACCAGTTCTCAGTTCGACCGGTTTATAACAGACTCTCCACAGTGATTTTACCGAACTCTACCGGTCGACCGGTTCTACCTTTTCGGTCGACCGATCCCGGATTTTAATATGGCCGTTTTTCTTGTCGTATTCCTATAACGGTCGTATTCGTATAAAACAAACTTAACCCCAAAATACATTCGGTAACCGGTCGAACGAAGACCTTGTTTCGGTCGACCGGTTGAACACATTTTCAGAAACCAAATTCCCTGCTATCGGTCGACACATTTCTCGTTCGACCGATTGACCTTTGTCTCAACCGAATCCCCTTTTTCGGTCGACCGCTCCATACTTTGGTTCGACCGATTCACTTAAGTAGAGTTAAGTTCTAGCTCGTTTGTCCGACCGAATATTCTTTTGTTCGACCGTTCTCCTTGAAATCAAGTGAACGGTCGACCGGTTTAGTAGTTTCGGTCGACCGGTTCTGGACAGATTTGCAGCCCGATTTTCTGTTTTGTGTATCTCTTACACAAATCAATCAAATCTTTCCCCAACGGCTAGGAATCTCTTAGAGCTTATAAATAGAGGTTCACACTTAGTTTTCCACAAGATTTCACAACTCCAAAGTGTCAAACTTATAGTGAGATTTTCCACAACCTCAAAGCTCCAAATTAGTCATCCAAAGCCTAATTTCTACATCCTTCATCAATCATCATACTAGCAATTGTTGTGCTCAATTAGAGAGTGAGTTCCACTCAAGTTACCATTGTTGTAAAGTGAGCAAGGGTCTTGGTGAAAGCCCAAGACAAAGAAGCAAGGATTTCGGTGAAAGCCCGAAGTGATTCTCTCGGTTTGTGAGAGGTGGTGCCAAGCTCGGCGAGGGTTGTTCGCGAGCTTGAAGACTTGTAAAAGGCGTTGCTCCCGGCCCGGAACGGGGAGGCATAGTGAAGACGCAAGAGGAGCTCGAACGGGGATTCGAGAGGGGCTTGCAAGAGAGGACGTAGGCGCGGCCGAACCTCTGTAAATCCGACGCGTCTTTGTGTGGTTTGCATTGTCTTTCTTTCTCTACTTGTTTGTTTATTCCGCTGCGCATTTGATTGCTTAATCAAGTAGAGAATTGTGGATTAGCTTAAAAAGTGATTAGTGGACCCATAACCCACACGATCCAATCCTACAGTTTCATGGTCATGTTGATGGACATAACCCCGAATTCCCAAAAACCTGTGAAATACTTAAGAAGGGACACAAGTTTGTCAAACAAATGGGGCTCAAATACTCAAGGGTTGGGGCCACAACAACCACTGCTCACTGGTTGAGTCTTTTATTGCTTTTTTCTTCTTCTTTGCTTCTTGTTTTTTTTGTTTTTTTTTCTAAACAAGATATATAGATCAACAACAATATTCTCATAATTATTTGGTCAAGGAACATCGAGTCCTACGAACCAGAGATTTGCCAAGATGGGCCCGCTTCATTGGTACTCTGAGGTATCATGCGAGGTGAAAGGTCAAGGTTGAATGGCTCGAACCCCTCATGATATTGGTTAGGTATCGACAACACGAATGAGTGGAGTTGTGTTGCCTCACTATGGTTTAGTTGCTCGTCGAACAAAACACTCCAACTAGTAGGTGGGTGCATCAGAATGAGTTCCTCGGGCTCATTCGAAGGATGTGACACACTAGTTTCACTATGAATGAGGCTTTTCACCAAGTCATCCAACAAGGACCACCCAAGCTCCTTTATATTATCAATAATATGCTCACTCGCAGGTGGGTCCTTGTTGGAGTCAAGATGAAGCACAAAAGGCTCAACGGCCGTGGGACATGGGGTAGATACACATTCTAGTATGGGCATATGCTGAGGTGTGTCTCCCTCACTAACAGTCTCAACTGAATCATCTAACAAACACTCCCTTTGTACATTCATGTTTGATGCCAACTCACTTTGTTGCATTGCAAAGACAGGCAATCAGTTTTCGCTGGGCAAACAAACATTCTCAATGGGTTGCATTGATGTTAGGGGTGTTTGTTGATTTTGTGGTGCTATCTCTAATTGGCGGATGAGGTTGAGATTTAAAGGTTGGTCCAAGGGTTCCTGTTGCCTACCAGAGTTGAACACATGAAATTCGACACTCATGTTACCGAATGAGAGCTTCATGAGACCATTTCTACAATTAATTAAGGCGATAGAGGTTGCCAAAAATGGTCTACCCAAAATCAAAGGTATTCAAGAGTGGGTGTTCGCAATAGCGTTGGTATCGAGGATGACAAAATCAAATGGAAATATATAATCTCCAACTTTGATGAGCACACCCAAGGTTTGATTACGTATCGGTCGACCAGTTTTAGACTTTTGTTCGAGTGTATGATTTTGGACTTGTATGATTTTAACTAGACTCTGGATTTTGACTACGTATCGGTCAACCAGTTTTAGACTTTTGTTCGAGTGTTGGGACTTAGGTTACGCGCAGAGAGGTCGACCGTTATGGACTTTCGGTCGACCATACCCCATGGGAACGGTTGACCGGATTGCCTATTTCGGTCGACCGTGTGTGTGCAGAACCAAATTCCCAATCCTAGTGAAATGCCAACTCTGTTCACTAGAATTTGTGTTCTTACCTAGTGCGTGAGCCAGGAGGTGACGGTGAGTGTGTTGATATTGCCTGTCCAGGGACCGTCGAGTGGAATAGTGTGGGTAGTTGGGACGAGTCACCTCTGTTGATAGACTGTGGTGCGATGTTCTACTATCTTGACTCGCAGTAGAGTAGCAGACCTGAGGGATCACGGATCCCAATGCATGATGATGCATGGCTCTTGGAGCATGATGACCTTGCAGACTACGATCCAGAACCGTCCGATGTTGTGCTAGACGTATGTTGTACCACTGAGGTTGTGTCGGCGATGCCGTTGAGGTTGTGTTGGTGATGATGTTGCTAACGATGTTCCGACTTGATGCCTCTGATGTTGTTCCGGCGATGATATTTTGTCGTCCGATGTTGTGCTGGACGTATGTTGTACCACCGATGTGCCGGAGATGTTGTCGATGTTGTTCCGGCGATGGTAGCTCAGCTGGGCACCTACTAAGTGATTGTTGGACTGACCGGGCGACGACTCTATTGGTGTGTTGTAGACCACAATGCTTCATATATGATCCATTTGGGGTGGAAGAGTGAACCCTACTCACTGATCCCTTCGCTAGAGTAGTCACGTGTGGGGGTGCATTACTTACTGTCCGTAAGACTGTATGTGCCTACGGTAGGTCTCCGAGGGAGACCCGATGTTGGTTACTGGACAGATGTCCTTATCGACCCTTAGAGAGTGCTTATTGCGGTTGTAGGACTAAGGTCCTGTTTTACCCTTGGAGGGGATTTGTTTTCATTGCAGAAGATGACATGACATGCTACTAGTATGTTAGGTTCATTACCGTATTGTTGCATTCATATAGGTGAGTTGGGCATACGGGGTTTCCTAATGGGAAATTCAGGCATTGTTGTTTAATTCATGTTGCAGGACCGTAGAAGATTCTATGGGGTGGTGACAGTGGGCGCACACATATTGGGGCTAGGATCCTATTCAGACTATTCGAGGTCGTCATGATTACTTGTATTCATTTGTTGTATTGTTGTAATCATGTATTTTGACAAACTCTGTTGTATTTGGTGCACCGACTTGTTATTTATATGAGCAATATTTATGTTTCATGATTATTATCTTGAGATCTCGTTATTGTTAAAATTTCAAATTTTTCGTTGTTCCGGGATGTTACAATTTGGTATCAGAGCAGTTGGTCCCTATGTGACTCCCAAAGAAACCACCCTTGTAGTAATAAGACATGTTGCACTTTAATTTTAGCATGCATTCAGGGCTGAATCTTGTGTTGTTTTCATCTGCCAGCTGCCTCTGAGCCGTGTGAGGAATGCCACGAATGAGCGCAATACCAGTGATGCCATTGATGGCGCTACCTGAGATAGGTTGGGCGAGTTCCTCGAGCGCCAGGCAACAAGGGCAAAGCAGACAGGGATATGCACTGAGCATGATCACTTTATGAGGTAGCACCCACCTAGTTTTGATGGCATGAGTGATCCTAAGGCAGCAAAGGACTGGGTCTTTAAGATCCAGAGGATTTTACAGGCTATCGACTATGTACCGAAGCGGATGGTGGTTCTGGACACCTATGTGCTGGATGGTGAGGCGGTGAACTGGTAGAGGACCACATCCACAGTGGTGTTTGTCGACCGTGATGACGTGAGCTGGGAGGAATTCCTTGAGGAGTTCAACCAACAGTTCTTTCCGCAGCACGTCAGAGACAGAAGGAAGGAGGAGTTAATGGCTGATTGATTCATTTTATATTAAACCGCAAGTACACGGCCGCGTTGAAACGGTGGCAAATACGGGTCGATCCACAGGGAGGTGTGTCGACTGTTGATTTGTGCAACGGCGAGTGGGAAAGAAAGGAGAGAAAGGTTGGTTACACTAAACTACACTAATCTAAACTAGGAAACTAGAAAAGCTGAAATGAAATCACAACACAAACTAAACTAAGTAACTAATCAAGGAAGATAGAACTCAGGAATGGAAAACTCCTAAGGGGTGGAGTGTGTGTGCACATGAAATAAGTGTGGTGAATGCATACAATAAGCTCAAGTGTGGTTAGTGTTTGTTAATGCATAAGAAGTACCTTACGGCAAGACCTATCATTTACAACACTAACCTAGGTGATTAATATGAGCAATGCAAGGTTGTTATTAAGAACATAACGAGCATGTAGTGTACCTAACTATGGCAGAAACCATCAAGTAAAGTTCTTATTAATTCAAGCAAGCATACTAATATCTCTCACAAACAATAATATCTAGCATTCATACCACCTACATAACATGTACATACATCTACTCCACCCCCAAAGGGGATGGAACTACTCACTAATTATTACACTACCTACATTAACAAAAGGAGACATTATACTGAAAGGAAATTTAACTAAGCAAGAAAGGAACATTAAAGACGCTAATTGAAAGAAACATAAACTAAAGAAACATGCAATAATTAAAAGACAAGATTAAAAGAAACTAAGAACAATTATTTTATTAACAATGACTCACATTGAAGGTAGCATTCTTCTCCACCTTGAGTTTTGCTTCAAGGATTACTCCTTAGTAGAGAGAATACCACCACGCAAGGTGTAGTTTACAATAGAAGGTGAAGACTTCTATTTATAGCCAAAGAAAAAGGCAATCTGGGACAATACCCCTATGTGGGACTAAACAAATACCAGAAATTGACTAAATACACACTAATACGCGACCCACCAAAATCTTAGCGGATTTGGGCAAAAACAGACAGCCAATTAGCAGTCTTGGACCGCCAATTGCCGGTCTATATAGTCCGGATCACGCTCGATTTTATTCTGGGCTTTTCTGGATGTCTTTGGTTATCTTTGATGCATCTACTTTACTTGTTGGAGCTCCGACCCGAATAGAATTGCCAAAATTGCCAAAATACTCCCCATGATGGTGTGGAGTTTTCTGTTTTCCTCTTTGGCCCTTCGGTCTTAAGTTCAGGTCCTTCTCCCTTGCATCTTAGTCCCCAGGTCTCACAATTAAGTCATTTTTCCCTGCTTTTGGGTCCATTCATGCTTCATCTCTTCAAACCTATTTATTTCGGAAATTCAAACATAAAACTCGTCACGTAGCATTGATTAGGTGTAAGATAATGTTTATAGGACACAAATATAAGCATGAAATGATGTGAATCAAATACCCCAACACCTAAGTTTTTGCTAGTCCCGAGCAAAACAAAGAAAGAGAAAAACAAACGAGAAACAAGAAATCCTAACTCACTTTCGTAGGAATCACGGTTGCACTTAGCACGTGCAACAAGCCGTTAAACCTCCTTGTTGCCAAGGAGGAGGAGTGTTGTCTCCTGAGGGTTTTCAGCGGATATACCCACAAAATCCGAACAAGATGCATTATTCAATCTAGACACTCGACTCGATGGACATATTTTGTCGATCATTGGACGCGTTAATCCTACGAGCCAACTCTATATAGGTAATCAGTCCACATACCTAGCCTAATGAACCATTCGTGCAAGTTAAATAAGGAATTAAGTGAAAGACATGGACAACCTCAACATCCTCAACTGATACAAAGTGTAAGGTCCATTAAGGTTCTTATTTGCATTACCATTTTTTTCTTTTTCTTTATTTTCTTTTTATTATTATTAGTTGGAGCGTCATTCTCCCAGGGTCAAGTTTTGTGCATCATTGCCCATGAGGACTTACACTATCACGTACACCTTTCCCCAAATCTCCACATAGGGCAATCCCTACTACCCGTGTAACGAGAGTTCGGTCGGCGCATCCTAGGTCAGATGACTCGAAAGCACCAGGCACAAAGTCCCCTCAGACCTACTTTCCTGAGTGATATGAGTCGTGCGAGAAGAGAGAATACCAACTCACTTATTTCTTATCTACACATGAACCAAAACCCCTACACTTAATGTCTCATAACAAGATTTCAAGGGTCCTTGACTACAACAAACTTCCTTAAATTAACAGACACGAATTATTGACTCACTAGGTTCAGGGTGGACTTCTTTAAATGTTTGAGCACTGAAACCCTATGATTACTCAACCCCCGAGGGAAAACCGGGGTGCGTCCTAACGACTAGATAAGTCCTAAAGCCACTGTACTAGATATCCTAATGCATCAAGTTCAAGACAATTTTGGGAGCTTTCTTTTTACTTTTCCTCTCAACGGTTTTGCACATGCTAAACACACACAAAACCCACAAAACATTTTCTTTCGCAAACACATGAAGATTTTGAAAGAAATGTGAAAATTTTGAGGCACTAGGCAAGCAAAAGAAGACAAGTCACCCAAGGATCATGGCAAGAAGATATATCGATATTAAATGCATCACACGAACATGACCCTAACAATGCAAACAAAAGAAAACAAAATCAAAAGAAAAGACTTGACTATATACACACGTAAAACACCCCCCACACCTATTTCATGCATTGTCCTCAATGAATGCGAGCAAGATACTACATGGATGTATGCATGAAACAGAAGAGATCTCACCAACATGAAGTACAAAGGGAAGTTCAACGTAATGTTGATGGACACAAACCCGAATTTCCTCAAAACCTGTGAGATACTTAAAAAGGGAGATAAAATACGTGAAATAAATGGGGCCCAAATACACAAGGGTTGGAGCCCACAACAATCAATGCTCACTGAAGGAGTCTTTTATTGTACTTTTTTTCTCTTTTTTTATATAACTATGTACAAACATAAGTTCCCATCTTCATTTGTCAAAAGACATCAAATGGGAACCTCAAGAGTGGGTGAATGCACTTGGAAAGGGAACATGACACCACGCGGGGCCAGAATACTCATGCGTGGGCCCCCTTCACAAAGAGCACAAGATGAAATGAGAGGTTCATGAATTGGACGCAAAAGCGTCTCATTCAAAGGATCAAACTGAAAGAGCTTGAACCTCTCAAGAGTTTGGGAAATAAGGGGCAACGGAAGAAGAGTTTCTCCTGTTGCGTTGCTGAAGTTATGATCGTCAATCCAAACTCTCCAACCAACAGGCTGGTGCGTCGGAAAGAGGTCAAGAACCTCGTTAGTCATGTCCGACACACCAGGCGAACAAAAAGTGGGTCTCATACCCAAGGTATCCTCCAAGGAACTCCTAATACCCTCATGAGCAATGTAGTTCTTTGATGTTCCATCATTTCCAAGATGATCAGGAATAATAGTGAGAGATAAACTCTCAACAGGTTGTTTGAAATTGAGGGGACTAGGGAGCTCTTGCTCCACCAGAGGTGAGTCCTTAGGAGGTACAACAATAAGATCATGTGGCTCAAGGGCCGCGGGACAAGAAGATAATGCACAATCCTATGCCGACTCATAAAGAAGTTGGTCCATAGTATTATCAATTGGACTCGAATCCTCCACCAAGTGATCGTGAATTGAAACCCCAAGTCCCTCAGACTGACTAGGAGTTTGACTTTGAAAGATTGTGCTTTGAATTTGTGGATGTGGTGGTGGTGGTTCGATATCAAAAGATGAATCCTCACGTTGACAAGAAAAATTACCCTCCTTACATTCACGTAATTGCTGCGACATTTGACTGACTTGCAGTGCCATATTTTGTATGAACTGTTGAGTGGTTTCCAGGAACGTAAGGAAAGTTTGTCTCAAGGAATCAGGTATGCGGTCAACTATGAGGTCCAAGTCCGAATTTGAGAAATTTTGGGGTTGGGTGTTGATGGGCTGAGAATGAGTCCAATGATTTGGAGTGGGGCATTGGTAGACTTCTGGGTATTCGGTAGGAGGATACTGGGGTGGAAATGATGTATAAGAATTTGAATAAGAATTGTCTCCCCACGAATTCATCCCTCTCGGGTTGTACGCGGATGTGTAATGGTCATAATGAGCATTTTGGGAAAATGTGTGCTCATACTCAGACTCAGGGGCAACATAAGGACATTCCCCGATAACAAGACCACTCATCCCACAACAGTCACACGGTATGGCTACTGGAGCCACCTGTGCACTCATGTCATCTACCACATGCATGAAAGAGGCCAAAGGTTCTTGTAATGTCTCTGTTTGATGACCAACATATGATCCGACGTAACTAGATGGTGCTGTAGCACTCGGTGCCTCTCTCATATTACCCCAATATGAAGAATGCTCAGTCACACAATTAAGATTATCCCAACCATACGGGGTGTTTGTCTGAGGCACCCCAGGTTGCATGGGTCCGGAATACCAGGACGAGTTGTCCTGGTCCCAACAATGATATGGATGGTCGCCCATGTAACCATCCATCTCAACAAAAAACTCTCGAGTCGACCACTCTCACCCCCACAAGGCTAAACTCGCAAAAAGTGCTTAACTCGACCCTAAAACGCTACCAGAGAGTGTAAAGGGGAGGAGACTAAAACGTAGAAGTAGGTAAGAAGAAGATGACTTGGAGGAGAAGGGAAGAATCCCTAAAGCTAACGTGGGTAAACGGTGAAGGTAGAAGCCTAACTAGCAAGCACGGCTCAAACAATGTAAAGCAATGGGTCCTTAGGCTAGACGACGCCTAACTTCGAGGTCACTAGCCTCGACACGCCTCACCTCCCTACAACGAGGACCACAATGCCCAGCAAGTGATACCAGATCCGGAGATCCAGGACCTCCTACTATCGACAAGGTAGGCAACGCCGATCAGGCCATGACGGTCTCAACTAGATTACTCTCCTAGTGCGCCCAAAATCCAAGGGCCAATGTCTACTTGCTTTTAGTTAAGGCTTGATTAAGAGTGATTTTTGGGGCGAAGGAAAGGGTGATGAAATCCCCCACCTTATCTTTTATGGGACAACCCCTCCTTAGTAGTGTTTTGATCCTAAATCTAGCAATCAACGCTCCAATGAAACGCTCAACTCACTCTTGTCCTAATGCAATCCCTACTCACTAATGCATGGGCATACAAGATGCATGAATATGTGTAGGAAATGCGTACCTCACGCCAGCGCTGAACAACTGAAAATAAAGCTAAAAGAAAAGACAACTACGTGCAAGTAAGTATGTCTAGTCTTTTGCTTTGGATTTTAAGGCCAAGTTGATTAATGGGGATTGGTTTAATGATCTGGGAGCAAACTAGAAATCAGAACATGCAAGATTGTACTCCCAGACAACTAATATCAAAGCACAAACTACAAGAACAAAAATGAAGACTAAAGATGCTCACCAGGTCACCAATTGGCGGTCCCAGACCGCTGATTGGCGGTCACTATTGAGTCTTTTGTGCTCAAAATTGTCCAGTAGCCTCCCCTTGATCCTATGGTTCCCAGAAACAAAGAAAAACTGAAAAGAAAAAATTAAAACCACTCGAATCATCCAAACCAAAGTTTGGACAGAGCACCTCCCCGGCAACGACGCCAAAAACTTGATTGATTCGTTTTATATTAAAGCGCAAGTGCACAGCCGCGTTGAAGCGGTGGCAAATACGGGTCGATCCACAGGGAGGTGTGTCGACTTTTGCTTTGTGCGAAGGCAAGTGGGAAAGAAAGGAGAGAAAGGTTGGTTACACTAAACTACACTAATCTAAACTAGGAAACTAGAAAAGCTGAAATGAAATCACAACACAAACTAAACTAAGCAACTAATCAAGGAAGATAGAACTCAGGAATGGAAAACTCCTAAAGGGTGGAGTGTGTGTGTGCACATGAAATAAGTGTGGTGAATGCATACAATAAATTCAAGTGTGGTTAGTGTTTGTTAATGCATAAGAAGTACCTCATGGCAAGACCTATCATTTACAACACTAACCTAGGTGATTAATATGAGTAATGCAAGGTTGTTATTAAGAACATAACGAGCATGGAGTGTACCTAACTATGGCAGAAACCATCAAGTAAAGTTCTTATTAATTCAAGCAAGCATACCAATATCTCTCACAAACAATAATATCTAGCATTCATACCACCTACATAACATGTACATACGTCTACTCCACCCCCGAAGGGGATGGAACTACTCACTAATTATTACACTACCTACATTAACAAAAGGAGACATTATACTGAAAGGAAATTTAACTAAGCAAGAAAGGAACATTAAAGACGCTAATTGAAAGAAACATAAACTAAAGAAACATGCAAGAATTAAAAGACAAGATTAAAAGAAACTAAAAACAATTATTTTATTAACAATGACTCACATTGAAGGTAGCATTCTTCTCCACCTTGAGTTTTGCTTCAAGGCTTACTCATTAGTAGAGAGAATGCCACCAAGCAATGTGTAGTTTACAATAGAAGGTGAAGACTTCTATTTATAGCCAAAGAAAAAGGCAATCCGGCACAATACCCCGATGTGGGACTAAACTATTGGATTAATCTGGGATTAATAAGCTATTTGCCCAAAGCACTGACACATGGCACGTCCCTATTGGATTACACATTAGGGTTTCGGGTGGGGCCATCTATATAAGGAGGGAAGCCTCCCATTGGATGGAGGTTCATGTGTGCAAACCCTAACCCCACCAACCCTAGCCGCCACCTCTCTCTCCTCTCTCATTCGTCCCTCCACCTCCACCAAGTCAATCCGTGGACTCTTGGGTTGTGGACTCGTGCTTCTTCTCCAAGAGAGTAGAAGACTGACCGGTGCTCCAGAGGATTCCGTGAGGTGATCGCTGATCCCTTCCGCTGCCACAAGTTCTCTCCAAGAAAGGTACTCCTGAACCCGTAGATCGTTATAAACTAACATTGGTACCAGAGCCATCTTGGTCACCTTCGGAATTTTTTTGAGCACTTTCTTATTTCATTTATGTTGAAATAATTTTGGTAGCTTTTGAGAGAAATCGCTTACATGTGTGGTTTTTTTTCTCTTCATCATGCGCCTAGGGTTTGATGGCATATTTCCTCACCCTTGCGCATGTTTTCTTGATTCATTTCATTACATGCGAATTGTATTACAAGTTTCATCATTATTTCATTCTTGCGCATAGCTTAGATTTCATTTTATGCATGTGCCTAGGGTTACATGTTAATCTATGTTTGTTGCGCATATTTCTTTCATCCTTCAAGCTTGCGGCAAGAGTTTGTGTGTTCTTGATGATATGCGCATATATGTTGTTTGAAATATGATGATAATTTTACAAGAGTTAATTATTGAATGTATCATATAATGTGATCATACATTTCGGATTGTATGATTTGATTGTGCTTTTTTTTCTAAACTCTTGTACATACATCTAAGGTTAGATGATTGTTGCCTTGTTCATGTATATGTAATTTTTAATCTCATGTGCATGCATCTAGGATTCGATGTTGATTGCAAAATCATGCACATACATGAATATTGAGTTACCATATTGTATAATTCGGAAATATTTTTTTTGGAATGATAGCATGCATTTCATTTGAAATATTTCCTTTATGATTGAATGCACATATATGTTAATCTCATTAAGGATTTTTCGGATTTTTTGGAATGATAGCATGCATTTCATTTGAAATATTTCCTTTTCATCATTTGTGCATATACGTGTTACCCTCCACCAAAGAATTTCGAATTTTTCTTTCCAATACAAGTAGCATAATTATTGTTGATTGCATGCTTATATTGATTAAGGAAATATTGGCTAATTCTGAAATTTGTGAGGGGATATTATGGGCTGGAGTTTTATTGCCTTAAAAATATTTTTTGAATGCTTTCCTTTGATGCAAAAATATGTGTTGCTCTCCACCATAGAATTTCAGATTTTTTCTTTCCTAATCAAAGTAGGATAATTTTTTGTGCTATCATGATTATATTGATTAGGGAAAGAAGGAAAAATTCTGTTTTGAGAATGATTATTGTGGAGATTGGTTGTTATTACCTAACACGTTTTTTTCCAATATTCGTGCACCATAAATGCATTGTTTCCTTATGCATAACTTCCTTCTTGATTGAAAGAGGTGCACACTTTATGGTATTTTTTCATACGTCGGATTGTGCCAACGTATGGAATGATTGTGCTTGTATGGAATGAATGGTTGCTGATTTTATTTACTGCCTTATTGAGAGTTGAGTGTAATTTCATTCATTCATTTCCATTTGCAATAGATATCGCAATGGGTTGTAATATTTATAGACTGTAATATTTATGGACTGTAATAATTATGGACTGTGGACTGTTTATTGCCCTAAGGAGACGAGGGGCTCCTTTATTTTTATTATTGCGATATTATTGCTATAAGGCTCATGCAAGTTCCCGCCTAAGAGGCTAAATCCCTATGGGGGATCCTTAGCTTGATATGGAAGTAATGAAGCTATCGATTTCTGTGTGATCTTGATTGAATTTTTTTTATTTTAAAGGAAATGTTTTTTGGGAACCTACATGCCTAGTGGGAGTTGCATGGTAGAAGTGTTTTGTGTAAACCACCTTGCAACCGGCGGCAATACTTTCTTTATTTGCTGATTTGCCATGATTTAAATGTTTTTTTGGGTCTCTAAATCATGATGGAGCTCAATATATAGATTAGTAAAATGGCTTTATTAACTATTGCATGAGGATTTGATCGAATGCTTTATTTCCTTTGGTCTGAATGCTATAGCTATTAAGTCAGTTTATTTTTTTATGACTATTGTAGCTCGTTGTATTTTATGCTAGAACTCATGTATCGCTATGTGTTTTTGTCCTAGATTCTTTATGGCTGCTTCCAAAGCATTGTCGCTGATCTGACTCGAGGAGATAAACTCAATGAAAGAAATTACGATCTGTGGCATCGTAAAATTGAGTATCTCATAGAGGATCAGGACATGTTAGAAAATATAACCCAAACTATGTCTCCCCCGAGGAGGGGAACACTGCGCAACATCGCAGAAATATGGATGTCTATAATGCATGGAAAAAGAAAGATCGTATTGCTCGCATTACAATTCTGAATTCAATGCGAGATGATCTGTTACTGCGGTTCGAAAAATTGCGAACTGCAAAGGCCTTGTGGGAAGCTGTGAAGTTTCAGTACGGAGTGACCTCCGTCACAAGGGCCCGCCAGCTTGGGCTCATGTTTGATGGGTATAAATGCACCAAGGTCACACAATGAGGCAGCATATTACCACAATGTCAAACATGATGAGGAGCAAGTATCTGATCTCATCAGAGCATTGCCTTCGAAGAGTTGGGAGCATATGAAGGTCCATCTGACCCATGCTGATGACATCATGACATTTGACCAAGCCGCAAAACACCTAGAGCTGGAGGAGGACCGCATGCTTGCGGAAGCCCCTCTAACTGAAGTGTTTGCTGCTGAAGCTAGCGCTCCTCAGAGGAGTGCAAGTTTTAAGCGCAAAAGAGATAGAGCTCAGGGTTTTAAAGGCAAGAAGGGTGCAAATAAGGACAAAACATAAAACAAAGCTGGAAAGAAACGACCTCGAGGATCCAGAGGTGGGAAAGATAAGTCTAATGTGACTTGTTTTAACTGCCGAAAGACTGGACATTTTGCTCGTGAGTGCACTGAGCAAAAGGTAATTACTGTGTGTAATCCCTCGAATTGTAACGTGACTAGTTCTGTGATGCTCACTGATCATTCTCCTGTGTGGATTGTGGATTCAGGTGCCACAGACCACGTAACAAAGGATCGTTCTACCTTCGTGGAATATCGCCGTGTTCCAAGTGGGAGGCGAATAAACATGGCGAACAACACTAGCATTGAAGTTCTTGGAGTTGGCACATGCAAAGTGGCTTTGCGAAGTGGCCGGATCTTATTACTTCACGACGTGTTGTATGCACCAGCTATACGGTAAAATATTATTTCTGTTGTTGTTTTGATGAGACATGGTTTTAAAGTTGTTTTTGAGAACAATAATATGGGTTTATATCTTGCTAACAATTATTATGGACGTGCCTTTCTTTCAGACGGTTTTATTGTGTTGGACGCAATTTATGATTTCAATCATAACACTAGTGTCTTTATGAGTCAAAGTTCCATGAATAATGATTCAGTTATGTGGCATGCTCGACTAGGTCACATTGGTGTTGACCGGATGAACAGGTTGGCAAAGGAGGGGGTATTAGGAGAATACTCCAAATTTGAATTTCCGACCTGTGAATCTTGTCTAGCTGGAAAGGCAACTAGAAAACCGTTCGGAAAAGCCATTAGGGCTACTTCTCCTTTAGAACTAATTCACTCGGATATTTGTGGACCTTTGAATGTGCGTACTAGACATGGACAAAGTTACTTCATCACATTTATTGATGACTACACTAGCTATGGTCATATTTATCTTATTTCTCACAAGTCAGAAGCTCTAGAATGCTTTAAGAGATTCATGAGCTTGGTAGAGAATCAATTGGATAATAAGATAAAAACTCTCAGAACGGACAGAGGTGGGGAGTATCTCTCCATAATGTTTAAGGAGTTATGTGATGAAAATGGGATATCTAGACAACTCACTAGGCCTTATACTCCTCAGCAAAATGGTGTTGCCAAGAGAAGGAATAGAACGTTGCTAGACCTGGTTAGATCCATGATGTCGCATGCGAGCTTGCCAATATCGTTTTGGAGATATGCTCTAATGACTGCTGCCTATATCCTCAATAGAGTTCCAACAAAATTGGTTCTCTCAACTCCATATGAGTTATGGACAGGACGGAAGCCTAATTTTAGTCTGCTGCGTCCTTGGGGATGCGCGGCATACATTCATTCTACTAGTCACCGATATGGAAAACTAGGACCTAGAGGGAAAAAGTGTATCTTTGTAAAATACAGTGATCTCTCCAAAGGTTATGTTTTTATCGCGTTAGACAAGAATGAAAGAAGGACGGAACTGGAGTCTAGGGATGCCACATTCTTGGAAATTGATTTTCCAACTCTTGCTGGAGCTATCAAAGAGTCAGAGGACTTCTTTGAACGACAAGATGAGGACATTGCCACTCTACGAGATCGGGATCTGGAAGTTGAACATGGCGTTCCACCAGTCAATCCTAGTGGGAGCAGCAATGTTGAGGATCTGATAGCTCTCACGGAGGATGAGCCATCAGATACCCATCTGCGTCGAAGTAAACGCGGGCTCATTCCTCGTAGGCGGTTTCGTTTAGAGGAAGAGGCCCTCATGATAGCTCAAGAAGAAATTGATTATGAATCATCTAGGATGACAGTAATCGATGAGCAAGAACCGGAGACCTTGAAAAAGGCTTTGGAAGGTCCAAATGCGAAAGAGTGGTTAGAAGCTATAAAGGAAGAGTTGGAGTCGATGAAAGTTAATCGAGTCTGGGACTTGGTCGACTTACCGCCAAACCGAAAGGCCATTGGGGCCAAGTGGATCCTCAAGATTAAGAGGAAGGCGGATGGATTTATTGATAGATTCAAGGCTAGAATGGTAGCTAAAGGCTACACCCAAAGAGAAGGCATGGATTTTGAGGAAACGTTTTCACCCGTGGTTAGGTTTGCCGCCATCCGCCTTCTACTAGCTAGTGTAGCTCAGATGGACTTAGAGCTTTACCAAATGGATGTAAGGACTGCTTTTCTCAATGGAGAACTTGAGGAGGAGATCTATATGGATCAACCTCAAGGTTTTGAAGTCAAAGGACAAGAGCGCAAAGTGTGCAAGCTCAATAAGTCCTTATATGGCTTAGAACAAGCGTCTAGACAGTGGAACATTCGCTTCCATAAAACTATATCAGAGAATGTGTTATTTATGCTTGAGGAAGATCACTGTGTGTACGTTAAGAGATCCAATGGTAAATTTGTCATTCTGACCTCGTATGTTGATGACATACTCATGGCTGGCAATAGCAAAGAGTTTCTGAAATCCACTAAAGAGTGGTTGTCCTCCACGTTTGATATGAAGGACATGGGTGAAGCTAGCTACGTCCTTGGTGTCAAGATTGTTAGAGATAGGTCCAAGAGAGTTCTGGGATTGTCTCAAGAGACTTATATTAACAACGTCTTGAAGAAATACCATATGGACAAATGCAAACCAATTGACACTCCTGTTGAGAAGGGTTTGCACTTGAGCCTTGATAAGTATCCTGAGACTCCTAAAGAAAAGGCCAAAATGAGCAAGGTTCCATACTCTAATGTTGTGGGAAGCCTTATGTACGCTATGATGTGTACTAGGCCAGACATTTGTTATGTTGTGGGCATTGTGAGTCGCTACCTCAGAGAAACGAGTAACTACATCCTGTGTTACCAAGCATCAGATCTCTGCCTGATTGGCTATATTGATGCCGATTGGGCTGGAGACATTGATGAAAGGAAGTCTACCTCTGGTTATGCTTTCTTGCTGGCTAATGGGGCCATCTCATGGTCCAGCAAGAAGCAAACCTGTATATCCCTGTCGACTATGGAAGCAGAGTATGTTGCATGCTCTGCAGCAGTACAGGAGGCAGTTTGGTTGAGGAGGTTCTTACAACATACTGGGCTAGTAGAGACATCGGATGAGCCTGTTGTTGTCTATTGTGATAGCATGGCTGCCCTTTGTTATGTGAAAGACCCCAAATATCATGGAAAGACCAAACATATACAGGTTAGTGATTGACATCATTTCATGCTCATATTTGTATCTTATATCCATTATCTTTCACCTAAACAATGCTATGTCACGAGTTTTATGTTTAGTTTTCAGGAATAAATAGGTTTGAAGAGTTGAAGCATAAAAGGACCCAAAAGCTGGGAAAAAGGACTGAATTATGAGATCTGGGGACTGAGATGCAAGGAAGAAGGACCTGAATATAAGACCAAAGGACCAAAGTGCAAAATAGAGAACTCCACACCATCATGGGGAGTATTTTGGCAATTCTACTCGGGTCGGAGATCCAACAACTCAAGTAACCGCATCAAAGACAACAAATACCAACATGGAAAGCCCAGAAGAAAGCCCAGGACGATCTGGAGTTTATAGACCGCTAATTAGCGGTCTTGGACCGCTAATTGGCGGTCCAAGTTGCTTCAAATTCTCTTATCTTGTTATGGCCTGTGTATTAGAGCATGCTTAGTCCATTTATGGTATCTGTTTAGTCCCACATCGGGGGATTGTCCCGAATTGCCTTTTTCTATGGCTATAAATAGAACTCTTCACCTCCTTTTGTAACCACCCATTGTTTGGTGGCATTCTCTCTACTAAGGAGTGAGCCTTGAAGCAATAACTCAAGGTGGAGAAGAGTGCTACCTTCAATGTGAGTCATTGTTAATAAAAGTTTATTTGTTTGTTTTAATCTTGTCTTGTTATGTTGCTTGTTTTGTGTGGTTTGTTTTACTTTGCTTAATTTCTTGTTTAGTAATTTCAGTATCTTAGTTAAATGTTTTCTTTGCTTAGTCTAATCAGTAGTGTAATGAGTAGTGAGTAGTTCCATCCCCATTTGGGGGGTGGAGGAATATGTGATATAATCATGTAGTGTATTAAGTGTGTGTTATTTTTATCCCTTGAGCTTTATATGATTTCCATAACCATCTAATGGGTCTCCACTCTTATCTTTGATATGCTAATGCTCTTGAATGAAGCTTAGCTTATGCTTTGATTAGTGGACCTATTTTATGGGGAATGATAAGGTTAGGATATGGATGAAGATTAATGTTGGAAACACAATTTGTAGTATATGTACTCTTGTTGCCTTTTCCTTAGCTAATGTCTTGTATGTTTTAATGATGTAGTCATCTTAATTCATGTGGAGGCATAGTAGGGTCTAGTCTTTATACTTGAGTTCATGTAGCCTCATTCAAATCATTGTCTTGTATGTTTTAATGATGTAGTCTTATCTTAATTCATGTAGAGGCAAGATTGGATGTAGTTTTATGATTTCATGCACTACATGTTGTGAGGAGCTTAATTGAACACACACACACACATCTTTATGTTCACATCAGTTCTCTACCCCCTTTGGGGTTTAGTTTATTGCTTATCTCTATTTCCATTGCATTTCATTTCAGCTTTGTAGTTTAGATTAGTGTAATACATCTTTCTCCCTTTCTTTACCTCTCGCCTTCGAATAAACCAAGTGTCGACACACCTCCCAGTGGACGACCCGTATTTGCCACCGCTTCAACGCGGCCGTGCACTTGCGGTTAAATATAAAACGAGATCAATCAAGTTTTTGGCGCCGTTGCCGGGGAGGTGCTCTGTCCAGACGTTGGTTTGGGCGATTCGAGGGGTTTTTAATTTTTTGTTTCCAGTGTTGTTTAGTTTCAGGGAACCTAAGGATCAAGGGGAGGCTACTGGAGAAGTTTGAGGACCAGAAGCTACAAAAAGACCGCCAATCAGCGGTCTGGGACCGCCAATTGGCGGCCTGGTGAGCCTCAATTGTTCTCAAATTTGTTCCAGTTGTTATATTGTTCATGTTAGTTATCTGGGAGCACAATTTTGCATGCTGTGACTTCTACTTTGCTCCCAGATTTAATTTCAATCCCCTTTAATCAACTTGGACCATAAAACTCAAAGCAAAAGACTAGACTTCTTGCCATCTAGGTCATGCACCATTGGTAGACCTTGCATGCATTTGTCTTTTCTTTGCTTTACATTTTGTCGTTGATTGCTGGCGTGAGGTACGTGCACCCACATCCCTCATTCATGCATGTTTCGTTCATGCATTAGTGAGTAAGGTGCATCGGGACAAGAGTGAGAGAGCGTTTGATTGGAGCGATTGATTGCTAGATCTAGGATCAAATCGCTACTAAGGAGGGGCTGTCCCATAAAAGATAAGGTGGGGGATTTCATCACCCTTTCCTTGGCCCCAAAAATCACTCTTAATAAAGCCTTAACAAAAAGCAAGTAGACATTGGCCCTAAGGAATTCGAACGCACTAGGAGAGTAATCTAGTCGAGACCGTCATGACCTGATCGGCGTTGCCTACCTTGTCGATAGTAGGAGGTACTGGATCTCCGGATCTGGTATCACTTGCTGGGCATTGTGGTCCTCGTTGTAGGGAGGTGAGGCGTGTCGAGGCTAGTGACCTCGAAATTAGGCGTCGTCTAGCTTAAGGACCCATTGCCTTACATTGTTTGAGCCGTGCTTGCTAGTTAGGCTTCTTCCTGATCCCTCTACCCACGCTAGCTTTAGGAATTCTTCCCTTCTCCTCTGAGTCATCTTCTTCTCACCTTCTTCTACGTTATAGTCTCCTCCCCTTTACACTCTCTGGTAGCGTTTTAGGGTCGAGTCGAGCACTTTTTGCGAGCTTAGTCTCGTGGTGGTGAGAGTGGTCGACTCGAGAGTTGTTTGTTGAGATGGATGGTTACATGGGCGACCATCCATATCATTGTTGGGACCAGGATGATTCTCCCTGGTACTCCGGACCCATGCAACCTGGGGTGCCTCAGACTAACACCCCGTATGGTTGGGATAATCCTCATATTGTGACTGAGCAGTCTTCATATTGGGGTAACATGAGAGAGGCACCGACTGCTAGACCACAATCTAGTTATGCCGGATCATATGCTGGTCAACAAACTGAGACATTACAACAAACTTTGGCCTCTTTCATGCGTATGGCAGACGACATGAGTGCCCCGGTGGCTCCAGTAGCCGTACCGTGCGACTGTTGTGGGTTGAGTGGTCATGTTATCGGGGAATGTCCTTATGTTCCCCCTGAGCCTGAGTATGAGCACACATTTTCCCAAAATGCTCATTATGACCATTACGCATCCGCGTACAATCCGAGAGTGATGGATTCATGGGGTGACAATTCTTATTCAAATTCTTACACTTCATGTTCACCCCAGTATCCTCCTCCCGAATACCCAGAATTCTACCAGCACCCCACTCCAAATCATTGGACTCATTCTCAGCCCATCAACACCCAACCACAAAATTTCCCAAGCTCTGACTTGGACCTCATCGTTGACCGCATACCTGATTCCTTGAAACAAACTTTCCTTACGTTCATGGAAACCACTCAACAGTCCATACAAAATATGACACTGCAAGTGAGTCAAATGTCGCAGAAATTACGTGAATGTGAGGAAAGTAACCTTTCTTGTCAACATGAGGATTCTTCTTTTGATATCGAACCACCACCACATCCACAAATTCAAAGCACAACCTTTCAAAGTCAAACTCCTTGTCAGTCTGAGGGACTTGGGGTTTCAATTCACGATCACTTAGTGGAGGATTCGATTCGAATTGAGAATAACTTGGACCAGTTCTATTATGAGTCGGCACAGGATTGTGCCTTACCTTTTTGTCCCGTGGCCCTTGAGCCACATGATCTTATTGTTGTACCTCCTAAGGACTCACCTCTGGTGGAGCAAGAGCTCCCTAGTACCCTCAACTTCAAACAACCTGATGAGAGTTTGCCTCTCACTATTGTTCCTGATCATCTTGGAAATGATGGAACATCAAACAACTACATTGCTCATGAGGGTATTAGGAGTTCCTTGGAGGATACCTTGGGTATGAGACCCACTTCCTGTTCTCCTGGTGAGTTGGACATGCATAACGAGGTGCTTGACCTCGTTCCGACCCACCAGCCTGTTGGTTGGAGAGTTTGGATTGACGATCATAACTTCAGCAGCGCAACGGGAGAAACTCTTCGTCCGTTGCCCCTCATTTCCCAAACTCTTGAGAGGTTCAAGCTCTTTCAGTTTGATCCTTTGAATGAGACGCCTTTGCGTCCAATTCACGAGCCTCTCATTTCATCTGGTGCTCTTTGTGAAGGGGGGCCACGCATGCGTATTCTGGCCCCGCGTGGTGTCATGTTCCCTTTCCAAGTGCATTGACCCACTCTTAAGGTTCCCATTTGATGTCTTTTGACAAATGAAGATGGGAACTTATGTTTGTACATAGTTATATAAAAAAAAAAAAAAGAGAAAAAAAAAGGGAGAAAAAAAAGTACAATAAAAGACTCCTTCAGTGAGCATTGATTGTTGTGAGCCCCAACCCTTGTGTATTTGGGCTCCATTTCTTTCACGTATTTGTATCCCTTCTTTAGCATCTCACAGGTTTTGAGGGAATTCGGGTTATGTCCATCAACATGACATTGCACTTCCCTTTGTACTGGTGAGATCTCTCCTTTTTATGCATCAATCCATGTAGTATCTTGCTTGCATTCATTGAGGACAATGCATGAAGTAGGTGTGGGGGGTGTTTTACGTGTGTACATAGTTGAGTCTTTTTCCTTTGATTTTGTTTTCTTTTGTTTGCATTGTTAGGGTCATGATAGTATGCTGCATTTAATATCGATATATCTGCTTGCCATGATCCTTGGGTGACTTGTCTTCTTTTGCTTGCCTAGTGCTTTAAAATTTTCACATTTCTTTCAAAATCTTCATGTGTTTTCGAAAGAAAATGTTTTGTGGGTTTTGCGTGTGTTTAGCATGTGCAAAACCGTTGAGAGGCAAAGTAAAAAGAAAGCTCCCAAAATTGTCTTGAACTTGATGCATTAGGATATCTAGTACGTGGCTTTACGATTTATCGAGTCGTTAGGATGCACCCCAGTTTTCCCTTGGGGGTGAGTAATCAGTGGGTTTCAGTGCTCAAACATTTAAAGAAGTCCACCCTGAACCTAGTGAGTCAAATAATTCGTGTTTGTTAATTTAGGAAGTTTGTTGTAGTCAAGGGCCCTTAATATCTTTTTGTGAAACTTAAGTGTAGGGGTTTTGGTTCCCATGTAGATAAATGAATAAATAAGTGGTGTTCTCTCTTCTCGCACGGCTCCTATCACTCGGGAAAGTAGGTCTGAGGGGACTTTGTGCCTGGTGCTTTCGAGTCATCTGACTTGGGATGCACCGACCGAACTCCCGTTACACGGGTGGTAGGGATTGCCCTATGTGGAGATGTGGGGAAAGGTGTACATGATAGTGTAAGTCCTCATGGGCAATGATGCATGGAACCTGACCCTGGGAGAATGAAGCTCCAACTAATAAAAAGTAAAAGAAAAAAAAATGTGGAAAGAAACAAAAAGAAAAAAAATGATAATGCAAATAAGAACCAAAATGGACTTTACACTTTGTTTCACATTCAGAAGTTAAGGTGGCCCATGTCTTTCACTTAATTCCTTAGTTAACTCTCACGAATAACTCATTAGTCTAGGTGTGTGGACCGATTACATATATAGAGTCGACCCGTAGTATTACCGCATCCCATGATCGACAAAATAAGTCCAACGAGTCGTATAGCCAGATTGATTAATGCATCTTGTTCGGATTTTGTGGGTATATCCGCTGAAAACCCTCAGGAGACAACACTCCTCCTCCTTGGCGACAAGGAGGTTTAACGGCTTGTTGCACGTGCTAAGTGCAACCGTGATTCCTACGAAAGTGAGTTAGGATTTCTTGTTTTTCGTTTGCTTTTCTCTTTCTTTGTTTTGCTCGGGACTAGCAAAAGTTAGGTGTGGGGGTATTTGATTGACATCATTTCATGCTCATATTTGTATCTTATATCCATTATCTTTCACCTAAACAATGCTATGTCACGAGTTTTATGTTTAGTTTTCAGGAATAAATAGGTTTGAAGAGTTGAAGCATAAAAGGACCCAAAAGCTGGGAAAAAGGACTGAATTATGAGATCTGGGGACTGAGATGCAAGGAAGAAGGACCTGAATATAAGACCAAAGGACCAAAGTGCAAAATAGAGAACTCCACACCATCATGGGGAGTATTTTGGCAATTCTACTCGGGTCGGAGATCCAACAACTCAAGTAACCGCATCAAAGACAACAAATACCAACATGGAAAGCCCAGAAGAAAGCCCAGGACGATCTGGAGTTTATAGACCGCTAATTAGCGGTCTTGGACCGCTAATTGGCGGTCCAAGTTGCTTCAAATTCTCTTATCTTGTTATGGCCTGTGTATTAGAGCATGCTTAGTCCATTTATGGTATCTGTTTAGTCCCACATCGGGGGATTGTCCCGAATTGCCTTTTTCTATGGCTATAAATAGAACTCTTCACCTCCTTTTGTAACCACCCATTGTTTGGTGGCATTCTCTCTACTAAGGAGTGAGCCTTGAAGCAATAACTCAAGGTGGAGAAGAGTGCTACCTTCAATGTGAGTCATTGTTAATAAAAGTTTATTTGTTTGTTTTAATCTTGTCTTGTTATGTTGCTTGTTTTGTGTGGTTTGTTTTACTTTGCTTAATTTCTTGTTTAGTAATTTCAGTATCTTAGTTAAATGTTTTCTTTGCTTAGTCTAATCAGTAGTGTAATGAGTAGTGAGTAGTTCCATCCCCATTTGGGGGGTGGAGGAATATGTGATATAATCATGTAGTGTATTAAGTGTGTGTTATTTTTATCCCTTGAGCTTTATATGATTTCCATAACCATCTAATGGGTCTCCACTCTTATCTTTGATATGCTAATGCTCTTGAATGAAGCTTAGCTTATGCTTTGATTAGTGGACCTATTTTATGGGGAATGATAAGGTTAGGATATGGATGAAGATTAATGTTGGAAACACAATTTGTAGTATATGTACTCTTGTTGCCTTTTCCTTAGCTAATGTCTTGTATGTTTTAATGATGTAGTCATCTTAATTCATGTGGAGGCATAGTAGGGTCTAGTCTTTATACTTGAGTTCATGTAGCCTCATTCAAATCATTGTCTTGTATGTTTTAATGATGTAGTCTTATCTTAATTCATGTAGAGGCAAGATTGGATGTAGTTTTATGATTTCATGCACTACATGTTGTGAGGAGCTTAATTGAACACACACACACACATCTTTATGTTCACATCAGTTCTCTACCCCCTTTGGGGTTTAGTTTATTGCTTATCTCTATTTCCATTGCATTTCATTTCAGCTTTGTAGTTTAGATTAGTGTAATACATCTTTCTCCCTTTCTTTACCTCTCGCCTTCGAATAAACCAAGTGTCGACACACCTCCCAGTGGACGACCCGTATTTGCCACCGCTTCAACGCGGCCGTGCACTTGCGGTTAAATATAAAACAAGATCAATCAGTTAGGTATCATTTTGTGAAGGACATCATAGCGAGAAAGGAAGTTGTGTTAAGACATGTGTCTACTAGTCTTATGGTAGCTGACCCTCTTATCAAGGCTATAGCTAAGGACTCGTTTGTGTCTCATGTGAAGTCCTTAGGCTTATGCAGACTTTGATGTATTGGCATGTCTAACTTTCTTTTATGAGTGATTGTGTTTTTTCTTTCGACTATATCTGTTTGGTTGATGTAGTTGTTCTAGCATAAAATATCATTCTGTCAATAGGCTGAAGAATATTCACTCACACGAGCATTCGCCTCTGGCACTTTTGATAGCGAGCAGAGATGAGACTGATCATGAAGAGATCTTGCATGATAGATCCAGAGAAGTTCATGATCGGATAGTCGCCTTGATTAGAAATCAAGATGAGATCCTCTATGTTGGTGAGGATTGACATGAATGTTCCCACGATTCATGTGACTTGTAGAATCCAAGTGCGAGCATCACATATGGCGCCAGGTGGCACCTGTATGGTGTTAAGGCGACAATGATGAAGCTCGGGTCAGGCGCAGAGGGGGTGCGACTGGACTAAGACTTGTATGGTGTTGAGAGACAGACATCTTGTTGTGTACAGTATGATCCACCATAACATGTTTGTCATACAACATGTGTTGAGCGACCATTGGGAAGTGAAAGGATGGATCCCTGCTCCTTCACTGTGTGAGTCCAAGACTTGATTGTCATTAGTTACCCTCAGTGACCTTCGACGACACCATGAAACAAAGAGTTGATGTGGCTACTTTGGGATGTTATCTATGTCCATGAGAGATTCGGTCTAAAGAGGTATCTTTGGGAAAGGAGTCAACTCTGAGTGTAATGGTGGTCTGGGGCGAAGGGAAAGGTTTGACTCGACTGCACTAAAAGTATTTGCTGGGCCCAACTGTATTGGATACAGGAGCAAGTACCTTGAGGACAAGAAGGTATTCTCTCTGAGGGATCGAGATACCGTTCATGTCAAGTGAGTTTCTGAGTAAACCTGGGGAACAGTGATGTGCATTTGACTGCTTAATTATTATTTTTGTGCGGATGTTGTCATTCTGGCCTTCTAGTAAGGTTTCTAGTTTGAGACTCCTAATTGCAAGTGCATCACCGATCGCACGACCCATTTGTCCGTATGATCGGAAGAGTGCATGTGTCGGGGACACAGATGGTCGTGTATCGAGGATACATGATCAGAGACTTGCGTATTGTGTATGCGTACTTGGAGAGAGGAATAGTTGTATATATCAGGGATATATACATATGTGTCAGGGACACATAAAGAGGTGACATATTGTCATCTTGTGATTGTATCTATCAGGGATATATACTTATGTGTTGGGGACACAAAAGGAGATGACATGTTACTATCGTGCTGTTGTGCAAGTGGGAGCTATTGGATTAATCTGGGATTAATAAGCTATTTGCCCAAAGCACTGACACATGGCACGTCCCTATTGGACTACACATTAGGGTTTCGGGAGGGGCCATCTATATAAGGAGGGAAGCCTCCCATTGGATGGAGGTTCATGTGTGCAAACCCTAGCCCCACCTACCCTAGCCGCCACCTCTCTCTCTCTCTCTCCCATTCGTCCCATGTGTACAATCTTAGGATTGTACTTGGCATCTTGACGGATCAGCAGCTCTATGCAAAGTACATGAAGTGTGAGTTTTGGTTGGATCAGGTGGCTTTTCTGGGGTACATTGTCTTAGCGGATAGGATATCGATGGATCTGGCAAAGGTTGAGGTTGTGACTCAGTGGAATGCCCGGATGAGCGTGGCGGAGATCAGAAGCTTCATGGGAATCACTTGGTATTACAGATGGTTCATTTAGGATTTCTCTAGGCTTTCTTCACCACTGACAGCGTTGACGTAGAAGGGCGTCAAGTTCGTCTGGTCATAGAAGTGCGAGGAAAGTTTTGAGGAGCTGAAGAGGCGAATGACTACCGCACTGATTCTGTTGCTACCGAGTGATAGCGGCGGCTATGTGATATACAATGACGCGTCAGAGATTGGCTTGGGATGTGTACTAATACAGCATGGGAAGGTGGTGGCATATGATTTGAGGTAGCTGAAGGTGCACGAGAATCACTACCCTACTCATGATTTGGAGTTAGAAGCGGTGGTTCATGCATTGAAGAACTTACGACATTATCTTTATGGAGAGCAGTTCGAGGTCTTCACAGATCACCAGAGCTTGAAGTACTTGTTCTCATAAAAGTAGTTGAATATGAGGCAGCGCAGATTGCTCGAGTTTATTAAGGATTACGACTTCACAATCTCCTATCATCCGGGGAAGGTAAATTCAGTTGCAGATGCCCTGAGCAAGAAGGTGGAGGTGTCAGTTGCTGGCTTATGCAATTCAGGAGTGGAGGCTACTCAAGACTCTGTCAGAGCGGAAGCCATTCTCAGAGGGCTCTGGGGGCGCAGTGATTGCTGGGTTTCGGGTAGAGCCAAGACCGTCTCATAAGTTGTTCAGGCTCAGTATTATGATGAGGAGTTAGTTGATCTATTACAGTTAGCTGCTAGGGATGTATCAGACTTCAGTATGGGTGTTGATGGAGGTCTGAGGTTCAAGAGTCGTATCTGGGTGCCGAAGGTGGATGTGCTGAGAGATGACATCATGGAGGAGGCACACAAAGCGAGATATACCATTCACCCAGGGAGCACGAAGATGTATAAGGACCTGCAGCATAAATTCTGGTGGAAGGGCATGAAGAGGGATATTCCAGAGTTTGTGGATCGGTACTTAGTCTGTCAGCAGGTGAAGATTAAGTATCAACGACCAGTAGGACCGATGCAGTGTATTGAGCTGCCAGAGTGGAAGTGGGAGCACGTGACGATGGATTTTTGTCACAGGTTTTCCGAAGACGAGGAGATTCCACGACACGATTTGGGTAATAGTCGATCGACTGACCAAGTCGGCGCACTTCTTAGCGATCAGGACCACATTGCCTATGGAGGGTCTAGCTAGGTTGTACGTGAAGGAGATAGTCACGCTGCACGAAGTACTAGTGAGCATTATCTCTAATCGAGATCCCAGGGTCACATCCAGATTTTTGGGGGAGTCTGCAGTAGGCTTTGGGGACTTGACTGAGGTTCAGCACAACGTTTCACCCACAGACAGACAGTCAGTCAGAAAGGACGATCCAAACCATGGAGGATATGTAGAGAGCATGCACTCTGGATTGGGCAGGGCAATGGGACGAGCACTTGCTGCTGATAAAGTTCGCCTACAACAACAGCTACCACTCTAGTATTGGGATGACACCGTACAAGGCGTTGTACGGGAGGCCTTGCAGATCTCCGGTATGCTGGAGTGATGTAGGTGAGAGGCAGTTAGTGGGGCCAGAACTCCTGCAGATGTATGCAAAGAAGGCAAATGTGATCCAGAGGAGACTGGCCACAGCACAGAGCAGACATAAGAGTTATGCCGATAAACGCAGATGGGTGTTGAGCTTTGAGGTTGGTGACCACGTGTTCCTAAAGATCTCCCCAGCTCGGGATGTAATGAGGTTTGGGAAGAATGGGAAGCTCAGTCCGAGGTATGTTGGGCCGTTCGAGATCCTAGACCGAGTTGGAGAGGTCGCCTACCTGATTGCGTTGCCACCGCAGTTTTCGGGTCTTCACAACTATAGGATTTCGTGCCTCTATGTATGTGTATATTTTAAAATTTTAATACATGTATACATGATCGATTTTCATATTTTCAACAATTTCATGTACATCGGTTTATATTTATTCTAATATCATATAATCAATATATGTTGAAAGAAATATAAGAGGATCAGACTCAAAGGTTCTCTAAAACCTTTATGAAGATCCGGAATTGCGCCGCTCGTCGAATTGCCTGTCGATTCGCCTCCAACTGTTCACCAAACTCTAAACAAGATTAGAGAGAAATGAGCTAGCCAATTCAATCTCTAAATCAATGTTAGAATCTAGCCAATAACCCATTTATGCTCCCTGAGAATTTAATCTCCAAAAACTTGAAATAATTAATGAATTTTCGGATGGATTAATAGGGTGGTTAGGGAGAGAGAAATTTTAGCATTAATTAAAACAATGAGGGAGAGATGACCTACTTATAGAGTCTCCCAACACCCACATCACGGGCTAACCACTAAACCACGATCTCTTGTTTTTCTCTCCCTAAAATCAATCACAATTTGACACATAATCATCCACATCCACATTTAACCATAATTGGAATAATTCCAATACATTATTAATATTAGTTCCTTTATTAATTCGGGCAAAACCATATTAACCGTTTTTTGCCTTTTACCAAATTTTAGATTTATATCCAACAAAATTTGATCTTTAAGGGTTTTAGCAAATTCATATATCATGTAATATATTATCATATGTAGTGTCAATCATTACACCCCATAATACATATATTTCATATGAACTTATAAATGATTCTAACTATGTCATTTTCATGACACATTGATTTTATCGATTCACCACATATATACTATTTCACACGAAATTCGATACATCATATGAATATAAAATCAACCTTCTTGTTTCCCAATTTTGTGGTGTGACCTATAGGAGGGTCTAAGACAATTGGCAATGATATTAAACACTTAATATCATAAACTATAAGAGGTATCTAGCTACACATTATAGTTACCCAATTAACATAGATGTCTTTATTCACTCAAACTAAACACGATCCATTTAGTAATGTAAGGACATCACTTGTGTCCATCCATTGCCTCATGATATTAAGAATATTATACAAAGTAGAAATGTGTCACCTTTGTATTTTCATTTTCATTTCTTGTTGTCTTAAGCTAATTATAAATATATAACTTAACAACATGGGTGTAAACGGGTCGGGTACAGGTCGGGTATGCCCCTACCCGTACCAGGCTAAATTAGCAGGTACAGGTATATACCCGGCAAAAAACATGTACACCCGTACCCGAGCCGTACCCGTTAAGTTAGCGGGTATGGGGCGGGTAAATGGGTATAGCGGGTATAATATATAAAATATAATATATAGTATAGAAAATATATATTATATATAAAAAATATAATATAAAAATATAAATATATTAAAAAAATATTATATATAACATATAAAATATATAAAAATATATTATATATAATATATAATATATGTTAACGGGTATACGGGTAAACAGGTACAAGTAATACGTATACCCGTACCCGACCCATTTATTAACCGGGTAAACCGGTACGGGTATACGGGTTTGAATTTTTAAACGGGTATGAATTTTCATACTCATACCCTTACCCGACCTGGGCGGGTGACCAGGTATACGGGTATTACCCGCCCCGTTTACACCCTACTTAACATAAGTCACATTGTGCACATTATAATTTCGCTTTATCGAGAGGCCCAGTAATTTCATCACACAAGTAAAGAAGGGCAATGATAATCATTTGACGAACTATCTTTTCCAGTATAAGTCATGTTTAACCAACTATTATCTTTATCACTATACTCATTGATAGCTTTTGACAATAATCAAATTGAACATTCCTTATGTGAAAAGATATAAGTCTCATATCTTAGAGTCCAAGACACAGTAAAACACTAATGACACAATTCCATAATGTTTTACTTGCTAGATCTATTCAATATATAAAAATAATCTTTTCCTCTTTTATATACTCTTGTCGTCAAATATTTTTAGAGCTACAATAATCGATGACCAACACGACAAACTTATCTCGGTAATTAATGTTCCATGTTAATTACCATGATTGTGAATAACTTTTCATTTATGTAAACCATTATCTTTTAGATTTCTACGGTTAAGGACCAAGAGTCTATTCCTTAACACTTCCAAAAAATGAGTACATTAATCAAGGAACAAAATGTTTCATATCCAATTCATAATAATTGACATATAAAAGTAAACTTTTAGAACACATTCTCTTCACTCTCCTACTTGTTATCAAAGTTTTTTTTCACATACATTCTCAATGTATAAAACAATAATAACTAGGGTAACCCTCTCTAATCACTCGTCAAGCCAATTCACATGGTTCCTCAGACCCATGGACTCGAAATGCATTTCGGCCTTCACTTGGGATAAGGGTTCGATGAATGGATCAGCTGTGTTGTTGTTTGTGTCCACCGATAACAAATTTATTTTGCCTACGTCGATGAAGTAACGTGTGACAAAGTACTTGCGATTCATGTACTTCACTTTGTGGTGTGATTTCGGATCCTTGATTTGCGAGATAGATACACTATTATCGCAAAATATCTCTATTTGTCCCTCGCTTGAGGGAACTACTCCAAGCTCTTCAAGAAACTTCTTTATCCACACTCCTTCCTTTCTCGCTTTAGCGACAACCATAACTTCGGAAGCGGTGGTTGAGTCGGCCGTAGTGATTTGCCAACTACACCAACTCACGGCTCCACCATTCAGAAGGAAGACATATCAGGATTGCAATCTTCTATCGTCGGGATCACTCATGAAACTCGCATCCGAATAGCCCTCGGCTATTAGCACCCATTTTCCTCCATAAACAAGAAACGTATCTTTGGTCCGGTTAAGGTACCTCAGAATATTCTTGACCGCAGTCCAATGCTCAGGACCTGCGTTGGATTGGTAACCACTTGTCACGCTTAGAACATATGAGACATCGGGTCTTGTGCAAGTCATGGTGTACATCATTGATCCTATTGTTGAAGCATAAGGAACATCCTTCATGTACTCCAAGTCTTTACGTGTTTCAGCACGCTGAGACTTCTTGAGTTAACGAACTCGCCCATCGAAGTACGTGTGTTTCTGCAGGAAAAGATTTTGAAGCCGGTGTGTTTCTTCAGCAAAAATCTACACCGACGTGTTCTATCCGTCGGTGTAGTCAAATGGAAAATTTTAGTCCGACTGAAGTTATCCGTCGGTGTTATTATTACGTTCCGTCGATGGAACGAACGTCCGACGGAAAGGTTTATCCGTCAGTGTTACATGCCCTGCACCGACGGATGAACCATCGGCGGATATATATCCGTCGGTGATTCCCATATTTCTAGTAGTGATAGATAAAATACCCTACTTACTCCTTCAGCTGCAATTTCCATAGGGGTGTAAGCGGGGCGGGGCGGGTTTTTGGTCCACCGCTACCCGCCCCGCATAAGTTAAGCGGGTATGTGGGGCGGGGCGGGGCGGGTCAAAAATAAAAAAACCGCTACCCGCCCCGCATAAGGTTGGACTAGGTGAGGCGGGGCGGGTTATGCGGGTTTGGCGGGTTTTTTAATTTTTTTTTGATTTTTTCTAAGAAAAATAAAAGAACATCAAAACTTGAAAAATAATAATTACTTATTGTATTTTTTGGGAAATTAGATGTGTGTTGAGTGAAAAACTAGACATTTGGTTAGTGTTGAATAATGATTTGGTAAGGTGGGTTAATGGTTATGAGTAAAATTGAAACATTAAAATGATTTTGGTATATAAAAAATTAGTAATATATTTGATTAGGCGGGTTGCGGGTTATGCGGGGCGGGTTGCAAGACAACCGCAACCTGCCCCTCTTATTAGGCGGGTTATGCGGGTGACGGGTTAGCGGGTTGGCGGGTAATATTTTTTTGTCCGCTACCCGCATTAGGCGGGACGGGGCGGGTTGCGGGTAAAATATTACCCATTTACAGCCCTAAATTTACATTGATCGGTCTCGTGACTCTCGTCTAACAATCATCACACCCCTTCTAATGTTGGACAACTATGTCCGTCATTCAACTCTTAGCACAGTTATCTTTGTAATTATTCCTAACCACCACTCAGTGGCGTATCCATAATTTTTGTATTGGCAATCCACAATTTTGTTAATATGATAAATCACATAATTTACAGCGAAAATATATAATGAAAACAGATAATATATTTTGTGTTTACTTCAAAACACACCAACATATCTAAATGAAAATAACATTTTCAAGTAAAGATCAATATTTAAAGAAATTTAACATATCATCTATTTATCATAAAAATACATTTCAACATAAGTAAATGTTTCTTTCTTAGAAGCAAATTAAGTAGTGCCCCATATTCCCATTTTAGATACTTCAGTTTGAGGTATTTCTGATTGAAACTAAAAAACTCACTCTTAATTTCAGTTTGGAAAACGATTAGGAAAGAAGACTCTTTAAGTCTTTGCAACGTAATATGCTTGTTTAACCTCTTATCTAAGAAGATTATGGATGAGAAAGAAGAAAAATATAATTATAAATGGGGAAGTTTCGATTTTCTTACACGTTGTACACTCAGACTGCACGAAGAGGACTAAATCCACATTTTTTGGGTTTAAAATGCTACTTGGTCGATTTACTATTGATGATGGACACCTAATATATTTGTTTTCTCCAAAACATTTGGGAATGCACCAGATAAATGGATGAACAGCCCCGGCCTCCGCCACAGAAAATCATACAATGTGGATTAAACGCGTAGTGAAGAATTGGAGGAGATTCAGAACTACATGGGGGGTTGTGCAGTCGAATTCCGAGGGAATTCGACGGAAACGGAATTTGGATTCCGGTTGACTCCGGAAAGGAGGTTGTTTGTGCACGGAGACATGGATTTCGTCGGATTCTGTGGTATGTATAAAATTTTCGTTGAGTTTTCCGTCACTTTGTGGTCGGAAAGCCACGGAAACAGAATTTTTTCGGTCGACCGTCAAACATTCGGTCCACCGAAATGATTGTAACGGACGACCGAACATATTTCGGTCCACCGAATTCGTAACTGGAATGACACGTTCGTACGACCAAACTTAGTTTGGCCTTCCGTTTATGTTCACTCTGAGAAGTCTCATTTCGGTCGACCGAAACTAGTTCAGTCGTCTGTTTTCCTTATCCAAATTGTTGGATATTTTTACATTGTTCTTGGTTTTCAGGGGGTGCCCGACCGACCCGTCGCAGTGGACATAAGAAGTTTGAGCAAACAATAGAAATCCCCTTCCACCAATCACTTTCCGACACATGCACAAACAACAAAATTAAGTCAAATGAAAACTGTTTTCGATTGGATTCTGTTTTCCTTTACTTTCCGGTTGGCTCCGAAAATCACTTTGTCACTTTCCACGTCACTAACACCCCTTGATATGATTGGCTTATGGTAGTTTCTTTTAAAGTGGGATAAGTTTCATAATTGGGAAACAAACTGTTTTCCCCTTTTCAAAAGAACCACATGGGCTGCGGAACACCACTCTAAGGAGCTTAGTTTAGTTTATGTTGGTGCACTGTTAACTTTTTAAAATACAGATCCCTTTAATTATCGAGAATATATTTTAAAAGCAAATAAGATTTGAACAAACTCACTTAATAAATTCACTCATGCATTGTCCTTTAATAGCTTGTTAACGAATGATGCACCTCCCATTTTTTATTTTTCTACTATTTACTTGTTAGTTCATCATCTCTCTCTTCTCTGTAATCGAGTCTTGGAAGCAACAGCACATCCTCTCTCTCTCTTCTGTAATCGAGTCTTGGAAGCAATAGCACGTTATAACAGATCATGACCATAATACCAAAAGTTGCAATAGCATGTTATAACAGATCATGACCTATCAAAAGTTCGTAGTCTTATTCCAAAAAAATGGTAGTGAAATCAGTCAAAGACTAAGACCCATTTCCCTCTTATCAAACATGATTGACATCATTTCATGTTCATATTTGTATCTTATATCCATTATCTTTCACCTAAACAATGCTATGTTACGAGTTTTATGTTTAGTTTTCAGGAATAATTAGGTTTGAAGAGATGAAGCATAAAAGGACCCAAAAGCTGGGAAAAAGGACTGGGTTGTGAGATTTGGGGACCAAGATGCAAGGGAGAAGGACCTGATCGTAAGACAGAGGGACCTAAGAGTAAAACAGAATACTTCACACCATTATGGGGAGTATTTTAGCAATTGGATTCGGGTCGGAGCTCCAACAAACGAAGTAGATGCATCAAAGACCACCAAAAGCACAAAGAAAAGCCCAGAATAAAACTCAACTGGATACGGACATTTTGGACCGCCAATTGGCGGTCTGGAACCGTCAATTGGCGGTCTGGATTAGTCCAGATCCGCCAAGATTTCTCCTGGACTTGTATTAATGTTCGTTTAGGCTATTTTTGGTGTTTGTTTAGTCCCACATCGGGGGATTGTCCCGGATTAGCTTTTTCCATGGCTATAAATAGAACTCTTCACCTTCCATTGTAAGGACTCCATATTTTAAGTGGTTATTCTTCCTACTAGAAGTGAGGCCTTGAAGCACACACTAAAGTAGGAGGATGCTACTTTTAATGTGAGTCATTTTTATCAATAAAGTTTTGTGTTTCTTTCATTGTTTGTTTTATGCTTCTTTTATTGTTGTGCATGTTTTAGTTTAATCTTCTTTTAATTCTAGCTTAATTTTAATATGCTTTCTTTCCATAGTTTAATCATTAGTGTAATGTTTAGTGAGTAGTTCCATCCCCTTTGGGGGGTGGAGTAGATGTACATACATGCATTAGAGAATTGGATGAATGCTTTAATTTCAATGTGTTGATTAAACATGAATGTATGCTTGCTTGTTTAGGATAGAATTTACAACTTGATGAGTTTTGCCAAAATGATTAGACACCTCTCATGCTTGTTTAGGTTCTAAAATAAACACCTTGCATATGTAAATGTTAATCAACTAAGTTGGTGAGTAGATTGATAGGTTTTGCCATAACATTTAGACACTTCCTATGCTTGATAAACACCACCTTCATGTGCTTAAAGAATGTATTCTACACCCACCTCTTTGCATGTGTGCACTCACTCCACCCGTTAGGGGTTTTCCCATTTCTGTATTCCAGCATTCTTCCTTTGTTCTTAGTTTAGTTGTTATTTCATTGTTTGTTTCTCTCGTTCGCATTTCACACTTCTTAGCGTAGTTTAGTGTAGAGTAGCTTAATCAATCTTTCTCCCCCAATCTTTGCCACTTGATTTCTGATAAACAAGAGCGAGCTCACCTCCCTGAGGACGACCCGTACTTGCCACCGCTTCATCGCGGCCGTGCACTTGCGGTAGAAATATAAAACGTTCAACAAAACACCTATAAAATTTGGTCAAAGCGTTAACAACAAGACTCAAAGGTTATCAATTGTATCATTCTTAGCACGCAATTTGCCTTCCTTGAAAGCAGACGACTCCATGCCATGGCAATAGGAGCTCAAAAACTGGCTCACTACTAATACAACAAAAAGGAACCTGCAATAATACTTAAATTGGACTTCGAGAAAGCTTTTGATAAAATCGAATAGAACTTTCTCCTTACAAATATGCAGGGTTTAGGATGTCTCAGAATCTGATACGATTGGATTGAGCTTCGTATATCAACTTCCACAACATTAGTTTTAATTAATGGCAAACCGGAAGGATACTTTGCAAGCCAAAACGGTCTTTGACAAGGAGATCCATTATCCCCTGTACTTTTTCTTATTGTTTGAAGCTTCGTGGGCCACATGCTTCGATTGGGAATGAATAATGACATTATCTAGGGAGTCTGGGAGAAGAAAGTATCCAAATAATGAATCTGCAATATGCGGATGACACTATGCTCTTATTAAAACCCGGCGAACATAATATGATTAACATCAAATGCATTCTTGTTATTTTTGAAACAATTTCAGGTTTGAAAATAAATTTTGAAAAATTAGGAATCACGGGTATGCATGCACATGTTGATGCAACCCGATTCCAAAGGATCTTGGGATGTGACATAGGTAACATGCATTTTAAATACTTGAGAATTCAACTTTCCCCTATTTACAGGCCTAGCATTATTTGGGTGTGCGGATTGATGATGGTCAATAAACTAATCTCTAAACTAAGTATGTGCAGTGGAAATAAACAAACAAAATAAGGGAACAATCAAACCACAATGTAGACCATATATTTTTATAAAGATTCAACATCCCAATTGGGTCATAATCCTCTATTGCAAGCCTCACTCACGAGTTCACAAACCCGATCTCCGATCCGGGCTGAGATCAAGTCTTTTACAAAGCAAACTTGCGAACAACATCGCCAACTTGATTCTACCTCTCACGATCTGAGACAGGAGCTTTCTGCTGACGCTTGAACAACTCTTGTAATTCAACAAAGTAGGACTGAGAATCATTGATCTACACTCTAGACTGAAGCACACTTGAGTAGGATATGATTTGGGAACACAAGTGGTGAATTTAGGCTTGAGTGTGTGTAGTTTATGTTTGAGGATGAGGAAGGTTTTCTCTCAAGGAATGGTTCAATAGGAGGTGTAAGAGATATATTAAACTAAGATTTGAAAACCTATTTTTAATCTCTATGTTCTATATAGTCATTGAGGCTAAGGACCGAAGGGATAAAAAAGCAACCGACAAAAGGAGCAAAAGTGATCTTCTATTCGGGTGCCACTCGATCGACCATTGATCAATATGATTCAACCATTTACTTAAGTCGTAAGTTAACGATAAGAAGAATATGCCTAACGGTCGGACCAACACAATGTAAATTGGAGTAAGAATACTGGACATTAAGGAAACAATTGACCGATAGGTCAAAGGCGGTCCAACAGAAGCAAGAACAGTTACTGTCTAGTTTTTGGTCTTAATCAGTCGAGCGCTAGGTGTGGTCCAGTCAATCTAAGGTCTGGAGTCCAAATTGGGCAAATGAACGTTTTTTTTAAATTAGCTGCTGGAGAATAACGACAAGAAAATGACTTGAAAAGGAAATTCGAAAACTAAGTAACGGTGGGACCAAAAGGTCAGAACGGTAGACCGTTCTAGCAAATAGTTGTTGTTAACAAATGGTTAGACGGAACCCAATTTTCGGTTGACTAGTTGGCACATACTAGCTGAAGTTGAGGTTTGTGGTTTTGTTGTTAAGGTTTGGGTGATCTATTGAAGTCCAAATAAAGTAAAATTTGGTGTGTGACTTCTATATGAAACCTAGAGTGAGTTATTTTTATGATGAAATAAATATCAAGATTCCAACTCAAAGGTTGGACAATTACCAATGGCAAAGTGACGATTCTCGCTATTTTGGTGAGGCTTAACCGAGTATATACCTCTTTTATGTAACATCAACAGTATAGCACATGGAAATGGCTCAAACACACCATTCTTGTTTCATAGTTGGTTTGGAGACTGCACACTAAGTGATCAATAGGCAGCTATCTTTAATCAGGCTAAACATCCCTCGATCTCTGTTAAGAATATATGGGGTGATAGCCCACTGCAAGGGAATTGGATGTATTAGAGATTCAAAAGGAATTTATCTGATAACCAAAAGTTTCGCTTATATTCGACACTGTTAAAGTTCTCATTGCCAAATTACCAAGAGAAAGAACTTGGAAACTAAATAAAAAGGGATCGTTCATTGTGTGCAACATATATAAACTAGTAACGGATGGAGGAATGAGACACCCATTAATGAACAAAGTGTGGAAATCAAAGTGTCCTCCCAAAGTGTGGACATTTGCTTGGCTACTTGGTGAGAATAAACATCGCACTCACGAGAATTTAATCCGGTAAAAAAGGACCGATGTGTCCTACATGTCCACTTTGTGGTATTGATGATGAGTCTGTTAACCATATTTTCTTTGATTATGACTTCGCCAACCACTTTTGGGAGATATGTGCCCACCCGGATTTAAACTTCCAACCTTAGAATAATTATTAATTCTGAAGTCTTATTCGTAATCACCTCGATGACTCGTGGAATTGTCTTATTAATGCTTTTTGGTGGAGGAGGCCCGAGAGAGGCTAGAGGAAGAGGAAGCATGGGTGAGGGAGCTTGAAAAAAGACAGCGATACATCGAGGAATTTGGCATGCTCCCCCAGCTTCTGAAGCTACCGACACGAACAAAACTTAGGTTCTTAGCTTAAGTATTTGAACCTTATGTTCCCTTTTGGTGGTGGTGTTGTTGCTTTTGAACTTTGGTGCTCAAAACCTTTTGCTCTTGTACCCCTGATATGGGAAATTTGTGTTTTGACTTGTGTGTTGTGGTTATCGCACCCTAGGGCTTTTATTTGATGAAAATCACCACTTTATCAAAACAAAACAAAAATCGTAGTCTTATGGGTTTTTCTAGTTTAGTCAGCGAGGGTGAGCAGAAACCTACAATCATGCGGAATATGGAATGATAATATTTTTAATAGTTTAAAGGAAGTTCATGATTATAATGCTAAGTACGTATCTTATCCAATGCTTAAATATTGTTTGCGTTTGATATCAGTGAGGCTTTGGACAAGGTCAAGACATGTCATCCACATACTTTCCAGATTTCAATCAACTACTCAAGAGACAAGATACACCAAACATAAAACATTTATTATTAATGTACTAACGCAAAACTTTGACCTCAAAGAGACGGGTTTGGCTTTCGTCTTGGAGGTTGTCGAAGCGAAATCCAGCACTAGGAAAGGCTCTGGCAGTAGATGAAGTACTGGCACAAGCCACGGCGGAGGATGAAGAAGAAGAGGTGCTCGCCCAAAAGTAGTTGCATTCGGGGCTATAGGTGGCAGTCGTGTTGCTAGAGATAACAAACACAATAACTTTAATTGCACAAATAGTGGAGTTGCCAACCGAAACAACACATCGAATCGCACAAATAGTGGAGTTGCCAACGGAAACAACATCTAATTGCACAACTAGTGGAGTTGGACATATGCATAGAATGTGTGTTTGGTTGTTTAGTTTCTTTAATTTTTCCATATCTTTTGTAAAAAAAAGTAAGGTTTCATACAATGTGGAATATTTGTTGTTTTATTTTGGGTTGCAGAACGTGGCACAACAATCTTTATACTAGTTTTACATGTTTGGTTTAGCATCATTGGTCCGAGAGAAATCTCAGGCATCTAAAAAAATCATGAATAATGCTTAGAAAATTATAGAAAATTTTCGAACATCAAATAACGCAGCTTCTTGTCAGAAGCTAAGGAAATCAAGGTCTGAGTTTACTCGGATAAAGTTCAGACGGCCAAAAGAGGGCCTGGTTGTACGAATCATGATGTATTCAAAGCTAGTGTTTACTGAGGTGGTATTCGAGCAACGAGATATGGTATTGGTCGTCTGAATTGGGGTTTGGACAATTTCTAAAGATTTACTAAATGTTTGATCACGGTTCCAATATGTGCCCAAGTTTACATAGGATCATAGAACTCAATAAGAGAAAATTACAAGTCTTATCTTCAATCCTGTGATCCTTGAATCTTCAACACCTAGTAAGATATAATAAAAAAATGCACAGGTGTGGTGTATATGTGTATGTGTGTATGGAAATTGAATCATTGATTAAGTGCTAGAGTTAATCATCATCATTAAAATAAAGATAGGATTATAAGTCTATTTGGCCAACAATGCATAGCCTTCATCAAAATCTCATCTCCACAAGCATCCTCAATATCATGTGGCTCTATATTAAAATTGAAAGCTTGATGTGCACATGTTCCCTCGTGCTAGATTTAGTTTTATTTCCTTGATCACAACCGACAATTAGGTCAAGAGGATGTGAATTGGCATATCTCCATTCCTTGTTTGGTTGCGGATGTAAATCTATGAGGGGTGGACGTTTTCCACACTAAGAGTATATTTATTAATATGGTTTTTTTCATCCACAAAGATACGTTGACTAGGATAAATTGTTTTTTTCCATTAATATGGTTTTTTCGGCAACAAAGATACGTTGACTAGGAACCCCGTGAAGCTTAACCACTTCTTCAACAAACCTTTGGGCCACCATAGCTGCAGTTAAGAGGTGATTGAGAGTGATGAAATGGGCATATTTAGAGACTCTATCAACCACCACCAAGATACAAGAGTAACCTTGAGACAATGGGAGACTCTCAATAAAAATCATTGCTATATCTCTCTAGATCTGCTGTGGGGTAGGAAGTGGTTGTAACAAACCTGCTGGAGCTAATGTTTCGTATTTGCTTTGTTGGCATATGTCACATCTCTTGATGAGGTTCTTCAATTCAGTAGTCATCCCTTTCCATAGAAAATTCTACTTGACGTACCTTGTGCAGTGTTTTATCATATCTATCATGTCTTGTGGTGGGAGTGGAGCTCCTACATATATGACTCTCTCAGTGAGGATAGTATACTTCACCAACCTTTTCCTCCCGTTGTAAAATAGCATCGCATTCTCCCACTTGTGCTAACTAGAACTCAACCTGCCTTCATCCACCTTTTCTTCAGTTTCAGGTGTTCTGTATTGTCTCTATAAGTTGATTTGATTTCCTCCAGCCGTGAAGTGACAAGTACAGAAAGTACATGATCAAGGACAGTGATCAATTTATGCGAATCCTGCATGACTCTTGAAAGAGCATATGCTTCTTGGTTGTGATTCCCATATTTGAATGTCACCTTGTAATCATACCCTAATATCTTGACTAACCACCTATTCTGGGCATTATTGTGAATTGTTTCACTCAGAAGATGTTGGAGGCTCTAGTGATCAGTTTTGATAGTGAATTGTTGAAACATTAAGTATGATTTCCACTTTGTGACAACAAAGAAGACTACTTATGTAACGTCCCGAAACAGCGGAAGATTTAAAATTTCAAAATAACCAACATAACAGACAACTCACGCGGGAACGTCACTAATATATAAATATATAAATCCGGGTGCACCCAAAATACAAGGAGTTTTCCAAAAGAAATACGACTACAATACAGATACAATGGAAGAGAATACAAGTAGTCGTACGATCTAGCAACTGCCGAAGAGGATCCGACTCCAAAGCGCTCCGTCCTCGGTCACCACCCACCCGGACCTACTGCGATCCTGAAAAAGATGCAACAACAATGCCTGAGTTTCCAGAAGGAAACCCCGTATACCAACTCACCTATATGCATGCATCACATAATGAACCTATCATACTAGTAGCATGTCATGGCATCAACAGAAATGGAAAACAGTTCCCCCGAAGGGTAAAACAGGACATCAGTCCGACAATCAATCATCGGGTCTCCCGAAGAGACCTACTGCAGGCACATGCAGTCTAGTAGCCCGCGACATCGCACCCCCCACACGCAGCTACACTACTCAAGGGTTCGGCAGGGAGCCTCTGTCACGTCTACGCGCCGATAGAAACAGATCTGTAAATCTCAGTGGTCGGGGCCACAGGGACCAACGGGGCCGTCGCCCGGAAGGTATAACAACATCATCTCGGTAGGTGCCCAGCCGAGGAAAACAACAAGCCGGCACAGCCTCGGCCCAACAATCATCATCGCCGGCACAACCTCGGCGGCATCACCGGCACAGCATCGGTGGTCCAACACAACAGTCCGGCACAGCATCGGACAGATCCAGACCGAAGTCTGCCAGGTCATCGGGCTCCTCGAGCCGCGAACACCAACCGCGCCGCTATAAAAGCAGGGCAGCGACCTCCGTAGCCCCAAGGGCCGGTAGTCACCTCACCCAACGCCAGTTGCGTGCCCGCACAACATCAACACTGGGATCCGCGATCCCTCAGGCCTGCTATACTACAAAGTGCCAACAAACATCTCAAAAGTCACGGTCCATACATGGAGCTGACGCGTCCCGAACACCCACACTCTTCCCAACGGCGGTCCCTGGGCAGGCACGCATCACGCGCCCACCGTCACCTCCCGGCTCACGCACAAGGCGAGGACACGGGTTTCCGTGGCAAAGTTGGCGTTCAAAAAGGGAACCTGGGATTCTGTTCTGTGCCCCAACGGTCGACCGAAAGAGGTGATTCGGTCGACCGGTTCCATAAAGGAATCGGTCGACCGTACTCCTATAACGGTCTACCGCTGCGCTCAAGACAGAACCCCCAACGGTCGAACAAGGGTCTAAAACCGGTCGACCGAACGAGGTCAAAATCCGGAGTCTGGTCAACATTAAATTCCACTCTATCGGTCGACCGACTCAGGGGTCTCGGTCGACCGAAAACAGACAGGGTCAACCTAGTATTCTACGTCATCAAACGGTCGAACGTAAACATACTACCGGTCGAACAAACATGCAATCGGTCGAACGCAATATAAATCGGTCGAACAATTCAAACAATACTAACAGGTACACTTAAGTTCCGGTCGAACACAACAAGGACCGGTCGACCGATAACAGGTAGAAAATCCCAACTCACCAGCAATAATGCACTACCGGTCGACCGCCCCAAGGCATCGTTCGACCGGTGAAGGTTAAAGTCGGGCAAACAGTGCTAAAACGGTCGACCGCCCGAAGGACCCGGTCGACCGTTGGTCGTCTTCAACCTCGCGCCAGCCGAGGTTTTACGAAGAAACGCGTCGCCGGAGAGGTCCTCGACCTCCCCCGACCGACCAACAACACCCTTCCACAAGGGTGGGCAACAAAATCACACTAATGAGCGGCATACCTCAAATGAAGACGACGAAACGCCGGAGCAAGCTCACGCCTCCGTCCTCCCCGCGACGACCTCCTCACGCCGGAACCTCCGAGCCTTCTTCCTCCTCTGGTCGCCGGATAGAAAAATGGAGAGGGAGTGAGAGAGTGCAAGAAGGAAAAGAGAGAGAGAGAGAGAGAGAGAAACACTTAAATAACCCTACACCCCAACACCTCTCCCTCACCCTACACCATACTCCTACACTCCAACCCATACCTCCACAACAACTCCACCATACCTCCTCTCTCCTCCAAGTCAAACCTCACTTAACCCTAATTAAACCCTAAACAGGGTTAGGGACATAACAATCCACCCAACTTAAAAGGATTTCGTCCCGAAATCAAGCAACTACTCACCGAAAAGCTCTGGATACTGCCTTCTGACGTCCTCCTCAATCTCCCAAGTGGCCTCGCGCTCGCTGTGATGCTGCCATCTGACCTTCACCATCGGAATGGTCCTCCTCCTGAGCTGGTGATCCATGCGATCAACAATCTCGACCGGCCTCTCCTCGAGCGACAAGTCCTGCTGAATCTCTGGCACTGCTATCTCAATAACGTGAGACGGATCTGCAACGTACTTCCTCAGCATCGATACATGGAAGACGTTGTGAAGACCCGAAAACTGCGGCGGCAAAGCAATCCGGTAGGCAACCTCTCCAACTCGGTCCAAGATCTCGAACGGCCCAACATACCTCGGACTCAGCTTCCCCTTCTTCCCAAACCTCATCACACCTCGGGCAGGGGAAATCTTCAGAAACACATGGTCGCCCACCTCGAAACTCAGCGCTCGTCTGCGTCGATCTGCATAACTCTTCTGCCTGCTCTGTGCCGTGGCCAGTCTCCTCCTGATCACATCCACCTTCTCTGCATACATCTGCACGATCTCTGGCCCAACTAACTGCCTCTCGCCCACATCACTCCAGCATACCGGTGATCTGCAAGGCCTCCCGTACAAAGCCTCGTACGGTGCCATCCCAATACTCGAGTGGTAGCTGTTGTTGTAGGCGAACTCTATCAGTGGCAGGTGCTCATCCCAGTGCCCTGCCCAATCCAATGTGCATGCTCTCAGCATATCCTCCAGGGTCTGAATCGTCCTCTCTGACTGACCATCGGTCTGCGGATGGAACGCTGTACTGAATCTCAGACGCGTCCCCAAAGCCTGCTGCAGACTCCCCCAAAATCTGGAAGTGAATCGAGGATCTCGATCGGAGATGATGCTCACTGGCACTCCATGCAACCTAACTATCTCCTCCACGTACAACTTAGCTAGACCCTCCAAAGGCAACGTGGTCCTGATCGCTAAGAAATGCGCCGACTTGGTCAGTCGATCGACTATCACCCAAATCGCGTCGTGGAATCTCCTCGTCTTCGGCAATCCCGTGACAAAATCCATCGTCACGTGCTCCCACTTCCACTCAGGAAGCTCAATACACTGCATCGGTCCTGCTGGCCTCTGATGCTCAATCTTCACCTGCTGGCAGACCAAGCATCGCTCCACAAACTCTGCAATATCCTTCTTCATGCCCTTCCACCAGAAGTTCCGCTGCAGGTCCTTATACATCTTCGTGCTCCCCGGATGAATGGTGTATCTAGCTCTGTGTGCCTCCTCCATGATGTCATCTCTCAGCCCATCAACCTTCGGCACCCAAATCCGACTCCTGAACCTCAGACCACCATCAACCCCCACACTGAAATCTGATCCATCTCTGGAAGCCAACTGTAGCAGACCAGCTAACTCCTCATCCCCCTGCTGAGCCTGAACCAACCGTGAGACAGTCTGCGGCTCCACCCGAAGCCCAGCAATCACTGCTCCCTCTGAGCCCTCTGTGAACGGTCTCCACTCTGACAAAGCCTCGAGTAACCTCCACTCCTGGATGCACAGACTCGCAACTGAAACCTCCACCTTCCTGCTCAGCGCATCTGCAACCGAATTCGCCTTCCCCGGATGATAGGAAATGGTGAAGTCGTAGTCCTTAATGAACTCGAGCCATCTGCGCTGCCTCATATTCAGCTCCTTCTGCGAGAACAAGTACTTCAGACTCTGATGGTCGGTGAAGACCTCGAACTGCTCGCCATACAGATAGTGCCGCCAGGTCTTCAACGCATGAACTACTGCTGCTAACTCCAGATCGTGAGTCGGGTAGTTCTTCTCGTGCACCTTCAGCTGCCTCGAAGCGTACGCGACCACCTTCCCATGCTGCATCAGGACACAACCCAAGCCTATCCCGGATGCATCGCTGTAAATCACGTAGCCTCCACTGCCACTCGGTAGCGTCAGAATAGGTGCTGTCGTCAACCGCCTCTTCAGCTCCTGAAAGCTGTCCTCGCACTTCTGGGACCAAACGAACTTGACGCCTTTCTGCGTCAATGCTGTCAGCGGCGATGCAAGTCTGGAGAAATCCTGGATAAACCGTCTGTAATACCCTGCCAGACCTACGAAACTCCTGATCTCCGTCACGCTCGTCGGGGCTCTCCACTGAGTCACTGCCTCGACCTTCGCCGGATCCACTGAAATCCCATCTGCTGACACAATATGCCCCAGAAAAGCCACCTGATCCAACCAAAACTCGCACTTCGTGTACTTGGCATATAGCTGCTGATCCCTCAAGATGCCAAGCACAATCCTCAGGTGCTCTCGATGCTGCTCCCTGTCAGGCGAGTATATCAAAATGTCGTCTACGAATACAACGACAAATCTGTCGAGGTACGGCTGGAAGGTCCTATTCGTCAGATCCATGAATGCTGCAGGCGCATTCGTCAGTCCAAATGGCATCACCAAGAACTCGTAGTGGCCGTACCGCGTCCTGAAGGCTGTCTTCTGAACATCTGCCTCCCTGATCCGCAACTGATGATAACCCGAACGCAGATCGATCTTCGAGAACACTCTCGCTGTCTGCAACTGATCAAACAAATCATCAATCCTGGGCAAAGGATACCGATTCCGAACGGTAACCTTATTCAGCATCCTGTAGTCGATGCACATCCGCAACGACCCATCCTTCTTCTTCACGAAGAGCACAGGCGCTCCCCATGGAGAAACACTCGGTCGAATGAACCCGGACTCCATCAACTCCTGCAATTGCTTCTTCAGCTCTGTCAACTCTGCAGGTGCCATACGATACGGTGCCTTCGACTGAGGTGTCGTACCCGCTACCAGCTCGATGCCGAACTCGATCTCTCGGTGCGGCGGTAACGCTGGAATCTCCGCTGGAAACACATCCGGAAACTCCTGCACAATCTCTATGTCCTCCAGTCTCCTCGTCTCACGATCAGGAACTACCAGCGTGGCCACAAACGCTCTGCATCCCTGCTGTATCAGTCTCTGTGCCCTAACTGCAGACACAATCAGACGACCCCCTCTGCTCCTCGCACCTCTGATCAGAACATCTGGCAAACCCTCCATCGGAATCAGGATCTTCTTCTCACGGCAAAAGACCCGCACGTCGTACCGGGACAGCCAGTCCATCCCCAGTATGACGTCGAAGTCCACCATCGGTAACAAGACCAGATCTGCCGGAAAATCGTGGTCTCCCGAAGCAACTGTGGTGCCGGGGAAAAAGCTCCCCACAGTGCCCACCTCACCCATGGGCGTGCTGACCTCCAAAACATCAGTCAGCAGCACAGGGGTCCGACCCAACTCGCCAGCAAACTTCTCCGAAATGAAGGAGTGAGTGGCGCCGCAATCAAACAACACACGCGCTACTGAACCAGAAACTGAAAGCGTACCTTCCACGACGGTGTTGGAGTCCCTCGCCTCCTCAGCCTGGATAGTGAAGACTCGCCCGGTCCTCCTGCTCTGCCCCGGTGCAACAACTGATCGGCTACCTCCGCCTCTGCCTACTGCTGGTGGTCCCGGCCTCCTGCTCGGCTCACCCTGCCTCTGAGGACAATCACGGACAAAATGCCCCATCTGACCACAACCCATGCACGCTCCAGTCCGACGGGGACACTCCTGCCCCGGATGGAACCTCCCGCAGTAAGTGCACGCTCCTGACTGACGTGCTCCTCCACCATCGAACCTGGGCCTCTTGCCCGAGTTCCCTGCTCCACGACCAGCGACTCTGCTGCCGGTGCTCACTGGCGCCTTCCGCGCCTCCTGAATACACTCCCTCTGGTCCTGCTCGATGATCGTAGCATGCTTCACCGCATCAGCAAGGGTCCGCGGCATGCTGTTGATCACCCGAGATCGAAGCGGCTGTCTCAGTCCCTTCACGAACTTCCTCGCCCGCTGCTCTGGGGTCACACAAATCTCAGGGCAGTAACGCTCCAAAGCGTTGAACCTGCTGATGTAGCTCGTCAGTGTCATGTCCTTCTGCTCTAGCGACATGAACTCCTCCCTCTTCTGATCCCTGACATGCTGGGGGAAGTACTGCTCATGAAACACCTCCAAGAACTCCTCCCAGCTCACATCCACACGATCATCAAACAACACCGTGGACGTAGATCTCCACCAGTTGGCAGCCTCGCCATCGAACACGTAGGTGGCCAGCTCCACCATCCTCTCAGGTGCTACACCAATAGCACGGAAAATCTTCTCCATCCGGAAGACCCAATCCTCTGCAACCTCTGGGGCCCTCCTGCCATCAAAAGTCGGCGGGTGCTGACGCATGAACCGATCGTGCTCAGCTCCCACCCCGCTCTGAGCGCTCTGAGCAGCCTGACGCTCCAGAAACTCGCCCAGCCTGTCCCATTGAGCACCCGAAGTGTCGTCACTGGGATCACGATCGCGTGGAGAACTCCTCACGCGCCTAGGTGCCATCTGTCACCACAACAATCAACAGATAAGCAACAATGCATGCATGAGCTACGAAATTAATGCATGCCTCTAGCACTACTCCTAAGGGTGGTTCTTTAGACGAAGACACAGGAATCGACCGCTCTGATACCAAGTTGTAACGTCCCGAAACAGCGGAAGATTTAAAATTTCAAAATAACCAACATAACAGACAACTCACGCGGGAACGTCACTAATATATAAATATATAAATCCGGGTGCACCCAAAATACAAGGAGTTTTCCAAAAGAAATACGACTACAATACAGATACAATGGAAGAGAATACAAGTAGTCGTACGATCTAGCAACTGCCGAAGAGGATCCGACTCCAAAGCGCTCCGTCCTCGGTCACCACCCACCCGGACCTACTGCGATCCTGAAAAAGATGCAACAACAATGCCTGAGTTTCCAGAAGGAAACCCCGTATACCAACTCACCTATATGCATGCATCACATAATGAACCTATCATACTAGTAGCATGTCATGGCATCAACAGAAATGGAAAACAGTTCCCCCGAAGGGTAAAACAGGACATCAGTCCGACAATCAATCATCGGGTCTCCCGAAGAGACCTACTGCAGGCACATGCAGTCTAGTAGCCCGCGACATCGCACCCCCCACACGCAGCTACACTACTCAAGGGTTCGGCAGGGAGCCTCTGTCACGTCTACGCGCCGATAGAAACAGATCTGTAAATCTCAGTGGTCGGGGCCACAGGGACCAACGGGGCCGTCGCCCGGAAGGTATAACAACATCATCTCGGTAGGTGCCCAGCCGAGGAAAACAACAAGCCGGCACAGCCTCGGCCCAACAATCATCATCGCCGGCACAACCTCGGCGGCATCACCGGCACAGCATCGGTGGTCCAACACAACAGTCCGGCACAGCATCGGACAGATCCAGACCGAAGTCTGCCAGGTCATCGGGCTCCTCGAGCCGCGAACACCAACCGCGCCGCTATAAAAGCAGGGCAGCGACCTCCGTAGCCCCAAGGGCCGGTAGTCACCTCACCCAACGCCAGTTGCGTGCCCGCACAACATCAACACTGGGATCCGCGATCCCTCAGGCCTGCTATACTACAAAGTGCCAACAAACATCTCAAAAGTCACGGTCCATACATGGAGCTGACGCGTCCCGAACACCCACACTCTTCCCAACGGCGGTCCCTGGGCAGGCACGCATCACGCGCCCACCGTCACCTCCCGGCTCACGCACAAGGCGAGGACACGGGTTTCCGTGGCAAAGTTGGCGTTCAAAAAGGGAACCTGGGATTCTGTTCTGTGCCCCAACGGTCGACCGAAAGAGGTGATTCGGTCGACCGGTTCCATAAAGGAATCGGTCGACCGTACTCCTATAACGGTCTACCGCTGCGCTCAAGACAGAACCCCCAACGGTCGAACAAGGGTCTAAAACCGGTCGACCGAACGAGGTCAAAATCCGGAGTCTGGTCAACATTAAATTCCACTCTATCGGTCGACCGACTCAGGGGTCTCGGTCGACCGAAAACAGACAGGGTCAACCTAGTATTCTACGTCATCAAACGGTCGAACGTAAACATACTACCGGTCGAACAAACATGCAATCGGTCGAACGCAATATAAATCGGTCGAACAATTCAAACAATACTAACAGGTACACTTAAGTTCCGGTCGAACACAACAAGGACCGGTCGACCGATAACAGGTAGAAAATCCCAACTCACCAGCAATAATGCACTACCGGTCGACCGCCCCAAGGCATCGTTCGACCGGTGAAGGTTAAAGTCGGGCAAACAGTGCTAAAACGGTCGACCGCCCGAAGGACCCGGTCGACCGTTGGTCGTCTTCAACCTCGCGCCAGCCGAGGATTTACGAAGAAACGCGTCGCCGGAGAGGTCCTCGACCTCCCCCGACCGACCAACAACACCCTTCCACAAGGGTGGGCAACAAAATCACACTAATGAGCGGCATACCTCAAATGAAGACGACGAAACGCCGGAGCAAGCTCACGCCTCCGTCCTCCCCGCGACGACCTCCTCACGCCGGAACCTCCGAGCCTTCTTCCTCCTCTGGTCGCCGGATAGAAAAATGGAGAGGGAGTGAGAGAGTGCAAGAAGGAAAAGAGAGAGAGAGAGAGAGAGAGAAACACTTAAATAACCCTACACCCCAACACCTCTCCCTCACCCTACACCATACTCCTACACTCCAACCCATACCTCCACAACAACTCCACCATACCTCCTCTCTCCTCCAAGTCAAACCTCACTTAACCCTAATTAAACCCTAAACAGGGTTAGGGACATAACAACTTACATCTCCTTCTCAAGCCCAATTTCCTGCTCTTGATAGTGAACGTTTTCTTATAAGTAAGAAAACGTTTGATCTGAAGTGCACTGTATGCCTCCCTCCTTGTATATGCACTGATCCCATTCCCACTCCACTTGCATCACACTCCACCACAAAAGGCAGTGAAAAATCTAGAAGGACCAGCACTGAAGCAGAAGTCAATGCATGTTACAATGCTTGAAATGCCTGCTCAATTGCGTCATCCTACTTGAAGTTGTTGTTCTTTAACAATTAGTTCAGGGGAGCTGTTATTTGGCTATAACCTTGTATAAACTTTCTGTAGTAGCTTGTCAAACCTTGACCTTGGGAGCCTGGGTGTTGGCCACTGCACCACGCTTTTGACCTTTCTTGCTTCCATAACTACCTCCCCCTCACTTATAACATGTCCCAAAGTATTTCACTTGGATACAGCAAACCCCATTTGGAATGTTTGGGGAGGAGATGATGGGATTTCAGCAATTCAAATACAAGTGAGATTCATAATGTGTTGGGTAGATTATAACTATAAACTAGGATGTCATCAAAGAATACTAACACAAACTGCCTTAAACGAGGTTTGAAAATATCATTGATGAAACTTTGAAAGGTGGAAGGAGCATTTGGTAAACCAAATGGCATGACTACAAACTTATAATGTTGTTTGTGTAAATCAAAAGTAGTTCACAATCATGGCGATTAACTTGGAACATTAATTACCAAGATAAGATTGTCATGTTGGTTAAAAGGTATTGTAGTTCTATAAATATTTTAACAACATAAGTGATGAGTATATGAAATAGAAAAATATTTTCTTTTATATATTTAATAGGCATAATAAATGAAACATTATGGAATTGCATTTGTATCCATTAATGTTTTTATTGTATCTTTGAATCCTACGAAATGAGACTTATATCTTTTCACATGAGAAGTGTATAGAATTGTATAATTTGATTATTATAAAAAATTATCACTACCTATCATTACGTATCAATAAACTATCAAGAAAATAATATATAATATAAAGATGACACATTCCTACTTTATATAATATTTCTAATATTATGAGGCAAGAGATAGACACAAGTGATATTACTACGTATCACTAAATGGATCGTGTTCTGTTCTAGTGAACAAAACAACTTTGTTATTTGAGTAACTATAATGTGTAGCTAGATACCGCTTATAGTTTATGATATAAAATATTTTGTATCATTGTCAACATAATTTAGATCCTCCTATAGGTCACAACACAAAACTGAAAAACAAAAAAATAAGATTTTAAAGTTAAGTGATGTATTAAATTTCATAATATATGAAATGATATATATATGGTAAAATAATAAAATTGATACGCCATGATAACGACATGGTTAAAATAACAATTTAATTTATATAAGATGTATATATTATGGGGTATGATTTTTCAACATCATATACGATAATATATTACATGATATAATGTAATCAGTAACATTATAACATATGAATTTGTTAAAACCCCAAAGTTCAAATTTTGTTGGATATTGATCCAAAATTAGGTAAAGTCAAAAACAGAGAAAAATGGCAGAACGTTTTTCGAAAACTGGTTGACCGAATTCTACAGAAACATTTGAGTTCGAAAACGGTCGACCGGTTGGACATGTGGTTTGACCAAATTTATCCGGAGCTTTTCTAAGTAACCGAACGATCGACCGATTGGGAGTTTCGGTTGACCGTTTGCCCACATTTTTCCCATTTTAATAAAGATTATTGTTGCTCAATGGATGGATTTAATTCATCTTGGTCAATGGAAGTTATGGGAGCATTGAATGGAATGTGTTCTAAAAGATTTACTTTTATATGTCAATTATTATGAATTGGATGTGCAAACATTTTGTTCCTTGATTATTGTATTTGTCTTTTGAAAGTTTTAAGGAATTGGTCCTTAACCGTAGAGCTCTAAAAGATAATAGTTTACATAAATCAAAAGTTATTCACAATCATGGTAATTAACATGAAACATTAATCACCAAGATAAGATTGTCGTGTTGGTCTCGATTGTTACAGCTCTACAAATAATTGACGACACGAGTATATAAAAAAGAAAAAAGATTACTTTTATATATTGAATAGACCTAACAAGTAAAACATTATGGAATTGTGTTTTGTGTCATTAATGTGTTACTGTGTCTTGGATCTTAAGATATGAGACTTATATATTTTCACTCAAGAATTGTTTGATTTGATTATTGTCAAATGCTATCAATGAGTATAGTGATAAAGGCAATAGTTGGTGGAACATGACTTGTGCTTGAAAAGATAGCTAGTCAAAATATTATCATTGGCCCCTCTTCATTGAGTGATGATATTGGTGAGCCCCTTGATAAATAAAAATTATAATGTGCACAATGTAGCTTGAGTTAAGTTACACAGTTATAATTCGTTTAAAGATATCAAGAAATGAATATGATACAAAGGTGACACATTTCTACTTTGTATATATTCTTAATATCATGAGGCAAGGGACGGACACAAGTGGTGCACTAATATCACTAAATGGATCGTGTTTAGTTCGAGTGTAACAAGACATCTATGCTAATTGGGTAACTCTAATGTGTAGCTCGATACCGCTTATAGTTTGTGATATTAAGTGGTTAATATTGTTGCAAATTTAGCTTACATCCTCCTATAGGTCACACCACAAAATTGGGAAACAAGAAGCTTGATTTTAAGTTCATATGATGTGTCGGGTTTTATGTGAAAATTGACACATGTGGTGAATCAATAAAATCAATATGTCATGAGAATTGACATAATTAGAATCCTGAATAAATTCATATGAGGTGTATATATTATGGGGTGTAATAATTTCATATTATATAGGATAATATATTACATAAGATATGAATTTTCTAAAAAATCCAAAAAGATCAAATTTTGTTCGATATAAATCCAAAATTTGACAAATGCAAAATCGGGGTCAAAACGGTCCACCATTTTGGGTTTGGTCGACCGAGGTGTCTACAGTCAATCGAACGATGATCGGATAGCATGATTGGTTGACCGAAATTGTCTGGAGTGCATGAAAATTGGGTTCGGTCAACCGAAAGGAAATATCCATGAGCTTTCTTTGGGATGTTTCGGTAGGCCGAAACTGACACGGTTGTCCGATGAGATTTACCAGGAATTGTTTTTTGTGAGTTAGCGGTCGACTGGAGCGAGACATAGATCATTCGAACTTTTCCATGGAATTTTTCTCGTGAATATTCGGTCGACCGTCTAGCTCACGGTCATCCGAACTTGCGTATAATCGAGTGGTTCGATTGACCAAGTAAACATCTTGGTTAACCAAACATCACGATTTTTGCCTGAATTATTAAGAGAATAATTAGATCATGGGTTGGATTAATTCCAGATGTGATCAAACATTTTTTAGGATGCTTATGTGGTAAATTGGGATTAATTTTAAGGAGATAAAAGGCACGAGATCATGACTAGAGAATAGTTCTTGATGTGGGTGATTTGGGAGGATATAAATTGGTCCTCTCACCCTACTTGTTTCATTAGCATTAATGCAAAGTTCGCTCTCCCTTAATCACCACGAAAATTCTCTTAATAGTTTTAAGTTTTGGATATTAAAATCTCAGGAGCTTTTAGAGGGGTTATTAGCTAGATTCTAAGCCTAATTAGAGATTGATTGACTAGATCATTTCTCTCTAATATTGTTTAGAGTTTGGTGAACACTTGGAGGCGAATCGGCGAGCGATTCGACGGGCAATGGAACTCTGGATCTTTTGAAAGGTTTTAGAGAACCTTTGGGTATGATCATTGATTGATCTCATTTTATATTAACCGCAAGTGCACGGCCGCGTTGAAGCGGTGGCAAATACGGGTCGTCCACTGGGAGGTGTGTCGACACTTGATTTGTGCGAAGGTGAGAGGTAAAGAAAGGGAAGAAAGGTTGGTTACACTAAACTACACTAAGATGCAAAAAGGAAATGAAAATAAACAATAAACTAAGCCCCAAAGGGGGTAGAGAGATGATGTGAACATAAAGATGTGTGTGTGATGTGTGTGTGTAATTAAGCTCCTCACAACATGTAGTGCATGAAATCATAAAACTACATCCAACTTTGCCTCTACATGAATTAAGATTTTACTACATCATTAAAACATACAAGACAATAATCGGAATGAAGCTAAATGAACTCAAGTATAAAGACTAGACCCTACTATGCCTCCACATGAATTAAGATAAGACTACATCATTAAAACATACAAGACATTAGCTAAGGTAAAGGCAACAAGAGTTCACACACTACAAATTGTGTTTCCAATATTAATTCCTATCCATATCCTAACCTTATCATTCCCCATAAAATAGATCCACTAATCAAAGCATAAGCTAAGCTTCATTCAAGAGCATTAGCATATCAAAGATAAGAGTGGAGACCCATTAGATGGTTATGGAAATCATTTAAAGCTCAAGGGATAAAAATAACACACACTTAATACACTACATGATTATATCACATATTTCTCCACCCCCCAAATGGGGATGGAACTACTCACTACTCATTACTCTAACTATATTAGCAAAAGAAAGCATAATACTGAAATGATAGTTATACTAATCAAGCAAGAAATATTTAAAGAAGCATAAAACAAAACAAGCACCAAAGTAAACACATTAACTAAGCAAAAATTAACAAGCAAAAAAAACTTCTATTATGAACTCACTCAGATTACAAGCAGCCCTTCCTCCACTAGAGTTTTGCTTCAAGGCTTCACTCTTAGTAGGGAAGAAAGCCACCAAAGAGAGAGAGATCGATACAATGGGAGGTGAAGAGTTCTATTTATAAGCATGGAAAAAGCTAATCCGGGACAATCCCCCGATGTGGGACTAAACCAATACCAAAAATAGACTAAGCATACATTAATACAAGTCCAGGAGAAAATTAGGTGGATCTGGGCCAATCCAGACCGCCAATTGGCGGCCTATATGATCCAGATCCGTCTGGATTTGTTTGTGGGCCTTCCTTGTTGTGTGTCTTGGTCTTGGATGCATCAGGTTGGTTTGTTGGAGCTCCGACCCGAATCGAATTGCCAAATACTCCCCATGATGGTGTGGAGTTTTCTGTTTTGCTCTTAGGTCCTTCTGTCTTGCAATCAGGTCCTTCTTCCTTGCATCTTGGTCCCCAGATCTCACAATTCAGTCATTTTTCCTAGCTTTTGAGTCCTTTTATGCTTCATCTCTTCAAACCTATTTATTCCTGAAAACTAAACATAAAACTCGTGACATAGCATTGTTTAGGTGAAAGATAATGGATATAAGATACAAATATAAGCATGAAATGATGTCAATCAAATACCCCCACACCTAACTTTTGCTAGTCCCGAGCAAAACAAAGAAAGAGAAAAGCATATGAAAAAAACAAGAAATCCTAACTCACTTTCGTAGGAATCACGGTTGCACTTAGCACGTGCAACAAGCCGTTAAACCTCCTTGTTGCCAAGGAGGAGGAGTGTTGTCTCCTGAGGGTTTTCAGCGGATATACCCACAAAATCCGAACAAGATGCATTAATCAATCTAGCTACACGACTCGTTGGACTTATTTTGTCGATCATGGAATGCGGTAATACTACGGGTCGACTCTATATATGTAATCAGTCCACACACCTAGCCTAATGAGTTATTCGTGAGAGTTAACTAAGGAATTAAGTGAAAGACATGGGCAACCTTAACTTCTGAATGTGATACAACGTGTAAAGTCCATTTTGGTTCTTATTTGACTCTTCTTTTCTTTTTTTTCTTTTTTTTTCTTTTTCTTTGGAGCATTTATTGGTTGGTGTTTGATTCTCCCAGGGTCAGGTTTCGTGCATCATTGCCTATGAGGACTTACACTATCACGTACACCTTCCCCCAAATCTCCACATAGGGCGATCCCTACCACCCGTGTAACGGGAGTTCGGTCGGTGCATCCCAAGTCAGATGACTCGAAAGCACCAGGCACAAAGTCCCTCAGACCTACTTTCCCGAGTGATAGGAGCCGTGCGAGAAGAGAGAACACCACTTATTTATTTATCTACATGGGAACCAAAACCCCTACACTAAAGTTTCACAAAAAGAGATTAAGGGCCCTTGACTACGACAAACTTCCTTATACTAACAGACATGAATTATTTGACTCACTAGGTTCAGGGTGGACTTCTTTAAATGTTTGAGTACTGAAACCCTAGGATTACACGCCCCCCGAGGGAAAACCGGGGTGCATCCTAACGACTCGATAAATCCTAAAGCCACGTACTAGATATCCTAATGCATCAAGTTCAAGACAATTTTAGGAGCTATCTTTTTACTTTGCCTCTCAACGGTTTTGCACATGCTAAACACACGCAAAACCCACAAAACATTTTCTTTCGAAAACACATGAAGATTTTGAAAGAAATGTGGAAATTTTAAAGCACTAGGCAAGCAAAAGAAGACAAGTCACCCAAGGATCATGGCAAGCAAATATATCGATATTAAATGCAGCACACTAACATGACCCTAAATGCAAACAAAAGAAAACAAAATCGAAAGAAAAAACTCGACTATGTACACACGTAAAACACCCCCCCACACCTACTTCATGCATTGTCCTCAATGAATGTGAGCAAAATACTACATGGATGTATGCATGAAACAGAAGAGATCTCACCAACGTGAAGTACACAAGGAAGTTCATGGCTATGTTGATGGACACAACCCAACTTCCCTCAAAACCTGTGAGATGCTAAAGAAGGGATACAAATACGTGAAAGAAATGGGGCCCAAATACTCAAGGGTTGGGGCCCACAACAATCGATGCTCACTGAAGGAGTCTTTTTTTTAACATATATACACATGAAAGCTCAACCAGTCATGTAGGAGCATGAATGGTTGAGTGCGAGGGAGGTTCATGAAGGAACATGACCTCCTCGACTTCGGCTGGTGCCCCCTCCAAGTAGGGTTTGAGGCGTTGTCCATTAACTTTGAACACGTCCCCATTCCCTGGGTTCAAGATCTCAACCGCTCCATGAGAATAAACGGTTTGGACAATAAACGGGCCAGACCAGCGACTGCGGAGCTTACCCGCAAACAGATGAAGCCGGGAATTGTAGAGCAACACCTTCTGCCCGGCCGTAAACACCTTTCGCATAATCATGCGATCGTGAAACATCTTGGCACGGGACTTATGAATTTTGGCATTCTCGTACGCATCATTGCGTAGCTCTTCTAATTCCACAATGTCGAGCTTACGTTGTACTCCTGCTTGATCAAGATCCATATTCAGGTTCTTGATCGCCCAGAAAGCACGATGCTCAAGCTCGACGGGTAGGTGGCAAGCCTTGCCGTACACTACCCGATATGGGGACATACCCAAATTGGTCTTGTACGCGGTGCGGAAAGCCCACAACGCGTCATTCAACTTGGTAGACCAATCCTTCCTCGAGGAACTAACCGTCTTCTCAAGAATTTGCTTTAATTGACGGTTAGAGATTTCGACCTGCCCACTAGTTTGCGGATGGTATGGTGTCGCAAGCTTGTGGGTGATCGAATATTTCCTCATAAGCGCTTCAAAGGAGCGATTACAGAAGTGGGTACCCCTATCGCTGATTATGGTACGAGGAGTACCAAATCGCGCAAAAATGTCCCTCAAGAATTTGGTGACCACCTTGTTGTCATTGGTCTTTGTGGGTATAGCCTCAACCCACTTAGACATATAGTCCGGCCACCAGAATGTAAACATTCCCGAACGAGTTCGGGAAGGGACCCATGAAATCGATGCCCCACACATCGAAGATGTCGACAACAAGGACATTTTGCAAAGGCATCATGTCACGTCGACCAATCCTGCCAAGGCGCTGGCACCTATCACATTGCTTACAAAAGTTGTAAGCATCCTTGAAAAGAGTGGGCCAGTAGAATCCAGATTGGAGCACCTTGGCAGCAGTTTTCTTTGCTCCAAAGTGTCCTCCACATGCCTTAGAATGGCAGAAGTGGAGTACACTTTGGAACTCGGAATCTGGGACGCACCGCCTGAAAATTTGGTCAGAGCAGTATTTGAATAGGTAGGGGTCGTCCCAGTGAAAGAATCTGACATACGATCTAAATTTGGATTGGTCAGATTTTGACCAACCCACAGGAAATTGCTCGGTCACGAGGTAGTTCACGATGTCGGCAAACCAAGGGTTATCTTCGATCGTGAATAACTGCTCGTCAGGAAATTTATCGTTAATGATTTGGTCCTGTGGGTTGGTCGTCTCTAGACGAGACAAGTGGTCAGCTACAACGTTTTCACACCATTTCTTGTCCCGAATCTCGAGATCGAATTCTTGTAACAACAAGATCCATCTCAAGAGTCGGGATTTTGCATCTTTCTTCGCCATGAGGTGCTTGATGGCTGTGTGAGCAGAATAGATAATCACGTGGGAGCCAATCAAGTACGACCGGAATTTCTCCAAAGCAAATATGATCGCTAAGAATTCCTTCTCGGTCACAGTGTAGTTCAATTGGGCATCATTGAGTGTTCTACTGGCATAGTAGATCACATGAGGCAATTTGTCCAATCGTTGCCCAAGCACTGCTCCCACAGCGAAGTCAGATGCATCACACATTAACTCAAAGGGTTCAGTCCACACCGGTGCCTTAATAATAGGAGCTGAAGTCAACTCTTTCTTCAAGGTCAAAAAGGCATGGTGGCAATCCGGTGTGAACTCAAAAATGGTATCCTTAGCCAACAAGGCGGTGAGAGGTCGAGCGATTTTGCTAAAATCCCGAATGAACCGCCGATAGAATCCAGCATGCCCCAAAAAGGCGCGGATATCCTTCACATTACGTGGTGGTGGGAGATCAGCAATAATACCCACTTTGGCGGGATCGACCTCAATTCCCCTACTTGAGACCACATGTCCAAGTACAATCCCTCGCTTCACCAGAAGTGACATTTCTCCCAATTGAGAGTGAGGTTCTTCTCACGGCATCGCTTGAGGACAAGGCTCAAGTGATGAAGGCACTCATCAAAGGAAGCGCCAAATATGGAAAAGTCGTCCATGAAGATCTCAAGGAAACGCTCAACCATATCGGAGAAGATGCTGATCATACACCTTTGAAACGTTGCCGGCGCATTGCACAACCCAAAGGGCATGCGACGGTAGGCAAACGTGCCAAAGGGACAAGTAAATGTGGTTTTCTCTTGATCCTCGGGGGCGATGGGAATTTGGTTGTAACCGGAGTATCCATCAAGAAAACAATAATACTCATGACCGGCCAACCTCTCCAACATCTGATCAATGAATGGCAATGGAAAATGATCTTTCCGCGTTGCCGCATTGAGCTTGCGATAATCAACGCAAACTCGCCAGCCAGTTTGCAGGCGTGTCGGGATAAGCTCATTATGCTCATTCTCCACAACCGTCACGCCTGACTTCTTGGGAACCACATGGACAGGACTCACCCACGAACTATCAGAGATAGGATAGATTATGCCATGATCCAAGCACTTAAGAACCTCCTTTCGGACGGCTTCTTTCAGTACAGGATTCAATCTCCGTTGTGGGTCCCTGCGGGGCCTTGAATCCTCTTCCATGTGGATCTGATGCTGAACAATACCAGGGCTAATTCCCTTGATATCCTTCAAGGACCACCCGATCGCCTCTTTGTTTTCAAAGAATACTCTTTTGAGGGCAACCTCTTGATCTTTTTCAAGATCAGAAGCAATAATGAGTGGCAAGGTCTCATTATCCCCTAAAAAGATGTACTTTAGGTTATCGTGGAGCGGTTTAAGCTCGACCAGAGGTGGGTCCCTGTCGGATTCAGAGTTACTTTCAAGTGGCCCAAGGGCCACGGGGTAAGAGGAGCAAGCACCCAGATGTGCCTCCTCATCCAGAGATATGCTGACGGATTCCTCAAGATCCTCTTCACTCGCAACCTGATCATTAGGCACCTCAATAATATGTCGATGTGAGTCGAACATGCCTAATGAGTCAGGCTCATCCGTGTCCTGGATGAAATTGGCTCCGACAGTGTCGTCGAAGAGCCCAGGTTGCTTACCAAGAGTGAAGATGTTGAAATCCGCCGTGAGGTTTCCAAAAGACAACCTCATCAAGCCATTGCGATAATTGATCAAAGCATTAGATGTCGCAAGAAATGGCCTCCCAAGGATCACAGGAATCTGTCCTTGTGGGTTGGACACGGGTTCGGTATCCAAAATGATGAAATCAACTGGAAATACGAACTCACCCACTTTGATAAGGACATCCTCCACACTCCCTCGTGGGATTTTGACGGATCTATCAGCCAACTGGAGGGTTGTCCTCGTTGGTTTAAGATCGCCTATCCCAAGGTTGACATAGACTGAGTAAGGCAGGAGATTCACAGATGCCCCCAAATCCAATAGAGCTTGAGAGATGGTCACATTCCCAATCATGCAAGAGACAGTTGGACAACCAGGGTCCTTGTACTTGACATTCATGGGTTGTGTCAATATGGAGCTCACATTGGCGGCCAAGAAGGCCTTTTTGGGCACATTTGTTTTTCTCTTGGTGGTGCAAAGGTCCTTGAGGAACTTGGCATACGGTGGCATATGTTGAACAACGTCCAACAACGGGATGTTCACCTTTACTTGCCTAAGTACCTCAACGATCTTATCCCAATGCTCATCACGTTTTTTAGTCAACCGATGAGGGAATGGTGCCTTGGGGACATAAGAATCACGAGGAGGAGTCTCAGAATTAGGTTCCTTGACAGGCTCAAGACTCTCCTCGGAAGTCTCGCCAACAGGGTTGGCTTCCGGCATTTTCACATTGTTGTCAACGACCCTTCCCGATCTCAAGGTATGAATAACATTAGCATGTTGGGAAGGGTCACTTTCAACATTGTGTACATTCTGCCTGGTATTAGGAGGCTGACCCCTGGGATTTACCACAGGTTGACTCGGGAATTGACCATTCTCTCGTTCATGGAGCTGATGAGCCAACTGGCTTACTTGCATTTCCAATGCTTTGACCATATTATTGTTGGCCGCAAGCATGGATTGAGTGCTCTGCATGAATGCTTGAAGGGTTTGTTCAATGGTAGAGTCCTTAGGGTCAACCCGCTGGGGTGGTGGAGTCTGGTTAGAATAACCCGACGAAGAGGCCTGACCAGGTTGGTAATTTTGGTGCTGAGACCTTTGATGTGGGGGTTGGTAGGTCGCCGATGGGCGTGGAGGTTGATAAGGTGGAGGTTGAGGTTGAGCGTGCGAGCTCTGACCGTGTCCTCCACTAGACCCCCAAGAGAAGTTAGGATGGTTACGCCATCCCGGGTTGTAGGAATGACTGTACGGGTCGTTTCGGGGCCTTTGTTGATACATCGCATTTGCATGCTCAGTATCCCTTGGAGCGTAAGCACACTCCAAGTCATCATGTCCCGACAGTCCACACCTAGTACACCCGGGAGTAGCGACCTGAGCTACAGGAGCTCGGTCCATCTCCAAACTCTCTATCCTACGCATGAGAGCAGCCATTTTCGCCTCAGACGTGATAGTCGACTCAACATGATATGATCCAGCTCGACCAGAAGACCTGGCGGCTGGTGGCTCTCTCATGGTGTCCCACTCGAAGGTGCGCTCAGCCATGGACTCAAAAGTGTCCCAAGCCTCCTCGATGGGTTTCATTTTGAAGTCACCCTGACACATCGACTCCAACAATGTGCGGGTGTTGTAGTTGATGCCCTCATAAACAATCTGGCACAGTTGCCATAGCTCAAGTCCATGATGAGGGCATTGCTGGAGAAGGTCCTTGAACCTCTCAAAGAAACCATGAAAAGATTCGGTCTCGGTCTGATACATTTGATGTATCTGGTGCCGTATCTGTTGAGTTTTCCTTTGAGGGAAAAATCTCTTCAGAAAGACGGTCACAAAGTCATCCCAAGACCGAATCGAGCTCGCCGGGAGGCTATACATCCATTTCTTCGCATTATCCTTCAATGCGAACGAAATCATCCTCAACCGGACAGAATCCTCGTCAAGCTGTTGAAGCTTGAACATGGAGCATACTTCCTCGAATTCGCGTATAAAAATATACGGATCCTCCTTATTGGCAGTAAAGGTTGGAAGCATGCTCACATACTGAGGTTTCAGCTCATAGTTTTTCCCACGAGCAAGGGGAACAACTATGCAAGAAGGTTGCACGGCCCGAACAGGATGGGTCCGCTCCTACAACGTCATCGGCCTATCCTGTCGAGCTAAAGGTGGTGGTGCACCTAGAACTCGATCCTGACCGAATCACCCTTCCTCTCGAGTCAGAGGAGGAGGAGAAGGAGGTCTACATGGTGGTGGGAATGGACCGAGGTAGTCCATGTATGGAACTCGGTCTCCCTCGCCACCACGAGACGACTCGGCCTCTTGCTCCAAAGGAGCACGAGGCGGAGATGGTCGATCACCAAGATCTTCCATCTCAGAAATAAGCAATCTCTCGAGTCGAGCGCTCTCACCAGAACGAGCCCAACCTCGCATAAAATGCTCGACTCGACTCTAAAAATAACACACAACAGAAGGTGTACTAGAGGAGGAGACTAAACGTAGAGAATAGATGAGGAGAGGACTCAGATGAGGAGGGAATAATCCCTAGAGCTAGCGAGGGTAGTGGGATCAGGAGGAAGCCTAACTAGCAAGCACGGCTCAAACAATGTAAGGCAATGGGTCCTTAAGCTAGACGACGCCTAACTTCGAGGTCACTAGCCTCGACACGCCTCACCTCCCTACAACGAGGACCACAATACCCAGCAAGTGATACCAGATCCGGAGATCCAGTACCTCCTACTATCGACAAGGTAGGCAACGCCGATCAGGTCATGACGGTCTCGACTAGATTACTCTCCTAGTGCGTCCGAATTCCTTAGGACCAATGTCTACTTGCTTTTAGTTAATGCTTTATTAAGAGTGGTTTTTGGGGCCAAGGAAAGGGTGATGAAATCCCCCACCTTATCTTTTATGGGACAACCCCTCCTTAGTAGCGATTTGATCCTAGATCTAGCAATCAATCGCTCCAATCAAACGCTCTCTCACTCTTGTCCTGATGCACCTTACTAACTAATGAATGAAATAAACATGCATGAATGAGGGATGTGGGTGCACGTACCTCACGCCAGCAATCAACGACAAAATGTAAAGCAAAGAAAAGACAAATGCATGCAAGGTCTACCAATGGTGCATGACCTAGATGGCAAGAAGTCTAATCTTTTGCTTTGAGTTTTATGGTCCAAGTTGATTAAAGGGGGAGTGATTAATGATCTGGGAGCAAACCAGAAGTCATAGCATGCAAAATAGGGCTCCCAGATAACACAAATTTGAACACTAACTACCAGAAAAAATTACAAGGCAAGAAACTCTCACCAGGCCGCCAATTGGTGGTCTTCAACCGCTGATTGGCGGTCTGTTTAGGGTTTCTCTTCCTCCAACTTTGCCAGTAGTCTCCCCGTGATCTTGTGGTTCCCTGCAACTAAGAAAAACTGAAAACACAAAATTAAAAACCCCTCGAATCGTCCAAACCAATGTCTGGACAGAGCACCTCCCCGGCAACGGCACCAAAAACTTGATTGATCTCGTTTTATATTAACCGCAAGTGCGCGGCAGCGTTGAAGCGGTGGCAAATACGGGTCGTCCACTGGGAGGTGTGTCGACACTTGATTTGTGTGAAGGCGAGAGGTAAAGAAAGGGAAGAAAGGTTGGTTACACTAAACTACACTAAGATGCAAAAAAGAAATGAAAATAAACAATAAACTAAGCCCCAAAGGGGGTAGAGAGATGATGTGAACATAAAGATGTGTGTGTGATGTGTGTGTAATTAAGCTCCTCACAACATGTAGTGCATGAAATCATAAAACTACATCCAACTTTGCCTCTACATGAATTAAGATTTTACTACATCATTAAAACATACAAGACAATAATTGGAATGAAGCTAAATGAACTCAAGTATAAAGACTAGACCCTACTATGCCTCCACATGAATTAAGATAAGACTACATCATTAAAACATACAAGACATTAGCTAAGGTAAAGGCAACAAGAGTTCACACACTACAAATTGTGTTTCCAATATTAATTCCTATCCATATCCTAACCTTATCATTCCCCATAAAATAGATCCACTAATCAAAGCATAAGCTAAGCTTCATTCAAGAGCATTAGCATATCAAAGATAAGAGTGGAGACCCATTAGATGGTTATGGAAATCATTTAAAGCTAAAGGGATAAAAATAACACACACTTAATACACTACATGATTATATCACATATTTCTCCACCCCCCAAATGGGGATGGAACTACTCACTACTCATTACTCTAACTATATTAGCAAAAGAAAGCATAATACTGAAATGAAAGTTATACTAATCAAGCAAGAAATATTTAAAGAAGCATAAAACAAAACAATCACCAAAGTAAACACATTAACTAAGCAAGAATTAACAAGCAAAAAAAACTTCTATTATGAACTCACTCAGATTACAAGCAGCCCTTCCTCCACTAGAGTTTTGCTTCAAGGCTTCACTCTTAGTAGGGAAGAAAGCCACCAAAGAGAGAGAGATCGATACAATGGGAGGTGAAGAGTTCTATTTATAAGCATGGAAAAAGCTAATCCGGGACAATCCCCCGATGTGGGACTAAACCAATACCAAAAATAGACTAAACACACATTAATACAAGTCCAGGAGAAAATTAGGTGGATCTGGGCCAATCCATACCGCCAATTGGCGGTTCCAGACCGCCAATTGGCGGCCTATATGATCCAGATCCGTCTGGATTTGTTTGTGGGCCTTCCTTGTTGTGTGTCTTGGTCTTAGATGCATCTGGTTGGTTTGTTGGAGCTCCGACCCGAATCGAATTGGCAAAATACTCCCCATGATGGTGTGGAGTATTCTGTTTTGCTCTTAGGTCCTTCTGTCTTGCAATCAGGTCCTTCTTCCTTGCATCTTGGTCCCCAGATCTCACAATTCAGTCCTTTTTCCCAGCTTTTGGGTCCTTTTATGCTTCATCTCTTCAAACCTATTTATTCCTGAAAACTAAACATAAAACTCGCGACATAGCATTGTTTAGGTGAAAGATAATGGATATAAGATACAAATATAAGCATGAAATGATGTCAATCAATCATCTCTCTTTTGTTTATTTTAATATGTGTAGGAATGCATGATATTAGAATTATCATATACATGTACATAAAATCAATGAAAATATGAAATCGATCATGTATGCTTGTATTAAAAAAATTAAAATATACACATACATAAGGACACGAAATCCTACAAGGATGATGTGTCAAAATATGATTGGTTATGAGGAGAAATTACTGTGGATCATGTGTAGGTGGTTTTACACATGATGTGTTTTAGAGAGTGCACTATAAATAGGACTCTACTCCTTTTCTTTTGGATCGATACAAAAATTTCTCTTGTCCATATTTTTCTCCATCCTTCCATCAAAATTCTCCTAATTAATTGTGTGCTTGAGAAATTCAATCCTTGGTGGCATTGAAGGGGTGGGTTATTAGATAGATTCTAACCTTGTATTAAATTTGATTGGCTAGTTTCAATCACTTTAATCTTGTTTAGAGTTTGGTGAACACTTGGAGAAGATTCCTTGGGCGATTCAAGGTGCAACTCAACTCCGGTCATCGAAAGTGTTTGACCATTCTTTTAGGTATGATCTAATTTATACATTTTAATATTATGTAGAATACATTCTATTAAAATGCCTTAAGCAGTCTTGTACATTATTATTTAGTAAATTTGAAACAAACGATCTTGCTTGTTTATAAAAAAATATACCAAGCATAGGGACAAAATCCTAATGAGATGTACTTCATAATAATTTATTGAGCCCAAGGGGTGATGACTGCAACTTGAGTAGTCAACTTAATAGTCTCATTGTCTGAACCTTTTGTTAGGACCAATGGCCCTCAAATCACAAACTAAATGCAAAATTAAAAATAAATAATTAACGCAATCAGACCACAAACTCAACATCAGTGTTTTTTTATAGAGGTTTGGCTCCCCAACCGGGTTATAGTCCTCTCTTTCAAGCATGACTCGATCATCCCGAGCCCCACTTGAGTTTCCACTTATTAGATCTTTGTTCAAAGCCGAGATCACTACCTTTACAATCACGAGCCTTACAATTACTCCTCTCCTTGCTCGGTTTCTCCGCTCACAACCTGAGAGGGAGCTTCCACAAAGCTTTACAATTTTTGTGATTCTTAGATGTTGGAGTTGGAATAATGAACAAACACTCTAAACATGAGCACACGTGTATATGATATTGGAGTTGATACACAAGTCGTGAAGGTTAGACTTCGAGTGTTGGAAATGGGAACTTGAAGGGTTTTGAAGTTTGGACATAAATGATAGTAGTATAGAGAGGTGTCTTGTTGTCTAAAACTTATGAATGTACTCCTATTTATAAGGTTTCAAGCTCTACTAGCCGTTTTGACCGAGTTCGTTAGATTTGCACCAAGAAAGATTCCATTTGACTTAAGCTCAGGCAGAAAGATGCATATTCCGGTCAACCGTTTGAAGAACAGTTGTCTAAAACACAAAGGTTGTCGTAGTCAAAATAATGGGTTCTAATGACCAAATAAGGTTGGGCTAATAAATCACCAACTTCTAGTAGTTTTTTCCAATTTTGACCAATTGAAGTTCGGTTCACCGAACATGGTTCGACTAGCTGTTCCAAGGTGGATAGTAAGAATTAGTTGGGCTCTGTTCAAATTTATTTTTGTCTTCTGGGACCAATTCAGTCAACTTGATTAATAGATTGTCTTTTAGCACCAATGGTTCAAATATATGTTGTGAGTCTAACGACTATATTGACACGTGGAAAAAGTCGTTGCACGCCAGAGGCCAAGAAGTAAACGGTTAACCAATAAGAGATTGGTCGTACGGAAATGGACAATGCAAATGGAATCTAAAACAAAATACAAATGTGACTGTTGGAGTAAAATCTAAAACCGGTCCAAGAGGATTCAGTCAACCGAATGACAATCGGTCGTCCGAGTGGACAGTTCTAGTAATGATTCTAATGGCTACTTATAAGATGCTTTTGGTCATCTGTAAGATGTTCGGTTGTCCGAATATGGCTGGGACAAAATCCTAATGCTCAAGTTTACATTTGATCTAATATACTCAATCAAAGCTTGGTTACAATCTTGAGTCTTTGTCCCAATGCTTCTCTGCTTAGTGATCTTGATCAACCTATTAAGATGATTTGCAAGTATATATGAAATGCATGTGATCATTTTTTCCCACCTTGGTTGACTAGGGTTATTGATTAAGATTAGTTTGATTAATCATCAAAATTAATATATATAAAGGCCTAAAAGCCAACAATCTCCCCATTTTTGATGATGACACATATATCTTAATGCTTCAGATTGAATTTCATTCTCCCCTTTCCAAATGATTTCTCCACATTCATATTTATGAAATATACATTTCTATAAAGCTCCCCCTATCAATATGAATAGTATGAATCAATTGAAGTTCAATCTCTTATCATTCTGCCGTTTTCTTACATCAATCAAATGCAAATCTTGAAGGCATAACATACAAATTTAGTTTAGGATTACATGAGTGTGCCCCTAAATTTAATGATAAAACAATATATAATCCCCTTATTACTAAGACCTAAAAGAAGTGTTTCATGATATGATATCATTTAAGCAATCTAAATCCCTGAATTACAACCAATTCAATAAGACTAAGCGAATTGAAAAATGTTACCCAACTCTTGATCCTCAATTTGGCATTGGTTCCAATCTCCTCTCGATAGCGAATGATTTTATGAATTTGATCCTAATATTATCTTGCTTGAGTCGATAGCTACCAATCCTCCTCGTTCTAAGTACCTACAATTAAAGGTTTTGGTACCCAAACAACATTGGGTCCTTTGACATTGATTTTGGTACCCAAAAACTTGAGGAACTTTTGTTTAAAAAAAATGTTTTCCACTCAAAGTAGTATGAAAAACATTGTTTTTGTTGTTATTAACATTGTAGCCTAAACCATTCTTATCAACATATTGTCTTTCACTACCAATAAGTATATCAAGTATTTTCTTTCCTTTAGTGAATCTTTCAAGATCTTTTTGTAATTGAGCATTTTTAGAAATGAGATCTTGTGTATCACTACATGAAATTCATTTAGAGTTGCAATTTCATCCATCAAATGAGAGTTCTCTAATGAAATTTTATTATGACAAGTAAGCAAATCATTTTTCTCATCCATGATAGATTCAATTTTACATTGTAGCTTATTGATTTTCGTCGTAGCTAGTTTGTCCTTTTGGAAAATTTGTTCAAAATTTTCAAGTAGATCATAGAATGCAATTCCAAGTTCACCATAATAGTTCGAATCATGATTTAAGCTATAAGATACCTCACTTTCTTCATCTTCTTTTGTCATAAAGCACATAGTGGCGATTTTGCCTTCATTTGATGAAGAGGATGTCGATTCATCATAAGTTTCTTTAATACCTTTCTTCTTCTTTTCTTTTCTTTGGTTGTTATCTTATCTTTCCCTTTCTTTCTTTTCTTTTCTCCTTCTTCTCCTTTCCTGAGAAGCTCCTTGAAATTTTTAGTGATGAACACCTCTTCAATATCAGTATCTATTTTATTGAATTTGTTGGAGTCTATAAAGATATGCCGCACTAAGGATTTCTTTTCTGTGACTTATTTCTCCTTCCGGTCTTTCAGTTCTAGTTCATATGGCATGAGACTACGCATGAGCTCCTCAACTGACAATTTGGTGATATCTTGCGTTTCCTCGATAGCGGTTGTTTTCTCTTCCATTCGTTGGTGAGTGACCGAAGAATCTTTTGAGTCATATCTCCGTTGCTAAATGTTTTTCCAAGATCTTTGAGAGAGTTAATGATCTCAGTGAAGAGAGTGTGTATCTCACTTATGTTCAAGTGGGCGGTCATCGATCGGGTGGTCGCATACATAGATGTGTGTTGTGTGTGCGATCGTCGATCGGGTGGTCGCATACACAGATGTGTGTTGTGTGTGCGGTAGCCTAGTCGCATAGGCAACAAGCCATTTAATTTTCTTTAAACCCCCCTCTCTACCCCTATTCCATTCCTATAAATACCCCCTCCCCCCATTTCATTCTACCCCTCACACCTCTCTCATTCTATATATCATATCTCCAAACTCTTCCAAGCTTCCAACCTCTTCTAATTACTTAACTCCTTAAGTGGGCTGATTGGCATCATTTCATGTTTATATTTGTATCTTATATCCATTATCTTTCACCTAAACAATGTTATGTTACGAGTTTTATGTTTAGTTTTCAGGAATAAATAGGTTTGAAGAGATGAAGCACAAAAGGACCCAAAGGTTGGGAAAAAAGACTAAATTGTGAGATCTGGGGACTAAGATGCAAGGGAGAAGGACCTGAATGTAAGACAGAAGGACCTAAGAGCCAAACAAAATACTCCACACCATCATGGGGAGTATTTTACCAATTCGATTCGGGTCGGAGCTCCAACAAGTCACGTAACCGCATCAAAGACCAACAATACCAGAAAGAAAAGCCCACAACAAATTCCAACACGATCCGAAGTGTTTGGACCGCCAATTTACGGTCTTGGACCACTAATTGGCGGTCCATATTACTCAGGATCCGCCCAAATTTCTCCTGGACTTGTATTAATATTCGTTTAGGCTATTTTTGGTATTGGTTTAGTCCCACATCGGGGGATTGTCCCCGATTAGCTTTTTCTATGCTTATAAATAGAACTCTTCACCTTCCATTGTAATTACCCATTGCTTGGTGGCATTCTCTCTACTAAGGAGTGAGCCTTGAAGCAAAAACTCAAGGTGGAGAAGAATGCTACCTTCAATGTGAGTCATTTGTTAATAAAATAATTCTTCTAGTTTCTTTTAATCTTGTCTTTTAATTTGTGCATCTTTGTTTAGTCTTTCCTTTCCTTTTAAGCTTCTTTAATACATCTTGCTTTCTTAGTTAACTTTCATTTCAGTATTATGCTTTCTTTTGTTAATATAGTTAGTGTAATGAGTAGTGAGTAGTTCCATCCCCATTTGGAGGGTGGAGAAATATGTGATATAATCATGTAGTGTATTAAGTGTGTGTTATCTTTATCCCTTGAGCTTTATATGATTTCCATAACCATCTAATGGGTTTTCACTCTTATCTTTGATATGCTAATGCTCTTGAATGAAGTTTAGCTTACGCTTTGATTAGTGGACCTATTTTATGGGGAATGATAAGGTTAGGATATGAATGAAGTTAATATTGGAAACACAATTTGTAGTGTATGTGCTCTTGTTGCCTCTACCTTAGCTAATGTCTTGTATGTTTTAATTATGTAGTCTTATCTTAATTCATGTGGAGGCATAGTAGGGTCTAGTCTTTATACTTGAGTTCATTTAGCTTCATTCCAATTATTGTCTTGTATGTTTTAATGATGTAGTCTTATCTTAATTCATGTGGAGGCAAAGTTGGATGTAGTTTTATGATTTCATGCACTACATGTTGTGAGGAGCTTAATTGAACACACACACACACACACATCTTCATATTCACATTATTTCTCTAGCCCCTATGGGGCTAGTTTTATTGTTTATATTCATTTCTTTTTTGCATCTTAGTGTAGTTTTGTGTAACCAACCTTTCTCTCCTTCTTTTTACCTCTCGCCTTCGAACAAACCAAGCGTCGACACACCTCCCAGTGGACGACCCGTATTTGTCATCGCTTCAACGTGGCCGTGCAATTGTAGTTAATATAAAATGATCAATCAAGTTTTTGGCGACGTTGCCGGGGAGGTGCTCTGTCCAGACGTTGGTTTGGACGATTCGAGGGGTTTTTAATTTTTTGTTTCCAGTTTTTCTTATTTTCAGGGAACCAACGGATCAAAGGGAGGCTACTGGACAAATTTGAGGAATAAAAGACCTAAAAGGACCGCCAATCAGCGGTTGGAGACCGCCAATTGGCGGCCTGGTGAGGGTTTCCTGCTCTCAAATTTTTTCTGGTAGTTATTTCTGTAATTTTTGTTATCTGGGAGCCCTATTTTGCATGTTGTGACGTCTCGTTTGCTCCCAGATCATTAATCACTCCCCCCATTAATCAACTTCGCCCTAAAATCCAAAGCAAAAGACTAGATGTTCTTACTTGTTTAGGTCACGCATCATGTATTGACTTAGGCATATTGTTGTCTTTTCTTTTAGCTTTATTTTCAGTTGTTGAGTGCTGGCGTGAGGTACGCAATTTCCTACACTCATTCATTCATCTCGTATGCTCGTGCATTAGTTAGTAGGAATTGCATCAGGACAAGAGCGAGCGAGCGTTTGATTGGAGTGATTGATTGCTAGACTTAGGATCAAAACGCTACTAAGGAGGGGTTGTCCCATAAAAGATAAGGTGGGGATTTCATCACCCTTTCCTTGGCCCCAAAATCACTCTTAATCAAGCCTTAACTAAAAGCAAGTAGACATTGGCCCTAAGGATTGCGGACGCACTAGGAGAGTAATCTAGTTGAGACCGTCATGACCTGATCGACGTTGCCTACCTTGTCGATAGTAGGAGGTACTGGATCTCCGGATCTGGTATCACTTGCTGGGCATTGTGGTCCTCCTTGTAGGGAGGTGAGGCGTGTCGAGGCTAGTGACCTCGAAGTTAGGCGTCGTCTAGCCTAAGGACCCATTGCCTTACATTGTTTGAGCCGTGCTTGCTAGATTAGGCTTCTACCCTCTTCCGTTACCCACGCTAGCTTTAGGGATTCTTCCCTTCTCCTCTGAGTCATCTTCTTCTCACCTTCTTCTACGTTATAGTCTCCTCCCCTTTACATTCTCTGGTAGCGTTTTTAGGGTCGAGTCGAGCACTTTTGCGAGCTTGGCCTCGTGGTGGTGAGAGTGGTCGACTCTAGAGTTCTTTGTGGAGATGGATGGTTACATGGGCGACCATCCATATCATAGTTGGGACCAGGACAATTCGTCCTGGTATTCCGGACCCATGCAACCTGGGGTGGCTCAGACGAACACCTCGTATGGTTGGGACAATCTTCATTGTGTGACTGAGCAATCTTCATATTGGGGTAGTATGAGAGAGGCACCGACTGCTAGACCATCATCTAGTTACGTCGGATCATATGTTGGTCATCAATCTGAGACATTACAAGAACGTTTGGCCTCTTTCATGCATGTGGTAGATGACATGGGTGCACCGGTGGCTCCAGTAGCCGTACCATGTGACTGTTGTGGGTTGAGTGGTCATGTTATAGGGGAATGTCCTTATATTGCCCCTAAGCCTGAGTATGAGCACACATTTTCCCAAAATGCTCATTATGACCATTACGCATCCACGTACAACCCGAGAGGGATGGATTCGTGGGGAGACAATTCGTATTCAAATTCTTATACATCATTTCCACCCCAGTATCCTCCTCCCGAATACCCAAAATTCTACCAACAGCTCACTTCAAATCATTGGACTCATTCTCAGCCCATCAACACCCAACCCCAAAATTTCCCAAGCTCTGACTTGGACCTCATAGTTGACCGCATACCTGATTCCTTGAAACAAACTTTCCTTACGTTCATGGAAACCACTCAACAGTCCATACAAAATATTGCACTGCAAGTGAGTCAAATGTCGCAGCAATTACGTGAATGTGAGGAAAGTAACTTTTCTTGTCAACATGAGAGTTTGCCTCTCACTATTGTTCCTGATCATCTTGGAAATGATGGAACATCAAACAACTACATTGCTCATGAGGGTATAAGGAGTTCCTTGGAGGATACCTTGGGTATGAGACTTACTTTTTGTTTGCCTGGTGTGTCGGACATGCCTAACGAGGTTCTTGACCTCGTTCCGACGCACCAGCTTGTTGGTTGGAGAGTTTGGATTGACAATCATAACTTCAGCATCGCAACGGGAGAAACTCTTCTTCCGTTGCCCCTCATTTCCCAAACTCTTGAGAGGTTCAAGCTCTTTCAGTTTGATCCTTTGAATGAGACGCCTTTGCGTCCAATTCATGAACCTCTCATTTCATCTGGTGCTCTTTCTGAAGGGGGCACACACATGCGTATTCTGGCCCCGCGTGGTGTCATGTTCCCTTTCCAAGTGCATTGACCCACTCTTGAGGTTCCCATTTGATGTCTTTTGACAAATGAAGATGGGAACTTATGTTTGTACATAGTTATATAAAAAAAAGAAAACAAAAGAAAACAAAAGAAAAAAAGAAAAAAAGAACAATAAAAGACGCCATCAGTGAGCATCGATTGTTGTGTGCCCAAACCCTTGTGTATTTGGGCTCCATTTCTTTCACGTATTTGTATCCTTTCTTTAGCATCTCACAGGTTTTGAGGGAATTCGGGTTTGTGTCCATCAACATGACCTTGAACTTCCCTTTGTACTTCATGTTGGTGAGATCTCTCCTTTTTCATGCATAAATCCATGTAGTATCTTGCTCACATTCATTGAGGACAATGCATGAAGTAGGTGTGGGGGGTGTTTTACGTGTGTACATAGTCGAGTCTCTTCTTTTGATTTTGTTTTTCTTTTGTTTGCATTTTTAGGATTAGTGTGTTGCATTTAATATCGATATATCTGTTTGCCATGATCTTTGGGTGACTTGTCTTCTTTTGCTTGCCTAGTGCTTTAAAATTTCCACATTTCTTTCAAAATATTCATGTGTTTGCGAAAGAAAATGTTTTGTGGGTTTACATGTGTTTAGCATGTGCAAAACCGTTGAGAGGCAAAGAAAAAAGAAAGTTCCCAAAATTGTCTTGAACTTGATGCATTAGGATATCTAGTACAGTGACTTTAGCATTTATCGAGTCGTTAGGATGCACCCCAGTTTTCCCTTGGGGAAGAGTAATCATAGGGTTTCAGTGCTCAAACATTTAATGAAGTCCACCCTGAACCTAGTGAGTCAATAATTCGTGTCTGTTAACTTAAGGAAGTTTGTTATAGTCAAGGACCTTCTAAATCCTGTTGTGAGACACTAGTGTAGGGGTTTTGGTTCATGTGTAGATAAGAAATAAGTGAGTAGGTGTTCTCTTTTCTCGCACGGCTCCTATCACTTGGGAAAGTAGGTCTGAGGGGACTTTGTGCCTGGTGCTTTCGAGTCATCTGACTTGGGATGCGCCGACCGAACTCCCGTTACACGGGTGGTAGGGATTGCCCTATGTGGAGATTTGGGGAAAGGTGTACGTGATAGTGTAAGTCCTCATGGGCAATGATGCACGAAACCTGACCCCTGGAGAATGAAGCTCCAACTAATAAAAAGAAAAAGAAGAAAAAAAATGTGAAAAGAAACAAAAAGAAAAAAAATGGTAATGCAAATAAGAACCTTAATGGACTTTACACTTTGTAGCACCTGAGGATGTTGAGGTTGTCCATGTCTTTCACTTAATTCCTTATTTAACTTGCACGAATGGTTCATTAGGTTAGAGGTGTGGACTCATCACCTATATAGAGTCGGCCCGTAGCGTTACTGCGTCCATTGATCGACAAAATATTTCCAACGAGTAGAGTGTCTAGAATGAATAATGCATTTTGTTCGGATTTTGTGGGTATATCCGCTGAAACCCCTCAGGAGACAACACTCCTCCTCCTTGGCAACAAAGAGGTTTAACGGCTTGTTGCACGTGCTAAGTACAACCGTGATTCCTACGAAAGTGAGTTAGGATTTCTTGTTTTTCGTATGCTTTTTCCTTTCTTTGTTTTGCTCGGGACTAGCAAAAGTTAGGTGTGGGGGTATTTGATTGGCATCATTTCATGTTTATATTTGTATCTTATATCCATTATCTTTCACCTAAACAATGTTATGTTACGATTTTTATGTTTACTTTTCAGGAATAAATAGGTTTGAAGAGATGAAGCACAAAAGGACCCAAAAGCTAGGAAAAAGGACTAAATTGTGAGATCTGGGGACTAAGATGCAAGGGAGAAGGACCTGAATGTAAGACAGAAGGACCTAAGAGCCAAACAAAATACTCCACACCATCATGGGGAGTATTTTACCAATTCGATTCGGGTCGGAGCTCCAACAAGTCACGTAACTGCATCAAAGACCAACAATACCAGAAAGAAAAGCCCACAACAAATTCCAACGCGATCCGAAGTGTTTGGACCGCCAATTTGCGGTCTTGGACCGCTAATTGGCGGTCCATATTACTCAGGATCCGCCCAAATTTCTCCTGGACTTTTATTAATGTTCGTTTAGGCTATTTTTGGTATTGGTTTAGTCCCACATCGGGGGATTGTCCCCGATTAGCTTTTTCTATGCTTATAAATAGAACTCTTCACCTTCCATTGTAATTACCCATTGGTTGGTGGCATTCTCTCTACTAAGGAGTGAGCCTTGAAGCAAAAACTCAAGGTGGAGAAGAATGCTACCTTCAATGTGAGTCATTTGTTAATAAAATAATTCTTCTAGTTTCTTTTAATCTTGTCTTTTAATTTGTGCATCTTTGTTTAGTCTTTCCTTTCCTTTTAAGCTTCTTTAATACTTCTTGCTTTCTTAGTTAACTTTCATTTCAGTATTATGCTTTCTTTTGTTAATATAGTTAGTGCGATGAGTAGTGAGTAGTTCCATCCCCATTTGGGGGGTGGAGAAATATGTGATATAATCATGTAGTGTATTAAGTGTGTGTTATCTTTATCCCTTGAGCTTTATATGATTTGCATAACCATCTAATGGGTTTTCACTCTTATCTTTGATATGCTAATGCTCTTGAATGAAGCTTAGCTTATGCTTTGATTAGTGGACCTATTTTATGGGGAATGATAAGGTTAGGATATGAATGAAGTTAATATTGGAAACACAATTTGTAGTATATGTGTTCTTGTTGCCTTTACCTTAGCTAATATCTTGTATGTTTTAATTATGTAGTCTTATCTTAATTCATGTGGAGGCATAGTAGGGTCTAGTCTTTATACTTGAGTTCATTTAGCTTCATTCCAATTATTGTCTTGTATGTTTTAATGATGTAGTCTTATCTTAATTCATGTGGAGGAAAAGTTGGATGTAGTTTTATGATTTCATGCACTACATGTTGTGAGGAGCTTAATTGAACACACACACATCTTCATATTCACATTATTTCTCTACCCCCTATGGGGCTAGTTTTATTGTTTATATTCATTTCCCTTTTGCATCTTAGTGTAGTTTAGTGTAACCTTTCTCTCCTTCTTTTTAGCTCTCGCCTTCGAACAAACCAAGCGTCGACACACCTCCCAGTGGACGACCCGTATTTGTCACCGCTTCAAAGCGGTCGTGCACTTGCTTCAAATCAATCATGGGCGCTTCGAAATTCTTCAACTCCAGTGTTCCAATCTGGCATTCAAAGTTCTTCTTTTCGATAAAACAAGTGCACAGATTCTAACTCTTTCTTGTAACTTCATTTTTATTTCGTAATTTAGAATCTTAGATAATGGCTTATGTACCCATAACAAATTTACCAATGACTCACAAAGATTACAGTCCCTTAAGACCCAGTAAAAGTAATAATCCCGAATGAAAATCTACCCACTACTTAAATTTAAATGAAAAAAATTCATTAGTTTAGGAATTATGTTGTAAAATCACTAAGGGTGGTATTGTCCACCACAAACAACATATCACCCACACACCGGGCAGTAAAGCCCCAGATACTTTAAGAGCCGAAATAGCCACTTACATGTCAACTACTAGTAGAATTCAAATTAATCAAAATACATGTTAAGATGATTTTGTTGATTTATGAGATGATATATATAGGAACACATGGGTCGTGTACTGGTTCCGGTTCCATCATAACCCCAACATCTCAACCCCATTTGGCTCCTCTAAAGAGGTGAAGGCAAAGTACTTGGGGACCAATGGATCGATTTTGTGGACAATCTCAAGATGTTGATCGGACCCAACAAACCACAATTGAATGACATTTTAGGAAAGAAGACAATCTATAATTTTTTTTATAGATGTGGAATTCCTTAGAACGCTGCTAATACAACTGAATTTATGGAAGCCATTACCGCTACATGCACATATGATCCTGGCCAAAAACTCATCACTTATCACGAAGTTAGTGATACATATCTAAGAAAAGGAAATTAACTATACTAGTGTTTTTCTAGATTCATATAGGCAATATTTGATGCTTCAGGGCACTCACACATAGTTAACTACTTGTTCATGTTAATTGAAAAAAAAGTTGAAGAATTAGGGGAGGATTATGTGGTTCAAGTTGTCACCGACAACACCGACTTGTACGTAGTCATTGGGAAGATGTTGATACGAAAGAGGGAGCATCTTTTTTAGACTCCTTGTGCCACACACAACGTCGACCACATCTTGGATGACATCAGCAAGTTATTTTTGACAAGCATTGTCTTAAGCTGATGTATTGTGAGGCATTTTAATGACCATGCCTTATTACTCTCACGGATGCGAAAAGCAAGAGGGGGCAATTCTATGTATAGTCTCCTCTACTAATTACACCTTCTATTTATGTGTGGTTGTCGAGTCAATTCGAGCACCTTTATGTGAGGTTGGACTCATCTTGGTGAGGGTGGTCGACTTGAGAGAGTTGATCCTGTTTTTGAGATAGATGCTCTCGGTGATCATCTCTCTCCGCCTCGAGCTCCCTTGGAGTAAGAGGCTTCATGGACTCTTGGAGGTGGGGGAGATCAGGTTCCATACAAGGAGTTCCTCGGTCCACTCGTAGCATCACGTAGACCATCTCCTCCTCCGACTTGGGACGAAGAGGGTCCCATTCGGGATCGAGTTATGGGAGTACCACCACCCTATGCTCGACAGGATCAACCGATAACTTTGTGGGAGTGGACCCATCCTATTCAGGCTGCGCAACCTACTTGTATAGTTCTCCCATCTGCTCACGGGAACAACTATGAACTGAAACCTCAAAATGTGAGCATGCTTCCTACCTTCACAACCAATAAGGAGGCTTCGTATATCTTTATACGTGAATTCGAAGAGGTATGCTCCATGTTCAAGCTTCAAAAGTTTGCTAAGGATTCCGTCCTGTTGAGGATGATATCTTTCGCGTTGAAGGATAACATGAAGAAATAGATGTACAACCTCCCGACAAACTCGATTCAGTCTTGGGATAACTTTGTGACCGTCTTTCTGGAGAGATTCTTCCCCCAAAGGAAGACTCAACAACTACGACACCATATACATCAAATGTATCAGACTGAGACTGAATCGTTTCATGTTTTCTTTGAAAGGTTCAAGGACCTTCTCATGCAATGCTCTCATCATGGACTTGAGTTGTGGTAGTTGTGCCATATTGTTTATGAGGGATTCAACTACAACACCCGTACATTGTTGGAGTCGATGTGTCAGGGTGATTTCCAAATAAAACTCATTGATGAGGCATGAGATACTTTTGAATTAGTGGTTGAATACACCCTTGAGTGGGGACACCATGAGAGAGCCACCAGTCACCATGTCTTCTGGTCGAGCTGGATCATACCAAGTCGAGTCAACTATCGCATCTCAGGTGAAAATGGATGCTTTCATGGGTCAGATAGAGAGTTTAGAGTTCGACCGAGCTTCAGTAGCTCAGGTCTCTACTCCCGCTTGTAGTGGGTGTGGACTTACGGGACATAGTGTCTTGGATTATGCTTATGCTCCAAGCAATACTGAGCATGCAAATGTGATGTATAATAGCGGCCTCATAACGACCCATACAGTCACTCGTATAACCTGGGATGATGAAACCACCCTAACTTCTCTTTGGGGCCACAGTCAGAGCTTGCACGCTCAACCCCAACCCCCACCTTATCACCCTCCACGCTCATCAGTGACCTTCCAACCCCCACCTTAAAGGTCTCAGTCCCATACTCACCAACCTTCTTAAGCCTCATTGTATGACTATTCAAATAAAACTCCATTACCACAGCAGGTTGACCCAAAGTTCTCCACTATATAGCAAACCCTTCAAGTGTTCATGCAGAGCATGTAAACCATGCTTGCAGCCAACAATACGTTGGTCAAAGCATTGGAAGTGCAATTCATCCAATTGGCTTAGCAACTCAATGAACGCAAGAAGGGTTAGTTGCCAAGTCAACCTGAGGCCAATCCTAGCGGTCAACCTTCTCCGGGTAGGCATCAAGTCAACAACGTGGAAATTCATCCTCCCTAACATGCAAATGTTGTTCATACTTTGAGATCGGATAGGATGGTGGATAATCATGTTGAAATGCCTACGTCTGAACCCTTGAGTGACTCTCTGGAAAAGAGCAATAAGCCTCCCAAAGAACTGATTCCTTAGGCTCAATCTTCTGATTCATATGTCCCCAAGGGACCATACCCCTATAGATTAGAAAGAAAAGGGATGAGTAATGGGATAAGATTGTTGAGGTACTACGAAAAGTTAAGGTGAATATTCTGTTGTTGGACGTTGTTCAACAAATATCACAGTATGTCAAATTTCTCAAGGACCTATGCACCAAGAACAGGTGAACTAATGTCCCCAAGAAAGCCTTCTTAGCTGCCAATGTATGTTCGATACTGACACAACCTGCACAAGTAAAGTACAAGGACTCTGGTTGTCCAATTATTTCTTGTGTCATTGGTAATGTGCCCACCCATATAGCTTTACTTGATTTAGGGGCATCTGTGAACCTCCTGTCTTATTCAGTCTACGTCAACCTAGGAATTGGTGACCTTAAGCGAATGAGAACTACCCTTCAGTTGGCTGATAGGTCAGTCAAAATTCCATTGGGACTTCGTAGACGACGTCCTTATCAAAGTGGGTGAGTTTGTATTTCCAGTAAACCAGTGTCTAACTCACAAGGACAAATCTCAGTGATCTATGGGAGGCCATTTGTAGCGACGTCTAATGCTTTAATTAACTATCACAATAGTTTGATGAGGTTGTCTTTTGACAATCTAACTGTGGATTTCAACATCTTCACTCTAGGTAAGCAACCTGATTCGTTTGATGATTCTGTCGGAGCCAATCTCATTCAAGACACTGATGAGATTGAGTTAATGGGTGCTTTGGAGTCTCATCGACATTTTCTTGAGTTGCCCAATGACAAAGTTGTGAGAAAGGATGTTCTTGAGGAATCTACATTTGAATTCCTTGATGAGGAGACACATCTGGGTGCCTTCTCTTCCTATCCCATGGCTCTTGAGACACTTGAAATGATCTCTAAATCTGACAAGGAAGTCTCTCACTGAGAACCTAAAGTACATATTCTTGGGGATAAAGAGACATTACAACTCATTATTGCTTCCAATCTTGATAACGACTAGGAAGCTACCCTTAAGTTTGTTCTTTTAGAGAACAAAGAGGCTATTGGGTGGTCTTTGAATGATGTCAAAGGAATAAGCCCTAGTATTATGCAACACAGGATCCACATGGAAGAGGATTCTCGACCTCGACGGGACCCACAACGAAGGTTGAATCCTATACTGAAAGAAACCATCCAAAAGGAGGTTCTTAAGTGCTTGGATCATGGTATAATATATCCAATTTCTGATAATTTATGGGTGAGTAATGTCCATGTGGTTCTCAAGAAGTCAAACATGACGGTCGTTGAGAATAAACATAATGAGCTTATACTGACACGTCTGCAAACTGACAGGAGAATTTGCGTTGATTATCGCAAGCTCAATGCGGCAACTCGGAAAGATCATTTTCCATTGATCAGATGTTGGAAAGGTTGGCCGGTCATGAGTACTATTATTTTCTCAATAGATACTTCGTCTACAACCAAATTCGCATAGCCCTCGAGGATCAAAAGAAAACCACATTTATATGTACCTTTGGCATGTTTGCTTATCGTCGCATGATCTTTTGTTATGTAACATGTCGGTTACATATGAAAGGTGTATGATTAGTATCTTCTCCTATATGGTGGAGTGTTTCCTTGAGATTTTGATGGACGACTTTTCCATATTTGGCGCTCCTTCGATGAGTGTCATCATCACTTGGGCCTTGTCCTGAAGCGATGTCATGAGAAAACAACTCGCTCTTAATTGAAAGAAATATCACTTCATGGTTAAGCGAGGAATCGTACTTGGACATGTGGTCTGAAGTAGGGAAATTAAGGTCAATCTCGCCAAAGTGGGTCTTCTTGTAAATCTCCCACCACCACGTAATGTGAAGGATATTTGTGCCTTTATAGGGCTTGCTGGATTTTGTCTGTAGTTCATTCAGGATTTTAGTCAAATTGCTCGACCTCTCACCACTTTATTGGCTAAGGATGCCAATATTGAGTTCACACCAGATTGCCATCATGTCTTTTTGACCTTGAAGAAAGAGCTAACTTCGGCTCCCATAATTAAGGCACTAGTGTGGACCGAACCTTCGAGTTGATGTGAGATGCATCTGACTTTCCTCTGGGATCCGTGCTTGGGTAAAGATTGGACAAATTGCCTCATGCGATCTATTATGTCATTAGAACACTCAATGATGCCCAATTGAACTACACTATGACCGAGAATTCTTAGCAATCATATTCTCTTTGGAGAAATTCCGGTCGTACTTGATTGCCTTCCACGTGGTAATCTACTCTGATCACACAACCATCAAGCAACTCATGGGGAAGAAAGATGTCAAATCTCGACTGTTGAGATGGATCTTGTTGTTACAAGAATTCGATCTCAAGTTTTGGGACAAAAAAGGGTGTGACAATGTAGTAACAGATCACTTGTCTCACCTTGACACGACCAACCCACATGACCAAATTATCAATGAAAAATTCCTTACGAGCAATTGTTCACGATCAAGGATAACCCCCAGTTTACTGACATTGTGAACTACCTCGTCATCGAGCAACTTCTTGTAGGTTTGTCGAAATCTTACCAAGTAAATCGTATGTCAGATTCTTTCACTGGGACAACCCCTATCTATTCAAATTCTGCTCTGACCAAATTTTCAGGTCAGATTATATGGGCGGTGTGTCCCATATAATGAGTTCTAAAGTGTGCTCCAATTTTTCCATTCTGAGGCATGTGGAGGACTTTGGAGCAAAGAAAAGTGCCACAAATGTGCTCCAATCTGGATTTTACTGGTCATCGCTATTCAAAGATACTTACAATTTTTGTAAGTAGTGTGATAGGTGTCAGTACATTGGCAGAATAGGACAGCAAGATATGATGCCTTTGAAAAATATCCTCGTCGTCGATATCTTCGATGTATAGGGCATCGACTTCATGGCTACCTTCCCAATCTCTTTTGGGAAGGCTTATATTTTGGTGGTTGTTGACTATGTGTCTAAGTGGAGTTGAGGCTATCCCAGCAAAGACCAACGACAAGAAGGTGGTCACCAAAATTTTAAGAGACATTTTCACACGATTTTGTACACCTCGTACCATAATCAATGACCGGAGCACCCATTTCTGTAATCGCTCCTTTGAAGCACTTATGAGGAAGTATTCGATCACCCACAAGCTTAAAACTCCATATCATCCGCAAACCAATGGGCAGGTTGAAATTTCTAACTGTCAATTAAAGCAAATACTTGAGAAGATGGTTAATTCCTCACGGAAGGAAATGTCTACTAAGCTTAATTACACGTTTTGGGCTTTTTGCACCACGTCTAAGACCAATTTTGGTATGTACCTGTAGGATTTTGTGTCCCTATGTATGTATATATTTTTAAAAATTTAATACAACATACAAGATCGATTTTCATATTTTCAACAATTTTTATATACATAGTTTTGTGATTATTCTAATAACATGTAATCCTACATTTATTAAAATAAATCACAAAGGTAGAATCATACATAAAGGTTCTCTAACACCTTCTTGAAGATTCGGAGTCGCGTTGCCTGTTGAATCGTCCACGGATTTGCCTCCGAGTGTTCACCAAACTCTAAACAAGATTAGAGAGAAAGGAGCTAGCCAATCAATCTCTAACAAGGTTTAGAATCTAGCTAATAACCCCTCTTTAAGCTCCTGAGATTCTTATCTCCAAACTTAAATTTACTAAGAGATTTTCGCGGTGATTAGGGAGAGATTAATGAGAGAAAGATTTTTGCATTAGTTATTAAACAAGTAGGAGTATGGGTCCTTTTATAGTCTCCCTAACATCCTTATCAAGAGTTATTATTTACCCATGATCTCTTGCTTATTCTCTCCCAAAATTAATCTCTAATTTCCACATAATCACCCACAAAAAACGTTTTAATTAAATCTGGAATTAATCCACTCATGATTTAATTAATCTGTTAATAATTCAGGCAGAATCGTTCTTGTTCGGTAGACCGAGTATTATTCGGTCAACTGAACCATTCGGTTATAACACGTGTTCGGTGCACCGTGAGCTAGACGGTCGACAAAATCCGTATGAGAAAAATTCCCTAGAAGAATTCGGACGAACCACGTCTTTTACTCGGTCTACCATTGACCCACCAGAATCGCTCCTGGGACATAGTCATCGGATGACCGTGTCACCTTCGGTCCCTTGCCTCATGATATTAAGAATATATACAAAGTAGAAATGTGTCATCTTTGTATTATATTCATTTCTTAATCTCTTTAAGCTAATTATAACTATGTAACTTAACTCAAGTTACATTGTGCACATTATAATTTTGCTTTATCAAGGGGCTCACTAATATCATCACTCAATTAAGAGGGGCAACGATAATCGTTTGACTAGCTATCTTTTCCAGCACAAGTCATGTTCAACCAACTATTGCCTTTATCACTATACTCATTGATAGCTTTTGACAATAATCAAATTAAGCACTTCTTGAGTGAAAAGATATAAGTCTCATATCTTAGGATCCAACACACAGTAAAAACATTAATGACACGAAACACAATTCCATAATGTTTTACTTGTTATGTCTATTCAATATATAAAAGTAATCTTTTCCTCTTTTATATACTCGTGTCGTCAATTATTTGTAGAGCTACAACGATCGATGACCAACACGACAATCTTATCTCGGTTATTAATGTTCCATGTTAATCACCATGATTGTGAATAACTTTTGATTTATGTAAACCATTATCTTGTAGAGCTCTACGGTTAAGGACCAAGCGCCTCTTCCTTAACACTTCCAAAAGACGAATACCACAATCAAGGAACAAAATGTTTACACATTCAATTCATAATAATTGACATATAAAAGTCAAACTTTTAGAACACATTCCTTTCAATCTCCCACTTGTTATCAAAGTTTTCTTTCACATACATTCTCAATGTATAAAACAATAATAACTAGGGTAACCCTATCTAATCACTCATCAAGCCAATCCACATGGTTCCTCAGACCCATGGACTCAAAATGCATTTCGCCCTTGGCTTGGGATAAAGGTTTGGTGAATGGATCAGCTGTGTTGTTGTTTGTGTCCACCCATAACAGATTTATTTTGCCCTCGTCGATGAAGTCACGTGTGACAAAGTACTTACGATCCATGTACTTCACTTTGTGGTGCGATTTGGGATCCTTGATTTGCGAGATAGATGCACTATTATAGCAAAATAGCTCCACTGGTCCCTCGCACGAGGGAACTACTCCAAGCTCTTCAAGGAACTTCTTAATCCACACTCCTTCCTTGCTCACTTCAGCGACATCCATTACTTCAGAAGCGGTGGTTGAGTCGGCTGTAGTGCTTTGCTTCCAACTACGCCAACTCACAGCTCCACCATTTAGAAGGTAGACGTATCCTGATTGCGACCTTCTATCGTCAGGATCACTCATGAAACTCGCATCCGAATAGCCCTCGGCTATTAACTCCCTTTGTCCTCCATAAAGAAGAAACTTATCTTTGGTCCGGTTAAGGTACCTTAGAATATTCTTGACTGCAGTCCAATGCTCAGGACCTGAGTTGAATTGGTGATGACTTGTCACGCTTAGAGCATACGAGACATCGGGTCTTGTGCAAGTCATCGCGTACATGATCGATCCTATTGCCGAAGCATAAGGGATATCTTTCATGTACTCCAAGTCTTTACGTGATTCAGCACGTTAAGACTTCTTGAGTTGCACACCCATACTCATTGGTACATTGCCCTTTTTGGAGTTGTTCATGCTGAACCTCTCCAAGACCTTGTCAATGTATGTACATTGACTTAGGCCAATGAGTCTACGGGATCTATCTCTATATATCTTGATTCCCAAGATGTATTGAGCCTCACCCATATCTTTCATCGAAAATGCAGATTTCAATGAACTTCTCGTTTGCTCAAGCAAAGGTATATGATTTCCCATGAGGAGTATGTCATCGACATATAAGATCAAGAACACTATGTGGCTCCCACTAACCTTCTTGTATATACAAGGTTCTTCCTTACTTTGGACGAAGTGAATCTTTTTGACTTCTTCGTCAAAACGCGTGTTCCAACTCCTTGATGCTTGCTTCAATCCATAAATGAATCTTTGAAGCTTGCATACCTTCTCGCTATTCTTTGGATCTTCAAAACCTTGAGGTTGTACCATGTACACATCCTCCTCCAAGTTCCCATTAAGGAACGTCGTTTTGACATCCATTTGCCATATCTTTCATAATCATGAAATGCAGCAATAGCGAGCATAATCCGAATAGACTTCAACATGGCAAGCGGTGAAAAGGTTTCATCATAGTCAATTCCTTGAACTTGAGTGAAACCTTTTGCTACAAGCCTCACTTTGTAGGTTGTCAAGTTCCCATCCATGTCCATCTTCCTCTTGAAAACCCATTTATTTTGAATGGCATTTTTCCCTTGAGAAAGGTCAACCAAGTTCCACACTTGATTATCATACATGGATTCTATTTCGGATTCCATGGCCTTGAACCATAGTTTGGAGTCATTTCTTTTCATTGCTTCTTGAAAGGTCAAGGGATCATCGATATCTAGTACCATGATTTCATGAAGTCCCAAATACATATCGGGTTTCTTCCTTTCCCTCGTTGACCTTCTAAGTTCTTTTGGTTCTACGTGTACTTCTCGAACTTCTTCCATAATTTCTTGTGGAATTGGTTCGTGTTCGATTCTCGAACGTACACTAGGTGGGGAAGATTGAGTTTCTCTCACAATTTCTTGTGAGGGTCTCTCACTCACGCTCCCACTAACCCAAGGAACCTCGGTTGGGCCTTCATGATCTTAAATGTCACCATTCATATCATGATCTTGTAGAATATCTTGAGTCTCCTCAAGCACAACTCTACTCCCACTACTTTTTATTCTTTCCAGAAATTCTTTTTCTAGAAATACGGCATCCCTCTCTACAATCACTCGATTGGAGGTTATATGCCAAAAGTAGTATCCTCTTGTCTCACGAGGATAACCTATAAAGAAGCACTTATCCGCTTTTGGTTGAAGTTTAGTCGACATCAATCTCTTGACGTAGGCCTCACAACCCCAAATCTTGAGAAAATTGAGCTTAGGTGTTTTACCACTCCATAGATCATAAGGCGTTTTCTCTACGGATTTGGATGGAACACTATTTAGTGTGTAAGCCGCAGCTTCTAGTGCATATTCAGCTTGACTCATCATTCAGCTTGACTCATCATTGATCGAACCATGTAAAGCGGCAATTCAGCTTGACTCATCATTGATCGAACCATGTCGAGTAATGTCCTATTCCTCCTTTCGGATACCCCATTCCACTGAGGTGTACCGGGAGGCGTGAGTTGTGGTACAATACCACACTCCTTTAGGAATGAGTCAAATTCGGTACTTAAGTACTCACCTCCACGATCCGTTCGTAGAGACTTGATTTTCTTGTTGAGTTGGTTCTCTACTTCATTCTTGAATTCCTTGAACTTGTCAAAGGATTCACTTTGTTTCTCATTAGATAAATATCCCTTTTCACCGTAGTGAAAGCACTCTGTGTTGGGAGTCGGAGATTTCAAAGATTTCCCCCTTGAGGCACTCCCATGAGAACCTCCTACTCCCTTCCTCTTGATTAACGTATTTTTGGTGAATTTGCATTTACCTTTGGTGATTGTTTAATCGTTTTATATTAACCGCAAGTGCACGGCCGCGTTGAAGCGGTGGCAAATACGGGTCGTCCACTGGGAGGTGTGTCGACGATTGGTTTGTTCGAAGGCGAGAGGTAAAAAGAAGGAGAGAAAGGTTGGTTACACTAAACTACACTAAGATGCAAAAAGGAAATGAAGATAAGCAATAAAACTAAGCCCCAAAGGGGGTAGAGAAATAATGTGAACATAATGAAGTGTGTGTGTGTGTGTTCATTAAGCTCCTCACAACATGTAGTGCATGAAATCATAAAACTACATCCAACTTTGCCTCCACATGAATTAAGATAAGACTACATCATTAAAACATACAAGACAATAATTGGAATGAAGCTAAATGAACTCAAGTATAAAGACTAGACCCTACTATGCCTCCACATGAATTAAGATAAGACTACATCATTAAAACATACAAGACATTAGCTAAGGTAAAGGCAACAAGAGCACATGCACTACAAATTGTGTTTCCAATATTAACTTCATCCATATCCTAACCTTATCATTCCCCATAAAATAGGTCCACTAATCAAAGCATAAGCTAAGCTTCATTCAAGATCATTAGCATATCAAAGATAAGAGTGAAAACTCATTAGATGGTTATGGAAATCATATAAAGCTCAAGGGATAAAGATAACACACACTTAATACACTACATGATTATATCACATATTTCTCCACCCCCCCCCCCCAAATGGGGATGGAACTACTCACTACTCAGTAAACTAACTATATTAACAAAAGAAAGCATAATACTGAAATGAAAGTTAACTAAGAAAGCAATAAGTATTAAAGAAGCTTAAAAGGAAAGGAAAGACTAAACAAACATGCACAAATTAAAAGACAAGATTAAAAGAAAGTAGAAGAATTATTTTATTAACAAATGACTCACATTGAAGGTAGCATTCTTCTCCACCTTGAGTTTTTGCTTCAAGGCTCACTCCTTAGTAGAGAGAATGCCACCAAGCAATGGGTAATTACAATGGAAGGTGAAGAGTTCTATTTATAGCCATGGAAAAAGGCAAACCGGGACAATCCCCTGATGTGGGACTAAACAGATACCAAAAATAGCCTAAACATCCTCTAATACATGTGCTGGAGAAATTTTAGCGGCTTTGGGCCAAAATGGACCGCCAATTGGCAATCTATAAGGTCCGGATCCATCTGGAATTTGTGCTGGGCTTTGCTTAGTGTATTTGGTGGTCTTGGATGCATCTACTTCGTTTATTTGAGGTCCGACCCGAATAGAATTGCCAAAATACTCCCCATGATGGTGTGGAGTTTTCTGTTTTACTCTTAGGTCCTTCTGTCTTGCGTTCAGGTCCTTCTCCCTTGCATCTTGGTCCCCAGATCTCACAGTTCAGTCTTTTTTCCCAGCTTTTGAGTCCTTTTATGCTTCATCTCTTCAAACCTATTTATTCCTGAAAACTAAACATAAAACTCGTAACATAGCATTGTTTAGGTGAAAGATAATGGATATAAGATACAAATATAAGCATGAAATGATGTCAATCAAATACCCCCACAACTAACTTTTGCTAGTCCCGAGCAAAACAAAGAAAGAGAAAAGCATACGAAAAACAAGAAATCCTAACTCACCGTCGTAGGAATCACGGTTGCACTTAGCAGGTGCAACAAGCCGTTAAACCTCCTTGTCGCCAAGGAGGAGGAGTGTTGTCTCCTGAGGGTTTTCAGCGGATATACCCACAAAATCCGAACAAGATGCATTATTCAATCTAGACACTCGACTCGTTGGACAATTTTTTGTCGATCATTGGACGCGGTAATCCTACGGGCTGACTCTATATAGGTAATCAGTCTACACACCTAATCTAATGAACCATTCGTGCAAGTTGAATAAGGAATTAAGTGAAAGACATGGACAACCTCAACATCCTCAAGTGATACAAAGTGTAAAGTCCATTAAGGTTCTTATTTGCATTTTTGTTTCTTTTTGTTTCTTTTCTTTTTTTTCCTTTTCTTTTTATTAGTTTGAGCTTCATTCTCCTAGGGTCAGGTTTCGTGCATCATTGCCCATGAGGACTTACACTATCACGTACAGCTTTCCCCAAATCTCCACATAGGGCAATCCCTACCACCCGTGTAATGAGAGTTCGGTCGGCGCATCCCAAGTCAGATGACTCGAAAGCACCAGGCACAAAGTCCCTTCAGACCTACTTTCCTGAGTGATAGGAGCCGTGCGAGAAGAGAGAACACCTACTCACTTATTTCTTATCTACACATAAACCAAAACCCCTACACTAATGTCTCACAACAGGATTTAGAGGGTCCTTGACTACAACAAACTTCCTTAAGTTAACAGACACGAATTATTGACTCACTAGGTTCAGGGTGGACTTCATTAAATGTTTGAGCACTGAAACCCTATGATTACTCACCCTCAAGGGAAAACTGGGGTGCATCCTAACGACTCGATAAATCCTAAAGCCACAGTACTAGATATCCTAATGCATCAAGTTCAAGACAATTTTGGGGGCTTTCTTTTTACTTTTCCTCTTAACGGTTTTGCACATGCTAAACACACGCAAAACCCACAAAACATTTTCTTTCGCAAACACATGAAGATTTTGAAAGAAATGTGGAAATTTTAAAGCACTAGGCAAGTAAAAGAAGACAAGTCACCCAAGGATCATGGCAAGCAGATATATCGATATTAAATGCAGCACACTAACATGACCCTAAAAATGCAAACAAAAGAAAACAAAATCAAAAGAAAAGACTCGACTATGTACACACGTAAAACACCCCCCAAACCTACTTCATGCATTGTCCTCAATGAATGTGAGCAAAATACTACATGGATTTATGCATGAAAAAGGAGAGATCTCACCAACATGAAGTACAAAGGGAAGTTCAAGGTCATGTTGATGGACACAAACCCAAATTACCTCAAAACCTGTGAGATCCTAAAGAAAGGATACAAATACATGAAAGAAATAGAGCCCAAATACACAAGGGTTGGGTCTCGCAACAATCGATGCTCACTGAATGAGTCTTTTATTGTACTTTTTTTTCTTTTTTCTTTTTTCTTTTTTTTCTTTTTTTTATATAACTATGTACAAACATAAGTTCCCATCTTCATTTGTCAAAAGACATCAAATGGGAACCTCAAGAGTGGGTCAATGCACTTGGAAAGGGAACATGACACCACGCGGGGCCAAAATACGCATGTGTGGCCCCCCTTCACAAAGAGCACTAGATGAAATGAGAGGTTCATGAATTGGACGCAAAGGCGTCTCATTCAAAGGATCAAACTGAAAGAGCTTGAACCTCTGAAGAGTTTGGGAAATGAGGGGCAACGGAAGAAGAGTTTCTCCCGTTGCGCTGCTGAAGTTATGATCGTCAATCCAAACTCTCCAACCAACAGGCTGGTGCGTCGGAACGAGGTCAAGAACCTCGTTAGGCATGTCCGACACACCAGGCGAACAAAAATTGGGTCTCATACCCAAGGTATCCTCCAAGGAACTCCTAATACCCTCATGAGCAATGTAGTTGTTTGATGTTCCATCATTTCCAAGATGATCAGGAACAATAGTAAGAGGCAAACTCTCATCAGGTTGTTTGAAATTGAGGGGACTAGGGAGCTCTTGCTCCACTAGAGGAGAGTCCTTAGGAGGTACAACAATAAGGTCATGTGGCTCAAGGGCCGCGGGACAAGAAGATAAGGCACAATCATGTGCCGACTCGTAATGAAGTTGGTCCATGTTATTCTCAATTGGGATCGAATCGTCCACCAAGTGATCGTGAATTGAAACCCCAAGTCCCTCACACTGACTAGGAGTTTGACTTTGAAAGATTGTGCTTTGAATTTGTAGATGTGGTGGTGGCAGTTCGATATCCAAAGATGAATCCTCATGTTGACAAGAAAAGTTACTTTCCTCACGTTCACGTAATTGATGCGACATTTGACTCATTTGCAGTGCCATATTTTGTATGGACTGTTGAGTGGTTTCCATGAACGTAAGGAAAGTTTGTTTCAAGGAATCAGGTATGCGGTCAACTATGAGGTCCAAGTCAGAGCTTGGGAAACTTTGGGGTTGGGTGTTGATGGGCTGAGAATGAGTCCAATGATTTGAAGTGGGGTGTTGGTAGAATTTTGGGTATTCGGGAGGAGGATACTGGGGTGGAAATGATGTATAAGAATTTGAATACGAATTGTCTCCCCACGAATCCATCCCTCTCGGGTTGTACGAGGATGCGTAGTGGTCATATTGAGCATTTTGGGAAAAGGTATGCTCATACTCAGTCACACAATGAAGATTGTCCCAACCAAACGAGGTGTTCGTCTAAGCCACCCCAGGTTGCATGGGTCCGGAATACCAGGAAGAATTGTCCTGGTTCCAACAATGATATGGATGGTCGCCCATGTAACCATCCATCTCAACAAACAACTCTCGAGTCGACCACTCTCACCACCACGAGACTAAGCTCGCAAAAAGTGCTCGACTCGACCCTAAAATGCTACCAGAGAGTGTAAAGGGGAGGAGACTAAAACGTAGAAGTAGGTGAGAAGAAGATGACTCAGAGGAGAAGGGAAGAATCCCTAAAGCTAGCGTGGGTGACAGGATCAGGTAGAAGCCTAACTGGCAAGCACGGCTCAAACAATGTAAGGCAATGGGTCCTTAGGCTAGACGACGCCTAACTTCGAGGTCACTAGCCTCGACACGCCTCACCTCCCTACAAAGAGGACCACAATGCCCAGCAAGTGATACCAGATCCGGAGATCCAGTACCTCCTACTATCGACAAGGTAGGCAACGCTGATCAGGTCATGGCGGTCTCAACTAGATTACTCTCCTAGTACGTCCCAAATCCTAGGGCCAATGTCTACTTGCTTTTAGTTAAGGCTTGATTACGAGTGATTTTTGGGGCCAAGGAAAGGGTGATGAAATCCCCCACCTTATCTTTTATAGGACAACCCCTCCTTAGTAGCGTTTTGAGCTTAAATCTAGCAATCAATCACTCTGATCAAACGCTCAACTCACTCTTGTCCTGATGCACCTTACTAACTAATGCATGATCGAAACATGCATGAATGAGAGATTTGGGTGCACGTACCTCACGCCAGCAATTAACAACAAAATGTAAAGCAAAGAAAAGACAAATGCATGCAAGGTCTACACATGATTGGTTTGTTCGAAGGCGAGAGGTAAAAAGAAGGAGAGAAAGGTTGGTTACACTAAACTACACTAAGATGCAAAAAGGAAATGAAGATAAGCAATAAAACTAAGCCCCAAAGGGGGTAGAGAAATAATGTGAACATAATGAAGTGTGTGTGTGTTCATTAAGCTCCTCACAACATGTAGCGCATGAAATCATAAAACTACATCCAACTTTGCCTCCATATGAATTAAGATAAGACTACATCATTAAAACATACAAGACAATAATTGGAATGAAGCTAAATGAACTCAAGTATAAAGACTAGACCCTACTATGCCTCCACATGAATTAAGATAAGACTACATCATTAAAACATACAAGACATTAGCGAAGGTAAAGGTAACAAGAGCACATACACTACAAATTGTGTTTCCAATATTAATTTCATCCATATCCTAACCTTATCATTTCCCATAAAATAGGTCCACTAATCAAAGCATAAGTTAAGCTTCATTCAAGAGCATTAGCATATCAAAGATAAGAGTGAAAACCCATTAGATGGTTATGGAAATCATATAAAGCTCAAGCCCCCCAAATGGGGATGGAACGACTCACTACTCATTACACTAACTATATTAATAAAAGAAAGCCTAATACTGAAATGAAAGTTAACTAAGAAAGCAATAAGTATTAAAGAAGCTTAAAAGGAAAGGAAAGACTAAACAAACATGCACAAATTAAAAGACAAGATTAAAAGAAATTAGAAGAATTATTTTATTAACAAATGACTCACATTGAAAGTAGCATTCTTCTCCACCTTGAGTTTTTGCTTCAAGGCTCACTCCTTAGTAGAGAGAATGCCACCAAGCAATGGGTAATTACAATGGAAGGTGAAGAGTTCTATTTATAGCCATGGAAAAAGGCAAACCGGGACAATCCCCCGATGTGGGACTAAACAGATACCAAAAATAGCCTAAACATCCTCTAATACATGTGCTGGAGAAATTTTAGCGGATTTGGGCCAAAATGGACCGCCAATTGGCGATCTATAAGGTCCGGATTCATCTGGAATTTGTGCTGGGCTTTGCTTAGTGTATTTGGTGGTCTTGGATGCATCTACTTCGTTTATTTGAGGTCCGACCCGAATAGAATTGCCAAAATACTCCCCATGATGGTGTGGAGTTTTCTGTTTTACTCTTAGGTCCTCCTGTCTTGCGTTCAGGTCCTTCTCCCTTGCATCTTGGTCCCCAGATCTCACAGTTCAGTCCTTTTTCCCAGCTTTTGAGTCCTTTTATGCTTCATCTCTTCAAACCTATTTATTCCTGAAAACTAAACATAAAACTCGTAACATAGCATTGTTTAGGTGAAAGATAATGGATATAAGATACTAATATAAGCATGAAATGATGTCAATCAGTGATCTTCTTGCTCCCTCCATGGACGGCTAGGACGTGCTTGTCCCGACCCTTTCCCATGTCAACTTCAGCCGTTTTGAGAGCGTTGTGAAGTTCCTCTAGACTCACCCCTTTCTCACGCACATGATAGTGCATAATGAAGTCCTTGTAGGACGGGGCTAGAGAGCCAAGAATCAAATCTTCCACAATGTCATCGGGCATCGGGGAAGAGAGCTTCGACAACTTCTCAAGGTATCCTTGCATCGTGAGAAAATGCATGGATACCGATGTTCCCTCCGCCATGTGGCACCTTGTGAGTGCGATGGTGGTCTTATATCGCTCTTTTCTAGCATTATCCATGAACATCTTTGTTAAAGCTTCCATGGTCTTCTTGGGTTTTAAATCCAAGTATTTCGCTTGAAGCGAGTCACCCATGGAGGCCAACATTAGACTGTGAACTTGGTTCTCTTGGTCTTCCCACTTGGCCTTTGCCTCTCTCTCGCTATCGGTTGTCTTCTCATTTAATTTTGGGATTTCACCATCCAGAATATGAGATAGTTTCTCAAACTTCAACACGATATTGAGCTTGAGTTGCCAGCTTATGAAGTTTGAGCCATCATTTGCGAAAGGAGGTTTTTCAATCATAGATCGCACAATAGGTTGAATATTCGGCATTTCTACAAAATAAATTATATGGATTTAATGTGAATTTTATGTTTTAAAAAACAATACCATAAATAAAAAATTGTCCATAAATGCAGCAATCCAAGATCCTATCAATTATAATATAAACTAGCTAAGGGCTATCAGATATATTATAAAATCAAGGTAAGAAAACATTTTCTAATAATAACCATTTCGAAATATCACAACGTTTGCATTTTTCAAACTCTTATGATTCTTGTCGTTTTAATTAAGAGGGAATTTGAACGATCCTCGTAAGAAAAACTCTCTTTCTCAAAACCGAGCTAGGGCTCCGGGTCTTGTTAAGAAAACTTATTTCATTTGATACGAGATACGTTTATCCATTGTATTCACAAACAAATATACTCGGTGTCCACTAAGGGTGAATCACACCTCGTATATCTATTCGTGGCACAACAATAGACAACCTTATATCTCCCACTATTCCCAAAGATGGAGGAAGCTATCTCCCGCTAAGGGCGGGCAGAATATCCCTTGATCGATGGCTGCTAGTGGATGAAATAAGAAAGAAAGATACTCTTAATTTTTGGTTGGACAATTTAAACATTAATATGTGATTTTATAATTTAGGTGATCATCCATATTTATCATCTATACACATCCTAACATTCATCCATGCCATCACATATATATCAAGCACACAAACATAAATAAATTCATTCACACACACATTGTGTGAGTTTATATGTTCTTGTGTTCTTGATCCTTGATACTTGATCCTCGATCATTGCGCTTCTTCAGCGTCTTCCTCTTGCACCATGGATGTTGATATTGCAAAAATATAAACATGCATCTCTCAATTTTGAAAATTGTCTAGTGCAAGTACTATGTAAAAAACCTCTCGTATGCATGCATATACATAAAAATAGAAATTGGACTTTTACATATACATAAGCCCCTGTGATTGAATAATAATAATAACATACACATTCATTCATTCATTCACACATGGCTTCATCGGAACATATAAACTCACATATCCCTGCATTAGAGAACTCGAGCAACGCACGTACATATACTATATATTACTCGATTTAGTTTATCATGCATCTCTAAATCAAACAATTCTAAAATCATTTGAAATCCATTAAAAATGATTTTATGCATCCATAGTTCAAAACATAAAATATTTGAACCATTGTTTATCCAATTTCCAAAAATAAAAATTTAAAGAAAGATAAACATATGCCTTTTTCATTTTGTCGATTCCTTATAAAATAATCATTTAATTAAAAACGAAAATTCTATAAATTAGACATAAGTCCAAATTTTAATTCTAACATTCACATGATGTGTTTCAAAACATTTAAAACTATCAAAAGAATCAATTAGAATTAAATCAATAAAACTATCGGAAAACTCAAAAAAGTCATAGAACATGAATTGTTTCGATTGTAGATGGTAAACTAAAATTAATTATTTAGTCTAATTATTGAAAATATGAACCAAAAGCTTTGATACCACTGTAGGATTTCGTGTCCCTATGTATGTATATATTTTAAAAAATTTAATACAACATACAAGATCGATTTTCATATTTTCAACATTTTTTATGTACATAGTTTTGTGATTATTCTAATAACATGTAATCCTACATTTATTAAAATAAATCACAAAGGTAGAATCATACCTAAAGGTTCTCTAAAACCTTCTTGAAGATTCGGAGTTGCGTTGCCCGTTGAATCGTCCACGGATTTGCCTCCGAGTGTTCACCAAACTCTAAACAAGATTAGAGAGAAAAGAGCTAGCCAATCAATCTCTAACAACGTTTAGAATCTAGCTAATAACCCCTCTTTAAGCTCCTGAGATTCTTATTTGTAAAAGTTAAATTTACTAAGAGATTTTCGTGGTGATTAGGGAGAGATTAATGAGAGAAAGATTTTTGCATTAGTTATTAAATAAGTAGGAGTAAGGGTCCTTTTATAGTCTCCCAAAACATCCTTATCAAGAGCCATGATCTCTTGCTTATTCTCTCCTAAAATTAATCTCTAATTTCCACATAATCACCCACAAAAAACGTTTTAATTAAATCTGGAATTAATCAACCCATGATTTAATTAATCTCTTAATAATTCAGGCAGAATCGTTCTTGTTCGGTAGACCGAGTATTATTCGGTCAACCGAACCATTCGGTTATAACACGTGTTCAGTGCACCGTGAGCTAGACGGTCAACCAAATCCGTAAGAGAAAAATTCCCTAGAAGAATTCGGACGAACCACGTCTTTTACTCGGTCTACCGTTGACCCACCAGAATCGCTCCTGGGACATAGTTATCGGATGACCGTGTCACCTTCGGTTGACCGAAAATACTACTTCCTGGTTGACCGTGCACACTCGGTTAACCGAACCCGATTGTCCAGGCACTCCAGACAATTTCGGTCAACCAATTGCGCTTTACCCGTTCCCTATTCCGTTAACCGATCCGAAGATACCCTGATCGACCGAACCATGAACGGTTCACCGTGTTTGACCCCGATTTTGCCTTTGTCAGATTTGGATTTATTTCCAACAAAATTTGATCTTTTGGGGTTTTTAGCAATTCACATCCTATATATATTATCATATGTAATATTAAATTATTACACCCCATAATATATACCTCATATGATTTTTTTATGATTCTAATCATGTCAATTCTCATGACATATTGATTTTAATTAATTCACCACATGTGTCCTATTTTCACATGAAACCCGACACATCATATGAACTTAAAATCAACCTCTTGTTTCCCAGTTTTGTGGTGTGACCTATAGGAGGAACTAAGCCAAATTGGTAGCGATATTAAAGACTTAATATCTCAAACTATAAGCGGTATCTAGCTACACATTATAGTTACCCAATTAGCATAGATGTCTTTGTTCCACCCGAACCAAAACATGATCAATTTAGTGATGTAAGTGCACCACTTGTGTCCGTCCCTTGCCTCATGATATTAAGAATATATACAAAGTAGAAATGTGTCATCTTTGTATTATATTCATTTCTTGATCTCTTTAAGCTAATTATAACTATGTAACTTAACTCAAGTTACATTGTGCACATTATAATTTTGCTTTATCAAGGGGCCCACTAATATCATCACTCAATTAAGAGGGGCAATGATAATCGTTTGACTAGCTATCTTTTCCAGCACAAGTCATGTTCAACCAACTATTGTCTTTATCACTATACTCATTGATAGCTTTTGACAATAATCAAATTAAGCACTTCTTGAGTGAAAAGATATAAGTCTCATATCTTAGGATCCAAGACACAGTAAAAACATTAATGACACGAAATACAATTCCATAATGTTTTACTTGTTAGGTCTATTCAATATATAAAAGTAATCTTTTCCTCTTTTATATACTTGTGTCGTCAATTATTTGTAGAGCTACAACAATCGATGACCAACACGACAATCTTATCTCGGTAATTAATGTTCCATTTTAATTACCATGATTGTGAATAATTTTTGATTTATGTAAACCATTATCTTTTAGAGCTCTACGGTTAAGGACCAAGCGCATCTTCCTTAACACTTCCAAAAGACGAATATCATAATCAAGGAACAAAATGTTTGCACATTCAATTCATAATAATTGACATATAGAAGTAAAACTTTTAGAACACATTCCTTTCAGTACCCATATCGGGGTAGTGTACGGCAAGGCTTGCCACCTACCCGTTGAGCTTGAGCATCATGTTTTTGTAGGACTTCCTATGTATACATGCATACAAGATCAATTTCCATATTTTCGACGATTTCATATACATTATTTTAGATTTATTCTAATATCATGTAATCTACATATATATTAAAATAAATAGAAGATGATCATACCCAAAGGTTCTCCAAAACCTTTATGAAAATTCGGAGTTGTGCTGCCCGTTGAATCGTCCGCCGATTTGTCTCCAAGTAATCACCAAACTCTAAACAAGATTAGAGAGAAAGGAGCTAGTCAATCAATCTCTAAATCATTGTTAGAATCTAGCTAATAACCCCTCTAAAGATCCTGAGAATTTAATCTCCAAAAACTTGAATAATTAAGAGAATTTTCGTATGGATTAATAGGGTGGTTAGGGAGAGAGAGAATTTTTGCATTAGTATTAACAAGGAATGGAGGACATACCTATTTATAGGATTTCCTCTAACCCACATCATGTGCAAACCACTTACACATGATCCCTTATTAATCTTTCCACTACACCACAACACGTGCAAACCACTTACACATGATCTCTTGTTTACATCTCCACTAAACCACATCATGTGCAAACCGCTTTGCACATGATCTCTTGTTTATTTTGCCACATCATCATCGCATAACTACATTTGACCAATGTGGATTAAATCCAGCAATTAATCAGTAAAAATCTCTTATTAATATATGCAAAAACGTGGTCAAACGGTTGGACCATTTTTCCATATTTTCTACTCCACCAAATTTTGGATTAATATCCAACAAAATTTGGAATTTGGGGTTTTAGCAAATTCATATGTTATAATATTGTATATCATATTATATCATGTAATATATTATCATATATAATGTCAAAACATTATACCCCATAATATATATACATCTCATACGAATTTATTTATTATTTTGACCATGTCGTTTTCACGACATATTGATTTTATCATTTTACCACATGTATATTATTTCATAACACATGAAACTTAATACATCATATAAAATGTAAAATTATATTTCTTGTTTTCCAATTTTGTGGTGTGATGTATAGGAGGATCTAAGTTATGTTGGCAATGATATAAAATACATTATATTATAAACTATAAGAGTTATCTAGCTACACATTATAGTTACCTAAATAACAAATATGTTTTGTTCGCTCGAACTAAACACGATCCACTTAGTGATATGTAAAATATCACTAGTGTCTATCCCTTGCCTCATGATATTAAGAATATTATACAAAGTACAAATGTGTCACATTTGTATTATATATTCATTTCTTGATCTCTTAAGCTAATTATAAATATGTAACTTAACACAAGTCACATTGTGCACATTATAATTTCGCTTTATCAAAGGGCCCACTAATATCATTACTCAAGTAAAGAGGTACAATGATAATCATTTGACGAACTATCTTTTCCAGCATAAGTCATACTTAACCAACTATTTTCTTTATCACTAAACTCAATGACATATTTTGACAATAATCAAATTAAACACTTCCTATGTGAAAAGACATAAGTCTCATATCTTATGATTCAAGACACAGTGAAAACATTAATGACACATAACAAAATTCCATAATATTTCACTTGTTAGGTCTATTCAATATATAAAGTAATCATTTTCCTCTTTTATATACTCGTGTCGTCAAATATTTGGAGAGCTACAATAATCGATGACCAACACGACAATCTTATCTCGGTAATTAATGTTTCATGTCAATTACCATGATTGTGAATAACTTTTGATTTATGTAAACCATTATCTTTTAGAGCTGCACGATTAAGGACCAAGCGCATCTTCCTTAACACCTCCAAAAGACGAATACCATAATCAAGGAACAAAATGTTTGCACATTCAATTCATAATAATTGACATATAGAAGTAAAACTTCTAGAACACATTCCTTTCAGTTTTCTGTGTGATTAAGAACTTGAATATGGATCTTGATCAAGCTGGGATGCAACGTAAGCTCGACATTGTGGAGCTGGAAGAGTTACGCAATGATGCTTATAAAAATGCCAAAACGCATAATGCCCGAGACAAAATGTTTCACAATCGCATGATTGTGCGAAAGGTGTTTATAGTTGGGCAAAAGGTGTTTCTCTACAATCCCAGCATCTTCTTTTTGCGGGTAAGCTCTGCAGTTCTTGGTTAGGCTCATTTATTGTGCAACCTCATATTCCCTCGTGGAGAGGTTGCAATCTTGAATCAAAGGAATGGGGAAGTGTTCAAATTTAATGGACAATGCCTCAAACCTTACTTGGAGGGGGCACCAGCTGAAGTCGAGGAGGTTATGATCCTTCATAAACCGCCCTCGCACTCATCCATTTGAATGGTTGAGGTTTCATGTTTGTACATATTCAAAAAAGACATTGGTTGTCGTGGGTCCTATTCCTTGAGTATTTGGACCCCATTTGTTAACGTATTTGTATTCCCTTCTTTTATGTAACTCACAGGTTTTGGAGATTTCAGATTTATGTCCATACACATAACCATCAACTTCCGTTGCACTTCACGTTGGTGAGATATTTTCTTGTTCATGCATAAATTCATGTAGTATCATACTCACATTCATTAAGGACAATAAATGGAGTGTGGGGGTGCTTTACGTATGTACATAGTCAAGTCTTTTTTCTTTTGTTTTCTTTTATTTCTATTGTTAGTGTCATGATAGCGCGCTGCATTTTACATTGATATATCTTGTTATACCATGATCCTTGGGTGACTTTGCCTTATTTCTCTTGCCTAGTGCTTTAATTCTTCGATTTCTTTCAAAATATTCATGTTTGTGATGAGTTTCAAAATTAACCGCAAACGCACAATGTCGTAACATACGGGTCAAACACAAGGAGGCGATGGTGAATTCCAATTTGAGTGATTTATGCATTGTACTATCATGCATGCAAGAACCTATAGTGGAGAGAAGTTGATTTTTTTTCTTTTTTATGAATCGTGCACCTAATGATTTAACATAAGCTAAACTAAGGATGTTTGATATGATATTTCAGATATTAAAATTAGGGATGAGGTATACGGATTAAGGGTTGATAAGATTTCCAGGTTGAGAAAAAAATAAGATTTAGATTATAGAACTAAGCATCACATAAAACAACATGTTCTTAAGTCATCAAAATTGACTACAACCTTAGATCTGACAAAATTAAGTAGTCTATTCTTATGAAATTATATCCTTATTCTTTAAGATTTCAGTGACAAAACTCATATAGTTAAACTCACTAAAACAAAACAAACAAAAGATTAACAACAATAAGAACAACTATACTTTGAAGCACACTTTTTTCAATCCTTTCATTCATCAACCAGATCCATCTACCTCATCCCACGGAGGGCTTAGCCACTCATGGTGGTGAGTAACATGGGGAGAATCATAGTAGATAACAAGATTAAGAAGAAGAAGAAAAATGAAATAGTATGAAGGAATATACTAAAAGAACAATACACAAACATCAAACTTCTAATACTAGAACAAAGAAAAAACATGTAACGTCCCGAAACAGCGGAAGATTTAAAATTTCAAAATAACCAACATAACAGACAACTCACGCGGGAACGTCACTAATATATAAATATATAAATCCGGGTGCACCCAAAATACAAGGAGTTTTCAAAAGAAGTACAACTACAATAATGATACAATGAAATAGAATACATGTAGTCGTACGATCTAGCAACTGCCGAAGAGGATCCGACTCCAAAGCGCTCCGTCCTCGGTCACCACCCACCCGGACCTACTGCGGTCCTGAAAAAGATGCAACAACAATGCCTGAGTTTCCAGAAGGAAACCCCGTATACCAACTCACCTATATGCATGCATCACATAATGAACCTATCATACTAGTAGCATGTCATGGCATCAACAGATATGGAAAACAGTTCCCCCGAAGGGTAAAACAGGACATCAGTCCGACAATCAATCATCGGGTCTCCCGAAGAGACCTACTGCAGGCACATGCAGTCTAGTAGCCCGCGACATCGCACCCCCCACACGCAGCTACACTACTCAAGGGTTCGGCAGGGAGCCTCTGTCACGTCTACGCGCCGATAGAAACAGATCTGTAAATCTCAGTGGTCGGGGCCACAGGGACCAACGGGGCCGTCGCCCGGAAGGTATAACAACATCATCTCGGTAGGTGCCCAGCCGAGGAAAACAACAAGCCGGCACAGCCTCGGCCCAACAATCATCATCGCCGGCACAACCTCGGCGGTATCACCGGCACAGCATCGGTGGTCCATCACAACGTCCGGCACAGCATCGGACGGTCCAGACCGAAGTCTGCCAGGTCATCGGGCTCCTCGAGCCGCGAACACCAACCGCGCCGCTATAAAAGCAGGGCAGCGACCTCCGTAGCCCCAAGGGCCGGTAGTCACCTCACCCAACGCCAGTTGCGTGCCCGCACAACATCAACACTGGGATCCGCGATCCCTCAGGCCTGCTATACTACAAAGTGCCAACAATCATCTCAAAAGTCACGGTCCATACATGGAGGTGACGCGTCCCGAACACCCACACTCTTCCCAACGGCGGTCCCTGGGCAGGCACGCATCACGCGCCCACCGTCACCTCCCGGCTCACGCACAAGGCGAGGACACGGGTTTCCGTGGACAAAGTTGGCGTTCAAAAGGGGAACCAGGAATTCTGTCCTGGGCCCAAACGGTCGACCGGAAGAGGTGATTCGGTCGACCGGTTCCAGGAAGGAATCGGTCGACCGTACTCCTAAAACGGTCTACCGCTGCGCTCAAAACAGAACCCCCCAACGGTCGAACAAGGGTCTAAAACCGGTCGACCGAACGAGGTCAAAATCCGGAGTCTGGTCAACATTAAATTCCACTCTATCGGTCGACCGACTCAGGGGTCTCGGTCGACCGAAAACAGACAGGGTCAACCTAGTATTCTACGTCATCAAACGGTCGAACGTAAACATACTACCGGTCGAACAAACATGCAATCGGTCGAACGCAATATAAATCGGTCGAACAATCATGCAAAACTAACAGGTACACTTAAGTTCCGGTCGAACACAACACGGACCGGTCGACCGATAACAGGTAGAAAATCCCAACTCACCAGCAATAATGCACTACCGGTCGACCGCCCCAAGGCATCGTTCGACCGGTGAAGGTTAAAGTCGGGCAAACAGTGCTAAAACGGTCGACCGCCCGAAGGATCCGGTCGACCGTTGGTCGTCTTCAACCTCGCGCCAGCCGAGGATTTACGAAGAAACGCGTCGCCGGAGAGGCCTCCGACCTCCCCCGACTCGACCAACGCATCCTTCACATGAGGGTCAACAACAAATCACACTAAGGAGCGGCATACCTCAACCAACGATGACGAACCGCCGGAGCAACGCTCGCGCCTCCGTCACCGCCACACGCGCGACCTCTTTCCCGCGATGACCTCCTCACGCCGGAGCCGATCTTCCGCCTCCGCCACAGACCTCGCGAGCTCCGTCCTCCTCCACTGCCGCCGGAAATGAAAGGAGAGTGTGAGGAAGGTGGTGAGAATGGAATGGGAAAAGAAGAAAATGAAGTGGGTTTCCCTCCTTAAAAACCCAACCCTCACACCCCCCAGCACGCCCAACCATGCCTCCCCTACCTTCCACCTTACCTCCATCACTTCACCTTACCTCCACCCATACCTCCCTCTCTCCTCCGAGTCAAACCTCCACTTAACCACTAATTAAACCCTAAACCGGGTTAGGGACATAACAATCCACCCAACTTAAAAGGATTTCGTCCCAAAATCAAGCAACTACTCACCGAAAAGCTCTGGATACTGCCTTCTGACATCCTCCTCAATCTCCCAAGTGGCCTCGCGCTCGCTGTGATGCTGCCACCTGACCTTCACCATCGGAATGGTCCTCCTCCTGAGCTGGTGATCCATGCGATCAACAATCTCGACCGGCCTCTCCTCGAGCGACAAGTCCTGCTGAATCTCTGGCACTGCTATCTCAATAACGTGCGACGGATCTGCCACATACTTCCTCAGCATCGACACATGGAAGACGTTATGCAGACCCGAAAACTGCGGCGGCAATGCAATCCGGTAGGCAACCTCTCCAACTCGGTCCAAGATCTCGAACGGCCCAACATACCTCGGACTCAGCTTCCCCTTCTTCCCAAACCTCATCACACCTCGGGCAGGGGAAATCTTCAGAAACACATGGTCGCCCACCTCGAAACTCAGCGCTCGTCTGCGTCGATCTGCATAACTCTTCTACCTGCTCTGCGCTGTGGCCAGTCTCCTCCTGATCACATCCACCTTCTCTGCATACATCTGCACGATCTCTGGCCCAACTAACTGCCTCTCGCCCACATCACTCCAGCATACCGGTGATCTGCAAGGCCTCCCGTACAATGCCTCGTACGGTGCCATCCCAATACTCGAGTGGTAGCTGTTGTTGTAGGCGAACTCTATCAGCGGCAGGTGCTCATCCCAGTGCCCTGCCCAATCCAGTGTGCATGCTCTCAGCATATCCTCCAGGGTCTGTATCGTCCTCTCTGACTGACCATCGGTCTACGGATGAAACGCTGTACTGAATCTCAGACGCGTCCCCAAAGCCTGCTGCAGACTCCCCCAAAATCTGGAAGTGAAACGAGGATCTCGATCAGAGATGATGCTCACTGGCACCCCATGCAACCTGACTATCTCCTCCACGTACAACTTAGCCAGACCCTCCAAAGGTAACGTGGTCCTGATCGCTAAGAAATGCGCCGACTTGGTCAGTCGATCGACTATCACCCAAATCGCGTCGTGGAATCTCCTCGTCCTCGGCAATCCCGTGACAAAATCCATCGTCACGTGCTCCCACTTCCACTCAGGAAGCTCAATACACTGCATCGGTCCTGCTGGCCTCTGATGCTCAATCTTCACCTGCTGGCAGACCAAGCATCGCTCCACAAACTCTGCAATATCCTTCTTCATGCCCTTCCACCAGAAGTTCCGCTGCAGGTCCTTATACATCTTCGTGCTCCCCGGATGAATGGTGTATCTGGCTCTGTGTGCCTCCTCCATGATGTCATCTCTCAGCCCATCACTCTTCGGCACCCAAATCCGACTCCTGAACCTCAGACCACCATCAACCCCCACACTGAAATCTGATCCATCTCTGGAAGCCAACTGTAGCAGACCAGCTAGTTCCTCATCCCCCTGCTGAGCCTGAACCAACCGTGAGACCGTCTGCGGCTCCACCCGAAGCCCAGCAATCACTGCTCCTTCTGAACCCTCTGTGAACGGTCTCCACTCTGACAGAGCCTCGAGTAGCCTCCACTCCTGAATGCACAGACTCGCAACAGAAACCTCCACCTTCCGGCTCAGCGCATCTGCAACCGAATTCGCCTTCCCCGGATGATAGGAAATGGTGAAGTCGTAGTCCTTAATGAACTCGAGCCATCTGCGCTGCCTCATATTCAGCTCCTTCTGCGAGAACAAGTACTTCAGACTCTGATGATCGGTGAAGACCTCGAACTGCTCGCCATACAGATAGTGCCACCAGGTCTTCAACGCGTGAACTACCGCCGCCAGCTCCAGATCGTGAGTCGGGTAGTTCTTCTCGTGCACCTTCAGCTGCCTCGAAGCGTACGCGACCACCTTCCCATGCTGCATCAGAACACAACCCAAGCCTATCCCTGATGCATCGCTGTAAATCACGTAGCCTCCACTGCCACTCGGTAGCGTCAGAATAGGTGCTGTCGTCAATCGCCTCTTCAGCTCCTGAAAGCTGTCCTCGCACTTCTGGGACCAAACGAACTTGACGCCCTTCTGCGTCAACGCTGTCAGCGGCGATGCAAGTCTGGAGAAATCCTGGATAAACCGCCTGTAATACCCTGCCAGACCTACGAAACTCCTGATCTCCGTCACGCTCGTCGGGGCTCTCCACTGAGTCACTGCCTCGACCTTCGCCGGATCCACTGAAATCCCATCCGCTGACACAATATGCCCCAGAAAAGCCACCTGATCCAACCAAAACTCGCACTTCGTGTACTTGGCATATAGCTGCTGATCCCTCAAGATGCCAAGCACAATCCTCAGGTGCTCTCGATGCTGCTCCCGGTCAGGCGAGTATATCAAAATGTCGTCTACGAATACAACGACAAATCTGTCGAGGTACGGCTGGAAGGTCCTATTCATCAGATCCATGAATGCTGCAGGTGCATTCGTCAGTCCAAATGGCATCACCAAGAACTCGTAGTGGCCGTACCGCGTCCTGAAGGCTGTCTTCTGAACATCCGCCTCCCTGATCCGCAACTGGTGATAACCCGAACGCAGATCGATCTTCGAGAACACTCTCGCCGTCTGCAACTGATCAAACAAATCATCAATCCTGGGCAAAGGGTACCGGTTCCGAACGGTAACCTTATTCAGCATCCTGTAGTCGATGCACATCCGCAACGACCCATCCTTCTTCTTCACGAAGAGCACAGGCGCTCCCCATGGAGAAACACTCGGTCGAATGAACCCGGACTCCATCAACTCCTGCAACTGCTTCTTCAGCTCTGTCAACTCAGCAGGTGCCATCCGATAAGGTGCCTTCGACTGAGGTGTCGTACCCGCAACCAACTCGATGCTGAACTCGATCTCTCGGTGCGGCGGTAATGCTGGAATCTCTGCTGGAAATACATCCGGGAACTCCTGCACAATCTCTATATCCTCCAGCCTCCTCCTCTCAGAATCAGGAACTACCAGCGTGGCCACAAACGCGCTGCATCCCTGCTGTACCAACCTCCGTGCCTTAACTGCAGACACAATCAGACGACCGTCTCTTCTCCTCGTACCTCTGATCAAAACATCTGGCTCGCCCTCCATCGGAATCAGGATCTTCTTCTCACGGCAAAAGACCCGCACGTCGTACTGGGACAGCCAGTCCATCCCCAGTATGACGTCGAAGTCCACCATCGGTAACAAGACCAGATCTGCCGGAAATCGTGGTCTCCCGAAGCAACTGTGGTGCCGGGGAAAAAGCTCCCCACAGTGCCCACCTCACCCATGGGCGTGCTGACCTCCAAAACATCAGTCAGCAGCACAGGGGTCCGACCCAACTCGCCAGCAAACTTCTCCGAGATGAAGGAGTGAGTGGCGCCGCAATCAAACAACACACGCGCTACTGAACCCGAAACTGAAAGCGTACCTTCCACGACGGTGCTGGAGTCCCTCGCCTCCTCAGCCTGGATAGTGAAGACTCGCCCGGTCCTCCTGCTCTGGCCCGGTGCAACAACTGATCGGCTGCCTCCGCCTCTGCCTACTGCTGGTGGTCCCGGCCTCCTGCTCGGCTCACCCTGCCTCTGAGGACAATCATGGACAAAATGCCCCATCTGACCACAACCCATGCACGCTCCAGTTCGACGGGGACACTCCTGCCCCGGATGGAACCTCCCGCAGTAAGTGCACGCTCCTGACTGACGTGCTCCTCCACCATCGAACCTGGGCCTCTTGCCCGAGTTCCCTGCTCCACGACCAGCTACTCTGCTGCCGGTGCTCACTGGCGCCTTCCGCGCCTCCTGAATACACTCCCTCTAGTCCTGCTCGATGATCGTAGCATGCTTCACCGCATCTGCAAGGGTCCGCGGCATGCTGTTGATCACCCGAGATCGAAGCGGCTGCCTCAGTCCCTTCACGAACTTCCTCTCCCGCTGCTCTGGGGTCACACAAATCTCAGGGCAGTAACGCTCCAAAGCGTTGAACCTGCTGATGTAGCTCGTCAGTGTCATGTCCTTCTGCTCCAGCGACATGAACTCCTCCCTCTTCTGATCCCTGACATGCTGGGGGAAGTACTGCTCATGAAACACCTCCAAGAACTCCTCCCAGCTCACATCCACACGATCATCAAACAACACCGTGGACGTAGATCTCCACCAGTTGGCGGCCTCGCCATCGAACACGTAGGTGGCCAGCTCCACCATCCTCTCAGGTGCTACACCAATAGCACGGAAAATCTTCTCCATCCTGAAGACCCAATCCTCTGCAACCTCTGGGGCCCTCCTGCCATCGAAAGTCGGCGGGTGCTGACGCATGAACCGATCGTGCTCAGCCCCCACTCCGCCCTGGGCGCTCTGAGCTGCCTGACGCTCCAGAAACTCGCCCAACCTGTCCCACTGAGCACCCGAAGTGTCGTCACTGGGATCACGATCGCGTGGAGAACTCCTCACGCGCCTAGGTGCCATCTGTCACCACAACAATCAACAGATAAGCAACAATGCATGCATGAGCTACGAAATTAATGCATGCCTCTAGCACTACTCCTAAGGGTGGTTCTTTAGACGAAGACACAGGAATCGACCGCTCTGATACCAAGTTGTAACGTCCCGAAACAGCGGAAGATTTAAAATTTCAAAATAACCAACATAACAGACAACTCACGCGGGAACGTCACTAATATATAAATATATAAATCCGGGTGCACCCAAAATACAAGGAGTTTTCAAAAGAAGTACAACTACAATAATGATACAATGAAATAGAATACATGTAGTCGTACGATCTAGCAACTGCCGAAGAGGATCCGACTCCAAAGCGCTCCGTCCTCGGTCACCACCCACCCGGACCTACTGCGGTCCTGAAAAAGATGCAACAACAATGCCTGAGTTTCCAGAAGGAAACCCCGTATACCAACTCACCTATATGCATGCATCACATAATGAACCTATCATACTAGTAGCATGTCATGGCATCGACAGATATGGAAAACAGTTCCCCCGAAGGGTAAAACAGGACATCAGTCCGACAATCAATCATCGGGTCTCCCGAAGAGACCTACTGCAGGCACATGCAGTCTAGTAGCCCGCGACATCGCACCCCCCACACGCAGCTACACTACTCAAGGGTTCGGCAGGGAGCCTCTGTCACGTCTACGCGCCGATAGAAACAGATCTGTAAATCTCAGTGGTCGGGGCCACAGGGACCAACGGGGCCGTCGCCCGGAAGGTATAACAACATCATCTCGGTAGGTGCCCAGCCGAGGAAAACAACAAGCCGGCACAGCCTCGGCCCAACAATCATCATCGCCGGCACAACCTCGGCGGCATCACCGGCACAGCATCGGTGGTCCATCACAACGTCCGGCACAGCATCGGACGGTCCAGACCGAAGTCTGCCAGGTCATCGGGCTCCTCGAGCCGCGAACACCAACCGCGCCGCTATAAAAGCAGGGCAGCGACCTCCGTAGCCCCAAGGGCCGGTAGTCACCTCACCCAACGCCAGTTGCGTGCCCGCACAACATCAACACTGGGATCCGCGATCCCTCAGGCCTGCTATACTACAAAGTGCCAACAATCATCTCAAAAGTCACGGTCCATACATGGAGGTGACGCGTCCCGAACACCCACACTCTTCCCAACGGCGGTCCCTGGGCAGGCACGCATCACGCGCCCACCGTCACCTCCCGGCTCACGCACAAGGCGAGGACACGGGTTTCCGTGGACAAAGTTGGCGTTCAAAAGGGGAACCAGGAATTCTGTCCTGGGCCCAAACGGTCGACCGGAAGAGGTGATTCGGTCGACCGGTTCCAGGAAGGAATCGGTCGACCGTACTCCTAAAACGGTCTACCGCTGCGCTCAAAACAGAACCCCCCAACGGTCGAACAAGGGTCTAAAACCGGTCGACCGAACGAGGTCAAAATCCGGAGTCTGGTCAACATTAAATTCCACTCTATCGGTCGACCGACTCAGGGGTCTCGGTCGACCGAAAACAGACAGGGTCAACCTAGTATTCTACGTCATCAAACGGTCGAACGTAAACATACTACCGGTCGAACAAACATGCAATCGGTCGAACGCAATATAAATCGGTCGAACAATCATGCAAAACTAACAGGTACACTTAAGTTCCGGTCGAACACAACACGGACCGGTCGACCGATAACAGGTAGAAAATCCCAACTCACCAGCAATAATGCACTACCGGTCGACCGCCCCAAGGCATCGTTCGACCGGTGAAGGTTAAAGTCGGGCAAACAGTGCTAAAACGGTCGACCGCCCGAAGGATCCGGTCGACCGTTGGTCGTCTTCAACCTCGCGCCAGCCGAGGATTTACGAAGAAACGCGTCGCCGGAGAGGCCTCCGACCTCCCCCGACTCGACCAACGCATCCTTCACATGAGGGTCAACAACAAATCACACTAAGGAGCGGCATACCTCAACCAACGATGACGAACCGCCGGAGCAACGCTCGCGCCTCCGTCACCGCCACACGCGCGACCTCTTTCCCGCGATGACCTCCTCACGCCGGAGCCGATCTTCCGCCTCCGCCACAGACCTCGCGAGCTCCGTCCTCCTCCACTGCCGCCGGAAATGAAAGGAGAGTGTGAGGAAGGTGGTGAGAATGGAATGGGAAAAGAAGAAAATGAAGTGGGTTTCCCTCCTTAAAAACCCAACCCTCACACCCCCCAGCACGCCCAACCATGCCTCCCCTACCTTCCACCTTACCTCCATCACTTCACCTTACCTCCACCCATACCTCCCTCTCTCCTCCGAGTCAAACCTCCACTTAACCACTAATTAAACCCTAAACCGGGTTAGGGACATAACAAAACAAGTACAAGAAAATAATGTATTTCATTGCTTGACTAAGTCTGAATAATTTTTCATTACACTTCTGAAGATTAAAAGAACAAGAAACAAAAAAGATAGAGTTGTAGAACCAGCCTGACTCTCTCCTTTTTACCCCTATATATAGAAAATACAAGTAGGATTTTCTGTTCTCTCCTTTCTACCCCTGTATATAGCAAATTTGACTCTATGTCTATGTGATGTGTATTTGGATTATGGATCGTACTAGTTTGTTAATTATACCAAAAAGCGACAGATTCTTGGACATGTGCCCCATCGCTTTTTCACAAATGCAATTTTTATTGCATGCTACCTGATTGACCGTAAGAATTCCTCGTAACTTAATGGTGAAATACAATATGTTATTTTAGACCATCTGTCTCTTTATTTATGGTTCACCTAGAATAATTGGTTGGGTTTGCTATGTTTATGATACCCAACCAGGTCGTAGTTAACTTGAACTCAAGTCCTTACGATGCCTTTTTGTAGGCTACTCTAGTACTCAGAATGATAACCGGCCGTTGTTGTAGTCATGTTCTCAAGCGGTAATTATCATCTGATGTCACCTTCATGGAATCTGTACCATATTACTTGACTTCTGAGTTAGGTACACTATCTACTTCTCCGTCAGTCGTGTCTATTCTAGAATATTTTGATACTTTGATTAATTCTTCTTCAACTTCTAAGAATGATGGACCATTGTCGTCTTCTAGGTCAGTAATTAACTCAGAGAATAAGATTCTCTCTATTTATACCAATCTTGTCACAACTAAGCAGGATCAAGAAGTTTGTGTCTTCGGTTACTCCTTCCACAGCATACTGACCCTACTCTGTTCCCAAAGGGAAATGCAGTGTCCCAATACTAGATATTCTGTTGAAAATTTTTGTACCTACTCTGCCTTATACATCGACGATTGTTCCTTCACGACTTGTCTTCAGTTAATCTGTCCTACGACTATGCCCGCAACCTTGCAACATCCGAGGTATTTTAGTGTTATGCAGGAGGAAATGTTCGCTCTTTGGAAGAATGAGACTTGGATTTTTGTCCTCTCCGTCTTGAAAATTTTGTTATTGGTTGTAAATGGGTCTTCACGATAAAACTTCATCCTTATGTATTCCTACACCAACATGAAGCTCGCTTAGTTGCAAAAGGTTATTCTCTGGCCTATGGTATTAACTATGATGAGACACTCTCCCGTGTTGCCAAGATGGCGTATGTTCACATTTGCATGGCTCTGGTTGTTGTTCGCCACTGGCCCTTATACCAACATGATGTCAAAATGTCTTTCTCAATGGCATCCTTAAGTAGGAGGTTAATTGAACTCAACCACCTGGATTCGTTGTTCAAAAGGAGGCTTCCAAAGTCTATCGTTTGCGAAAAACATAATATGATTTGAAGCAATATCCTTGGGCTTGCTTTGGACGTTAATTAGTAGCATATCATACATTGCATTCATGATGTATATCTTTTATTTTACCCCAATTTTATGTTACTCGAGTGTTAATTTGATGTGTTTCAGGTATTAGGTAATAAAGAAGAGAAATGAAAAAATGACCAAAATGCCAAAAAATGACATTATTGAAGCATCCTGGACCCATGCCAAAAAATGACATGCACAATGATCCATCTACAATTCAGGAATGACCAAGACGAAACCCGGAGGAATCTGAACATGAGGAAAATATTTCTAGTGCAAAAATCCCTCAATACCATGATCTTGAAGAGTATTTGGGAAATTAAGGTCAAACATGCTCGAGCCAACGGACCTAAAGTGCACCACACGTGTTAAATGACAAACTTAAGTTGCTGGAAAAATTCGGGCCGGATCGGACACAAATAATCCACCACTGACGGATCAATTTGGTCCAATTCATCCCCATTTCTCCCGTGGCTTGAGCTTGTTTATTTGGGTGTACCAAACCAAAGAGAAATCGATTATAGTCGTCAGATTGCTTCCAGGCTCATCTACACAACTCTTTCTTCTATAAATAGCAATGTTTCTCCTACCTTGCCTCTTCTTCCTTCCTTCCTTCCCCCCATTAGAGTAGGTTTTATTTCTTGTTTAGTAGAGTAGGTTTTATTTCTTGTTTATTAGAGTAGGTTTTAGTTTTCTGCCTTAGTAGTATAGTGGGGGGAGAAGAGGTGCAAACTTTGAAATCTTCATTTCTTAATCAAGTTAAGTTTCATGTTCTTTATGTTGTTATCTTTCATTTGATGTATTTTTTGTTCATTTGCCTTGGTTAGCTTTAGTTTTCTTTACTTGCTTATGGGTTGTTTTACTTTTGTTGTTTTCTTGGTTATGGAGATAAGTAGAGAGTAGTCCTTCCCCATTAGGGGTGGAGGGTGATGTGAAGTGTTGATGTGTTGTATTAGTGTGTGTTTAATCCTAATCTTGGAGACTCACATGAATTCCATAGTCATTTAGTGGGTTCCTCACTCTTGCCTTTGATGTGCTAGTGGTCTTAATTGATGTTTAGCACATGTTTTTCCTAGTACGCCCACTTTATGGGGAATGATGAGGTGATGATAAGATTGGAGTAGGTAAATGTAGGATCGTTATGACCCCTAATTAATCTAATCAATTCCCTTAATTCTCTACTTGATTCAATCAAAGATGAAGTGGAAATTAAACAATAAAAACAAGTAAAGAAAAAGCAATGCAAACCACAAAGAAGACGTAGTGGCTTTATAGAGGTTCGGCACCCCCACCCGGGTCTTACTTCCTCTCTTGCAAGCTCCGCTCGATTCCACAAGCTCCGCCTACGTCTTCACTAACCACTCCCCGTTCAGGGCGAGGAGGAAACACTTTTTACAGAGCAAGCTCGTGAACACCCTCGCCGAGCTTGGTTTCCACTTCTCACAATCTGAGACGGACACTTCGGGCTTTTACCGAAACCTTTGCTTCTTTGACAACAATTTCTCTAACTTGAGAACACTTTGAGTATGATTGAGAATTGATCAAAGGTGTGGAAGTTTTGGCTCTTGAGTGTATAGAATTGAGATTCTAGGAGTGGAGGATTTCTCTCTAGTCTACGTATGAGTTTGGAGTAGGAGAGTTATGTAAATAAGGTGTGTGAACCTTTATTTATAAGCTCCTAAGGGTTTATAGCCGTTGGGGAAGATTTGGTTGAAGTTTGTGTAACATATATAAAACAGAAATTTAAGTTCAGTAAATCTGTCCTAAACCGATCGACCGACTCGGGATCAACGTTTCCATGAAATTAAGGAAACGTTCGAACCAACTTAAACTACGGTCAAACCAAACGGATACAACTTAAGTTAACAGTCGGACTAAATCTGGGAGTGGTCCACCGTTAAGAGGGTTTTGGCCAAGTCAGAGGTTAATCGGTCGAACACAAAAAGAAGGTTCGTTCGACCAAAACTAACACACTTTTGGTGCACAAAATTGTCGGCATTCAGTCGACCACCGTTAAAGATCGTTCGACCGGTGGCTAAATGTATTTAGGGGTATTTGAGAAAATACAAATACGACCGTTGAGAGAATACGACAGGTATAACGGTCGTCCGGAAAATACGGGTAAACGATTGACCGGAAAGTCAGAATAGGTTGACTGATAGAGCTAGGTAAAATCACTATTTGAGAACCGTTAGCTGGTAGAAATGGTCGAACAGAAAACTCATTTCGGTCAATCATTCTTCACAGACAGGCAGAGGTTTAGATTAAGTGATTTTCCTACCTAAGTTTGGGTGACCTATTGAAGTCCAATTGATCTAAAATTTTGTGTGACTTCTATAATGAATCTAGTGTGTATGTGAATGGATTTTAATTTTTGTATTCTCAAGTTCACATAAGTTCCCAAGACTCAAATAAAGGAAAATTATATGTCTTCAATTTGCTTGATTACATGTTTTGACTTCATTCCATTCTTCATTGAGTCTTGATCACCTGTAGATGTTAGCACAATACAATGTATATTATATGCATGATGTGTGTTTCACTACATTTGATTTTTATTAAAATTATGTTAGTTAAATCATCAAAATACGGATTAAGGCCACAAAGCCAACAATAAAGAGATAAGGATGGCATGTGGGAGCATGTGATCTTATTGGCCTCATCTTAATTAATGACTATGTTTTAATGATAATGTGAAATCTTAATTCATGTGGAGACATAGTTGGGGTGTGGTCATTATGGATTCTATGTTCTTTATGTCATTAAACTTGTAATCATGTGGTTGTTTTTGTCCTCATCTTGAGTAGTATTATGTATGTTTTAATGATGTTGATAAATCTTAATCCATGTAGAGACACACTTAAGATTGTGGCATTATAAGATTTTCATGTTGTGCAAGTCCTTGGCGCTTAATTGTACACACACATGAATCACACATCTACACTTTTGCACGCATTCTTCACCTCCTATGGGATTAATTTTTGATTAGTTGTTGATTCGCGTCACGTTTGTCACTTAGTTTAAATTCCCTCGTTCTCTTTTTTTTCTTCTCCCACTTGAGTATGGTCAACGACGATCCACACTCACCCTTGAGGACAAAGCATGTATTTGTCACGTCTTCACCGACGTCGTGCCCTTACAGTGAATTAAATGTATTGATCAAAATCTCAATCAGACTTCTATCCAAGGCCCTTGGTAAGTTTGGCACCGCTAGAAGTCCAAATGACCACTCAGTCGTCTATAGAAACTTGAAGAGGAAGACCATTGTTCTAGTTGCATATGTGGATGATCAGATTACCATCGGTAATGACGTTGAATGGATCTCTACACTGATGAATTCTTAAGCGGGCAATTCCACATTACCGACCTGGGCAAATTGAACTAATTCTTGGGAATCAGAATGTGGGATCCTCAGATGTAAGTAGGCCTGACAATTTGACACGGAACACGAAAACACGACACGAAAATTCCATCTCATTTTCGTGTCTCACTTGTTGGGTACCCGAAAGTACACGAAATACACGTTATTGTTATATATTTACTAAACCCAATATATACATTAATAACCTGTTATGCGGGCAATTCCACATTACCGACCTAGTCAAATTGAACTAATTCTTGGGATTGAAGTATTATGTTATCATGATAAGACCCTCATATGTCAAACACAATAAGTTCTTGATTCTTTCAGAATGTGGGTTCCTCGGATGTAAGTAGGCCTGACAATTTTACACGGAACACGAAAACACGACACGAAAATTCCATGTCATTTTCGTGTCTCACTTGTTGGGTACCCGAAAGTACACTGAATACACGTTATTGTTATATATTTACTAAACCCAATATATACATTAATAACCTGTTATCGCATTGGTAAAGTGCTTCCTTTTGCCGTCTAATGACCCATGTTCGAACAACAGCATCTCTTTGTTTTTATAATTTTTTGATCAAATAATAATAAACCTAGATGTCAGACACGGGAATCGAACTCAGGTTTCCAGCTTTTGAATTAGGATGATTAACCACTACACCATCACATCACATGTTTAGGTATAAAAATTAAACAACGTTGTAATTATCCTTTAAATATGTTAGCCTGTGTGGGAAAACATTTAGTCCCACAAGGGAAGAGTGCAAACTTTTAGTTTGTTTCAAAACTCCCCAGTCCCTAGCTTAGATGTAGGGTTTGGTAACCCTTCTCCTTGTGACTTGGTGAGCGAAAATGTTTTATTAAAATTATTAATCATTTATGGTTATATTTAGGGTAGTTTCGTGTGTATACGAAATTATACGGGTTGTATTGTTTTTAAAAACCGAGACAAAACTCAATCCGTGTCGTGTTCGGGTTGGGATAACGTGTCTAGTACGTATAAAAAAATACAACACGAAAATACACGACCCGACACGATTGGCAGGCCTAAATGTAAGCATGTTGACTCACCAATGGTCTCTAGAACCTAACTCATGAGCGATGATGAAGAGTCCCTACATTATCCTCAGAAAATCAAAGATCGGTTGACAACCTAATATTTAGTTCATCTCAGCACCTCGTTTGCAAATTGGAGGCAACCATTCTAATCCTTAAGGAATCTCTAGGAAGAGGACTCATATTCTAATTGGGGGTACAGTAAGATAACAACCTTCAGTGATGCTAATTGGGCAAGTTGTCTTACTAGTCAACAACACAACATTGGGTATTATGTCTTTTGTGACGATCCAGTGCAAAGTCAAAATACCGTGCAATGACGAACGCTTACTATTAACTAGGTTGGACAAAGAGTGCTCAATGAGCTAGGTGTTCACCAAGATGGCTTGACGAGGGTACGTGAGTACATTATGACAATCAAACAGCGATGCACATCACCAAGAACTAGGTCTTTCATGAACTACATTGTCATCTTATTCGAGATCTTGTTTTGGGACATCCTCTTGTCCTTCGTGCATTCATCTGATTCATGTCTAGACTTGTCAATCGTGTAGTGTTCGTGTACTATCGTGTTAGACAGTTCTGTAGTTGTATCAAGATTTCGTGTTATCGTGTATAACATAACTTGAAAATGATTCATCATGTTTAGATTTAAAATAGTTAAGCGACATGTTATATTGATTTTTTTTCTTCTAAATAATATCTTCATTAACTATTATCAAGTAAAAAATAATTGATTATTTAACAAAAGATGCAGTTCGTGTGGGTTTCATGTAAAAAAACATAGTGTATCATGTTTGTGTCAAATGATGTACCAATTATTTATATTTGTATCTTTACAAATCATCATAATAAAGTATTTCAATTACACACAAAAATTGTATAAGTTCTGTTCACCATATTGCGTAATGAACAACCCGACCCCCCAATATTGTAATTAGTTATAGATTTGCTAGCAATTAGTTTTTTGTTTCCTTTTTTACATTTAAGCTTTCCGTAAGTGTAGACATAAATCCCTTCTGTTGAATATTTAGAAAATACCTTTTCCATTAAATCTTTCGTAACTACACATTTCCTTTTCAAAAATAGTTTGATGTAGGTTTCATCGTATGTTTTCACCACGAAATTGAATTCGTCGCATCATCTTTCTCCATGTCTGCCCCAACATGAAGGAGAGATTTGAGAATTTCACTTGATCAAAGTCAATTCCAATTTGCCTAAGGAATAAAATAAATTTCCAATGGTCCCAGGCCCAAAACATTAATTAAAACTGTACCTCTTACATATCAATGAATCCACAAGGGAATACATTCTGAAAATATCTAAAAATGTACAAGTCAGTAAATATTTTACAATTTAAACAGCTTTTAAAGGGTATAATCTGAATACTCAACAACGGTTGTGTATTGTTCCTACTCAATGTCCTTCACAGCATCCTGCAAATAAATAGATCCATAACTTCTCAATGAACTCAAGTATAACACCAACAAGAACTCAATCACTAGGTCAGTCTTGTAAATGCACAATGCAAAAGGATTAGCATGATATCAATTTGGGAGTGCATATTCATTCCTGGACTTCTAGTCGAGGTGGCATTTTTGTACAAGCAGCATAAGCATTAAAGAATTCTGATATGTGCGGATCGATGTGCTTGTGGGAGTCTGAACTAGAGATGCTGATGAATCAGAATGGCTGGTTAATTCTTGCATGCTTTTTGGTAAATGACACAAATAGGCAACGTCAAATACTCAAAATCATGAGTTATTTCATAAGGGCTTAAAATCTCATACCGCTCGAATGCTTAAATACTGGTAACATTAATCTAAATAATTTTACTACTACGGTTCAATACTAGAAACACTTTTGTGCTACATCTCCAAGCAATTTTAACATATAAAATAATTCTAAGGCTGCCAAATAAGCTCAAAGACTGTTCTTATAAGCAACAGAAAGAACGCTGACATTGACAGTGTATTTAAAGGATCCAAGTGCTTGACCATGAACCTACGAATACAAGGTCGGTACTCTAAACTCATTCGAAACTTCCACGCCTCAAAATCAATTGGGAACAAGCAAACGACCACATATATGTAATGGTTGATTGATACTGATGGGACATGAAATCACCCTGGACATAAAAATTCTTATATAAATGTAAGACTTCTTCCCCCACATATTCTTCAAAGAAAACAATTACCGATACAAAAAGGAAAGGTATTAGGAGTATAACTGAAACTTTACTCCTACAGGATTGTTAATTTTGAAAATTATGAACTAAGCATGCCAAAAGAATTTCTGCCTTGCCTGAGGAAACATACCCTTGTTTCAACGATATAAGCATTTTTTCTAGCTTTCAATTCATTAACAGGACAAAAATTAGGCATATTATAATTCTATTGAAGATATAAAGCGGTAAATACCACAATTATTTAGATGAACACCCGGATAACCATACCTTGGCAAGTCTTGTTACATAAGTGGCAGCCAATGCTGTGGCCAAGAGCCCGAGACCTAAAGTAATTAATTGACCATTTCCTCCAGGTAAACCAACTTCAGACTCCTCTTGCTGAAAAGAAAATTTAACATGAATCAACCCCATGAACTACTTACAGTTTCAGCTTGAATTAAGTACATATATATAGCAACACTGCATGCAAGTAATTGTATATTAATTATCATTTTGTTTTTTAATTGATGGTTTGCAACTTTGTGTAACAAGCACACCAACAGCTCAATGTTAGTCTGAGCCTGCACATCATAAATGCCACGTGCATACAGCAACAGCTGATGATGGAGGGATGAGCTTAAAATACGTACTTTCAGTAAAAGGAAAATTTGTGTAATTGCATTACAAAGTTTTGTGCTTGAAGATTTTCCTCTCTTTGGACAACACGTCAGAAAAAGAAACTAGCAAAGGGATTGTGATACGCAGTACGCTTATTGATATTTATATCTGACAAGTAAACTGACTAAAATAGACAAGGTTGCTTAACAAGGAGTAATGCATAAATGCAAGCTCAAGTAGACTCGATATTTTACTTTTCTACCAACTAATCATTGAGGTTTAGTTTAAAGTTCTGTCCACGGCACAACACAGAAGATGGGGAAGTTTTCCGCCTGTGAAATATCCACTTAAAAGGCAATCTTCAAGGAAAGAGGGGTCGGCCAATGATAGTTGTGACAATTAAGACGGAGCAATTGCAACTAGCATTGGCAGTAACATGAATTCGACCATGAGATGATGGAATGAAATAAAATTGTTGATGGCACATGCAATTCCTATGTGGACAATTCACAAAATACAAGTCCCTGATAAAGTTTCAATAGGTCGAATATGCATTTTGAAATACTGAAACAAATAAATCTCAAGCTACTTAAATAAATCAAGGTTTATGATAAATGAAGTACATCATATCTACATATGGACCACAACAACAATTGATGTTTCTCTTGTTTGTTTTATCTCTGAAGTGGAGTCATAGACTCATAATATTAATGTAATATAACACAAAATTTGCAGGTACAGTAAAAAAGATCTGCCCTATGTCCTTTTACGAAAAATATGTAACCAGAAGGAAAAAAATGGATTAGATGATGCAAGAAACAAAAGAAAACCGTCTCAGCATGGGACTATACTGGAAAGTAAGAAGGAGAATACTTAGCAAAAGGGAAAACAAAAGGTTCAAACCAACATACAATGATGGCTCTGCCAAGTGCACCTGCGCTAACGTAAGCCCATGTTCCAGGAAGCATCCCCAACCAACTGCAATCGACAGGCAAACATTAGCAGTGGTTACATCAGACACTTCATGATTACAGCGAACACAACTTTTTGGAAGCCACATATGACCAAGAAAAGTAGATATAATAAGACACTGCATCAGACATAAATAAACCTGCCCAGAACGTAGGGAAGAAACTTCACTGAAGTCAAACCATAGAGGTAGTTTCCTAAAGAAAACGGAAGCAGAGGGCTCAAGCGTAGCAAAGTGACTACCCTAAACCCATTCTCTCCAATCGCTTTATCAATTGCAAGAAATTTCTTGTTGCCCTCAACCATTTTTAGAATACGCTCACGAGCAAAATATCGAGCAATAAGAAAAGCCACAGAAGCAGCAACCTGCAAGAAAAGTGTGCAATTACCAACTTAAATAATGTTGTGTCCTAACTCCTAAGCAATTCACTTTCTCTGCAGTATGTGTGATTAGAGGAAGTAAATAATAAACTTACAGTTCCACTGATTGAAACAATGATGGTACCCGTAAGACTACCAAACAATAGCCCAGCTGACATTGTTAATGGGATTGCAGGAATTGCAAGAACCTAAGAAAATTGAGAAATTATTAATATTTGATTTCACAATTAGTCAGAGAAATAGATTTCTAAACAATCTCACAATAGAAGATCATAGAGTCAGCACTACACCAGGTCAATGGAAGTAATAAAACTACGTAACAGTTAAGATGTTGGTCTGAGTATAGACCATGCATTTATCATATTCATTTCAAAAAAAAAATCCAAATTATTAATTTTTAGCAGTTCATAGCTCTCTAATCGAAACAAGTTCTTCAGCTTAAAGGAGAGTTCCTAGTACGAGAATCGTAGAAGCAGAAACGAACGATGCAATCTTTAACAAATAATTAAGATGTTCGAAGTCATGCTGTTTCGATAAATATATAGGTACAGGAAATATGACATTGTAATTCGTAGACTAGCTCTTCTCTAAAACAAAAGAACAACGGTATCTACCATTCCTTTACCAAATGATCATTAGAACATATTGGGAAAGATCAGACAATGTCACTTGTCCAAAAAAGGCGGGCAATGTTTCACTAATACGAAGTTATGAACAAGAAAAAAAAATTATCTCTTATAATAGTTGAAGTAGGGAAAAAATTGTTTGTAAAAACTAGAGAAAATCATGTTTACAGTGCACAAAGCAAATCCTCGTCATCAACACAACATGAATTAAATCAAATTTCTAACGAACAATGGCACTACCAAAATCATATAATCCAGAAGATTAAGGGGTTTTATATTTTTTCAATCTAACCTCCAGCCCAGCATAGACAGCAACAAATAATGCATAGCCAGCAGGACCATTACCTGATAATAGAAAATGCCACAATTAGTTCAGATCCTGATTATGTGACCACCAAGTAACGTCATGAAATGGATGGAGATTCCCAAACAACAATTCCATCTTCCATGAAATCAGGCGGAACCACAGAGGGCCATGGCCTCCATTGGATTTTGAAATTCCCTTGTATGTACATTTCTTAGGCTTCAATTCTAAAAAAGATTATTAATAAATATGATGATTAAGCATAACTCATTCAAAATAAATCAGTAACAAGTTATTTCGAGTCTCATTTCACGATACAAGTAATTAGGCTTGCAGTTAGCAGGCTTAAATCAGCCCTAACTAAAAAGAATTCTGGGTCAGCCACTGATTCCATGTAAACATAGTTACAATAACCCAAACCTGTCTATAAGATAAGGTAATTAACATTCGAAATACGGAACTAAATTCTTCATAATGTAGATTTCACGTATCTAACTTACACGACCTTAGGGTGTCATTGGTACTTAAGTCTAGGTAAGTGTAGAACTTAACTTCATGACTTCACTCATTTACGAGTGATAGTTGAGGAAGTCATTGTAAGTACTTATGGAACTTAAGATCCTAAACTTTTAAAGTTTTCCAGAGTACAAATCACCCAGAGTTATCTTAGAATATAAGTTCCCGACTTCCTAAAAGTTCCACGGGAGACTAAATAAGGCAATAGCCACAAAAACCAACCAAGAAACATGAAAAGATCAGAGTACCTTCAATAAAGCCGGAAAACTGGGTCAAGAAAGCGTTAATATGGTCCCTATAAACATACCCAACCGTCCCAAACCCCCCAACGATCCCAACGAGCAGCAATCCAGCAAGGATCGTCCCCTTAACAGCACTCCCCTCGTCGATCCCCTCCTCCTTCTCACTCTCCTCCCCATCTCTCTTCCCATCCTTCCCCGGCTCGAACTTGAAGCTCTGGGGGACGTCGGAGGCCTTCCGGAGCTGCTTGCGCGACTCGCGGAGGGAGGAGAGGGGGCGGAAGGGGAGGTGGCGAGGGGGGCGGAGTAGAGGGGTGGGGAAGGGCGAGACGAGGAAGGGCGTGGAGGTGCGGAAGGAGGTGGTCATGGGGTGGGGCTGCGTTGGGTGTGTGGAGTTCCCATGTGGAGAGGTTCGGCAGTGGGAGGGTAATGTGGAGACGGAAGTGGTTTGGAGGTGGTAAGGTGTGGTGGTGATAAGAGGGGGTGGGGTGTGGATGGTTGGATTGTGGTTGTTACACGTGGCGTGTGGTGAATGATAGGGAAATTTGGGTTTGATATGGTTTGTTGGGTTGAGTCGTTAGATTTGTCGATTTTTCTCCATCCGTCGACAAAAATTACGATGTAACCTTTTGTTTTAACAGAATTTTTGAAATTTGAGAAGTCCTCATTGAAAATAGGCTCTCTTGTTTATTTTGCATGATTTGAGAATTTACACGGTAACTAACTTTTCGTAGATTTTTTCCTTTTGACTTTCTTTTTCCACTCAAATAATTTTAGAGGGAGTGCCGGTTGTTATGAGTGTGTAACAATTTATGTTGTTACCACTTATAACATGTGACAAATATTTATGTATACAAAGTATTTACTTTCAAAGTAAGGATAACTGCAACAAATTTGATATTGTGTTTATCAAATTTGGTAGAAGCGACAAAAATGAGGAAAAACTCATAATTGCATATCGTAGGGGATAATTGAGGCTTTTACTTTGCATATCAAATTTGCTTGTCGCTCTAATATAGCATAATTTTAAGTCTGTCATCGTTTTACAACTATTTCTATACCACTAAAAGTATGTTTTACATTTAGAAATGTCATTACTTTTATCAAGATGCACACCATCAAGTTTTTCCACCAAGGACGTTAATTTTCTATTAACGATGTTAAAAGGTAATATTTAATTACGAAATTTACAAAATTTCTGTTAATAGAAAATTAACGTTCTTAATAGGAAAACTTGCATTTGTTAATGCAAAACAGATTTTCAACAGCATGATTAAATATAGTTATAATATAATGGTATATTTAGAATTAGGTTATTTAAAAGTGGCACGCAAGCGATAAATTATTTGGGGGGGGGGGGGGGGGGATTCGATAAGAGAATTGAAGCACTTCCATGCATATTATTTCAAATTTTACATTATTAAAGAAAATTAGGAGTATTATTACATTAAAGAAAGGAAAAAAAATTCAAAATAACATTTTTTTAATTTTTTTTGCCAAAATAGACCTCAATAAAAAATATTTGTCAAACTAGACTCGCTGCCACCATGTGGTGACACGTGGTGGCGGCGGGTTTTGTTTTTTTGTACATATAGAACTCGGCATCACCAGTGCCGAGTTCTTCTTGGGAGAACTCGGCACTGGTGATGCCGAGTTCTACTTGGTTTTTTATTGGCCAACACTTGAAATTTTCCACTCAACATGAGTTGACAGGAGAAGTGATTCAAATAGAACTCGACACTTAGAGTGCCGAGTTCTATTTGAATCACTTTTATTGGCGCTCAGATCGTGCATGAGACGGTTGGACAACCAGGAGAACAGTGTCTTAAATAGAACTCGGCATCTCGGATGCCGAGTTCTAAAGGAATAACTCGACGTTTGTAACGCCGAGTTCACTTAAAAAAAGTTAACTCGGCGTTACAAACGCCGAGTTTCGTCGGGCTATAAAAGCGGCCCGACGCCCCCCTCTCCCCCTCCGCTGAGTTCTCGCGTTTTTAAGGTTAGGGTTTCGATTTTTTTCGTTTTCCACCGTTTTCTTGCCTTTTTATGTATTAGGATGATATACATTGTTGTTTTAGATATGATTGTAGTGTTTTTGTTGGTTTAGGAACCCGTTTTGGTGCAAACTCGATTTCGATTTTGGGTTTTTAGGCAAAACGTTTTGTTTCTTGTTTGTTAGTTAATTATTGATTTTAGTTTTGTTGATTGTAGGTGTACGGTAGTAATCTTAAAATTAGTTGAATTTAAGTTTGATTATTATGATTGAAATTAGATTTTTTTGTTGTTAGTTTGGTTTGAATGTATGTTACTTTGAATGAATGTAAACTTAAAAATGATTTATTGAGTTTAAATGTATGTGAGTTTGAATGTACGTTGGAATTGAAGTTTGATTTTTTAGTCTTAAAAATAGAGTAATAATGTACGTGGGTTTCCATGTTGAGAAATACGTCGTTACTTCTATGTTTAGAATGTGATGATGTTATTTGTAGTATTGTTAGTTTGTTCTACCGTGCAGGTTTAAATTTACGAATTTGAAAAATATAGGGGAGATTCTGTCAAAAATTTAAATAAAATTCTGACATGATTCGTAACGTTATTTATTGTAGTTGATTTTATTGGAGAGATTGTTCGACGTTTATAGTCGTTTGCTACTACACTCAATTGAGGTACTTTCTAAAACATTTTGAGTATTCTCAACTTTGTAAGTAGTTAATAATGAAGAACAATCACCTCACTTTTTAACGTGTTATGTACAGATGGAGTTTGGTGGTTTCAGTACTGGTTCAGTTAGAGGTAGCTACGTTTCACAGGGTCTGGTAGACAGATCAGTGTTGGTTTTGCAGATCAACCACAAGTCTGACTTGTTCAAAGATTTTGTATGCATTTTACGTCTTCAAGTTAAATATTTGCATGCGAGTTTCAATATTCTGATATTTCTCTAAATTTATGTAGAAGGATGTTGATGGTATAAAATGCGTTGAGCATGGATCGAAGCTCAACGAATGACAGATCACTGATGAGAGGATGTTGTTTCTGCTAGATATGACAGGGTTTGACACAGTCACTCGGTTGGGCCGAGTTCAGTTGGACCATACCTTTCTGGGGGCGATGGTCGAGCGTTGGAGACCAGAGACTCATTCATTTCACCTGCGACATGGTGAGATCACGTGCACCTTGCGTGACATCTCGATGATTACCGGCTTGCGCGTAGATGGTTTGCCGGCGTGTGAGTCTCAGGAGTACGTTTGGTCAGAGGTCTGCATGGATTTATTGGGTCAGGTCCCAATGACTTGGGTCGTAAGGGTTCCGTTACTCTGGGTTGGTTGCAAGCTCAGTTTCAGCAGTTGCATTTTGATGTCGACGAGAAGACAGTTACACGACACACCAGAGCCTTCATTCTGTTCCAGCTGAGATGCAGTATTTTGGCAGATAAGAGTGGCACGATGATTCACTTGAAGTACATGTCTTTGCTCGGAGATTTGGCCGTCGCATCGGAGTACAGTTGGGGTAGTACGGCTCTGGCCCACTTATATCACGTGTTAGACGAAGCCTCACTGATTCCGACCAAACATCTGTGTGGTTTTCTTACGTTCCTGCAGTTGTGGTGCTGGGGACATCTACACATTGGGACACCTTTGAAGAGCAGACCATTAGTATACCCGGAGGACGAGAGGACACCATTATGTGCCCGTTGGAGACGACCAAGAACATTCAAGGGTAGTGCGAAGACGACGACACTTGATTTTTATCGGAATGAGCTGGACGTGCAGGAATTCGATCAAGTGATCTAGGACCCTTATGCACATTTGGATCTTAGTCAGTTACCACCACTATGTACGGAAGGTTTAGAGATCTGGACGAGCCGTACTTGGCTTATAATATTTGGTGAGATGGTTATGCATTGTCCAGACCGAGTGATGAGACAATTCGGTCTACAACAGCACATTCCAGAGCCGATGGAGAGACATGTAGTGAAATCGGCTCAAGGGAGGTCGGACGTTAATTGGTTGGCGGAAAATCACCAATTCATTCAGCATTGGTCGCACAGAAGAGATCATCTACAGTTTGAGAGACCACTCTTAGGTGTCACTCCTGAAGAGAGCACACGACTGTAAATGGAATGGTACTTGAGAATCACTGTACGTTGGATAGTTCATCACTGCTTGACTCCGACTAATACCTCATACAGACCTCGAGCGGGTAGAGAGCGAGAGATGATAAGATTTAAACATTTATTTCAAAAATTACCACGTTTTAAAATTGTGTTTAGTGTTTGATTAACTTTTACTTATCTGTAGGTGCACGAAGTTTATGAGTTCCACGAAGAACTCCATCAAATTCACGAGACGATCAAAGATCACAAGACAAGCTCTTCTATGGTTGGAAAATTGAAGGAAAAAATGAAGGCTTGACTTATGTGTTTTGGTGCTGAAGAACCCACATTACATTTGAGTCAGGATCGCGTCGTTGAAGAAGAAGATCCACACTCTCAAGAAGACGTTGGTGGTCTGACTCAGGACACTGAGAATGCAGCACGAGGAGATGTTTAAGCGTGTGTTTTGGGCGTTCGGGCCTTCAATTAGTGGGTTTCAATATTGTAGACCCGTTGTCAGTGTGGATGGAACGCACCTCTATAGCAAATATAGAGGTTTATTGTTAATTGTTGTGGGCACATATGCAAACAACAGAATTTTTCCTTTGGCATTTGTTGTTGTAGAGAGCGAGAATACAGAGTAGCGGACGTGGTTCCTTCAATTGCTGGCAAGTAGGGTTACAAGGCAACCCGATTTGTGTATTATCACCGACAGATTTTCGGGAATAAACGCTTGTGTGCGAGCCGCATTTCCACCTTCGGAGGGGCATATACATCGATTTTTTCTTCGACACATGAAAACAAATCTTGCTAAACATCGAAATTGCAAGGAAAGATTGGGACAAATCAAGTTTTACGAAGCGGGTAAAACTCATTCATTTATGAAATTTAAAGAGTTAATGAAGGCTATTGCAGAGGAACATAAACCGGTATACGAGTGGATTCAGCATCAAGGTCCTTTGGAAAGATGGACTTGTCACGACGGGCGTCGACGTTTCGGATGTATGACAACAAACATGTCAGAAAGCTTCAACAATGTCTTACGAGGGGCACGCGGTATGCCAATTACAACCATGATTTTGATGACCTTTATCCGCTTGAACAAATTCTTTGTTAAAAGAAGGGACGTCGTCGAGTCGTGGAATGAAACATATGTACCGACAGTCCACACCGTGGTGACAGCAAACAACAATCTGGCCAGAACACATACAGTAACTTGGTACCACCAGCTGATGTACCAGGTTGAAGCCAATGACCAGAAAAATACCTCGTGAAATTTGGAGTTATTACTTGCACTTGTAGATACATAATTGCAATGCACGTCCCATGTTCACATGTACTAGCAGTTTGCAGTGGCAGACATGCAAATGTCAGCACTTCACATTTGGTGTCCCCGTATTATGAGGTTCAAATGTACAGGGAGACGTACAAACGAATATTTATCCCAATTCCTGATGTGAGGTATTGGTCAGATTGAGGCAACATCACAATGAAGCCTCCCCAAACCAAAAGACCTCCCGGTCGGCCTAAATCAACGCGAATCCGAAACGAGATGGGCGAACACTCTGGAAGAAGGGTAAGGTGTGGGAGATGCGGTGATTGATCGTTTTATTTAAACCGCAAGTGCACGGTCGCGTTGAAGCGGTGGCAAATACGGGTCATCCACTGGGAGGTGTGTCGACGATTGGTTTGTTCGAAGGCGAGAGGTAAAAAAGAATGAGAGAAAGGTGGGATACACTAAACTACACTAAGATGCAAAAAGGAAATGGAAGAAAAGCAAGAAAACTAAACCCCAAAGGGGGTAGAGAAATAATGTGAACATGAAGAAGTGTGTGTGTGTTCATTAAGCTCCTCACAACATGTAGTGCATGAAATCATAAAACTACATCCAACTTTGCCTCCACATGAATTAAGATAAGACTACATCATTAAAACATACAAGACAATAATTGGAATGAAGCTACATGAACTCAAGTATAAAGACTAGACCCTACTATGCCTCCACATGAATTAAGATAAGACTACATCATTAAAACATACAAGACATTAGCTGGGTAAAGGTAACAAGAGCACATACACTACAAATTGTGTTTCCATATCCTAACCTTATCATTCCCCATAGAATATGTCCACTAATCAAAGTATAAGCTAAGTTTCATTCAAGAGCATTAGCATATCAAAGATAAGAGTGAAACCCCATTAGATGGGTATGGAAATCATATAAAGCTCAAGGGATAAAGATAACACACACTTAATACACTACATGATTATATCACATATTTCTCCACCCCCCAAATGGGGATGGAACTACTCACACATATTTAAACTAACTACTTTAATAAAATGAAGCATTATACTGAAATGAAACTATACTAATCAAGCAAGAAATATTAAAGAAGAATAAAACAAAACAAGCACCAAAGCAAACACATTGAAGAAAATTAACTAAGCAAGAATTAACAAGCTAATGAAAAACTTCTATTATGAACTCACTCAGATTACAAGCAGCCCTTCCTCCACTAGAGTTTTGCTTCAAGGCTTCACTCTTAGTAGGGAAGATGCCACCAAAGAGAGAGATGGATACAATGGGAGGTGAAGAGTTCTATTTATAAGCATGGAAAAAGCTAATCCGGGACAATCCCCCGATGTGGGACTAAACCAATACCAAAAATAGCCTAAACGAACATTAATACAAGTCCAGGAGAAGTTTGGGCGGATCTGGCATGATCCAGACCGCCAATTGGCGGCCTATAAAGCCCAGTTCCGTCTGGGTTTTCTGTTGGCTTTGCTGGAAGTGTTTCTTGGTCTTGGATGCATCTACTTGGTCTGTTGGAGCTCCGACCCGAATCGAATTGCCAAAATACTCCCCATGATGGTGTGGAGTTTCCTGTTTTGCTCTTAGGTCCTTCGGTCTTACGATCAGGTCCTTTTCCATTGCATCTCAGTCCCTAGGTCTCACAATTAAGTCCTTTTTTTCCTGCTTTTGGGTCCTTTCATGACTCTTCTCTTCAAACCTCTTTATTCCTAAAAACTAAACATAAAACTCGTCACGTAGCATTGCTTAGGTGTAAGATAATGGATATAAGATACAAATATGAGCATGAAATGATGTCAATCAAATACCCCCACACCTAAGTTTTTGCTAGTCCCGAGCAAAACAAAGAAAAAGAAAAGCAAACGAGAAACAAGAAATCCTAACTCACTTTCGTAGGAATCACGGTTGCACTTAGCATGTGCAACAGGCCGTTAAACCTCATTGTTGACAAGGAGGAGTGTTGTCTCCTAAGGGTTTTCAGCAGATATACCCACAAAATCCGAACAAGATGCATTATTCAATATAGACCTCGACTCGTTGGACAAATTTTGTCGATCAATGGACGCGTTAATGCTACAGGCCGACTCTATATAGGTGATTAGTCCACACCTAGCCTAATGAACCATTCGTGCAAGTTAAATAAGGAATTAAGTGAAAGACAAGGACAACCTCAACATCCTCAAGTGCTACAAAGTGTAAAGTCCATTAAGGTTCTTATTTGCATTACCATTTTTTTCTTTTTTTTTCTTTTCACATTTTTTTCTTCTTTTTCTTTTTATTAGTTGGAGCTTCATTCTCCCAGGGTCAGGTTTCATGCATCATTGCCCATGAGGACTTACACTATCACGTACACCTTTCCCCAAATCTCCACATAGGGCAATCCCTACCACCCGTGTAACGAGAGTTCGGTCGGCGCATCCCAAGTCAGATGACTCGAAAGCACCTGGCACAAAGTCCCCTCAGACCTACTTTCCCGAATGATAGGAGTCGTGCGAGAAGAGAGAACACCTACTGATTGACATCATTTCATGCTCATATTTGTATCTTATATCCATTATATTACACCTAAGCAATGCTACGTGACGAGTTTTATGTTTAGTTTTCAGGAATAAAGAGGTTTGAAGAGAAGAGTCATGAAAGGATCCAAAAGCAGGAAAAAAGACTTAATTGTGAGACCTGGGGACTAAGATGCAAGGGAGAAGGACCTGATCGTAAGACCGAAGGACCTAAGAGCAAAACAGAATACTCCACACCATCATGGGGAGTATTTTACCAATTCGAGTCGGGTCGGAGCTCCAACAAGTCAAGTAACCGCATCAAAGACCAACAATACCATAAAGAAAAGCCCACAACAAATTCCAACACGATCCGATGATTTTGGACCGCTAATTGGCGGTCCATATTGCTCAGGATCCGTCGAAATTTCTCCTGGACTTGTATTAATGTTCGTTTAGGCTATTTTTGGTATTGGTTTAGTCCCACATCGGGGGATTGTCCCCGATTAGCTTTTTCCATGCTTATAAATAGAAATCTTCACCTTCCATTGTAATTACCCATTGTTTGGTGGCATTCTCTCTACTAAGGAGTGAGCCTTGAAGCAATAACTCAAGGTGGAGAAGAGTGTTGCTGCCTTCAATGTGAGTCATTGTTAATAAAAGTTTATTTGTTTCTTTTAATCTTGTTTTGTTATGTTGCTTGTTTTGTGTGGGTTGCTTTACTTTGTTTAATCTCTTGTTTAGTAATTTTAGTATCTTAGTTAAATGTTTTCTTTACTTAGTCTAATCAGTAGTGTAATGAGTAGTGAGTAGTTCCATCCCCATTTGGGGGGTGGAGAAATATGTGATATAATCATGTAGTGTATTAAGTGTGTGTTATCTTTATCCCTTGAGCTTTATATGATTTCCATAACCATGTAATGGGTTTTCACTCTTATCTTTGATATGCTAATGCTCTTGAATGAAGCTTAGCTTATGCTTTGATTAGTGGACCTATTTTATGGGGAATGATAAGGTTAGGATATGGATGAAGTTAATATTGGAAACACAATTTGCAGTGTATGTGCTCTTGTTGCCTTTACCTTAGCTAATGTCTTGTATGTTTTAATGATGTAGCGAAATCTTAATTCATGTAGAGGCATAGTAGGGTATAGTCTTTATACTTGAGTTCATGTAGCTTCATTCCAATTATTGTCTTGTATGTTTTAATGATGTAGTCTTATCTTAATTCATGTAGAGGCAAAGTTGGATGTAGTTTTATGATTTCATGCACTACATGTTGTGAGGAGCTTAATGAACACACACACACTTCTTTATGTTCACATTATTTCTCTACCCCATTTGGGGTTTAGTTTTCTTGCTTTTCTTCCATTTCCATTTGCACCTTAGTGTAGTTTAGTGTAACCAACCTTTCTTCCCTTTCTTTACCTCTCGCCTTCGCATAAACCAAGTGTCGACACACCTCCCAGTGGACGACCCGTATTTGCCACCGCTTCAACGCGGCCGCGCACTTGCGGTTAAATATAAAACGATCAATCAAGTTTTTGGCGCCGTTGCCGGGGAGGTGCTCTGTCCAGACCTTGGTTTGGACGATTCGAGGGGGTTTTAATTTTTTGTTTTCAGTTTGTCTTAGTTTCAGGGAACCACAAGATCACGGGGAGGCGACTGGCGAAGTTACAGGAAGAGAAAACTTAAACAGACCGCCAATCAGCGGTTGAAGACCGCCAATTGGCGGCCTGGTGAGAGTTTCTTGCCTTGTAATTTTTTCTGGTACTTAGTGTTCAAATTGGTGTTATCTGGGAGCCCTATTTTGCATGATATGACTTCTGGTTTGCTCCCAGATCATTAATCACTCTTTAATCAACTTGGACCATAAAACTCAAAGCAAAAGATTAGACTTCTTGCCATCTAGGTCATGCACCATTGGTAGACCTTGCATGCATTTGTCTTTTCTTTGTTTTACATTTTGTCGTTGATTGCTGGCGTGAGGTACGTGCACCCACATCCCTCATTCATGCATGTTTCGTTCATGCATTAGTTAGTAAGGTGCATCGGGACAAGAGTGAGAGAGCGTTTGATTGGAGCGATTGATTGCTAGATCTAGGATCAAATCGCTACTAAGGAGGGGTTGTCCCATAAAAGATAAGGTGGGGGATTTCATCACCCTTTCCTTGGCCCCAAAAATCACTCTTAATAAAGCCTTAACTAAAAGCAAGTAGACATTGGCCCTAAGGAATTCGGACGCACTAGGAGAGTAATCTAGTCGAGACCGTCATGACCTGATCGGCGTTGCCTACCTTGTCGATAGTAGGAGGTACTGGATCTCCGAATACCCAGAATTCTACCAGCACCCCACTCCAAATCATTGGACTCATTCTCAGCCCATCAACACCCAACCCCAAAATTTCCCAAGCTCTGACTTGGACCCCATCGTTGACCGCATACCTGATTCCTTGAAACAAACTCTCCAAACATTCATGGAAGCCACACAAAACTTATTGAAGTCCAACTTGAATTCCTTGCAAACCATGGAAATGCAAGTGAGCCAGATGATACAACAATTCCATGAACGTGAGGAGGGTAACTTTTCTTGTCAACATGAGGATTCATCTTTTGATATCGAACCACCACCACATCCACAAATTCAAAGCACAATCTTTCAAAGTCAAACTCCTAGTCAGTCTGAGGGACTTGGGGTTTCAATTCACGATCACTTAGTGGAGGATTCGATTCAAATTGAGAATAACTTGGACCAGTTTCATTATGAGTCGGCACAGGATTGTGCCTTATCTTTTTGTCCCGTGGCCCTTGAGCCACATGATATTCATATTGTGCCTCTTAAGGACTCACCTCTGGTGGAGCAAGAGCTCCCTAGTACCCTCAATTTCAAACAACTTGATGAGAGTTTGCCTCTCACTATTGTTCCTGATCATCTTGGAAATGATGGAACATCAAACAACTACATTGCTCATGAGGGTATTAGGAGTTCTTTGGAGGATACCTTGGGTATGAGACCCACTGTTTGTTCTCCTGGTGAGTTGGACATGCATAACGAGGTGCTTGACCTCGTTCCGACCCACCAGCCTGTTGGTTGGAGAGTTTGGATTGACGATCATAACTTCAGCAGCGTAACGGGAGAAACTCTTCTTCCGTTGCCCCTCATTTCCCAAACTCTTGAGAGGTTCAAGCTCTTTCAGTTTGATCCTTTGAATGAGACGCCTTTGCGTCCAATTCACGAACCTCTCATTTCATCTGGTGCTCTTTGTGAAGGGGGCCCACGCATGAGTATTCTGGCCCCGCGTGGTGTCATGTTCCCTTTCCAAGTGCATTGACCCACTCTTGAGGTTCCCATTTGATGTCTTTTGACAAATGAAGATGGGAACTTACGTTTGTACATAGTTATATAAAAAAAGTTCAATAAAAGACTCCTTCAGTGAGCATCGATTGTTGTGAGCCCCAACCCTTGTGTATTTGGGCTCCATTTCTTTCACGTATTTGTACCCTTTCTTTAGCATCTCACAGGTTTTGAGGGAATTTGGGTTGTGTCCATCAACATAGTCATACACTTCCCTTTGTACTTCACGTTGGTGAGATCTCTCCTTTTTCATGCATAAATCCATGTAGTATCTTGCTTGCATTCATTGAGGACAATGCATGAAGTAGGTGTGGGGGGTGTTTTACGTGTGTACATAGTTGAGTCTTTTTCCTTTGATTTTGTTTTCTTTTGTTTGCATTGTTAGGGTCATGATAGTGTGTTGCATTTAATATCGATATATCTGCTTGCCATGATCCTTGGGTGACTTGTCTTCTTTTGCTTGCCTAGTGCTTCAAAATTTTCACATTTCTTTCAAAATCTTCATGTGTTTTCGAAAGAAAATGTTTTGTGGGTTTTGCGTTTGTTTAGCATGTGCAAAACCGTTGAGAGGCAAAGTAAAAAGAAAGCTCCCAAAATTGTCTTGAACTTGATGCATTAGGATATCTAGTACGTGGCTTTAGGATTTATCGAGTCGTTAGGATGCACCCCAGTTTTCCTTTGGGGGTGAGTAATCATTGGGTTTCAGTGCTCAAACATTCAAAGAAGTCCACCCTGAACCTAGTGAGTCAATAATTCGTGTTTGTTAATTTAGGAAGTTTGTTGTAGTCAAGGACCCTCTTAATCTTGTTGTGAGACATTAGTGTAGGGGTTTTGGTTCATGTGTAGATAAGAAATAAGTGAGTAGATGTTCTCTCTTCTCGCACGGCTCCTATCACTCGGGAAAGTAGGTCTGAGGGGACTTTGTGCCTGTTGCTTTCGAGTCATCTGACTTGGGATGCGCCGACCGAACTCCCGTTACACGGGTGGTAGGGATTGCCCTATGTGGAGATTTGGGGAAAGGTGTACGTGATAGTGTAAGTCCTCATGGACAATGATGCACGAAACCTGACCCTGGGAGAATGAAGCTCCAACTAATAAAAAGAAAAAAAATGTGTGAAAAGAAACGAAAAGAAAAAAAATGGTAATGCAAATAAGAACCTTAATGGACCTTACACTTTGTATCACTTGAGGATCTTGAGGTTGTCCATGTCTTTTACTTAATTCCTTATTTAACTTGCACGAATGGTTTATTAGGCTAGGTGTTGACTGATTACCTTTATAGAATCGGCCCGTAGGATTACCGCGTCCAATGATCGACAAAATATTTCCAACGAGTCGAGTATCTAGATTGAATAATGCATCTTGTTCGGATTTTGTGGGTATATCCGCTGAAAACCCTCAGGAGACAACAGTCCTCCTCCTTGGCAAAAAGGAGGTTTAACGGCTTGTTGCACGTGCTAAGTGCAACCGTGATTCCTACGAAAGTGAGTTAGGATTTCTTGTTTCTCGTTTGCTTTTCTCTTTCTTTGTTTTGCTCGGGACTAGCAAAAACTTAGGTGTGGGGGTATTTGATTGACATCATTTCATGCTCATATTTGTATCTTATATCCATTATATTACACCTAAGCAATGCTACGTGACGAGTTTTATGTTTAGTTTTCAGGAATAAAGAGGTTTGAAGAGAAGAGCCATGAAAGGATCCAAAAGCAGGAAAAAGGACTTAATTGTGAGACCTGGGGACTAAGATGCAAGGGAGAAGGACCTGATCGTAAGACCGAAGGACCTAACAGCAAAACAGAATACTCCACACCATCATGGGGAGTATTTTACCAATTCGAGTCGGGTCGGAGCTCCAACAAGTCAAGTAACCGCATCAAAGACCAACAATACCAGAAAGAAAAGCCCACAACAAATTCCAACACGATCCGAAGATTTTGGACCGCTAATTGGCGGTCCATATTGCTCAGGATCCGTCAAAATTTCTCCTGGACTTGTATTAATGTTCGTTTAGGCTATTTTTGGTATTGGTTTAGTCCCACATCGGGAGATTGTCCCCGATTAGCTTTTTCCATGCTTATAAATAGAACTCTTCACCTTCCATTGTAATTACCCATTGTTTGGTGGCATTCTCTCTACTAAGGAGTGAGCCTTGAAGCAATAACTCAAGGTGGAGAAGAGTGTTGCCTTCAATGTGAGTCATTGTTAATAAAAGTTTATTTGTTTCTTTTAATCTTGTTTTGTTATGTTGCTTGTTTTGTGTGGGTTGCTTTACTTTGTTTAATCTCTTGTTTAGTAATTTTAGTATCTTAGTTAAATGTTTTCTTTACTTAGTCTAATCAGTAGTGTAATGAGTAGTGAGTAGTTCCATCCCCATTTGGGGGGTGGAGAAATATGTGATATAATCATGTAGTGTATTAAGTGTGTGTTATCTTTATCCCTTGAGCTTTATATGATTTCCATAACCATGTAATGGGTTTTCACTCTTATCTTTGATATGCTAATGCTCTTGAATGAAGCTTAGCTTATGCTTTGATTAGTGGACCTATTTTATGGGGAATGATAAGGTTAGGATATGGATGAAGTTAATATTGGAAACACAATTTGTAGTGTATGTGCTCTTGTTGCCTTTACCTTAGCTAATGTCTTGTATGTTTTAATGATGTAGTGAAATCTTAATTCATGTAGAGGCATAGTAGGGTATAGTCTTTATACTTGAGTTCATGTAGCTTCATTCCAATTATTGTCTTGTATGTTTTAATGATGTAGTCTTATCTTAATTCATGTAGAGGCAAAGTTGGATGTAGTTTTATGATTTCATGCACTACATGTTGTGAGGAGCTTAATGAACACACACTTCTTTATGTTCACATTATTTCTCTACCCCCTTTGGGGTTTAGTTTTCTTGCTTTTCTTCCATTTCCATTTGCACCTTAGTGTAGTTTAGTGTAACCAACATTTCTTCCCTTTCTTTACCTCTCGCCTTCGCATAAACCAAGTGTCGACACACCTCCAAGTGGACGACCCGTATTTGCCACCGCTTCAACGCGACCGTGCACTTGCGGTTAAATATAAAACGATCAATCACCTACTGATTGGCATCATTTCATGTTTATATTTGTATCTTATATCCATTATCTTTCACCTAAACAATGCTATGTTACGAGTTTTATGTTTAGTTTTCAGGAATAAATAGGTTTGAAGAGAAGAGCCATGAAAGGACCCAAAAGCAGGAAAAAAGGACTTAATTGTGAGACCTAGGTACTGAGATGCAATGGAGAATGACCTGATCATAAGACCAAAGGACCTAAGAGCAAGACAAGAAACTCCACACCATCATGGGGAGTATTTTGGCAATTCGATTCGGGTCAGAGCTCCAACAAACCAAGTAGATGCATCCAGGACCAACAAATCCATCAAGCAAAGCCTACAACCAAAAGCAACTCGATCTGAAGTTCATAGACCGCCAATTGGCGGTCTTGGACCGCTAATTGGCGGTCCATATAGCCTCAGATCTGCTAAGATTTCTCCTGGACTTCTATTATTATGTGTTTAGGCTATTTTTGGTATTTGGTATTGGTTTAGTCCCACATCGAGGGATTGTCCCCAATTAGCTTTTTCTATGCTTATAAATAGAACTCTTCACCTTCCATTGTAATTACCCATTGCTTGGTGGCATTCTCTCTACTAAGGAGTGAGCCTTGAAGCAAAAACTCAAGGTGGAGAAGAATGCTACCTTCAATGTGAGTTATTTGTTAATAAAATAATTCTTCTAGTTTCTTTTAATCTTGTCTATTAATTTGTGCATGTTTGTTTAGTCTTTCCTTTCCTTTTATGTTTCTTTAATACTTCTTGCCTTCTTAGTTAACTTTCATTTCAGTATTATGCTTTCTTTTGCTAATATAGTTAATGTAATGAGTAGTGAGTAGTTCCATCCCCATTTGGGGGTGGAGAAATATGTGATATAATCATGTAGTATATTAAGTGTGTGCTATCTTAATCCCTTGAGCTTTAAATGATTTCCATAACCATCTAATGGGTCTCCACTCTTATCTTTGATATGCTAATGCTCTTGAATGAAGCTTAGCTTATGCTTTGATTAGTGGATCTATTTTATGGGGAATGATAAGGTTAGGATATGGATATGAATTAATATTGGAAACACAAGTTGTAGTGTATGAACTCTTGTTGCCTTTACCTTAGCTAATGTCTTGTATGTTTTAATGATGTAGTCTTATCTTAATTCATGTGGAGGCATAGTAGGTTCTAGTCTTTATACTTGAATTCATTTAGCTTCATTCCAATTATTGTCTTGTATGTTTTAATGATGTAGTAAAATCTTAATTCATGTAGAGGCAAAGTTGGATGTAGTTTTATGATTTCATGCACTACATGTTGTGAGGAGCTTAATTACACACGCACACCACACACACATCTTTATGTTCACATCATTTCTCTACCCCCTTTGGGGTTTAGTTTTTCTTGCTTCTTTTCCATTTCCATTTGCATCTTAGTTTAGATTAGTGTAAGACATCTTTCTCTCCTTCTTTTACCTCTTGCCTTCGAACAAACCAAGTGTCGACACACCTCCCAGTGGACGACCCGTATTTGCCACCGCTTCAACGCGGCCGTGCACTTGCGGTTAAATATAAAACGATCAACCACCTACTCATTTATTTCTTATCTACACATGAACCAAAACCCCTACACTAATGTCTCACAACAAGATTTAGAGGGTCCTTGACTACCACAAACTTCCTTAAGTTAAGAGACACGAATTATTGACTCACTAGGTTCAAGGTGGACTTCATTAAATGTTTGAGCACTGAAACCCAATGATTACTCACCCCCAAAGGAAAACTGGGGTGCATCCTAACGACTCGATAAATCCTAAAGCCACAGTACTAGATATCATAATGCATCAAGTTCAAGACAATTTTGGGATCTTTCTTTTTACTTTGCCTCTCAACGGTTTTTCACATGCTAAATACACGCAAAACCCACAAAATATTTTCTTTCGAAAACACATGAAGATTTTGAAAGAAATGTGAAAATTTGAAGCACTATGCAAGCAAAAGAAGACAAGTCACCCGAGGATCATGGCAAGCAGATATATCGATATTAAATGCAGCACACTAACATGACCCTAAAAATGCAAACAAAAGAAAACAAAATCAAAAGAAAAGACTCGACTATGTACATACGTAAAACACCCCCCACACCTACTTCATGCATTGTCCTCAATGAATGCGAGCAAAAATATTACATGGATTTATGCATGAAAAAGGAGAGATCTCACCAACGTGAAGTACACAGGGAAGTTTCGGGCTATGTTGATGGACAAAACCCAACTTCCCTCAAAACATGTGAGATGCTAAGGAAGTGATACAAATACGTGAAGGAATTGGGGCCCAAATACTCAAGGGTTGGGGCCCACAACAAACGATGCTCACTGAAGGAGTCTTTTATTGTACTTTTTTTTTTGAAAACTGAAAGCACAACCACTCATGCAGGAGCATGAATGGTTGAGTGTGAGAGAGGTTCATGAAGGAACATGACCTCCTCGACTTCGGCTGGTGCCCCCTCCAAGTAGGGTTTGAGGCGTTGTCCATTAACTTTGAACACGTCCCCATTCCCTGGGTTCAAGATGTCAACCGCTCCATGAGGATAGAAAGTTTGGACAATAAACGGGCCAGACCAGCGACTGCGGAGCTTACCCGCAAACAGATGAAGCCGGGAATTGTAGAGCAACACCTTCTGCCCGGCCGTAAACACCTTTCGCATAATCATGCGATCGTGAAACATCTTGGCTCGGGACTTATGAATTTTGGCATTCTCGTACGCATCATTGCGTAGCTCTTCTAATTCCACAATGTCGAGCTTATGTTGTACTCCTGCTTGATCAAGATCCATATTCAGGTTCTTGATCGCCCAGAAAGCACGATGCTCAAGCTCGACGGGTAGGTGGCAAGCCTTGCCGTACACTACCCGATATGGGGACATACCCAAATTGGTCTTGTACGCGGTGCGGAAGGCCCACAATGCGTCATTCAACTTCGTTGACCAATCCTTCCTCGAGGAACTAACCGTCTTCTTAAGAATTTGCTTTAATTGACGGTTAGAGATTTCGACCTGCCCACTAGTTTGCGGATGATATGGGGTCACAAGCTTGTGGGTGATCAAATATTTCCTCATAAGCGCTTCAAAGGAGCGATTACAGAAGTGGGTACCCATATCGCTGATTATGGTACGAGGAGTACCAAATCGCTCAAAAATGTCCCTCAAGAATTTGGTGACCACCTTGTTGTCATTGGTCTTTGTGGGAATAGTCTCAACCCACTTAGACACATAGTCAACGGCCACCAGAATGTAAACATTCCCGAACGAGTTCGGGAAGGGACCCATGAAATCGATGCCCCACACATCGAAGATGTCGACCACAAGGATATTTTGCAAAGGCATCATGTCACGTCGACCAATCCTGCCAAGGCGCTGGCACCTATCACATTGCTTACAAAAGTCGTAAGCATCCTTGAAAAGAGAGGGCCAATAGAATCCAGATTGGAGCACCTTGGCAGCAGTTTTCTTTGCTCCAAAGTGTCCTCCACATGCCTTGGAATGGCAGAAGTGGAGCACACTTTGGAACTCGGTATCTGGGACGCACCGCCGGAAAATTTGGTCAGAGCAGTATTTGAATAGGTAGGGGTCGTCCCAGTGGAAGAATCTGACATAAGATCTAAATTTGGTTTGGTCAGATTTTGACCAACCCACAGGAAGTTGCTCGGTCACGAGGTAGTTCACGATGTCGGCAAACCAAGGGTTATCTTCGATCGTGAACAACTGCTCGTCAGGAAATTTGTAATCAATGATTTGGTCCTGTGGGTTGGTTGTCTTTAGACGAGACAAGTGGTCAGCTACAACATTTTCACACCTTTTTTTGTCTCGAATCTCGAGATCGAATTCTTGTAACAACAAGATCCATCTCAAGAATCGGGATTTTGCATCCTTCTTCGCCATGAGGTGCTTGATGGCTGTGTGATCAGAATAGATAATCACGTGGGAGCCAATCAAGTACGACCGGAATTTCTCCAAAGCAAATATGATCGCTAAGAATTCCTTCTCGGTCATAGTGTAGTTCAATTGGGCATCATTGAGTGTTCTACTGGCATAGTAGATCACATGAGGCATTTTGTCCAATCGTTACCCAAGCACTGCTCCCACAGCGAAGTCAGATGCATCACACATTAACTCAAAGGGTTCAGTCCACAACGGTGCCTTAATAATGGGAGCTGAAGTCAACTCTTTCTTCAAGGTCAAAAAGGCATGGTGGCAATCCGGTATGAACTCAAAACTGGCATCCTTAGCCAACAAGGCGGTGAGAGGTCGAGCAATTTTGCTAAAATCCTGAATGAACCGCCGATAGAATCCAGCATGCCCCAAAAAGGTGCGGATAACCTTCACATTACGTGGCAGTGGGAGATTAGCAATGATACCCACTTTGGCGGGATCGACCTCAATTCCCCTACTTGAGACCACATGTCCAAGTACAATCCCTCGCTTCACCATGAAGTGACATTTCTCCCAATTGAGAGCGAGGTTCTTCTCACGTCATCTCTTGAGGACAAGGCTCAAGTGATGAAGGCACTCATCAAAGGAAGCGCCAAATATGGAAAAGTCGTCCATGAAGATCTCAAGGAAACGCTCAACCATATCGGAGAAGATGCTGATCATACACCTTTGAAATGTTGCCAGCGCATTACATAACCCAAAGGGCATGCGACGGTAGGCAAACGTGCCAAAGGGACAAGTAAATGTGGTTTTCTCTTGATCCTCGGGGGCGATGGGAATTTGGTTGTAACCGGAGTATCCATCAAGAAAACAATAATAGTCATGTCCAGCCAACCTTTCCAACATCTGATCAATGAATGACAACGGGAAATGATCTTTTCGCGTTGCCGCATTGAGCTAGCGATAATCAACGCAAACTCTCCAGCCAGTTGCAGGCGTGTCAGAATAAGCTCATTATGCTCATTCTCCACAACCGTTACGCCCGACTTCTTGGGAACCACATGGACAGGACTCACCCACGAACTATCAGAGATAGGATAGATTATGCCATGATCCAACCACTTAAGAACCTCCTTTCGGACGGCTTCTTTCAGTACAGGATTCAATCTCCGTTGTGGGTCCCTGCGGGGCCTAGAATCCTCTTCCATGTGGATCCGATGTTGAACAATACTAGGGCTAATTCCCTTGATATCCTTCAAGGACCACCCGATTGCCTCTTTGTTTTCAAAGAGTACTCTTTTGAGGGCAACCTCTTGATCTTGTGCAAGATCAGAATCAATAATGAGTGACAAGGTCTCATTATCCCCTAAAAAGATGTACTTTAGGTTATCGGGGAGCGGTTTAAGCTCGACCAGAGGTGGGTCCTTGTTGGATTCAGAGTTACTTTCAAGTGGCTCAAGGGCCACGGGGTAAGAGGAGCAAGCACCCAGATGTGCCTTCTCGTCCCAAGAAATGTTGGCGGATTCCTCAAGAATCTCTTCACTCGCAACCTGGTCATTAGGCACCTCAAATATATGTCGATGTGAGCCGAACATACCTAATGACTCGGACTCATCCGTGTCCTGGATGAAATTGGCTCCGACAGTGTCGTCGAAGAGCCCGGGTTTCGAAAAGACAACCTCATCAAGCCATTGCGACAATTGATCAAAGCATTAGATGTCGCGAGAAATGGCCTCCCAAGGATCACAGGAATTTGTCCTTGTGGGTTGGACACGGGTTCAGTATCCAAGATGATGAAATCAACTGGAAATACGAACTCACCCACTTTGATAAGGACATCCTCCACACTCCCTCGTGGAATTTTGACAGATCTATCAGCCAACTAGAGGGTTGTCCTCGTTGGTTTAAGATAGCATATTCCAAGGTTGACATAGACTGAGTAAGGCAGGAGATTAACAGATGCCCCCAAATCCAATAAAGCTTGAGAGATTGTCACATTCCCAATCATGCAAGAGACAGTTGGAGCTCACATTGGCGGCCAAAAAGGCCTTTTTGGGCACATTTGTTTTTCTCTTGGTGGTGCAAAGGTCCTTGAGGAACTTGACATACGGTGGCATTTGTTGAACAACGTCCAACAACGGGATGTTCACCTTTACTTGCCTAAGTACCTCAACGATCTTATCCCAATGCTCATCTCGTTTTTTAGTCAACCGATGAGGGAATGGTGCCTTGGGGACATAAGAATCACGAGGAGGAGTCTCAGAATTAGGTTCCTTGACAGGCTCAACACTCTCCTCGGAAGTCTCGCCAACAGGGTTGGCTTCCGCCATTTTCACATTGTTGTCAACGACCCTTCCCGATCTCAAGGTATGAACAACATTGGCATGTTGGGAAAGGTCACTTTCAACATTGTGTACATTTTGCCTGGTATGAGCAGGCTGACCCCTGGGATTAACCACAGGTTGACTCGGTAACTGACCCTTCTCACGTTCATGGAGCTGATGAGCCAACTGGCTAACTTGCATTTCCAATGCTTTGACCGAATTATTCCTGGCCGCAAACATGGATTGAGTGCTCTGTATGAACGTTTGAAGGGTTTGTTCAAGGGTAGAGTCCTTAGGCTCAACCCGCTGGGGTGGTGGAGTCTGGTTAGAATAACCCGACGAAGAGGCCTGACCAGGTTGGTAATTATGGTGCTGAGACTTTTGATGTGGGGGTTGGTAGGTCGCCGATGGGCGTGGAGGTTGATAAGGTGGAGGTTGAGGTTGAGCGTGCGAGCTCTGACCGTGGCCTCCACTAGACCCCCAAGAGAAGTTAGGATGGTTACGTCATCCCGGGTTGTAGGAGTGACTGTACGGGTCGTTACGGGGCCTTGGTTGATACATCGCATTTGCATGCTCAGTATCCCTTGGAGCGTAAGTGATGAGAATTAAATTTATACCGCAAGTGCACGGCGTCAATGAAGACGTGGCAAATACGGGTCGAACACAAGGAGGGAGAGATTTGTTATTAGTGTGATTTCGATTGGGGGAAACAAGGAGAGAAGAATAAATTGGGTTTTGAGATTTTTGGGTTTTAATTATCTAAAGCAAGAAACAAGAACAATTAAAACTAAAACAAGAACAAAGAAGTGAATTCCGTTGGGTGGAGGTTTAGATTTAAGGTTTAGATTAGAGAATTCAGAAACTTATAATAAATCATGTTAGTTACGAAGCATTACATGATAAATGATTTAACACAAACTCAAGTAATCAAAATATACTAATTACGAACTTAAAATAATAACATTTATTCTCTTCTCTTCACCCTAAATCCGTCACTTCCACCATTTGGAAAGAGTTAGAAACTCATGGAGGGAGCAAGAAGGGGTCCTAGAGGCATTACAAAAGAAAAGTAAAAACAAGAAATAAAAGACAGAATTTTATTACTAAAATAAAGACAAATAAAAACAACAACTAAAAACTAGGTCTAAGGCCAAGGACCCTCTTAACATCGTTCTCGGGGTTATTTATAGCTGCTACAAGGGACCTAAGTATAAAATTGGAGAGTACACGTGTCCAGACACGACTGGACAAAATTTGGAGACGCAGATCGACTCTGGTGCGGCGGAAACGCCGCAATATACATGTAATGTGCGGCTAAATCGCCGCACAATAAGGTCGGATTTGATTCGGATTTTTGCTGTGTGTTTATGGTATGATTTGATCCTCCTTTGCGCGTGTGGATTGATTCTTTCCATTCTTTTGAGCTCCGGATTAATTCCTTCATATATTTTGAGATCCACATTGATTTTTCTTTAGATTTTCTCCAAGATAATATTTTGGTGCTTTAATTGCAATTATGTCCTTGTCCTTTTGCAATTAAGTCTCCGACTACTTTTGTGCTTAAGTCCTTGTTCTTTTTGTAATTAGGTCTTGAATGCTTTTATGCTTGGATACATTTCCATTTGAAACCCGATAATCTTGAGCTTGGTCTTTATGATAGAAATGAGTCTTTTGCACACGTTTATGCTCGGGATGTGGGTAATTTGCATTCAGGTCCCTGTATTCTGTAAATAAGACTAAACACATACCTTAGTAGCATTTATTGATATAAAAGTAATTTAAATGAAAGACATATGATGCAATGTATGCAATGCATCAAATACCCCCACACCTAGATTTTGCTGGTCCCTAGCAAAACAGAAGATACGAAAAATAAAAACAGGGAAATCCTAACTCACTTTCGTAGGAATCACGGTTGCACTTAGCATGTGCAACAAGCCGTTAAACCTCTTTGTTGCCAAGGAGGAGGAGTGTTGTCTCCTGAGGGTTTTCAGCGGATATACCCACAAAATCCTAAATCAACATTTCATTAATAGTTCTCAATATCCCTACCTCAACCTTATACATCTCACCGAGAATTCTTGCATGCTCATTATATAAATCTAACTCATTAAAATATGACTTGGTCTTTGTTCCTCCAACATTCACACCACTAACCCTTCTACACATGATATCACTTAAATTATTTTGCACGCCTCCTCTGGTGGTGAAGTATCATTTGGATCAATCATGGCATGGATCATTCTTTTAGCTTTGGGCCTTGAGTATTTTTTTTTCTTTTCTTCCGCGATTCAACACATTTTCTTTTTGACGTACACTTTTACCCTTTTTGCATTCGTGTAGCGAGTTTGGTCGATAATCCCGAGCTGGTAGACTCAAGTTACCGGGTTTCAAGATACCCCTACGGACCAGTGACTCAAAGGCTTGGGCTTTTGTAATCATTTTGCAAAATGTGTTTTCCTCACTTTATTCCTTTTTACTTTTATTTTCCTCAAGGCTTAATTGCTATTAGACGTCCACACTTCCCGGTATATTTTCCTCAACCTCTGCTTTTTATCAACCACTTCAAAGATTTGATTCATCCAATTTAAGTGCCTACATGTCTTAAAGGGTAATGAGTTATTTCTTTGGAACTTCGATTTATGTCGTAATTTCTACAAGCAGAACTATATAATAAGGAACAAAAAATTCAATGCAATTTGTACTCGGGTTTTGGTAGTTCAATCTTATGCTATGTCGTGAAACATTGATTTTTTTTTAAACCAGATATATAGATAAATATATACATAAACACCCCCCCACACCTAAATCATGCATTGTCCTCAATGTATGCAAAGAAAAAGCAAATGCATGTATTACCTGAGTGAACTGCGGTGGAAGGATGGAATTTGCTCAAAGTCAACCATAGTTAGAGCTGGATTGAATGACACCATATTGGTGCATGTATCCAGTTGAATTGTTCCCCATGTTGCAATGAGATTCCTGAGTCACAGGTTCCACACCCCTCACATAAATTGGTTCTCTTATTTGCTCGAGTGATGGTGGGTGTGTAAATGAATTTCTCCCCTTTTTCTTACTTCCTTTTTTTATTTTGTGATGATTCCGGAATCTTATAGATACGCGATTTCATCCCAACATCACTTTGATTGCATATTATTTCTGGCTCACTATCAATATGAAAGATATTAAATTCAGCTTTTAAGTTCCCAAAAGATAATTGCATGAGCCCATTTCGACAGTTTATCAATGCTTCAGAAGTGGCGAAAAAGGGTCTGCCTAGAATTACAAGGATTTGTAGATTAGGATTTACAACAGGTGCAGTATCTAGTACGACAAAATCCACTGGGTAAATGAAGTCACCAACCTTGATCAAAACATCCTCTACTATACCTCTTTGTTTCTTAATAGAGCAATCAGCAAATTGAAGGGTTGTCTTAGAGGGTTTTAGTGGACCAAGGTTGAGTTTCTCGTAGACAGAGAACGGGAGTAGGTTAACACTAACACCAAGGTCTAGAAGGGCTTTGTTGATAAACGTATCTCCTATTGCACATGAAATTGTGGGACATCCAAGATCTTTATATTTTATAGGAGATGAGTTTGACAGGATAGAGCTTATGTTTGCAGTTAAGAATGCCTTCTTTGGTACGTTCGTTTTTCGCTTTTTAGTGCACAGATCTTTTAAGAATTTAGCATAAACATGTATTTGTTGAATCATGTCTAAGAGTGGAATGTTCACCTTAACTTGCTTAAATACTTCCAAGATTTTCTCTATTTGTGCACTTGAGTTCTTTTTGAGTCTATTAGGGAATGGGGCTTTAGGAACATAGACTCGCTCAGGTTCAGGTTGAGCTATAAGTTCAGGTTGAGTAGGTAGGTTGGGCGTTTCAGATTGGACGTCGGGTTCAATGGTTAGGTCATATGTGGTTGCTTGATGACTAGATTGATTAGACGTTCTAGGATTTACCACATTGTTATCAACTTGTCTTCCAGACCGTAATGATACTACAACATTTATTTGTTGGAACGGTCCTTCCTCATTAACCATTTGAACCGGTCTAGGGTTGTTATTTCCTGAAGGTGCTTGATAGGATTGATATGAATTATTAGATCTAGGGTTCACCTCAGGTTGACTTGGAAACCGACCCTTTTCTCTTTCACCTACTATTTGTGCTAGTTGGCTGACTTGTGTCTCTAGCCTTTGGAAGGTCTGGTTGGTTGTTTGTATAAAGGTTTTCATCAAATTTTCCAAGCTTGTCAACCTAACCTCATGATCGCCATTGTTACTAAACCCAGATGATGTATTATTTTGGTTATACGGGTTTGGTTGTTGTCTAGGAGGTTGACCTTGTTGGCTTGATGAGAAATTGGAATTATTACGCCAACCCGAGTTATAGGTTGATGCGTATGGGTCATTTCTAGCATGGTTATACATGGCATTAACTTATTCCCAGTCCGCACAATCCTCCATTACATAACCAGTCTGACCACATCTAGAGCAAGGGATAGACGAGGCTTGATTCACTCGGGTTTGGGTTTGTAACTCTAAACTTTCCATTCTGCGCATAAGGGTAGCTAGTTTTGCTTCAGCCGCTATGTTGGCATCTACAGCTAAGACACCTGGTTTGGGTTGACTTGCTATTCTAGATCCAATACTCGGGTTAAACGATGTTCTAGCATTGCCCCATTGCATACTGTTTTCAGCTAAATCCTCAAGAAAAGTCCAGGCATCATTTTCATTTTTCGACATGAAGTTCCCTTGGCTTACGGATTCTACCATAACCCTAGATGTGAGTGTCAATCCCTCATAAATAATTTGGCATAATTGCCATCTTGGAATTCCATGATGAGGGCATTGGGTCAGAACACTTTTGAATCTTTCTAGATAGGAATAGAACGGCTCGCTCTCAGACTGAACGAATGCAACAATTTCATTCCTAATCCTCATAGTCTTATGGTTGGGGAAATATTTTTTCAGGAATACTTGAACAAACTCAACCCAACTCCTAATAGATCTTTCGGCTAGACTATATAGCCATTTCTTAGCATCGTCCTTTAGTGCTAGAGGCACGAATTTCAAACGCACTGCCTCCTCAGGGATATGCTGGTATTGCATAAGAGAGTAGATTTCCTCAAATTCTCTAAGGAAGAGATATGAGTCTTCCCTAGAGGTGAACTTAGGCAACATACTCATGTATTGTGCCTTAAGTTCGAAGTCGCGACCCGGTATGGTGGGCATAACGATGCACGATGGCTGAGCAGCCATCGCTGGATAGCATCGATCCCTCAGAGTTATAGGTTGTGCAACAGGTGGGTCCACTACGTTCTCACCCATTGGATCCGGGTGAGGTGGTGCAGAAGATGGATTGGGGCTAAGCTCTAGACTGGAATCTAGATGAACTCGTGAGAGTCGATTACTCAAGTCCCGAATCCAAATCTGAGTGCACCGGGTTGAATCAATTTTTTGAATTCAAATTCGAAATTTAAATTCCAAATTTAATTTCAAGAATTAATTACAATTGTTTTTTTATATTTTCGTTTTTTTTAATATATATTTTTTTATGTTTTTTTTCAAAAGGGAAACAAACAATAGAATGTGGAAAGATGAGAAAGGAATCCTAATCTAGAGAATTTAGGTGAGAAGAGAAAGAAGACTCAGATGAGAAGGGAAACCTAACTCTAAAGATAGAAAGAGGGTTGGTCAGAAAATTCCTAAGAAAGCACGGTTCAAACAATCCTAGACCTAGTGTCGCTTAGATCTAGGCGACTCCTAACTGGTTGAGTCGAATTGATTCGCTTGATTCACCTCCCTCACTAATCAAACCAACTTTGCCAGGTAATATATAGCTAGTGGGGGCGCTTCCGACAGAGTCGGTGCCAATTAGACAACCACTTCGCTTGGAAGACTTGCGTCAACACAAAAACACTTCCTAGGCACCAAATTAAATTCGATCAGCTTCAAGTCATAGCAAGTCAAACCAATTCTTCTCCTTAAATGAGTCCGAGTCCTTAGGGGTCAATGTCTAATTGATTTTAATTTAAGGCTTGGGTGACACTTTAGGATTGTGATTTGTGGGCCACGGAAGGGTGATGAAATCCCCACTATATCTTTGCCTACGGAGTTGCCCTTAAGATAGTTTAATTTAGATCTAGCAAAGATAGTCAAACAATGGTCTTTAGAGGGGGGGCAATTGCAAGGTTGTATGCAAATTAGATTATATGTTTAAATGCATTCGATAAAAACCGCGATACGTACTTTGCCTCCAGCACTCTTCAACAAGAATTAATTTGCAAGAATTTAGCAAGAATAATGCAAACAAAACATTATATGATGCATGCACTAAGTTCTTCTAGTTTTGCCAATTTTTAGGTCAGAGTTGAATTATTGCCAATTATGGAATTTAAGCTTAACACGTGCAGTTCTACAAAAGGATTTTTTTTTGAAAATAGAAATTACGAGGAAAAGAGGCATCAAAGGTTACCTAAACAATGCTCAGTCGGGTTCACCGCCCGCTCTCGAAATTTCAGTAGCTTCACGCGTCCACCCAGAGATGAGTCGCGTCCCAGAAAAATTTGAAGCCTAGATGCTTCAAATATGCGGTGATTCCGCCGCACGTTGTTCTTGGTATGCGGCGATTCCGCCGCTCGTTAAGCTAAGATTGTGCCCGGATTTCGCCGTGCACTCTGTTGTCTCCTGAAACACAAATCCAAATATTTAGATCGTGCACAAGATAAACAGGATAAAATCGAAATCAACAAAAAAAACAAAATCTGCGTCGTCTCCCCGGCAACGGCGCCAAAAACTTGATGAGAATTAAATTTATACCGCAAGTGCACGACGTCAATGAAGACGTGGCAAATACGGGTCGAACACAAGGAGGGAGAGATTTGTTATTAGTGTGATTTCGATTGGGGGAAAGAAGGAGAGAAGAATAAATTAGGTTTTGAGATTTTTGGGTTTTAATTATCTAAAGCAAGAAACAAGAACAATTAAAACTAAAACAAGAACAAAGAAGTGAATTCCGTTGGGTGGAGGTTTAGATTAGAGAATTCAGAAACTTATAATAATTCATGTTAGTTACGAAGCATTACATGATAAATGATTTAACACAAACTCAAGTAATCAAAATATACTAATCACGAACTTAAAATAATAACATTTATTCTCTTCTCTTCGCCGTAAGTCCGTCACCTCCACCTTTTGGAAAGAGTTAGAAACTCATGGAGGGAGCAAGAAGGGGTCCTAGAGGCATTACAAAAGAAAAGTAAAAACAAGAAATAAAAGACAGAATTTTATTACTAAAATAAAGACAAATAAAAACAACAACTAAAAACTAGGTCTAAGGCCAAGGACCCTCTTAACATCGTTCTCGGGGCTATTTATAGCTGCTACAAGGGACCTAAGTATAAAATTGGAGAGTACACGTGTCCAGACACGACTGGACAAAATTTGGAGACGCGGATCGACTCTGGTTCGGCGGAAACGCCGCAATATACATGTAATGTGTGGCTAAATCGCCGCACAATAAAGTCGGATTTGATTCGGATTTTTGCTGTGTGTTTATGGTATGATTTGATCCTCCTTTGCGCGTCTGGATTGATTCTTTCCATTCTTTTGAGCTCCGGATTAATTCCTTTATATATTTGGAGATCCACATTGATTTTTCTTTAGATTTTCTCTAAGATAATATTTTGGTGCTTTAATTGCAATTAGGTCCTTGTCCTTTTGCAATTAAGTCCCCGACTATTTTTGTGCTTAAGTCCTTGTTCTTTTTGTAATTAGGTCTTGAATGCTTTTATGCTTGGATACATTTCCATTTGAAACCCGATAATCTTGACCTTGGTCTTTATGATAGAAATGAGTCTTTTGCACGCGTTTATGCTCGGGGTGTGGGTAATTTGCATTCAGGTCCCTGTATTCTGTAAATAAGACTAAACACATACCTTAGTAGCATTTATTGATATAAAAGTAATCTAAATGAAAGACATATAATGCAATGTATGCAATGCATCAGTAAGCGCATTCCAAGTCATCATGTCCCGACAGTCCACACCTACTACACCCGGGAGTAGCGACCTGAGCTACAGGAGCTCGGTCCATCTCCAAACTCTCAATCCTACGCATGAGAGCAACCATTTTCGCCACAGACGCGATAGTTGACTCAACATGATAAGATCCAGCTCGACCAGAAGACCTGGCGGCTGGTGGCTCTCTCATGGTATCCCACTGGAAGGTACGCTCAGCCATAGCCTCAAACGTGTCCCATGCCTCCTCGATGGGTTTCATTTGGAAGTCACCCTGACACATCGACTCCAACAATGTGCGAGTGTTGTAGTTAATGCCCTCATAAACAATTTGGCACAACTGCCATAGCTCAAGTCCATGATGAGGGCACTGCTGGAGAAGGTCCTTGAACCTCTCAAAGAAACCATGAAACGATTCGGTCTCGGTCTGATACATTTGATGTATCTGGTGTCGTATCTTTTGAGTCTTCCTTTGAGGGAAAAATCTCTTCAGAAAGACGGTCACAAAGTCATCCCATGACTGAATCGAGCTCGCCGGGAGGCTATACATCCATTTATTCGCATTATCCTTCAATGCGAAAGAAATCATCCTCAACCGGACTGAATCCTCGTCAAGCTGTTGAAGCTTGAACATGGAGAATACTTCCTCGAATTCGCGTATAAAGATATACGGATCCTCCTTATTGGCAGTAAAGGTTGGAAGCATGCTCATATATTGAGGTTTCAGCTCATAGTTGTTCCCGCGAGCAGGGGGAACAACTATGCAAGAAGGTTGCGCGGCCCGAACAGGATGGGTCCGCTCCCACAAGGTCATCGGTCTATCATGTCGAGCTAAAGGTGGTGGTGCACCAAGAACTTGATCCTGACCGAATCTCCCTTCCTCTCGAGTCAGAGGAGGAGGAGGAGAAGGAGGTCTACGTGGTGGTGGGAGCGGACCGAGGTACTCCATGTATGGAACCCGGTCTCCTTCGCCACCATGAGACGACTCGACCTCTTGCTCCAAAGGAGCACGAGGCAGAGATGGTCGATCACCCAGACCGTCCATCTCAGAAATATGCACTCTCTCTAGTCGAGCGCTCTCACCAGAACGAGCCCAACCTCGCATAAAAAGCTCGACTCGACTCTAAACAACACACAACAGAAGGTGTACTAGAGGAGGAGACTACACGTAGAGAATATATGAGGAGAGGACTCAGGTGAGGAGGGAAGAATCCCTAGAGCTAGCGTGGGTAGTGGGATCAGGAAGAAGCCTAACTAGCAAGCACGACTCAAACAATGTAAGACAATGGGTCCTTAGGCTAGACGACGCCTAACTTCGAGGTCACTAGCCTCGACACGCCTCACCTCCCTACAACGAGGACCACAATGCCCAGCAAGTGATACCAGATCCGGAGATCCAGTACCTCCTACTATCGACAAGGTAGGCAACGCCGATCAGGTCATGACAGTCTCAACTAGATTACTCTCCTAGTGCGCCCGCAATCCTAGGGTCAATGTCTAATTGCTTTTAGTTAAGGCTTTATTAAGAGTAATTTTTGGGGCCAAGGAAAGGGTGATGAAATCCCCTACCTTATCTTTTATGGGACAACCCCTCTTTAGTAGCGTTTTGAGCTTAAATCTAGCAATCAATCACTCCAATCAAACGCTCGCCCACTCTTGTCCTGATGCAATTCCTACTAACTAATGCATGGGCATACGAGATGAATGAATGAGTGTAGGAAATTGCGTACCTCACGCCAGCACTCAACAACTGAAATTAAAGCTAAAAGAAAAGACAACTATATGCCTAAGTAAATACATGATGCGTGACCTAAACAAGTAAGAACGTCTAGTCTTTTGCTTTTGGATTTTAGGGCCAAGTTGATTAATGGGGGAGTGATTAATGATCTGGGAGCAAACGAGAAGGCATAGCATGCAAAATAGGGCTCCCAGATAACACAAATTACAGAATGAACTACCAGAAAAAATTTAAGAGCCAAACACCCTCACCAGGCCGCCAATTGGCGGTCTCCAACCGCTGATTGACGGTCCGTTTAGGCCTCTGTTCCTCAAATTTGTCTAGTAGACTCCCCTTGATCTGATGGTTCCCTGAAACTAAGAAAACTGGAAAGAAAAAAATTAAAAACCCCTCGAATCGTCCAAACCAACGTCTGGACAGAGCACCTCCCCGGCAACGGTGCCAAAAACTTGATTGATAGTTTTATTTAAACCGCAAGTGCACGGCCGCGTTGAAGCGGTGGAAAATACGGGTCGTCCACTGGGAGGTGTGTCGACGATTGGTTTGTTCGAAGGCGAGAGGTAAAAAAGAAGGAGAGAAAGGTTGGATACACTAAACTACACTAAGATGCAAAAAGGAAATGGAAGAAAAGCAAGAAAACTAAACCCCAAAGGGGGTAGAGAAATAATGTGAACATGAAGAAGTGTGTGTGTGTTCATTAAGCTCCTCACAACATGTAGTGCATGAAATCATAAAACTACATCCAACTTTGCCTCCACATGAATTAAGATAAGACTACATCATTAAAACATACAAGACAATAATTGGAATGAAGCTACATGAACTCAAGTATAACGACTAGACCCTACTATGCCTCCACATGAATTAAGATAAGACTACATCATTAAAACATACAAGACATTAGCTAGGGTAAAGGAAACAAAAGCACATACACTACAAATTGTGTTTCCATATCCTAACCTTATCATTCCCCATAGAATATGTCCACTAATGAAAGCATAAGCTAAGCTTCATTCAAGAGCATTAGCATATCAAAGATAAGAGTGAAAACTCATTAGATGGTTATGGAAATCATATAAAGCTCAAGGGATAAAGATAACACACACTTAATACACTACATGATTATATCACATATTTCTCCAACCCCAAATGGGGATGAAACTACTCACACATATTTAAACTAACTACTCTAATAAAATGAAGCATTATACTGAAATGAAACTATAGTAATCAAGCAAGAAATATTAAAGAAGCATAAAACTAAACAAGCACCAAAGCAAACATATTAAAGGAAATTAACTAAGCAAGAATTAACAAGCTAATGAAAAACTTCTATTATGAACTCACTCAGATTACAAGCAGCCCTTCCTCCACTAGAGTTTTGCTTCAAGGCTTCACTCTTAGTAGGGAAGATGCCACCAAAGAGAGAGATGGATACAATGTGAGGTGAAGAGTTCTATTTATAAGCATGGAAAAAGCTAATCCGGGACAATCCCCCGATGTGGGACTAAACCAATACCAAAAATAGCCTAAACGAACATTAATACAAGTCCAGGAGAAGTTTGGGCGGATCTGGCATGATCCAGACCGCCAATTGGAGGCCTATAAAGCCCAGATCCGTCTGGGTTTTCTGTTGGGCTTTGCTGGAAGTGTTTCTTGGTCTTGGATGCATCTACTTGGTCTGTTGGAGCTCCGACCCGAATCGAATTGCCAAAATACTCCCCATGATGGTGTGAAGTTTCCTATTTTGCTCTTAGGTCCTTCGGTCTTACGATCAGGTCCTTCTCCATTGCATCTCAGTCCCTAGGTCTCACAATTAAGTCCTTTTTTTCCTGCTTTTTGGGTCATTTCATGGCTCTTCTCTTCAAACCTCTTTATTCCTGAAAACTAAACATAAAACTCGTCACGTAGCATTGCTTAGGTGTAAGATAATGGATATAAGATACAAATATGAGCATGAAATGATGTCAATATGCGGCGGTATAGAGCATAACCGAAAGCGATGCAAGGAACCTATATAGCAAAATAGGGTGAATATTTTGTAAGTAACTATTTAGTGAGACGAATGAATGTAAGAGTTGATTAATTGTAAGACTTGAATTAATGTAATGTATTTTGTTATGACTTGAATGAATGTACGACTTAAATCATTTTTAAGAGTTGATTAATTGTAAGACTTGAATTAATGTAATGTATTTTTTAGGACTACAATTTTGCCTACTTGTGCCTATTAAACTCGGCATCATAGATGCCGAGTTCTATTGTAGACCTGGCCGTCTAACTGTTTCATACACGATCTGACTGCCAGGAGAACATGTCCAAATAAAACTCGACATCTTCAGTGCCGAGTTCTATTTGAATCACTATTCTCCTGACAACTCACGTCGAGTGGAATATGAAGTGTTGGGCAATAAAAAACCAAAGAAAACTTGACACTGGTGATGCCGAGTTATGATAAATAAAAGTTGGCATCAAGGAAAACTTGACATCATCTGTGCCGAGTTCTTCCAAGTAGAACTCGACACTAGTGATGTCGAATTTTCTATGCACAAAAAATAAAACCTGCCGCTGACAGCGAGTTTAGTTTGACAAATACTTTTTGTTGAGGTCTATTTTGGCAAAAAAAAATTAAAAAAATGCTATTTTGAATTTTTTTCCTTAAAGAAATAGTAAAGTTAATATTTTTACTTTTGTTTCATGGTTAGACTAATTCCACGAAGCAAACTACAATGCTCTAATTAGATGTACATTCTTCAAAAAGTTGCAATAAAAAAATTAGAATTTAGAAGAAAATTTTTACCAGAAATTGCCTAGATGACCACACAAAGAGACCTTTTACTTGAGATGGTCGTTAGCTAAGTCAAAGGTAAAAGTAGCCTTAAAAAGAATTACGGTGTCAACTTTAACCCTTCTACGTTTTTATATTTACAATTCATACCCCTCCCGAAAATTAAAACATTTCCCCCCAAATCTACTCATCTTCTTCCCAAATCCCCATCTATCTCGCAATGGGTCATTTGCTTGGGTAGACCTCAAAAGGTGCACAATTGGTTAAATACCCCTGAGTTTTTACTATTCACTTGGGTACACCTCGTTGCACTGCATATTGCTTGCATGCCCTCAGACCGTTTGTGGGGCCCATTCCGTTAAATTTTCTGTTGGTTTATTTACAAAACACACCCTCTAAATTTCAAATATCCTTAATATTAAATATAAAAACACAAAACAAATATTTTCTTTACAAACACACCCCTTCTTCTTATTCTCTCTCTTTTATTCTCTCTCTACTCTCTCTCTCTCCACTCTCTCTTGTTTTCTCTCTCCTCTCTTCTCATTCTCTCATTCTCTCTCTCTCGCTACTCTCTCTATTGTTCTCTCTCTCTCCTCTCTCTACTCTCTCTCTCTCTCTCTCTCTCTCTTCGGTTCTCTCTACTCTCTCTCTCTCTCTCTCTCTCTCTCTTCGGTTCTCTCTCCTCTCTCTACTCTCTCTCTCTCTCTTCGGTTCTCTCTCCTCTCTCTCCTCTCTCTCTCTCTTCGGTTCTCTCTTCTCATTCTCTCATTCTCTCTCTCTCTCTTATTCTCTCTCCTCTCTCTCTCCTATTCTCTCTCATGTTCTCTCTTCTCCGGAAGACAGTCCCAACACAGACGGTATGCACGTCCAGGAGAGCCAGAACGTTTTCATTACCAATTCCAACATTGCATCAGGTGATAATTAAACCCATGGTTATATAAATAGTCACTTATGAATTTATATAAACTAAACCAATATTTGTTTTTTAAATTGGTGCAGGAGATGACTGCATTGCTGTTGGAAGGAGATTTTCAAATATCAATATTACCAAAATAACATGTGGTCCTGGGCATGGCATCAGGTACGCTACATCTAAGTTTGGAAGAGAGAGATGACAGGAGAGAGAGTAGAGAGAGAGAGTAGAGAGAGGAGAGAGAGTAGAGAGAGAGAGAGAGGAGAGAGAACCGAAGAGAGAGAGAGAGAGGAGAGAGAATGAGAAGAGAGAACCGAAGAGAGAGAGAGAGAGAGAGAGAGAGAGAGAGAGAGAGAGTAGAGAGAGGAGAGAGAGTAGAGAGAGAGGAGAGAGAGAGAACAACAGAGAGAGTAGCGAGAGAGAGAGAGAATGAGAGAATGAGAAGAGAGAACCGAAGAGAATGAGAGAATGAGAAGAGAGAACCGAAGAGAGAGAGAGAGAGTAGAGAGAGGAGAGAGAGTAGAGAGAGAGGAGAGAGAGAGAACAATAGAGAGAGTAGCGAGAGAGAGAAAAGAGAAAACAAGAGAGAGAGTGGAGAGTAGAGAGAGAAAGAGAGGGGAGAGAGAGTAGAGAGAGAGAATAAAAGAGAGAGTAGCGAGATGGAGGAGAGAGAAAACAAGAGAGAGTGGAGAGAGAGAGAGTAGAGAGAGAATAAAAGAGAGAGAATAAGAAGAAGGGGTGTGTTTGTAAAGAAAATATTTGTTTTGTGTTTTTATATTTAATATTAAGGATATTTGAAATTTAGAGGGTGTGTTTTGTAAATAAACCAACAGAAAATTTAACGGAATGGACCCCACAAACGGTCCGAGGGCATGCAAGCAATATGCAGTGCAACGAGGTGTACCCAAGTGAATAGTAAAAACTCAGGGGTATTTAACCAATTGTGCACCTTTTGAGGTCTACCCAAGCAAATGACCCTCTCGCAAATCCACTCATTCCTAACCCAACAAACCACTACACCACTCAACTCTGGTTCCACGTCCGTCTTCTTTCGGCACCTTCCCGGCGTCTCACCTTCAACTCCTGCATTCATCCTTCACATGCTCTCTGGCACTAACATGACAAATTCCCTCCATCCTTCCGGCATGTCAGTCCGACACCTGCTTTTCTCCGGCAGGCAATATTCGGCACCTTTCCCGCGTTTCCGACACTTTCCCAACGTGACCCACCCGCACGCACCCATCCCCCATACATTGTTTCTCAAATCCACTTATTTTCTCCTCAAATCTCTCATCCCGACACCACAAATCACCCAACAACCTTCTCCGACGGTCAAGATTGACGTGGACCTTATCCAGCATCCCACCCTTAAATTTTCAATTTCATCATGTAAGTTTCTTTACGGTTATCTTTGTGTTTAATGTTATAATTTTAGCATTCACTTAACTAATTATTTAGTTTGGTTTTGGGCTCTAGAGTTTCAACAACATATTATGCGATTTGTGTATCAATTTTCACGAACTTCATTTGAATGCATTTGATTTTGTTTGGTTTTTGTTTCATGTTTTGTTCTCAAGTTTCAAAATTTTTTGGTTGAGTTTTAATTCTCCCCAACTAATAGATTAAATTGTGATTCCAACATCCTACATGTCTTTAAAAACGTCTTTAATTTACCCAAATTAATATATTAAATTGTGATTCCAACATCATACATATCAGTTGTTGTAGTATGTTTGAAGTAAGGATATGCCTTGTTAGTAGGTTATTTTCCAAAAATAAGTTGGGATTTTTTTGAAATAAGTTGGGTTATTTTTCCTAAACGAGCTAGCTTATTTTCCACAACTTGGCTTATTTCGGTTGAAACAACCTGACTTGTTTCGAGAAAACGATATGGGTCGTTCGCTTGAAACGACCTGAGTTTAAACTACCTCGCTCATTTAGGTTCACATGACCTGTCTTACCTCGCTCATTTCCTTGACTCAAAAAATAAACGAGCATAGTTGTTTTCCAATATGGAATGAGCTTCCTTATTATGTTAGATAAAGAGCTCGCTCACAAGCTGGTCTCCTTAAGTTCTTTGATTATTTTATGTCCTAAATTATTGTTCATTTTCTTAATGGACGTTTTATTTTCAAATTTTGTTTGATTATAGGTCCTCGAACGATTTTTTGATAATCTTTTCCTACAACCATCAAATCAAACTCTACCAACCTAGGAATGATACCACACTTGTTGAATTCTTACTTTTTTCGATCATATTGGCAAAACCTAAGTCCCAGTCTACAATTGTGTTATGAAATTGCAAAATTTGGTGAAGGCATTGCTACTTTTGCTATAGATGAAGATGTCCATCTCCTCTAGTAGGGATTGAGAGATTGATCATAACTTGATGAAATGACTAGATCACGGTGGTTGTTATCAAACATCTATAAAAATCTTCGACGTCCATTGCGGTTTGCAATTCTTTAATCCTTTATTTACTTTTAATTTCGCATTTAGTTTGAGATTAGAAGATCATTGATCTTAACAATTTGTATCAGAGCATTAGGTTGTTAGTTTCATCTATTTAATCGTCGTTTAGCATGACATCTACCTCTAATCATTGTGAGAGTTTATCCACAAGTAGATCACATTTTTTAACGATTCAAATTATGACTATTGGAAGAAAAGAGTGAAAATTTATTTGCAATCCAATGATTTGAAGTATGAGACATTTTTCTTAACCTCATACACCTCCTAATGGTGAAGAAAACTTGTCCCTAACTACAACCGAAATTAAGAAAGTGGAGATGAATTCCCGCATCATGAATATGTTGTAGTGTAGGTTAAATAATGGAGAATACAATAGAGTTAGAAGTTGTGATAGTCCTTACAATATATGACATACACTAAAAATGCATCATGGAGGTTCTAGTAGAATGAAAGAAACTAAGATAAATTTGTTCATGCATAAATATGAACATTTTGTATGCAATCGGGTGAGAACATAAGCGAGATGCACACTCGATTTACCGAGATCATTAACTCTCTCAAAGTTCCTGGCAATTTTTTTAGTGAGGTGAAATGACTCGAAAGATTCTCTGGTCACTCACCGACCAATAGGAAGAAAAAATGATTGTTTTTTAGGAAGTGCAAGATCTAAGCAAATTGTCGATTGAGAAGTTTATGGTTTGTCTCATGACATATGAGATACAAATGAAATACCGTAAGGAGAAAGAAGCCACAAAAAATAAATCTTTGGTGCTTCATGCCATCACCAACTTCAACAAAAAGGATAGTGATATTGAAGAGGAGTTAGTGACTAAAACATTTATGAAGTTTCTCAAGAAAGGAGAAAGAAAAGAAGAAGAAAACTCTTAAATCTACTTTGGATGAGTTCACCACCTCTTCATCAAATGAAGGGAAAATCGCCACAATATGCCTCATGATAATAGAAGATGAAGAAAGTGAGGTATCGATCTTTTAGCTTAAGTCATGATTCTAATTCATATAATGAACTTCGAATTGAATTATATGAACTACTTGAAAATTTTGAACAAATTTGTTAAAAGAACGAGCTAAAATGTCTAATTGAATCAATCATGAATGAGAAAAATGATTTGTTTGGTAGTCATGATAAAGTTGCATTGGAGAACTTTCAAGTTATTAATTAAATTACAACTCTAAATGCAAAATCTTCATATAGTGATGCACAATATCTCATTCCTAAAAATTCTCAATTACAAAAAGATATTGAAAGATTTACTAAAGGAATGAAAATACTTGATATGCTTATTGGCAGTCAAAGACAATATTTGAATAAGCATGATTTAGACTACAATGTTAATAAAAACAAAAACCTTGTTATTCATACTACTTTGAATTGAAAGCATTTCTTCTTAAACACAAGTCCTCAGGTGTTTGGGTACCAAATACCAAAATGGTTTGGGTATCAAAAATTAATGCAGGATCCAAGGTTATTTGGGTACCAAAATCTTCACTTTTAAGCACTTAGAAGGAGGATCGGTATCGATCGACTCAAGCAAGAAAATGTTGGTCTCAACCTTCAAGAAAACATTTGGATATAATTCACAAGGCTCATTTCGCTATTGATAAGAGATTGGAACCAATGTCAAATCGAGGATCAAGAGTTTGGTAACATTTTTCAATCATCTTTGTTTTAATGAAAAATTCTAATCATTTTTCAATCATAAGGACCACGGATCATTCATGAAAACTTTGTATGAACTTATTGGGTAGCACTACACTAGACTAGATGTGTGGAGTGAAATTAGTAGGCAAGTCAGACCCTTTTGGAACGTCCACTCTACAACCAACCTAGGTTGCTTTATTGATTTAGAGAACTTAGTGACATCTTACATCCAAACTCAGATTTTGTGAGTATATCTGCGTAAAACTCTCAGGAGACAAAAGGCCTCCTCTATGACAACATGGGGGTTTAACGGTTTATTGTCCGCACTAAATGCAACATTGATTCCTACGAAAGTGAGTTAAGATTTCGTGTTTGTTTGTATCTTTTATTTTTCTTAATTTTATTTGTCCCAGGATTAGCAAAAGATGAGTGTGAGGGTATTTAATAAGTATCGTAATTTATCATTTTATCTTCACTATTATCTTTTTTTGTTTTTGAATAATGCTAGTCAGGTATGTTTGTTTGATTTTGTAGGTTTTAAGGAAATACGTGAAATTGTCACAAATAACAAAGTACGAACGACTTAAATGCAAATATATAAAAATTTGAGAGTCATGGCAAAATATACTCCACATTTATATGCTTTTGTGTGTTTCAAATGATAAGAAAAGATGCAAAATTCAAGTGTGAATTTCGGATTAAGCAATCAACATGAATTTGGAAAGGATTGATTCCAAACAGCTCTTCGCGAAATATGTCATAACATTTACTACCAAAATCCAAATCCCGTGATTCAAGATGATATGGAAACAAAATTGAAAGAAGAAAATATTCATTTTTTGTCAAGACTAGCCAAATTCCGATGATGCAAGAGTGAAAAAGTGTCAAGACATACTGTATTTGGAAACAAGACAGTTTATATATCATACGTAATTTGTGTATAACTTTCTCCTCTGATATTCAAATAAAGCGATTCAAGACTTGTTACAATGTAAATTGCCAGATACACAACGTTTGTATTTTACATATTTCCAAATTAGGAACTTAATGGGCTCGTAAAGGACGTGCAAGACACCTTACCTGGGAGGAACAAAATTCTATATAAAGCCTTGTATTCTCTAATCAAAAGGGAGTTCTTCCCCTTTCATTTATTGTTTCTTTTCTATGGGGCGAGAGTCTCATGTTGAATGTATTTAGTTTATATTTTTATTCTTAGATAAATAAATTTTCTCTTTTCTTCTAATGTCTATTTTCTCTTCTTTTTATGTTTTCTTTCATCATGTGTAACTAGATCATTCTCTTGCAAGGTGGAGATATGAGCTAGGATGAATTAAGAATCAGTGTTGTCATCATGTTGATATTTCAATTTTTTATTACTTTTGCTAGTTCTCTTGAAAGAGGTAGATGATTTATAATTATTTGATAGGTGAATGTTACTTGTGAGTTTCTTAATCTATGCTTAGAATTATATCATTGCTTCTTTGCTTTCAAGAATTCGTGAAGTTGTAATTAGAACTAGTTTAGTTATTGTTTGATAATTTGATAGTCTATTCACTTCAAGTCATCCTTACAAAATCTAATCTCGTGTGCTCAATGAAATGTGCAACACCATTCCCAATTCATGCCTCTGTAAATATTTTTGCCTTTTAAGTGTTTCATCTCATCATAATTTTTATTGTATTCTTATTCTATAAAAGCCCATAAAAATATTAACAATATCTTTTAAGTTGTTAATAAAACAAAAAACCAAAATTATCAACCACCATTAAATCTACCATCATTTTTACTTGTGCTTCATTTGAAAAACAAAATCGATTTAAATTTGCAACTTCTCCCTGTGTTCGACTCGTAGCTACAAGATTCGTACGCTTGCGGTTAAATTTAAGACTCATCTGCACACTCAAACCCGCTACTTTTGGATTTGGTGTCTTTTGGTGCACCAACTTTGCTAGTGACTCAATTCTATTGCTTGGGGTTTAGTCGACTATTGAAGCTTACAGTCGCACGATGATATTATGATGTCATAGACACCTCCATTCTTCTATAAATAGAATACCTCCTTCCCTTGACTTCTTCCTCCTCTCAACTCTTGCATTTTGGTTTATTTCCTAATTTAACTGCAAGTTAATAATGGTGGATGAAGGTTGCAATGATGCTTGATCTTTAATCCAAATAGAGATTTTGTTCCTCGTGTTCTCAACTTAGAGTATATTTTTCTGTCATTCGTTGGTTATATCTCTAGTTTGTGTTTTATGTCATGTTTAGCTCTAGATTTCATGTTTCCATGTCTCTTATTATGAGAAGTGGGTAGATCCACCCTTGGGGGTGGAGTTGATGTAGTTGTGGATGTGTTTGTGATTTGTGTGCTCTTTATGTAGCCATTATTGCTCTAAATAATTAGATCGATATATGTGTGTGATAGATGCTTAGGTTTGATAGATAAACGACCTGTTAAGATCGTGGTTCATGCTAACTAGGTTCCTTCGCATACTTTTATGTCTCTATATCTATTGAATGAAATGTGTCTGTGTATGGATCTATCTTTGATGCATGTTTTATTTGGCACTTATTGTGGTTTTTTACACTTGGGGGTTTTAGCACCCTAGAAACCAATGGAAACTAGATTTACTAGTCAAACGAAAAGTGTGTAGATTTAGCAGTAAAAAAGAAAGCAATGGAAAAAGAATTCAACAAGAATCAGTATTCGTATGATTGAGTTATGTTATTTGTGCATTTTGCTGGAATCTAGTTGAATCAAATCATGTTGTTTGTGCATTTCACGAAATTCACTAGAATGTTAGTTTATTATTTTTATTTGCAAAAACAATGTGAAAATAGTTCAAATGTTTAATACCTCAGAATGTAGAAAATAAATTAGAGGAGTCACACTAAAGGTAGAAAACAAACTTGGAACAAAGATTTTTCTTTAGGCATGAAACATTTCACATGCTCAAGCCACACTAATATATTAGAGGACTCCACACAGACAAACTCCACTTCATGTAATTTTCAACCGCACTAACAAAATAAATTGGTCTCATAACTACCTCTCATTCCAAAGTAATCTAAATCAATTATCCTATTACAACTTACAAATGAATAAGAATAAAAAGCAATCTACAGAGCATTAGAAAAACTAAATTCAAATTCATAAGCATAAGTAGTTCGACCTGTTTATGAACACAGAAACATGAAAATTATGTATTACAAGTTGACAGGAATCACAACTATTCCTCCAATACTCAAAAAGAGTTTAAGGAAACAAACAAATATGTTTAGAAGTTGTATAAATATTTTTGTCAACCTGTAGAAATATGCGTGTCCAACCTCCGAAAGAGTTGTAACACAGAACCATGCCCAACTAATGCTGATAATAATGATCTTAAGAGTTGTGACTAATGCATTGGATCATCACTTGTTTCTTCTAACCATGTATTGTGAGGAGTGCTTATAATAAATTAAGAACTTAAGGTCTTTGATACAAAATGACCATGAACAAATTAAGATGCACAGATGCACCTTTCCTCCACCACTCCAGCAATAATTTTTTTATTACATCTAAAGTCAAATACGAGCTACTTGGAATGTGGATTTCACATGCGCAACGCGGAAGGAGAAGAATTTGAAGGAATGAGAGCTCTCACCAACTAGGGCAAGATTCAGGGTTTCATTGGAAATCTACTAATAAAGGTTTAATGTTACGATTTCTAACTACGGTGTCAAGTGATTATGCACTTTTAAAACCAATTTTTTATTTTATTTTGGTAGCATTTGGTAAAAACCCTGGTTTGATAAATATTCGTAGATCATATCATTGGTTGTTGTTTCTTTATACATATTTATGGGCATAAATTGTTATTTTGTGGTTATTTTGTAAATTTTCAGATTATCCATTTGATTCATTGGGTAGTGGCACTAGTGCAGAATAGGAAATAAGTGTTGCCCAATACACGTCGGTCTCCCATAAATGAGACATCTATATGTATATATGTCGCGTTACTAGTAGCCGACGTCTATATGTACATCTAGACGTCGGTTTTTTAATAACCAACGTCTATATCTTGTTTAAAAAATGTTTAAAAATAAAAAAGTAACTAAGATTTTAAACTCACAAAGTTTCAAAGTTGAAACTCATTTAAACTAACATAACTCATGTCATTGTAAGGAGTCCAAAATTTAAACAGAATAGGCATCGGTTGTTCCAGTTGACCGACTCCTATGCCCTATAATATAGACGTCGTGTGACCTTATAATCGACATCTATAGCCCCATAAAGGAGTATAGACGTCATGTGGCCTTATGACTGACGTCTATAGCCCCATAAGGGAGTACAGACGTCGTGTGGGCTCTATAGCCGACGTCTATAGGTCTAATATGAAACTGTTCGACGAAACATTTTCATTATCTTTTATAACCCGACCACGACAAACCCTAGTCACCGTGACAATCTCCGACCCCCTCCGCAACCCCAATCACCCTCCTCCAGGACTACCGACCTCCTCCACCACCGCAACCTCGATCATCCTCCACGACAACCATGACCCCCGACCACCACCACTGCAACCATCATTGTAAGTTCCGTTAGAAAACATCATTAGAAATATATAACTTTGCTCCCACCGTCAGGAAGGTCGGGTTTTGAGATCAATTTAGGGTTTCAGAATTGTTTTGGGATTGAGTTTTTTTATTTGGTATAGTTGTGCAGGGGATTGAGCTTTTTTGTTGGATTAGGGCTTCTAGCTTTGTGGAATGATAAAGCATCCAAGATTCTGTTTGTGAATTTTTCTTTGTTTTCTGCTTGTGGTTTTCAATAGTAATCGATTCTTATGGATGAGTTTGTCGGTTTGGCTTTTGGTTATGAATTCATGATTGACAATTATGGAGATTAGTACTATTGGCCATTGCTAGCTGCATTTTGAACTAATTGTAGAAGATCACATTGCAATGTTCTTTCGTTACATACTTAATTACAAGTAGAGATTTTATTGTTAATCAAAATTGTAACCATGTTCCAGTTGAAGTCTACGAGTCTATGTTAATTTATTAGGTTATCAAATACAAATTCGGGTAGTTTTCAAGACACAAAAACATGTTTCTTTATATATTGCATTAATGAAAATCTTGACTATACACACATAACTATCTATAATGTTTCTATTAGCTGCATTTTGATTATATCATGACAAGTGTCTTTTCGTATGTGAATTAGTGAATGCTGAAATTTAATTTTTCTTTATTTATCACTGCTGAAATGTTATAATGTTTTATTTGTAAAACTTATTTTGTTTAGTTAAATGTTTATTTATGTTGTAGTTTCTAGTAACTCATTGACCTTTAAGCAACTTGACCTTTAATAACCTATAACAAAAGATTAGACAATATTTGCTACGCCATTCATCATATAAGACTTTCCTTGCATGTAATCATCATATTTATTTTTTTCTTTTATGATTTCTATCGTAGATTGCTGACGTAAGGTACGTGATCTCTTTCACTTATCATTCATTACATAGCACGCATTAGTTAGTAGGATTGCATTGAAACAAGAGAGTGAGTGATTGTTTAGTGTGTTGCTTGTTAGATTAAGGCATGAAAATTACCTAGGGGGCAATCACCTATAGGAGATGAGGTGGGGGATTTCATCACCCTTTCCTTGGCCCAAATATCACATAATAAAAAAGTCTTAATAAAATCAATTTACATGTTGGCCCCTAGGATTTCCGGACGCATTAAGGAGAGGAAACCGTTTAAGACCGTTATGACGTAAACGTCGTTGCCCATCTAGTCTCCCAGAGATTTTAGGAACCTTCGGGTTCTTGATTTCCTACATACTAGTGGTCCTCAGTAGGACCTCAAAGCTAGGCACCGTCTAATGCTAAGGACCTATAGTGGACTTTAGGCTTGCTTTTGCCTTGATTGTTTGGCTAAGTTTCTAACATTCATTAGTCCCACGTTAGATTAAGGACTTCATCTCCTCTCTCCCGAGTTATTCTTTTCTTATTTTCATGTCTTCGGATCTTTTCATCTACGAACAACTTCTTTTAAATTGAAATTTTATTTCTTGACTTCAATAATAACTATCATTTTTCTTAATGTTTAGATTGAAATGGATCGAGATTGGATTCTTTTAAACCGATTGAGTGATGAGTATGAGAACGGAGTGAATATGTTCTTAGAGGTTGATAAAAATCATTCAAAGAATAGGAATGACAGAGACATGACGTATTGTCCATGTAGTAAGTGTCATAATATGTCACTGCTGACTTTTCAAAAAATAAAATATCATTTGTTTGAGAAAGATTTTGACACAAGTTACAGACGGTGTATATGACACAACGAAAATGAATCATTTAGTTCCAAGAATGACGGTGACAATGTAAGTGTGGGAGATCAGTTAGAGGACATGGTTCAGGATATAGATGAAAACTTTTCGTTCAACCCCGATTTACTTGGTAGTTTGTTGAGTGACAATGAGAACCCGTTGTATATGACTTGCACCAAATTTACTAGATTGCCAGCAGTGTTGAAATTGTACAATTTAAAAGCAGGAAATACTTGGACCGATGTCAGTTTCACATCACTGTTAAAGCTATTGAAAGATATGCTTCCAGATAATAATGAACTGCTCTTATGAACGAATTCGTAGGCAAAATGAATAAAGACGGTAAAATTTTGATCCAGTTTGATAGTCGTCTTGAGTCGATGGGATGATGTCGGATCATAGGTATAGTTATGTGGGGAGCCTAGCGAGGTCCAAAGTTGACATATGTTTGTCGAGTTGGACCGAAGTTGATGAGAAGCTTAAATACACCATTTGGGATGATGTGCGAGTAATGAGTCCATTATAATATTCTTAGTTTTAGTCAAACTTGTAATTTTTAGAAATTGAAATGTTAACATGTTATAGGCTAGTTTTGAACTCCAATCGATTGAAGTTTTGAAGAAAAAGTGGATGAAATACGTTGCAGTCCATTGGAGGGACTTCAAAAGACAAAGTTAACAAACAAGTGGATATTCGGAGAGTATCAGGACAAAAATCCGTGCAATTACTATAACTTCATCACTCTAAGTACATGAGCTCAATTCAAAAAATCAAGAGAAACCTTGGAGTTTCAGGTAACTGAGTTTAATTTAGAATATAAACTTATTAAGTTATTGCTTTAAATGATAATCTAATAAAATTGGTTGTAGGCCCTCCGAGCAAAAAACCAAGAACTATCTTCTAACAAGTATCTTCATCATATGTCTCGATCGGGATACCAAAAATTAGAAGAACAAATGATGGCCGAAAAAATCGCCTAGAAGAAATAAGAAGCAATTAACTCCGGTATAAGTGAGGAGCAATCAAGCAACTTGTTTCCTCCTTACCCCGTAGCTCGATGTGATTCTTGGAAGAGAATGAGGATAAACTCCAAAGGGGAGTACATCATAGATGAGTCGCAAGAGGTCGGTTCGAAGATAATAAGTTGTATAACTTGTATGTCATTAAATTACATTCTAAAAATTTATTTTTTTCAATTGTTTGTAACAATTTTTTTAAAACTTTAGGACTCTATGAAGTTGAGAGAATCCCAAGGAGATTTTGTTTCAGATGGTAGGAATGACATTCAACGTGAAGTCTTAGGAAATGACGAGCATCCCGGTCGTGTAAGGGTGGTAGGGAGTAAGGTTGAACTGTGACAATATTATGGAAAGACTAATCGCCCAAGTTCATTTATTGTTCATACAAAATGCAAGCAGAAAATTTTAGAATTACAAAATAAATTGCAATATGTTATGAAGAGATTGGATCGTGATTTGCCTACTTCTCCAACCCGCCGTAGGACCGCTTCTTCCTCGGTGACCACTCCTCTGGTACAGCCAGTGGTCAACCACATCCGACCATCTACTTTGGCGGCTCATTCTCGAGATTTGGGCCCAGTAGGCGGGGGCCCAGTAGGCGGGCCCTCGCTTGGTAACTTTGAGGATGATAGTAGATGTCATATATTGGTATAAGACACTGCGAGAAGATTGGTGGGACACGGAGCCGTTTATAAGCTCTCTAAACACTACTTCAAAGATGTGGAAGAGGGAGTCGTGAAGGTTGTCATGCAGAATTGCTTAGATGATGATATTCTGGTGTCATTTCCCGAAGAAGAGGTTGTTACCCTGAGCGAAGCATGCGATGGGTTCCTGAGGTGGTCTCGTCATTTAGTAGAGCTTCATGACACACATGAGGTATACTTTAATTTTGAAAACAAATAAATTACCATTTTGTTAATAATTGTATTTCTAACGTTTTTATATCGGTAAGGTTATTGAAAGCCCCCTAAGCAAAGGATCAAAAAACAACCTCCGACCAACATTAATTTGTTACTATATAGGTGCAAAATGTTGTATCAATTAATGCTAGTTAGGGAATCACAAGCCTTAACTACCTGGCATTTAGAGGAGGTTGAAGGATTGTCGTCGAATTTATATGTCGCCAAAGAGGATGTTATGCAATTCTTGGTGATGGATCAATTGTGCAAGTCAATTATTGACGTGCAGGTGAAGTAAGTCTTGTTTATAAGATGAAATTTATTGAATAATTTTATTGTAATTATCACAGAATGTAATTTTTACTCTTGTAGACAACTTTATGATGCCAGAAGGCCAGTCTTTCCCGATTATAAAGTATTTGGTTTTTTGTGTCAATCTACTTTTATACACCGGAATGCCGATAATTCAAGTGAGCTTGTGAATATTATGAAAAAAACAAGGAAAAAATATATTATATGACCCCTTATCATGTGAGGTAACTTTGTTAATTGAAAGTAATAATTAGAATTTGATTTTTTAATAAACTTCTAATTATATATATATAATCAGAGCTCATTGGATACTTGTCGTTCTATGCCCCGAAGTTAATTCTGCATATTGGTTTGATCATTTGGGGTCGAATACACCAAGGTCATCCTTAAAGAAACTTGTTTCACTGTAAGTTCATTTTAATTATCGTATTTGTAATATTTGTAGTTTATAGTATTATCAACTTCGTATTGAATAACTTGTGTTACTCGTGACAATGAAGATTTACAGAATGTTGGGTGGAATAAAGACTACCAAAAATACTGGCTAACCTGGCATGCAATGGGAGTAAGTTTCTCCCCCTTTTGTTATTTGTTTAAGTACTTCAACGTATATTTAACGAATTTATATCTTTGTAGTACCGCAAGACAACTGGAAATACCAAATGTGGGTACTACGTTGTGAGATACATGCAGGAAATCATCGAGATTGCACCTAAAAACATAAAGCTATTTGAGGTAATATAGATCATTTTCAATAGTTTCATTATTTACATATTTATATTGTGTAATTGTATTTTCATAGGTTTTTCAAAAGAATAGCGATCCTTATTCGTAACACGAGCTGATGATACTCATGAGCAATGAGCTTGCTACTTTATTAACAACATGTTGTTGAACTAACATGTTCTAATGTCATAACTGCAATTTTATTGAACCATATTCTTCGTATTACCAACCTGTCATGACTTCAATTTTTATTTTAATATGATCAAACATCTTAGTGAATGATTGTGTTTATGAATTTGTGAAATATAAATTTGGGTGAATGAAATTAGTTGAATTTGTGTATGATTGTGCAGGTTGAATGATTGTGAACGAAATTTGTGTAGGATGAATGTGTTGTTTTGCGGGATGATGATGTTGATTGCATTTTTTTAATTTGGGAAGGGTATAGACGTCAGTTGTGAACATGATGGCCGACGCCAAGTCTTTTTTGAAGGATATAGACGTCGGGTGTTCGGATGGCCAACACGTATTCCCTTAGAATAAACGTCGACTGTGGGGATAACAGACGCGTATTCATCTAGAATATACCTCAGTTGTTGGGATAATCGATGTGTTTTCTCTTACGATAGACGTCGTTGGTTAGAATAACCGACGCATATTCTCTTAAAGAAATGAAATTAGCTAAGAATCGGTTCTTGGTAAAACAAAATCAGATCAAAATAAAATGCAATACCATCAATTGGAATATCTTTGTAAGTTCTACCATTATCATCCACGGAACTTCATGTGCACGATCAACATGCAAGCTTGAAGTGAGTGTTCATAATGCATTGTCCGATTCAAGAATAGTAGTCTATAGAGAACAAGAGCAATGAAACAGGAATGGTGTATATTTCACTAAAATAATGATTCAAAGTCCATTCTAGTCCATTGATCTTTGAAAAACAATATCCATACCCATTTAGTTGAACCTACACCGAAACTATTTTTATATATTTTTATTGAATTTATGATGCGTTCATATGATTCTAACACTACATGGACTCCAAATTAGTTGTAACCTATCCAAAACATTAACCTTCAATCACAAATTATTGAAAATTTAATAATATACTACTTTTAAGTAATAACATACACTAATCTCACTGATGGAAAATACATGTATTACGTCGGATATTGAGAATCCAATGTAGTATTAGGCATACCGTGTCGATAACTAAAAATCCGACGTGATATTAGATGTACAATGTCGGGCGTAAATTGTATGATGTGAATGTTTGCCTTACCACGTCGGCCGTAATATGTTCGACGTGCACTGATGTGGTTTTAGGCTTATCAGGTCGGTGCATCGAAAATCGACGTGGTGTATATTGACCATCGTAGCACAATATTGACTGCATGCATTTTGGTTGTCGGAACTGGTGATCTTAGTTAGCGGTTTCGATGGACCGAATTTTGTTCGGTCGTCCGATTAGCACGTTACATACGTATAAGAATGAACCACGTCGTTTTGTTGAAATGACTCATTTTAATTAGTTCCCAAAGAGCATGTATCAAAGTTTTGTTTGTTGGAAATTTATTATAATGGAATGGTATTTTATGGACTTCAATGTGTTGTTCTATTGATGTTGGATTGTTTATTGGTAGTTTAACTTTTAGAGGACTACGAATCAAAATTTGTATTTATCTTTACATTGCGATTGTTCCTCTTGATGTGTAGAAAATTATGGATCGAAAATGAATTTTCGCTAGTAGATTTAGTGATGAGTACGACGTTGGGGTTGACGAATTTCTAAAATTTACCCTGAAGAATGCAAATGCTAGAAATGAGAAAGGTCTTATGACAATCTATGAGTTGTTTTAACATGTTCAAAAGAGATAAAAGCTCATTTGTTCGATAAAGTTTTAATGAAGGATATACTCGGATATGACATGGTGAAAATGAAATAACCACGAAAGAATTAAGGTGATTATAGTGACTCGGCGGAGTGTGGTTGTGACGATTACCAGTTGGAGGATATGATATGATATGTTGTCGACAGTTATTGTGACAAACCCGATGTACTTGGTAGTCTACTGACCGACAACGAAGGGTCTTTGCATACGGGTTACACAGAGTTTAGTAGGTTATCCATAATTTTTAGATTGTATACCTTGAAAGCATCAAACAGTTGGAGTGATGTCAGTTTCACTGCTCTACTAAACTTGGTCAAAGATATTCTTCCAGTTAGCAACGAACTTTCTAATCGTACCTATAATGCTAAAAAATATTCTATCCCTTGTGTAGGAACGTATATGACCCTAATTCTAGTCACATTTTAAACTAATTCCCTACTTGATTAAGCAATAAGATGCGTAGTGGAATAACACACAAAACAAGTAGCAAAAACAAAGCTAAGAAGAAACAATGCAAACCACCCAATGCACGGGGAGTTTTATAGAGGTTCGGCCTCCCGCCTACTTCCTCTCTTGCAAGCTCCGCTCGATTCCACGAGCTCCACCTACGTCTTCACTAACTATTCCTCATTCCTGGCCGGGAGAAAACGCCTTTACAAAGCAAGCATTGCAAATACCCTCGCAAGCTTGGATTCTTCTTCTCACAATCCGAGAAGGATGCTTTGGATTTTCACTGAAAACTTTACTCTTTGACAATAGTGGATTGAGTGGATATAACACTCTCTAATTTGAGCAACTTCGAGGGAATTAGGAATTGATGACTAAAGTGTGAAGTTTAGGCTTGGAGAGTATAGGTTTGGGGAATTGAAAGCTTGGGAGTTTCTCTTAGGTGTATTGGACAATTTGAGGTTTAAGAGATCATGACAATTTGAGGTTTAAGAGATCATGAATTATGTCTTGGTTACACCTATTTATAAACTCTAAGAGATTTATAGGCATTGCGATTAATGTGGTAAGAGATTGTGTTAGAGACACAAAACAGAAAAGCATAGGTCACTGATCTGGACACAATCGGTCGACCGAATCAGGTTCACCGGTCGACCGTTTCCATAAAGGTGTGGAAACTTTCGAACCAAATCAAGAACGGTCGAACCAAATTGGCTATAACTTAAGTTCACTTAAGTGAACAGTCGAACAAAATCGTGGATCGGTCGACCGTTCAGGGAGTTTTGGCCAGACAAAAGATAAACAATCGAACTTAATGAATGGTTTTGTTCGACCAAAAATTAATAGGCACTTTGGATTTCAAGAGAAGTCTACGTTCGGTCGACCAAGGTCTAGGGAACAGTCGACCGAAAACTTCCAGTAAGTTCTGGATGACCAAAAGTGCTTCATCCGGTCGACCGGTGGCCAAAGAATTTTGGGGTTTTGGAAAATCCGACCATTGTATAAAATGGTCGACCGATACAACACTATAGGATAACAGAAATAACTGACCCAATCGGTTGAACTGAGAACAAGTTTGGTCGACCGATTGTCATAGGCAGATTAGGTTTAGGTTTAAGTGTTTTCCGGTCTAAATTTGGGTGACTTATTGAAGTCCAATTGATCTGAGATTTTGTGTGTGACTTCTATAAGGAACCTAGTGTGTATGTTAGTAGATATTTACTCTAGTATGCTCAAGTATACACAAGTTCCTAAGACTCAATTACAAGTAAAATTAAATGTCTTCAAAAGCTTGATTACATTTCTTGACTTGAATTCCTTTCTTCCTTGAGTCTTGATCACCTGTAGATGTTAGCACAAATAAATATATATGTTATGCATAATGTGTGCTACTCTACATTAGACCGTGATTGAGATTAAGTTGATTAAATCATCAAAACTTGGATTAAGGCCAAAAAGCTAACACCTTGGGGATGCTTAATATAAAAATACATGCATGTCCTAATGATTGTATACCCTATGTAGGTGACTCTGAAAACCTGCATTATTGTTCTGTTTGTCATGTCTCATGGTACAAACAAAAGAAAAGTATGAGTGTTGATGAGAACAGAAAACTACAAGGTCCTGCAAAGGTGTTGTGGTATCTTCTGATAATTTCAAGGTTGAAGCGTTTGTTTAATTGTTCTGAGGACTCGAAGAACCTGACTTGGCATGCAAATCGAGAGACAACGAATGATCAGATGCTATTGCATCCTGTAGATTCTCTCCAGTGGAAGAAAATTGATTCTGACTTCTAATTATTTGGTGAGGAATCCAAAACCCTGAGAGATTGTCTATGTATCGATGGAATGAATCTTTATGGTAGTTTGGGTAGCCTTCATAGTTTTGGGCATGTTTTGCTTGTTATATACAATCTCGGACCATGGTTAAGCATGAAATGCAGATACATGATGTTGTCGTTAATGATTTCTGTTGAACGTTTTATATTTCTACCGCAAGTGCACGGCCGCGATGAAGCGGTGGCAAGTACGGGTCGTCCTCAGGGAGGTGAGCTTGCTCTTGCTTATCAGAAATCAAGTGGCAAAGAAAGATGGAAGAAAGTTGTTTATGCTAACCTAAACTATGCTAACACGAAGAAGCAAATGCGAAGGAAACAAAACAAACGAATACTTCAACTAAGCTAGAGAAACTTGACACTATGGAGAAATCAGTAAGAGAGAGAGACCCCTTAGGGGGTGGAGTGACTACACATACACAATAAGGAGGCAAAAATATCTTCCTATAGGCACAAGTGTAGGTAGTGTTTGCATGTATGGGAGGTGTCTACTTATCATGGCAAAACCCATCAATTAAATCACTAACCTATTTTGATTAACATTCATAAACACAAGCTGGTTATTTAAGAAACTAAACAAGTATGGGAGGTGTCTACTTATCATGGCAAAACCCATCTAGTGAAGTGTTCTATTCTAACAAGCAAGTATGCATTCATATTAATCAACACATTTCAACATAAACATCCTCCCTTCCTTAATTGCATATATGATAATCATCTCCACCCCCCAAAAGGGGAGTGGTTTTACTCACTACACATTACCCTAACTATTACACTAAAATAAGAAGGCATATTAACTAAGCTAGATTTAATAAAAGACAATTAAACTAAAACATGCATCAACAATAAAAGAAGCACAAAACAAAGAAAATTTTATTAATTGAAGACTCACAAGACCAGTAGCATCTCCCTATTGAGTTTCTTGCTTCAAGGCTTCCACTTCAATTAGGGAGAATGGCCACAAGCATGGAGTGATTACAATGGAAGGTGAAGAGTTCTATTTATAGCCATGGAAAAAGCTAAACCAGGACAATCCCCCGATGTGGGACTAAACAAATACCATAAATAGAATAAGAACGCTCTAATACACACACCAGAAAAAGATAAACGGATGCGGATCCACCTGGACCGCCAATTAGCGGTTCCAGACCGCCAATTGGCGGTCTACAGGGTCCAGATTCATCTGGGCTTTCTTGGAGGCTTTTCTGGATGGTATTCTTGGTCTTTGATGCGGTTACTTGACTTGTTGGAGCTCCGACCCGAATCGAATTGGTAAAATACTCCCCATGATGGTGTGGAGTATTCTGTTTTGCTCTTAGGTCCTTCTGTCTTGCAATCAGGTCCTTCTTCCTTGCATCTTGGTCCCCAGATCTCACAATTCAGTCCTTTTTCACAGCTTTTGGGTCCTTTTATGCTTCATCTCTTCAAACCTATTTATTCCTGAAAACTAAACATAAAACTCGTGACATAGCATTGTTTAGGTGAAAGATAATGGATATAAGATACAAATATAAGCATGAAATGATGTCAATCAAATACCCCCACACCTAACTTTTGCTAGTCCCGAGCAAAACAAAGAAAGAGAAAAGCATACGAAAAACAAAAAATCCTAACTCACTTTCGTAGGAATCACGGTTGCACTTAGCACGTGCAACAAGCCGTTAAACCTCCTTGTCGCCAAGGAGGAGGAGTGTTGTCTCCTGAGGGTTTTCAACGGATATACCCACAAAATCCGAACAAGATGCATTAATCAATCTAGCTACACGACTCGTTGGACTTATTTTTGTCGATCATGGGATGCGGTAATACTACGGGTCGACTCTATATATGTAATCGGTCCACACAGCTAGACTAATGAGTTATTTGTAAGAGTTAGTTAAGGACTTAAGTGAAAGACATGGGCAACCTTAAATTCTGAAAGTGATACAATGTGTAAAGTCCATTTTGGTTCTTATTGACTCTTTTTTTTCTTTTTTTTTCTTTTAGAGCATTTTATTGGTTGGTGTTTGATTCTCCCAGGGTCAGGTTTCGTGCATCATTGCCTATGAGGACTTACACTATCACGTACACCTTCCCCCAAATCTCCACATAGGGCGATCCCTACCACCCGTGTAACGGGAGTTCGGTCGGTGCATCCCAAGTCAGATGACTCGAAAGCACCAGGCACAAAGTCCCCTCAGACCTACTTTCCCGAGTGATAGGAGCCGTGCAAGAAGAGAGAACACCACTTATTTATTTATCTACATGGGAACAAAAACCCCTGCACTTAAGTTTCACAAAAAGAGATTAAGGGCCCTTGACTACGACAAACTTCCTTATACTAACAGACACGAATTATTTGACTCACTAGGTTCAGGGTGGACTTCTTTAAATGTTTGAGTACTGAAACCCTATGATTACACGCCCCCCGAGGGAAAACCGGGGTGCATCCTAACGACTCGATAAGACCTAAAGCCAGTAAACTAGAAATCCTAATGCATCAAGTTCAAGACAATTTTGGGAGCTTTCTTTTTTTACTTTGCCTCTCAACGGTTTTGCACATGCTAAACACACGTAAAACCCACAAAAACATTTTCTTTTGCAAACACATGAAGATTTTGAAAGAAATGTGAAAATTTTAAAGCACTAGGCAAGCAAAAGAAGACAAGTCACCCAAGGATCATGGCAAGCAGATATATCGATATTAAATGCGGCACACTAACATGACCCTAGCAATGCACACAAAAGAAAACAAAAACAAAACAAAAAAAAGACAAAAACTATGTACAAACGTGAAAACACCCCCCACACCTAATCCATGCATTGTCCTCAATGTATGGTGATTGACATCATTTCATGCTCATATTTGTATCTTATATCCATTATCTTTCACCTAAACAATGCTATGTTACGAGTTTTATGTTTAGTTTTCAGGAATAATTAGGTTTGAAGAGATGAAGCATAAAAGGACCCAAAAGCTGGGAAAAAGGACTGGATTGTGAGATCTGGGGACCAAGATGCAAGGGAGAAGGACCTGATCGTAAGACAGAGGGACCTAAGAGTAAAACAGAATACTTCACACCATTATGGGGAGTATTTTAGCAATTGGATTCGGGTCGAAGCTCCAACAAACGAAGTAGATGCATCAAAGACCACCAAAAGCACAAAGAAAAGCCCAGAATAAAACTCAACTGGATCCATACATTTTGGACCGCCAATTAGCGGTCTGGAACCGCCAATTGGCGGTCTGGATTAGTCCAGATCCGCCAAGATTTCTCCTGGACTTGTATTAATGTTCGTTTAGGCTATTTTTGGTGGTTGTTTATGTTGGCTTTTTGGCCCTTTAATCTTAATTTTGATGATTAACAAACTAATAGTACGCATAACTTCAATTACAACATCACACACATCATATTATCAAATTGCATAGATATTGTGTATTCCTAACAATGTAGGTGATCAAACCAAGGGACTAATCAACTTCAAGATCAAGGCTCAAGACTTGTAATCAAAGCTCAAGGACTTCATATGTAATTTTCCATTTATTTGAGTTGTAGGATCAAATGTACACTTGATGCACAAAAGGATAAACCCGTCTGCCGCGGTCGACCGTATCCACATCGGTTTACCGAACCAGGTTCCCAACGGATAACCGAGTGTCTCTCGGTAAACCGTTCTCTATAGAGTCAGTAAACCCTTGATCTCCTGGAACCCTTGTATCGGTGTACCGAACCGTACTCGGTCAACCGTTCCCTATAGAGTAAGTTAAACTTGATCTCCTGGAATCCTCGTTTCGGTGTACCGAAAGTTGTTCGGTCAACCGTCTTCTTAGTATCAGTAGAAAACTTGATCTCCTGGAAACATTGTTTCGGTGTACCGAACCTTACCCGGTCGACCGTGTCCTTATTCCCAGTAGCTTCGAATACTTCTCTGGACATCTATATTCGGTTTTCCGAAGAGAGCTCGGTCATCCGAACCTCTATGTGTCTTTAGGCCTAAACCGACTTCATCTTATTGGCCCACGTGGCACAACTAACTCCACCAGACTTATATTTTGTCGTTTAGCCACATCTTTGAAACATCCATATCGGTCTACCGATGGAGATTCGGATTACCGAGTTGTTCTTAGATATAAGATCGTAACGGCTATTTTTCCACGTAATATTTCGACCGTTATCGATAAACCAATTTCACTCACTATGTCAGCCGAAAATCCGCACATGTATCGGTCAACCGAACATATCACGGTCTACCGAACATGTTCACCGAGTCGCACCAAATCTTTACTGTCCACTCTTGAACGGTGCACCGAAGTGATCTCGGTCAACCGAAATTAATTATCCGATATTAGGAAAAAGTTACTGGAAGTTGGTGAACGGTTATCCGACCTATATTCGGTTAACAGAGTTCTTGTTTCTGACCACTTATTCGGACTACCGTGTTTCCAACGGTCGACCGAATATGTCTCGATTTCTGCCCGAGCTTAAGTCACATCTTGTTTTCACTTGGTCCACTCCTCACCAACTTACCATAACGGCTCTATTTGTTTTGAAGGCTATATAAGCTTCACTTAAGAGACACATTCAGCACCTTACTTGCCAAATATCAATCCTACTCTTGTGCTCTCAATCTTCAAGCCTTCAAAGCTCCACCAACTCTCATACTTCCACTTAATTCACTCCAAGCCTAAATCATATCCTTGAGTGCATTCAAGTTAGAGTTCAACAACCACATTCAATTTCCATTGTGTTGTAAAGCTTCGAGGAAGCACCCTCTCGGGTTGTGAGAGGAGATCCGAGCAAGGCGAGGGTGTTCGCAAGTCTCCGATTGTAAGAGGGTTTATCTTCGACCCGGAACGAAGATAATAGTGAACTCTCGAGTAGGGATCGGAGGATCGATCGGAACTTGAGGAGAGGACTAGATCACGGTGGTGTGATCGAACCTCTATAAATCTCCGGAGTCATCTTGTGGTTTGCATTCTTTCCCTTATTGTTTTAATTGTGCAATAGTATAAGAAAATTAGGAGATAATCTATTCACCCCCCCTCTAGATTAGTGACCGATTAACTTACATTTGGTATCAGAGCATAGGTTTACTCATCTAATCCATTTAGCCATGGAGAGTAGCACTAATCAACTTAGAGAAGGATTATGTACCACTAGACCCCCGTTGCTTACCGGAAATAATTATGCACATTGGAAAAATAGAATGAGAATCTACATCCAATCAATTTCCTTAAAAATGTGGATATTCCTTGGTAGTTGATGCATTGCATACATTGCATCATATGTCTTTCATTTAGATTACTTTTATATCAATAAATGCTACTAAGGTATGTGTTTAGTCGTATTTACAGAATACAGGGACCTGAATGCAAATTACCCACATTCCGAGCATAAACGCGTGCAAAAGATTCATTTCTATCATAAAGACCGAGTTCAAGTTTATCGGGTTTCAATTGGAAATGCGTCCAAGCATAAAAGCATTCAAGGAGCTAATCACAAAAAGGTCAAGGGCTTAATTGCAAAATGTCAAGGACCTGACTACAAAATAAAAGGCCAAGTTATTGTGTTGGAGAAGTCAAAAGAAAAATCAAAAATAAAATCCCAACAATGGAAGGAATTAATCCGGAGCCCAAGACAATGGAAAGAATCAATCCAGACGCGCAAAGGAGGATCAAATCATACCATAAACGCACAGCCAAAATCCGGACCCGATCAGACCAGATTGTGCGGCGTTTCCGCCGCACAATACCTACAATCTGCGGCGTTTCCGCCGCACCCCTGTCGATCCGTGTCCCCAAATTTTGTCCAGTCCTGTGTCGCCACGTGTAATTCCCTTTCATATACTGGTATTCCTTGTATCGGCTATAAATAGCCTCGTAGCACGAATGTAACACATCTTTGAACCTTTGGTCTTGGATCATTAGTAATAAAATTCTGTTCTTTTAATTCTTGTTTTTAGTTTTCTTTTAAATGTCTCTAGGATCCCTTCTTCTTCCTCCCTCCATGAGTTTCTAACTCTTTCCAAAGGGTGGAGGTGATGGAATTAGGGTTAGAGAAGATGAATGCATGTTATTGTTTTAAGTTCGTGATTAGTATATTTTGATTACTTGAGTTTATGTTAAATCATTTATCTTGTAATGCTTCATAACTAACATGATTTATTTCAAGTTTCTCCATTCTCCAATCTAAACCTAAGTCTAGACCTCCACCCGACGGAATTCTCCATCTTTATTCTTGTTTTTAGTTTTAATTGTTCTTGTTTCTTGCTCTAAATAACTAAAACCCAAAAATCTCAAAACCAACCCATTTATTTCTTCTCTCTCTCTCTTCCTCTTAATCGAAAATAACATCAACTACGAAATCTCTCCCTCCTTGTGTTCGACCCGTACTTGCCACGTCTTCATAGACGCCGTGCACTTGCGGTATAAATAAAATTTTCATCAAGTTTTTGGCGCCGCTGCCGGGGAGGCGACGCAGATTTTGTGTTTTTGTGTTTTCGATTTTTTCCTGTCTACGTTGTGCGCGATCTAAGTATTTGAAATTGTGTAGCAGGAGACAACAGAGCGCACGGCGAAATCCGGGAGCGTTCTGAGACACTTGGGCGGCGGAATCGCCGCATCTACAAGGTGACTTGCGGCGGAATCGCCGCACCAGTGTGGGTTCCGGTCTTCAAATTTGGAGGGCGTCGTCGACATCTCTGGGTGGTCGCATTGAGCTACTGGAATCTCCGAGAGCGGGCGGCGAACCCGACTGAGCATTGCGGAGGTAACTTTTCTTGCCTTTCTCGTAAAATCTGAATAGTTGAAAAGTTTCCTTTCGTAGAATTGCACGTGCTAGGGTTACAATTCCATAATTGGCAATAATTCAACTCTGACCTAAAATTGGCAAGATTAGAAAGACCTTAGTGCATGCATCATATAATGTTTTGTTTGCATTACTCTTGCTAAATTATTGCAAATTATTTTTGTTGAAGAGTGCTGGAGGCAAGGTACGTATCGCAGTTTTTATCGATTGCATTAAGCATATAATTTAGTTGCATACAACCTTGCAATTGCCCCCATTAAAAAGACCATTGTTTGACTATCTTTGCTAGATTTAAGTTAAACTATCTTAAGCGCAACTCCGTAGGAAAAGATACGGTGGGGATTTCATCACCCTTCCGTGGCCCACAAATCACAATCCTAAAGTGTCACCCAAGCCTTAAAATTTAAAATCAATTAGACATTGGCCCCTAAGGACTCGGACTCAATTAAGGAGGAGATTGGTTTGACTTGCTATGACCTGAAGCTAATTGAATTCAATTTGGTGTCTAGAAAGTGTTTTTGTGTCGACGAAAGTCTTCCAAGCGACGTGGTTGTCTAATTGGCACCGACTCTGTCGGAAGCGCCCCCACTAGCTATACACTAACTGGCCAACTTGGTTTGATTGGTGAGGGAGGTGAATCAAGCAAATTAATTCGACTCAACCAGTTAGGAGTCGTCTAGATCTAAGTGACACTAGGTCTAGGATTGTTTTGACCGTGCTTGTTCAGGAAATTTCTGACCAACCCTAATTTTTATCCATTTAGAGTTAAGTTTCCCTTCTCGTCTGAGTCTTCTTTCCCTTCTCATCCTTACCTTTCTATTGTTTGTTTCCTTTAAAAAAAAATTTAAAAAATTCAAAAATTCAAAAATTCAAAAAAAAAAAAAATTGTAATTACTTTTTGAAATTAAATTTGGAATTTAAATTTGGAATTTGAATTCAAAAATTGATTCAACACGGTGCACTCAGATTTGGATTCGGGACTTGAGTAATCGACTCTCACGAGTTAATCTAGATTCCAGTCTGGAACTTAACCCCATTCCACCTGTTGCACCACCTCACCAGGATCTAATGGGTGAGAATGTAGTGGACCCGCCTGTTGCGCAACCTATAACTTTGAGGGATCGGTGCTACCCAACGATGGCTGCTCAGCCATCGTGCATCGTCATGCCCACCATACCGGGTCGCGACTTCGAACTTAAGGCACAATACATGAGTATGCTGCCTAAGTTCACCTCTAGGGAAGACCCATATCTCTTCCTTAGAGAATTTGAAGAAATCTGCTCTCTTATGCAATACCAGCATATCCCTGAAGAGGCAGTGCGTCTGAAATTCGTGCCTCTAGCACTGAAGGACGACGCTAAGAAATGGCTATATAGTCTAGCCGAAAGATCAATTAGAAGTTGGGCCGAATTTGTTCAAATTTTCCTAAAAAAATATTTCCCCAACCATAAGACTATGAAGATTAGGAATGAAATTGTTGCATTCGTTCAGTCTGAGAGCGAGCCGTTCTATTCCTATCTTGAGAGATTTAAGAGTGTCTTGACCCAATGTCCTCATCACGGAATTCCGAAGTGGCAATTATGCCAAATTATTTATGAGGGATTGACACCCACATCTAGGGTTATGCTAGAATCTGTGAGCCAAGGGAACTTTATGTCCAAAAATGAAAATGATGCCTGGACTTTTCTTGAGGATTTAGCTGAAAATAGTATGCAATGGGACAATGCTAGAACACCCATCAACCCGAGTATTGGATCTAGAATAGCGAGTCAACCCCGACCAGGTGTCTTAGCTATAGACTCTAACATAGCGGCTGAGGCAAAACTAGCTACCCTAATGCGTAGAATGGAAAGTCTAGAGCTACAAAACCAACCCCGAATGAATCAACCCTTGTCTATCCCCTGCTCTAGATGTGGTCAGACTGGTCATTTAATGGAGGACTGTGTGAACCTGGAACATGTTAATGCCACATTTAACAATTCTAGAAATGATCCTTACGCATCAACCTATAACCCAGGTTGGCGTAATCATCCCAATTTTTCGTGGACCCAACAAGGACAACCTCCTAGACAACAACCAACCCCATATAACCAAAATAATACATCATCTGGGGGTAATAACAATGGAAATCATGAGGTTAGGTTGACAAAATTAGAAAATTTAATGACAACGTTTGTACAAACAACCAACCAATCATTCCAAAGGCTAGAGACACAGGTCAGCCAATTAGCACAGATAATAGGTGAAAGAGAAAAGGGTCAATTTCCAAGCCAACCTGAGGTGAACCCCAGAACTAATAATCAATATCAATCTTATCAACCACCTTCAGGAAATAACAACCCTAGACCGGTTCAAATGGTTAATGAGGAAGGACCGTTCCAACAAATCAATGCTGTAGTATCATTACGGTCCGTAAGACAAATTGACAATAATGTGGTAAACCCTAGAATGACTAATCAATCTAGCCATCAAGCACCCACATATGACTTGACCATTGAACCCGACGTCCAAATTGAAAAGCCCAATCCACCTACCCAACCTGAACCTGTAGCTCAACCTGAACCTGAGCGAGTCTATGTGCCTAAAGCCCCATTTCCCAATAGACTCAAAAAGAACTCTAGTGCACAAATAGAGAAAATCTTGGAAGTATTTAAGCAAGTTAAGGTAAACATTCCACTCTTAGACATGATTCAACAAATACCTGCTTATGCTAAATTCTTAAAAGATTTGTGCACTAAGAAGAGAAAAACGAATGTACCAAAGAAGGCATTTTTAACTGCAAACATATGCTCAATTCTTTCCAACACATCTCCTATAAAATATAAGGACCCGGGGTGTCCCACAATTTCATGTTCAATAGGAGATACGTTTATCAATAAAGCCCTTCTAGACCTTGGTGCAAGCGTTAACTTGCTCCCATTTTCTGTCTACGAGCAACTCAACCTTGGTCCGCTGAAACCCTCTAGGACAACCCTCCAATTCGCTGATTGTTCTGTTAAGAAACCGAGAGGTATAGTAGAGGACGTTTTGATTAAGGTTGGTGACTTCATTTATCCAGTGGATTTTGTCGTACTTGATACTGAACCTGTTGTAAATCCTAATCGACAAATCCCTGTAATTCTAGGTAGACCCTTTTTAGCCACTTCAGAAGCATTAATAAACTGTCGAAATGGGCTCATGCAATTATCTTTCGGGAACTTAAAAGCAGAATTTAATATCTTCCATATTGATAATGAGCCAGAACTAATATGCAACCCAAGTGATGTTGTGATGAGAGCACGTATTTATCAGAATTCTGAATCAAATAAATCATCACATAAGCAAAAAGGAAGTAAGAAAAAAGGGAGTAATTCATTTACCCAACCACCATCACTCGAGCAAACAAGCGAACCAATTCAAGTGAGAAGAGTGGAATCTTTTCCTCAAGTCAACATGGGGAACAATTCAACTGGATACATGCACCAATATGGTGTCATTCAATCCAGTTCTGATTACGGTTGACTCTGAGCAAACTCACCCCTCTACCGCAAGCCGACGCAGGTAATAAGTGCATTTATTGTATCTATGCATACATTGAGGACAATGCATGATTTAGGTGTGGGGGGGTGTCTATATATGTACATATCTATCTATTTGATTTTCTGTTCTGCTTTATTTTTTAAAATAAAAAAAAAATTCAATATTTTATGACATAGCTTAAGATTGAACTGCCAAAACCCGTGTACAATTGCATTAAGTTTTTGTTCCTTATTATATAGTTCTGCTTGTAGAAATTGTGACATAAATCTAAGTTCCAAAGAAATAACCCATTGCCCTTTAAGACATGTATGCACTTAAATTGAATGAATCAAATCTTTGAAGTGGTTGATAAAAAGCAGAGGTTGAGGAAAATATACCGGGAAGTGTGGACTTCTAATAGCAATTAAGCCTTGAGGAAAATAAAAATAAAAATAAAGGAATAAAGTGAAGAAAACACATTTTGCAAAATGATTACAAAAGCCCAAGCCTTTGAGTCACTGGTCCGTAGGGGTATCTTGAAACCCGGTAACTTGAGTCTACCAGCTTGGGATTATCGACCAAACTCGCTACACGAATGCAAAAGGGTAAAAGTGTCAAAAAGCAAATGTGTTGAATCACGGAAGAAAAGAAAAGAAAAAAAATAATAATACTCAAGGCCCAAAGCTAAAAGAATGATCCATGCCATGGTTGATCCGAATGATACTTCACCACCAGAGGAGGCGTGCAAAATAATTCAAGTGATAAACATGTGTAAAAGGGTTAGTGGTGTGAATATTAAAGGAACAAAGACCAAGTCATATTTTTAATGAGTTAGATTTATATAATGAGCATGCGAGAACTTTAAGTGAGATGTATAAGGTTAAGGCAGAAAGATTAAGAGCTATTAATGGAATGTTGAATTAAGACTTTGTGGGTGTGTCAGCTGAAAACCCTCACGAGACAAAACTCGTCCTCTAAGGCAACTTGGAGGTTTAAAGGCTTGTTGCACATGCTAAGTGCAACCGTGATTCCTACGAAAGTGAGTTAGGATTTCCCTGCTTTCATTTTCTTATATTCTGCTTTGCTAGGGACTAGCAAAATCTAGGTGTGGGGGTATTTGATGCATTGCATACATTGCATCATATGTCTTTCATTTAGATTACTTTTATATCAATAAATGCTACTAAGGTATGTGTTTAGTCGTATTTACAGAATACAGGGACCTGAATGCAAATTACCCACATTCCGAGCATAAACGCGTGCAAAAGATTCATTTCTATCATAAAGACCGAGTTCAAGTTTATCGGGTTTCAATTGGAAATGCGTCCAAGCATAAAGGCATTCAAGGAGCTAATCACAAAAAGGTCAAGGGCTTAATTGCAAAATGTCAAGGACCTGACTACAAAATAAAAGGCCAAGTTATTGTGTTGGAGAAGTCAAAAGAAAAATCAAAAATAAAATCCCAACAATGGAAGGAATTAATCCGGAGCCCAAGACAATGGAAAGAATCAATCCAGACGCGCAAAGGAGGATCAAATCATACCATAAACGCACAGCCAAAATCCGGACCCGATCAGACCAGATTGTGCGGCGTTTCCGCCGCACAATACCTACAATCTGCGGCGTTTCCGCCGCACCCCTGTCGATCCGCGTCCCCAAATTTTGTCCAGTCCTGTGTCGCCACGTGTAATTCCCTTTCATATACTGGTATTCCTTGTATCGGCTATAAATAGCCTCGTAGCACGAATGTAACACATCTTTAAACCTTTGGTCTTGGATCATTAGTAATAAAATTCTGTTCTTTTAATTCTTGTTTTTAGTTTTCTTTTAAATGTCTCTAGGATCCCTTCTTCTTCCTCCCTCCATGAGTTTCTAACTCTTTCCAAAGGGTGGAGGTGATGGAATTAGGGTTAGAGAAGATGAATGCATGTTATTGTTTTAAGTTCGTGATTAGTATATTTTGATTACTTGAGTTTATGTTAAATCATTTATCTTGTAATGCTTCATAACTAACATGATTTATTTCAAGTTTCTCCATTCTCCAATCTAAACCTAAGTCTAGACCTCCACCCGACGGAATTCTCCATCTTTATTCTTGTTTTTAGTTTTAATTGTTCTTGTTTCTTGCTCTAAATAACTAAAACCCAAAAATCTCAAAACCAACCCATTTATTTCTTCTCTCTCTCTCTTCCTCTTAATCGAAAATAACATCAACTACGAAATCTCTCCCTCCTTGTGTTCGACCCGTACTTGCCACGTCTTCATAGACGCCGTGCACTTGCGGTATAAATAAAATTTTCATCAGTAGTAAATATGTTCCACCCACTAGTGAACAATTAGCAACATTAACCGATGATATAATTGCTAATGCCGAGATGAATGCAAAACTCATGAACATATTTGCTTGTGGAGTAGATACTCAAGAATATGGTAGGATTAGCGGATGTGATACCGCTTATGAGATATGGAAATTACTTGAATCTCATCATGAAGGATCATCTAGAATGAAAGAAACTAGGGTTGATATATTTGTGCGTAAATATGAATTATTCTCTATGCAACCCGGTGAAAGTATAAGCGAGATGAACACTCGCTTCACCGAGATTACTAACAATTTGAAAAATCTTGGTAAGAAGGTAAATGAAGGTGACAAGGTGAGAAAGATTCTTCGATCTCTCTCAAACGATTGGGAGAAAAAGACAACCGCCATTGAGGAAGCTCAAGATCTCAACACATTATCGATGGAGGATCTCATCGGAAGCCTTATGGCTTATGAGATTCAAATGAATGGGAGAAAAGAGATGGAGAGCTCGAAAAAGAAAGAAAAAGTCATTGCTCTTAAGGCCAACCTTGAATCCGAAAAATCGGATGACGATGAGAGTGATGAAGAGCTTGCAATGATGGTTAAGAGATTCAAGAAGCGATGGATAAAAGACAAATTTCAAAGAAAGAGAAGGGATGATGGAGAAAGCTCAAAAGGTCCTATTTGTTATGGATGTGATAAAATTGGACATATAAAGAAAGATTGTCCCTTGATCCAATCCAAGGAAAGGAAAGAGAAAAAGAGAAGAGAGAATGAAGAAAAGGAAAGGAGATTCAAAAGAAGAGAGAAGAAGTATAAGGAGAAGAAAAAGGCCCTCAAAGCAACTTGGGATGGATCATCCGAGTCATCCTCCGGCTCTTCAAGTGAGTCGGAAAATGAAGAAGCCCATCTATGTCTCTACACTCAAGAAGAAATCGATGGAGAATTAGATGGTGCATCTTCGTCAAGCGAGCAAGACAAACCCAACACTTGCAATGTCGCCAAAGATGGAGAAAACAGGTAATCTCAACTCATGAATCAAACTCATATGATGAATTACTAGATGCTTTTCATGAATTGCTTGAAAAATGTGACATACTAAGGCATAAAAGTAAATTATCTAGGAAAGCTAATCATGATCTAGCTTGTATAAATGAATCATTATCAAATGAAGTTGATAAGCTTGTGTTAGAAAATAAAAGCTTAAAAGAACTCAATGTTGAATCTCATGCTAAAGAAATACATGATCTTAGAGAATGCAATAAGCAATTAAGAATTGATCTTGAGAAATTCACCAAAGGGAAGAAGATGCTAGACATGTTACTTGGTAATCAAATTCAATCTTTAGAAAAGCATGGTTTAGGATACATGAATCAAAAGAAAAACTCTAAGAGTTATTTTGTGCATGCTTTAAATGGTATAGTGAAAAAGAATTTCGTTTCAAATGTTTGGGTACCTAGAACCAAACACGTTTGGGTACCTAAAGCTAACCCTAAAGGACCCAAACAAATATGGGTACCAAAGTTATCTTCTTCTTCTTTGAATGTAGGTGAAAAAGAAGGGGAAGTGGATCGTAGATAGCGGATGTTCGAGGCACATGACGGGAGACCACTCTATGTTCAAAACATTGAAATCAAAGAAAGGTGGAACCGTCACATTTGGGGATAATTCTAAAGGTCACATTATTGGCATCGGCGATGTTGGTAATGACTCTACTACTCAAATTCAAAATGTGCTTCTTGTTGATGGTTTAAAACATAATTTACTTAGTGTTAGTCAATTAACCGATAAAGAATTCTTAGTTGTCTTTGATCAACACATCGTATACATCATTTCTAAAGCTACTTTGAAAACCACTTTTAAAGGATATAGATATGGAAATGTTTATGTTGTGCATGTCGATAACATTGACTCATTTTCTAAGGAAACATGCTTAGTTGCTTCAAATGACGAATCTTGGTTATGGCATAAGAGGTTAGGCCACATTAGTATGAGCCAACTTCATAAACATGCTAAATTTGACTTGGTAAGAGGATTGCCCAAATTGGATTTCAAGAAAAATAAACTTTGCAATGCTTGTGAATTTGGAAAACAATTTAAAAGTTCTTTCAAGTCTATTAACATGGTTTCTACTTCAAAACCTTTGGAAGTCTTGCATATGGATCTCTTTGGTCCATCTAGAACGTTAAGTCTAGGTGGCAAGAGATATGCATTTGTCATCATTGACGATTTTACTCGATTTACTTGGGTGTTGTATCTTGCAAATAAGAATGAAGCTTTCAAGCAATTTGAAAAATTTACAAAACGAATTCAAAGAGAAAAAGGGTCTTTGATTTTGAAAATTTGTAGTGATCATGGTGGTGAATTTGAAAATGAAGGTTTTGAGGAATTTTGTGATTCTAATGGTATAGAACATACCTTTTCTTTCCCAAGAACTCCTCAACAAAATGGGGTAGTTGAAAGGAAGAAAAGAACTCTTCAAGAAATGTCAAGAACAATGCTTTGTGAAAATGGCCTACCAAAGTATTTTTGGTGTGAAGCGGTTAACACGGCTTGTTACATTCTTAACCGTGTTTTGATTCGACCAAATTTAAACAAAACTCCATTTGAACTTTGGTTTGGAAAACCCCCAAAAATTTCATATTTCAAAGCTTTTGGTTCTACATGTTTTGTTCTCAATACCAAAGATAATTTAGACAAATTTGATGCCAAATCCGATGAAGCGATATTTTTAGGATATTCAAGTAGAAGTAAAGCATATCGAGTTTATAACAAGAGAACTAGTTGTGTAGAAGAATCCATGCATGTCCACTTTCAAGAAGAACCATGTAAGAATAATTCTAACATTGATGATGAACTTATTGACCATATTCGTGATATCACAACTCAAGAACAACCAAATGAAACATCTCAAGAAAAACAAGAGTTTCCAAAAGATTGGCAATATAAGAAGGATCATCCTAAGGATCTCGTAATTGGTGATGTATCAAAAGGAATTATTACTAGGTCTAATGCTCTTGTTATATGTGACTCATATGCATTTATATCTCAACTTGAACCTAAGAAAATAGAAGATGCATGTGATGATGAATTTTGGTTATTAGCTATGCATGAAGAGTTAAACCAATTCATTCGTAATGATGTTTGGGAGCTTGTTCCGAGACCCAAAGATCAAACGGTAATTGGCACCAAGTGGGTTTTTTCGAAACAAACTTGATGAATCCGGGCAAGTGGTTAGAAACAAAGCTCGATTGGTCGCTCAAGGTTACAACCAAGAGGAAGGTATCGACTTTGATGAAACCTATGCTCCGGTAGCTCGATTAGAAGCAATTAGAATGTTATTAGCATATGCATCATACATGGATTTTAAACTCTTTCAAATGGATGTTAAAAGTGCATTTTTAAATGGTTTTATTATGGAAGAAGTTTATGTTAAACAACCACCCGGTTTTGTGAATGAAACATATCCGGATCATGTTTTCAAGCTTAAGAAGGCTCTTTATGGGCTTAAGCAAGCTCCTAGAGCTTGGTATGAAAGGTTGAAGACCTTTTTGCTTGAAAACGGATTCATCATGGGAAAAGTTGACACCACATTATTTACTAAGACCAAAGATAAAGATTTATTAATTGTACAAATATACGTTGACGACATTATCTTCGGTTCTACTAATGATTGTCTATGCCAAGAGTTTTCTAAGTCTATGCAAGGTAAATTTGAAATGAGCTTGATGGGTGAACTCAACTTCTTTCTTGGACTCCAAATCAAGCAAACCTCGGAGGGAAACTTCATCAACCAAACCAAATACACAAAAGAATTACTCAAACGATTTGGATATGAAGATAGCAAACCTCACAATACTCCCATGAGCACAAGCTTGAAATTGGATAAAGATGAAGAAGGCAAAGAAGTTGACATTAAAAAATATCGAGGTATGATCGGTTCACTTCTTTATTTAACCGCTAGTAGACCCGATATTATGTTTAGTGTTTGTCTTTGTTCTCGTTTTCAATCTTGTCCTAAAGAATCTCACATGCATGCATTGAAAAGAATTTTTCGATATTTGAAAGCTACTTGTGACTTCGGATTGTTTTATCCCAAGACTCGATCTTTTGATCTCATTGCCTATAGTGATGCCGATTATGCCGGATGCAAATCCGATCGGAAAAGTACTAGTGGGACATGCCAATTCTTGGGAAAATCTTTAGTTTCTTGGTTTAGTAAGAAACAAAATAGTGTTGCACTCTCAACAACCGAAGCCGAGTATGTGGCCGCCGGATGTTGTTGTGCACAAATCCTTTGGATGAGGCAAACCCTCAAGGATTTGAGACTTGAGTTTCAAACTATACCCATTTTTTGTGATAATACAAGTGCTATAAACTTATCTAAAAATCCAATTCTTCATTCAAGAACCAAGCATATAGATGTTCACCATCACTTTCTTAGAGATCATGCTCTTAAAGGTGATATTGAATTACAATTTATTTCAACACATGATCAATTAGCGGATATATTCACTAAACCATTGAATGTTGATCAATTTGATAAAATTAGACAAGAACTAGGGATGTGTAGTGCAAAAGAAATATCATAATTCATCTCATTTGCTTAAAATTCATTGCATTGTTTGCTGTGTTTGTCTGTCCCCACAAAACGAATGACCGAACATGGTTCGGTAAACCGGATTGTGTCTGGACAGGGATTCGGACTTGGTCTGGATTCTCTGTTTCGGTACACCGTGCCTTACACGGTCGACCGACCATTTTGCTGTGCTTTAATTAGACTTCTTCCCTGTTCCGAATCTATCGGTTATCCGAACCCCGTTCGGACGACCGCGTCTCTTGGATGATTTTTGAATTCTTCGTTGACCCCTTTTTAAACGAATCTTGTTTTTGAATTCTTGGGTATCCGATTTTTAATCGGATGACCGTTGTGGAAAGATTCTCCCACAACGGACGTCCGAACATGTGTCGGTAATCCGTTCACCTGTTGCAGTAGAGCTTTGATACTTACTGTTATCTTTGTGACGGTATACCGACTCCCGTTCGGTCGACCGAGGGGCGACATTTTCTAGCCGTTGGAACTGGTCCAACGGTCTTCCGAGGTAATTATGGATGACCGTTGGACACGTTTTTTTCAAGTTTGCACACCCCTTTATTCTCCCATCTTCTATATATTTGGCTACCCTCTTTCATTTCTATCATCCCCAAAGCCAAAAATCTTCCTAAGCACACTTTTGCTTCCTCCTTTCTCACTTCAAACCCTTTCCAACTTCAAAACATTTCATCACTTCCTCCATTCCTCTTCATGGGTCCAAGAAAAATTTGCACTTCCAAGAAGGCGGTGGAACCACCAACGAAACCAACAACTAGGAGAGGAAAGAAACCCGCTCCACCGGCAAAGAAGACAAGGCTCAACCCCGACATACCATCTTCTTCTACTAATCCGGCGAGCGAACCCGTCGACGAGTATCTTCGGCCCTACAACAAAGGCATCTTCTACAATCAAAAGGCGGAGGAGCACTACTACACTATTAGTGGTGCAAATCCAATTCCGGAGCGGAAGATCATCCTAAAAGATTTCGAGTCGATTGGTCTATCCACCTATTTCATGGTTGATAATCTTGGCATCTTCTTTCATGACAAACTTCCGGTCCCTTTCTCCGCGGAAGCTTGTCGTCAATTTTATGCAAATCTCCGGGAGTCCACCGCTCTTGATGGTACTCAAGCGGCGCTAACGACCCAAGTCGATTCCATCTCTTTCACTCTCACCGCCTCTGTCCTCTCGGAGATCACCGGACTTCCTAGCGCCGGGGAGGACATCTACAATCTTTCTTGGGAGAATGTTTGTGGCTCTATGAGTCAATTTCTGGAGGTGACTCAACCGGAAGTTCCTCACGATGACAAGCTTTCCATTCCTCATCTTCCGGTTGTTGGCCGTATTCTTTGCCGCTTCATTTCCACCAACCTTTTTGTGCGCAAAGGGCACCTCGATGAGCTTGGACATCAAATGATGAAGTGCCTTTTCAACCTCTCTACCGGAACACGCACAAATTGGCCCTTGTTTATCATCAATCACATGATATACATTTCCCGGAAGAAGCGTAACTTTCTCCCTTTCCCCATGTTGATTTCGCTGGTCATCGATCACTTCAACATCCAATTCGACCGCGATCTCTTCAAATCATCCAAGATGGTCATCGACAAATACACTCTCAAAAGGATGCGCTCGGGGAAGCAAGCACATGTCGAAGAAGAAGTGGAAGACGACTCCTCTGAAAATGAGGATGATGATGTCTCTACCGATGCTCCACGTTGGTCTCCTCCTCCATATGATGCCGAAGTGAATCCTAATTGGGATCCTAGCTTGTCTCATGGTCCACGGAGATACGTTCGTCCCGAATGGTCATCCGGCACCGATGCTCAATGGAACCAACCGGCATGGGCCTATCGTCATGAGAAGCTCTTGGACCGGAATTGCGAAGAGATTCACGAAGTTAGGAGTTTGGTAAATCGTAACTATCAAGGTATTCAAGACCTCACCTCCGACTTCCAAAACTTCCAATTATCGACGTCGAACTCGCTGAACGACACCCACAATCAAATTCGTGAGGTTGGAGACTCACGTCAAGCCTTTTTCGACTCGCAAAATGAGATGATGAAGCTTCTTCGAAACATGAACAAGCCGGACAACTAGCCTATCTTTGTTGCTTGTTCTTGCTTCTTGTTGTTTGTTGTGTTTGTTTGCTTTGTTATTTGCTTATGTGTGTTTGCTTTTGCATTGGCTTTATGCCTTATCTTCCCTCTTAAGTAATGAAATTTCATTTTTTCATATTGTGTGTCTTTTTGTCCCCAACTTTCATTGCAATGTTCTTTTTTATGGATGTCAAAAGGGGGAGAACAAATTGATACAAATTGCCTAATTCAAATATATGAAACTCATGCATTGAGTAAGGGGGAGTTAACATATATTTTGCATATTGATAGGGGGAGCACTTACACAATTTGACATTAGTTTGTCATCATCAAAAAGGGGGAGATTGTTGGCTTTTTGGCCCTTTAATCTTAATTTTGATGATTAACAAACTAATAGTATGCATAACTTCAATTACAACATCACACACATCATATTATCAAATTTCATAGATATTGTGTATTCCTAACAATGTAGGTGATCAAACCAAGGGACTAATCAACTTCAAGATCAAGGCTCAAGACTTGTAATCAAAGCTCAAGGACTTCATATGTAATTTTCCATTTATTTGAGTTGTAGGATCAAATGTACACTTGATGCACAAAAGGATAAACCCGTCAGCCGCGGTCGACCGTATCCACATCGGTTTACCGAACCAGGTTCCCAACGGATAACCGAGTGTCTCTCGGTAAACCGTTCTCTATAGAGTCAGTAAACCCTTGATCTCCTGGAACCCTTGTGTCGGTGTACCGAACCGTACTCGGTCAACCGTTCCCTATAGAGTCAGTTAAACTTGATCTCCTGGAATCCTCGTTTCGGTGTACCGAAAGTTGTTCGGTCAACCGTCTTCTTAGTATCAGTAGAAAACTTGATCTCCTGGAAACATTGTTTCGGTGTACCGAACCTTACCCGGGCGACCGTGTCCTTATTCCCAGTAGCTTCGAATACTTCTCTGGACATCTATATTTGGTTTTCCGAAGAGAGCTCGGTCATCCGAACCTCTATGTTTCTTTAGGCCTAAACCGACTTCATCTTATTGGCCCACGTGGCACAACTAACTCCACCAGACTTATATTTTGTCGTTTAGCCACATCTTTGAAACATCCATATCGGTCTACCGATGGAGATTCGGATTACCGAGTTGTTCTTAGATATAAGATCGTAACGGCTATTTTTCCACGTAATATTTCGACCGTTATCGATAAACCAATTTCACACACTATGTCAGCCGAAAATCCGCACATGTATCGGTCAACCGAACATATCACGGTCTACCGAACATGTTCACCGAGTCGCACCAAATCTTTACTGTCCACTCTTGAACGGTGCACCGAAGTGATCTCGGTCAACCGAAATTAATTATCCGATATTAGGAAAAAGTTACTGGAAGTTGGTGAACGGTTATCCGACCTATATTCGGTTAACCGAGTTCTTGTTTCTGACCACTTATTCGGACTACCGTGTTTCCAACGGTCGACCGAATATGTCTCGATTTCTGCCCGAGCTTAAGTCACATCTTGTTTTCACTTGGTCCACTCCTCACCAACTTACCATAACGGCTCTATTTGTTTTGAAGGCTATATAAGCTTCACTTAAGAGACACATTCAGCACCTTACTTGCCAAATATCAATCCTACTCTTGTGCTCTCAATCTTCAAGCCTTCAAAGCTCCACCAACTCTCACACTTCCACTTAATTCACTCCAAGCCTAAATCATATCCTTGAGTGCATTCAAGTTAGAGTTCAACAACCACATTCAATTTCCATTGTGTTGTAAAGCTTCGAGGAAGCACCCTCTCGGGTTGTGAGAGGAGATCCGAGCAAGGCGAGGGTGTTCGCAAGGCTCCGATTGTAAGAGGGTTTATCTTCGACCCGGAACGAAGATAATAGTGAACTCTCGAGTAGGGATCAGAGGATCGATCGGAACTTGAGGAGAGGACTAGATCACGGTGGTGTGATCGAACCTCTATAAATCTCCGGAGTCATCTTGTGGTTTGCATTCTTTCCCTTATTGTTTTAATTGTGCAATAGTATAAGAAAATTAGGAGATAATCTATTCACCCCCCTCTAGATTAGTGACCGATTAACTTACAGTTTAGTCCCACATCGGGGGATTGTCCCGGATTAGCTTTTTCCATGCCTATAAATAGAACTCTTCACCTCCTATTGTAATCACTCCATATTTTAAGTGGCTATTCTTCCTACTAGAACTGAGGCCTTGAAGCACACACTAAAGTAGGAGGATGCTACTTTTAATGTGAGTTATTTTATCAATAAAGTTTTGTGTTTCGTTCATTGTTTGTTTATGCTTCTTTTATTGTTTGTGCATGTTTTAGTTTAATCGTCTTTTAATTCTAGCTTAGTTTTAATATGCTTTCTTTCCATAGTTTAATAATTAGTGTAATGTTTAGTGAGTAGTTCCATCCCCTTTGGGGGGTGGAGTAGATGTACATACATGTATTAGAGAATGGGATGAATGCTTTAATTTCAATGTGTTGATTAAACATGAATGTATGCTTGCTTGTTTAGGATAGAATTTACAACTTGATGAGTTTTGCCAAAATGATTAGACACCTCTCATGCTTGTTTAGGTTCTGAAATAAACACCTTGCATATGTAAATGTTAATCAACTAAGTTGGTGAATAGATTGATAGGTTTTGCCATAACATTTAGACACTTCCTCTGCTTGATAAACACCACCTTCATGTGCTTAAAGAATGTATTCTACACCCACCTCTTTGCATGTGTGCACTCACTCCACCCCTTAGGGGTTTTCCCATTTCTGTATTCCAGCATTCTTCCTTTGTTCTTAGTTTAGTTGTTATTCCATCGTTTGTTTGTTTCGTTCGCATTTCATACTTCTTAGTGTAGCGTAGTCTAGATTAGCATAGACAACTTTCTTCCCCCTATTTTTGCCACTTGATTTCGTACAAGCAAGAGGTTACTCACCTCCCTGAGGACGACCCGTACTTGCCACTGCTTCATCGCGGCCGTGCACTTGCGGTTTTAATTAAAACGTTCAACAAGTTTTTGGCGCCGTTGCCGGGGAGGTGCCAGTCCAGACTCTTGTTTGGACGATTCGAGTGGATTTAATTTTTTTCTGGTAGTTTTCTTTGTTTCAGGAGACTCACATTGAGAAGGTGAAGCATCAGGTGAAGTTTGGAGGCGGTGTGAGAGAAGAAGACCGCCAATCAGCGGTCTACAACCGCCAACTGGCGGTCTGGTTGTTTCATTTCACCTCGAAATTTCTTTGGAGTATTTCTTTATATGATATAGTGGTCTGGGACTTAATTTGGCATGTTTTGACTTATAGTTTGTTCCCAGATCAATAATCAAACTTCCCTTAAGCAACTTGGACCCTAAAACTCAAAGCAAAAGATTAGGCATTCTTCTTGTTTAGGCCATGCATCATGTATGTGACTTAGGCACTTAGATTGTCTTTTATCTTAGCTTTATTTTCTGTTACTGAGAGCTGGCGTGAGGTACGCACCTTCTACTCTCATTCATGCATTTCGTATGAATATGCATTAGTTAGTAGGAAGTGCATTGCAACAAGTGTGAGTTGAGCGTTGTTTGGAGTGTTGATTGCTAGATTTAGGACTCCAAAACGCTACTAAGGAGGGGTTGTCCCGTAAAAGATAAGGTGGGGGATTTCATCACCCTTTCCTTCGCCCCAAAAACCACACTAATCAAGAGCCTAATTTTAAAATCAAGTAGACATTGGCCCTAAGGATCTTGGACGCATTAGGAGAGTGATCCGGTCCCGACCGTCATGACCTGATCGGCGTTGCCCACTTTGTCGATAGTAGGAGAGACGAGATCCCCGGATCTTGGCTCACTTGCTGGGCTTTGTGGTCCTCGTTGTAGGGAGGTGAGGCGTGTTGAGGCCGTGTGACCTCGCAGTTAGGCGTCGTCTAGCTGTAAGGACCTATAGCGACCTTAGGATTGTTTGAGCCTTGTTTGCTTGTGTGCTTCTACCTGTACCCATCCGCCGTAGCTTAAGGACTTCTTCCCTTCTCTCCTGAGTCATTCTTTCTCTCCTGTGTTCCCTCGTCTTCTCTTCTACGTACATTCTTCATTTGAAAAAAAAAGTTTTGTTTTGTGTGTGTGCACCTTTGTGCATGCTTTCGTGGACACGAGACGAGAGTGGTCGTTTGACGAGGAGCGTTGTCAATCCGGCTTCGGTCATCGATTTCTCGACACCTCCTTCCTCTCGTGTCACACGCAGTTTGGGTTCAATGGCTGCTAATTTCCGTGAGGAGGAGCAGTTGCTGGACCCACCTGTTCGACCAGTGCTTCCAGTTGTCGTTCCCATGCCTCTACGTGATCGATGCTACCCGAGCCGTACAGCTCTACCCTCATGCATCGTATTACCAGAGGCTAATGGGAACCATTTTGAGGTTAAGCCTCAATTCATTTCCATGCTCCCTCATTTCACTGGGAAAGGTGACCCCTATATCTTTCTCAGGGAATTTGAGGAGGTCTGTGCTATGTTCAAGCTGCAACAACTTAGCACAGACTCCATCCATCTTAGGCTCGTTCCTTTTGCACTAAAGGATGACGCCAAGAAGTGGTTGTACAGCAACCAGGCGAATTCCTTTAGGACTTGGGATGAGTTTCAATCTGCATTCCTCAAGAAGTACTTTCTTAATCATCGGACTCAAAAATTGAGGAACGAAATCAATTCGTTCTATCAACATGAGACCGAACCATTTCATGCATATCTTGAGAGGTTCAAAGAGCTACTATCCTCGTGCCCTCACCATGGCATTGAGTTGTGGCGTCTTTGTCAGATTGTGTATGAGGGTCTTCACATCCCGTCCAGAACGCTCCTTGAGTCCATGTGTCAAGGAGAGTTCTTGGGAAAGGATGAAAGGGAGGCATGAGCCTTCCTAGAAGACCTCGCTGAGAAAACCATGTAGTGGGAGAGTGTGAGGGAACCACCTGCATCATCTAGTATAGGAGCAAGGATCGCGAATGCAAACTCGACTAGATCGGGTACCGCATTTGCTATCGATACCACTACGGCCACCGAGGCACGCATGGCGGCCTTAATGCGCCGTATGGACTCGATTGAGCTCCAAAACCAACAAAATGCACCTCACATGTCTACATCTAGTCCAGTTCCCTGTCATTCATGTGGTAGGATAGGTCATGTAGAAAGCGAGTGTGAGTCCATTCCTCCTGAGATGGAGCGTGTCAACGCCGTCTATGATAGAGCCAGGAATGACCCATACTCATCATCTTATAATCCTGGATGGAGGAACCACCCCAATTTTTCATGGAACCAAACTAATGCCCTGGGTGGTCCTCCAAACTCCTCGAAACCACCTTACCAATCACACCAACCTCCCATGCATGCGCATTCCTATCAGCCACCCCAAGCGCAAACCACCAATCAATCGGGTTTCCCAAATTCCAATAATATGGAAACCCGATTCAATTCGTTTGAGACCTTGACTCGTCGACTTGAAAACTCAATGAAAATTTTTATGTCTACCACAAGTCAAGTTCTCACTTCAAATCAGCAGACCATGAAATCTCTAGAGCTTCAGATGGGCCAATTGGCTCAGTCTGTACATGAGAGAGAGAGAGGGTCTTTTCCTAGCCAGCCTGAGGCTAACCCCCGCATGTACAAACAACAACAAATGCAAAATGAGAGTGTGGTACCTCGGGGGAGGCAAGTGAACCATGTGGAGGAACCTGTTCACCATGTCAATTCCATTGTGACCTTAAGGAATGGAAAACAGGTTGACAATCACATTTCCTTGCCACACCCACCACCATCTATGCAGCCCCTCAGTGGGAATGGTGGTGAAGAAGAAGCTGAGGGTGAGGGTAATACACCAAGGCTTCCTTCTCAGGCACCGCAGAAAACCTACCTGCCAAAAGCTCCTTATCCAAGTAGGTTAACCAAAAAGCAGAGTGACAACATGGACAAGATATTGGAGGTATTTAAGCAAGTGAAGGTTAACATCCCCTTGTTGGATGTCATCCAACAAATACCTCAATATGCCAAAGTGTTGAAGGATCTCTGCACAACCAAGAGGAAGACCAATGTGCCTAAGAAAGCATTCTTGGCTGCAAATATCAGCTCACTTTTGTCCAATCCCACCTACACAAAATACAAGGACCCTGGGTGTCCTACTATTCAGTGTACGATAGGGGAACTAGACTGAGCAATGTTTTGCTTGATTTAGGATCGGCGGTCAACCTCCTCCCATTCTCTGTTTATCAACAGTTGAACTTGGGAGAATTGAAACCAACTAAGATCACCCTCCAATTGGCGGATAGATCCATTCGTATTCCCATGGGGATTATCGAGGATGTGCTTATCAAAGTTGGAGATTTTATATTTCCAGTCGATTTTGTTGTCCTCGATACCAATCCTGTTGCGAACACCCACTCTCAAATACCTTTGATTTTGGGTAGACCATTTCTGGCAACTTCCAATGCCTTGATTAATTGTAGAAATGGTCTCATGAAGCTCTCATTAGGTAACATGAGTGCCGAGTTTCATTTGTTCAACTCTGGTAGGCAACAGGAACCCATGGATGAACCTTTAAATCTAAATCTCATCCGCCAATTGGAGAAAGCACCACAAAATCAACGAACACCCCTAACCCCAATGCAACCCATTGAGAATGTTCGTGGGCCCAGCGAAAACTCATTGCCTGTCTTCGCAATGCAACAGAGTGAGCTGGCCTCGAACATGAATGTCCAAAGGGAGTGTTCGTTGCATGATTCAGTTGAGAGTACTAGTGAGAGTGAGACACCTCATCATATGCCTATACCAGAAGGTGTCTCTACCTCATGTCCCATGGCCATTGAGCCATTTGAGCTTCATATTGACTCCAACAAGGACCCACCTATGACCGAGCTTATGCTTGATGATGTAAATGATGGTGGGAGGTCCTTGTTGGATGACTTGGGGAGAAGCCCCATTCTTAGTGATGCAGGTCTGCTGCATCCATCGAATGAGCTTGAGGAACTCATTCCGATGCACCCGCCTATTGGTTGGAGGGTTTTCTTCGATGAGCAATTAAACCCTAGTGAGGCAACACAACTTCATTCTTTGTTGCCCACACCTGACCAATATCATGAGGGGTTCGAGCCTTTCAGCTTTGACCTTTCAACCCTCATGACACCTCAGAGTACCAGTGGAGTTTGCCCATCTCGGCAAGTCTCTGGCCCTCAAAACTTGATGTTCTCATTTGATGTTCCTTGACCAAATGATTATGAGAATATCTTGGTTGATGTATATATCTTGTAAAAAAAAGAGAAAAAAAAACAACAAAAAAAAACAAACAAACTAATAAAAGACTCCTTCAGTGAGCATCGATTGTTGTGGGCCCCAACCCTTGTGTACTTGGGCCCAATCTCTTCACGTATTTATCTCCCTTCTTCAGCTTCTCACAGGTTTTGAGGGAATTTGGGTTTGTGTCCATCAACATGACCCTGAACGTCCCTTTGTACTTCATGTTGGTGAGATCTTTCCTTTTTCATGCATGTATCCATGTAGTATCTTGTTCACATTCATTGAGGACAATGCATGAAGTAGGTGTGGGGGGTGTTTTACGTGTGTACATAATCGAGTCTTTTTCCTTTGGTTTTATTTTCTTTTGTTTGTACTGCTAGGGTCATGTTAGTGTGCCGCATTTAACATTGATATATCTGCTTGCCATGATCCTTGGGTGACTTGTCTTCTTTTGCCTGCCGAGTGCTTTAAAGTTTTCACATTTCTTTCAAAATCTTCATGTGTTTGTGAAAGAAAATGTTTTTGTAGGTTTTGCGTGTGTTTAGCATGTGCAAAACCGTTGAGAGGCAAAGTAAAAAGAAAGCTCCCAAAATTGTCTTGAACTTGATGCATTAGGATTTCTAGTTTATTGGCTTTAGGTCTTGTCGAGTCGTTAGGATGCACCCTGGTTTTCCCTCAGGGGGCGTGTAATCATAGGGTTTCAGTACTCAAACATTTAAAGAAGTCCACCCTGACCCTAGTGAGTCAAATAATTCGTGATTGTGAGTATAAGGAAGTTTGTCGAAGTCGAGGGCCCTTAATCTCTTTTTGTGAAACTTAAGTGTAGGGGTTTTGGTTCCCATATAGATAAATAAGTGGTGTTCTCTCTTCTCACACGGCTCCTATCACTCAGGAAAGTAGGTCTGAGGGGACTTTGTGCCTAGTGCTTTCGAGTCATCTGACTTGGGATGCGCCGACCGAACTCCCGTTACACGGGTGGTAGGGATCGCCCTATGTGGAGATTTGGGGGAAGGTGTACGTGATAGTGTAAGTCCTCATAGGCAATGATGCACGAAACCTGACCCTAGGGAGAATCAAACACCAACCAATAAAATGCTCCAAAGAAAAAGAAAAAAAAAGAAAAAGGAAAAAAAGAAGAAAAAAAAGAGTCAAATAAGAACCAAAATGGACTTTACACATTGTATCACATTCAGAAGTTAAGGTTGCCCATGTCTTTCACTTAAGTCCTTGACTAACTCTCACGAATAACTCATTAGGCTAGGTGTGTGGACCGATTACATATATAGAGTCGACCTGTAGTATTACCGCGTCCCATGATCGACAAAATAAGTCCAACGAGTCGTGTAGCTAGATTGATTAATGCATCTTGTTCGGATTTTGTGGGTATATCCGCTGAAAACCCTCAGGAGACAACACTCCTCCTCCTTGGCGACAAGGAGGTTTAACGGCTTGTTGCACGTGCTAAGTGCAACCGTGATTCCTACGAAAGTGAGTTAGGATTTCTTGTTTTTTCGCATGCTTTTCTCTTTCTTTGTTTTGCTCGGGACTAGCAAAAGTTAGGTGTGGGGGTATTTGATTGACATCATTTCATGCTCATATTTGTATCTTATATCCATTATCTTTCACCTAAACAATGCTATGTTACGAGTTTTATGTTTAGTTTTCAGGAATAATTAGGTTTGAAGAGATGAAGCATAAAAGGACCCAAAAGCTGGGAAAAAGGGCTGGATTGTGAGATCTGGGGACCAAGATGCAAGGGAGAAGGACCTGATCGTAAGACAGAGGGACCTAAGAGTAAAACAGAATACTTCACACCATTATGGGGAGTATTTTAGCAATTGGATTCGGGTCGAAGCTGCAACAAACGAAGTAGATGCATCAAAGACCACCAAAAGCACAAAGAAAAGCCCAGAATTAAACTCAACTGGATCCAGACATTTTGGACCGCCAATTAGCGGTCTGGAACCGCCAATTGGCGGTCTGGATTAGTCCAGATCCGCCAAGATTTCTCCTGGACTTGTATTAATGTTCGTTTAGGCTATTTTTGGTGGTTGTTTAGTCCCACATCGGGGGATTGTCCCGGATTAGCTTTTTCCATGCCTATAAATAGAACTCTTCACCTCCTATTGTAATCACTCCATAGTTTAAGTGACTATTCTTCCTACTAGAAGTGAGGCCTTGAAGCACACACTAAAGTAGGAGGATGCTACTTTCAATGTGAGTCATTTTATCAATAAAGTTTTGTGTTTCTTTCATTGTTTGTTTATGCTTCTTTTATTGTTTGTGCATGTTTTAGTTTAATCGTCTTTTAATTCTAGCTTAGTTTTAATATGCTTTCTTTCCATAGTTTAATAATTAGTGTAATGTTTAGTGAGTAGTTCCATCCCCTTTGGGGGGTGGAGTAGATGTACATACATGTATTAGAGAATGGGATGAATGCTTTAATTTCAATGTGTTGATTAAACATGAATGTATGCTTGCTTGTTTAGGATAGAATTTACAACTTGATGAGTTTTGCCAAAATGATTAGACACCTCTCATGCTTGTTTAGGTTCTGAAATAAACACCTTGCATATGTAAATGTTAATCAACTAAGTTGGTGAATAGATTGATAGGTTTTGCCATAACATTTAGACACTTCCTATGATTGATAAACACCACCTTCATGTGCTTAAAGAATGTATTCTACACCCACCTCTTTGCATGTGTGCACTCACTCCACCCCTTAGGGGTTTTCCCATTTCTGTATTCCAGCATTCTTCCTTTGTTCTTAGTTTAGTTGTTATTCCATCGTTTGTTTGTTTCGTTCGCATTTCATACTTCTTAGTGTAGCGTAGTATAGATTAGCATAGACAACTTTCTTCCCCCTATTTTTGCCACTTGATTTCGTACAAGCAAGAGGCTACTCACCTCCCTGAGGACGACCCGTACTTGCCACTGCTTCATCGCGGCCGTGCACTTGCGGTTTTAATTAAAACGTTCAACATATGGCAAAATGGTGCCAATGCATGGATAGGGTGTACCGGACTAAGGACGACGGCCAGAAGTGCCTGAAAAGGCACCTCTCTCAAGAGCCGACAACTTCCTATAGATCTTCCGGTTTTGCTTGGCTAAGATGACGTTCTGCTGCTCGACCGCCATCTCAGAAATGTCGGTGTTAAAGAGCGTTCCTGAGCTCACAGACGAGCTTGAGGAACTGGCCCTAACATCCTCCTCCATATAGTCAGGCACCCATGCCTCAGGAAGGCAATGGCGAAATGACGGGGTCATCTTCGCTACCTCGAGGTTGGTGCCTTGGCGCCTCAGCATGCGCTCAAATCGTGGGGTGTCCAACATGCCACACAATTTGGTAACCAGAGTCGGCAAACAGTGTATATCTTTCAGCCTGGCGTTCACTAAAACGTCGAACAATGTTCGACAAATGCAGTGTGGTGAACCGTCCATCAGACTATACACGATTTGCAAACTAGGTGTGAAAAATGTGGAGGTCCGCTCCTGGCCCAACACATTTCTACATACCCACCTGACTACAATGTTCACATTGGAGTAAATGTGCGCATTAGGTACTCCCCCATGTGATGAAATAGGCTGCCCACGCCCAAGCATAGATCGATAAAAATTGATATCGTGGGTGGGTGCGAACTCATCAACCAAGGGGATCCCAGTCGCGTCGGAGATTAGCTGGGGTGTCACGGTGTGTTTCACCCCTCTGAGAGTGATACTGAACTCGAGTGGACCGGTCTGGTCACGCTCGAGTTTAGCAAAGAATTCATGTACGAGAGGCTCTACGTACATGGATTCATCGCCCTCATACAATAAATGGTACCACCCTTTAGCTACGATTCGATCGTAGAAGGGTTCTCCGAATTCGCGAATCAGGGAGGCAAAATTGAGTTCTGGAATTAAATGATGGCTGGCCATACCTGAACCTACCTTGGCGAGCTTTAGCGGCGAGGCACACGACGGCGAAGACGAATCACGGAACGAGCGGAGAGAAGACCACCCCACGCCGATTCCAGAAGCAACACAGACTCCCAACCACGCAAAAAACTAAGACTCCCCAAATACAACCCCAGACGAAGAAAAATTTGAAACGGAGAACAACAGACCGCTGAACGGCGGTTCTAAACCGCTAATTAGCGGTCCGTTCAGTGGATCTGGGGAAGAGATTTCGGTGAAGACTAGATCTGGAGAGGAAACGCGTTTTCCTTTGCTGGAATAATGCGTAGGTCAGGGGAAAACACATTTTTAATCAAGGGAAAGGGCAAATATCACATAGGTCTTCCAATTTTTTTGTTTTTTTTGTTTCTTTTTTTTCACAACAAAACATTGATATGTACAAACAAATGGATGGATGGATCACATCAAGTGACCACATCCGTGGGGAGTTCGTGCAAAGGCACGACTTCCACCTCGACCTCTGTCGTGGTCCCTTCCAAGTATGGTTTGAGGCGTTGTCCATTAACTTTGAACACGTCCCCATTCCTAGGATTTTGAATCTCAACCGCCCCATGAGGGGAGACGGTTAAAACAATGAAGGGACCTGACCAACGGCTCCGCAGTTTCCCCGGAAACAAGTGGAGGCGAGAATTATACAACAAGACATTTTGTCCCACCTCGAAGGTTTTGATTCGCACCAAGCGATCGTGGAAAATTTTAGTGCGGGACTTGCAGATCTTGGCATTCTCATAAACTTCATTTCTCAACTCCTCCAACTCGTTGAGGTCTAACTTGCGATTGGCACCGGAAACATCAAGACTCATGTTAAGATGTTTGATTGCCCATAATGCCCGGTGCTCAAGTTCTACCGGAAGATGGCAAGCTTTGCCATAAACTAGCCGGTAGGGGGACATGCCAAGGTCGGTTTTAAATGCAGTGCGGAAAGCCCACAATGCATCATTAAGCTTGACCGACCAATCTTTCCTTGAAGCATTAACCGTTTTCTCAAGAATTTGCTTGAGTTGACGGTTGGAAATTTCCACCTGGCCACAGGTTTGAGGATGATAAGGTGTGGCCAACTTGTGCGTGATGGAGTATTTCCTCAGCACTGCCTCAAGGGATCGGTTCACAAAGTGTGTCCCCCGATCACTTATGATACAACGAGGTGTCCCAAACCTCGCGAAGATGTGTTCTTTAAGAAATTTGATCACAACCTTGCGATCGTTAGTGCGAGTGGGGATTGCTTCAACCCACTTTGACACATAATCGACCACCACCAGGATGTAAGTGTGACCGTGGGACACGGGGAAAGGACCCATGAAGTCAATTCCCCAAACATCAAAGATGTTAACCACTAAGATGGGATTGAGTGGCATCATATCTCGTCTACCAATGCGGCCCACACGTTGGCACCTATCGCAAGCTTTGCAAAATGCAAAAGCGTCTTGGAACAACGTGGGCCAGTAAAAACCGCATTGGAGTACTTTGGCAGCGGTTTTCTTGGCACCGAAGTGCCCACCACATGCCTCCTTATGGCAAAAGGACAAGACACTCTGAATCTCGTCGTCAGGAATGCACCTCCTTATGATTTGATCAGCACAATACTTAAATAAGTATGGATCATCCCAATAGAAGTGCTTGACTAACGACTTGAACTTCGCTGTCTCACTGTGTCTCCAATGAGCCGGCACCTCCCCGGTTGCTAAATAGTTCACAATGTCAGCGAACCAGGGAGGTGAGGCTATTTCCATAAGGTTCTCATCAGGAAAAAACTCGTTCACCGGTGGATCCGGTGAAAGATCAATGGGGATGCGAGATAGGTGATCAGCCATGACATTCTCGCATCCCTTCTTGTCCCGTATTTCAAGGTCGAATTCTTGTAACAACAAGATCCAACGCAGGAGACGGGGTTTCGCATCCTTTTTAGACAAAATGTAGCGAAGAGCTGAGTGATCAGTGTAGATGATGACATGCGACCCTATGACGTACTGACGAAATTTTTCCAACGCAAATATGATCGCGAGGAACTCTTTCTCAGTAACGGAGTAGTTCAGTTGGGCGTCATTGAGAGTACGACTTGCATAATAGATCACATGAGACAATTTGTCGACTTCCTGACCCAAAACCGCTCCTATCGCGTAATCAGAAGCATCACACATCAGCTCGAACGGTAGAGTCCACACCGGTGCCTTAATAATAGGAGCGGAGGTCAACTCACGCTTCAGAAACTCAAAAGCAGTCAGGCACTCGGGTGTGAACTCAAAGGAGGTTCCTTTAGCAAGCAAGCTCGTCAAAGGACGAGCTATCTTGCTGAAATCCTTAATGAATCGCCGGTAAAAACCGGCGTGTCCAAGGAATGAACGGATTTCTTTTACCGAGGTGGGTGGCGGAAGCTTAGAAATAAGCTCAATCTTTGCCCTATCCACCTCGATACCATCACAAGATACCACGTGACCCAACACGATGCCTTTTGTGACCATGAAATGACACTTTTCCCAATTAAGGGCTAAGTTCGTTTCCGAACACCTTTTGAGAACAAGGCTCAAGTGGTGCAAGCACTCATCAAAGGAGGTGCCATGAACCGAGAAATCATCCATGAAGATCTCAAGGAAGTTCTCGACCATATCGGAAAAGATACTTAACATGCAACGTTGGAATGTTGTAGGTGCATTGCATAGCCCAAAAGGCATCCGTCTATAGGCAAACGTCCCAAAAGGACAAGTGAACGTGGTTTTCTCCTGGTCTTCGGGGGCGACTGGGATTTGATTGTACCCCGAATAACCATCAAGGAAACAGTAATAGGCGTGCCCGGCGAGTCTCTCCAACATCTGGTCGATGAAAGGTAGAGGGAAGTGGTCCTTACGCGTGACCGCGTTCAACTTCCTATAGTCAATACACACTCGCCACCCAGTTTGAAGTCGTGTGGGTACAAGCTCATTGTTGTCATTCTGGACAACGGTGATACCCGACTTCTTAGGCACAACCTGGACAGGACTTACCCAAGTACTGTCCGAAATGGGAAAAATGATGCCATGATCTAAACACTTGATGATCTCTTTCTTAACTACTTCTGTCATGGCTGGATTTAAACGCCTCTGTGGGTCGCGACGTGGTCGTGCCTCATCCTCCATAAAGATGTGGTGCTGCACGACGTCGGGACTTATCCCTTTGATGTCCCTCAAGGACCACCCAATGGCTGATTTGTGCTCCTTTAGGACTTGAATCAACCGTTCTTCCTGATCACCAGTCAACGTCGATGAAATAATCACCGGAAATGACCTATCGGGACCAAGAAAAACGTGTTTCAATTCCTTGGGGAGTTCTTTGAGTTCAGGTGTGGGTGGCTCCTCTAGGCGAGGCGTGATATCTAGCTCGAGATGTAAGATAGGAGGAGCTCGCATGTACTGAACAGCATGCACATCATTGCTCAACTCACCCCCGTCCTCTTCATGATCAGACTCATCCATGAAGTAATCATTTAAATTCTCATGAATCAGGGGGTACTCTTCTTCCAATTCTTCTTCCAAGTCCCGGATAAGATTGACTTCCATGGGGTCCTCGGAAGATGCCGGCTGCCTAGCCATATTGAACAGATGGAATGTCGCGGTCAAGTTCCCGAACGACAATTTCATGAGTCCAGTACGACAATTGATCAAGGCATTTGACGTCGCCAAAAAAGGTCTACCCAAAATCAATGGAATCTGAGAGTGGGTAGTCTTAATTGGTTCGGTCTCAAGGACGACGAAATCAACAGGAAATATGAAATCACCGACCTTGATTAGGACATCTTCAATGACCCCCAACGGGACTTTGATCGAGCGATCAGCCAACTGCAAAGTTGTTTTCGTAGGCTTGAGAGTGCCTAGGCTTAATCGTTGATACACAGAAGCAGGTAAGAGGTTAACCGCCGACCCTAGATCTAGCAAAACATTGTTAATGCGAGAGTCCCCAATGATACATGAAATTGTTGGACTGCCCGGGTCCTTCAATTTTATGTATGTTGGGTTCGAGATGATCGAACTCACATTAGCCGCCAAAAAGGCTTTGCTAGGGACATTGGTTTTCCTCTTAGTTGTACAGAGATCCTTCAGGAATTTTGCATATGGAGGTATTTGTTGAATCATGTCTAACAAAGGAATGTTGACATTCACTTTCTTAAATATCTCCATCATCTTATCCACACTGTCACTCTGTTTCTTAGACAACCTACTAGGATAAGGAGCTCTTGGTAGGTATGTCTTGGGCGGAGCCGGAGAAGGAGGCTTTGGTGTATTACTCTCACCCTCGGCCTCTTCCTCACCATCATTCCCACAAAGGGGTGGCACAGATGGATTTTCTGGCAATGATACGTGGTTGTTGACCTGCTTCCCATTTCTCAGGGTCACAATGGCATTAACATGGTCCACAGGTTCTTCCACGTAGTTCACTTGCCCCCCCTGTGGTCTTGAACTTGCATTTTGCATGTTCGAGTGCTGTTGAGCACGGGGGTTAGCCACAGGTTGGCTAGGCAGACTCCCTCTCTCTCTCATGTACAGACTGAGCCAACTGACCCATCTGAAGCTCGAGAGATTTGATGGTCTGCTGATTCGAAGTGAGAACTTGACTCGTGGATGACATAAAGTTTTTTACAGAGTTCTCAAGTCCACGAGTTAAGTTCTCAAGCGAATTAAACCGGGTTTCCAAGTTGTTAGAATTTGGGAAACCTGGTTGGTTGGTATTCTGACTTTGGGGTGGCTGATGAGACTGTGAATGCATGGGAGGGTAGTGTGGTCGGTTAGGTGGTCGAGAAAAGTTTGAAGGACCACCTGGGGCATTGTTATGGTTCCATGAAAAATTAGGGTGGTTCCTCCATCCAGGGTTATATGATGATGAATATGGGTCATTCCTGGATCTATCATAGATGGCATTTACATGTTCCATCTCAGGAGGAATGGATGCACACTCACCCCCTATATGACCTATCCTACCACATAAATGACATGGAACTGAACCAGATGCAGACACATGAGATACATCGTGCTGGTTTTGGAGCTCAATCGAATCCATACGGCGCATTAAGGCCGCCATGCGCGCCTCGGTGGCCGTATTGGAATCAACAGCAAATGCGGAACCCGATCTAGTCGAGTTTGCATTCGCGATCCTCGCTCCTATACTAGATGATGCAGGTGGTTCCCTCACACTCTCCCATTGCATTGTTTTCTCGGCGAGGTCTTCTAGGAAAGCCCATGCCTCTCTTTCATCCTTTCCCAAGAACTCTCCTTGACACATGGACTCAAGGAGCGTTCTAGATGGAATGTGAAGACCCTCGTAGATAATCTGACATAGGCGCCACAACTCAATGCCATGGTGAGGGCATGAGGATAGCAGCTCCTTGAACCTCTCTAAGTATGCATGAAATGATTCGGTCTCATGTTGATAGAACGAATTGATTTCATTCCTCAATTTTTGAGTCCGATGATTTGGAAAATACTTTTTGAGGAATGCAGACTGAAACTCATCCCAAATCCTGAAGGCATTCGCCTGGTTGCTGTACAACCACTTCTTGGCGTCATCCTTAAGCGCAAAGGGGACAAGCCTAAGATGAATGGAGTCTGTGCTAAGTTGTTGCAGTTTGAACATAGCACAGACCTCCTAAAATTCCCTGAGAAAGATATAGGGGTCACCTTTCCCAGTGAAATGAGGGAGCATGGAAATAAACTGAGGCTTGACCTCAAAATGGTTCCCATTTGCCTCTGGCAATACGATGCATGAGGGCAGAGCTGTACGGCTCGGGTAGCATCGATCACGAAGAGGTATGGGAACGACAACTGGAAGCACAGGTGGAACAGGTGGGTCCATCAACTGCTCCTCCTAACGGAAATTAGCAGCCATTGGACCCGAACTACGTGCGACACGAGAGGAGGAAGGTGTCGAGAAATCGATGACCGAAGCCGGATTGACAACGCTCCTCGTCAAACGACCACTCTCGTCTCGTGTCCACGAAAGCATGCACAAAGGTGCACACACAAACCACAACTCTCTTTTTTTCTTTTTTTTTCAAATGAAGAATGTACGTAGAAGAGAAGACGAGGGAACACAGGAGAGAAAGAATGACTCAGGAGAGAAGGGAAGAAGTCCTTAAGCTACGGCGGATGGGTACAGGTAGAGGCACACAAGCAAACAAGGCTCAAACAATCCTAAGGTCGCTATAGGTCCTTACAGCTAGACGACGCCTAACTGCGAGGTCACACGGCCTCAACACGCCTCACCTCCCGACAACGAGGACCACAAAGCCCAGCAAGTGAGCCAAGATCCGGGGATCTCGTCTCTCTTACTATCGACAAAGTGGGCAACGCCGATCAGGTCATGACGGTCGGGACCGGATCACTCTCCTAATGCGTCCAAGATCCTTAAGGCCAATGTCTACTTGATTTTAAAATTAGGCTCTTGATTAGTGTGGTTTTTGGGGCGAAGGAAAGGGTGATGAAATCCCCCACCTTATCTTTTACGGGACAACCCCTCCTTAGTAGCGTTTTGGAGTATTAAATCTAGCAATCAACACTCCAAACAACGCTCAACTCACACTTGTTGCAATGCACTTCCTACTAACTAATGCATGTTCATACGAAATGCATGAATGAGAGTAGAAGGTGCGTACCTCACGCCAGCTCTCAGCAACAGAAAATAAAGCTAAGATAAAAGACAATCTAAGTGCCTAAGTCACATACATGATGCATGGCCTAAACAAGAAGAATGCCTAATCTTTTGCTTTGAGTTTTAGGGTCCAAGTTGCTTAAGGGAAGTTTGATTATTGATCTGGGAACAAACTATAAGTCAAAACATGCCAAATTAAGTCCCATACCACTATATCATATAAAGAAATACTCCAAAGAAATTTCGAGGTGAAATGAAACAACTAGACCGCCAGTTGGCGGTTGTAGACCGCTGATTGGCGGTCTTCTTCTCTCACACCGCCTCCAAACTTCACCAGATGCTTCCCCTTCTCAATGTGAGTCTCCTGAAACAAAGAAAACTACAAGACAAAAATTAAATCCACTCGAATCGTCCAGACAAGAGTCTGGACTGGCACCTCCCCGGCAACGGCGCCAAAAACTTGTTGAACGTTTTATATTTCTACCGCAAGTGCACGGCCACGATGAAGCGGTGGCAAGTATGGGTCATCCTCAGGGAGGTGAGCTTGCTCTTGCTTATCAGAAATCAAGTGGCAAAGAAAGATGGAAGAAAGTTGTTTATGCTAACCTAAACTATGCTAACACGAAGAAGCAAATGCGAAGGAAACAAAACAAACGAATACTTCAACTAAGCTAGAGAAACTTGACACTATGGAGAAATCAGTAAGAGAGAGAGACCCCTTAGGGGGTGGAGTGACTACACATACACAATAAGGAGGCAAAAATATCTTCCTATAGGCACAAGTGTTGGTAGTGTTTGCATGTATGGGAGGTGTCTACTTATCATGGCAAAACCCATCAATTAAATCACTAACCTATTTTGATTAACATTCATAAACACAAGCTGGTTATTTAAGAAACTAAACAAGTATGGGAGGTGTCTACTTATCATGGCAAAACCCATCTAGTGAAGTGTTCTATTCTAACAAGCAAGTATGCATTCATATTAATCAACACATTTCAACATAAACATCCTCCCTTCCTTAATTGCATATATGATAATCATCTCCACCCCCCAAAAGGGGAGTGGTTTTACTCACTACACATTACCCTAACTATTACACTAAAATAAGAAGGCATATTAACTAAGCTAGATTTAATAAAAGACAATTAAACTAAAACATGCATCAACAATAAAAGAAGCACAAAACAAAGAAAATTTTATTAATTGAAGACTCACAAGACCAGTAGCATCTCCCTATTGAGTTTCTTGCTTCAAGGCTTCCACTTCAATTAGGGAGAATGGCCACAAGCATGGAGTGATTACAATGGAAGGTGAAGAGTTCTATTTATAGCCATGGAAAAAGCTAAACCAGGACAATCCCCCGATGTGGGACTAAACAAATACCATAAATAGAATAAGAACGCTCTAATACACACACCAGAAAAAGATAAACGGATGCGGATCCACCTGGACCGCCAATTAGCGGTTCCAGACCGCCAATTGGCGGTCTACAGGGTCCGGATTCATCTGGGCTTTCTTGGAGGCTTTTCTGGATGGTATTCTTGGTCTTTGATGCGGTTACTTGACTTGTTGGAGCTCCGACCCGAATCGAATTGGTAAAATACTCCCCATGATGGTGTGGAGTATTCTGTTTTGCTCTTAGGTCCTTCTGTCTTGCAATCAGGTCCTTCTTCCTTGCATCTTGGTCCCCAGATCTCACAATTCAGTCCTTTTTCACAGCTTTTGGGTCCTTTTATGCTTCATCTCTTCAAACCTATTTATTCCTGAAAACTAAACATAAAACTCATGACATAGCATTGTTTAGGTGAAAGATAATGGATATAAGATACAAATATAAGCATGAAATGATGTCAATCAATTTCGGGTCCAAAATAACGGGGAAACGACATCGATGTGTACTTGAGATCCTTAATTGATGTCCTAAAGAAATTGTAGGAATATGGTGAGCAAGTGTGGGGTGCCCATCGACAACAGTCATTTACTATACGTGCGATGATTTTGTGAACAATAAATGACTTTCCCGCATATGGAAATCTGTTAGGATATTTTGTGAAAGACCACAAAGCATGCTCCTCTTGTGACGAAAATGCGTGTTCCTTGCAACTAGTGCATGACAGTAAGACGGAGTATCTTAGTCATTGGAGATTCCTTCCTATGAATCATCTGTACCGTAGATTGAAAAAGACAACAAACGGAAAATAGGAATATAACGAAGCACCCAAAGTAATCAATGCCAAACATGTATATGAACGTGTGAAGAACATTGAATGTGAATTCAGAAACCTTACAGTCGCGGAAATGGTAAGAGCAGTTGGAAAAAGAAATCTATCTTTTTTGACCTACTTTACTGGCAAACTTTAGAAGTTATGACTTTGTATTGATGTCATGCATCTAGAAAAAAATTGAGATAGCTAACTAGGAACTCTTTTGAACATACCTGGTAAGACTAAAGATGATTATAATGTCAGACTTGATCTAGTAGAACTTGTATATGAGCAAAACTAGCACAAGAGGATAAGTGGAACCATAAATTGTTACCATTAGCTTGTTACACATTGTCCAGAAAAGAGAAGATAACTTTCTATCAAAGTCTACGTGGTGTCAAAGTGCTACAGGGGTATTCTTCAAATATTAGTAGGCTGGTTTCGATGAATGATTTGAAACTACTTGGCTTGAAGTCTCATGATTGTCATGTATTAATACAACAACTTCTGTCTATTTCTATTAGATCGATATTGCCAAAACACGTCAGACACGTAATTATCAAACTTTGTTTATTCTTTAACAAGATTTGCAACAAAGTACTTGATCCAAACTACTTAGATAACTTAATTGATGAATGTAAGTTTATCAGGTGATATTGTGATTTTTAAGTTATTATTATAATAGATGAATATATACATGATATCATTGATGCTAATGTGCAGGATATTCAACCTGACATTCAGACCAAATCAAACTGTAAAGTAGGAGCTAAGACATTGCAGTCATATTCAACCTACTAACTGAGAATTCAAGTATGACATGCATATTGTACAACAAGAACATAGTTTAAAGACAGATCATATTAAAAGGCAACTGAATTGAAGGAACATAGTTTCCAACATCAACATAGTGTACAACACCAACATAGTTTACACCACAAAAATAGTTTACAACACTACCTTCACCTGAACAGCCTCACAACTTCAAATTTTTTGCAAGTGTATGTCTATTTCAGTTGGATGTACCTACTGAAACTTTTGATATTATGTGTAATAAGTTAACTGATATATATATATATATATATATATATATATATATATATATATATATATTTGTGTGTGTGTGTGTGTGTGTGACATTTTTGGTATATTCATTTCAAGGATTCTAGTGTAAACTGAGATATACATATGACATTTTTGGAATATTCATTGACAGAACACAATCAGATTTTTATACGATGATCATAATTTTGTGGTGTATGCCTATTTCAATTGCAGGCAATTTTATGTTATGTATTTTTATTTCAATTGTAAGGATTTTTATGTAATGTATTTATATTTCAATCGTAAGGAATTTTATAAAAAATAAAAAATAAAATCAGAATTAAACCAAAAAAATCAATTAAGGACATAACATGTCGGTGTGTTGGAAGCAACCGACGTTGTTTGTAACTATTATTTTAATAAAAATGACATACCACGTTGGTGGTTGTTTGCCAACTAACCGACGTGGTATATTCTATTATTTGATTTTTTATGATTTTTTAAATAATAGGATCGACCATGGTGGCCTTCTGTTTCAACCGACGTGGTGTGTCTACTGACCACGTTGGTCATTTGCCAACGAACCAATGTGGTATGACCTATTATTGGATTTTTTTTCTTCAAATTTCTGATTTTAATAATATGTTATACCATGCAAGCCTTCTGGGTGTGGCAGACGTGATATTCCCTATATACCAAGTCAGTGTTATTGTTAAATACCGACGTGGATACTTTCGTACCACGTTAGATTATTGGCCGACCCGTAATAATTTTGTCTTGCAGCAGTGTCAATAGTAATACTATGATTCAGTGTGAATTGGTCTTTTACTGCTTTGGTCCTTTGGTACTTTATTACTTCAACCCTTTGACTTTTAATCTTTCATAATACCATCCTGTGACACAAACGAATAAAATCCTTTTTCCTTCGCCCACTGTTCCGATGCACCCGCCTATTGGTTGGAGGGTTTTGTTCAACGAGCAAGTGAAGGTTAACATCCCCTTGTTGGATGTCATCCAACAAATACCTCAATATGCCAAAGTGTTGAAAGATCTCTGCACAACAAAGAAGAAGACCAATGTTCCTAAGAAAGCATTCTTAGCTGCAAGTGTAAGCTCACTTTTGTCCAATCCCCCATACACAAATTACAAGGACCCTGGGTGTCCTACTATTTAGTGTATGATTAGGGACACTAGCATGAGTAATGTATTGCTTGATTTAGGATCAACGGTCAACCTCCTCCCATTTTCTGTTTATCAACAGTTGAACTTGGGGGAATTGAAATCAACTAAGATCACCCACCAATTGCCGGATAGATCCATTCGTGTCCCAAAGGGGATTATCGAGGACGTGCTCATCAAAGTTGGAGATTTTATATTTGTAACGCCCCCGATCTCGCGGGTACGCACACTGGGAAAGGAACACTAGTGCCGCGATCAGAGACCTCCGCGACGACCGAAGGAGTTACAAAAGACAGACCAACAACGACTCGATGAAACGGAACAGACATACATAGATAGATGATAAGGGTATAAAACTGAACCAAATGATTATCCATGTATACATAAATGATCCAATTACAATACATCGAGTTTCAAAGGAAATACAATGACATAAGCGGAAGCAAAAGATAACTGAAGAATATGGTCGACGCGTCCCTCGTGTACAGAATCTTCGGAACTCGTCCAGTCTGCCCTGTGGAACCTAAGTACCTGCAAGCACCGCATTTAACAATGCGTGAGTTTTCAATTAAGAAAACCCAGTATGCCTCAGCCGAACAATAATAAAATAGCATGAATGCAAATATGGCAGGTTTCAGAAACAGAACAGAACAAAACAGAACAGAACAGAACAGAAGGCATCAAATGCAACAGAAGGCTACGACTATACCAGTCGTGCCGGTCGGGCGCACCCGAATCGTTCCTCCACAGGAACCAGAACACCAGCCTCGCTGGTCAGAGGCGGTCACTCGTCAGTGACCCACCGCTCGGCACAAAGCGGTGCGCCGGATAAGCGTCCCAATCCACAGAAATAAACCTACATGGTGTCATCGCGAACTTGGGAACACCTACCCTGAGACAGAATGGCAGCGCGCATGCCCAGGACTTATCTTAGGCCTGGCCCCCCATAGGGGTCTTAACCGAGTGGCCTCTGAAGCTAGAGGACCCACCCGTGGCCCGTCGGCCCAGAAAACAGAACGTGCCCAGAATTACTCCATCAGATTAGATGCAATGCAACTACTCTATAGTCTAATGCAACTAAATTATTCAGAATGAGTTCAAAGGAGAACATGCAACATCTCCCTCAAGCTCTAAGCAAACATAATTTTTAATCCAGCCATACCACACCAAATTCAACAACAAGAATCATGGTTGTTTCCTAAATCCAACCAGCACCAAAACCAGAAAATAAAAGCACATGGTACGCAGCCTATTAGGAAATAAATCACATAATTTAGCCACTAAGAATAATGCATGGAATAGGAAACTAAACTACGATAAACTGCCATCTTGCTACTACTACACGCCAACTTATTATCACAAGGATTAGGAAACAAACATGCATCCGCAGCTACCTATTGTGCACTACTATAGCAACAATTCGGATCCTAGAAGATTCCCAATTCTAGCAACGAAATGATACATGAATCATGAGACATCATAACAGAAACCTAATCATGAACCATACAAAATTCTGGCAACTAAATGATACAAGAATTGTGCGACATCATAACAGCAACCTGATCACGAAACTTACCAAATTCTGGCAACTAAATGACACATGAATCATGCAACATCATGACAGCAACCTTATCATGAAAATATCAAGTAATCCAGCAACTAATTAATATATGATCATGTGACATCTTAACAGCAACTAATTATGAAATAGTCATGTAATCCAGCAACTAATTAACATACGATTATGCATGAATATAGGGTCTGAAATCAGTAACAAATCGTCGATGATCATGCATGAATATATGGTCTGAAATCAGTAACAAATTATGGATGATCATGCAGGAATATATGGTCTGAAATCAGTAACAACTTGGGGAATAATCCAGCAACTAAATGATGTACCAATATGCAAAGTCTTAGCAGCAACCGAGTCATGAACTTTCCTATTTCCAGCAACCTAATGATGCATGAACATGCGTCACCTTATCATAAAATTAAAATAGGACTTAAACCCTACATTCAGCAACTAAAGAGGAATGAAATATGCAACATCTACCAGCAAGCAAATCAGTAAGCACTTGATGAAATCCAACAACAATCCGGTTGACTGAATATGCAATGTTTTTGGTAATAATGCAGCCATGTAATATTCCTATTTCCAGCAACCTATTGATGCATGAAATATGCGGCTTGTAATCAACAAGAAAAATCAGGAAATAAACCTTGTGTCCAGAACTAAAGATGTTTAGATATACAACACCATAACAGCAACTAAAGATGAAGAATCATGCAAATCCCGCAGCTAAATAGACATGCATATGTAGCATCACGGTAATAACAAAACATGGGAATTAATGCACGAAATTAACTATCTAAATCATACACAAACATAGGGTATCTTAACAGCAAGGTAAACCAGAGAATGATCATGAAATCCATCAATATAATCACATCTACAACTAGCAAGCAGCCAGAAATCTATTAGCATCTAAGGTAAAACACACAACCCAACCAGGCTGAGATTTCATCTCGCATGTGTGCCCCAGAAACCTGACCAGACATCCCCCTTGGTGCTGGATGAAGCTCCATCCGACACCCCCACCTATTATCCTACATCTGGACCAGAAGCATACAAGAGGTGCAACATAAGTTAATACCCGTCCAGCAGCACACATGAACCACAACTTAATCAAGTTAATAAGGCAACAACCTCCAACCGCCCCATTGTTTGAGTTACAACTTACTACCCGCATGGATTGTTCAATCAAACCCGAAGGTTGCTGATGCTGGACAGCCTCCAATCCAGCCCCAAGCCTTATGCTACACTAATGGCTAGAGACATACCTGAGAAAGGAAGATGCTGAGCTACACTGGATGCACCAAGATTTCCCTTTAGCCGCACACAAGAAGCACCTCCGGATCTCTTCTTCCAAGCTGCTGGAGCACCAAGGTAATTTCGGTGGCTGAGGGTGGAGAAAGGGTTTGGGGAAAAACGGCTGGGTGCAATATATATATAAGGGTGCAAGTTTGAAAGGAGAAACTAGGAAAAGGCAAGAGATAATTGGCTTTGATGGCCAATCAGCACTTTCCTAAATGCAACCAAATCTCATATTAGCAAGATCTCCTTTTTCGGATTTGGTATGCCAGCCCACAACAACCCATCCTAACCAACACGCCTCATGCAAACAATTAAATCCACACACCAGGTTCAAGCACCCGATTAACCCGGTTAAGTCTAACGAATGCAACCGCACCCGACAGTTAAATCCGCCCAAAAAGGAAACTTCCACTAAACCAACATAACCTCAAAACATAGACAATAAAACTCATAAAAGGATTAATAAAACCAAAAACAGAGTGGTAGGAGAGCGGGTCTTACAATATTTCTAGTAGATTTTGTCGTCCTCGACACATATCCTGTTGCGAACACCCACTCTCAAATACCATTGATTTTGGGTAGACCGTTTCGGGCAACCTCCAATGCCTTAATTAATTGTAGATATGGTCTCATGAAGCTCTCATTTGGTAACATAAGTGCCGAGTTTTATGTGTTCAACTCTGGTAGGCAACATGAACCCTTGGACCAACTTTTAAATCTCAACATCATCCGCCAATTAGAGAAAGCACCACAAAATCAACAAACACCCTTAACACCAATGCAACCCATTGAGAATGTTTGTTTCCCAGCAAAAACTCATTGCCTGTCTTTGCAATGCAACAGAGTGAGCTGTCATCAAACATGATTGTACAAATGGCGTGTTTGTTAGATGATTCAGTTGAGACTGTTAGTGAGGGGGACACACCTCAGTATATGCCCATACCAGAAGGTGTCTCCGCCCCATGTCCCACGGCCGTTGAGCCTTTTATGCTTCATCTTGACTCCAACAAGGACCCACCTGCGAGTGAGTTTATGATTGATAATATAAAGGAGCTTGGGTGGTCCTAGTTCGATGACTTGGGGAGAAGTCTCATTCTTAGTGAAAGTGGTGTGCCATATCCTTCGAACGAGACTGAGGAACTCATTCCGATGCACCCGTCTATTGGTTGGAGGGTTTTGTTCGATGAGCAACTAAACCCTAGTGAGGCAACACAACTCCACTCATTCATGTTGCCTACACTCAACAAATATCATGAGGGGTTTGAGTCTTTCAGCTTTGACCTTTCACCCCTCATGACACCTCAAAGTACCAATGAAGTGGGCCCATTTTTGCAAATCTCTGGTCCGTAGGACTCGATGTTCTCATTTGATGTTCCTTGACCAAATGATTATGAGAATATCTTTGTTGATGTATATATCTTGTTTAGAAAAAAAAGAAAAAAAGAGCAATAAAAGACTCCACTAGTGAGCAATGATTGTTGTGGGCCCCATTTTGTTTCACGTATTTGTATCCATTCTTAAGTATCTCACAGGTTTTTTGGGAATTCAGATTTATGTCCATCAACATGACCATGAAACTTTCCTTGTGCTTCACGTTGGTGAGATCTTTTCTTTTTCATGCAAAAATCCATATAGTATCATACTCACATTCATTGAGGACAATGCATGAAGTTAGTGTGAGGGGGTGCTTTACGTTTGTATATATGTGGAGTCGAGTCTTTTTTATTATTTTTTTTTCATTTTCTTTTGTTTGTATTGTTAGGGTCATGATAGTGTGCTGCATTTAATATTGATATATTTGCCTGCCATGATCCTGGGGTGACTTGTCTTCTTTTGCTTGCCTAGTGCTTTAAAATTTTCACATTTCTTTTAAAATCTTCATGTGTTTATGAAAGAAAATATTTTGTGAGTTTTGCGTGTGTTTAGCATGTGCAAAACCGTTGAGAGGCAAAGTGAAAAGAAAGCTCCCAAAATTGTCTTGAACATGATGCATTAGGATACCTAGTATACCGGCTTTAGGTCTTATCTAGTCTCAAGGATGCACCCCGGTTTCCCCTAGGGGGTGACTAATCATAGGGTTTCAGTACTCAAACAACTAAAGAAGTCCACCCTGAATCTAGTGAGTCAAATAATTCGTGTCTGTTAGTATAAGGAAGTTTGTCGAAATCAGGGACCCTTAAACTCCTTTTGTGAAACCTTAAGTGTAGGGGTTTTGGTGCCCATGTAGATATATAAATAAGTGGTGTTCTCTCTTCTTGCTTGGCTCCTATCACTCGGAAAATTAGGTTCGAGGGGACTTAGTGCCTGGTGCTTTCGAGTCATCGGACATGGGATGCACCGACCGAACTCCCGTTACATGGGTGGTGGGGATTGCCCTATGTGGAGATTTGGGTGTACGCGATAGTGTAAGTCCTCATAGGCAATGATGCATGAAACCCGACCCTGGGAGAAGCAAACACTAACTAGTGTAATCCATAATGCTCCAAAAAGAAGAAAAAAAGAAAGACAAATAAGAACCTTAATGGATTTTACACTTTGTATCAGTTGAGGATGTTAAGGTTGCCCATGTCTGTCACTTAAGTCCTTACCTAACTTGCACGAATGGTTCATTAGGGTAGGTGTGTGGATTTATTACATATATAGAGTCGGCCCGTAGAATTACCGTATCCGATGATCAACAAAAATAAGCCCATCGAGTCGTGTTTCTAGTTGAATAATGCATGAGTTTATGGTTTTTGATGAGTCTTGTCATATCTTTAGACACTTGTCATGCTGAGTCTAATCTTATGTTAATGAAGTAGTAATTGCCGATACGTTGTGTGAATGGATTGATAGGTTTTGCCACATCTTTAGACACTTCCTATGCATGAAGACGCACACACGACACACACACATACATGATTACATGCATCATTCATCGTAAACCGGACGCAATGGAAGTGGTCTAAAAAATGTCATGTGACCAAAAGATTCCCACTTCAGCTCTTCGTTGGCTTCTCCTCTGAACCCAGGTCTTATGTCTCTCCATGAATTGGTTGGATATTTTCATTTTTATCTTTTGTATAGTTTTTGTTCTTACAGAAACTTTTCCAATGTTTCCTTAAGCATCCTTGGTGTTGTTTGGAATCAAGACTTGTAATGGAATTCAAAAAAAATTGGACTTTGCATTTGATTTAGATACTACATTGAGCTCAACAAGATGTGTTATTGCTTAAAGCTTTGGATTTGTAAATGATTTTTTTTTTGCTTCTATACCTATCAAAACATCGTTAATTGGCGACATACCCATGGTTCGGAGAAAATTGACCTTGTACGTATCAAAAACAATATAATTTGCCTCATACACATATGTTACGGTGTGACCCACATTCGTTAACGTTTTCCGTGACGTCCCATGATTTATCAATGGAGTTTTTGCTTATGTACCGATCTAAACATTGTTATTTGGCAACGTACCCATGGTTCAGGGAAAATTGACCATGTACGTATCAAAACAATGTAATTGACCTCATACCTATCCATTATAGTAAGGGCCACATTCGGCTGACATTGTTTACGTTTTCCGTGACGTCTCATGATTTCTCAATCTTTACCTCTTATCAACACCTTAAAACTTTAATTAGTATCCCGATTTGACCCCAATTACAACTTAAAATTTTGACACAGTGTTGCACCCAACCTGACCCCAATTAGAACTTCAAATCCTGACCCGGTGGTGCACCCAACCCGACCTCAATTCTCCTTCCAAATCCCTAGCCCCATTTCCCAATTTGAAGGATCTAGTTATGGGGTTGGCCGGTCGGGCACCATAACTGGATTCTCCATTATGAGGTTGGGTGTACCACCGGGTCGAGATTCTCTAAGTCGGGAAAGGGGACTAAGGATTTGGTTGGAGAATTTGGGTCGGGTCGGGTGCACCACTGGCTTCTGGATTTTTAGTTGTAATTGTGGTTAGGTAGGGATATTAATTAAAGTTTTAAGGTGTTCATAAGAGGTAAAGGTTGATAAATCACGGGACGTCACATAACACGTAAACGGTGCCAGACGAATGTGGGCCCACCGTAACGGATGGGTATGAGGACAATTACATTGATTTTTGATACGTACATGGTCAATTTTCTTAGAACCATGGGTACGTCGCCAATTAACAATGTTTTGATCGGTACGGAAGCAAAAAACTCGTTGATAAATCACGGAACGTTACAAAAAATGTTAATGAATGTGGGTCCCACAGTAACAGATGGGTATGATGTCAATTACATTGTTTTTGATACGTACATGACCAATTTTCTCCGAAACATGGGTATGTCGCAAATTAACGATGTTTTGATCGGTATGGAAGTAAAAAACCCATTTGTAAATCTTTGTGTGGTGTGCTCATTTTTTTCCTAGCCTGTTTTTTTTCTACTAAAAACAAATGTAACTAGACGTTTATCATATATGATAAGTGGTATGATAGGATATTCTAGAATGATAATCGCATCAACCTACAACATGCATTATGGTTTTCTATTTACTTGAAATATTTCACCAAACCTCCATTTGAGGGAGTTGTTGACTTAAAAAAATGTAGTTGGTACATTATATATTATCTAAAAGTACCACACTCCTTTTCCCAACACCACCTGATTGGTTCGGTTCCGAGTTTCGTGAAAACAGCAGAATCAAACCAACCTGAACCAGGAAAGTTGGTTTGGGTCGGTTCTGTTTCTATTTGACCCAACAAAATTTGTTAAGCAATAATACGAGTCCTGCTAAACCAATCTAAGGCAAATAAACTTCAATACCTACGTGGCTACACCACTATGCAAACATAAGTACACAAGCTTAAATAGCAAATTTAAATCTTAATTCACAAACATAATAATAATACGATGAACACAACATTTGTCATTCAAAGTTCAAACAACAATCCATGTTTTAAGGTAAGGCTTAGGGAATTAGAGATAGGTTAGGGTCACGGAGAGAAAAATAGTAAATAGATAATATGTTAATACAAATATAAAAAAAACTATTATATATTATTATATGTACATACATGGTTTTTTGGTCGTAATAGTTCAATTTGGTTTGATTTAATTTCTTGGTTCCAAACGGACCCGAGTTTAGAAAAATATGACGCTGTCGTTCTGGCTTTGGATCGTTTTTCAAATCTAGTACATTCGCCAAGAAGAACTACGACCAGTGTAACTCCTATGGACTGGTGTGGGATCCAAACTAAACACATGATACCAATAGTGATTAGAATTATTGAGTGGCTTGATTAAGGTTAATTGGGCTTATTAAGTGTTTACTTGAGTTTTGTCGGTCCAATTGGATGCTTAAGGTGTGTTTTAGGGTTATAGGTTTGATCGAGATTCACTTTCAAAGTTGACAGTTACTCCCCTCCTCCCTCCCCGAAATTTAAAAACCAATTATTTCAACCCACATTCGTTTTTTTTTGTTGTATCCCTAGTACACTCCTAATCTTGGTTTAGTCACACACTAGGGATACAACCAAAATCAAAATGGAAAAAGGGCAAATGTGAGTTTGAATAATGAATTTTTAAAGTTTAGATGAGAAAGTGGTACAAAACGAAAGTTCAAGGGGATAACTGTCAACTTTAAAAGTTCAGAGATGCAAAGTGATATTGATGCATAATTCAGGGGACAAATTGTAATTAACCCTTAAAATAAATTTAAATAGACATGGAGTTTAGAAAGAGTTAAAAGCTAGGATTATGTGAAGGTAGTCCTTGTTGAGTGATTAATAAACATAGTACATCAATAGATGGGTTGAGTGAAAATTTCAACACGTTATATGTTGACTCGGGGAGCTAGAGAGAGGAGAGGACAAAAGATAGGAAAGATGGGGAATATTTATGGGAACTACTAAACGTCGCCCCAAAACTACTTAAATCGCCCCTTGAAATTACGAAATTGCCCTTAACAATATATTTAATACCCAAATCGTCCTGTGTCTATAAATTAGGCCTACGGTCTTGTATATTCATAATTTATCAGTAAAAACACCACGAAAATGTCTGACGAGGGTGATGCATCCGGTGAGGTAAGCCTGGCGCGGGGCAAATTTTGGGCCGAGCGTCTGCATTAGACGCCTCCCCCAAGGTGAGGGCGTCTGCGTAGGACGTCCTCCCCTTGGCCTAGGCGTCTAACGCAGACGCCTACGCAATGGGAGAGGCGTCTTATGTAGACGTCCTCCCCTTGGGTAAGGCATCTTTAGTAGACGCCCTTTCCTTCGGTCAGGCGTCCTACGCAGACGCCTCACCCTTGGGGAGGGCGTTTAACTCAGACGCCCCCCCATGGGGTAGGCGTTTACTCCAGACGCCTGCAATTTTGTTGATTTTTTTAATTTCGATTTTATTTTTGTAGGTTTTGTTGGAAGATTTCGGTGGTGATGAAGTGGATTACAGTGAGTTATTTCAAACTACACAAATCTTTGAAACAATCGATGAAGCAAGTAAATGGGCCAAACAAGTAGCTATCGGAGTTGGGTTTTTTTTGGTCGTGTCGTCGTACAAAACAAGATCAGATAGTCGGATGGATTGTTATTTGAGATGCGACCGGCGAAATCAAATAGAGTCTCGGGATATGGATACTGCACTTCGAAGAAACACCAAAAGAAAGGGTTGCGGTTGCCGTTTCTTAATAAAAGTGGTGGAGCGACGAGATCGTGATGGATGGGTTGTGGTTTTTAATAGTGCTCATGGACATCACAACCAAAGACTGGCAGTTTATCCAGAGGGTCATCATCAAATTAGTGGTCTAAGTTCTCGGGCGAAGAAGATTGTTCGTGATATGACTGAGGCGCAAGCAAAACCACGGAACATCTTGAAGGTAGTAAAAGAAAAATTCCCGGAGGACAATCCAAATCAAAGGCATATTTATAATTTCAGAGATTACATGAGGAGGACAAAATCTGAAGACCGGAATCCCGTCCAGCAGTTTCTCTATCAAGCAGTGCAGTGTGAGTACTTACATTGAATTATGGCGGATCCAGAAACTGATGTCGTCACTCATGCTTTTTTGGCACATCCGACGTCAGTCAAGTTGTTGCGGACATATCCTTTCGTTATCTGCATGGATTCGACTTACAAGACGAACAAGTACAAGATGCCTTTGTTCGAAATGATTGGGGTCACACCAACAAACATGAATTTCCTTATTGGATATGCGATTTTGATGGATGAATCTTACTCCAGTTATCTGTGCGTGATGGAGAAGTTGCGAGATTTGTTATTGGGGACTGTCAGCCCGACTGCAATAATAACAGACCGGGAGTTAGGCCTTATGCGACCGGTGAGAGAGGTTTTTCCTGACTCTGCTCATTTACTCTGCACATGGCACATCAACAAAGACGTATTCAACTACGCATACCACGTATTCGGCAAGAATAAGCAGATGGCAGAGACTTTGAGGCGTGGAAGATGGAGGAAAATCATGCTTTCTACTTCAGAAGCTGAGTATGATAGAGCTTTGTATGCTCTGAAAGATTTGTATAGATCGTGGCCGGCTATCACGGAGTATCTGGACACCACGTGGTTGGTGCATAAAGAAAAGTTTGTGCTGAATTGGACGAACAAAGTCCTTCATTTTGGGAACACCACGAATTGTAGGGTCGAAAGTGCTCATTCGGCTCTAAAAGAGTGGATTTCTACATCGACAGCAGCTCTGGACACTCTTTTCGAACGCGTCAACGCGGCTATTGAAATGCAGCTGACGAATATTCGCAACTTTCTTGAAGACTCGAGACGGCGAAATTTGACTAATTTCGGACATGCTCTATATCGTCACATAAATGGTCGAGTTTCGCATCACTGCTTGCAATTGCTGAATCAGGAGGTGAAGAGAATGCAACAGTTAGATGATGAAGTTGAATATCGTTGCGAGTGCGCTTTTCTGACTTCTCATGGGATATCTTGCGCATGTACCATCCGCGGATGTCTTGAATCAGACAACGGAATTTACTTAGAGCAGATTCATCCGTTCTGGAGGACACTTGTCATTGGGGAAGGAGCCGGGAACGCAGAGTTTGTGTCTCAGGCAGCTCAAGACGCCGAACATTTTGGCAGCCTGGTTGATGAGATTGCAGGAATTGATCCTACCGTAATTCGATCTGCCTCTCGGGTTTTATTCGAGCAGCTACACCCCGAACATTCGAATTTGAGAGAGCCTGCAGAAAAAACAAAGCTACGAGGTCGACCAAGGGGAAAGTCGACACGACGGGACCCTAGTGCGTTTGAGTATGCAGAGCGAGGTAGTGGTCGATCTTCAGGTAGTGGGAGTAGAGGTCGTGGTCGTTCTTCCGGTAGTGGAAGCAAAGGTCGTGGTCAATCTTCTGGTTCTTCGTCTGTGAGGGGAGGATCAGGTATACCATCCCTATATTTATTGTTATTATAATTTTGTTATTTATTTCAGTAAATATGTATCTTTTGTTATTATATGTAACTGTATTTTTTGTTTATATTGTAGTGACTGGGCGGGCTGATGTAGACGACTTCCCATATGCGGATAGGATTCCAGGAATCATTATGCCATTCCTGCACCAGTGGAATGATGTACGTGCTGATGGAAACTGTGGATTTCGATGTGTCGCCGATGTTTTCCACGGTGGTGAAGACAATTGGCAACTCTCCCGTCGTTCGATTTCAAATGAGCTAGCTGCGAACCCATCTTTTTATGAGCACGTATACTACGACGGTGTGGCGCAGGCTCGTCACCGGATTAATTGGGGAGGGGGACCTTGTGGCGAGAATCACTACATGGAGACGTGGACGGACTTGTTTCCCATTGCAAATTTTTACAAGTGTGCAGTTATGTTCTTCTCTCTCGGAAATGATGGTTCGTTGTACCCATGTCTTATAGTTCTACCTTGGGAGAGTCCGCCTACCGTGACGAGACCGTGCAGAGAGTTGATTATTGCTCATTTAGGGAGTTACGCTCATTACATTCGTTTGGATTTGAATGAGGGATTCCCCGTACCTCCTATAGCGACTCTGTGGTTTCAAATACGAGATGAGAGTGTTATTGGATGGGAGCTGGAGTACCAAAATAGGATAGCATATTGGCAACAATTATGTAATATGTTTTGATATGTTTGTACATTATATAGTGTTGCTTTATTATGTAATATGTTTTGATATGTTTGCTTTATTTGCATTATATATAATAGTACGATAGGTTAGCAAACACAAATAAAAATAATAAGCATATGACAGATAAGCAAACACAAATACAAACAATAAGCGTACGACATGTTAGCAAACACAAACACAAATACAAATAATAAGCGTACGACAAATAAACAAATATAAATGCAAATACTAAGAGTACGGTAAAACAGATCAGCCTACTCATCATCCGAATCATGGTCGGAGATGCCTAACTGAGTATGCCACGACTGTATGATCTCATCCAAATCTCCGCATGCAGCTCTCATGTCATCGTCTGGCAGCTCATCCCTCCTCTGCAAGAATGGCTCTACAGCCCGTATCATCTTACCCATCCACTGCACATAACATTAACATTAGCGTGCCTAAACAAAATATACGGTACAAAAAAATATAGATAAAATGAAAAAATTACCAGATCGCCACACGTCCTATCTGGTGGTCGATCTGCTCTCCGGGAGGCACCACGGACGATGACAGGATGTGAGTAACTACCGAACCAATCAAGATAACGTGCATCACACTCAGAGGGGTCGCGACTACGTCTGAAGTCGCTGATTGATCGTTTTTATATTTCTACCGCAAGTACACGGCCGCGTTGAAGCGGTGGCAAATACGGGTCGTCCACTGGGAGGTGTGTCGACACTTGGTTTGTGCAAAGGCGAGAGGTAAAGAAAGGGAAGAAGGGTTGGTTACACTAAACTACACTACAAAGCTGAAATGAAATTGAGAAGAAACTATAAAACTAAACCCCAAAGGGGGTAGAGAAATAATGTGCACATAAAAGAGTGTGTGTGTGTTCATTAAGCTCATCACAACATGTATTGTATGAAATCATAAAACTACATCCAACTTTGCCTCTACATGAATTAAGATAAGACTACATCATTAAAACATACAAGGCAATAATTGGAATGAAGCTACATGAACTCAAGTGTAAAGACTATACCCTACTATGCCTCCACATGAATTAAGATTTCACTACATCATTAAAACATACAAGACATTAGCTAAGGAAAAGGCAACAAGAGTACATACACTACAAATTGTGTTTCCAACATTAACTTCATCCATATCCTAACCTTATTATTCCCCATAAATTAGGTCCACTAATCAAAGCATAAGCTAAGCTTCATTCAAGAGCATTAGCATATCAAAGATAAGAGTGAAAACTCATTAGATGGTTATGGAAATCATATAAAGCTCAAGGGATAAAAATAACACACACTTAATACACTACATAATTATATCACATATTTCTCCACCCCCCAAATGGGGATGGAACTACTCACTACTCATTACACTAACTATATTAGCAAAAGAAAGCATAATACTGAAATGAAAGTTAACTAAGAAGGCCAGAAGCATTAAAGAAACATAAAAGGAAAGGAAAGACTAAACAAACATGCACAAATTAAAAGACAAGATTGAAAGAAAGTAGAAGAATTATTTTATTAACAAATGACTCACATTGAAGGTAGCATTCATCTCCACCTTGAGTTTTTGCTTCAAGGCTCACTCCTTAGTAGAGAGAATGCCACCAAGCAATGGGTAATTACAATGGAAGGTGAAGAGTTCTATTTATAAGCATGGAAAAAGCTAATCGGGGACAATCCCCCGATGTGGGACTAAACCAATACCAAAAATAGCCTAAACGAACATTAATACAAGTCCAGGAGAAATTTCGACGGATCCTGAGCAATATGGACCGCCAATTAGCGGTCCAAAATTGTCGGATCGTGTTGGAATTTGTTGTGGGCTTTGCTTTCTGGTATTGTTGGTCTTTGATGCGGTTACTCGACTTGTTGGAGCTCCGACCCGAATAGAATTGGTAAAATACTCCCCATGATGGTGTGGAGTATTCTGTTTTGCTCTTAGGTCCTTCTGTCTTACATTCAGGTCCTTCTCCCTTGCATCTTGGTCCCTAGATCTCACCATTCAGTCCTTTTTCCCAGCTTTTGGGTCCTTTCATGGCTCTTCTCTTCAAACCTCTTTATTCCTTAAAACTAAACATAAAACTCGTCACGTAGCATTGCTTAGGTGTAAGATAATGGATATAAGATACAAATATGAGCATGAAATGATGTCAATCAAATACCCCCACACCTAACTTTTTGCTAGTCTCGAGCAAAACAAAGAAAGAGAAAAACAAACGAGAAACAAGAAATCCTAACTCACTTTCGTAGGAATCACGGTTGCACTTAGCACGTGCAACAAGCCGTTAAACCTCTTTGTTGCCAAGGAGGAGGAGTGTTGTCTCCTGAGGGTTTTCAGCGGATATACCCACAAAATCCGAACAAGATGCATTATTCAATCTAGACCTCGACTCGTTGGAAATATTTTGTCGATCAATGGACGCGGTAATCCTACGGGCCGACTCTATATAGGTAATCAGTCCACACCTAGCCTAATAAACCATTCGTGCAAGTTAAATAACAAATTAAGTGAAAGACATGGACAACCTCAAGATCCTCAAGTGATACAAAGTGTAAGGTCCATTAAGGTTCTTATTTGCATTACAATATTTTTTTCTTTTTGTTTCTTTTCACAATTTTTTTTCTTTTTCTTTTTTTTATTAGTTTGGAGCTTCGTTCTCCCAGGGTCAGGTTTCGTGCATCATTGCCCATGAGGACTTACACTATCACGTACACCTTTCCCCAAATCTCCACATAGGGCAATCCCTACCACCCGTGTAACGGGAGTTCGGTCGGCGCATCCCAAGTCAGATGACTCGAAAGCACCAGGCACAAAGTCCCTTCAGACCTACTTTCCCGAGTGATAGGAGCCGTGCGAGAAGAGAGAATACCTACTCACTTATTTCTTATCTACGCATGAACCAAAACCCCTACACTTAATGTCTCACAACAAGATTAAGAGGGTCCTTGACTACAACAAACTTCCTAAATTAACAAACACGAATTATTGACTCACTAGGTTCAGGGTGGACTTCTTTGAATGTTTGAGCACTGAAACCCTATGATTACTCACCCCCAAGGGAAAATTGGGGTGCATCCTAATGACTCGATAAATCCTAAAGCCACGTACTAGATATCCTAATGCATCAAGTTCAAGACAATTTTGGGAGCTTTCTTTTTACTTTGCCTCTCAACGGTTTTGCACATGCTAAACACACGCAAAACCCACAAAACATTTTCTTTCGAAAACACATGAAGATTTTGAAAGAAATGTGAAAATTTTGAAGCACTAGGCAAGCAAAAGAAGACAAGTCACCCAAGGATCATGGCAAGCAGATATATCGATATTAAATGCAGCACACTATCATGACCCTAACAATGCAAACAAAAGAAAACAAAATCAAAGGAAAAAGACTCGACTATGTACACACGTAAAACACCCCCCACACCTACTTCATGCATTGTCCTCAATGAATGCAAGCAAGATACTACATGGATTGATGCATAAAAAGGAGAGATCTCATCAACATGAAGTACAAAGGGAAGTGCAAGGTCATGTTGATGGACATAACCCGAATTCCCTCAAAACCTGTGAGATGCTAAAGAAGGGATACAAATACGTGAAAGAAATGGAGCCCAAATACACAAGGGTTGGGGCTCACAACAATCAATGCTCACTGAAGGAGTCTTTTATTGTACTTCTTTTTTTTCTTTTTCTTTTTTTTCCTTTTTTTCTTTTTTTTTATATAACTATGTACAAACATAAGTTCCCATCTTCATTTGTCAAAAGGCATCAAATGGGAACCTCAAGAGTGGGTCAATGCACTTGGAAAGGGAACATGACACCACGCGGGGCCAGAATACGCATGCGTGGGCCCCCTTCACAAAGAGCACCAGATGAAATGAGAGGTTCATGAATTGGACGCAAAGGCGTCTCATTCAAAGGATCAAACTGAAAGAGCTTGAACCTCTCGAGAGTTTGGGAAATAAGGGGCAACGGAAGAAAAATATCTCCCGTTGCAGAACTGAAGTTATGATCATCAATCCAAACTCTCCAACCAACAGGCTGGTGGGTCGGAACGAGGTCAAGCACCTCGTTATGCATGTCCAACTCACCAGGAGAACAGGAAGTGGGTCTCATACCCAAAGTATCCTCCAAGGAACTCCTAATACCCTCATGAGCAATGTAGTTGTTTGATGTTCCATCATTTCCAAGATGATCAGGAACAATAGTGAGAGGCAAACTCTCATCAGGTTGTTTGAAATTGAGGGTACTAGGGAGCTCTTGCTCCACCAAAGGTGAGTCCTTAAGAGTCACAACATGAAGATCATGTGGCTCAAGGGCCACGGGACAAAAAGATAAGGCACAATCATGTGCCGACTCATAATGAAACTGGTCCAAGTTATTCTCAATTTGAATCGAATCCTCCACTAAGTGATCACGAATTGAAACCCCAAGTCCCTCAGACTGACTAGTAGTTTGACTTTGAAAGATTGTGCTTTGAATTTGTGGATGTGGTGGTGGTTCGATATCAAAAGATGAATCCTCATGTTGACAAGAAAAGTTACCCTCCTCACGTTCATGGAATTGTTGTGTCATCTGGCTCACTTGCATTTCCATGGTTTGCAAGGAATTCAAGTTGGACTTCAATAAGTTTTGTGTGGTTTCCATGAATGTTTGGAGAGTTTGTTTCAAGGAATCAGGTATGCGGTCAACGATGGGGTCCAAGTCAGAGCTTGGGAAATTTTGGGGTTGGGTGTTGATGGGCTAAGAATGAGTCCAATGATTTGGAGTGGGGTGCTGGTAGAATTCTGGGTATTCGGGAGGAGGATACTGGAGTGAACATGAAGTATAAGAATTTGAATAAGAATTGTTTCCCCATGAATCCATCACTCTCGGTTTGTACGCGGATGCGTACTGGTCATATTGAGCATTTTGGGAAAATGTATGCTCATACTCAGGCTCTGGGGGAACATAAGGACATTCCCCGATATTATGACCACTCAACCCACAACAATCGCACGGTATGGCTACTGGAGCCACTGGTGCACTCATGTCGTCTACCGCATGCATGAAAGAGGCCAAAGTTTGTTGCCCAGAGTATGATCCAACATAACTAGATGGAGATCTAGCCGTCGGTGCCTCTCTCATATCACCCCTATATGAAGATTGCTCAGTCACATAATGAAGATCATCCCAACCGTACGGGGTGTTCGTCTGAGCCACCCCAGGTTGCATGGGTCCAGAGTACCAGGGAGAATCGTCCTGGTCCCAACAATGATATGGATGGTCGCCCATGTAACCATCCATCTCAAGAAAAACTCTCGAGTCGACCAATCTCACCACCACGAGACTAAGCTCGCAAAAAGTGCTCGACTCGACCCTAAAACGCTACCAGAGAGTGTAAAGGGGAGGAGACTATAACGTAGAAGAAGGTGAGAAGAAGATGACTCAGAGGAGAAGGGAAGAAACCCTAAAGCTAGCGTAGGTAACGGGATCAGGAAGAAGCCTAACTAGCAAGCACGGCTCAAACAATGTAAGGCAATGGGTCCTTAAGCTAGACGACGCCTAACTTCGAGGTCACTAGCCTCGACACGCCTCACCTCCCTACAACGAGGACCACAATGCCCAGCAAGTGATACCAGATCCGGAGATCCAGTACCTCCTACTATCGACAAGGTAGGCAACGCCGATCAGGTCATGACGGTCTCGACTAGATTACTCTCCTAGTGCGTCCGAATTCCTTACGGCCAATGTCTACTTGCTTTTAGTTAAGGCTTTATTAAGAGTGATTTTTGGGGCCAAGGAAAGGGTGATGAAATCCCCCACCTTATCTTTTATGGGACAACCCCTCCTTAGTAGCGATTTGATCCTAGATCTAGCAAGCAATCGCTCCAATCAAACGCTCTCTCACTCTTGTCCCGACGCACCTTACTAACTAATGCATGAAAGAAACATGCATTAGTTAGTAATTTGATCTCATCCAAATCTCCGCATGCAGCTCTCATGTCATCGTCTGGCAGCTCATCCCTCCTCTGCAAGAATGGCTCTACAGCCCGTATCATCTTACCCATCCACTGCACATAACATTAACATTAGCGTGCCTAAACAAAATATACGGTACAAAAAATATAGATAAAATGAAAAAATTACCAGATCGCCACACGTCCTATCTGGTGGTCGATCTGCTCTCCGGGAGGCACCACGGACGATGACAGGATGTGAGTAACTACCGAACCAATCAAGATAACGTGCATCACACTCAGAGGGGTCGCGACTACGTCTGAAGTCGCTGATTGATCGTTTTTATATTTCTACCGCAAGTACACGACCGCGTTGAAGCGGTGGCAAATACGGGTCGTCCACTGGGAGGTGTGTCGACACTTGGTTTGTGCAAAGGCGAGAGGTAAAGAAAGGGAAGAAGGGTTGGTTACACTAAACTACACTACAAAGCTGAAATGAAATTGAGAAGAAACTATAAAACTAAACCCCAAAGGGGGTAGAGAAATAATGTGCACATAAAAGAGTGTGTGTGTGTTCATTAAGCTCATCACAACATGTATTGTATGAAATCATAAAACTACATCCAACTTTGCCTCTACATGAATTAAGATAAGACTACATCATTAAAACATACAAGGCAATAATTGGAATGAAGCTACATGAACTCAAGTATAAAGACTATACCCTACTATGCCTCCACATGAATTAAGATTTCACTACATCATTAAAACATACAAGACATTAGCTAAGGAAAAGGCAACAAGAGTACATACACTACAAATTGTGTTTCCAACATTAACTTCATCCATATCCTAACCTTATCATTCCCCATAAAATAGGTCCACTAATCAAAGCATAAGCTAAGCTTCATTCAAGAGCATTAGCATATCAAAGATAAGAGTGAAAACCCATTAGATGGTTATGGAAATCATATAAAGCTCAAGGGATAAAAATAACACACACTTAATACACTACATAATTATATCACATATTTCTCCACCCCCCAAATGGGGATGGAACTACTCACTACTCATTACACTAACTATATTAGCAAAAGAAAGCATAATACTGAAATGAAAGTTAACTAAGAAGGCCAGAAGCATTAAAGAAACATAAAAGGAAAGGAAAGACTAAACAAACATGCACAAATTAAAAGACAAGATTGAAAGAAACTAGAAGAATTATTTTATTAACAAATGACTCACATTGAAGGTAGCATTCATCTCCACCTTGAGTTTTTGCTTCAAGGCTCACTCCTTAGTAGAGAGAATGCCACCAAGCAATGGGTAATTACAATGGAAGGTGAAGAGTTCTATTTATAAGCATGGAAAAAGCTAATCGGGGACAATCCCCCGATGTGGGACTAAACCAATACCAAAAATAGCCTAAACGAACATTAATACAAGTCCAGGAGAAATTTCGACGGATCCTGAGCAATATGGACCGCCAATTAGCGGTCCAAAATTGTCGGATCGTGTTGGAATTTGTTGTGGGCTTTGCTTTCTGGTATTGTTGGTCTTTGATGCGGTTACTCGACTTGTTGGAGCTCCGACCCGAATAGAATTGGTAAAATACTCCCCATGATGGTGTGGAGTATTCTGTTTTGCTCTTAGGTCCTTCTGTCTTACATTCAGGTCCTTCTCCCTTGCATCTTGGTCCCTAGATCTCACCATTCAGTCCTTTTTCCCAGCTTTTGGGTCCTTTCATGGCTCTTCTCTTCAAACCTCTTTATTCCTTAAAACTAAACATAAAACTCGTCACGTAGCATTGCTTAGGTGTAAGATAATGGATATAAGATACAAATATGAGCATGAAATGATGTCAATCAGTCGCCAAGGAACAGTCGGCATGATCTCGGAAATGTCCGCCAAGTCGATTCCGCTGTAGAAGCGGGGAACCTGACGTCGTACGTCGCTGCAGTCGCAGACCGCACCGCATGCTCTGGTGTCGGGATGTCAAGCGGGATCACCTGAACATATCCTAACTGACGCAAGACACGATCGGGCATATAAGGCTCTATGATATCCCTATAACGAATAAGGCCCATCAATAAAGTCCTCGGGACCTCCGCTGCTGGGTCAGGACCATAGGGTAACCACTCCACCTAAACTTTAACACAATAATAATAATACATCTTAAAATTAAATAAATAAATGTAAATGGTGTAAAGTTTGATACCTCTGATGCAGTCATATGATCTAGTCGTGCGCGGATTGAACGCAATCGTCCATCGCTCTTGTCCTCGCTCCGGACGGCCCACATACCCGAACGTGGATGACCCTCCTCGCTAATCTTCCACTCACGATGCGGGCGGAATGCGGAAAGTACTCGTATATCCACACCTGCAGCAGCGTAAGACAACCTGCAATCGCAGAACAATCCGCACGGCTAGCTATCCCAAGCTGACGGTACAGGTATGCCAACGTCGCTGAGCCCCACGAGTACTCACGAACGGTCTCCGGGTCCCTAGCCTCCAATAGATCGCGTGGTCTGATCCGGCAACCACTCTTGTCGACAAACAAGATGGCTCCGAGCATCAAGAATAGGTACGCCGTCAACTGTGTATCATCGGCCCGCGGAGGTCGTGCCCGTCTGCATAGGTCCTTAAGGGAGTCGATGCGGACACCACCACCAATCCATAAAGTTGTATCTCTCGCCAGACCATCAGGTGTGATACCAAGCAACTCTGCCACATAACACCTCAGCTCAGACGTCGACCCCTGAGCACTAACCAGACGACCATCCACAGGAATGCGCAGGATCTGGAAAACATCGTGAAGCATGATCGTCATCTCTCCGAAAGGCATGTGAAAAGTGTTGGTGTCAGGCTGCCACCGCTCCACAAACGCAGAAATCAAAGGCATGTCGAGATAAGGGAACATGTTGTACGGTAAGTGCCCCAAATGCGTGGCACTAATCTCCTCTCTGATATCAACACTCATTGTAGACCGCCAACCCTGTAGTGTTGTACAGGCTCTGTGCCGATTATGCCACTTCAGAACCTTCCGATCCTCTCCGTCCCAGATCCGTCTAGCGATGTGACCCCAGAAACTAGGAATGACGCTCCCATCTAAAGGACCACCAGGCGTCATACTGCTCACGATCCAAGAATCGTCTTGGACCCTCTTCTTCTTCGGAGCGCGGGGATCTACAGTGCACGAGCTCGAATCCCCGGTCGTAAACCTCCCACCCCTACCCTTCCGCACCATCCATCCGGCGGAAGTAGAACTACCTGCTCGACTACGTCCTCTGCTATACTCCCCCTGCCTCTCCACCTCCGGGCGCTCTAACTCATACGGGTCATCATCGTCGCTCCCGTCGTCGGGACTGTCCACATGCTCATCATCGAAGGAATCATCATCCTCCTCACGACGACATAATGCCTCTCTCTCCCTCCTGACCGAAGCAGATATCCCCCGTCTACGTGGATGACGCGGTGCTGAATCATCCTCTAAAGAACGGAAGACGTGTAATGGTATTGACTTGCCTTTCCCTCCACTGTGACCCGATGACTATTAATTGAAATTTTAAATACAAATTTGTTAAACTAAATTATCATATTTATCATAATTGTTAAACTAAAATCAAAATTTGTTAAACTAAATTATCACAATTGTTAAACTAAATCAAAATTTGTTAAACTAAATTAAAACAATTGTTAAACTAAATAAAAAAGTGTTAAAACTAAATATCACAAATGTTAAACTTAATAAGAATTTGTTAAATTAAATTTTCAGATTTATCACAATTTATTAAAGTAATTATCAGATTTAATAAAAAGTAAAAACAAATTTGTGGAGGCGTCTGCGAGAGACACCTCCCGCATGGTGGAGGCGTCTGTCGGAGACGCCTCCGCCTTAGGGGAGACGCCTTCCGCAGACGTCTCCCGCTACTGGTAGGCGTCCGAGGGAGACGCCTCCCGCATGGGGCGGGCGTCATCGGAAGCCGCTCCCCCGGGAGCGGCTTCCTCGGACGCCCGCCCCATGCGGGGGCGTCTCCCTCGGACGCCGACGACTTTTTTTATTTTTTATTTTTGAAAACAAATAAATAACGTAAGGTTACCGTATATGGGTACACTGGGGGAACTGTTGGCTGCTTCCCTGGCCTCCGAGACATTCGTAATCTTCTGAAGTAGGTATAGGAAGAGAATGTTTTGAAAAAAGAGTGAAATTGTGAGATATATAAGCAAAAATAGGAGGAAGGGCAATTTGGTAATTTCAAGGGGCGATTTAAGTAATTTTGGGGCGATGTTTAGCAATTCAAATATTTATTGCGCATCTTATTCCCTTTGAGCCATGTTTATATAGTCAAAGAGGATCTATTACGAATGACGTACTTGTGGGATTAAACGTGTCCTATAGGTAACAAACTACACTACTTTGTTACAACCATCTGATTCTATCCAACATTTGGAATGTAAGGTTTATCTTATCTACACATAATCCATGAGGTGGGCTGGTCTCCTTGAATGTCGAGTGGGCCTGTCTTGTAGTGGGGAGACTCGGGCTGGGTCGCAATATCCCCTCTTCATCTGAAATGACCTTGGACTCAGGAGTCGAGATCAACAAAAACGCCTAGTTCACTGCAATCCTCCCATTGAATGAGAACTTACTGAACTAACTGGTTGTTGCGCTTGATGACTCGATCGACGACAATGGCTAACGGGTTGTAGGTAGGTTGGTTGTCCATTGTGAGTTGTGGAAGGGAGTGAACTAGACCGCCATTGCAGTCGTGATACAACTTGAGTTGAGAGGCAAGGAATACATGATGAATGCGTGCATTCTCCGGCAAGGCAAGGCGGTAGGACACACATCTGACATGTTGAAGCAAGCGGATTGTTAGCGGATTTGGGCCAACACAGACCGCCAATTAGCGGTCTTGGACCGCCAATTGGCGGTCTATATTGTCCGGATCACGCTGGATTTTATTCTGGACTTTTCTGGATGTCTTTGTTGGTCTTTTATGCATCTACTTCACTTTGTGGAGCTCCGACCCGAATAGAATTTCCAAAATACTGCCCATGATGGTGTGGAGTTTTCTGTTTTGCTCTTTGGTCCTTTGATCTTACGTTCAGGTCCTCCCTTGCATCTTAGTCCTCAGGTTTCACAATTCAGTCCTTTTTCCCAGCTTTTGGGTCCTTTTATGCTTCATCTCTTCAAACCTATTTATTTCTGAAATTCAAACATAAAACTCGTCACATAGCATTGTTTAGGTGAAATATAATGGATATAAGATACAAATATAAGCATGAAATGATGTCAATCAAATACCCCCACACCTAAATTTTGCTAGTCCCGAGCAAAACAAAGAAAGAGAAAAGTATATGAAAAACAAGAAATCCTAAGTCATTTTCGTAGGAATTATGGTTGCACTTAGCACGTGCAACAAGCCGTTAAACCTCCTTGTCTCCAAGGAGGAGGAGTGTTGTCTCCTGAGGGTTTTCAGCGGATATACCCACAAAATCCGAACAAGATGCATTAATCAATCTAGCTACACGACTCGTTGGACTTATTTTGTCGATCATGGGACGCGGTAATACCACGGGTCGACTCTATATATGTAATCGGTCCACACACCTAGCCTAATGAATTATTCGTGAAGTTAGTTAAAGACTTAAGTGAAAGACATGGGCAACCTTAACTTCTGAATATGATACAATGTGTAAGGTCCATTTTGGTTCTTATTTGACTTTTTTTCTTCTTCTTTGGAGCAGTTTATTGGTTGGTGTTTTATTCTCCCAGGGTCAGGTTTCGTGCATCATTGCCTTTGAGGACTTACACTATCACGTACACCTTCCCCCAAATCTCCACATAGGGCGATCCCTACCACCCGTGTAACTGGAGTTTGGTCGGTGCATCCCAAGTCAGATGACTCGAAAGCACCAAGCACAAAGTCCCCTCAGACCTACTTTCCCGAGTGATAGGAGTCGTGCGAGAAGAGAGAACACCACTTATTTATTTATCTACATAGGAACCAAAACCTTACACTTAAGTTTCACGAAAAGAGATTAAGGGCCCTTGACTACGACAAACTTCCTTATACTAACAGACACAAATTATTAGACTCACAAGGTTCAGGGTGGACTTCTTTAAATGTTTGAGTACTGAAACCCTATGATTACACGCCACCCGAGGGAAAACCGGGATGCATCCTGACGACTCTATAAGACCTAAAGCCAGTAAACTAGATATCCTAATGCATCAAGTTCAAGACAATTTTGGGAGCTTTCTTTTTACTTTGCCTGTCAATGGTTTTGCACATGCTAAACGCACGCAAAACCTACAAAAACATTTTCTTTCGCAAGCACATGAAGAATTTGAAAGAAATGTGAAAACTTTAAAGCACTAGGCAAGCAAAAGAAGACAAGTCACCCAAGGATCATGCCAAGCAGATATATCGATATTAAATGCGGCACACTAACATGACCCTGACAATGCACATAAAAGAAAACAAAAATCAAAAGAAAACGACTCGACTATGTACGCACATAAAGCACCCCCCACACCTACTTCATGCATTGTCCTCAATGAATGTGAGCATGATACCACATGGATTTATGCATGAAAAGTGGAAGATCTCACCAACATGAAGCGCAAAAGGAAGTTCGTAGTAATGTTGATGGATACAAACACGAATTCCCTCAAAACCTCTGAGATACTGAAGAAGGGAGACAAATACGTGAAGAAATGGGGCCCAAGTACACAAGGGTTGGGGCCCATAACAATCAACGCTCGCTCATGTAGTCTTTTATTACACACTTTTTTTCTTTTTTTTCTTTTTAAAAAAAATGATATATACAGCAACAATGATATTCTCATAATCATTTGGTCAAGGAACATTAAATGAGAACATCAAGTCACGAGGACCAGAGACTTGCCGAGATGGGCAAACTTCACCGGTACTCTGAGGTGTCATGAGGGGTGAAAGGTCAAAGCTGAAAGGCTCGAACCCCTCATCATATTGGTTGGGTGTGGGCGACATAAATGAATGAAGTTGTGTTGCCTCACTACGGTTTAGTTGCTCATCGAACAAAACCCTTCAACCAATAGGTGGGTGCATCGGAATGAGTTCCTCAAGCTCATTCGATGGATGCAGCAGACCTGCATCACTAAGAATGTGGCTTCTCCTCAAGTCATCCAACAAGGACCTCCCACCATCATTTAGATCATCAAGCATAAGCTCGGTCATAGGTGAGTCCTTGTAGGAGTCAATAAGAAGTTCAAATGGCTCAGTGGCCATGGGACATGAGGTAGAGACACCTTCTGGTATAGGCATATATATGATGAGGTGTCTCACTCTCACTAGTACTCTCAACTGAATCATGCAACGAACACTCCTTTTGGACATTTATGTTTGATGCCAGCTCACTCTGTTGCATTGCAAAGACAGACAATGAGTTTTCGCTGGGCCCACAAACATTCTCAATGGGTTCCATTGGTGTTAGGGGTGTTTGTTGATTTTGTGGTGCTTTCTCCAATTGACTGATAAGATTTAGATTTAAAGGTTGATCTATGGGCTCCTGTTGCCTACCAGAGTTGAACACATGAAACTCGGCACTCATGTTACCGAATGAGAACTTCATGAGACTATTTCTACAATTAATTAAGGCATTGGAAGTTGCCAGAAATGGTCTACCCAAAATCAAAGGTATTTGAGAGTGGGTGTTCGCAACAGGATTGGTATTAAGGACAACAAAATCGACTGGAAATATAAAATCTCCAACTTTGATAAGCACGTCCTCGATAATCCCCTTTGGAATACGAATGGATCTATCCGCCAGTTGAAGGGTGATCTTAGTTGGTTTCAATTCTCCCAAATTTAACTGTTGATAAACAGAAAATGGGAGGAGGTTGATCGTTGATCCTAAATCAAGCAAAACATTACTCATGCTAGTGTCCCCTATCGTACACTGAATAGTTGGACACCCAGGATCCTTGTATTTTGTGTAGGTGGGATTGGACAAAAGTGAGCTTACATTTGCAGCCAAGAATGCTTTCTTAGGAACATTGGTCTTCCTCTTGGTTGTGCAGAGATACTTCAACACTTTGGCATATTGAGGTATTTGTTGGATGACATCCAACAAGGGGATGTTAATCTTCACTTGCTTAAACACCTCTAATATCTTGTCCATTGTGTCACTCTGCTTTTTGGTTAACCTACTTGACTAGGGAGCTTTTCGCAGGTAGGTTTTCTGCAGTGCCTGAGAAGGAGGCGTTGGTGTATTACCCTCACCCTCACCCTCTTCTTCACCACCATTCCCACTAAGGGGATGCATAGATGGTGGTGGTGGTGGCAAGGAAATGTGATTGTCAACATGCTTTCCATTCCTTAAGGTCACAATGGAATTGACATGGTGAACAAGTTCCTCCACATGGTTCACTTGCCTCCCCTGAGGTACTACATTCTCATTTTGCATGTGTTGTTGTTGGTACATGCGGGGGTTAGCCTCAGGCTGGCTAGGCAAAGACCCTCTCTCTCTTTCACGTACAGACTGAGCCAATTGACCCATCTGAAGCTCTAGAGATTTGATGGTCTGCTAATTTGAAGTGAGAACTTGACTTGTGGTTGACATAAAAAAATTCATTGAGTTTTCAAGTCCACGAGTCAAGGTCTCAAGCGAATTGAATCGGGTTTCCATATTATTGGAATTTGGGAAACCCGATTGATTGTTGATTGGAGCTTGGGTGGCTGATAAGATTGTACATGCATGGGAGGTTGGTTTGATTGGTTAGGTGGTCGAGAGGAGTTTGAAGGACCACCCGGGGCATTATTTTGGTTCCATGAAAAATTGGGGTGGTTCCTCCATCCAGGATTATAAGATGATGAGTATGGGTCATTCCTAGCTCTGTCATAGATGACGTTGACATGTTCCATCTGAGGAGGAATGGACGCACACTCTCTTTCTACATGAGCTATCCTACCACATGAATGACAGGGAACTGGACCAGATGTGGACATGTGAGGTGCACCTTGTTGGTTTTGGAGCTCAATCGAATCCATATGGCGCATTAAGGCCGCCATGCGTGCCTTGGTGGCCGTAGTGGTATCGATAGCAAATGCGGCACCCGATCTAGTCAAGTTTGCATTCGCGATCCTTGCTCCTATACTAGATGATGAAGGTGATTCCCTTACACTCTCCCATTGCATTGTTTTCTCAGCATGGTCTTCTAGGAAAGCTCATGCCTCCCTTTCATCCTCTCCCAAGAACTCTCCTTGACACATGGACTCAAGGAGCGTTCGGGACGGGATGTGAAGACCCTCGTAAACAATCTGACAAAGATGCCACAACTCAATGCCATGGTGAGGACATGAGGATAGTAGCTCCTTGAACCTCTCTAGATATGCATGAAATGTCTCGGTCTCAAGTTGATAGAACGATTTGATTTCGTTCCTCAATTTTTCAGTCTGATGATTTGGAAAGTATTTCTTGTGGAATGCAGATTGAAACTCATCCCAAGTCCTAAAGGAATTCTCCTGGTTGTTGTACAACCACTTCTTGGCATCTTCCTTCAGCGCAAAGGGGGCAAGCCTAAGATGGATGGAGTTTGTGCTAAGTTATTGCAGCTTGAACATAACACAGACCTCCTCAAATTCCCTGAGAAAGATATAGGGGTCACCTTTCCCAGTGAAATGAGGGAGCGTGGAGATAAACTGAGGCTTAACCTCAAAATGGTTCCCATTAGCCTCTAGCAATACGATGCATGATGATAGAGCAGTACGGCTCGGATAGCATCGATCACGTAGAGGTATGAGAGCGACAACTGGAAGCACAGGTCGAACAGGTGGGTCCAGCACCTGCTCCTCCTCACGGAAATTAGCAGCCATTGAACCCGGACTGTGTGCGACACAAGAGGAGGAAGGCGTCGAGAAGTCGACTACCGAAGTAGGGTTGACAACGTGCCTCGTCAAACGATCACTCTCGTCTCGTGCCCACGAAAGCATGCACAAAGGTGCACACACACAAAACAAAACTTTTTTTTATAACAAAGAATGTGCATAGAGGAGAAGACGGGGGAACACAGGAGAGAAAGAATGACTCAGGAGAGAAGGGAAGAAGTCCTTATGCTACGACAGATGGGTACAGGTAGAAGCACACAAGCAAACAAGACTCAAGCAATCCTAAGGTCGCTATAGGTCCTTACAGCTAGACGACGCCTAACTGCGAGGTCACACGGCCTCAACACGCCTAACCTCCCTACGACGAGGACCACAAAGCCCAGCAAGGGAGCCAAGATCCGGAGATCTTGTCTCTCCTACTATCGACAAAGTGGGCAACGCCGATCAGGTCATGACGGTCGGGTCCGGATCATTCTCCTAATGTGCCCGAAGTTCTTAGGGCCAATGTCTACTTGATGAAAGCCCCCACCTTATCTTTTATGGGACAGCCCCTCCTTAGTAGCGTTTTGGAGTCCTAATCAAGCAATCAACTCTCCAAACAAATGCTCAACTCACACTTGTTTCAATGCACTTCCTACAAACTAATGCATGTTCATACGAAATGCATGAATGAGAGTAGAAGGTGCGTACCTCACGCCATCACTTAGCAACTGAAAATAAAGCTAAAATTAAAGACAATCTATATGCCTAAGTCACATACATGATGCATGACCTAAACAAAAAGAATGCCTAATCTTTTGCTTTGAGTTTTAGGGTCCAAGTTGCTTAAGGGAAGTTGATTATTAATCTGGGAGCAATCTAAGAGTCAGAACATGCAAAATTGAGTCCCAGATTACTAGATCAATTAGAGCAGTAACACAAAGAAAATAGAAGACGAACAGAGCTCACTAGACCGATGATTCGCGGTCTGAAGTGCCCAGTTCGTCTTGAAATTTCTCCAGTAGCCTCCCCTTGCTATTCTCAGTCTCTTGAAACAAAGCAAAACTACAAAACACAAATTAAATCCACTCGAATCGTCCAAACAAGAGTCTGGACTGGCACCTCCCCGGCAACGGTGCCAAAAACTTGTTGAACGTTGTAATTTAAAACGCAAGTGCACGGTGATTGACATCATTTCATGCTCATATTTGTATCTTATATCCATTATTTTACACCTAAGCAATGCTACGTGACGAGTTTTATGTTTAGTTTTCAGGAATAAATAGGTTTGAAGAGAAGAGTCATGAAAGGACCCAAAAGCAGGACAAAAGGACTTAATTGTGAGACCTAGGGACTGAGATGCAATGGAGAAGGACATGAACGTAAGACCGAAGGACCTAAGAGCAAAATAGGAAACTCCACACCATCATGGGGAGTATTTTGGCAATTCGATTCGGGTCGGAGCTCCAACAAACCAAGTAGATGCATCCAAGACCAACAAATCCATCAAGCAAAGCCCACAACCAAAAGCAACTCGATCTGAAGTTTATATACCGCCAATTGGCGGTCTTGGACCGCTAATTGGCGGTCCATATAGCCCCAGATCCGCTAAGCTTTCTCCTGGACTTGTATTATTATGTGTTTAGGCTATTTTTGGTATTGGTTTAGTCCCACATCGGGGGATTGTCCCCGATTAGCTTTTTCCATGCTTATAAATAGAACTCTTCACCTTCCATTGTAATTACCCATTGGTTGGTGGAATTCTCTCTACTAAGGAGTGAGCCTTGAAGCAAAAACTCAAGGTGGAGAAGAATGCTACCTTCAATGTGAGTCATTTGTTAATAAAATAATTCTTCTAGTTTTTTTTAATCTTGTCTTTTAATTTGTGCATGTTTGTTTAGTCTTTCCTTTCCTTTTATGTTTCTTTAATGTTTCTTGCCTTCTTAGTTAACTTTCATTTCAGTATTATGCTTTCTTTTGCTAATATAGTTAGTTTAATGAGTAGTGAGTAGTTTCATCCTCATTTGGGGGGTGGAGAAATATGTGATATAATCATGTAGTGTATTAAGTGTGTGTTATCTTTATCCCTTGAGCTTTATATGATTTCCATAACCATCTAATGAGTTTTCACTCTTATCTTTGATATGCTAATGCTCTTGAATGAAGCTTAGCTTATGCTTTGATTAGTGGACCTATTTTATGGGGAATGGTAAGGTTAGGATATGGATGAAGTTAATATTGGAAACAATGTAGTGTATGTGCTCTTGTTGCCTCTACCTTAGCTAATGTCTTGTATGTTTTAATGATGTAGTCTTATATTAATTCATGTGGAGGCATAGTAGGGTCTAGTCTTTATACTTGAGTTCATGTAGCTTCATTCCAATTATTGTCTTGTATGTTTTAATGATGTAGTGAAATCTTAATTCATGTGGAGGCAAAGTTGGATGTAGTTTAATGATTTCATGCACTACATGTTGTGAGGAGCTTAATGAACACACACACACTTCTTTATGTTCACATTATTTCTCTACCCCTTTGGGGTTTAGTTTTCTTGCTTTTCTTCCATTTCCTTTTTGCATCTTAGTGTAGTTTAGTGTAACCAACCTTTCTCTCTTTCTCTTTTACCTCTCGCCTTCGAACAAACCAAGTGTCGACACACCTTCCAGTGGACGACCCGTATTTGCCACCGCTCCAACGCGGTCGTGCACTTGCGGTTAAATATAAAACGATCAATCAAGTTTTTGGCGCCGTTGCCGGGGAGGTGCTTTGTCCAGACGTTGGTTTGGACGATTCGAGGGGTTTTTAATTTTTTGTTTTCAGTTTTTCTTAGTTTCAGGCATTCTTAGAATCAAGGGGAAGCGACTGGAGGAATTTGAGAGCCAATAACGCAAAAGGGACCGCCAATCAGCGGTCTGGGACCGCCAATTGGCGGCCTGGTGAGCCTCATTTTCTCTCAGATTTGTTCTTGTTGCTTGTTGTTTCATTTTAGTTATCTGGGAGTATCATTTTGCATGCTGTGACTTCTAGTTTGCTCCCAGATTTAATTTCAATCCCCTTTAATCAACTTGGACCATAAAACTCAAAGCAAAAGACTAGACTTCTTGTCATCTAGGTCATGCATCATGTGTAGACTTTTCATGCATTTGTCTTTTCTTTGCTTTACATTTTGTTGTTGATTGCTGGCGTGAGGTACGTGCACCCAAATCTCTCATTCATGCATGTTTCGATCATGCATTAGTTAGTAAGGTGCATCGGGACAAGAGTGAGTTGAGCGTTTGATTGGAGTGATTGATTGCTAGATTTAAGCTCAAAATGCTACTAAGGAGGGGCTGTCCCATAAAAGATAAGGTGGGGGATTTCATCACCCTTTCCTTGGCCCCAAAAATCACTCTTAATCAAGCCTTAACTAAAAGCAAGTAGACATTGGCCCTAGGATTTCGGACGCACTAGGAGAGTAATCTAGTTGAGACCGCCATGGCCTGATCGGCGTTGCCTACCTTGTCGATAGTAGGAGGTACTAGATCTCCGGATCTGGTATCACTTGCTGGGCATTGTGGTCCTCGTTGTAGGGAGGTGAGGCGTGTCGAGGCTAGTGAACTCGAAGTTAGGCGTCGTCTAGCCTAAGGACCCATTGCCTTACATTATTTGATCCGTGCTTGCTAGTTAGGCTTCTACCTGATCCCTTCACCCACGCTAGCTTTAGGGATTCTTCCCTTCTCCTCTGAGTCATCTTCTTCTCACCTACTTCTACGTTTTAGTCTCCTCCCCTTTACACTCTTTGGTAGCGTTTTAGGGTCGAGTCGAGCACTTTTTGCGAGCTTAGTCTCGTGGTGGTGAGAGTGGTCGACTCGAGAGTTGTTTGTTGAGATGGATGGTTACATGGGCAACCATCCATATGATTGTTGGGACCAGGACAATTCGTCCTGGTATTCCGGACCCATGCAACCTAGGGTTGCTTAGACTAACACCCCGTATGGTTGGGACAATCTTAATGGTGTGACTGAGCAATCTTCATATTGGGGTAGTATGAGAGAGGCACCGACTGCTAGACCACAATCTAGTTATGTCGGATCATATGCTGGTCAACAAACTGAGACACTACAACAAACTTTGGCCTCTTTCATGCGTATGGCAGACGACATGAGTGCACCGGTGGCTCCAGTAGCCGTACCGTGCGACTGTTGTGGGTTGAGTGGTCATATTATCGGGGAATGTCCTTATGTTCCCCCTGAGCCTGAATATGAGCATACCTTTTCCCAAAATGCTCAATGTGACCATTACGGATCCGCGTACAACCCGAGAGTGATGGATTCGTTGGGAGACAATTCTTATCCAAATTCTTATACCTTATTTTCACCCCCGTATCCTCCTCCCGAATACCCAGAATTCTACCAACACCCCACTTCAAATCATTGGACTCATTCTCAGCCCATTAACACCCAACCCCAAAATTTCCCAAGCTCTGACTTGGACCTCACTGTTGACCCCAAATTTGATTCCTTAAAACAAACCCTCCAAACGTTCATGGAAACCACCCAAACTTTATTGAAGTCCAACTTGAATTCCTTGCAAAATATGGAAATGCAAGTGAGTCAAATGACACAACAATTCCATAAACGTGAGGATGGTAACCTTTCTCGTCAACATGAGGACTTATCTTCTGAAATCGAACCACCACCACATCCACAAATTCAAAGCACAATCTTTCAAAGTCAAACTCCTAGTCAGTCTGAGGGACTTGGGGTTTCAATTCACGATCACTTGGTGGAGGATTCGATTCCAATTGAGAATACTATGGACCAGCTTCTTTATGAGTCGGCACAGGATTGTGCCTTATCTTCTTGTCCCGTGGCCCTTGAGCCACATGATCTTATTGTTGTACCTCCTAAGGACTACCTCTGGTGGAGCAAGAGCTCCCTAGTCCCCTCAATTTCAAACAACCTGTTGAGAGTTTGTCTCTCACTATTGTTCCTGATCATCTTGGAAATGATGGAACATCAAACAACTACATTGCTCATTAGGGTATTAGGAGTTCCTTGGAGGATACCTTGGGTATGAGACCCACTTCCTGTTCTCCTGGTGAGTTGGACATGCACAACGAGGTGCTTCAACTCGTTCCGACTCACCACCCTGTTGGTTGGAGAGTTTGGATTGATGATCATAACTTCAGTTCCGCAACGGGAGAGATTCTTCTTCCGTTGCCCCTTATTTCCTAAACTCTCGAGAGGTTCAAGCTCTTTCAGTTTGATCCTTTGAAAAAGACGCCTTTGCGTCCAATTCATGAACCTCTAATTTCTTCTGGTGTTCTTTGTGATGGGGGCCCACACATGCGTATTCTGGCCCCGCGTGGTGTCATGTTCCCTTTCCAAGTGCATTGACCCACTCTTGAGATTCCCATTTGATGTCTTTGACAAATGAGGATGGGAACTTATGTTTGTACATAATTATATATACATATAAAAAAAAGAAAAAAAAGAAGTACAATAAAAGACTCCTTCTGTGAGCATCGATTGTTGTGGGCTCCAACCCTTGTGTATTTGGGCCCCAGTTCTTTCACGTATTTGTATCCCATCTTTAGCTTCTCACAGGTTTTGAGGGAATTTGGGTTGTGTCCATCAACATAGCCGAAACTTCCCTTTGTACTTCACGTTGGTGAGATCTATTCTTTTTCATGCATAACTCCATATTGTATCTTGCTCACATTCATTGAGGACAATGCATGAACTAGGTGTGGGGGGTGTTTTACGTATGTACATAGTTGAGTCTTTTTCCTTTGATTTTGTTTTCTTTTGTTTGCATTTTTAGGGTCATGTTAGTGTGCTGCATTTAATATCGATATATCTGCTTGCCATGATCCTTGGGTGACTTGTCTTCTTTTGCTTGCCTAGTGCTTTAAAATTTCCACATTTCTTTCAAAATCTTCATGTGTTTGCGAAAGAAAATGTTTTGTGGGTTTCGCGTGTGTTTAGCATGTGCAACACCGTTGAGAGGCAAAGTAAAAAGAAAGCTCCCAAAATTGTCTTGAACTTGATGCATTAGGATATCTAGTACAATGACTTTAGGATTTATCGAGTCGTTAGGATGCACCCCAGTTTTCCCTTGGGGGTGAGTAATGATAGGGTTTCAGTGCTCAAACATTTAAAGAAGTCCACCCTGAACCTAGTGAGTCAATAATTCGTGTCTGTTAACTTAAGGAAGTTTGTTGTAGTCAAGGACCCTCTAAATCTTGTTGTGAGACATAAGTGTAGGGGTTTTGGTTCATGTGTAGATAAGAAATAAGTGAGTAGGTGTTCTCTCTTCTCGCACGGCTCATATCACTCGGGAAAGTAGGTCTGAAGGGACTTTGTGCCTGGTGCTTTCGAGTCATCTGACTTGGGATGCGCCGACCGAACTCTCGTTACACGGGTGGTAGGGATTGCCCTATGTGGAGATTTGGGGAAAGGTATACGTGATAGTGTAAGTCCTCATCGGCAATAATGCACGAAACCTGACCCTGGGAGAATGAAGCTCCAACTAATAAATAGAAAAAGAAAAAAAATGAGAAAAGAAACAAAACGGAAAAAAAATGGTAATGCAAATAAGAACCTTAATGGACTTTACACTTTGTAGCACTTGAGGATCTTGAGGTTGTCCATGTCTTTCACTTAATTCCTTATTTAACTTGCACGAATGGTTCATTAGGCTAGGTGTGGACTGATTACCTTTATAGAGTCGGCCCGTAGGATTACCGCGTCCATTGATCGACAAAAATTTGTCCAACGAGTCGAGGTCTAGATTGAATAATGCATCTTGTTCGGATTTTGTGGGTATATCCGCTGAAAACCCTCAGGAGACAACACTCCTCCTCCTTGGCAACAAGGAGGTTTAACGGCTTGTTACACGTGCTAAGTGCAACCGTGATTCCTACGAAAGTGAGTTAGGATTTCTACTTTCTCGTTTGCTTTTCTCTTTCTTTGTTTTGCTCGGGACTAGCAAAAACTTAGGTGTGGGGGTATTTGATTGACATCATTTCATGCTCATATTTGTATCTTATATCCATTATCTTACACCTAAGCAATGCTACGTGACGAGTTTTATGTTTAGTTTTCAGGAATAAATAGGTTTGAAGAGAAGAGTCATGAAAGGACCCAAAAGCAGGAAAAAAAGGACTTAATTGTGAGACCTAGGGACTGAGATGCAATGGAGAAGGACCTGATCGTAAGACCGAATGACCTAAGAGCAAAACAGGAAACTCCACACCATCATGAGGACTATTTTGGCAATTCGATTCGGGTCGGAGCTCCAACAAACCAAGTAGATGCATCCAAGACCAGCAAATCCATCAAGCAAAGCCCACAACCAAAATCAACTCGATCTGAAGTTTATATACCGCCAATTGGCGGTCTTGGACCGCTAATTGGCGGTCCATATAGCCCCAGATCCGCTAAGCTTTCTCCTGGACTTGTATTATTATGTGTTTAGGCTATTTTTGGTATTGGTTTAGTCCCACATCGAGGGATTGTCCCCGATTAGCTTTTTCCATGCTTATAAATAGAACTCTTCACCTTCCATTGTAATTACCCATTGGTTGGTGGCATTCTCTCTACTAAGGAGTGAGCCTTGAAGAAAAAACTCAAGGTGGAGAAGAATGCTACCTTCAATGTTAGTCATTTGTTAATAAAATAATTCTTCTAGTTTCTTTTAATCTTGTCTTTTAATTTGTGCATGTTTGTTTAGTCTTTCCTTTCCTTTTATGTTTCTTTAATGCTTCTTGCCTTCTTAGTTAACTTTCATTTCAGTATTATGCTTTCTTTTGCTAATATAGTTAGTGTAGTGAGTAGTGAGTAGTTCCATCCCCATTTGGGCGGTGGAGAAATATGTGATATAATCATGTAGTGTATTAAGTGTGTGTTATCTTTATCCCTTGAGCTTTATATGATTTCCATAACCATCTAATGGGTTTTAACTCTTATCTTTGATATGCTAATGCTCTTGAATGAAGCTTAGCTTATGCTTTGATTAGTGGACCTATTTTATGGGGAATGATAAGGTTAGGATATGGATTAAGTTAATATTGGAAACAATGTAGTGTATGTGCTCTTGTTGCCTTTACCTTAGCTAATGTCTTGTATGTTTTAATTATGTAGTCTTATCTTAATTCATGTGGAGGCATAGTAGGGTCTAGTCTTTATACTTGAGTTCATGTAGCTTCATTCCAATTATTGTCTTGTATGTTTTAATGATGTAGTGAAATCTTAATTCATGTGGAGGCAAAGTTGGATGTAGTTTTATGATTTCATGCACTACATGTTGTGAGGAGCTTAATGAACACACACACACACTTCTTTATGTTCACATTATTTCTCTACCCCCTTTGGGGTTTAGTTTTCTTGCTTTTCTTCCATTTCCTTTTTGCATCTTAGTGTAGTTTAATGTAACCAACCTTTCTCTCCTTCTCTTTTACCTCTCGCCTTCGAACAAACCAAGTGTCGACACACCTTCCAGTGGACGACCCGTATTTGCCACCGCTCCAACGCGGCCGTGCACTTGCGGTTAAATATAAAACGATCAATCACACGGCCGCGTTGAAGCGGTGGTAAATACGGGTCGTCCTCTGGGAGGTGAGCAGCCTCTCATTTGCACAAAATCAAGTGGAAAAAATATGGAATAGAGTGTATTATGCTACGCTACGCTATATTACACTACGAAGTATGAAATGCGAAAGAAAGCAACAAACGATTAACTAAACACTTAACTAAGAACGAAAGAAGAGTGCTAGAATTCAGAAATGGAGAACCCCTAAGGGGTGGAGTGAGTGCACACATGCATAGAGGTGGGTGTTCAACACATTCTTTAAGCACAAAAAAGGTGGTGTTATCATGCATAGGAAGTGTCTAAATGTTATGACAAAACCTATCAATCCATTCACCATCCTAGTTGATTAACATTTACATATACAAGTTGTTTATTTCAGAACCTAAACAGGCGTGAGAGGTGTCTAATCAGTTTGGCAAAACTCATCAAGTTATAAATTCTATCCTAAACAAGCAAGCATACATTCATGTTTTATCAACACATTGGAAAAAAACATTGATTCCATTCTCTAATGCATGTATGAACATCTACTCCACTCCCCAAAGGGGATGGAACTACTCACTACACATTACACTAATTATTAAACTAAGCAAAGAAATCACATTAACTAAGCTACTAAAACTAATGAAATGAAATTAAACAAAGTAAAACAAGAAACATAAAACAAACAACATAATAAAGAAACATTTATTAAAGTGACTCACATTTCAAGTAGCATCCTCCTACTTTAGTGTGTGCTTCAAGGCCTCACTTCTAGTAGGAAGAATAGTCACTTAAAATATGGAGTGATTACAATAGAAGGTGAAGAGTTCTATTTATAGCCATAGAAAAAGGCAATTCGGGAAATCCCCTGATGTGGGACTAAACAAATACCCGAAATGGACTAAAGACACACTGATACGCGACCCACCAAAATCTTAGGGGCTTTGGGCCAAACAAGACCGCCAATTAGCGGTCTTGGACCGCCAATTGGCGGTTCATATTGTCCGGATCACGCTGGGTTTTCTTTTGGGCTTTTCTGGATGTCTTTGTTGGTCTTTGATGCATCTACTTCACTTTTTGGAGCTCCGGCCCGAATAGAATTTCCAAAATACTCCCCATGATGGTGTGGAGTTTTCTGTTTTTCTCTTTGGTCCTTTGGTCTTACGTTCAGGTCATTCTCCCTTGCATCTTAGTCCCCAGGTTTCACAATTCAGTCATTTTTCCCAGCTTTTGGGTCCTTTTATGCTTCATCTCTTCAAACCTATTTATTTCTGAAATTCAAACATAAAACTCGTCACATAGCATTGTTTAGGTGAAATATAATGGATATAAGATACAAATATAAGCATGAAATGATGTCAGTCAGGTTCATAATAGCTCGTGGAAAGTTTTTGTCACAAACAATACGCAACAGAGACTTGCCGGCACGGCTGGAGGCATAAGAGCACCCACGATCCGACGGAGAAGTCGACTGCCTTCCGTTATTCGTCGGCATGGAGCTTCATTATTGTCGACAGAGAAGTAGATTGGTCTCTTACTCCTTTGGTCCTTTAGTCATTTGGTACTTCAACATTTTGACTTTTTATCTTCCCTAACCCCTTCCACTGCCACAAACCAATAACATCTTTTTTCCTTCCCCCACTAACGTCTCTTTTAATTCTTCCAGCGACATCTCTCTAATCCTCCTGCAATTTATGAACTTTTTCTTAATCCAAAATAAACTCAACCATCATGTTTCCACTTCATCTCCCGTTCTATATAAAGTTAAACATGTTCCTGCAATAATCTTTCTCAACCATGACTGAGGTGGCATGGAGAATATTTATGGGTTTTTATCAAATCTATTTTTCATTGTTGTCAACTTCTTTTGTATTATTAATATTGTATTATATAACTAATCTCACTTTTTTGTGTTTAACATTTTTGGATTTGTAGGTTATTTAATAACTTATGGTTATGAATCCAATGTACATGACATGTATCTTGTTAACCCCTAACCCTCTTTAGGGTGCTAATTGGGTTTACATAGTAGATGACTTTGATGTGACGGGGTACAGAGGAGAGTGTGGTGAGACGTGGCTGGGGTGATGGGTAGGGTGTTGGGTTGTGGTGAGGTTGGCTTTAAAAAGCAACCATCCATCCTCCTTCATTCATTTTCTCCCTTCTTTCCACTCACCATCACCCTCATCTCTCCTTTTTCGGCTAAGCAGAGGAGGCATGTGGAGAGGTTGACGGAGCTGAGGCTTGAGGCGCGTGGCGTTGGCGTGAGGAAGAGGTTGTGCGAGCGGTTGAGGACCGGAGGTGGTGGCGTGTGAACTCTGGCGAGTGTCGTCAACCGCGAATAAAGGTATGCTGGTTCAATAGATGCTTTTGTTTGCTCACATTTGTAGTGTGAGGTGTTGGCTAGTCAACAGAGGTATTAGACCGTTGATTGGCGGTCGGGTCCTCTCCAGATCCGTAAGATTTTGGCGGGTCATGTATTAGAGTGTTTTATGTCAATTTTTGGTAGTGCATTAATCCCAAATCGAGGGATTGTCCCTGATTACTTTTTTCTATGACTATAAATAGAACTCTCCATCTTCCCTTGTATTTTACTCATTGCTTTGTGGAAATTCTTTCTACTTAGAGTAAGCCTTGGATCAAAACTCAAGTGGAGAAGAATGTTACTTGTAATGTGAGTCATGTAAATAAAATAAATTTTTAGTTTGTTTTAATGTTGTCTCTTTTAATTCTTGCATGCTAAACTTAATTTTTTTGTCTTATTAGAATGTTTTCTTTTTTTAATGTAGTTTGTAGTTTAATGAGTAGTGAGTAGTGTCATCTCCTTTTGGGGGTGGAGTTGATGTTTATACATGTCATGTAGAATGATGAATGTTATATATTGTTTTATGTGATACATGTGAGTGTGCTTATTTGAATTAAAGAGAATACTTAACTTGATGGTTTCTGCCGTAATCTTTAGGTACATTCCATGCTTGTTTAGGTTCTTAAAAACAAACTTGTTCATGCTCATATTAATCACTTAGGGTAGTGATTTAGATGATAGGTCTTGTCATGATGTACTTCTTATGCATAGCAACACTACCTACACTTCTGCTCTATTGAATGCATTCATCACCACTTATTTCATGTGTACACACTCTACCCCTTAGGGGTTTCCATTCCTGATTTCCGGCTTGCTTTAATTAGTCACTTAGTTTAGTTTTATTTCGTCTCATGCTTTCATCTTCTTTGTTTGTTTAGTGCTAGTTTAGCCTAGTTTAGTGTAATCAACTTCTTCTGCCCTTTGTTTCTCACTCGCCTTCGAACGAACCATCGTCAAGACACCTCTATGTGGATCGATCCGTATTTTCCACGTCTTCACTTACACCGTGCACTTGCGGTATTTAAAACAAGTACATCATGTTTTTGGCGTCGTTGCCGGGGAGGTGCTCTGTCCATACTCTGGTTTGGAAGATTCAAGTGGTTTTATTTTTTTGTTTTTACTTTTAGTTTGTTTCAGGGATCCTAAGGATCAAGGGGAGGCCACTGGAGAAATTAGAGGAAGAAAAACAACAAAGTGACCACCAATCAGCGGCCTCGTGAGCTTCTTTTTCTCCATATTTTCTTCTGATTGTTTGTTTTTTAATTTTAGTGGTCTGGGGCTCCATTTGGCATGTTTTCTAGGATCATGAATGTGGCTTCGTACTAATCATTTTTAGGACTAATTAAACTCTACTTGCTTAACAATCAAAGATGCAGCGGAAATTAAAACTTAAACAAACAAGCAAAGTAAATTCAACAAACCATAAAGAAGGCACCAAATTTTTATAGAGGTTCGACCTCCCGCCTACTTCCTCTCTTGCAAGCTTCACTCGAACTCCCTCGAGCTTCGCTCGCGTTTTCACTATCAATCTTGTTCCTGGCCGAGATTAAGCTTTTACACCACAAGCTTCCGTGAACAACCCTCGCTAGCTTGGTTTCTTCCTCTCACAACCCGAGAGGGATACTTCAGGCTCTCACCGAAATCCTTGCTTCTTGAACAACAAATGAGTGGGACAACACTCTCTAAATCTTGAGCAAACTGAGTATGATTGGGTTATGATGAAAGGTGTGCAATTCATGCTTAGAGTGTAGGAATGTGGATTTCAAAACTTCGGAGTTTCTCTCTAGTGTATATGACAAATAGTAGTGAGAGAGTTGTGTAATTTTGTCAAGGTAACACCTATTTATAAGCTCTAAGTGAGTTATAGCCGTTGGGTAGGTTTGGTATGTGATTGTGTTAGAAACACAAAACAGTGAAGTGCAAGTCACAATTCTGTATAAGTTCAATCGACCGAATCAAGTCAAACAATCGACCGATAGGCAATTTAGAACATGGTTCGGTCGACCGAAAACGGAACCGTTGAACGGATGAGGCTATAACTTAGGTTCACTTAAGTTAACGGTCGAACACCGAGATAGGTTTGGTCGGCCGAAAACTTCCACACTTTATGGGGTTGACAAAAATGTTTATATTCGGTCGACCGAAACAAGGTCCACAGTCGACCAAAAACTTCCAGGCACTTAGAGTTTGTCGAGACATTTAGGTTCGATCGATCGAAACAAGCTCCACGGTCGATCGATAGGCATTTGTATTTTTGGGTTTTGGGTAAAAATTAAAATACGACCGTTGGTATAATACGACAAGTCTAACGGTCAAAAGACATGTGTAGACGGTCGACTGAAAAGGTCTGAACGATCGACCAATCGGGCTGTTTAAAAAACCTATAGGATAATTGATCATTCGATCGACCAAAATGCTTTGGTTGGTCAACCGAATTGGGAAGACACTTCTGGTCGAGGTTTAGTGTTTTCCGGTTTAAGTTTGGGTGATCTATGTGTGTGACCACTATAGGAAACCTGGTGTGGTATGATTGGTTTTTAGCTCAAGTATGCTCAATTACACATAGTTCCTAAGACTCAAAATAAATCAAGATTGCATGTCTTCAAATGAGCTTTATTACATGTCTTGACTTGGTTTCCTTTCTTCCTTGAGTCTTGATCACTTGTTGAAGTTAGCACAATACAAAATATATGTTATGCATAGTGTGTGTTATTCTACATTGATTATAATTGAGATTATGTTGATTAAATTATCAAAACATATATTAAGACCAAAAAGGGCAACCATTTTAACCTGTAATTTGCCCCCAGATAAATAATTAATCCCATTTTAGACAACTTGGACCATAAAACTCTAAGCAAAAGACTAGATTATTTTGACATTTAGGTCATGCATCATCTGTAGACCTTGCACAGATCTTGTCTTTCCTTTGCTTTAATTTCTCGTTTTTGATTGCTAGCGTGAGGTACGTGCACACGTTCTCTCATTCATGCATGGTTAAAGCATGCATTAGTTAGTGTGGTGCATCGAGACAAGAGTGAGGCAAGTGATTGATTAGGGAGTTGATTGCTAGCTTAAGTTCAAATCATTATTAAGGGGGGACACCATACAAGATAAAGTGGTGAATTTCATCACCCTTTCCTTAGCCCTAAAAATCACTACTAATCAAAAGCATTATATCTAAAAGCAAGTAGACATTGGCCACTAGGACTTAGACGCATTATGAGAGTGATTTGGTCACGATCGTCGTGGCCTGATCGGCGTCGTCCACTTTGTCAATAGTAGGAGAGACGAGATCTCCACATCTTGGCTCACTTGCTGGGCGCTGTGGTCTTTGTCGTAAGTGTGATCTCGCAGTTAGACGTCGTCTAGCTGGAAGGACCTATAGTGATTGTAGGTCGTGTAAGCCTTGTTTACTAGATATGCTTCTACCCTCACCCTCTACCCATGCTAATATTAGGGATTCTTCCATTCTCCTCTGAGTCATCTTCTACTCCCCTACTTCTACGTTCTAGTCTCCTCCCCTTTACACTCTCTGTTAGAGTTTTTTGGGTCGAGTCGAACACTTTTTGCGAGCTTGGCCTCATGGTGGTGAGAGTGGTTAACTCGAGAGTTCTTTGTCGAGATAGATAGTTACATGGGTGACCATCCATATCATTGTTGGGACCAGGACAATTCTCCCTAGTATTCTGGACCCATACAGCCTGGGGTGGCTCAGACAAACACCTCGTATGGTTGAGACAATCTTAATTGTGTGGCTGAGCAATCTTCATATTAAGATAATATGAGAGAGGAACCGGCTGCTAGACCACCATCTAGTTATGTCGGATCATATGTTGGTCAACAAACTGAGACATTACAACAACCTTCAGCCTCTTTCATGCGTGTGCTAGACGACATGAGTGCACCTGTGGCTCCAGTAGCCTTACCGTGTGACCGTTGTGGGTGGAGTGGTCACATTATCGGGGAATGTCCTTACGTTCCCCCAGAGCCTGAGTATGAGCATATGATGAGAATTTAATTTATACCGCAAGTGCACGGCGTCAATGAAGACGTGGCAAGTACGGGTCGAACACAAGGAGGGAGAGATATTGTTATTTTTGTGATTTTTGATTAAGGAAAGAAAGAAAGAGAAATAAGGTTGGTTTTAGATTTTGGATTTTTTTTTATTTTCTAAAGCAAGAACAACAAAAACAAACTAAGAATAAAGCAAATATGGATGAGAGTCCAGCGGGTGGGGGTTTAGATATCGGGTTTTGTTTCGAGAAATCTGAAACTTATAATAAATCACTTTAGTTATAAAGCATTACATGATAAATGACTTAACATAAACTTAAGTAATCAAAATATACTAACACGAAATTAAAATAATAACATCATTCTTCTTCTCGTCACTCTAAATCCGTCACCCCCACCCTTTGGAGAGAGTTAGAAACTCATGGATGGAGGGAAGGAGAAGGGGTCCTAGAGAAACTACGAAAGAAAACTAAAAACACGAAATAAACCAACATAATTTTATTGCTAAAGAATGGAATAAAATTAGTTTTTTTACAACATCGTTTCGGGGCTATTTATAGCCGATACAAGGGACCCAAGTATGAAATAGGAAAGTACATGCGTCATGACACGACTGGACAAAATCCGGGGGCACGGATCGAAAGGGGTGCGGCGTTGTCACCGCAAATCACATGTAATGGGCGGCGGAATCGCCGCAATTTTGGTTCAGATTTAATCTGGATTTTTCCTGTGTGTTTATGGTATGATTTAAATGTCCTTTGCGCTTCCGAATTGATTTCTTTCCTTTCTTTTGAGCTCCGAATTAATTCTTCATATATTTGGAGATCCAAATTGATTTTTCTTTAGAACTTCTCCAAAATAATATTTTAGTACTTGTAATTTGCAGTCGGGTCCTCGGCTTTTTGCAATTAAGTCCCTGGCTACTTTTGTACTTAGGTCCTTGGCCTTTTTGAAATTAGGTCTTTGAATGCTTTTATGCTTGGATGAACTTCAATTTGAACCCTCATAATCTTGAACTTAGTCTTTATGACAGAAATTAGTCTCTTGCACGTGATTATGCTCAGGATATGGGTAATTTGCATTCAGGTCCCTGTATTCTGTAAATAAGACTAAACACATACCTTAGTAGCATTTATTGATATAAAGTTAATATAAATGAAAGACATATTATGCAATGTATGCAATGCATCAGCATACCATTTCCAAAAATGCTCAATGTGACCTTTACGCATCTGCGTACAACCCGAGAGGGATGGATTCCTGGGGAGACAATTCTTATTCAAAATCGTATACATCATTCCCACCCCAGTATCCTCCTCTAGAATACCCAGAATTCTACCAACACCCTATTCCCAATCATTGCACTCATTCTCAGCTCATCAACACCCAACCCCAAAATTTCCCAAGCTCTAACTTGAGCCTCACAGTTGACCACCTACCTGATTCCTTGAAACAAACTTTCCTTACGTTCATGGAAACTACTTAGCTGTCCATGCAAAATATGACAATGCAAGTGAGTCAAATGTCGTAGGAATTACGTGAATGTGAGGGGGTAACTTTTCTTGTCAACATGAGGATTTATCTTCTGATGTCGAACCACCACCACATCCACAAATTCAAAGCACAATCTTTCAAAGTCAAACTCCTAGTCAGTCTGAGGGACTTGGGGTTTCAATTCACGATCACTTGGTGGAGATTCGATTCAAATTGAGAATAACATGGACCAACTTCATTATGAGTCGGCACAGGACTGTGCCTTATGTTTTTGTCCTGTGGCCCTTAAGCCACATGATCTTTATATTGTGCCTCTTAAGGACTCACCTATGGTGGAAATTATCAACGGAAATTGTCGAAAACACCCCTCCCGTTCGTTTCCCAAAGCCTTCACATTTCTTCCCTCCTAAAACGAAGCGGCGTTTCATTTCTCCTCCCACCTTTCAGCCTCCAGTCCGAAGTTCTTTCCCTCCACTCCCGCTTGCAAGATGGTGATCTTGATGGACAGAAGAGTGTTTCCACCGGCCACCGCCTTCCCGTCTGCTTCTGTGGGTTCTTGGCGCACAAAGAACAAGCATCCAACAACACCTTCATCTTCATGTGTGGGGTACCATCTCACCCAGTAATGAAGTGCTTTCCCTTCTACGTGTTTTCTTATTGTTTCCAAAAATGTCTGATCGACATGCAACCTCTCTTCGACTTTTTGTTCTTTCTTTTTTGTTTTCTACGGGGGTCTTCTTGTTACGACCGATTGAGTGTAAATTGTTGTCTCCAGAATTGCCACTCCCCTCTTGGACTTCTGCTTGCTCAGCTATGCTTGTGTGGGATGAATTACTGTCGTTGGAGGGCAGGCAGTTCTTTGTCGAGTGATTGACATCATTTCATGCGTTCAGCTTCCTCCATCAACTCGTCGTTTCTCTCATCTATTATGAAGTTGGGGAGTGATTGACATCATTTCATGCATTCATTTTTGTCTTATATCCATTATCTTGAACCTAAACAATGTTATGTCATGAGTTTTATGTTTTAGTTTCAGGAATAAACATGTTTGAAGAGAAGAGGCATAAAAGAACCTAAAAGCAGGAAAAATGACTGAGTTGTGAGACTTGTGGACTAAGATGCAAGGGAGAAGGACCTGAATAAAAGATCAAAGGACCAATGAGCAAATGAAAATACTCCACACCATCATGAGGAGGTTTTTGGCAATTCAGGTCGGATATAAACTCCAACAACTTCCTTGGATGCATCAAACATGAAGACAACAACCCGGAAAAGCCCAACCAAAATCCAGAGCGGATCCGAACTCTGTAGACCGCCAATTGGTGATCTGGGACCGCTAATTAGCGGTCGGGTTGGCTCCGGATCTGACACGCTTATGGCAGATCATGTATTAGGGAGGATTATATCTCTTTCTGGTGTTATATTAGTCCCACATTGGGGGATTGTCCCTGATTACATGTTTCTATGACTATAAATAGAACTCTTCACCTTCTTTGTACTTGAAGTGGAGCCTTGGAGCAAATACTAAAGTATGAAGATGCTACTTGTATTGTGAGTCTGAAATAAATAAAAGTTTCTTTGTTATGTTGCTTTTTTATGTTGATTGCATGCTTAGTTTAATTTCATTTCAATAATCTTAGTAGACTTAGTTAATATGTTCTCCTTTCTTAGAATAATAATTAGTATAATGGGTAGTGAGTAGTTTCATCCCCCTTAGGGGGTGCAGTTGATGTTTTATATATATGCAAAAGAGAATGGAAATGAATGTTTTGTATGAAATGTGTTGATAAACATAAATGTATGCTTGCCTGTTTAGGATAGAACTTGTAACTTGATGAGTTTTTCCACAAATATTAGACACATCTCATGCTTGTTTAGGTTCTGAAATAACCAACTTGTATATGTGAATGTTAATCAACTAGGTTAGTAATGAGATTGATAGGTTTTGCCATAAACATTAGACACTTCCTATACATGAAAATACAACCTACATTTGTGCTTCATGATTGAATTCTTCACCATCTCTTTGCTTGTGTATACTCACTCAAACCCTCAAGGGTCCCTCTTCCTGATTTGCACTTCCACTTTAGGTTCTTTCTATTTAGTTTGCTTCGTTAGTTGCTGTTTTCCTTTACATTTCTTGTTACTAGTTTAGTATAACTTAGATTAGCATATCCACAAATTTTCTCCCCTTTTTCGTCACTTGATTTTGGTCAAGTCAGATGCTGCTCACCTCCCTGCGGACGACCAGTACTTGCCCCGTCTTCACCGACGGCTGTGCACTTGCAATCTAAATTTAAAACAAACAAACATGGAGTGCCATTCCTACTTGCACGAAGAGAGCTTGTGATTTTAAAGGATAAGGACCCATGTGGGTTAACAAAGCCCAACGTTTATTTAACACCCCAAAAGCTCTCTCTATCACATTTCTGAGGGAAGAGTGCATGCTATTGAACAACTCTTGTCTACCTTGTGGTCGAGATGCACGTAGTTCAGGCAGGTTGTACCGAGTTCCCCGATAAGGAGCCAGGAAACCCTTTCGATTAGGATAACTGGGTCAACAAGGTAGTATTTGTCTGGCAAGTGGATATTAAGTCATCATTGACTACAATAAGTACATCCACCGTAACGAAAAAGTATCACAAAGTAAGGAGGTTACTGTTTGGGGGTAGTGGGAAGTTGTAACTGGGGTCGTATATGGTCTGATTTAAAATTCGACTAGCGTGAGCACTAGCCTTCCATCCTGAGATTGCAAAAGTGAACTGCATACTGAAATCGTAGATTGCTAAGACATTTTGGGTTGTGTGCTTCGGGTCTCGATCAGAACGATAAGCTAATTGCTTGTCTTTAGGAACGAACGCATCCACGTGTGTTCCATCCAGTGCCCCCCCCCCCCCCTCGCACAATCTTTGAAAAATGGATAAAATTTCCCACCACTTTACTCGTGGATGTATTGGGGTGTTTCTGTTAGTGATTTCGTGGGCCGAATAATATCGCATGCCCTTGTGGTGAGGGCACGTAGTACATTGTAAACGTGTTGACTAACTGTTTCTCCCGAATGTTGAAAGAGGTCTTGCAATGCCCTATTAACGTGTGTGTGGCCTAAAGTGTATAAGAACATGTGGAACTATTCTTCAACACTTATCTCACGGGTCGGTTGTAGTTGGTCTCTTGAATTCAAAATGTGGCAAAGTTTGAGGAAAATTCGTTTGTGCATCGTACAAGCATCGTAACATACCCGCCAATGTCCGGATAACATGTATAACGTTTTCACATTTCCAGTCAAAGGGGTGGTGTGCACGGGCGTCATTAGTAGGGATATTCTAATGTACTCATCTACGCAGGCAATCATACTAAGTACTAGTAATTCATCCTCCTCGTCATCCTCTATAAGCCTTGCAGCTGATTGATACATTTTAATTAAACCGCAAGTGCAGGGCCGCGTTGAAGCGGTGGCAAATACGGGTCGATCCACAGGGAGGTGTGTCGACTTTTGGTTTGTTTGAAGGCGAGTGGTAAAGAAAGGAGAGAAAAATTGATTACACTAAACTACACTAAAAGGCAAAAGGAAATGGAAGATAAGCGATAAAACTAAGCCCCATAGTGGGTAGAGAAATTGTGTGAATATAAAGATGTGTGTGTGTGTTCAATTATACTCCTCACAACATGTAGTGCACGAAATCATAAAACTAAATCCAACTTTGCCTCCACATGAAATAAGATAAGACTATATCGTTAAAACATACAAGACAATAATTGGAATGAAGCTAAATGAACTCATGTATAAAGACTAGACCCTACTATGCCTCCACATGAAATAAGATAACCCAATATCATTAAAACATACAAGGCATTATCCAAGGTAAAGGCAACAAGAGTACATACACTACAAATTGTGTTTCCAATATTAATTCCATCCATATCCTCACATTATCATTCCTCATAAAATAGGTCCACTAATCTAAGCATAAGCTAAACTTCATTCAAGAGCATTAGCATATCAAAGATAAGAGTGAAATCCCATTAGATGGTTATGGAAATCATATAAGGCTCAATGGATTAAGATAACACACACCTAAAACACTTCATGATCATATCACATATTTCTCCAACCCCCAAATGGGGATGGAACTACTCACTAATCATTGCACTACAACCTACATTAAAATAAAACATTCTACTGAAATGAAATTAGACTAAGCAAGCAAGGAATATTAAAGAAGCTAATTGAAAGGAACAAAAACTAAAGAAACATGCAAGAATTAAAAGACAAGATTAAAAGAAACTAAGAACAATTATTTTATTAACAATGACTCACATTGAAGGTAACATTCTTCTCCACCTTGAGTGTTGCTTCAAGGCTTACTCCTTAGTAGAGAGAATGCCATCAAGCAATGAGTAGTTTACAATAGAAGGTGAAGAGTTCTATTTATAGCCATAGAAAAAGGTAATCCGGGACAATCCCCCGATGTGGGACTAAACAAATAACAAAAATAGACTAAACATCCACTAATACGCGTGCTCCTGAAATCTTAGCGGATCTGGGAAGATCCGGACCGCCAATTGGCTGTCCTAGACCGCCAATTGGCGGTCTACCGGATCCAGATCTGGCTCATTTTTGTTGTGGGTTTGTGTTGATGTATTTGTTGGTCTTGGATGCATCTACTTCTCTTGTTGGAGCTTCGACCCGAATAGAATTGCCAAAATACTCCCCATGAAGGTGTGGAGTTTTCTGTTTTGCTCTTTGGTCCTTCGGTCTTACGTTCAGGTCCTTCTCCCTTGCATCTTAGTCCCCAGGTCTCACAATTAAGTCATTTTTCCCTTCTTTGGTCCTTTCTTGCCTCTTCTCTTCAAACCTCTTTATTTCTGAAATTCAAACATAAAACTCGTCACGTAGCATTGCTTAGGTGTAAGATAATGGATATAAGATACAAATATAAGCATGAAATGATGTCAATCAGCAGCCTACCTGGCTCCATTGACTGTAAAGCAGTTATGTAAAGCTAGGGTAAATACAAGCAGTTACGTGTGCATCCAGTGACTAGGAAGACAGTCCCACTAAAACAAACGTAATGAAGTGTTGGTGTTGTAATGGCAAAAGATGCTACACATTTGATAGTGCGGAGGCAACAAATTTAGTACCGCTATTGAAGACATGGAAGCATTTTTTTACTTAAACTCCTCTTAATTATTTACCTACAAAGCAACTCAAACATATCGACATAGGACACCAAAAACTTCACTTTCAAAACAAAAAATGTAACTACATCACTCAGGTTAATCACACCATATTATGTGTGGATATGCTAACAAATTAACGAGAGAGTACTCGTTGGACCAATTACTAACATTCAAGACATGCTTTACTTCGCCCAAAACGAGTATGGGCAAAAAAACCACTCATCAACAACAGAGGGACATCTTAATCCGTCGAAATCATGAAACAAATGTACCCAAAAAATTTCAAAACATGCCCTCATGCACACATCCACCGTAGTTGAGGAAATAAAATTTAAACGAACATTTTTAACCCCAAAACGAACGGACGACGACGACGACGAAAATAAAGACAGAGACAAACTTACGGTACCGAGGGTAAGAGGTGAGATGGGAGCCACGTCGGAAGAGGGCAATGGAAGGACAACTAAGCGAAGGTCGACAAACACCTTCTCTTGATCACCTCCACCAGCACGCAAGAAGAAGGTAAAGTTTGGGTGACTAAAGGTTTGGGAATGGTTATTTATATTTTCCCTGGGACATGGCATGTTATTGTCCTAAATTGCAAGGGCAAGTTCGTAACTAAGTCGATGACAGTTACTGTAATTCAACCAAAATTTGAGGGGATTGTCGTATGATAGACAATCGCTACAATAAGAAAACCACAACAAACGGGTACCGAGAGTTTTTAGTTTCTACGTGCAGAAGGGAAAAACAAGTGAAAACTTGGTTTTGGGTTAAACGAGAACTAATCTGCCGTTTGGATCTGGGTTTCAGTGCAACAGTAAATTTCTATAAAAACCACACCTCCTATGGACGCATCCAAACGCCGCCTATATCATAAATAAATATTTTTTAATAAACTTCTGACTTTCATAAATGTTGCTTATAATTAATCATAAATTCATAAATCACGTGCACAATTTTTCTGCATTAGTAAGACTTATTTTTATATTATCAGCGTTCCCAATTTTATATCTTTGTTAGAGATAATTGCTCTATTTACTTAAAAACAACATACATAAGAATAAGAAGATATATGTAGGTCACATTAAAAGTAATGCGTGCCAACTATACATAAGATAAGAGTAATACTAACACGTATAATATTATAATTACCAAAAAAGCCTGTGAAAGCTGTCTGACCAACATGTCTACCAACAAAATGATCAGCATTTTTGTGTGTGAATAATATCAATATTCATAAATTCATTGGCACATGTAAGAGTTAACATGAGTTGGGTGGAAACTGAAAACCAACCAAAACTGAACCGATTGGGCATGCTTAGTTAGGTTTTATTGAACTCGAGTGGAGATTGGTTTTGAATTGTTTCAGAATATAACAACTCGGGTCAGGTTGCACCAAATCAACCTGGGAATTGAAAATTTACTAGACTTTTTTTTATCCATCTATAAAAGTTTGGTGTTTAATGTTGACAAAAATCAATGATTTATGAATAGATTTTTATTTTTTAGAGAATCAAATGAAGGAATGAAAAAAATAACTATTAACATCACATTATCTATTTTGGAATTTCAAATTTTAGAAATTAGAATATGAAAAAATTATCGTTCATTAACATGCAAATATATTAACCTTCTTACGTACGTTGTTTTCACCCTAAGGGGTTGTTTGTGCACAGGAATCCATCGGAAAATGGATTCTGTGGTTAAAAGGAAAACAACGGTAAATAGAAACGAGGGGAAATTGCATTCCCGTTGATATGGATTATGTTATTTGTGCAAGCCACTGGGAAAAAAATCTGAACTCATTCACTGTCATTTTCCGAAAAATTGATATTATTCGTAAATGTTATATATATAAATATATAATTTTATTGTGAAGACTATATTGTATGTTAATATTTAAATAGACATTGCACATTTTTGTTTAATTTAACTTAAAAATGTGATGTGTGAATTATATATTATATACATATACTTCTTGTTATAGAGTAAATTAATCAATATAGAAGTATAGTCGTGCACTTTTGAACAATACACTAACTTAAAATTTGAGTAATATTTTATTTTACATTTTTATTTTAACAAGAAAATATGAAGTTCACGATTTACTTTAATCTTTATTATCTAGTTTTATGATATAATTTTGCAACATATTGCCATGATTTTTTAAAGATAATCACATTATTTATTTTTGAAAATATGATTTTAATATTTTTGTAGGTAAGTTTTATGTAATAAAAATAATTATTAAATAATTTGATAGATCTGTACATTTTTTACAACTTTCTTCCACTTTCCGTTGGTTTACGGTGGGAGGGTAGGAGAAACCGATGGAAAATATTTCAGTACATTCTGGATGGTAGAGGGAAACAAGGGGAAATTAATTCTTTTTCCAAACTTGATACAAACACTATGAAAAGTTCTGGTAAAAAAAATATTTTCTTTTTTATCTATTTCCAAGTACACAAACACCCCTTAGTGACCTTGGTACACTACCATTGGAACTTGAAACTCATCAAATTAGGAGGTTCAACTAAAAACATTTATCAACTAATATTGATAATACAAAAACTTTGATGGACTTACTGCAAGATCACCATCACACGATGACAAGACCACTTGTCAAAGGCTATAGATGGGTATAGTACAAAAAAGTGTACACTAATAAACATTATTAAAAAAATATCTATTTAGCTTGACAAAAAAATAACAGAAACATCGACAGGCTGAGGTCCACAATGATTGATCAAAGGGTGGCCCAAAGAGCTAACGACAGGTCATATCCCACCTCGTAAACACCCTTCTTATATAGCCTCTCTCTCCCCCATTTGGCCATTGAATTTTTTTCAAAATATATTTTTAAAAAACAATTATCAAAATAAATAATCTGCAAAAGTATTTTTCACACTATACCCGTTGTCACCACGTGATGATACGTGCCGACGACGGGTTTGTTTTTTAGTGTATACAGAACTCGGCATCACCAGTGTCGAGTTCTGCTTGATGACGAAATTGTCATTAAACAATGATTGGACATACACTCTATTAACCAATGATAGGTCGGTTTACGGAATGATGCGTTTGTTTAAATGGATATCTATGGTTGTAGTGTATGTGGAAGTTGAACCTAAAGTGTCTGACTCTACGCTGACAACCAACACTCATTCGTCGGAGTATGGTACAGTAAGGTCGACTGGTTGGGACTGCGGAATAGATTTGAATATAAGTCTAAGTCCTACAACCGAAGTTCCGGCATACCAGGAAATTCCATTTTTCCAATCGTAGAACTTCCAAACAGCAATGAATGACCAGAAAATGCATGTGACATTCCTTCCAGCAGTGCAAATCCTTATCCTGGTCTGTCGCAATTTGAACTCATGCATTACAGTCATGATGAGTTTGTTGCTTTGGCTGGACCGTCTACCTCATATCCCTTCCTTGGGCTTGATTTGTCAGTTGTTGACCCAATTCATTTTAGTCGACCAGAATGAATGCAAGAGATGCATAGCGTTGAAGATGATGACACTGAGGAATTAGCGAATTACAGTACACCATTCGTTGTAGAAGATGAACCTGAAGGTGTTTCTGCTAATTAAGTCGTTCCGGAGACACAGGATGTCATATATGCGATGGGTCAATCCATAAATCGTGAATACAACGACGTTGTTGACGATGTAGTTACTAACAACGACATGGTTGCAACTCTTAATGAACTTCCCGATATCTTCGAGGACGACAACTGGATAGAGAATTTTGTAATTGAACACTCATTCTTCGATGCTGCGAACAATTTGGAACGGAGTGATTGGCGTACGGAAGATGATCGTTCTTTTTGGGATAAACGAATTTTCCCAGCGAAAGATGATTTGGTTCACGTTCTGCAGTTGTGGCACATTAAAAAGTTTGTTCAGTATTCAGTTGTGGTTTCTTCAATGAAACAGTATACTGTTCATTGTCTTCGTCGTGATAAGGATAACCGCATATGGCATCTACATGCGTCTGTCCCAAAAGGTTGTAGATATTTTCAAGTTAAAACGTACGATGTCGAGCAGACTTGTTCCAATCCGATGTTGCTAAACGACAACAATTAATGCAATGCTAATTTTGTTTGCGACTTGATAATGTCATATGTTAGAACTAAGTTCAAAATTATTCCTACTGAAATAATGGAAAGGGTAAAGACCAAATACTCACTTGAAATCGGTTACTCTAAAGCAGGACATGCCAGGCAAAAAACGTTGAACCAAATTTATGTGCCGAAGAAGACAGTTTTAGGGATCTACGAATGTTTTTCTTCACAGTTCTCTGTCAGAACAATGAAGGATCTATGGTCGAAACAGAGACCGTACAGGTAAATCCAGACGATGAGATGTTTAAGCGTGTGTTTTGGGCGTTCGAGCCATCAATTAGTGGGTTTCAATATTGCAGACCCATTGTCAATGTGGATGGACGCACCTCCATAGCAAATATAGAGGTTTATTGCTAATTGTTGTGGGCACGGGTGCAGACAATTGAATTTTTCCTTTGGCATTTGTTGTTGTAGAGAGCGAGAAGACAGAGTCGTGGACGTGGTTTCTTCAATTGCCGGCAAGTAGAGTGACCAGGCAACCTGATTTGTGTATTATCACCGACAAATTTTCTGGAATAAACGCTTGTGTTCGAGCCACATTTTCACCTTCAAAGGGGCATGTACATCGATTTTGTCTTCGACACATGAAAACAAATCTTGTTAAACATCGAAATTGCTATGAAAGATTGGGACAAATCAAGTTTTACGAAGCGGGTAAAACTCATTCCTTTATGAAATTTGAAGAGCTAATGAAGGCTATTGCAGAGGAACATATACTGGTATACGAGTGGATTCAACATCAAGGTCCTTTGGAAAGATGGACTTGTTGTCACGAAGGGGGTCGACGTTTCAGATGTATGACAACAAACATGTCAGAAAGCTTCAACAATGTCTTACGAGGGGCACATGGTATGCCAATTACGACCATGATTTTGATGACTTTTCTCCGTTTGAACAAATTCTTTGTTAAAAGAAGGGACGTCGCTGAGTCATGGAATGAAACATATGTACCGACAGTCCACACTGATTGATATGTTTTAATTAACCGCAAGTGCACGGCCACGTTGAAGCGGTGGGAAATACGGGTCGATCCATAGGGAGGTGTGTCGACTTTAGTTTGTTCGAAGGCGAGTGAGAAAGAAATGAGAGAAAGGAGTTGCGATCAAACTACACTATAATGCGAAAGGAATGAAAAATACGCAATAAAACTAAACCCCAAAGGGGGTAGAGAAATAATGTGAATACAAAGAAGTGTGTAAGTGTGTGTGTTCAATTTATGCTCATTACAACATGTAGTGTATGAAAAACATAAAACTAAATCCAGCTTTGCGTCCACATGAAATAAGATAAGATCATATCCTTAAAACATACAAGACAATAATTGGAATGAAGCTAAATGAACTCATATATAAAGACTAGACCCTACTATGCCTCCACATGAATTAAGATAACACATTATCATTAAAACATACAAGGCATTAACCAAGGTAAAAGCAACTACAAGACATGTTTCCAATATTAATCTTATCCATATCCTCACATCATCATTCTCCATAAAATAGGCCCACTACTCTAAGCATATGTTAGGCTTCATTCAAGAGAATTAGCGTATAAAAGACAAGAGTGAAATCCCATTAGATGGATATGGAAATATGTAAGGTTCAAAAGATTAAGATAACACACACCTAATACATCACATTATTCATATCACATATTTCTCCACCCCCTAAATGGGGATGGAACTACTCACTATTCATTACACTAACTACATTAACAAAATGAAACATTATACTAAAATAAAATTAACCTAAGCAAGCAAGAAATATTAAAGAAGCTAAAAGGAAAGGAAAGTAAAACTAAAGAAGCATGCAAGAATTAAAAGACAAGATTAAAAGAAACTATGAACAATTATTTTATTAAAATGACTCACATTGAAGGTAGCATTCTTCTCCGCCTTGAGTTTTGCTTCAAGGCTTACTCCAAGTGGAGAGAATGTCACCAAGCAATAGCTGAATACAAAAGAAGGTGAAGAGTTCTATTTATAGGCATGGAAAAAGCTAATCCGGGACAATCCCCCGGTATTGGACTAAAAGCATACCAAATATGGACTAAATAGAACCTAATCTACCACCCGACCAAATCATGTGCATGTTGAAGCAATCCAGACCTCTGATTGGCGGTCTGGGACCGCGAATCAGCGATCTATACTCTTCTGATCAGGTCTGGATTTGCTTCGCTTGATTCTTGCTTGATGTCTTGGTGTTTGGTGTGCCCGATTGGGTTATTGATGGTTGGGCCCGGATATAATCCCAAAATACTCCTCATGAAGGTGTGGAGCTTCTTGATTTACTCATTCATCCTTTTGGTTTTGCATCTGGGTCCTTCTCTCTTTCATCTCAGTCCATAAGTCTTGCAACTTAGTCATTTTCCTTGCATTTGAGTCCTTTTTGAGCCTCTTCTTCCTAAACCTATTTATTCCTGAAACATAAACATAACACTGATTACATAGCATTGCTTAGGCTAAATTTAAGGATATAAGACACAAATATATGCATGATATGTTGTCAATCACACACCGAGGTGACGACAAACAACAATCTGGTCAGAACTCATACAGTAACTCGTTACCACCAGTTTATGTACCAGGTTGAAGCCAATGACCAGAACAAATACCTTGTGAAATTTGAAGGAGTTATTACTTGCACTTGTGGATACATAATTTCAATGCACGTCCCCTGTTCACATGTACTAGCAGTTTGTAGCGGTAGACATGTAAATGTCAATACTTCACATTTGGTATTCCTTTATTATGAGGTTCAAATATACAGACAAGCGTACAAACCGATATTTATCTCAATTCCTGATATGAGGTATTGGCTAGATCGTGACAACATCACAATGAAGCTTCCGCAAACCAAAAGACCTCCTGGTTGGCAAAAATCAACGCAAATCTGAAACGAGATGAACGAGCACTCTAGAAGAAGGGTACGATGTGGGAGATGTGGCGGTTTGGGGCATAATAGAAAACGATGCAAGGAACCTATATAGTCAAATTATTTAAAAAATGTCTATGTTACTATTATGTAGGATTTCAGATAAATGTAAGACTTGAATGGTTGATTAAATGTAAGAGTTGAATTGATGTTGTGTAAAACTTGAATTAATGTAAAATATTTTGTTATGACTCAGATTTGTTATTATTCCAAATCCTCTCCTATTTGATTTGCAACACTTGATTTGGTTTCTAATATTTTGTTTCGAACACTTGATTTTGTTTTCTAATACTTGATTTGCAACACTTGATTTGTTTTCTAATATTTGATTTGCAGCACTTCAATGGTTTTTAATATTTACCATGTTACATACATATAGAGTTCGGTGGTTCTAGTACTGATTCTGTTAAAGGCAGCTAGACTTCGCAGGGTCTGGTGGACAGATCAGTGGTTATTTCAAACAATGTTTGTATGTACGTATTAATATTTTAAAATTTATGCTATTTTATGCAGAAAGATATCGAGGAAGTAAAATGCGTTGAGCATGAATCCAAACTCAACGCTTGGCAGATAACTGATGAGAGAATGCGGTTTCTGCTAGAACTGGTAGGTTTCGACACAGTCACTCGGTTGGGACGAGTACAGCTAGATCATACCTTGTTGGGGGCGATGGTGGAGCGTCGGAGACCAGAGACTCATTCCTTTCACCTGTGACATGGTGAAATCACTTGTACCTTGCGTGACATTTCATTGATTACGGGATTGCGGGTAGACGGTTTACCAGTATGTGAGATGTCACTCCTGAAGAGGTCGAGAGGTGGTTATGCATTGTCCAGACTGAGTCGTAAGGCAGTTCGGTCTATAGCAACACATTCCAGAGCCGATGGAGAGACATGAAGTGAAATCAGCTCAGGGGAGAGCATGCCTTAATTGGTTGGTGGAAAATCACAGATTCATCCAGCATTGGTCTCATAGAAGAGATCATCTACAGTTGAGCGATCACTCTTAGGTGTCACTCCTGAAGAGAGAGCACAGTTATATATGGAATGGTACTGGAACATCACGGTGCGTTGGATTGTTCACCACACTTTGGCTCCGAAATGTAACGTGTACAGACCCCGAGCTGGTAGAGAGCGGGAGATGGTAAGATCTAAACATTTAATTAAATAATTACAATGTTTTTAAATTGTTTTTAGTGTTTATTAAACAGTTTAATTGTCTGTAGGTGCACAGAGTTTATGAGTTCCACGAAGAACTCCATCAAATTCACGAGGCGATCAGAGATCACAAGACAGACTCTTCGATGGTTGGAAATTGTAGGAAAAAATGAAGGTTTGACTCATGTGTTTTGGTGCTGAAGAACCCACTTTACATTTGAGTTAGGATCGCGTCGTTGATGAAGAAGAACCACATACAAGAAGACGGTGACAGTTTGACTTAGGATACAGAACATGTAGAGAATGTAACACGAGGAGGGGATGCGACCGGGGGAGAGGACGTGCTCAGGCACGTCCTAAAAAGAAGAGATTTGGTTGTATTAAACTTATTTTCTTGTTATTACACTACTTTTGGTTTTATTTATGTTAAAATGTTAAACTTGTTAGTGTGGATGTTATTTTGATTTTATTGTAGTTTGTGTTTTGTGGTTGAAATGATTGTGTTTGCTGCAATATTTGTTGTTGAAAATGATAGTGTTTGTTGAAATTTAGGAAGTGGGAAATGAAATTGTCGAGTTCTTAGATTAATTGAATTTTTCCGATTTTTCAATAGAACTCGACACCGGTGATGCCGAGTTCTCTTATCTGAACTCGACACTAGTGATGTCGAGTTCTGTTGATGTGAACTCGGCATCAGTAGTGCCGAGTTCGCTTCAGAAGAACTCAACACTTGTGTTGCCGAGTTCTGTTTGAAATATTGTTCTCCTGAAAACTTAATTTGAGAAAAATATGACAAGTGGTGAAAAAAAAAACAAAATGAACTCTGTACTAGTGAAGCCGAGTTCTCTAAAGAAGAACTCGACATCAACAGTCCCGAGTTCTCTTAAGCAAAACTCGGCACTGGTGATGACACGTGGCGGCAGCAGGTCTATTGTGAAACATAGTTTTGAAAGAGATTTATTTTGGATTTTTTCTTTTAAAAATTCTATTTTGAATTTTTATCCGTTGGCCATTTCCTTTTCTTTGTTCCCAATTTGGCGTCGTGCCCCATCATAACCCCCACCAATCATCATCCGCCTAGGAAACAGATCAGCCTTCCCTAGATCTGCCCCTTGAGGGACGTCATGTGTTTTCTTGCTCTTTTCGGATTTAGAAATTTCAGTTGTTCGTGATCGATCCGTTTGATTTGGTTCCGTTGTTTTGTTCTGATGATGTTTTTTGTGTTGTTTCTTTGCTTGCTGATGGTCGACTTGATTTTAATTTTTTTTAGCTTTAATTGGTTGCTTACGGTTTCGTAGTTTTTTGACTATCGAATAATCGAGTAGTGTTGTTTACTCTGATTGTCATTTGGAATGATTGAGAGCGAGAACGAGTAACCTAGTGAATTCTTTAATCCCCCCCCCCCTTACGGCAAGAGTGTGTGGATATAAACAGTTGATATGTTTCTAAACCTGCCTTAATGGCGTGTTGACTGGTTTCATTGTCGGGGATGTGGTTTCAAACCCTCAATTCGACGGTCTGAAACTTGAGATGGGCTTGATCAAAATGGTGTGGGCCACCGTGAACTTAAAATCACACCCCGTTTAATTAAAAAAGGGCAGGGACTCTTGGTCAGAAAAAAGAAAACCGTAATTTCCATTTGTTCCGAAATGTCCTTAATTAAATGAAACGAGAAAGATTGCCAAGGCATTTTGCTGAAATAGTGCACCCTTGGCGTCATTCTGATATGCTTGGAGAAGTATGAGTAAATCCAAGTTTTGTTTGTTTTTCTTCTCATTTCTATTTGAATTTCTAAAGCTAATTACTTACCCATTACGTCATTTGCTCTGTATCCTTTTTTTCCTTCTCAGGCCACATTCCCTTTTAGGCGGTCATTTCTTTGTTTTCTAATTATCCTAAGAAATTCTGACTTATATTTTGAAGGACGGGAAAGAAAATTGCAGAAGAAAAGGAATTACATTAAAAAAACAATAATGATAATGAGAATAGTGACAATTGACAACCTCTGTAATGCATAAAGCTTGGTTTTCGATTGGGCATCACGAGTTATCGTGTAGGTTACGGTCCCCGGCAACGGCGCTAAAAATTTGATTGAACGTTTTAATTATGACCGCAAGTGCACGGTCGCGTTGAAGCGGTGACAAATATGGGTTGATCCACATGGAGTTGTGTCGACTTTAGTTTGTTCGAAGGCTAGTGGGAAAGAAAGGAGAGAAATGAGTTATGATCTAAACTACACTACAATACGAAAAGAATGAAAAATACGCAATAAAACTAAACTCATAGGGGTAGAGAAAGAATGTGAATACAATTATATGTGTATGTTTGTGTGTGTTCAATTAAGCTCATCACAACATGTAGTGCATGAAAATCATAAAACCAAATCCAACTTTGCCTCCACATTAATGAAGATAACACAATATCATTAAAACATACAAGACAATAATTGGAATGAAGTTAAATGAACTCATGTATAAAGACCAACCCTCACTATGTGATTGACATCATTTCATGCTTATATTTGTACATTATATCCATTATCTTACACCTAAGCAATGCTACGTGACGAGTTTTATGTTTAGTTTTCAGGAATAAAGAGGTTTGAAGAGAAGAGCCATGAAAGGACCCAAAAGCAGGAAAAAGGACTTAATTGTGAGACCTGGGGACTAAGATGCAAGGGAGAAGGATCTGATCGTAAGACCGAAGGACCTAAGAGCAAAACAGGAAACTCCACACCATCATGGGGAGTATTTTGGCAATTCGATTCAGGTCGGAGCTCCAACAAACCAAGTAGATGCATCAAAGACCAAGAAATACTTCCAGCAAAGCCCAACACAAAACCCAGACGGATCTGGGCCATATAGACTGTTGAACGTTTTAATTTAACCGCAAGTGCACGACCGCGATGAAGCGGTGGCAAATACGGGTCGTCCACTGGGAGGTGTGTTGACACTTGGTTTGTTCGAAGGCGAGAGGTAAAAAGGAGAGAATGGTTGGTTACACTAAACTACACTAAGATGCAAAAAGGAAATGAAGATAAGCAATAAACTAAGCCCCAAAGGGGTAGAGAAATAATGTGAACATAAAGAAGTGTGTGTGTGTTCATTAAGCTCCTCACGACATGTAGTGCATGAAATCATAAAACTACATCCAACTTTGTCTCTACATGAATTAAGATAAGACTACATCATTAAAACATACAAGACAATAATTGGAATGAAGCTACATGAACTCAAGTATAAAGACTATACCCTACTATGCCTCTACATGAATTAAGATTTCACTACATCATTAAAACATACAAGACATTAGCTAAGGTAAAGGCAACAAGAGTACATACACTACAAATTGTGTTTCCAATATTAACTTCATCCATATCCTAACCTTATCATTCCCCATAAAATAGGTCCACTAATCAAAGCATAAGCTAAGCTTCATTCAAGAGCATTAGCATATCAAAGATAAGAGTGAAAACCCATTAGATGGTTATGGAAATCATATAAAGCTCAAGGGATAAAGATAACACACACTTAATACACTACATGATTATATCACATATTTCTCCACCCCCCAAATGGGGATGAATCGCTACTCATTACACTAGTGATTAGACTAAGTAAAGAAAACATTTAACTAAGATACTAAAATTACTAAACAAGAGATTAAACAAAGTAAAGCAACCCACACAAAACAAGCAACATAACAAAACAAGATTAAAAGAAACAAATAAACTTTTATTAACAATGACTCACATTGAAGGTAGCATTCTTCTCCACCTTGACTTATTGCTTCAAGGCTCACTCCTTAGTAGAGAGAATGCCACCAAACAATGGGTAATTACAATGGAAGGTGAAGAGTTCTTATACCAAAAATTACCAAACAAGGTAATTTATAAGCATTGAAAAAGCTAATCGGGGACAATCCCCCGATGTGGGACTAAACCAATACCAAAAATAGAATAAGAATACAGTAATACAAGCCCAACACAAATCTTAGCGGATCTGGAGACATATGGACCGCCAATTAGCGGTCTATAAGATTTGGATTCATCTGGGATTTGTTGTGGGCTTTGCTGGTGGTCTTTGTTGGTCCTGGATGCATCTACTTGGTTTGTTGGAGCTCCGACCCGAATCGAATAGCCAAAATACTCCCCATGATGGTGTGGAGTTTCCTGGTTTGCTCTTAGGTCCTTCGGTCTTACGATCAGGTCCTTCTCCCTTGCATCTTAGTCCCCAGGTCTCACAATTAAGTCTTTTTTCTTGCTTTTGGGTCCTTTCATGGCTCTTCTCTTCAAACCTCTTTATTCCTGAAAACTAAACATAAAACTCGTCACGTAGCATTGCTTAGGTGTAAGATAATGGATATAAGATACAAATATGAGTATGAAATGATGTCAATCAAATACCCCCACACATAAGTTTTTGCTAGTCCCGAGCAAAACAAAGAAAGAGAAAAGCAAACGAGAAACAAGAAATCCTAACTCACTTTCGTAGGAATCACGGTTGCACTTAGCACGTGCAACAAGCCGTTAAACCTCTTTGTTGCCAAGGAGGAGGAGTGTTGTCTCCTGAGGGTTTTCAGCGGATATACCCACAAAATCCGAACAAGATGCATTATTCAATCTAGACCTCGACTCGTTGGATATATTTTGTCGATCAATGGACGCGATAATCCTACGGGCCGACTCTATATAGGTAATCAGTCCACACCTAGCCTAATCAACCATTCGTGCAAGTTAAATAAGGAATTAAGTGAAAGACATGGACAACCTCAAGATCCTCAAGTGATACAAAGTGTAAGGTCCATTAAGGTTCTTATTTGCATTACCATTTTTTTTTCTTTTTGTTTCTTTTCACACATTTTTTTCTTTTTATTAGTTGGAGCTTCATTCTCTCAGGGTCAGGTTTCGTGCATCCTTGCCCATGAGGACTTACACTATCACGTACACCTTTCCCCAAATCTCCACATAGGGCAATCCCTACCACCCGTGTGACGGGAGTTTGGTCGGCGCATCCCAAGTCAGATGACTCGAAAGCACCAGACACAAAGTCCCCTCAGACCTACTTTCCCGAGTGATAGGAGTCGTGCGAGAAGAGAGAACACCTACTCACTTATTTCTTATCTACACATGAACCAAAACCCCTACACTTAATGTCTCACAACAAGATTTAAAGGGTCATTGACTACAACAAACTTCCTAAATTAACAAACACGAATTATTGACTCACTAAGTTCAGGGTGGACTTCTTTGAATGTTTGAGCACTGAAACCCTATGATTACTCACCCCCAAGGGAAAACTGGGGTGCATCCTAACGACTCGATAAATCCTAAAGCCACAGTACTAGATATCCTAATGCATCAAGTTCAAGACAATTTTGGGAGCTTTCTTTTTACTTTGCCTCTCAGCGGTTTTGCACATGCTAAACACACGCAAAACCCACAAAATATTTTATTTCGCAAACACATGAAGATTTTGAAAGAAATGTGAAAATTTTAAGGCACTAGGCAAGCAAAAGAAGACAAGTCACCCAAGGATCATGGCAAGCAAATATATCGATATTAAATGCAGCACACTAACATGACCCTAAATGCAAACAAAAGAAAACAAAATCGAAAGAAAAGACTCGACTATGTACACACGTAAAACACCCCCCCCCCACACACACACCTACTTCATGCATTGTCCTCAATGAATGCGAGCAAGATACTACATGGAGCTATGCATGAAAAAGAATAGATCTCACCAACGTGAAATACAAATGGAAGTGCAAGGTCATGTTGATGGACACAACCCGAATTCCCTCAAAACCTGAGAGATGCTAAAGAAATGGTACAAATACGTGAAAGAAATGGAGCCCAAATACACAAGGGTTGGGACTCACAACAATCGATGCTCACTGAAGGAGTCTTTTATTGTACTTCTTTTTTTTTCTTTTTTTTTATAATAACTATGTACAAATATAAGTTCCCATCTTCATTTGTCAAAAGACATCAAATGGGAACCTCAAGAGTGGGTCAATGCACTTGGAAAGGGAACATGACACCACGCGGGGCCAGAATACACATGCGTGGGCCCCCTTCACAAAGAGCACCAGATGAAATGAGAGGTTCATGTATTGGACGCAAAGGCGTCTCATTCAAAGGATCAAACTGAAAGAGCTTGAACCTCTCAAGAGTTTGGGAAATATGGGGCAACGGAAGAAGAGTTTCTCCCGTTGCGGAACTTAAGTTATGATCATCGATCCAAACTCTCCAACCAACAGGTGGGTGGGTCGGAATGAGGTCAAGCACCTCGTTATGCATGTCCAACTCACCAGGAGAACAGGAAGTGGGTCTCGTACCCAAGGTATCCTCCAAGGAACTCCTAATACCTTAATGAGTAATGTAGTTGTTTGATGTTCCATCATTTCCAAGATGATCAGGAACAATAGTGAGAGACAAACTCTCATCAGGTTGTTTGAAATTGAGGGTACTAGGGAGCTCTTGCTCCACCAGAGGTGAGTCCTTAAGAGGCACAACATGAAGATCATTCGGCTCAAGGGCCACGGGACAAAAAGATAAGGCACAATCATGTGCCGACTCATAATGAAACTGGTCCAAGTTATTCTCAATTTGAATCGAATCCTCCACTAAGTGATCGTGAATTGAAACCCCAAGTCCCTCAGACTGACTAGGAGTTTGACTTTGAAAGATTGTGCTTTGAATTTGTGGATGTGGTGGTGGTTCGATATCAAAAGATGAATCCTCATGTTGACAAGAAAAGTTACCCTCCTCACGTTCATGGAATTGTTGTGTCATCTGGCTCACTTGCATTTCCATGGTTTGCAAGGAATTCAAGTTGGACTTCAATAAGTTTTGTGTGGTTTCCATGAATGTTTGGAGAGTTTGTTTCAAGGAATCAGGTATGCGGTCAACGATGGGGTCCAAGTCAGAGCTTGGGAAATTTTGGGGTTGGGTGTTGATGGGCTGAGAATGAGTCCAATGATTTGGAGTGGGGTGCTGGTAGAATTCTGGGTATTCGGGAGGAGGATACTGGGGTGAATATGAAGTATAAGAATTTGAATAAGAATTGTTTCCCCATGAATCCATCACTCTCGGGATGTACGCGGATGCGTAATGGTCAGATTGAGCATTTTGGGAAAATGTATGCTCATACTCAGGCTCTGGGGGAACATAAGGACATTCCCCGATATTATGACCACTCAACCCACAACAATCGCACGGTATGGCTAATGGAGCCACTGGTGCACTCATGTCGTCTACCGCATGCATGAAAGAGGCCAAAGTTTGTTGCCCAGAGTATGATCCAACATAACTAGATGGAGATCTAGCCGTCGGTGCCTCTCTCATATCACCCCTATATGAAGATTGCTCAGTCACATAATGAAGATCATCCCAACCGTACGGGGTGTTCGTCTGAGCCACCCCAGGTTACATGGGTCCGGAATACCAGGGAGAATCATCCTGGTCCCAACAATGATATGAATGGTCGCCCATGTAACCATCCATCTCAACAAACAACTCTCGAGTCGACCACTCTCACCACCCTGAAACTAAGCTCGCAAAAAGTGCTCGACTCGACCCTAAAACGCTACCAGAGAGTGTAAAGGGGAGGAGACTATAACGTAGAAGAAGGTGAGAAGAAGATGACTCAGAGGAGAAGGGAAGAATCCCTAGAGCTAGCGAGGGTACAGGGTGAAGGTAGAAGCCTAACTACCAAGCATGGCTCAAACAATGTAAGGCAATGGGTCCTTAGGCTAGACGACGCCTAACTTCGAGGTCACTAGCCTCGACACGCCTCACCTCCCTACAATGAGGACCACAATGCCCAGCAAGTGATACCAGATCCGGAGATCCAGTACCTCCTACTATCGACAAGGTAGGCAACGCCGATCAGGTCATGGCGGTCTCAACTAGATTACTCTCCTAGTGCGTCCAAAATCCTAGGGCCAATGTCTACTTGCTTTTAGTTAAGGCTTTACTTGAGTGTGCTTTTTGGGGCTAAGGGAGGGGTGATGAAATCCCCCACCTTATCTTTGAAGACTATAGGTGATGCCCCTTAAAGATGTTTTGAAATCTTAGGCTAGCAAGCAACTCACCAAACAAGCACTCACCTCACTCTTGTTTCGATGCAAACCTTACTCACTAATGAATGTCCTAATGCATGAATGAGTGATAAGGAATGCGTACCTCGCTCAAGCAATCAACGACAAAATGTAAAGCAAAGAAAAGAAAGATGCATGCAAGGTCTACATATGATGCATGACCTAGATGGCAAAGAGTCTAATCTTTTGCTTTAAGTTTTATGGTCCAAGTTGATTAAAGGGGGAGTGATTAATGATCTGGGAGCAAACACGAAGTCACAGCATGCAAAATTGGACCCCCAGATAACACCAATTACAGAACTAACTACCACAAAAAATTTGGAAGCAGGAAACCCTTACCAGGCCGCCAATTGGCGGGCTCCAACCGCTGATTGGCGGTCCTTTTGTGGTTTCTCTTCCTCAAACTTCTTCAGTAGCCTCCCCTTGATGTGCTGGTTCCCTGAAACTAAGAAACACTAGAAACAAAAAATTAAAAACCCCTCGAATCGTCCAAACCAAGGTCTGGACAGAGCACCTCCCCGGCAACGGCGCCAAAAACATGTTGAACGTTTTAATTTAACCGCAAGTGCACGGCCGCGTTGAAGCGGTGGCAAATACGGGTCGTCCACTGGGAGGTGTGTTGACACTTGGTTTGTTCGAAGGCGAGAGGTAAAAAGGAGAGAAGGGTTGGTTACACTAAACTACACTAAGATGCAAAAAGGAAATGAAGATAAGCAATAAACTAAGCCACAAAGGGGTAGAGAAATAATGTGAACATAAAGAAGTGTGTGTGTGTGTGTTCATTAAGCTCCTCACGACATGTAGTGCATGAAATCATAAAACTACATCCAACTTTGCCTCTACATGAATTAAGATAAGACTACATCATTAAAACATACAAGACAATAATTGGAATGAAGCTACATGAACTCAAGCATAAAGACTATACCCTACTATGCCTCTACATGAATTAAGATTTCACTACATCATTAAAACATACAAGACATTAGCTAAGGTAAAGGCAACAAGAGTACATACACTACAAATTGTGTTTCCAATATTAACTTCATCCATATCCTAACCTTATCATTCCCCATAAAATAGGTCCACTAATCAAAGCATAAGCTAAGCTTCATTCAAGAGCATTAGCATATCAAAGATAAGAGTGAAAACCCATTAGATGGTTATGGAAATCATATAAAGCTCAAGGGATAAAGATAACACACACTTAATACACTACATGATTATATCACATATTTCTCCACCCCCCAAATGAGGATGAATCGCCACTCATTACACTAGTGATTAGACTAAGTAAAGAAAATATTTAACTAAGATACTAAAATTACTAAACAAGAGATTAAACAAAGTAAAGCAACCCACACAAAACAAGCAACATAACAAAACAAGATTAAAAGAAACAAATAAACTTTTATTAACAATGACTCACATTGAAGGTAGCATTCTTCTCCACCTTGAGTTATTGCTTCAAGGCTCACTCCTTAGTAGAGAGAATGCCACCAAACAATGGGTAATTACAATGGAAGGTGAAGAGTTCTATTTATAAGCATGGAAAAAGCTAATCGGGGACAATCCCCCGATGTGGGACTAAACCAATACCGAAAATAGACTAAGAATACAGTAATACAAGCCCAACACAAATCTTAGCGGATTTGGAGACATATGGACCGCCAATTAGCGGTCCAAGAACACCAATTGGCGGTCTATAAGCTTTGGATTCATCTGGGATTTTTTGTGGGCTTTGCTGGTGGTCTTTGTTGGTCCTGGATGCATCTACTTGGTTTGTTGGAGCTCCGACCCGAATCGAATTGCCAAAATACTCCCTATGATGGTGTGGAGTTTCCTGGTTTGCTCTTAGGTCCTTCGGTCTTACGATCAGGTCCTTCTCCCTTGCATCTTAGTCCCCAGGTCTCACAATTAAGTCCTTTTTCTTGCTTTTGGGTCCTTTCATGGCTCTTCTCTTCAAACCTCTTTATTCCTGAAAACTAAACATAAAACTCGTCACGTAGCATTGCTTAGGTGTAAGATAATGGATATAAGATACAAATATGAGCATGAAATGATGTCAATCAAATACCCCCACACCTAAGTTTTTGCTAGTCCCGAGCAAAACAAAGAAAGAGAAAAGCAAACGAGAAACAAGAAATCCTAACTCACTTTCGTAGGAATCACGGTTGCACTTAGCACGTGCAACAAGCCGTCAATCATAGACTGCCAATTGGCGGTCTGGATCAGCCCAGATCCGCTCAGCTTTCTCCTGGACTTGTATTAATGTGTGTTTAGGCTATTTTTGGTAGTGGTTTAGTCCCACATTGGGGGATTGTCCCGGATTAGCTTTTTCCATGCTTATAAATAGAACTCTTCACCTTCCATTGTATCCATCTCTCTCTTTGGTGGCATCTTCCCTACTAAGAGTGAAGCCTTGAAGCAAAACTCTGGTGGAGGAAGAGCTACTTGTAATTTGAGTGAGTTAAAAATAGATGTTTTCATTAGCTTCTTAATATTTCTTGCTTGATTAGTATAGTTTCATTTCAGTATAATGCTTTATTTTATTAGAGTAGTTAGTTTAAATATGTGTGAGTAGTTCCTTCCCCAATTGGGGGGTGGAGAAATATGTGATATAATCATGTAGTGTATTAAATGTGTGTTATCTTTATCCCTTGAGCTTTATATAATTTCCATAACCATCTAATGGGTTTTCACTCTTATCTTTGATATGCTAATGCTCTTGAATGAAGCCTAGCTTATGCTTTGATTAGTGGACCTTTTTTATGGGGAATGATAAGGTTAGGATATGGATGAAGTTAATACTATAAACACAATTTGTAGTGTATGTGCTATTGTTGCCTTTACCTTAGCTAATGTCTTGTATGTTTTAATGATGTAGTCTTATCTTAATTCATGTGGAGGCATAGTAGGGTCTAGTCTTTGTACTTGAGTTCATTTAGCTTCATTCCAATTATTGTCTTGTATGTTTTAATGATGTAGTCTTATCTTAATTCATGTGGAGGCAAAGTTGGATGTAGTTTTATGATTTCATGCACTACATGTTGTGAGGAGCTTAATTGAACACACACACACACACACATCTTCATATTCACATTATTTCTCTACCACCTATGGGGCTTAGTTTTATTGCTTATCTTCATTTCCTTTTTGCATCTTAGTGTAGTTTAGTGTAACCAACCTTTATCTCCATCTTTTTACCTCTCGCCTTCGAACAAACAAAACGTCGACACACCTCCCAGTTGACGACCCATATTTGCCACCGCTTCAACGTGGTCGTGCACTTGCGGTTTAAATAAAACGATCAATCAAGTTTTTGGCGCCGTTGCCGGGGAGGTGCTCTATCCAGACGTTGGTTTGGACGATTCGAGGGGTTTTTAATTTGTTTGTTTTCAGTGTTTCTTAGTTTCAGGGATCCTAGAGCTCACGGGGAGGCTACTGGAGGAGTTGGAGCACACAAGATTCAAAAAGGACCGCCAATCAGTGGTCTCAGACCGCCAATTGGCGGCCTGGTGAGGGTTTCTGACTCTCAGTTTTCTTCTGGTAGGTTATTAGTACATTGTTGTTATCTGGGAGCCCTATTTTGCATGCTATGACCTCTAGTTTGCTCCCAGATCATTAAACCAATCCCCTTTAATCAACTTGGCCCTAAAATCCAAAGCAAAAGATTAGACATTCTTATTTGTTTAGGTCATGCATCATAAACTTGACTTAGGCATATAGACGTCTTTTGTTTTAGCTTTATTTTCAGTTGTTGAGCGCTGACGTGAGGTACGCAATTTCCTACACTCATTCATGCATCTCGTATGCCCATGCATTAGTTATTAGGAATTGCATCAGGACAAGATTAAGCAAGCATTTGATTGGAGCGATTGATTGCTAGATTTAGGATCAAAACGCTATTAAGGAGGGGTTGTCCCACAAAAGATAAGGTGGGGGATTTCATCACCCTTTCCTTGGCCCCAAAAATCACTCTTAATAAAGCCTTAACTAAAAGCAAGTAGACATTGGCCCTAGGATTGCGGGCGCACTAGGAGAGTAATCTAGTTGAGACCGTCATGACCTGATCGGCGTTGCCTACCTTGTCGATAGTAGGAGGTACTGGATCTCCGGATCTGGTATTACTTGCTGGGCATTGTGGTCCTGATTGTAGGGAGGTGAGGCGTGTCGAGGCTAGTGACCTCGAAGTTAGGCGTCGTCTAGCCTAAGGACCCATTGCCTTACATTGTTTGAGCCGTGCTTGCTAGTTAGGATTCTTCCTGATCCCACTACCCACGCTAGCTCTAGGGATTCTTCCCTCCTCACCCGAGTCCTCTCCTCATCTATTCTCTACGTATAGTCTCCTCCTCTAGTACACTTTCTGTTGTGTGTTGTTTAGAGTCGAGTCGAGCATTTTATGCGAGGTTGGGCTCGTTTTGGTGAGAGCGCTCAACTCGAGAGAGTCCATTCTTCTGAGATGGACGGTCTTGGTGATTGACCATCTCCGCCTCGTGCTCCTTTGGAGCAAGAGGCCGAGTCGTCTCGTGGTGGCGAGGGAGACCGGGTTCCATACATGGAATACCTCGGTCCGCTTCCACCACCACGTAGACCTCCTTCTCCTCCTCCTCTGACTCAAGAGGAAGGGAGATTCGGTCAGGATCGAGTTCTTGGTGCACCACCACCTTTAGCTCGACATGATAGACCGATGACTTTGTGGGAGCGGACCCATCCTGTTTGGGCCGCGCAGCCTTCTTGCATAGTTGTTCCCCCTGCTTGCGGGAACAACTATGAGCTGAAACCTCAATATGTGAGCATGCTTCCAAGCTTTACTGCCAATAAGGAGGATCCGTATATCTTTATACGCGAATTCGAGGAAGTATGCTCCATGTTCAAGCTTCAATAGCTTGACGAGGATTCAGTCCGGTTGAGGATGATTTCTTTCACATTGAAGGATAATGCGAAGAAATGGATGTATAGCCTCCCGGCGAGCTCGATTTGGTCATGGGATGACTTTGTGACCGTCTTTCTGAAGAGATTTTTCCCTCAAACAGATACAGCACCAGATACATCAAATGTATTAGACCAAGACCGAATCGTTTCATGGTTTCTTTGAGAGGTTCAAGGACCTTCTCCAGCAGTGCCCTCATCATGGATTTGAGTTATGGCAGTTGTGCCTAATTGTTTATGAGGGCATCAACTACAACACCCACACATTGTTGGAGTCGATGTGTCAGGGTGACTTCCAAATGAAACCCATCGAGGAGGCATGAGATACTTTTGAGTCTATGGCTGAACGTACCTTCGAGTGGGATACCATGAGAGAGCCACCAGCCGCCAAGTCTTCTGGTCGAGCTGGATCTTATCAAGTTGAGTCATCAATCGCGTCTGAGGCGAAAATGGCTGCTCTCATGCGTAGGATTGAGAGTTTAGAGTTGGACCGAGCTCCTGTAGCTCAGGTCGCTACTCCCGGGTGTGGTAGGTGTGGACTTACGGGCCATGATGACTTGGAATGCGCTTACGCTCCAAGGGATACTGAGCATGCAAATGCGATGTATCAACAGAGGCCCTGTAACGACCCGTACAGTCACTCCTACAACCCGGGATGGCGTAACCATCCTAACTTCTCTTGGGGGCCTAGTGGGGGTAACGGTCAGAGCTTGCACGCTCAACCTCAACATTCACCTTATCAACCTCCACGCCCATCGGTGACCTACCAACCCCCACATCAAAGGTCTCAGCACCATAATTACCAACCTGCTCATGCCTCATCGTCGGGTTATTCCAACCAGACTCAACCACCCCAGCGGGTTGACCCCAAGGACCCTTCTTGTGATCCAACCCTTCAAGCGTTGCAAAGTACAATCAAGGCTTTGGAAATGCAAGTTAGACAGTTGGCTCATCAACTCCATGAACGCGAGAAGGGTCAGTTCCTGAGTCAACCTGAGGAGAATCCTAGGGGTACCCATTCTCAAGGAAGGACACTTTTACCTCATGCTACCTCTGAACCGACCCATCATATTAATGTGATTCATACTTTGAGGTCTGGTAAGGAGGTGGATAACCACATTGGGGTGCCTTCTTTGTCATCACCATCTGTGAGGGAGCCGGATCCTGAGGCTCCCTCCACAAATACTTTCAGGAAGGAGCCAGATCCTGAGGTTCTTTCGACATTTCCTTCGACAAAGGGGCCGAACCCTGAGGTCCCCTTGTCTCCTCTTGTGTCGAAGGAACCAGAGTCTGAGGTCCCCACTCATGTTTCTTTGGACCAGAATTTTGGGGTTCCTTCGCATCCTTATGCCCCGAAGGCACCATTCCCTGAGCGCCTTAAAAAGAAAACCTCTGATCAGCATGACAAGATGCTTGAGATGTTTAGACAAGTTAAGGTGAACATCCCTCTGTTGGAGGTGATTCAGGAAATGCCACCTTATGGCAAGGTTCTCAAGGACTTATGCACCAAGAAGAGAAAAACTCATGTTCCAAAGAAAGTTTTTCTTGCGGCTAACGTGAGTTCTTTGTTGGCACAACCCATGCAAGTCAAGTACAAGGACCCTGGTTGTCCTACTATCTCTTGTGTGATTGGTGATGTGCCCATACATCGAGCCTTATTGGACCTTGGTGCATCGGTTAATCTTCTTCCATATTCTGTCTACGTCCACCTCGGTCTTGGAGCCCTCAAACAAACAAAGACCACTCTTCAATTGGTTGTTAGGTCTATGAAGAAACCGAGGGGTGTGGTGGAAGATGTGCTGATCAAAGTGGGAGAGTTCATTTATCCAGTCGACTTCTTTGTCTTGGATACTGAACCTGTGCGAAACCCACTTTGGCAAATTCCTGTCATTCTGGGGCGACCATTCCTTGCGACTTCCAATGCATTGATCAATTGTCGTAATGGTCTGATGCGCTTGACTTATGGTAGTCAATGCGCTGATTTCAACATCTTCACCATCGGCAAGAAGCCAGGTGCCTTCAATGACCCTGTTGGGGTCAACCTTATCCAGGGTTTGGATGAAATTGAAGTTGAGGGCACCTTCAAGTACTTCAGAGAATTGTTCGATGAAGATCCTGAAGGTGGTGAAGATGTTTCACCTGGGTTGGCACAAGAAGGTGCCTTAAGTTCTGATCATGTGGCCCTTGAGCCACATCCTTTTGATCTCGTGGCCCTTGAGCCACATTCTTCTGATCAGGTGGCCCTTGAGCCCTTCTTTTTGATCACGTGGCCCTTGAGCCACATCCTTTCGATCATGTGGCTTTTGAGCCACAAGATACCATTTTTATGGCCTCTGGGCCACATGATCTTCATTCTGTATCAGCTGAGGACCCCATGTGGGTTAAGAATCAACCACCTGATACCCTTCAACCTGATAGAGGTTTACCTCTCATTCATGCCTCCTATCTTGCTCACTCTCAAGAGGCATCAAACGGCCACAACACTTATAAGGGTATCAGGTGGTCAAGCAATTCTGATTTGTATGTCGTGAGCCCATGCATGTGCATCTTTGGCTCGAGAGATGGCGGGTTCCCATTTGATGTCCCTTGACATATGAAGATGAGAGCCCATTTTTGTACATAGTTAAAAAAATAATAAAAAAAGAGTAAAGAAAAAAGAAAGTACAATAAAAGACTCCTTCAGTGAGCATCGATTGTTGTGAGCCCCAACCCTTGTGTATTTGGGCTCCATTTCTTTCACGTATTTGTATCCTTTATTTAGCATCTCACATGTTTTGAGGGAATTTGGGTTGTGTCCATCAACATGACCTTCCCTTTGTACTTCATGTTGGTGAGATCTCTCCTTTTTCATGCATAAATCCATGTAGTATCTTGCTCACATTCATTGAGGACAATGCATGAAGTAGGTGTGGGGGGGTGTTTTACGTGTGTACATAGTCGAGTCTTTTCTTTTGATTTTGTTTTCTTTTGTTTGCATTTTTAGGGTCATGTTAGTGTGCTGCATTTAATATCGATTTATCTGCTTGCCATGATCCTTGGGTGACTTGTCTTCTTTTGCTTGCCTAGTGCTTCAAAATTTTCATATTTCTTTCAAAATCTTCATTTGTTTTCGAAAGAAAATGTTTTGTGGGTTGTGCGTGTATTTAGCATGTGGAAAACCGTTGAGAGGCAAAGTAAAAAGAAAGCTCCCAAAATTATCTTGAAGGTGATGCATTAGGATACTAGTACAGTGACTTTAGGATTTATCGAGTCGTTAGGATGCACCCCAATTTTCCTTTGGGGTGAGTAATCATAGGGTTTCAGTGCTCAAACATTCAAAGAAGTTCATCCTAAACCTAGTGAGTCAATAATTCGTGTTTGTTAACTTAAGGAAGTTTGTTGTAGTCAATGACCCTTTAAATCTTGTTGTGAGACATTAAGTGTAGGGGTTTTGGTTCATGTGTAGATAAGAAATAAGTGAGTAGGTGATTGATCGTTTTATATTAACCGTAAGTGCACGGCCGCGTTGAAGCGGTGGCAAATACGGGTCGTCCACTAGGAGGTGTGTCGACACTTGGTTTGTGCGAAGGCGAGAGGTAAAGAAAGGGAAGAAAGATGTATTACACTACACTACACTAAGCTAAACTAGTAAACAAACAAGCTGAAATGAACTAAACAACTAAGCTAATCAACTAATGCAAAAGATAAAATCACAGGAATGAAAACCCCTCAGGGGTGGAGTGTGTGTGTGTGCACATGAAATAAGGGTGATATGAAATGCATACAAGAAGCTCAAGTAGTTAGTGTTGTTAATGCATAAGAAGTACCTAACTATGGCAAGACCTATTATTACAACACTAACTTATGTGCATAATATGAGCAATGCAAGGTTGTTATTAAGACACTTAGACAAGCATGGAATGTACATAAGCTATGGCAGAAACCATCAAGTAAGGTTCTTAATAATTCAAGCAAGCATACTAATATCAACACAAAACATTCATATTAAGCATTCAAACCATCTACATAACATGTACACACACCTACTCCACCCCCGAAGGGGATGGAACTACTCACTACTCATTACACTAACTATATTAACAAAAGAAAGCATAATACCGAAATGAAAGTTAACTAAGAAGGCAAGAAGTATTAAAGAAACATAAAAGGAAAGGAAAGACTAAACAAACATGCACAAATTAAAAGACAAGATTAAAAGAAACTAGAAGAATTATTTTATTAACAAATGACTCACATTGAAGGTAGCATTCTTCTCCACCTTGAGTTTTTGCTTCAAGGCTCACTCCTTAGTAGAGAGAATGCCACCAAGCAATGGGTAATTACAATGGAAGGTGAAGAGTTCTATTTATAAGCATGGAAAAAGCTAATCGGGGACAATCCCCCGATGTGGGACTAAACCAATACCAAAAATAGCCTAAACGAACATTAATACAAGTCCAGGAGAAATTTGGGCGGATCCTGAGTAATATGGACCGCCAATTGGCGGTCCAATAACTTCGGATCGCGTTGGAATTTGTTGTGGGCTTTTCTTTCTGGTATTGTTGGTCTTAGATGCGGTTACTTGACTTGTTGGAGCTCCGACCCGAATCGAATTGGTAAAATACTCCTCATGATGGTGTGGAGTATTCTGTTTTGCTCTTAGGTCCTTCTGTCTTACATTCAGGTCCTTCTCCCTTGCATCTTAGTCCCTAGATCTCACAATTCAGTCCTTTTCCCCAGCTTTTGGGTCCTTTTATGCTTCATCTCTTCAAACCTATTTATTCCTGAAAACTAAACATAAAACTCGTAACATAGCATTGTTTAGGTGAAAGATAATGGATATAAGATACAAATATAAACATGAAATGATGCCAATCAGTAGGTGTTCTCTCTTCTCGCACGGCTCCTATCACTCGGGAAAGTAGGTCTGAGGGGACTTTGTGCCTGGTGCTTTCGGGTCATCCGGTTGTAGGGATTGCCCTATGTGGAGATTTGGGGAAAAGTGTACGTGATAGTGTAAGTCCTCATGGGCAATGATGCACGAAACCTGACCCTGGGAAAATGAAGCTCCAACTAATAAAAAGAAAAAAAATGTGAAAAGAAACAAAAAGAAAAAAAATGGTAATGCAAATAAGAACCTTAATGGACTTTACACTTTGTAGCACTAGAGGATGTTGAGGTTGTCCATGTCTTTCACTTAATTCCTTATTTAACTTGCACGAATGGTTCATTAGGTTAGGTGTGTGGACTGATTACCTATATAGAGTCGGCCCGTAGGATTACCGCGTCCAACGATCGACAAAATATTTCCAACGAGTCCAGTGTCTAGATTGAATAATGCATCTTGTTCGGATTTTGTGGGTATATCCGCTGAAAACCCTCAGGAGACAACACTCCTCCTCCTTGACAACAAGGAGGTTTAACGGCTTGTTGCACGTGGTAAGTGCAACCGTGATTCCTACGAAAGTGAGTTAAGATTTCTTGTTTCTCGTTTGTTTTTCTCTTTCTTTGTTTTGCTCGAGACTAGCAAAAGCTTAGGTGTGGGGGTATTTGATTGACATCATTTCATGCTTATATTTGTACCTTATATCCATTATCTTACACCTAAGCAATGCAACGTGACGAGTTTTATGTTTAGTTTTCAGGAATAAAGAGGTTTGAAGAGAAGAGCCATGAAGGGACCCAAAAGCAGGAAAAAGGACTTAATTGTGAGACCTAGGGACTAAGATGCAAGGGAGAAGGACCTGATCGTAAGACCGAAGGACATAAGATCAAAACAGGAAACTCCACACCATCATGGGGAGTATTGTGGCAATTCAATTCGGGTCGGAGCTCCAACAAACCAAGTAGATGCATCAAAGACCAAGAAATACTTCCAGCAAAGCCCAACACAAAACCCAGATGGATCTGGGCCTTATAGACCGCCAATTAGCGGTCTGGATCAGCCCAGATCCGCTCAGCTTTCTCCTGGACTTGTATTAATGTGTGTTTAGGATATTTTTGGTATTGGTTTAGTCCCACATCGGGGGATTGTCCCGGATTAGCGTTTTCCATGCTTATAAATAAAACTCTTCACCTTCCATTGTATCCATCTCTCTCGTTGGTGGTATCTTCCCTACTAAGAGTGAAGCCTTGAAGCAAATTTCTGGTGGAGGAAGAGCTGCTTATAATTTGAGTGAGTTAATAATAGATGTTTTCATTAGCTTCTTAATTCTTGCTTAGTTAATTTCCTTTAATGTTTTTTCTATGGTGCTTGTTTAGTTTTATGCTTCTTTAATATTTTTTGCTTGATTAGTATAGTTTCATTTCAGTATAATGCTTCATTTTATTAGAGTAGTTAGTTTAAATATGTGTGAGTTGTTCCTTCCCCAATTGGGAGGTGGAGAAATATGTGATATAATCATGTAGTGTATTAAATGTGTGTTATCTTTATCCCTTGAGCTTTATATGATTTTCATAACCATCTAATGGGTTTTCACTCTTATCTTTGATATGCTAATGCTCTCGAATGAAGCTTAGCTTATGCTTTGATTAGTGGACCTATTTTATGGGGAATGATAAGGTTAGGATATGGATGAAGTTAATATTGGAAACACAATTTGTAGTGTATGTGCTCTTGTTGCCTTTACCTTAGCTAATGTCTTGTATTTTTTAATGATGTAGTCTTATCTTAATTCATGTGGAGGCATAGTAGAGTCTAGTCTTTGTACTTGAGTTCATTTAGCTTCATTCCAATTGTTGTCTTGTATGTTGTAATGATGTAGTCTTATCTTAATTCATGTGGAGGCAAAGTTGGATGTAGTTTTTTGATTTCATGCACTACATGTTGTGAGGAGCTTAATTGAACACGCACACATCTTCATATTCACATTAGTTCTCTACCCCCTATGGGGCTTAGTTTTATTGCTTATCTTCATTTCCTTTTTGCATCTTAGTGTAGTTTAGTGTAACCAACCTTTCTCTCTATCTTTTTACCTCTCGCCTTCGAACAAACCAAACGTCGACACACCTCCCAGTGGACGACCCGTATTTTCCACCGCTTCAACGCGGCCGTGCACTTGCGGTTTAAATGAAACGATCAATCACTATGCCTCCACGTGAATAAGATTTACACAATCATTAAACCACACAAGACATTAACCAAGGTAAAGGCAACAAGAGTACATGCAACTACAAATCATGTTTCCTTCATCAATTCCATCCATATCCTCACCTTATTATTCCCCATAAAATAGGTCCACTAATCTATGCATATGCTAAGCTTCATTCAAGAGCATTAGCATATCAAAGACAAGAGTGAAATCCCATTAGATGGTTATGAAAATCATGTAAGATTCAAAGGATTAAGATAAGACACACCAAATACATCACATAATCATATCACATCTTTCTTCACCCCCCAAATGGGGATGAAACTACTCACTCATATTTAAACTACAACCTACATTAAAAAGAGACATTCTACTGAAAGGAAATCAAACTAAGCGAGGAAGAAATATTAAAGTAGCTAAAAAGACATAGAACTAAAGAAGCATGCAAGACATATGAAAGGAAATTAAACTAAGAAAGAAACAACATAACCAAAGGAAATCATCTATTATTACTTACTCAACTACAAGTAGCCTCTCTTCACCAAGGGTTTTTGCTTCAAGACTTTTACTCCTAGTAGAGAAGATGGCCACCAAGAGAGTGATGATACAAGAGAGGAGGGAGATTTCTATAGATAGCCATAGAAAAAGCTAATCTGACACAATCCCCCGGTATGGGACTAAACATATACCAGAAATAGACTAAATACACTATAATACACGCCCCACAGAAATCTTAGCGGATCCGGACCAACCCGGACCGCTAATTGGCGGTCTACAGGGTTTGGATCGGGATGTTGTTTCATGTGGCCTTTTCTGGATGTCTTTGTTTGTCTTTGATGCATCTACTTTGCTTGCTGGAGCTCCAACCCGGATAGAATTGTCAAAATACTTCCCATGATGGTGTGGAGTATTCTTGTTTCCTCAATGGTCCTTCGATCTTACATTCAGGTCCTTCGATCTTACATCTTAGTCCTCGAGTCTCTCAACTCAGTCATTTTTCCTGCTTTTAGGTCCTTTTATGCCTCTTCTCTTCAAACCAGTTTATTTCTGAAATTCAAACATAAAATTAGTTACCTAGCATTGTTTTGGTGAAAGATATTGGATATAAGATACAAATGTACACATGAAATGATGTCAATCAGTTACGGTCTCACCTTTAACGCTGACTAACACAAACATGGTTTAATTGCCGGTTATGATCTTTTATCGCTCAGTTTTAAAGACTTTTAAGTGTTTACTTGTTTGAAGTCAGCTTTTTGTTATATTGCATAATTCGTGAAGACGGTTCTTTTAGTTACAACCTAATGTTATCGTATTAATTATTTATCAGAAAGCAATATAAAAAGGGTCGTTGTACACAGGCACAACGTCCCAGACGCACCTGACACGGTCAGTCCAGTCAGCAAAAGTCAAATGTAATTTTCTTTCTGAAAATAATTAAATAACATGCTTGTGTCACATGCAACATTTAGTTTCCCAATGCAACATTACTTTCCGAATGCAACCTTTACTTTTCCAATGCAACCTTTGGTTTCTCCATGCAACCTTTGGATACAAAGGTAAAATAAAGAATTCATGTTTTATCCTTTTAAACATATAAGTTTGTCCTTTTTAACATTTACGTTTATCATTTTTAACATATGTGTTTGTTCTTTTTAATGTATGAGTTTGTCCTTTTCAAGTGATGGTTTGTCATTTTAAGTTCGGTTTTGTCCTTTTCTAATAGTTTGGTTGATCATTCTTATATTGATAGGTTGTTCTTTTTTAAGTGAGGGTTTATCCTTTTTAAGTACTGGTTTGTACTTTTTAAGTATAGTTTTGTCCTTTTTAGTGTAGGTTTGTTCTTTTTAAGTATGGTTTTGTCCTTTTTAACAGTTGGGTCGGTCATTCTTATATTGGTGGGTTGTCCTTTTTATGTTGAGGTTTTGCCCCTTTTAAGTATTGGTTTGTCCTTTTTAAGTATGAGTTTATCCTTTTTACGTACCGGTTTGTACTTTTTAAGTATGGTTTTGTCCTTTTTAGTGTAGGTTTGTCCTTTTTAAGTATGGTTTTGTTCTTTTTACCAATTGGGTCGGTCCTTCTTATGTTGGTGGGTTGTCCTTTTTATGTTGAGATTTTGTCCTTTATAGGAATAATTTGTCTTTTTTAAGTAGTGATTTGTCCTTTTTAAGTATGAGTTTGTCTTTTTTATCACTTGCGCTTGTCCTTTTTATCATATTGGTTTGTCCTTTTTAACAACCCAAGTTGAAATTAGCGAACAAGAGCACGAAATCAAACCCAATTCCGTGAAAACAAATCAGAAACCCCCAAAAAACTAATATCAAAGACAAACCAACTTTAGACAATAACTTTAGGCTACACGAACACGACCCATCCAAGGTTCGTGTAAACACAAAACGACCCGGAAGTACACACAAATTTTTTATTTAGTTTCGAAAACCAAGTATTGATTTTGTGTTAACAAAATTAAACTTGATAAACTTTACGTGATAGACCAAAATTTGTTCATCTACAAGAATCAAGGCATCCATGTGATGACCAAGGAGTGAACTATGAAGTCTCGTCTGCTGAGTATTTATGCAAAGTATTTATAGTTGGGAATGAGAGTAAAAATTGGAATTTATAATTTCACATAACTAAATCTGGTTTAACATATAATATATATAAAGCAGAACACTAAATTGACAACCGCGTTGCCTCGTGGAGTGGTTAGCTTCACGGTTTTTCTTCTTATAGTCTCAAGTTAGACTTACTATCCCAAACTTTTTCGAATTAAAAAATGAACTGTTAATCGTCGTCCGCGATTTACATAAATCGCCCGCAGCTTGGCCCATTTTGCCCTCCCCTTTCAATCTATTTCCCATTTCATCCTCTTTCAAAATAACTCCTTGTCTTCACTTACCCTCACCTCACCCCCACCAACGGTAAGGAAAATTTCCAGCGAACCGTGAACGGCAACCACCACCGGCGAGGGACATTCTTAAAATATATATTTTTAAGCTGGGGTGTCTGGCTTAGATGGCTCGACCATGGTCGGGGTGTCTAAGCCAGACGCCCCGCCTTAAAAAAAATTAACTTTTAAATAAATTTTAATTCTTATGGTGTGTAATTTCAAAACATTTCAGGTTCCATTGGAAAATTTTGGTGGTGATAGGATAATTTATCAGTAATTGCTCTTGTCAACTTTGAAATTAAAAAAGTAACAAATTAGATAAAGTAACAAACACATAATAATGTACGAATCATTAGAAATTACACGTTACAATCAATTTCTACTACGTAACTGCTCACAATGGGCTCTCCTCTTTTTATACTGCATCTCCCATCAAACAACACTATGATATAAGAGTTGACTGATTAGTAGCATATCATGCATCATATTCATGTTATATATCTTTATTTTACCCCAATATTGTGCTACTCGAGTTGTTGTTTATAGTGTTTCAGGAGTTAGGAAATAAAGAAGAGGAAAGGAGCAAAAATGACCTAAATACAACAAGTATGGACTGACTTGGAAGGTACTGGACCTATTTGTAATGCACAAGGACTGGATCGCAAATCAGGAAAGACCCAAGTGCAAACCCGGAGGGACTTGATTGTGAAATGAAAAATATGGTGACATATGACTTGAATCAGATCAGTATTTCGCCAATCAAACTCCAAGTGATTCGAGCCAGCAGACCAGGACTTCATCTCACGTGCCAATTGAAGAAATAAAGTAGAAGCCAAAATCATAGCTCGATCGGACCTATTTGCTCCGCCCCTAGCGGATCAAAATGGTTCAAAGGACCTCCAACTTTGGTCGTGGGTTGGGTATTCAGATTAGAGCATTCTCGGACCATCAGATATGATTTAGAGTCGTCCGATTATTCCTAGATTAATCCTAACCATGTATTAGTCTATATAAACCATTGTAATCCCTCCTCTCCCTCTTCTTCTTGCTCCTCCATTAGTTTAGGTTTATTTAGCTACTGATTAGTGTAAGAGGAGAAACTTTATAATCTTTTCTTTTAAATCAAGTAGGTTAGTGTTGTTTTTTAATTACATGTCTTTCCTTTGATGCAGTTTCTTTTATGTTGTTGTTTGCTTAATCTTGTTTTCCTTCATTTTCCATTATGGGTTTATGTTCTTTTCATGCTTTCTTTAGTGTAGAGATGAGTAGAGAGTAGTCCATCCCCGTTTGGGGGTGGAGAAGAAAGTGTTGTGATTATGTGATGTATTAGTGTGTGCTAATCCTATCCTTTGAGCCTTACATGATTTCCACAACCATCTAATGAGATTTCACTCTTATCTTTGATGTACTAATGCTATTTAGTGATGCTTAACACATGCTTAGATTAGTGAGCTTATTTTATGGGGAATGATGATGATAGGATAAGGATGGAGTAGAAGAAGGAAACAAGACATGTGCATGCATGTGCTCATGTTGGCTTTATCCTAATTAATATCTTGTATGTTTTGATGATTGTGATAAATCTTATTTCATGTGGAGACATAGTTGGATTTGAGTCATGATGCATGTGAACATATTAGCTTTATTTCAATTATTGTCTTGTACGTTTTAATGATAAGGTTTTATCTTATTTCATATGGAGGCAAAGTTGGAATTGAGTTTTATGATTTCATGTATGACATGTTTTGATGAGCACATTTAAACACACACATACACATATTATCGTATTCGCTCTCTCTCTCTCTCTACCCCCTAAGGGGTTTAGCTTTTATTGTGTTGTTTTCCGATTTCCTACGCGTCGTAGTTTAATTTCGATCACATCTCTCTCTTCTTCTCCCCCACTAGAGTATCGTGAATCTGACTCACACGCGCTCCCTATGGACCGACCCATTTTTTTCCATCGCTTCAACATGGCCATGCACTTGCAGTGTTTTAACTGATTCAATCAAGTTTTTAGTGTTGTTGCCGGGGAGCGTCGTTTTCCTAGTCGAGTTCACCATTTTGGTGGGGGTTTTCCTTTGTTTTTCCATTTTATTTTCTCTTTTGGTTACTGGACGGGGCTACAAGTGAACAGGATGAACTAACTGAGCATAGTTGAAAGTTGTGGAAGTCTGGGGACCAGAATCCCCAGAAACTCCGCCACTGGCTGCTCTGGTACGTACTTTTAGAATTTTGTTTCAAGTATAGCTTCCTTTGCTTATTTCTAGTGGTTTCCTGTCACTGTTGATGTCATGCATGCTCTATTTTAGTGTCAGTAATTAATTTGTCTTTCATGACCCCTTTTTAAGACAACTTGGACCATAAACCCAAAGTAAACGATTAGACTAATTGTCATCTAGGTCATGCATCACTTGTAGACCATGTACGTGTTGGCTTTTTTGCCTTAATCTATGTTTTGATGATTTAATCAACCTAATCTTAATTATTATCATGTATAGTAGCGCACATATTGCATTGCATATATATTGTTTTGTGCTAATCTCTACAGGTGATCAAGACTCAAGGAAGAAAGGAAATCAAGTCAAGACATGTAATCAAGCTCATTTGAAGACATGTAAATTTGTATTTCTTTGAGTCTTAGGAACTTTGTGTAATTGAGCATACTTGAACTAAAAACTACTCAAACACACACTAGGTTCCCTATAGAAGTCACACACGAAATTTCACATAATTTGGACTTCAATAGATCACCCAAACTTAGACCGGAAAACACTAAACCAAAACCCAAACCCAAACAGTCTGCCCACATTCGGTCGACCGAGTGATAAATTATCTTGTTAGTGTTTAACTGCCTAAGTTCGGTCGACCGTCCAGACCTTTACGGTCGACCGAGTCCCAATTATTTTCCGACCGTTTGTTTTGTCGTATATACCCAACGATCATATTCGTATTAATAAAAAATACCCCAAATACATTTTATGTATCGGTCGACCGAGGACCTTGTTCGGTCGACCAAACTTATGTCTCTTGACAAACCCAAAGTGTTTGATCACAGTCAAATCATACTCAAAGTGTGCTCAATATTTAGAGAGTGTTGCCCCACTCATTTGTTGTTCAAGAAGCAAGGATTTCAGTGAAAGCCCGAAGTGTTGCCTCTTGGATTGTGAGAGGAAGAAGGTCAAGAAAGCGAGGGTGTTCGTGGTGCTTGTTTTGTAAAGGCATTCTCTCCCGGCCCGGAACGGGGAGTGGATAGTGAAGACGCGAGCGGAGCTTGAAGTGTCGAGCGGAGCTTGCAAGAGATGACGTAGGAGGGTGGCTGAACCTCTGTAATATCCCCCATGTTCCTTGTTGTTTGCATTATCCTCTTCCTTACTTGCTTGTTTATTTTAAATTCCGTTATGCATATCTTGATAGTTAAAATGTAGGTAATTAGTTTAAAAGTGATTAGAATTAGAGACCCTCACGATCCCACAACACGCACTTGTCTTTTCTTTTCTTTACACTCTTGTTGTCGAATGCTGGCGTGGGGTACGTGCACCTGTTCTCTTATTCATGCATGGTTAGAGAATACATTAGTTAGTAAGGTGCATTGCAACAAGAGTGAGGTGAGTGTTTGTTTCAAGAGTTGATTGCTAGACTAAGACTCAAAACGCTACTAAGGAGAGGTTGTCCCATACAAGATAAGGTGGGGGATTTCATCACCCTTTTGTTTGCCCCAAAAATCACTCGTAATCAAAAGCATTAATCAAAATCAAGTAGACATTGGCCACTAGGACTCGAGCACATTAGGAGAGTGATCCGGTTACGACCGTCATAGCGTGATCGACGTCACCCACTTTGTCGATACTAGGAGAGATGAGATCTCCGAATCTTGGCTCACTTGTTGGGATGTGTGGTCTTCGTCGTAGGGAGGTGAGACATGTTGAGGCTGCGTGACCTCGCTGTTAGGCGTCGTCTAGTTTAGCCTAAGCTTGTGTGAGCCGTGTGGTTACACAATATACATCTGAAATCAAAATAAAATTTCTAACGATCGTCGACCAATTGTCATCCGAGCTTAGTGGAAATTGGAACTCTATTGAGATGTAGACTAAGCAATAACATCAAAATGAAAATTAAGGAATTATTAACCTCTCGATATATGTTTATTAGATTAGACATGGAAATAGAGTCAACAAATTAAGAGATGTGGAATATCACAAGATTCAAAGGTGAAAATGAAAATTTTCCATTAAATAAGAATCAAATAAAAAATTTAAATTTCAAGCATACATGTAATATGAGGCACGGATTACTATTTTATTTTCAAAAACAAGAGAAAAGGAAAATAGTGCATGTCCATAATCCCACGTCCCTCATACTCCACCTTGACCCAATCTTCGTCAAACTAAACCAACCCTCACAATCTCTTACACGTGCACATCCACATACTTCACATTACACGTTCATGCTTGAATGCAACCTCTCACCTTGCATGCAACGACCCACGATCTCTATACATGATTCAACACTCAATAATCTCATAACCACCACCTCTCAAACGTATCTTACATTATAAATACCCTTTAGGTTTTTTTAGAGGTTACACACATATCAAATCCAAAAAAACGTGAGAAGAGAAGAAGGGAGATCAATACATAAACCCATACAACTACGAACACCCCACCCATCACAACCTCTTGGACTCCCTCTTCAATTCACAACTCCGACGCGACTTCGACTTGACTTCGCCGCAGAGGCTCCGGCTTCGTCGAACGTCCACTACGACTCCAGCAAGTACAACAATGATTACGGCATCTAAAAAAATTATGATAAAAATACACAACTCGTTACCGTTATTCCGGCAACTTTCATTTTGAGGAATTGTATCCGGATGGTTGTCAAACACGGTTATTCCGGCAACTTTTCTTTTGAGGAATTGTATCCGGTTTGATCGTTTATAATTCGACAAATAAAAATTGGACGCCGGAAGGCTGCCAAATTTGTCGTAGAAATTAAACATATATTATCATGATACAGTATAATCGATATTTGGGTGGCTATTGAATTCTGGGAAGATACAAATGTTTATATCAAAATGCCGTCAAAATCTTATCACAATCTTGTTAATTTCACCAAATCCAATCCAAAGTTTTGAAACCAAATACTATAATAATAAAAATAACTAAAGGGATTTGTTAACTAAACGGTTCAACCACATGTTTCTTATTCGTATGACCAAAGGAGTGATATCCAAAATTAATTCTGATCCATGTGAAATATGCACAATATCTACTTTGGAAGTTCTACGTGAAACAAAATTAGCCAATTTTGAAAGTCTACATGAAGTATATTTTGAAAGTATATTCACGTGATCCACGAGGATTGAAACTTCAAACCGAGTAATTTTGAGCAATAAAAGGAAACTATCACCAAATGAAGTTAAAAATCAACTCACAACAATAAGTCACAAATGATTTGTATTCTAAACAAGAGTAAAGTGGATCAAACGAATGCAGTTGATATCTCAGGATCTATCTATATAAATTAGATGGTGGAATTTGAGATAAACCGATTATAAAGATCAAAAGGGAGAACATTCTCAAGTCGGTGATATATATATATAATAGTTTTCCTATGAGGTATACCTCATTTAAGTAAATATGAAGTACAAATTTTTGTGACGGTTGGATTAAGAAACATTATTTTTTACTTTTAGATGCACTCCAAACCCTCTCAAACACCACTCCAAAATCCCTAAACCCACAAAACCCAACCCAAAATCCCTAAACCCATGAAGTTCATCTCTTCTGCTCCAAAACCTTCAAACCATAGATCATCCCTTCATTTCCGGCGACAACAACGTTTCCGGCGATGAAGACTAGGTCTTCTCCTAGACTGAAGAGTAGAACTTCTCCGAGATTGCATCATCGAAGTAAGATTTCATCTCTTTGTTTAGTATTGTGTACACATGGTTTGTATGCATGTATGTCTCATATGTCATTCTTGGAATGTACTATACTTGCATATGGCACGTTGTGCTTATAGAAGATTTTAATTTTCCTGGCATGAAAACATCGACTGAGGGTGTGCATGGATGTATGAGATTGGAATTTGGGGTTAATTTATGACATGTTGTTCTTCTTGGAGAATTAAATGAAATTAAGAGAATGATTTATTTTTTTGGCATGCTATTATTTTTCCTTTGCTTATGTCCAAAAGTAAAAGAGATCGAAATGACCTTTTCCCCTCCCATTCTACCCAATTCTGGCACTTCAGAAGCAGAAACCACTTTTTTGTAACTAATGTGGCATTTGAACAACCAATTTGTCTGGTTAAAAAAACAATTGTCATCTCTTCTAACATGACCTAAAATAGTGATTGAAAGGACTAAATAAGAAAAGATAATACAAAGGGCTTGGTTTTATGTTTCTTTCAAAGATTGCAAGTTTCTCAGGGAAGTGAAATTAAAATTTAATGCAAAGTTGCCTGTTGCTGAGGACTCATGCTTGATCAACATCTTAAGAGTTTGAAAGTTGACTAGGGTTTTTTGGTGAACGCTATTTAGTAGTGGGTGTTTCTATATGTTTGAGAACATAGAGTTTCTTGTAGAACCTCGTTTGGGATATTGTAGAAGCAATCTATTTTTCGGTCCTCTTTAACTTGTTCTGTAAGTTAGGGTCAATTTTTTACTTGACCTGGAACTTTTATGGTATCAGTTTGTCTAGATACTAGTGCCATTTCATACTTGCGGTTAAATTGATCTCCTAATGAAAGACTATTTCTTTTGTAGCACATCTGCCATCATTTAGTTTAGGATTGAGTCAGATTGAATATCAGAGAACTCCAAATCCAAGGCAAGGTCAGAGAATTGCCGACGTGGAGGGAATTAAAGTAAAGGAAAGTGAAGTAGAGAAAGTAAATGAAACCAAAGTCAAGGGAACAATAACGAAAAAGAGAAATAAAATGAAAGCAAAAAAAGAAAGGCCTGTATTTCTATGTATTTCAGTCATACTTGTGTTCATTTTTAAAAAAATTGTTTTTATTTTAATTCCTAATTTATGTTAGGTGTTTCACATGAAATTGGTCCTCCACCACATACTAATGCTCACAATTCATCACCTTCTCTTCATCGTTCTCCAATAACACATGGTACGTATTCTTTTTGCAGTTATATTTTAAACTTAAGTTTGTGCATTTTTTTAAATGTATGTTGATCGATTTTTTGTGTAATTTATTGACATTTATTGTTAGTTTATGAGTTTTTTGAATCACTTCATAATGACTATTTGTATTGTAAGTTTAGCCTTTTGTAATGTATTTTTATTGATTGTTTATGTATTCTTTTTGCAATTCTATTTTTAACATAAGTTTGTGTATTTTTGTAAATGTACGTCGATCGATTTTTTGTGTAAATTTATCGACATTTACTGTTAGTTTATTAATTTTTTGAATCACTTCATAATGACTATTTGTATTGTAAGTTTATTCTTTTGTAATGTATTTTTATTGATTTTTTATGTATTTTCAGTGTTAGTTTATGCAACTTTAAAGTTAGTTCATGCTTTTATAATCTATTTGTATTGTTTATGAATTTTAATTATTTTTTGAATCATGTTGCATGCAGTTCCTATTCCATCATTTAGTTTGGGATTGAGTGAGTTGGAGGTTGAGGATTCAAGTCCATTATCATTCAAATTAACTCCAAATAGATCTGTCTCTGAAACGGAAGTATGTGCCACATCTACAATGAAGAAAAAAGGAAAGAAAGTTAAAGTACAAATGTAAAGAAGAATGCCAGGAGGAGGTGAAAATATATTCTTAATTGTAAAACTATTTACTTATTTTTTGAGAAACAAATAGTTGTGATTTCTGAATATTTCATTGCAGCTCAAACCTTCAACATAGATGTAGTGTGGCTTCATACAAGAAAATAATGGATAATGTAGAACTTGATGAGAAACAAATACTAGCCATTTCTTCTACATGTTTCAATCAATTTTTGGAGATGGGACATTTCATTGTAGATAGATACGTTATCGACGATCTATTCCGAAACTACATTGGTGGAAACACATTTTTGGTACTTGGCGAAAAGTTAAAGTTTGACGTTCAAGCTGTTGGAGACATTTTAGGTGTCTCGGATGGAGGCATTGACATGTTAGAAGTAAGAGACTTGGCAAGAGAAACTAACATTGCAGAGTGTTTGGAAGCATTTGCTCAACAAACTATCCTCAATATTACAGGTACAAGGTGTTTGAAAGCATTTTCTCAACAAATTCATGCATCCATGCTCAAAGACTTTAATTGGAAACATTCCTTAATTAATTTGAGATTATGATGATACAATACTTGCTTCATATATAACAATGAAAATTCAGGCATGCTCCAAGTTGTTAATACAAATTAATGTTTGCATAACCATGAAACAATTAAAACCAAGATATATAGTTTGGTACATGAGAAATCATGAACATGGATAAGTCCAAACTGAAAATTAAATATTTCATTTGCAGCAGGATGTGCTATTATAAGATGAATTGAATACAACCACGGAAACAACATAGGAAAAAAAACCAATTTGAACAAATCCACTTGTAAGAACATCAACTTAAGACACAAGACTGGACATTGTTGTCTACATAAAAAACAAAGGGTACACATTTATTCAGAAACTAATCTTACATAATATTAATTTTCACACTCAACTCAACAACAGGAATCATGATTTAGAACTACTACTAATTAATTAACCTTGTATAGTAATTAAAATGTTGTTAAAAAGCTTGTTGAGAGGTTAAGAAACAACAGTGGACAATACATTGCTCACTACATCCTACAAAACACTTTTATCACAACTTCAACTGTGGAAGGTCAATATAATACCTTGATAAAAATGATTCTCCACTAGCAGTCATAAAGTAAAACAAAACCATAGATATTTTTCTATTATTGTCATAAAACTATTACAAATCACATAAAGAAACCTTAAAAATAAGGATTGTTTTGCTTGCTATTATGAAATTTCTTCTAACTTCATCTGATCTGCATTTTTGAACGTCACAACTACGCTTCCTCAATTGACATGTACGTGAGTCATGACCAACACCATACTGGAGGCAAGACTTACATTGTCTAACATTTTCAGCCTATTTTTCTCTACCTAGTTTGATTCTTTTATTGTCACCTTTTGGCTTACATCCTCCTTTTCCACTGTCTTTCGTCTTTGCTTGACGTGGATTTAAAGGAGTTGGCTTATCTGTCACTTTTCTTGATGTTTCTGTTATTGAACTTCTGTTGTTAGTTTCTTCTTCAGAGACAACTGAAACAAGTGTTTTCTTCAACTGAATTTCTTCAAGTAATCCAATAAACTAGCCTTTGACAAATTCAAAAAATTCATCGCTAGTTAGGCCATCATTGATCACGTATTACATATTTTCATAAGCTCTACATACTTCTCTGGTTTTTCATTCTTGTTTTGTACGCTATGGATGACAATCTCAATTTCATATTTAACTTTCTTGGGCCACATTTGCAACAAAAAGTGATCAGGCAATTTCAATATAAGTTTGTGAATAAAGAATGTTAGAATGTGACAACACAGAATACCAAAAAACTGCATCAAATTGCAACTGCATTGAGGATTGAACTTGTCCGGGTCACATCTAATTTTTTTAAACCCATCAAGCTTTTCAATTCTTCGAACATGATATTGTTTGGATGCCTAAACAACATAAAAACAACAGTGTCATAAATTGAAATTGAAATGGTTTATATGTACAGAAACAACAATAAGAGCAATAAAAACTTCAAATTCCAGTATATGTACATCAAACGTAGGTACAATTACATATGACATAAGTAAAAACACCTAAAAATTATCATACGAAAACATGTTTGTGTTCTCTATAAGAATCAATAGGCTAGTTGCAAAATGAATTCGAGAAAATACAAAGACAACTGGTATGATACAAACTCATCCAAATGAAATGAAAGTTATATGACGAAGGTAATAGTGGAGATTTATCTGAAAATACCTTTGAAGAGGAAGTTTCATTTGTCACTCGCTTGATGGTATAATGTAGACATTCCTTAACTTAATCTTGAAATTTAGCGAACATTTCTCGAGTCAAAAAATAAGACATTTGCTTCTCAAATATTAGTTGGCTGCACAACTGTGGGATACGATAGGTATCAACATGATCCTTCAAGTTTTTTATATCTCTTGCTTTTAGTAAAATACATCGAGACGAACGATAAAGTCTAATAAAGTGTTTCTCTCATGAACTGATTCCTTCAACATATGGTTTAAAGACTCGTTGTGCTGAGTACTATTTATGCCTGCTAAAAAACACCTTTGAGAAACACTGGAACCCACTTAGAACGCATATCGTATATGTTTCGGAGCCATTCATTTTTTGAGAGCTTGTTCAATTGGATCCACTTGATCAAGGTAGTCTCAAATTCACCATCATTAGCACTCCATAAAAGTGAATGGAAATCTCTCATTACGAGTTCACGTTCTGCAACATAACCAAGTTTGTATGGAAACTTTGATGTGATATGCCAAATACAAAATCAATGAACAGTGTCAGGATACACTTTAGCAATAGCAACATTCTTAGTTGGATCCTGGTCTGTTATGATGGTTGGTGGTGCATGATTGACATCATTTCATGCTCATATTTGTATCTTATATCCATTATCTTACACCTAAGCAATGCTACATGACGAGTTTTATGTTTAGTTTTCAGGAATAAAGAGGTTTGAAGAGAAGAGCCATGAAAGGACCCAAAAGCTGGGAAAAAGGACTGAATGGTGAGATCTAGGGACCAAGATGCAAGGGAGAAGGACCTGAATGTAAGACAGAAGGACCTAAGAGCAAAACAGAATACTCCACACCATCATGGGGAGTATTTTACCAATTCTATTCGGGTCGGAGCTCCAACAAGTCGAGTAACCGCATCAAAGACCAACAATACCAGAAAGCAAAGCCCACAACAAATTCCAACACGATCCGACAATTTTGGACCGCCAATTGGCGGTCTTGGACCGCTAATTGGCGGTCCATATTGCTCAGGATCCGTCGAAATTTCTCCTGGACTTGTATTAATGTTCTTTTAGGCTATTTTTGGTATTGGTTTAGTCCCACATCGGGGGATTGTCCCCGATTAGCTTTTTCCATGCTTATAAATAGAACTCTTCACCTTCCATTGTAATTACCCATTGCTTGGTGGCATTCTCTCTACTAAGGAGTGAGCCTTGAAGCAAAAACTCAAGGTGGAGATGAATGCTACCTTCAATGTGAGTCATTTGTTAATAAAATAATTCTTCTAGTTTCTTTCAATCTTGTCTTTTAATTTGTGCATGTTTGTTTAGTCTTTCCTTTCCTTTTATGTTTCTTTAATGTTTCTTGCCTTCTTAGTTAACTTTCATTTCAGTATTATGTTTTCTTTTGCTAATATAGTTAGTGTAATAAGTAGTGAGTAGTTTCATCCCCATTTGGGGGGTGGAGAAATTTGTGATATAATCATGTAGTGTATTAAGTGTGTGTTATCTTTATCCCTTGAGCTTTATATGATTTCCATAACCATCTAATGGGTTTTCACTCTTATCTTTGATATGCTAATGCTCTTGAATGAAGCTTAGCTTATGCTTTGATTAGTGGACCTATTTTATGGGGAATGATAAGGTTAGGATATGGATGAAGTTAATATTGGAAACACAATTTGTAATGTATGTGCTCTTGTTGCCTTTACCTTAGCTAATGTCTTGTATGTTTTAATGATGTAGTGAAATCTTAATTCATGTAGAGGCATAGTAGGGTATAGTCTTTATACTTGAGTTCATGTAGCTTCATTCCAATTATTGTCTTGTATGTTTTAATGATGTAGTCTTATCTTAATTCATGTAGAGGCAAAGTTGGATGTAGTTTTATGATTTCATGCACTACATGTTGTTAGGAGCTTAATGAACACACACACACTTCTTTATGTTCACATTATTTCTCTACCCCCTTTGGGGTTTAGTTTTCTTGCTTTTCTTCCATTTCCATTTGCGTTTTAGTGTAGTTTAGTGTAACCAACATTTCTTCCCTTTCTTTACCTCTCGCCTTCGCACAAACCAAGTGTCGACACACCTCCCAGTGGACGACCCGTATTTGCCACCGCTTCAACGCGGCCGTGCACTTGCAGTTAAATATAAAACGATCAATCAAGTTTTTGGCGCCGTTGCCAGGGAGGTGCTCTGTCCAGACGTTGGTTTGGACGATTCGAGGGGTTTTTAATTTTTTGTTTTCAGTTTTTCTTAGTGGCAGGGAACCTGAGGATCAAGGGGAAGCGACTGGAGTAATTGGAGAGCAAACGACCCCAAAGTGACCGCCAATCAGCGGTCTGGGACCGCCAATTGGCGGCCTGGTGAGCCTCAATTGCTCTCAAATTTGTTCCAGTTGTTATGTTGTTCACTTTAGTTATCTGGGAGCCCAATTTTGCATGTTGTGATCTTTAGTTTGCTCCCAGATTTAATTTCAATCCCCTTTAATCAACTTGGACCATAAAACTCAAAGCAAAAGATTAGACTTCTTGCCATCTAGGTCATGCATCATATGTAGACCTTGCGTGCATCTTTCTTTTCTTTGCTTTACATTTTGTCGTTGATTGCTGGAGCGAGGTACGCATTCCTTATCACTCATTCACGCATTAGGACATTCATTAGTGAGTAAGGTTTGCATCGAAACAAGAGTGAGGTGAGTGCTTGTTTGGTGAGTTGCTTGCTAGCCTAAGATTTCAAAACATCTTTAAGGGGCATCACCTATAGACTTCAAAGATAAGGTGGGGGATTTCATCACCCCTCCCTTAGCCCCAAAAAGCACACTCAAGTAAAGCCTTAACTAAAAGCAAGTAGACATTGGCCCTAGGAATTCGGACGCACTAGGAGAGTAATCTAGTTGAGACCGCCATGACCTGATCGGCGTTGCCTACCTTGTCGATAGTAGGAGGTACTGGATCTCCGGATCTGGTATCACTTGCTGGGCATTGTGGTCCTCGTTGTAGGGAGGTGAGGCGTGTCGAGGCTAGTGACCTCGAAGTTAGGCGTCGTCTAGCCTAAGGACCCATTGCCTTACGTTGTTTGAGCCATGCTTGCTAGTAAGGCTTCTACCTTCACCCTGTACCCTCGCTAGCTCTAGGGATTCTTCCCTTCTCCTCTGAGTCATCTTCTTCTCACCTTCTTCAACGTTATAGTCTCCTCCCCTTTACACTCTCTGTTAGCGTTTTAGGGTCGAGTCGAGCACTTTTTGCGAGCTTAGCCTCGTGGTGGTGAGAGTGATCGACTCGAGAGTTTTTCTTGAGATGGATGGTTACATGGGCGACCATCCATATCATTGTTGGGACCAGGACGATTCTCCCTGGTACTCCGGACCCATGCAACCTGGGGTGGCTCAGACTAACACCCCGTATGGTTGGGATGATCGCAATTTTGTGACTGAGCAGTCTTCATATTGGGGTAACATGAGAGAGGCACCGACTGCTAGACCACAATCTAGTTATGCCGGATCATATGCTGGTCAACAAACTGAGACATTACAACAAACTTTGGCCTCTTTCATGCGTATGGCAGACGACATGAGTGCCCCGGTGGCTCCAGTAGCCGTACCGTGCGACTGTTGTGGGTTGAGTGGTCATGTTATCGGGGAATGTCCTTATGTTCCCCCTGAGCCTGAGTATGAGCACACATTTTCCCAAAATGCTCATTATGACCATTACGCATCCGCGTACAACCCGAGAGTGATGGATTCATGGGGAGACAAATCTTATCCAAATTCTTATACCTCATTTTCACCCCCGTATCCTCCTCCCGAATACCCAGAATTCTACCAACACCCCACTTCAAATCATTGGACTCATTCTCAGCCCATCAACACCCAACCCCAAAATTTCCCAAGCTCTGACTTGGACCTCACTGTTGACCCCAAATTTGATTCCTTAAAACAAACCCTCCAAACATTCATGGAAACCACTCAAACTTTATTGAAGTCCAACTTGAATTCCTTGCAAAATATGGAATTGCAAGTGAGTCAAATGACACAATTCCATGAACTCGAGGAGGGTCACCTTTCTTGTCAACATGATGATTCATCTTTTGATATCGAACCACCACCACATCCACAAATTCAAAGCACAACCTTTCAAAGTCAAACTCCTAGTCAGCCTGAGGGACTTGGGGTTTCAATTCACGATCACTTAGTGGAGGATTCGATTCAAATTGAGAATAACTTGGACCAGTTTCATTATGAGTCGGCACATGATTGTGCCTTATCTTTTTGTCCCGTGGCCCTTGAGCCACATGATCTTCATGTTGTGCCTCTTAAGGACTCACCTCTGGTGGAGCAAGAGCTCCCTAGTACCCTCAATTTCAAACAACCTGATGAGAGTTTGCCTCTCACTATTGTTCCTGATCATCTTGGAAATGATGGAACATCAAACAACTACATTGCTCATGAGGGTATTAGGAGTTCCTTGGAGGATACTTTGGGTATGAGACCCACTTCCTGTTCTCCTGGTGAGTTGGACATGCATAACGAGGTGCTTGACCTCGTTCCGACCCACCAGCCTGTTGGTTGGAGAGTTTGGATTGATGATCATAACTTCAGTTCCGCAACGGGAGATATTTTTCTTCCGTTGCCCCTTATTTCCCAAACTCTCGAGAGGTTCAAGCTCTTTCAGTTTGATCCTTTGAATGAGACGCCTTTGCGTCCAATTCATGAACCTCTCATTTCATCTGGTGCTCTTTGTGAAGGGGGCCCACGCATGCGTATTCTGGCCCCGCGTGGTGTCATGTTCCCTTTCCAAGTGCATTGACCCACTCTTGGGGTTCCCATTTGATGTCTTTTGACAAATGAAGATGGGAACTTATATTTGTACATAGTTATATAAAAAAAAAGTACAATAAAAGACTCTTTCAGTGAGCATCGATTGTTGTGAGCCCCAACCCTTGTGTATTTGGGCTCCATTTCTTTCACGTATTTGTACCCTTTCTTTAGCATCTCACAGGTTTTGAGGGAATTTGGGTTGTGTCCATCAACATAGCCATACACTTCCCTTTGTACTTCACGTTGGTAAGATCTCTCTTTTTTCATGCATAAATCCATGTAGTATCTTGCTTGCATTCATTGAGGACAATGCATGAAGTAGGTGTGGGGGGGTATTTTACGTGTGTACATAGTTGAGCCTTTTTCCTTTGATTTTGTTTTCTTTTGTTTGCATTGTTAGGGTCATGATAGTGTGCTGCATTTAATATCGATATATCTGCTTGCTATGATCCTTGGGTGACTTGTCTTCTTTTGCTTGCCTAGTGCTTCAAAATTTTCACATTTCTTTCAAAATCTTCATGTGTTTTCGAAAGAAAATGTTTTGTGGGTTTTGCGTGTGTTTAGCATGTGCAAAACCGTTGAGAGGCAAAGTAAAAAGAAAGCTCCCAAAATTGTCTTGAACTTGATGCATTAGGATATCTAGTACGTGGCTTTAGGAGTTATCGAGTCGTTAGGATGCACCCCAGTTTTCCTTTGGGGGTGAGTAATCATAGGGTTTCAGTGCTCAAACATTCAAAGAAGTCCACCCTGAACCTAGTGAGTCAATAATTCGTGTTTGTTAATTTAGGAAGTTTGTTGTAGTCAAGGACCCTCTTAATCTTGTTGTGAGACATTAGTGTAGGGGTTTTGGTTCATGTGTAGATAAGAAATAAGTGAGTAGATGTTCTCTCTTCTCGCACGGCTCCTATCACTCGGGAAAGTAGGTCTGAGGGGACTTTGTGCCTGGTGCTTTCGAGTCATCTGACTTGGGATGCGCCGACCGAACTCCCGTTACACGGGTGGTAGGGATTGCCCTATGTGGAGATTTGGGGAAAGGTGTACGTGATAGTGTAAGTCCTCATGGGCAATGATGCACGAAACCTGACCCTGGGAGAATGAAGCTCCAACTAATAAAAAGAAAAAAAAAGAAAAAAAATTGTGTGAAAAGAAACAAAAAGAAAAAAAATGGTAATGCAAATAAGAACCTTAATGGACCTTACACTTTGTATCACTTGAGGATCTTGAGGTTGTCCATGTCTTTCACTTAATTCCTTATTTAACTAACACGAATGGTTCATTAGGGTAGAGGTGTGGACTGATCACCTATATAGAGTCGGCCCGTAGCATTACCGCGTCCATTGATCGACAAAATATTTCCAACGAGTCGAGGTCTAGATTGAATAATGCATCTTGTTCGGATTTTGTGGGTATATCCGCTGAAAACCCTCAGGAGACAACACTCCTCCTCCTTGGCAACAAAGAGGTTTAACGGCTTGTTGCACGTGCTAAGTGCAACCGTGATTCCTACGAAAGTGAGTTAGGATTTCTTGTTTCTCGTTTGTTTCTCTCTTTCTTTGTTTTGCTCGAGACTAGCAAAAACTTAGGTGTGGGGGTATTTGATTGACATCATTTCATGCTCACATTTGTATCTTATATCCATTATCTTACACCTAAGCAATGCTACATGACGAGTTTTATGTTTAGTTTTCAGGAATAAAGAGGTTTGAAGAGAAGAGCCATGAAAGGACCCAAAAGCTGGGAAAAAGGACTGAATGGTGAGATCTAGGGACCAAGATGCAAGGGAGAAGGACCTGAATGTAAGACAGAAGGACCTAAGAGCAAAACAGAATACTCCACACCATCATGGGGAGTATTTTACCAATTCTATTCGGGTCGGAGCTCCAACAAGTCGAGTAACCGCATCAAAGACCAACAATACCAGAAAGCAAAGCCCACAACAAATTCCAACACGATCCGACAATTTTGGACCGCCAATTGGCGGTCTTGGACCGCTAATTGGCGGTCCATATTGCTCAGGATCCGTCGAAATTTCTCCTGGACTTGGATTAATGTTCGTTTAGGCTATGTTTGGTATTGGTTTAGTCCCACATTGGGGGATTGTCCCCGATTAGCTTTTTCCATGCTTATAAATAGAACTCTTCACCTTCCATTGTAATTACCCATTGCTTGGTGGCATTCTCTCTACTAAGGAGTGAGCCTTGAAGCAAAAACTCAAGGTGGAGATGAATGCTACCTTCAATGTGAGTCATTTGTTAATAAAATAATTCTTCTAGTTTCTTTCAATCTTGTCTTTTAATTTGTGCATGTTTGTTTAGTCTTTCCTTTCCTTTTATGTTTCTTTAATGCTTCTTGCCTTCTTAGTTAACTTTCATTTCAGTATTATGTTTTCTTTTGCTAATATAGTTAGTGTAATGAGTAGTGAGTAGTTCCATCCCCATTTGGGGGGTGGAGAAATTTGTGATATAATCATGTAGTGTATTAAGTGTGTGTTATCTTTATCCCTTGAGCTTTATATGATTTCCATAACCATCTAATGGGTTTTCACTCTTATCTTTGATATGCTAATGCTCTTGAATGAAGCTTAGCTTATGCTTTGATTAGTGGACCTATTTTATGGGGAATGATAAGGTTAGGATATGGATGAAGTTAATATTGGAAACACAATTTGTAATGTATGTGCTCTTGTTGCCTTTACCTTAGCTAATGTCTTGTATGTTTTAATGATGTAGTGAAATCTTAATTCATGTAGAGGCATAGTAGGGTATAGTCTTTATACTTGAGTTCATGTAGCTTCATTCCAATTATTGTCTTGTATGTTTTAATGATGTAGTCTTATCTTAATTCATGTAGAGGCAAAGTTGGATGTAGTTTTATGATTTCATGCACTACATGTTGTGAGGAGCTTAATGAACACACACACACTTCTTTATGTTCACATTATTTCTCTACCCCCTTTGGGGTTTAGTTTTCTTGCTTTTCTTCCATTTCCATTTGCGTTTTAGTGTAGTTTAGTGTAACCAACCTTTCTTCCCTTTCTTTACCTCTCGCCTTCGCACAAACCAAGTGTCGACACACCTCCCAGTGGACGACCCGTATTTGCCACCGCTTCAACGCGGTCGTGCACTTCCTGGTCTGTTATGATGGTTGGTGGTGCACGACCCATGCACTCTTGAAATTGTGAAAATACCCAAGAAAATGATTCTACGGATTCATCTATTATAAAAGTATATGCAAAAAGAACTATGCTATAATCATGATTAACGCCGCAGAAAGCACCAAATATCATAGAATACATATTTGTTTGATAAATTGTATCAAAGGTAACACAATCACCAAATAACTCAAACTCCTGAATGGAAGATGGATCAACCCATAAAGAATGAGTTAAATGCCCCTTTTCATCTTGATGATATGCATAAAATAAATTAGGATTCAATTCCTTTCAATTTTTAAAGTGATGCACAATATACTCTGCATCAAATCCCTTACTGACAATCCTATCATCTTGCCTGAGGTTGTAAATATCAGATGGCAAACACCCAACTTTATCATACCCTCCACACAAAGTTGCCAAAAGTGAAGCTTGCTTCGAAACTGGAATGTCCGTTGTGTTCATTGCATCAAAACAAAATCTTGGCTTCTGTGATGTTACGATTGTTTTTTAGGAAATGGCATTTTGTTGGGGATGTCATCTCATGATTGTGTTCTTCTACAAAAGAAACAATCTGCCACTTGTCGAAAACTTTATCCAGTTTAACATTCATACAAGCTTTGCAACCTATTCTTACATATCCAACTTTCCCATTGTCTTGAGAAAACAAAAAATTTCCAACCTAAAGTTCTACCACTTGAACTGTACTTATAATGTGTCGAACCTCTAAGAACCGAAAATCCTTTCTTTCCAGCATATAACAAATAAAGCATCTCTGCCTCTTCAAGAGTATCAAATGTTTGATAAAGATAAGGTTTATTAGACTCCACCTCTTCAAAACATGAAATGACAGCCATATTTTTACTTGTTTCAGCTCTAATTTCATTAGAATCAACATTCATAATTTCACTTGATTCAACCCTAATTTCAATAGAATTGTCAACTATATTTTCACTTGGTTCATACATAATTTGATTAGAATCAATAGACATGATGAGATACCCTAAAAATTAAAGAACACAAAGTTAATCATCAATGTTCCAAAAGAATGACACTCAAAATACATCAGACATAATTAAAGTTAAGGGACAATAACGAAAAAGAGAAATAAAATGAAAGCAAAAATACATCATACAAAACTATATAATCAACCAATTAACATATAAATAACCAACAAAATAGAAATTAACCCAACATTGAAGAAATCGGTGCTAGAGAGGACGCGAAAGATTTGCCGAAATCTCTCCAATCACGTCGACAAAGATGAAAAAAAATCAAGCCGTCGAATGATCTCGCCCCAAATCACACCGCCGGAGATGAACAAGTGATGGATTTCCCGATATCAGAGAGGGAGGGAGAGAGAGAGACGGAGTAAAAAATGTTGGGTTGAGGGTCGTTGTGAAAGAAGGGGATGTTGGGTTTGATACGTTAGAGAGAAGAGAATGGTAATGGATTTTGGGGGTGAACCATTAGATGGATTCAAGAATATATCCAACGGTTAGGATTTTTGTACCTCATATAACATTAGATAAGGTATACCTCATATAAAAAAAGACCTATATATATCCAGACAATCGTGACAAAAAAAAACATGTTCCTAAAACACATGTTGGTGGTTTCCGAAAATACGTGAATTGGATTCTTGCGATCGATAAAAAATATCAATACAAACTAATATTCGTAAGACTAAAAATATAAGGCTACAAATACTGAATTGAAAGGTCATCCATCTATGTCACGATAAGTTCATAGACGCCAAAGATACAAGCAGGTGTATAAAACTCATGAATCCCGTGTCAAGTTTTAGAACCAATATAAAAGAAAAACCAATATAAACTCGAGATTTTGTATTGCATGTGCTTGGTTGTTTTAATCCTTCAGGGATTTTCATGAAAATGTCATTATCTAGTGATCCATATAGATAAGCTGTAATGACATCCATAAGTCGCATTTCAAGTTTTTCTCCAATTGCAAGGCTAATCAAAAAATCTAAGAGTTGTCTCATGCACTACAGGTGAATACGTTTCTTCATAGTCAACTCCTAGTATTTTTGTAAAACCTTGTGCAACAAGTCTTGCCTTGTATCTTACAACTTCATTTTTCTCATTTCTTTTAATTACAAATACTCACTTGTATCCTACTGGTTTTACATTATTTGGTGTCGGAACTACAGGTCCAAACACATGACGTTTCTCAAGTGAGTTCAGTTCTTCTTGAATTGCATTTTTCCATTGTGGCCAATCTTTTCTGTGTCGACACTATTCAATTGATTTTGGCTCACAATATTCAACATTCATCACATCATTTGCTATATCGTATATGAATTTTTCATCCATAATGGTTCTATTTCGGTTCCATCTTTTTCCATTGTGCACAAAATTGATGGAGATCTCATCATCATTTTCATTTTCAGGTACATGTACCTCTTTCGGAAATTTGTCATTGTCCATTTGTTGTTGTGTTATCACCTCTACAGGGGTTTCAATAATATCACCAATTACGTTATTTTGCTCTTTCTTTTTCCGTGGATTTTCATCTTTGGAACTGATTTGTCTTCCACGTTTTCGACGTATAATATATTCATTTGTAACATTAGGAATATCAATCCGAGCAGGTGCATTTAGAGCTGGTATATGTGACTTTGTGACTCTTTTAGTATCAATGAATGCATCAGGCAACTCATTTGCAATTCTTTGTAAATGTATAATCTTTTGAACTTCAAGTTCACATTGACATGTTCAAGGGTCTGGAATTGATGATGCATTCCAAGTTACATCTTTGTTTTCTAATTTTTGTTTTTCTCCCCCTAAGATTGGGAATTCATTCTCATTAAATTGACAATCAGCAAATCGTGCTGTGAAAATATCGCCGGTTAACGGCTCTAAATATTTTATGATTGATGGAGATTCAAAGCCAACATATATTCCCAATCTTCTTTGAGGTCCCATCTTTGTACGTTGTGGTGGTGCAATTGGCACATTAACGGCACAACCAAAAACCTTTCGATGAGACAGATTTGGTTCTCTACCGGAGACCAATTGTAAAGGGGAGTATTTATAATAAGCAGTTGGTCTTATTCTTATAAGTGCAGCAGCATGTAAAATGGCATGTCCCCAGGCAGATGATGGTAATTTAGATCTCATTACCAATGGTCTAGCAATTAATTGTAATCTCTTAATCAAAGATTCAACTAGACCATTTTGTGTATGGACATGAGCTACAGGATGCTCAATTGTGATCCCAACAGACATGCAATAATCGTTAAACGTTTGGGATGTAAATTCTCCAGCATTGTCAAGTCGAATTTTCTTAATTGGATAATCTGGGAAATGTGCTCTCAATTTGATTAATTCTGCTAGAAGTCTAGCAAATGCGACATTTCGAGTTGATAAAAGGCAAATGTGTGACCATCGGGTTGATGCGTCTATCAATACCATAAAATAACGAAATGGTCCACACGGAAGAGTAATGGGTCCACAAATATCTCCTTCGATTCGCTCTAAAAATGTAGGCATTTCATTTTCAATTTTATTTGTGGAAGGCCTTATTATCATTTTTCCAAGGGAGCATGTTGCACATGAAAAATTATTTGATGAAGGAATCTTCAAGTTCCTCATTGTGTGCCCACTTGAATTTTCAATAATTCTTCGCATCATTATGGCACATGGGTGACCCAATCTGTCATGCCAAATTTCAAAATTTGGATCAACTAACTTCTAGTTAGCGATCATATTTGATTCAATAGGATTTATGAATGTGCTATATAACCCAGAAGAGAGAGCTTGCATTTTTTCCAACACAATTTTCTGGCCAGACACATTAGATGTAATGTGGAGATGCTCAATATTATCTTCATTCACAATCTCAATGTGATAACCATTAAGACGTATATCCTTAAAACTTAGTAGATTTCTTCTGGATCTACTAGAGTATAGAGCATCACTTATTATCAATTTTGTATTGGTAGACAACAAAACACAAGCTCTTCCGGAGCCTTCAATCAAATTGCTAGTGCCAGAAATTGTGTTGACATTTGTTTTTGCTAAACGTAATTGGGAAAAGTATTTTGTACTTTTCAAGATGGTGTTTGTTGTCCCATTGTCTACTAGACATTGGTCTCCATCATTTGGTATAGCATTAGTCATATCTTTGCCTTTCTACATGATATCCTAATTACTTGTGGATTGTTATGTCCCTAAACCCATTAATGCTAATGGTGGTTAGTGGGGGGTGCTTTCCATGGGGAAGAGGAGGTGAATAGTGGGATGGTGATGGGTGATGGAGTAGGGGGCGGTGATGGGTGATGGTCTCCCTCCTTAAAAGGATTTGAAGTGAGAACATGACTTGTGGTTGACTTATGGTTTTGAGGGAGAGAGAGAGTTTGAGTGAAGAAGAAGAGAGAAAATGAAGAGGTGATTGTTTTTCTCCTCAAAACCAACCAAACCCAACAGTAACCGCCCCCTACTCCATCACCCATCACCATCCCACTATTCACCTCCTCTTCCCCATGGAAAGCACCCCCCACTAACCACCATTAGCACTAATGGGTTTAGGGACATAACAATTCATCCTCCTTAAAGGATTTCGTCCAGAAATCAAAACAACAACTCACCGAAAAGCTCTGGGTATTGCTTCCGAACTTCCTCCTCGATCTCCCAAGTGGCCTCGCGCTCACTGTGGTGCTGCCATCGGACCTTCACCATTGGAATGGTCCTCCTCCTGAGCTGGTTATCCATGCGATCAACTATCTCAACTGGTCTCTCCTCGAGCGACAAGTCCTGATGGATCTCTAGAACTGCAATCTCAATCACGTGAGCTGGATCTGCGACGTACTTCCTCAACATCGATACATGGAAGACGTTATGAAGACCCAAAAACTACGAAAGCAATGCAATCTTGTAGGCAACCTCTCAGACTCGGTCTAGGATATCAAACGGTCTGACATACCTCGGACTGAGCTTCCCCTTCTTCCCAAACCTCATCACTCCCCGAGCTGAGGAGATCTTCGGGAACACATGGTCGCTGATTGATCTCGTTTTATATTTAACCGCAAGTGCACGGCCGCGTTGAAGCGGTGGCAAATATGGGTCGTCCACTGGGAGGTGTGTCGACACTTGGTTTATTCGAAGGCGAGAGGTAAAAAGAAGGGAGAAAGATGTATTACACTAAACTACACTACAATGCTAAACTAGTATGCAAAAGGAAATGAAGATAAGCAATAAAACTAAACCCCAAAGGGGGTAGAGAAATAATGTGAACATAAAGAAGTGTGTGTGTGTTCATTTAGCTCCTCACAACATGTAGTGCATGAAATCATAAAACTACATCCAACTTTGCCTCTACATGAATTAAGATAAGACTACATCATTAAAACATACAAGACAATGATTGGAATGAAGCTACATGAACTCAAGTATAAAGACTAGACCCTACTATGCCTCTACATGAATTAAGATGACTACATCATTAAAACATACAAGACATTAGCTAAGGAAAAGGCAACAAGAGTACATACACTACAAATTGTGTTTCCAACATTAACTTCATCCATATCCTAACTTTATCATTCCCCATAAAATAGGTCCACTAATCAAAGCATAAGCTAAGCTTCATTCAAGAGCATTAGCATATCAAAGATAAGAGTGGAGACCCATTAGATGGTTATGGAAATCATATAAAGCTCAAGGGATAAAAATAACACACACTTAATACACTACATTATTATATCACATATTTCTCCACCCCCCAAATGGGGATGGAACTACTCACTACTCATTACACTAACTAATTTAGCAAAGGAAAGCATAATACTGAAATGAAATTTATACTACTTAAGCAAGAAATATTAAAGATGCATAAAACTAAACAAACAAACAAGCATGCAAAGGAAAGGAAATTAAACTAAGAGAGAAACAACCTCATTAAAAGAAAACTTATATTATTAACTCACTCAATTACAAGTAGCTCTTCCTCCACTAGAGTTTTGCTTCAAGGCTTCACTCTTAGTAGGGAAGATGGCCACCAAGAGGGAGATGGATACAATGGGAGGTGAAGAGTTCTATTTATAAGCATGGAAAAAGCTAATCCGGGACAATCCCCCGATGTGGGACTAAACCAATACCAAAAATAGCCTAAACACATGATAATACAAGTCCAGGAAGAATCTTGGCTGATTTGGGCTTAACCAGACCGCCAATTGGCGGTTCCAGACCGCCAATTGGCGGCCTATAAACTTCAGATCCGTCTGGATCTTCTGGTGGGCTTTCCTTGGTGTGTTTCTTGGTCTTGGATGCATCTAACGTGTTTAGTGGAGCTCCGACCCGAATCGAATTGACAAAATACTCCTCATGATGGTGTGGAGTTTCCTGTTTTGCTCTTAGGTCCTTCTATCTTACGATCAGGTCCTTCCCCCTTGCATCTTGGTCCCCAGGTCTCACAATTAGGTCCTTTTTTCCTGCTTTTGGATCCTTTCATGGCTCTTCTCTTCAAACCTCTTTATTTCTGAAAACTAAACATAAAACTCGTCACATAGCATTGCTTAGGTGTAAGATAATGGATATAAGGTACAAATATAAGCATGAAATGATGTCAATCAAATACCCCCACACCTAAGTTTTTGCTAGTCTCGAGCAAAACAAAGAAAGGAAAAAGCATACGAAAAAACAAGAAATCCTAACTCACTTTCGTAGGAATCACGGTTGCACTTAGCATGTGCAACAAGCCGTTAAACCTCCTTGTTGCCAAGGAGGAGGAGTGGTGTCTCCTGAGGGTTTTCAGCGGATATACCCACAAAATCCGAACAAGATGCATTAATCAATCTAGCTACACGACTCGTTGGACTTATTTTGACGATCATGGAATGCGGTAATACTACGGGTCGACTCTATATATGTAATCAGTCCACACACCTAGCCTAATGAGTTATTCGTGAGAGTTAACTAAGGAATTAAGTGAAAGACATGGGCAACCTTAACTTCTGAATGTGATACAACGTGTAAAGTCCATTTTGGTTCTTATTTGACTCTTCTTTTCTTTTCTTTTCTTTTTTTTTCTTTCTTTTTTTTCTTTTTCTTTGGAGCATTTATTGGTTGGTGTTTGATTCTCCCAGGGTCAGGTTTCGTGCATCATTGCCTATGAGGACTTACACTATCACGTACACCTTCCCCCAAATCTCCACATAGGGCGATCCCTACCACCCGTGTAACGGGAGTTCGGTCGGTGCATCCCAAGTCAGATGACTCGAAAGCACCAGGCACAAAGTCCCCTCAGACCTACTTTCCCGAGTGATAGGAGCCGTGCGAGAAGAGAGAACACCACTTATTTATTCATTTATCTACATGGGAACCAAAACCCCTACACTTAAGTTTCACAAAAAGATATTAAGGGCCCTTGACTACAACAAACTTCCTAAATTAACAAACACGAATTATTCGACTCACTAGGTTCAGGGTGGACTTCTTTAAATGTTTGAGCACTGAAACCCACTGATTACTCACCCCCAAGGGAAAACTGGGGTGCATCCTAACGACTCGATAAATCCTAAAGCCACGTACTAGATATCCTAATGCATCAAGTTCAAGACAATTTTGGGAGCTTTCTTTTTACTTTGCCTCTCAACGGTTTTGCACATGCTAAACACACGCAAAACCCACAAAACATTTTCTTTCGAAAACACATGAAGATTTTGAAAGAAATGTGAAAATTTTGAAGCACTAGGCAAGCAAAAGAAGACAAGTCACCCAAGGATCATGGCAAGCAGATATATCGATATTAAATGCAGCACACTATCATGACCCTAACAATGCAAACAAAAGAAAACAAAAATCAAAGGAAAAGACTCGACTATGTACACACGTAAAACACCCCCCCACACCTACTTCATGCATTGTCCTCAATGAATGTGAACAAGATACTACATGGATACATGCATGAAAAAGGAACAATCTCACCAACATGAAGTACAAAGGGACGTTCGGGGTCATGTTGATGGACACAAACCCAAATTCCCTCAAAAACCTGTGAGAAGCTGAAGAAGGGAGACAAATACGTGAAAGAAATGGGGCCCAAATACTCAAGGGTTGGGGCCCACAACAATCGATGCTCACTAAAGGAGTCTTTTTTGTTTAACTATGTACAACAATGGGCTCCCATCTTCATATATCAAGGGACATCAAATGGGAACCCGCCATCTCTGGAGCCAGAAATGCACCTGTATGGGCTCGCAACATACAAAACAGAATTGCTCGACCACCTGACACCCTTATAAGCATTGTGGTCGGTTGATGCCTCCTTAGAATTAGCAAAAGAGGAGGCATGAACGAGAGGTGAACCTCTATCTGGTATAAGGGTATCAGGTGGTTGAATCTTAACCCACATGGGGTCCTCAGCAGATATAGAATGAAGAGCATGTGGCCGAGAGGCCATAAAAATAGTATCTTGTGGCTCAAAAGCCACGTGCTCAAAAGGATGTGGCTCAAGGGCCACGTGGTCAAAAAGAAGTGGCTCAAGGGCCACATGATCAGAAGAATGTGGCTCAAAAGCCACGTGATCAAAACATAAGGCACCTTCCTGTGCTAGCCCAGGTGAAACATCTTCACCACCTTCAGGATCTTCATCGAACAATTCTCTGAAGTACTTGAAGGTGCCCTCAACTTCACTCTCATCCATGCCCTGGATAAGGTTAACCCCAACAGGGTCATTGAAGGCATCTGGCTTCTTGCCAATGGTGAAGATGTTGAAATCAGCGCATTGACTACCATAAGTCAAGCGCATCAGACCATTGCGACAATTGATCAAGGCATTTGAAGTCGCAAGAAATGGTCGCCCTAGAATGACAGGAATTTGTCCAAGTGGGTTTGGCACAGGTTCAGTATCCAAGACAAAGAAGTCGACTGGATAAATGAACTCTCCCACTTTGATCAGCACATCTTCCACCACACCCCACGGTTTCTTCATAGACCTATCAGCCAATTGAAGAGTGGTCTTTGTTTGTTTGAGGTCTCCAAGACCGAGGTGGACGTAGACAGAATATGGCAGAAGATTAACAGATGCACCAAGGTCCAGCAAGGCCCGATGTATGGACACATCACCAATCACACAAGAGATAGTAGGACAGCCAGGGTCCTTGTACTTGACTTGCATGGGTTGTGCCAACAAGGAACTCACGTTAGCCGCAAGAAAAGCTTTCTTGGGAACATGAGTTTTTCTCTTCTTGGTGCATAAGTCCTTGAGAACCTTGGCATAAGGTGGCATTTGCTGAATCACCTCTAGAAGAGGGATATTCACCTTAACCTGCCGAAACATCTCAAGCATCTTGTCATGCTGATCAGAGGTTTTCTTTTTAAGGCGCTCAGGGAATGGCGCCTTTGGGGCATAAGGATGCGAAGGCACCCCAGAATTCAGGTCCAAAGAAACATGAGTGGGGACCTCAGAATCTGGTTCCTTCGACACAAGAGGAGACAAGGGGACCTCAAGGTTCGGCCCCTTTGTCGAAGGAAATGTAGAAGGAACCTCAGGATCTGGCTCCTTCCTGGAAGTATTTGTGGAGGGAGCCTCAGGATCCGGCTCCCTCAAAGATGGTGATGACAAGGAAGGCACCCCAATGTGGTTGTCCACCTCCTTACCAGACCTCAAAGTATGAATCACATTAATATGATGGGTCGGTTCAGAGGCAGCATGAGGTAAAGGTGTCCTTCCTTGCGAATGGGTACCCCGAGGATTTACCTCGGGTTGACTCGGTAATTGACCCTTCTCGCGTTCATGGAGCTGATTAGCCAACTGGCTCACTTGCATTTCCAATGCTTTGACCGTATTGTTGTTGGCCGAAAACATGGCTTGCGTGCTCTGAATGAACGCGTGAAGGGTTTGCTCAAGAGTGGAGTCCTTAGGGTCAACCCGTTGGGGTTGTGGAGTTTGGTTAGAATAACCCGACGAAGAGGTCTGAGGAGGTTGGTAATTGTGGTTCTGAGACCTTTGATGTGGAGGTTGGTAGGTCGCCGATGGGCGTGGAGGTTGATAAGGTGGAGGTTGAGGTTGAGCGTGCGAGCTCTGACCGTTACCCCCACTAGGCCCACAAGAGAAGTTAGGATGGTTACGCCATCCCGGGTTGTAAGAGTGACTGTACGGGTCGTTTCGGGGCCTTTGTTGATACATCGCATTTGCATGCTCAGTATCCCTTGGAGCGTAAGCGCATTCCAAGTCATCATGTCCCGACAGTCCACACCTACTACACTCGGGAGTAGCGACCTGAGCTACAGGAGCTCGGTCCATCTCCAAACACTCAATCCTACGCATGAGAGCAGCCACTTTCGCCTCAGACGCGATAGTTGACTCAACTTGATAAGATCCAGCTCGACCAGAAGACCTGGCGGCTGGTGGCTCTCTCATGGTGTCCCACTCGAAGGTACGCTCAGCCATGGACTCAAAAGTGTCCCATGCCTCCTCGATGGGTTTCATTTGGAAGTCACCCTGACACATTGACTCCAACAATGTGCGGGTGTTGTAGTTGATGCCCTCATAAACAATCTGGCACAGCTGCCATAGCTCAAGTCCATGATGAGGGCATTGCTGGAGAAGGTCCTTGAACCTCTCAAAGAAACCATGAAACGATTCGGTCTCGGTTTGATACATCTGATGTATCTGGTGCCGTATCTGTTGAGTTTTCCTTTGAGGGAAAAATCTCTTCAGAAAGACGGTCACAAAGTCATCCCATGACCGAATCGAGCTCGCCGGGAGGCTATACATCCATTTCTTCGCATTATCCTTCAATGCGAAAGAAATCATCCTCAACCGGACAGAATCCTCGTCAAGCTGTTGAAGCTTGAACATGGAGCACACTTCCTCGAATTCGCGTATAAAGATATACGGATCCTCCTTATTGGCAGTGAAGGTCGGAAGCATGCTCACATACTGAGGTTTTAGCTCATAGCTGTTCCCGCGAGCAGGGGGAACAACTATGCAAGAAGGCTGCGCGGCCCGAACAGGATGGGTCCGCTCCCACAAAGTCATCGGTCTATCATGTCGAGCTAAAGGTGGTGGTGCACCTAGAACTCGATCCTGACCGAATCTCCCTTCCTCTCGAGTCAGAGGAGGAGGAGAAGGAGGTCTACGTGGTGGTGGGAACGGACCGAGGTAGTCCATGTATGGAACCCGGTCCCCTTCGCCACCACGAGACGACTCGGCCTCTTGCTCCAAAGGAGCACGAGGCGGAGATGGTCGATCACCAAGATCTTCCATCTCAGAAGTATGCACTCTCTCGAGCCGAGCGCTCTCACCAGAACGAGCCCAACCTCGCATAAAAATGCTCGACTCGACTCTAACAAACACACAACAGAAGGTGTACTAGAGGAGGAGACTAAACGTAGAGAATAGATGAGGAGATGACTCAGATGAGGAGGGAAGAATCCCTAGAGCTAGCGTGGGTAGTGGGATCAGGAAGAAGCCTAACTAGCAAGCACGGCTCAAACAAAGTAAGGCAATGGGTCCTTAAGCTAGACGACGCCTAACTTCGAGGTCACTAGCCTCGACACGTCTCACCTCCCTACAACGAGGACCACAATGCCCAGCAAGTGATACCAGATCCGGAGATCCAGTACCTCCTACTATCGAGAAGGTAGGCAACGCCGATCAGGTCATGACGGTCTCAACTAGATTACTCTCCTAGTGCGCCCGCAATCCTAGGGCCAATGTCTACTTGCTTTTAGTTAAGGCTTTACTAAGAGTGATTTTTGGGGCCAAGGAAAGGGTGATGAAATCCCCCACCTTATCTTTTATGGGACAGCCCCTCCTTAGTAGCGATTTGATCCTAGATCTAGCAATCAATCGCTCCAATCAAACGCTCTCTCACTCTTGTCCCGATGCACCTTACTAACTAATGCATGAAAGAAACATGCATGAATGAGGGATGTGGGTGCACGTACCTCACGCTAGCAATCAACGACGAAATGTAAAGCAAAGAAAAGACAAATGCATGCAAGGTCTATCAATGGTGCATGACCTAGATGGCAAGAAGTCTAATCTTTTGCTTTGAGTTTTATGGTCCAAGTTGATTAAAGGGGGAGTGATTGATGATCTGGGAGCAAATAAGAAGTCACAGCATGCAAAATTGGGCTCCCAGATAACACAAATTACAACACAAATGACCACAAAAAAATTGGAAGACAGAATCCCTTACCAGGCCGCCAATTGGCGGTTCCAAACCACTGATTGGCGGTCTTTTGTTGGATTTGCTTCCTCAAACTTCTCCAGTGGCCTCCCCGTGATCAGAGTGTTCCCTGAAACTAAGAAAAACTGAAAAAGAAAAATTAAAAACCCCTCGAATCGTCCAAACCAAGGTCTGGACAGAGCACCTCCCCGGCAACGGCGCCAAAAACTTGATTGATCTCGTTTTATATTTAACCGCAAGTGCACGGCCGCGTTGAAGCGGTGGCAAATACGGGTCGTCCACTGGGAGGTGTGTCGACACTTGGTTTATTCGAAGGCGAGAGGTAAAAAGAAGGGAGAAAGATGTATTACACTAAACTACACTACAATGCTAAACTAGTATGCAAAAGGAAATGAAGATAAGCAATAAAACTAAACCCCAAAGAGGGTAGATAAATAATGTGAACATAAAGAAGTGTGTGTGTGTTCATTTAGCTCCTCACAACATGTAGTGCATGAAATCATAAAACTACATCCAACTTTGCCTCTACATGAATTAAGATAAGACTACATCATTAAAACATACAAGACAATGATTGGAATGAAGCTACATGAACTCAAGTATAAAGACTAGACCCTACTATGCCTCTACATGAATTAAGATGACTACATCATTAAAACATACAAGACATTAGCTAAGGAAAAGGCAACAAGAGTACATACACTACAAATTGTGTTTCCAACATTAACTTCATCCATATCCTAACTTTATCATTCCCCATAAAATAGGTCCACTAATCAAAGCATAAGCTAAGCTTCATTCAAGAGCATTAGCATATCAAAGATAAGAGTGGAGACCCATTAGATGGTTATGGAAATCATATAAAGCTCAAGGGATAAAAATAACACACACTTAATACACTACATTATTATATCACATATTTCTCCACCCCCCAAATGGGGATGGAACTACTCACTACTCATTACACTAACTAATTTAGCAAAGGAAAGCATAATACTGAAATGAAATTTATACTACTTAAGCAAGAAATATTAAAGATGCATAAAACTAAACAAACAAACAAGCATGCAAAGGAAAGGAAATTAAACTAAGAGAGAAACAACCTCATTAAAAGAAAACTTATATTATTAACTCACTCAATTACAAGTAGCTCTTCCTCCACTAGAGTTTTGCTTCAAGGCTTCACTCTTAGTAGGGAAGATGGCCACCAAGAGGGAGATGGATACAATGGGAGGTGAAGAGTTCTATTTATAAGCATGGAAAAAGCTAATCCGGGACAATCCCCCGATGTGGGACTAAACCAATACCAAAAATAGCCTAAACACATGATAATACAAGTCCAGGAAGAATCTTGGCTGATTTGGGCTTAACCAGACCGCCAATTGGCGGTTCCAGACCGCCAATTGGCGGCCTATAAACTTCAGATCCGTCTGGATCTTCTGGTGGGCTTTCCTTGGTGTGTTTCTTGGTCTTGGATGCATCTAACGTGTTTAGTGGAGCTCCGACCCGAATCGAATTGACAAAATACTCCTCATGATGGTGTGGAGTTTCCTGTTTTGCTCTTAGGTCCTTCTGTCTTACGATCAGGTCCTTCCCCCTTGCATCTTGGTCCCCAGGTCTCACAATTAGGTCCTTTTTTCCTGCTTTTGGGTCCTTTCATGGCTCTTCTCTTCAAACCTCTTTATTTCTGAAAACTAAACATAAAACTCGTCACATAGCATTGCTTAGGTGTAAGATAATGGATATAAGGTACAAATATAAGCATGAAATGATGTCAATCAGTCGCCAACCTCAAAGCTCAACACCCATCTGTGTCTATCGGCATAACTCTTCTACCTACTCTGTGCGGTGGCCAATCTCCTCCGGATCACGTCCACCTTCTCTGCATACATCTGCACGAGCTCTAGCCCCACCAACTGCCTCTCGTCTACCTCACTCCAGCATACCGGTGATCTGCAAGGCCTCCCGTACAAGGCCTCGTACGATGTCATCCCAATACTCGAATGGTACATGTTGTTGTAGGCGAGCTCTATCAACGGCAGGTGCTCATCCCAATGTCCTCCCCAATGCAGTGTGCATGCCCTCAGCATATCCTACAGGGTCTCGATCGTCCTCTCTGACTGACCATCTGTCTGTGGGTGAAACGTTGTACTGAACCTCAGTCGCGTCCCCAACGCCTGCTGAAGACTCCCCCAAAACCTGGATGTAAACATGGGATCTCGATCAGAGATGATGCTCATTGGCACTCCGTGCAGTTTGACTATCTCCTCCACGTACAACTTAGCTAGACCCTCCAGAGGCAACGTGGTCCTCATCGCTAAGAAGTGCCATGACTTGGTCAGTCAATCGACTATCACCCAAATCGCGTCGTGGAATCTCCTTGTCTTCGACAACCCCGTGACAAAATCCATCGTCACGTGGTCCAACTTCCACTCAGGAAGCTCAATACACCACATCGGTCCTGCTGGTCGCTGATGCTTAATCTTCACCTGCTAACAGACTAAGCACCGACCCACAAACTCCACAATATCTCTCTCCATGCCCTTCAACCAGAAGTTCCACTGCAGGTCCTTGTACATCTTCGTGCTCCCCGGGTGAATGGTATATCTTGCTCGGTGTGCCTCCTCCATGATGTCATCTCTCAGCCCATCAACCTTCGGCACCCAGATTCGACTCTTGAACCTCAGACCAACATCAATCCCCACACTAAAGTCTGATCCATCTCTAGCAGTCAACTGTAGCAGACCAGCTAACTCCTCATCATCACGCTGAGCTTGCACCACCTGCGAGATGGTCTGCGGCTCCACCCAAGCCCAGCAATCACTGCTCCCTCAGAGCCCTCTGTGAACGGCCTCCACTCTGACAACGTCTCGAGTAGCCTCCACTCCTGAATGCACAAACTAGCAACTGACACCTCAACTTTCCTGCTCAGTGCATCCGCAACCGAATTCGCCTTCCTCGGATGATAGGAGATGGTGAAGTCATAGTCCTTAATGAACTCGAGCCATCTGCGTTGCCTCATATTCAGCTTCTTCTGCGAGAATAGATACTTCAACCTCTGATGATCTGTGAAGACCTCAAACTGCTCTCCATAAAGATAATGTCGCCAGGCCTTCAATGCGCGAACCACTGCCGCTAACTCCAGATCATGAGTAGGGTAGTTCTTCTCGTGCACCTTCAGCAGCCTCAAAGCGTACGCCACCACCTTCCCGTGCTGCATCAGAACACAGCCCAAGCCAAACCCCTACGCATAAATGTAAATCGCGTAGCCTCTACTGTCCCTCAGTAGCGTCAGACTCGGCGTTGTCGTCAGTCGCCTCTTCAGCTCTTGGAAACTGTCCTCGCACTTCTGGGACCAAACGAACTTGACGCCCTTCTGCGTCAATGCTGTCAGCGGAGAAGCAAGTTTGGAGAAGTCCTGAATGAACCGTCTGTAATACCTAGCAAGTCCCACGAAGGTTCTGATCTCAGTCACGCTCGTCGGGGCTCTCCACTGAGTCACAGCCTCAACCTTCACCGGATCCACTGAAATCCCATCTGCTGACACAATATGCCCCAGAAATGCCACCGGATCCAACCAAAACTTGCACTTCGTGTACTTGGCATAGAGTTGCTGATCCCTCAAGATGCCAAGCACAATCCTCAGGTGCTCCCGGTGCTGCTCCCTGTCAAGCGAGTACACCAAGATGTCATCCACAAAGACCACAACAAATCTGTCGAGGTACGGCTGGAAGGTCCTATTCATCAGGTCCATGAATGTTGCAGGTGCATTCGTCAATCCAAACGGCATCACCAAGAACTCGTCGTGCCCGTATTGTGTCCTGAAGGCTGTCCATGAAATGTTTTTTGTCAACCACAAGTCACGTTCTCACTTCAAATCAGTAGACCATCAAATCTCTAGAGCTTCAGATGGGCCAATTGACTCAGTCTGTACATGAAAGAGAGAGAGGGACTCTGCCTAGCCAGCCTGAGGCTAACCCCCGCATTTACCAGCAACAACACATGCAAAATGAGAATGTGATACCTCAGGGGCGACGAGTGAACCATGTGGAGGAACTTGTTCACCATATCAATTCCCTTGTAACATTAAGGAATGGAAAGCAGATTAACAATCACATTTCATTGCCACCACCACCACCATCTATGCAGCCTCTCAGTGGGAATGGTGGTGAAGAAGAGGCTGAGGGTGAGGGTAATACACCAACGCCTCCTTCTCAGGCACCGCAGAAAACCTACCTGCCAAAAGCTCCTTATCCTAGTAGGTTAACCAAAAAGCAGAGTGACACAATGGATAAGATGTTAGAGGTGTTTAAGCAAGTGAATGTTAACATCCCCTTGTTGGATGTCATCCAACAAATACCTCAATATGCCAAAGTGTTGAAGGATCTCTGCACAACCAAGAGGAAGACCATTGTTCCTAAGAAATCATTTTTGGCTGCAAATGTAAGCTCACTTTTGTCCAATCCCACCTACACAAAATACAAGGACCCTGGGTGTCCTACTATTTAGTGTACGATAGGGGACACTAGCATTTCCTGAGTTTGTGGGCCCAGAGTGCTGAGTTTCATGTGTTCAACTCTGGTAGGCAACAAGAGCCCATGGACCAACCTTTACATCTCAATCTCATCCGCCAATTAGAGAAAGCACCGCAAAATCAACGAACACCTCTAACATCAATGCAACCCATTGAGAATGTTTGTGGGCCCAGCGAAAACTCATTGCATGTCTTTGCAATGCAACTAAGTGAGCTGGTATCAAACATGAATGTCCAACGGGAGTGTTCGTTACATGATTCAGTTGAGACCATTAGTGAGGGGGACACACCTCATCATATGCTCATTCCAGAAGGTGTTGTCACCCCGTGTCCTAGGGCTATTGAGCCCTTTAAGCTTCAGATTGACTCCAACAAGGACTCACCTACGATCGAGCTTATGATTGATGATATAAATGATGGTGGGAGGTCCTTGTTGGATGACTTGGGGGAGAAGCCTCATTCTTAGTGATGCAGGTCTACTGCATCCATCGAATGAGCTTGAGGAACTCATTCCGATGCACCTACCTATTCGTTGGAGGGTTTTGTTCGATGAGCAACTAAACCCTAGTGAGGCAACACAACTTCACTCTTTCATGTTGCCTACACCCAACCAATATCATGAGGGGTTCGAGCCTTTCAGCTTTGACCTTTCACCCCTCATGACACCTCAGAGTACCAGTGAAGTTTGCCCATCTCGGTAAGTCTCTGGTCCTCATAACTCGATGTTCTCATTTGATGTTCCTTGACCAAATGATTATGAGAATATCTTTGTTGATGTATATATCTTATTAAAAAATCAAAAAAATCAGAAAAGCGAGTAATAAAAGACTCCATGAGCGAGCATTGATTGTTGTGGGCCCCAACCCTTGTGTACTTGGGCCCCATTTCTTCACGTATTTGTCTCCCTTCTTCAATATCTCATAGGTTTTGAGGGAATTCGGGTTTGTGTCCATCACTATAACCATGAACTTCCTGTTGCACTTCATGTTGGTGAGATCTTCCATTTTTTATGCATAAATCCATGTAGTATCATGCTCACATTCATTGAGGACAATGCATGCAGTAGGTGTGTGGGGGTGTTTTACGTGAGTACATAGTCGAGTCTTTTTCCTTTGATTTTCTTATCTTTTGTGTGTTTTGATAGGTCATGTTAGTGTGCAGCATTTAATATTGATATATCTGCTTTTCGTGATCCTTGGGTGACTTGTCTTGTTTTGCTTGCCTAGTGCTTTAAAATTTTCACATTTCTTTCAAAATCTTCATGTGTTTGCGAAAGAAATTGTTTTGTGGGTTTTACGTGTGTTTAGCATGTGCAAAACCGTTGAGAGGCAAAGTAAAAAGAAAGCTCCCAAAATTTTCTTGAACATGATGCATTAGGATATCTAGTTTATTGGTTTTAGGTCTTATCGAGTCGTTAGGATGCACCCTGGTTTTCCCTCGGGGGGCGAGCAATCATAGGGTTTCAGTACTCAAACATTTAAAGAAGTCCACCCTGAACCTAGTGAGTCCATAATTCGTGTCGGTTAATATAAAGAAATTTGTTGTAGTCAAGGACCCTTTAAATCTTGTTGTGAGCCATTAAGTGTAGGGGGTTTGGTTCATGTGTAGATAAGAAATAAGTGAGTGGGTGTTCTCTCTTCTCGCATGACTCCTATCACTCGGGAAACTAGGTCTGAGGGGACTTTGTGCCTGGTGCTCTCGAGTCATCTGACTTAGGATGCACCGACCGAACTCCCGTTACACGGGTGATAGGGATCACCCTATGTGGAGATTTGGGGAAAGGTGTACGTGATAGTGTAAGTCCTCATAGGCAATGATGCACGAAACCTGACCCTGGGAGAATGAAACTCCAACTAATAAAAAGAAAAAAAGAAAAAAAAGAAAATTAATACAAATAAGAACCTTAATGGACCTTACACTTTGTATCACTTGAGGATGTTGAGGTTGTCCATGTCTTGCACTTAATTCCTTAATTAACTTTCACGAATGATTCATTAGGCTAGGTGTGTGGACTGATTACATATATAGAGTCGGCCCGTAGCATTACCACATCCAATGATCGACAAAATGAGTCATCGAGTCGTGTAGCTAGGTTGAATAATGCATCTTTGTTCGGATTTTGTGGGTATATCCGCTGAAAACCCTCAGGAGACAACACTCCTCCTCTTTGGCGACAAGGAGGTTTAATGACTTGTTGCACGTGCTAAGTGCAACCGTGATTCCTACGAAAGTGAGTTAGGATTTATTATTTTTCGTATGCTTTTCTCTTTCTTTGTTTTGCTCGGGACTAGCAAAAGTTAGGTGTGAGGGTATTTGATTGACATCATTTCATGCATACATTTGTGTCTTATATCCGTTATCTTTCACCTAAACAATGCTACATGACGAGTTTTATGTTTAAATTTCAGAAATAAATAGGTTTGAAGAGAATAGGCATAAAAGGACCCAAAAGCATGAAAAAGGACCGAGTTGAGAGACTCCAGGACTAAGATGCAAGATCGAAGGACCTGAACGTAAGATTGAAAGACCAATGAGCAAACAAGAGTACTTCACACCATCATGGGGAGTATTTTGGCAATTCTATTCGGGTCGGAGCTCCAACAAGCAAAGTAGATGCATCAAAGACAAACAAAGCCTTCCGGAAAAGCCCATAAGAAAATCCAGAGTGATCCAAACATTGTAGACCGCTAATGAGAGGTTACTTTTGGTCTGAATCCGCTAAGATTTTGGTGGGTCGTGTATTAGTTTATATTTAGTCTATTTATGGTATTTGTTTAGTCCCATACCGGAGGATTGTCCCGGATTACCTTTTTCTATGGCTATAAATAGAAATCTTCACCTTATATTGTAATTACCCATTGCTTGGTGGCATTCTCTCTACATGGAGTAAGCCTTGGAGCAAAATCTCAAGGTGGAGAAGAATGCTACCTTCAATGTGAGTCATTTAATAAAATAAATTTTCCATTGTTTTGTTCTTATGTTGTTTCTTTATGCATTCTTAGCTTAGTTTTATTTCTTTGATTGTAGGCTGAAGTAGTTAGAATGTTTCCTTTCTTCTTTAGTTTAATTGTTAGAATAATGTGTAGTGAGTAGATCCATCCCCCTTTGGGGGTGGAGATGATGTTCATACATGCATTAAAGAATGGATATGAATGCTTTATATTTTGATTGTGTTGATAAATGTGAATGTATGCTTGCTTGTTAGAGTAGAATACTACACTTGATGGGTTTTGCCACACATCTTAGACATCTCTCATGCTTGTTTAGGTTCTGAAATAACCAGCTTGGGTATATGAATATTAATCAACTAGGTTAGTGAATGGATTGATAGGTTTTGCCATAACCTTTAGACACTTCCTATGCATGAAAACACTACCTACATTTGTGCCTACAGAATGCTTTCTTCACCATCATTTTACATGTGTGCACACACTCCACCTCTAAGGGGTCTTCCTCTTCTTGATTCCAGCTTAGTTTTACATTCTTTTAGTTTTGATTCGAAGTAATCGTTAGTTGCTTTACTTTGCATTTTTCTTCTTAGTAGTTTAGTGTAGTGTAGATTAGCATAAACAAAACTCTTCCCCCTTTTGTTGTCACTTGATTTCTGAAAAACCAGAGGCTACTCACCTCCCTGAGGATCGACCCGTACTTGTCACCGCTTCAACGCGGTTGTGCACTTGCGGTATTTAAAACGTTCAACAGACTTTCTCCAGTAGTGCCCTCATCATGGACTTGAGCAATGGAAGTTGTGCTAGATTATTTGAGGGCCTCAACTACAACACCCGCACATTGTGGGAGTTGATCTGTCAGGGTGATTTCAAAATGAAAGCCATAAACGAGGTGTGGGACACTTTGAAATTAATGGTTGAACGCACCTTTGAATGGGATACCATGAGAGAGCCACCAACCGCCAGGTCTTCTGGTCGAGCTGGAGCATATCATGTTAAGTCAACTATCGCGTCTGAGGCAAAAATAACTGCTCTCATGCATATGATTGAGAGTTTAGAGTTGGACCGAGCTCTTGTAGCTCAGGTCACTACTCCCGTGTGTAGTAGGAGTGGACTGACGGGACATTATGACTTGGAATATGCTTACTAGGGGTGTCAACGGATCGGATACGGATCGGATATAGGTATATCCATATTCGCATTCGCATGAAATTTACAGATTCGGATTCGGATACGGATTGTTTGCGGATATGAAAAGTCTATATCCGTTCGGATATTTGACGGATTCAGATCGGATACGGATAATATCCGCATCCGTAAACATAATTCCCCACATTATAACATTTTTCATTTTCACTTATACAAATTCTTATAAATAGTCAGATTTATAACTTTATTTGGTTTCAAATATTAATTTACTTTATCTTAATTTCTAACTCCATTTTCTAGAAAGGATAATGATATTCGATGCTTGAATAAATGTGATTAGTAGATGTATTTTTATTTGAATAAGTAAATTTAATAATTATACATTCAAAATATAATCACAGAAGGTTGAAATATAAATACTTCTAGGTATAATAATGTATTGCATACGTATATGATACAAATATGGATATGGATCTTATAATACAAATATTCAATCTCGGATCGAATGTTATTCGGATCGGATGTATCAATATCCATATTCGCATTCGCATGTCCCGAATATTACACGAATCGAATATTATTCGGATCGGATATTGTTCGGACCGAATATTTATCGAACCGGACGCGAACAAATTTCTGAATTTCGAACATCCATTGACACCCCTAATGCTTACGCTATATGGGATATTGAGCATGCAAATGCAATGTATCAACAAATGCCCGACAACGACCCGTATAGTCACTCCTACAACCCGAGATGGCGAAACCACCCTAACTTGTCTTGGGGGCTAATGGGGGTCACGGTCAGAGCTCGCATGCTCAACCTCACATTATCACCCTCCACGCCCATCGGTGACCTACCAACCCCCACATCAAAGGTCTCAGCACTATAATCACCAACCTCCCCAGGCCTCACTGTCGGGTTATTCTAACCAAACTCCACTACCGTAGAGAGTTGACCCAAAGGACCCCACTACTGATCAAACCCTTTAAACGTTCCTGTAGAGCATGAAAAATTCATTCAAAACTTTGGAAATACAAGTTAGTCAGTTGGCTCTTCAGTTCCATGAATATGAGAAGGGTCAGTTGTCGAGTCAACCTGTGGTAAATCCCAAGGGTCAACCTGCTCAGGCTAGGCAGAATGTGCAAAGTGTTGAAGATGATCATTCTCAACATGCAAATGTTATCCATACCTTAATATCGGGAAGGGTTGTTGACAACAATGTGGAAATGCCTGAATCCATCCCTATTGGTGACTCTTCCAAGGAGGGTCGTGAGTCTTTCAAGGAACCTAATCCTTAGACTCCTCCTCACGATAGTGATGTGCCTAAGGCACCATTCCCTCATAGGTTGACTAAAAAATACGATGAGCATTGGGACAAAATCGTTGAGGTACTTAGGCAAGTCAAGGTGAACATTCCGTTGTTGGACGTTGCTTAGCAAATGGCACTATATGTCAAGTTCCTTAAGAACCTTTGTACCGTTAAGAGGAGAACAAATGTTCCCAAAAAGACATTTCTGGCTGCCAATGTGAATTCGATATTGACACAACCCATGCAAGTCAAATACAAGGACCCCGGTTGTCCAACAGTTTCTTGCATGATCGGTAACGTGACAATTTTTCAAGCTCTATTGGATTTGGGAGCATCTGTTAACCTCCTGCCCAACTCTGTCTACGTCAATCTTGGAATAGGCGATCTTAAGACAACAAGGACCACCCTCCAGTTGGCTGACAAATCCGTCAAGATTCCACGAGGAAGTGTGGAGGATGTCCTTATTAAAGTGGGTGAGTTCGTATTCCCAGTTGATTTCATCATCTCTGATACTCAACTTGTGTCTAACCCACAAGGATAAATTCTAGTGATCCTTGGGAGGCAATTTCTTGCGACATCTAATGCTTTGATCAATTGTCGTATTGACTTGATGAGGTTGTCTTTTGAAAACCTCACGGCGGATTTCAACATCTTTAATCTTGGTAAGCAACCCGAACTCTTCGACGATGCTGTCGGAACCAATTTCATTCAAGACACAGATGAGCTTGAGTCATTGGGCATGTTCGACTCACATCGACATATTATTGAGGTGCCTAATGACCATGTTGCGATTGAAAATGATTTTGAGGAATCCTTTTGTGAACTTATGGATGTGGAGGCACATCCGGGTGCTTGCTCCTCTTACCCTGTGGCCCTTGAGCCACTTGAAATTAACTCTAAATCCAACAAGGACCCAACTCCGGTCGAGCTTAAACCACTCCCCGATAACCTTAAATACATCTTTTTAGGGGATAATGAGACTTTGTCACTCATTATTGCTTCTGATCTTGCAAAAGATCAAAAGGCTGCCCTAAAAAAGTGTTCCTTGAAAACAAAGAGGCTATCGGGTGGTCTGTGAAGGACATCAAGGCAATTAGCCCTGGTATTGTCCAGCATCGGATCCACATAGAAGAGAATTCTAGGCCTCGCTGGGACCCATAACCAAGATTGAATCATGTGCTGAAAGAAGTCGTATTCGCATTCGTTGAGGACAATGCATGAAGTAAGTGTGGGGGTGTTTTACATGTGTACATAGTCGAGTCTTTCTCTTTTTGTTTTGTTTTCTTTTGTTTGTATTGTTAGGGTCATGTTAGTGTGCTGCATTTAAGATCGATATATCTGTTTGCCATGATCCCTGGGTGACTTGCCTTCTTTTGCTTGCCTAGTGCTTTAAATTTTCCTTTTCTTTCAAATTCTTCATGTGTTTGTGAAAGAAAATGTTTTGTGGGTTTTGCATGTGTTTAGCATGTATAAAACCATTGAGAGGCAAAGTAAAAAGGAAGCTCCCAAAATTGACTTGAACTTGATGCATTAGGATATCTAGTACATCGGCTTTAAGTCTTATCTAGTCGTAAGGATGCACCCTAGTTTTCCCTCAGGAGGAGAGTAATCATAGGGTTCAGTACTCAAACAAATAAAGAAGTCCACCATTAACCTAGTGAGTTGAATAATTTATGCATGTTAGTATGAGGAAGTTTGTTGTAGTCAGGGACCCTTATCATTCGGGAAACTGTAGATAAGAAATAAGAAATAAGGTTCATGTGTAGATAAGAAATAAGTGAGTAGGTGTTCTCTCTTCCCGCACGGCTCTTATCACTCGGGAAATTAGGTCCGAGGAGACTTAGTGTCTGGTGCTTTCGAGTCATCTGACTTGGGATACGCTGACCGAACTCTCGTTACACGGGTGGTAGGGATCGCCCTATGTTGAGATGTAGGAAAAGGTGTACGTGATAATGTCAGTCCTCATAGGCAATGATGAACGAAACCTGACTTTGGATATTCAAACACCAACTAGACAAAAATAAAAAGAAAAAAAAGAAAAAAAGGTAATACAAATAAGAACCTTAATGGACTTTACACTTTGTATCACTTGAGGAAGTTAAGGTTGCACATGTCTTTCACTTAAGTCCTTAATTAACTTTCACAAATGCTTCATGAGGCTAGGTGTGTGAACTTGATACATATAGAGAGTTAGGATTTCCTTTCGTATGTTTTCCTTTCTTTCATTTTTCGCTTTCTTTGTTTTGCTCGGGACTAGCAAAATGTAAGTGTGGGGGTATTTGATTAGTAGCATATCATGCATCATATTCATGTTATATATCTTTTATTTTACCACAATATTGTGCTACTCGAGTTGTTCTTTGTAGTGTTTCAGGAGTTATGTAATAAAGAAGAGGAATGGAGCAAAAATGACCTAAATGTAATAAGTATGGACTGATTTGGATGGTTTTGGACCTGTTTGTAATGCACAAGCACTGGATCGGAAATCAGGAAGGACCCAAGTGAAAACCCAGAGGGACCTGATGGTAAAGGAAAAAATGTTGTCCACATGACTTGAATCAAATCAGTATTTCTCCAATTAAAATCAAAGTGATTCGAGCCAGTGGATCAGGACTTCACCCACATGTCAAATGAAGAAATAAAGTTGAGGCCAAAATCACAGCTCGATCGGACCTATTTAATCCTCCACTGGCGGATCAAAAGGGTCCAAAGGACCTCCAATTTTGGTCGTGGATCGGGTATACATGTTAGAGCATTCTCGGACAATCAGATTGTATTTAGAGTTGTCTGATTATTCCCAGATTAATCCTAACCATGTATTAGTCTATATATACCATTGTAATCCCTCATCTACCTCTTATTCGTGTTCCTCCATTAGTTTAGTTTTATTTGGCTGCTGATTAGTGTAAGAGGAGAAGAAGGAGAAACTTTATAATCTTTTCTTTTCTATCAAGTGTTAGTATTGTTCTTTAATTACATGTCTTTACTTTGATGCAATTTATTTTATGTTGTTGTTCGCTTAATCTTGTTTTCCTTCATTTTCCATTATGGGTTTATGTTCTTTTCATGCTTTCTTTAGTGTAGAGATGAGTAGAGAGTAGTCCATCCCCATTGGGGGGAGGGGGGGTGGAGAAGAAAGTGTTGTGATTATGTGATGTATTAGTGTGTGTTAATCCTATCATTTGAGCCTTATATGATTTCCACAACCATCTAATGGGATTTCACTCTTATCTTTGATGTGCTAATGCTCTTGAGTGATGCTTAACACATGCTTAGATTAGTGGGCTTACTTTATGGGGAATGATGAGGTTAGGATAAGGAGGGAGTGGAAGAAGGAAACAAGACATGTACAAGCATGTGCTCATGTTGGCTTTATCCTAATTAATGTCTTGTATGTTTTAATGTGATAAATCTTATTTTATGTGGAGACAAAGTTGGATTTGAGTCATGATGCATGTGAACATATTAGCTTCATTTCAATTATTGTCTTGTATGTTTTAATGATAAGGTTTTATCTTATTTCATATGGAGGCACAGTTGGAATTGAGTTTTATGGATTTCATGTATGACATGTTTTGATGAGCACATTTGAACACACCCATACACATATTTTCATATTCGCTTTCTCTCTCCACCCCCTAAGGGGTTTAGCTTTTATTGTGTTGTTTTCTGATTTCCTATGCGTCGTAGTTTAATTTTGATCATATCTCTCTCTTCTTCTCCCCCACTCGAGTATCGTGAATCTGACCCACACACACTCCCTGTGGACTAACCCGTATTTGACACTGCTTCAACACAGTCGTGCAATTATAATTTTTTAACTGATTCAATCATTGACCCTCCTAATGTAATCTCTACAGTTATAAATGTGTCTCTAATTCGGATTATTCTCTGGAAATTTCTTCTTTACGACCACCAAGATGTTACTCGGTTTCGTTTGTGCCTTAGTCATGTCACGAACAATTTGCTTAGCCCCAAGACTAAGACCGCTGATCTGTCGGTGACCTTCTGGATACACAACAAGGCTATGGTTGTGCGGACCATTTGAACTATCACTAATTAGAAACAACCCATCATGCTCCAGTTGCTCGACCGCCTTAATAAAAAATAGACATCTGCGACCCTTACTTTTTGTGTTTTCTCATATCGTGGTTTCCATATTCCGTGGTTTTTTTCTTATAGAGGTTCGACACCCCACCCGGGTCCTAGTACTCTCTTGCAAGCTCCGCCCATGACTTCACTAACCACTCCTCATTCCGGGCCGGGCTGGGAGAGAACGCCTTTACAATCTTCAAACTCGCGAACAACCATCGCCAAGCTTGGCTCGTCCTCTCACAATCCGAGAGGGATGCTTCGGGCTTTCACTGAAACCTTTACTTGACTTTGACAGCAACAAACTTGAGTGGGACAATCACTCTCTAAACTTGAGCACACTTGAGAAAGATAAGAATTGATCTTAAGTGTGGTAACTGAGGCTTAGAGTGTTTGGAATGATCTCGCTAATGTAGGACGCAAATATATGTGGGAGAGTTGTGTTAAAATGTGTTTTACAACTCTATTTATAAGCTCCAAGAAAATTATAGCCGTTGGGGATGAATTGGGTAAAGGTTGTGTAAGATACACAAAACAGAAAATTGCAGGACCCAATTCAGAACAAAGTCGGTCTATCGGTCTGTCAATTTTGGCTTTCACTTAAGTTCACATAAGTGATCGGTCGAACGCCGAATGGGAGTCGGTCGACCGATTCATAACAGGCTCTATGGGGTTGACAAACAAGATCGAATTCGCTCGACTGGAACAAGGTTCACGGTCGATCGAAAACCAACAGGCAGTTTGGGTTTGTCGAGACATCTTAAGTTCAGTCGACCGAACAAGGTCCTCAGTCGACTGATTGGAAAATGTATTTATGGGGTATTTGGAAAAATATGAATACGACCGTTGGGTATAATACGACAAAACAAATGGTCGGAAAATTATGTTCACTCAGTCAACCGAAAAAGTCTGGACGGTCGATCAAAACCGGGTAGTAAAATACTAACTAGGTAATTGATCACTCGGTCGATTGAACGGTCTGTTTCGGTCGACCGAATGTAGGCAGACAGTTCAGGTTCAGTGTTTAGTATTTTCCGGTCCAAGTTTGGGTAATCTATTGAAGTCCAAATTATATGAAATTTTGTGTGTGACTTCTATAAGGAACATAGTGTGTATTTTAATAGTTTTTAGCTCAAGTATGCTCAATTACACAAAGTTCCTAAGACTCAAAGAAATGAGGCATCTGGACGCCTCGTCCATGGTCGGGGGCGTCTAAGTCAGACGCCCCCCTTAATTTGTCGTTGACGGTTCGTCGGAATTTCCTTTGTCGTTGGTGGTGGTGGGGTGAGGGTAAGTGAAGAGAGAGACAATTATTTTGAAAGGGGAGGACAAAATTGGAAATAGATTGAAATGGGAGGGCAAAATGGTCAAAGGCGTGGGCGGTTTAAGTAAATCATGGGTGATGTTTAGTAATACCCTTAAAAAACTTTATTAAAAGAAAATTTTCATTGCGGTTTGAGTCTCGAACCTGAGATCGAGAGTGGAGACGACCTTACCATTGCGACAACATGCATATTTGTTCAAAATGGTGGTCATAATAATATTATCATGTATCTTCGGGTATTTCGTGTACATGAATTGGAGATACAAAAATTTCTTGTGTCTGATATATGGTACACAAACACGACACCAAAACTCCCAATCCAAATACTATTTTTTGTGTTTCGTATTTCGTGTCAAATTGTGAGGCATAATGTTGTCTCACGCTTACATATCTAAGTTACACACAGCTCACAACTTTTTCTTTGCTTGATGTTCAGTTTCACTGGCTGATCACATGCAACCCGGCGAATCAATTACGTGAAGTAAAAGAATTGTCGACATGATATGTTGTAAAGCAACATCTCTCGTCCACGGCTTGTGATTCACACCACAGGAAAGTTCATGAATCGTGATAACTAAATTCACTCACACCTAATTATTATTACTATAAATGAATATAAATATGTAGAAGGACGAAGGTTCATGATATAATCTTTGTCACTAATTTTTCTAGTCTACTGAAATATTTTTTCCTCTATTTTTTGGAAAAAGGCTTTAAGAGTTCATTAGTAGCGTTTCTTGAAAAATAATTTCTTCTAAATAAGAAATCCACCGTTCAAGATACTTACTTTTTCTGAACTTCTTGGCTAGGTGGCGATACCAAGTAAAGAACAACGGTCAGGTCACAAACTCACGATCCTTTCGAATCTTAGAACTACGTCGACTTAGTTAGTGTTATTGATTTCCCCCCTAGTATTAACGTTAACCTTACGGAATTTTGACCCTTCAATTTAAAACTATGATTGTGAGTGTGATGTTTTAAAGTTCAAAAGATTAGCATTAATAAGAAATCAGATCCCAACACATGATTTACATGATTGGATTTAATATAAAAAATACATAGTTCTTCGAAAACTTTTTTTATCTTTTCATAAATTGGATGGTATGGATAGCCATTATAAGACACACTACATCACCTACTTCGTGAAATGGAATTCTCAAAATCACATTAGGTGAATTATAATCTTCTCCTTCTTTCCCCCAAGTGATACCTTATTTGAATGTACATTTGCTTACTTCTCGCATTTTTTCATTATTACGGTTGTTTGCCTTTTTTATTTTGTTGGAATAGCTGGTTGATACTCCATACGGTTTAAAATGGTCAAGTTGCATGTTCAGCTTTAGACATACTAATTGGTATTCTAGATATATATATATAGTTTAGAAAACCTCTGAAATCGGAAAAGTTTTCAGATAACGGTGTAATAATTGCTTCCTTCAATTATTTGTCCTTACTAGTAACTTAAAAATGCTTAAGTTGGCGTTTTCGGCAACTACCTGCAAGGCTGTAAGATTGCTTTCTCAGCGCCAATCGCGAAGATATCTTAGTTTATAAAACATGCAAGCAACGTTGCGCAATGATCACTTATATGAACGCATGATTCACGAGCTTGTTGGAATTTATGGGTTTTTTTTTATAGAGTGGCCCTTATGGTTTGTTGTAGCTCTAATTTTTGAAGAATAACGTGATAGTTTAAGACACGGGTTTTTATATAAATTTTGACGGTTCGCATTCTAACCGTTTGGATGCCAAAATTTCTTTTCAATTTTCGATGTCTAATCACGATGAAAAGACGCATTAGCCATTCCCTTCAGGTTATAATAAATTTTGATTAAAAATTTTGGTTTTCTATTGAATAGAATAGACTAAGGTGTGGTTTTCAATTTAGGGTTTTCAATTTTGGTTTTTATAATATATTTTGGAGAGACGTGGATTTCGGGTCGGTGTCAAGAGGAAGTTGGAATTAAGTGGGTAAATTAGTTTCTAACAAAGACATTCAACGAAATAACCTGATAAAACCACTGACAAAATATATAATTGTACAACAAATGATGTGGAAACAGCAAACCTTTTACGTAGGTCCCACCGAAAAAGTCTCACCCAACCAAAAACTTGAAAAACTAACTTTCTTAGCCTTTGAAACACAATGTTAAATGCCAAAAAATGGGTATATTGTTTTAGGAAAACTAGGTTTATAATTTATATTTGGATGTCCAAAAACCAAAAAACGGAGCTTTATAAAAAACCGTGTTCATTTTTAAACCACCCAAGGTATCAGTTGTGTAGTCTTATATGATAGATGAACAAACGTTTGAAACTAAAATTTTCACAAGAAAAACTTAAAAAAAAGATTCGCAAGCAAATTACAAGTTACGAGTACCTTTTTTCCAAATGTTATCAAAATAGATTTGATTCAAGAACTCAAACTCCTAAGGAATGCCATAATATATATCGTGAAAATATTCACGGGCAAAATGTTGTTTCCTTCTTGCTTTTCAAAAAAAAATTAATATATTTTTCATTCTGCCAAAGGTTCTTTTGAGTACAGATGAAACTAGACCTGAGACTCGTGTCAGGGCGTGTCGTGCCGGCACGACGGTCGGACCCTGGGTCCGCCATAGGCCAGCCCTGGCCAAATTCTGGGGCATCAGGTCATGTTTTTTTGGGACAGGTCGGGTCGGGTTTTGATATTTCGGTCGTTTTTTTAATTTGAAGTATGTATACAATTACAATTGAATTAACACACACAAACACAATTTGTTTTTCTCCAAAATACTAATTTATTAATAACTGTTGACTCAAATCGAGAAACGATATATATATCATAATTGGTTACATATGAAAAAAGTCCGGAGGCTAGCTAAACCTAATGAGTAATGAAAAAAACCTAAGGGGTATTAGGAAACAATTACTCCTTAAACACAATGGTTTAGCTAATTCGTCTGCAACGTTCATCTAATTATTCAGACATACGCTCATCTCGATTGACTTGTCAGACAAATTTTGCCTCTTGTCAGTCAAGACACATTATCATGCGCTAAATGCAGACTTCGACACCATAGTTGACGCTGGATAACATAACAAGTCTCGTGCCATCAATGAGACCAGTGGAAACCCACCTGAGTTCTTTCTCCACCGGTCTAAAACATCAAAATGTTTTATTTCAGCAGTAGTGAAGTACATTTTCAGTATTTAAATATCCGATTAATTCATTTTATGTTTCATTTTGCATTAATTTTAATTTTTTTGACTTAACCAATTCTATTTGGAGTCGTCATCATCTAGATCCATTGCAGTTGCAGGTGGTTGTGATGATGAACTAGCAATATTTGAACTCATTTGATTTATATTATGTAGTCTTTCATATTCTTCAAAATACCTTTTTAACAAAGACTTATAATTATCTACATGTTTTTTGAAATTTTCAAAATTCATATTTTCAAAAAAAATCAAAAAAAAGTTGTAAACCACTAATTTTAAATCTAGGACCCATAATAAAAGTAAAACAAAAACTAAATGTAAGAGGATTCTAATATTTATTAAATTTATCCTCCAACACATTTAAAATTTCAAAGAACCTACCAATTGACTATGTTTCGCAAATACTCTAGTAATTGTAAGTATGAAATATATTAGAGTTGGAGTAATATTGTCCATTTAATCTAATAATGAATGTGAAAAAAATGTTTTAAAAAATCTAACAATTTTACAATTTTCCCAATATATGGGGTTAACATGTACTCATTTTGTTTTTCATTATAAAATTATTATAATTGCAAAATTATAAAGAGAACAACATTTTAACATGTCATACGTAAAATTTCATCTATGGGAACATCTAATTTTAAACTTCTTAGGTTTAACATGATTATATACACAAAATTCTCTAAAATCTTGATATCTAGATGTTCCATAGGCAATTGCATTTCTAACATTTTCTAAGTAATGTTAAATTATTTTACGTTCATCTTGTACTACCAAGTTCAAAGTATGACAAAAACAACTGATATGAAAGAGTAAACCATCTACAGGTTGATGACAATAATTTATAACCATTTTTATTGACGAACTGTTATTAGTAGCATTATCAAATGCAATTACACAAACGTTGTTTTCAATATTATTAGCTACCATGACATATTTAATATGATAAAATATAACCTTGGTAGTGTGTGAATGCAAAATAGGTAAAAAGAAATAATTTTTTTATTTAAACATCATAAATCATTTAGATAATGAGCAGTTACGCAACAATAAGAATAATTATTTGGACCGGTCGAAACATCACTAGTTAATGCTACCTTATTGTTCATTGAAGAAAAATAGCTAATCATGCTTTTTTTTCCTTTACTGAATTTATCAATTATGACATTTTAAGTGTTTTTTTCTATAAAATGGTTCAAATTGCTGATTATGATAGAGAATTGCTTCCTTAAGGCATTTAGATTAACATATGCTAAATTGTCGTTCATCTCTAATTATGAAATCAACAATTATCTCTCTACATTTAATTAAACAATATTTTCAGAAAATTAAAGTTTCACTAGTTGTGTCTAAACTAATTAACGTGAATCCACTACCGATGATGCATGCTTATTTTTATGTGATAATAAATATTTACTTAGATGACTGGTTCCTCCACTTGACTTAACCGAAAGGTCTTTACAACGTGCATTACAAATAGCAATTGACTTACCCTCACTAGTTTGTCTTTCTTCAAAATCATCTCATACTTTGCTAGTTCTTTTTCTAATACTTCTACCCTTAGGTCTAGGTGGATTAAGAGGATGGAGGTTATTATTATCTTCAGATTCAGATGTTAAAGTCAAGGAAAGTAGTAAAAATGCAAACAAAAATTGATTTTTTTTTCATAAATGAGAAAGTCATGATGATGATTAATGAACTGAAATTAACTACTAAAAGAATTAGAAAATCTAGGGAAATGAAGAGCGGAGGAGTTGCAAAATCAGCGGTCAGCGGTTTGCTTGTAGTTTTAGGCTTCACATTTTAGCTCAAATTCGACACATTTCCAACAAAATCATAGCAAATAGAGAGAAGACTTGGAGAGATTTAGAAGAAAAGTGAAGAGTTAGAAGGTTTGATGTGAAGAAAATGAGAGAGGTTGGAAGTTTATATAGAACGAGGAGGGTTGTTTAGTAAATAAATAAAAAATTGCTCCCAAATCCGAGGTCCAGAAAACTTCGGAATTTCCATTTTAAAAAAAAAATTCCGGCACATTTGCTCTTGTGCCCCCAACTTGGATGCAAATGCTTTCCACTTTTTGGTTAGTAGCGTAAATAAATAACTGAATTGCTAAGCATCGCCCCAAAATTACTTAAATTGCCCCTTGAAATTACCATTTTGCCCTTCTCTCATTTCTACTGCTATAACGCGACATTTTACCCTCCTATCACACATCTCTCTTCATATTCCTCTTATAATCATAAAAAATAATGTTTTGGAGGTCAGTAATGAACCAACAAACGCCCCAGTGTACTCGAATCTGGTAAAATATTTAACATCTTTTTAATAAAAAAATAATAAATAATAATAATAAATTACGGGCGTCCGACGGAGCCGCCCCTACGTAGGAGGGGGCGTTTGGCTAAGACGCCTCCCCCATGGGGGAGGCGTTTTACCCAGACGCCTTACCCATCGGGTAGGCGTTTTACCCAGACGCTCTGCCCTTGGGACAAGGGTCTGTGTACGACGCCTCCCCAATTGGGGAGGCGTCTTAGCCAGACGCCCCTCCTACGTGGGGGCGGCTCCGTCGGACGCCCGTAATTTTTTATTATTTTTTATTATTTTTTTAAAAAGATAATTGATTATAAATTTAGATAATTGTTAAATTTATTAATTAATAAGTTAATAATTACTATATTCGGATGACCAATACCCCTTCGGTACACCGAAAATTCAAAAATTTCCAGATCCAACAATTTCAAAATCCAAAAAAATTCCAGGGGGCGCTGCCCCCTTGCCACCCCCGCCACCTCACCGGCGAGGTGGAATGCCGCTCGCTCACCGGGGAGCGAGACCCCCGAACGACCTGTCGATGTGGTATTTGTAAATCAGGATGTTTTACCACCGGGGGATTTTGGAACTTAAAAAATGTTGGATCTGGAATTTTTTTGAATCTTCATCACTTGCAAAAAAACTCATTGTAATCCGACCGGTTTCCACCGAAAACTTGCAAAGAAACGTCAAATAATTTGAGATAACACACCGTATAATTTTAATTTGACAAAAAAATTAAAAAAACGGCACGTCTGGCTAAGACGTCTGTACCATCGTGGCGGCGTCTGGCTAAGACGTCTCGACCATGGTTGAGGCGTCTTAGCGAGACGCTTACACCATGGTATAGGCGTCTGGCTAAGACGCCTGCACCATCGTGGAGGCGTCTGGCTAAGACGCCTCAACCATGGTGGAGGCGTCTTAGCCAGACGCCTCCACGATGGTGCAGGCGTCTTAGCCAGACGCCAGAGTCGGAAAAAAAATCCGTCTCCGTTACTTCGCCTGATGTAGGTGTTTCACCAGACATTTTCGTGCTGTTGGTACTATGAATGTTAGTAAAACTGAGTCAAAAACCTTGTTTGAAGACACGGGACGATATGGGTATTAAATATATTGTTAAGGGCAATTTGGTAATTTCAAGGGGCAATTTAAGTAGTTTTGGGGCGACGTTTAGTAGTTCCCATAAATAATTGATATCAGATCTGACAATTATGATATTAAACTCCAATATATGATATATATATATATACATGCATTTGTCGTTCTTATTGTCTGGGTACTGCACCAAATCCAAAGTTTTGTATTTCGGGAAGTCTCAACGGATGAGACATCGGCTCCTCTACCATTCTCCAATCCAAACATCTCCATGGTGAGGGTGAGGGAGCAGCTTCGTGATGGGAGCTGGATTCATATGGGAACCTGCACAGGATGGAGATGTTTGGATTCATTAATGGTAGAGGAGCCGATGTTTGGATTCATTATACATAAGCTATGCCCTATGTCTATTTTCATACCTATATTTTGGGTGTATGCAGTTACAAATAGTAACCAGAATCATGAATGCACCATTATCTGTTGTACTTCCTTCCAACATACATGTGACGTGCTGCTACGAATAGCCCAGTAGATTACTTATTGCTACCCTAAAATAGCTAAAAGTCAGATTCCTCTCCTGTACTACTCGGCGTGTGTTTTGTATTTTAACCAAGTTTATTACTTTATAAAATTAAAAAAGAAAATGTTTCTAGCCTATCAAGAGGAAGAACAGAATATAGAAAATGGTAAATTACATATAACCTCCTGATTCTATGTGCCCAAATCATTTAACCACTGTGAACTTTCAAAGTTAATACTTAACTTCCAGAACTTTGAATCTGTAACATTTTATCTCTTAAACTTCAAAAAATCGCTAGATTTCACATCTTAACCATTTTTTTTATTTTTTAATGTTGTTTCCTTAGAATACTCATAAATCTAACTTAATGATAAAGTTCAGATCAGATCGGATGTTAGATCTGATTGAAATTTGAGTTTGATTGTTATCAAATCCAACTCAAAAATTAATCAGACTGGGCATCCGATTTAATCTCATTTTTACGTCAAAGTTTGATTTATGAGTGTCCTAGACAAACAACATGAAAAAAATCAATGGTCAATATGTGAAATACAGTGATTTTTGGAAACTCAATGGTTAAAGTGTTACAGATCCAAAGTTCAGGGGGCTAAGTGTTAAATTTGAAAGTTAATGATGGTTAAGTGATTTAGGCCCATAGTTCAGGAGTTTACATGTAATTTACCCAATAGAAAAATTAAAACCATTACCCATTGTATATCTCAATTGGTTTTTTTACCAATTGGACGGTCTAGAATCATGAGCCTCACCTTGGTAACAACATGTAGTTTCGTAGATCCTAAGCAGACCTCTCAAGTTAAATTATTAACTTACAACACTCATATGAATTAAAAAAGGAATATCAATTGAGTTCATGGCAAGGGTTGTAAATGGGTCAAATTCGGGACAGTTTGGAGCCAACCCGAACCCAACCCCAAAAGTTAGCGGGTTGCAAGTTGGGTAAAACCCGCTCTCCAAAACCCTGTCCACAACCCGACACACGACCTACCTCCTTGACGGATTTTGCAGAATGGGTTGGTGCATCATTTTTTAAATAGTAATTATTAATATTTCTACTTTATAAATGCTCATAAAATTAACCTAAATGAGAATATTTTTAAAGAAAAAAAGAGACTAATAACTCATTAGTTATTTACAAGTCAGAGCATTTGTTTAAGGATAAGTTAATGATTGATTTTGCTAGTTCACAATAGCTAACTATACTTACTAACATGTATGTAAGTGTGTATAATATTAGTAATATATATTATTTTATTTCAGCAAGTTGGTGGGTTTTGCTCGACCCTAATCGAACCCACTAAGGAGGTGGGTTTGCAGGTTAGTGGGTTTTTATGTTTTAATTTTAAATTGGTTGAAAAATTCAACTCTAACATAGATCCAACTTGATGGATTTTACGGGTTGAAGGGTTTGACCCACCTTACTTACAACCCTGCTCAGTATTGTACTCAAAGGCACCAAACACTTCTCCACTCACTAAAATTGTTGGAAATTTTGCAACTTGTACCACCTCGACTAAAAATGCGTCTAACACCCTCCATAATTTTATGTTTCTTTAAGTTGCACTCCTCCACTCATCCTAGTGACTTGTTAAGATATATCTGCCAGAATTTTTCAGTTGCACATGTTTTACCGCCCATCGTTGGAATACTCATATATATATGTCAGAATCCCAAAAAATCTATCTTGATGACTCGACAAACCAAATAAATCATTTTATTCACAGGATAAATCTACTAAACTGCTATTCGTCACCGTAAAACTACTTAAATCGTCCGTAAGATTACCATTTTGCCCCTCTACACTTTCTACTAATATAACTCCTCATTTCACTCTTTTAACACAACTTTCTCTTCATATCACACTTTTATTCACCAAATAGGATGTCTCGGAGGCCAGGGAAAGAGCCAGCGGACACCCCGGACTACTCACATCTGGTAAATCACCTTGTTTATTTCAATTAATTTTTAAAAAAAAAAAATTTTGAGTCGGGCGACCGCGGGAGCCGCCCGACCCAACGATCGGGCGGTCGCGGGAACCGCCTCCCCCAGGGGGGAGGCGGTTCCCACGACCGCCCGATCGTTGGGTCGGGCGGATCCCGCGGTCGCCAGACCCATGACACAGACGTCTGCGGGAGACGTCTCCCACGTAGGGCAGGCGTCTCCGGCAGACGCCTACCACGTAGGGTAGGCGTCTCCCGCAGACGCCTGGAATTTTTTTTTTATTTGTTTTTAAATTGATTATAAATTGTGATAAAATTTAAATAAATTGAATATTATGTTAATAATGAGTTAAATTAGTTTAGTAAATCGTTTATTAATTATAAAATGTGTTAATTAATAAATAAATTGATTATTATGTTAGTAATTAGTTCTGTACGATTTTAGTAACAGATTATTGATTAATTGTGATAATTGCTAAATAAATCGATTATTAAGTTAATAATTAGTTTAATTATTATAGTAAAATCATTAATAAATTTGTATTTTTAAATTGAATTAATAGTCATCGGCTTACCGTGGAGGAAAAGGGAAATCAATTCCCTTATGCCCGGTACGTAGTATAGCAAACGAGTCAGGTCCTCGTCATCCACGTACACGTGGTATTTCTTCTTCAGTTAGGAGAGAGAGAGATCTGTTACGTCGTCGTCAGACACCTGGAGAGTCTTTCGACGACGAGGATGATTCAGATGAGGCGAGGAGTCACGACGACAGTGACGATGGGGGCCGATACGACTTGGGGCCACAGGAGGAGGCGGTACATCAGTCCGGTCGAGGACGGGGGCGACACGGTGGTCCTTCAGCTGAGTGGGTCATTAGGAAGGATTGAGGTGGCCGGTTTGTGACCGGTGATTCGAGTTCGTGCACTGCAGACGCCCGAGCTCAGAAGAAGAAGAAGAGGGGTGATGACGAGTCTTGGATCGTCACGGATATTATTCCCGGTGGTCCTGTAGATGGCAGCGTCATTCCGAGTTTCGGAGGCCACGTCGCCAGATGCATCTGGGATGACGAGGAACGGAAGGTTTTGAAGTGCCATAATCGGCACAGAGCCTGTACGACATTGCAAGCATGGCGTTCAGTGATGACTGAGGATATGACGGCGACCGTGGTCGACAGTGGATTGGGTCACTTGCCGTACAGCATGTTTTCCTGCATCGACATGCCGTTGATTTCGGCATTCGTGGAGCGGTGGCAGCCTGACACCAACACTTTCCACTTACCGTTCGGAGAGATGACGATCATGTTGCATGACGTCTTTCAGATTCTGCACATTCCTGTTGAGGGGCCCATGGTCAGTGCGCAGGCGCCGACATCTGAGCTGAAGTTATATGTATCTGAGTTGCTGGGTGTCAGCCTGGAGGGTCTTGGGCGGGATAGCTCATTCTGGAGTGGCGGTGGTGTTAGTATCGACGCTGTGGACGAGTGTTGCAGACGGGGGCGACCACCACGGACTGAGGATACGCAGATGACTGCTTATTTCTTCTTACTGCTAGGCTGCGTATTGTTTCTCGACAAGAGCGGTTCCAGACTGAGACCACGCGACTTATTGGAGGCGAGGGACCCAGATACCATTGCTGATTACTCATGGGGGTCGGCGACGTTGGCATATCTGTATCGCCAGCTGGGCATATCCAGTCGCGCTGATTGTGGTCAGATTACGGGTTGTCTTACACTGCTGCAGGCTTGGATATATGAGTATTTTCCTGCTTTCCGCCCCCATCGTGAGCCGAAGATTGTTGAGCGTGGTCATCCTCGTTCGCGTATGTGGGCTGTCCGGGTGGAGGATAAGAGCGAGAGTCGACTTCTTTCTATTCGTAGACGGCTAGATCAGATGACTGCATCGCAGGTATATGATGTATATATCATTCACGTTTATTTAAATTTAATTTTATTATTATTAACGTATAAACGTTTAGGTGGAGTGGTTACCGTACGGTCCCGATCCTGCTGTAGCTGTGCCGAGGACTACATTTGCCGGCATTATTCGTTATAGGGATATCACAGAGCCTTATATACCTGATCGCGTGTTACGTCAGTTAGGCTACGTTCAGGTGATCCCGGTTGACATTCCGACGCCCGAGCATGCAGTACGGTCTGCGACTGCCACGATGTACGACGTCAGGCACAGCGTTTCGTCTGCGGAATCGGTTTGGAGGACATTTCCGAGACTAGGACGACTACACCTGGCCGATCTGAGTCGTAGCCGCGACCCCTCCACTTGTGCTCCAGATTATTTGCAGTGGTTCGGTAGGTGCTCACATCCACTACTCGTACGCGGTATCATTCCGAGACCGGAGAGAGCACTGGATAGGACATGTGCCGATGCGGTAAGTTTATCTAATTTTATATTTAATTGTAAAGTATATTTTGTTATTGTACGCTAATTTTTATTTTACATACAGTGGATGAGTAGGGCGATACGGTGTACGCAGCCGTTCTTGCGAGAGAGAGACGTCATGCCGAGTGAGGCGACGAGACTTGCATGTACAGATTGGGATCGCCTGATCGAGGATTGGAACAGCCAGTTGGGCATTGCAGACCATGATTCAGATGCTGAGCTGTAGTTGTCTTGCTTTTACTTTCGTTTTGTTGCACTGTTAGTACATTTGTTGGTATATGCTTATGTTTATTTGTGTACTCTTATTATTTATTTCTGACGAACATATCTTCTACATATTTCTTTGACTATCGTATTTTTTAATATTTATTTTTCACGAAAAGATTTTCAACTTATTTCTTTAGATATGAAATAATATTTAAATTTAAAATACGGTAAAAAAACAACACGATATAAGTAGAAATACACGATATATTATACATTACAAAACATTACAAATTACAATCAACGTAACCGGTTCCAATACTCCATCCTACTTTGGAGTTCTCCTACTTTGGAGAAATCGCACGACGGGCGTACGACCAGTTCTCCTGACCACCATGAAAGACATCGGCAACACATCGAAATCCACAGTTGCCATCAGCACGTACGTCATTCCACCTATGCAGAAATGGCAAAATGATTCCTGACAGTCTATCATTATATGGGAAGTTGTCCACGTCAACCCGTCCGAACACTGTAAGATAGGTAAATAACAATTCATTAAAACAACAAAATTAGGAGATAATATATTCAACCCCATTTAGATTACTAATATATATTAAATAACATAACAACAAAGATATCGACATACCAGAAGATCCTGTGCCCGTATTCAAGGACGATCGAGACGAATTAGACCGACGACCCCTGCTCCCACTACTGCCAGACCGACCACGACCTCGCTCAGCATACTCGAAGGCACTCGGGTCCCGACGTGTCGACTTTCCCCTAGGTCGACCTCGTACCTTAGTATTTTCTTCAGGTTCTCCATAGTTCGACTGATCGGGGTGTAACTGTTCGTATAAAATACGAGAGGCACTACGAATTACTGCAGGATCGCTCTGCGAGATCTCATCCACTAGCTTCCGAAAATGCTCGGTGTCTTGTGCTGACTGATCAACAAACTCTGACATCTGGACTCCTTCTCCGATAACAAGTGTTTTCCAGAATGGATGAATCTGCTCTAAATAAATTCCATCACCTGACGCGAAACACTCGTACATGGTACATGCACAAGGAATCCCATGTGTTGTCAGGAAAGCACACCCACAACGATATTCAATTTCATCACTTAAGTCCTGCATTCTCTTCAACTCCTGAGTCATTAACGACAAGCAGTGATGCGAAACTCGGCCATTTATATGCTGAAACAGAGGACCTATGTAATGTGCCAAATTTCGACGTCTCGAATCTTCAAGAAAGTTCCGAATATTTGTCAGCTGCATTTCAATAGACGAGTTCACGCGGTCGAAAAGAGTGTCGAGAGCGGCAGTCGATGTAGTGATCCACTCTTTCAGAGCCGAATGTGCACTTTCCATCCTGTAGTTCGTAGTGTTGCCGAAATGAAGAACTTGATTCGTCCAATTCAACACGAATTTTTCCTTATGCACCAACCACGTGTCTTCCACATACTTCGTCAGCACTGGCCAGGAACTGTAAGAATCCTTCAGATTACGGACTGCTCTATCATAATCCGTCTGTGAATCAGAAAGCATGACTCTCCTCCATCTTCCACGTCTAAAACTCTCTGCAAGCTGCTTCTCCTTGCCGAATACGTGGTATGCGTAGTTGTACACGTCTTTGTTGATATGCCAGGTGCATAGTAAATGAGCTGACTCAGGAAAAACCTCTGCCACTGGTCGCATCAGACCCATCTCCCGGTCCGTAATTATTGCTGTCGGGCTAACAATATCCAATAACAGATCTCGCAACCTCTCCAACACCCACCGGTAACTAGACTCGGTCTCATCCTGCAAAATCGCATATCCGACGAGGAAATTCATATTTGTTGGAGTAACCCCAACCATCTCAAACAAAGGCATCTTGTACTTGTTCGTCTTATACGTCGAATCCATACAGATCACGAATGGGTATGTACGCAACAACTGAACTGAAGTCGGATGTGCCAAAAATGCGTGAGTCAAGACATTGGTTTCTTCATGTGCCACAATCCAATGCAAATACTTATGCTGCACTGCCTGTCTGAGAAACTGCTGCGCGGGATTCCTGTCTTCAGATTTCGTCCTCCTCATGTACTCTCTGAAGTTGTAAATGTGCCTTTGATTAGGATTATCGTCCGGAAATATCTTCTTTACCGCCAACAAAATGTTACGGGGCCTTGCTTGTGCCTCTGTCATATCCCGAACAATTTGCTTTGCCCCAGCACTAAGTCCGCTGACCTGTCGGTGACCCTCTGAATAAACTGCCAATGGGTGGTTGTGCTGCCCAAACATGCTACTAGAAACAATAACCCATCCATCACGATCTCGTCGCTTCACCACTTTTACCAAAAACCGACAACCGCAACCTTTTCTTTTCGTATTCTTTCGCAGTGCAATACTTGTATCACGAGAACTCATCTCATGTCTGCGATCGCATCTGAGGTAACAATCCATCCGGTTATCTGCTTTTGGTTTGTACGATGATATAACCAAAAAAAATCCGGCTCCTATCGCAATTTGTTTCGCCCATTTACAACCTTCCTCGATTGTTGTAAATATTTCTTTACTGTCAAAAAGCTCACTGTAATCTACTCCATCACCACCGAAATCTTGCAACGGAACCTGAAAATTTTGAATTTAACAAAAAATTTAAAAAAAAAAAAACGGGCGGCTGGCTAGGCCGCCTCCACCATGGTGGTGGCGTGCATCTAAGCCGCCTCCAGCTAGGTGGAGGCGTCTGTCTAAACCGCCTCCACCTAAGTGGAGGCGGCTTAGCCAGACGCCTCCACCTATGTGGAGGCGGCTTAGCCAGACGCCCGAGTCGAAAAAAAAATTCCGCCCCGTTACCTCGCCGGATTCTGGTGCTTCGCCGGACATTTTCGTGGTGTTTGTACTGGGAATGTGAGTAAAACTGAGTCAAACACCTTGTTTAAAGACACGGGACGAAATCGGTATTAATTGATTTGTTAGGGGCAAAAAGGTCATTTTTGGGGCGATTTAAGTAGTTTTCCGGCGACGAATAGTAGTTCCCTAAATCTATGACAACACATAGTATATTCATAGGTATATAAATTGTTGCAACCCTAAGACTCGTTACGATATTCCATGTATAAATTGTTCACCAAGCTATCATATATATATATATATATATATAAACACCAGCAAAACAATCAGTGCACCACAATAACTAGATATATCTTCTAATATACTAATTCATATTCAGATATATCAATTTATTGTTGAAAGGATATATAATTAGACATGACAAGTACTATTATTGTAACTGTTGCTTCAAATTTGGGTGAGTTACAAAAACGTTTAGGTCCACTCTCTGTTTAGGATTGCGGGTATATTCTGCTAGCGATGCTGTTGCAGATCCAATGCAGCCCTTATTGCACTGTATTCCCAAGATGCGGCCTAAAAAAGTCGGCCTGCATTTTGAACAGCATGGGCCACATATGCGGGTGCATATGAACCGCATTCTAGAATAGAAGTTTTAAATTTTAATTGACGTAACAAAAATTCATTTATATGAAATCCAAATAAACCAAATATCCTCGAAAACCCTTAATTCCTAATCACCTAAGCAACTTCATTTCCACCACCAACCACACCTCTCCTCCCCCACGTGGCGACCGACCAGTTTTCTGGCCACCACCGTCCAGCTCGCTGGCATTATCTCCAGTGAACTTCACCAGCCAGCTATACCGAAATCCCCTTCTCCTTTCATCTCTCAACAACTTGCACTTCTTTAATTTACTTTTTTTTCTTCTGAAATTCGGATTGCATATTAATCTCATCCCTTCTACCCTTCTTCATTTGTTGTGATATATATTAACTTTTCAATATATATCTTAATTACATTATTTTATTATTAAATTTTCAATCCGCATTCTTCCCCACATATGTCTCGCATACCACATATACAGGATGCAGTGTCTTATCGATCACAACCACATTCCCAAACCATAGGTCCACTAGTGGGGCATGGCCGGTGTGGTGTGGGTGTGTAGATATGGGTGAAAATGGAGCGGATACGAAGCGAATGTGTAACATCCCCGAACAACGGAAAATTTAAACTTTTAAATTCAAGGGAAACACGTGGATAAAACCATTAACAGTGGAGACATTACTGAAAGAAATACATAAATACGTCTGGTGCACCATATTACATAAGAGTTTGTCAAAAGAGTGATCACATCGGAATACAAAACATGTAATCACGACAACCTAAATAGGTAGACGACATGATCCAGTCCCAAAGTGCAATCTCCCTCGGTCACCACCCGCCGGAACGTAACGCGGTCCTGAAAAAGATGCAACAACAATGCCTGAGTTTCCATAAGGAAACCCTGTATGACAAGCTCACCTATATGCCCTAACATACTAGTATAGCATGTCATGGAATACAAAGCAGTAAACATTCCCACAAGGGCAACACCGGACATCCGTCCGACAATCGTTCCCGCTGCCACACAGGCTCCGCGGTCTACAATCGCCACTGCTGCCACACAAGCCCCACGGTCCGCAACATCGCCGTCGCCACACAGGCCGCACGGTCCAACATCGGGTCCCCGTAGAGACCTACCGTAGACACATACGGTCTAACGGACAGTACGTGACACATCCCCGTAGGGATCGGTGAGGAGGTGTTCGCACTTCCGCGCAGGTAGAATCAGATCTGAAAACATCGTGGTCCACCACCACACCAAAGGAGCCGTCGCTCAGGTCGGTCCATCAACCGGCGCCACACAGACCGCACGGGATCTCACTCGATAGGTGCCAGTCGAGCTACCTGCCGGAACACATCATCGGCAGTCCGTCGCCGCAACCACATAGTCTACGCGCGATCCTCCCTGCCGCCACACAGGCCGCACAGGGGCCCTCCCGCCGCCACACAGGCCGCACGGGCACGTGCAATCACTGCCTAACAAGGCCAGTCGAACATATCCGCCACACACAGGGCCAGACAATTGACAGATCCAAACCGAAGTCCGCAGGGTCAACGAGCTCCACGTGCAACACCAACTCCGGCTCCAAACGAGCAGGGTCGCGACCTCCGTCGGCGTCAATAGGCCGATACCTCTCTGGACCTCCGTCGCCAAACCTGGCCGGTAGTCACTGTGCCTCCGTAGCCATCAGCCGGTAGTCGCTGCACCCGTCAGCAGTTGCGTGTTGCTGAAGCAATGAGATCCATGATCCCTCAGGCTGCTACTCTAACGCGAGTCAAACGATCCACCAGATTTGTCACGATCCATACATGGAGGTGACGCGTTCCGGACAACCACACTCTTCCACACGGCAGTCCCTGGGCAGGCACGTGCAACGCGCCCACCGTCACCTCCCGGCTCACGCACAAGGCGAGGACACGGGTTTCCGTGGACAGAGTTGGCATCCCAAGCGGAACCATGAATTCTGTCCTGTGCAAAAACGGTCGACCGAAAGAGACACTCGGTCGACAATTTCCTCAAGAGAATCGGTCGACCGCTGTGACAACCGGTCGATCTCTTCCACAAGGGAAATCGGTCGACCGAAAGTGACAGCTCGGTCGACCGCTTCCACAAGGGAATCGGTCGACCGAAGCGTCTGCAACGGTCGAACTATTTGCGCAACACAAAAATCCTAACGGTCTACCGAAGGTCTAAAACCGGTCGACCGAACGAGGTCAAAATCCAGAGTCTGGTCAACATCAAAATCCAATCTATCGGTCGACCGGAAACTTACAGGGTCAACTTAATATTTTCTACGTCATCAACGGTCGACCGAAAACACTAGCATCCTACCGGTACACTTAAGTTCCGGTCGATCGAGACAAGGACCCGGTCAACCGAAACACAACAGACAGGCAAATAACACTACGTTCGGTCGACCGTCCAAGGGACCCGGTCGACCGACAGCCGTCTTCAACCTCGCGCCAGCCGAGGTTTTGACGCCCAAACTCGTCGTCGGCGAGGTCTCCGACCTCCCGCGACCTACCAAAACATCACCTGAACGTGGGTGATCACTATAGGCATCTAGTGCAAGAACTTGGCATACCTTAACTTGAAGAACGACGAAACCGTCGGAGAACTCCGAAGCTCCAACGACTCCTCCGGCCACACCGCACGCACCTCCTTGCTCCTTCTACTCACGCCTCAACAGACCCCGCACGCCTTCACCACCACAGCTCGAGCACCAGATGGATGGAGAGGAGAAGGATTGAAGAAGGAGAAGAGAAGAGAGAAGAGGGAAACGTTGGTTTCCTCTTAAACCAATCAAGCAATCCTCACCCATCACTTCACAGCCTCCTCCCTACACCCAGCCTACTGTTCACGTCACTCCACCCTCACTCCTCAACAGTGCACGCCACCTTCTTCCCATCCCCATGCAAAGCCATCATTAGCCCTCCTAACCTTCATTAGCACCTTAAGCAAGGTTAAGGTCATAACAGAATGTGTCTGTATTCGAATTTGATTCCGTTTTTTTAGTTGTATTTGAATCCGAATATGATCGGATTTATGAGAGAGGGACCCAAACTCGTATCTGTCGGATTCGGATGCGAATTCGATTAAATTCGCATCCGAACCAAGTTCAAAATTCATCGGAATCAGGATATCCAAATTCGTTAAAAATCCGAATAGACTTGAAAACATCTTTTGATTCTTTTATACTTAGATTACTATTGATCTAAACAAGAATAAATCTCAACCCTTTGTTTTTTGCCTACATGAAAAAATATTAAACATAATATAAATAAGATGACTTAATTCATATATGCTTGATATATTTTTATTTTTATTTATATCTGCATATAAAATACGAAGCAGATATTATTCGAATCGGACGTACTAGTATCCATATTCGCTTCGTTTTTTACGGATGTTTATATTCGAATACAAATTCGGTTGTGAATTTTTTTCTCTGATAAATCTTTTGATTTCGAATACGGAGTCGATCAGATTGATGGATTTCAGACACAAAGTTTCACCCCTATGTGTAGATATACTAACAATATTTGCACTTCTAATAACAACCACCAGTAGACTAGGTTTTTTATCGTTTAGTCCAAGTTAGGGCTGTCAAGTTCTGCTGGGGATCGATAGATCGCTCGATGTTCGCTCGATTTTTCTCTGATCGTGTCTCAGATCGGTTAGTAACGAGCTGAGCACGAGCAGACCCCACTTGCTCGATGCTCACTTATTGCTCGAGACCTGATTACTATATCCAATTATCTGATTAACCCGGATATTTTATCCAATTACCCAATTGGTAAACTCATCTACCAAACCCATTATCCATTACCAAACCCAACAATCCATTTAACAAACCAAACCCAAATACATATAAGAATCAAAACTTTATTAGTCCTGGACTTTTCGTTTTTCATTATTGTTATTTCTTTTTTTTCCCATTTTTTTCTAAACCAAAAGTTCAAATAAATTAAGGTTTGGATCAGGTGGATGATGTTGTGAGTTGTCGTATAATTCATGAGATTATATTAGGTGTTTATTTTAATATTGTGTTGATTTTGTTTGATCTAAGTGTATTATCTTATTTATAAGATGATGTTGTGAGTTGTCGTATAATTTATGAGATTGTGTTTGATTTTAGGTGTTGATTTTATTTGATCAAAGTGTATCATCTTATTTATAAGATGTTGATGTTGTTGTATAATTTATAAGATTGTGTTTGATTTTGGGTGTTAATTTTAAGATTGTGTTAGTAACTACTATTATATTTGTCTTAAGTGATCTTATAATTTAGTTGTTATGACAACATTATTAGCAATTTAATACCCAAAAAAAAATCAAGTTCGGGTTAACAAGCTGTTTGCGAGCCACTCATGAGCAGGGCGAGTCAAGCACAAACATAATTTTCCGTTCGGAGTCAATCTTAAGCAAGATCGGATCGCTCGTTTATGGATCGATCACATCCCTAGTCCAAGTCCACTAAAAGGTAAGGGGTTGAGTCCAACGTTGACTTTAATGTACGAGTACATTTAACATTGTTTAAAAAATGAGGGTGGAAAATGACAACCTTTTTATTCTCTCTCCACAGGCGTTCCCAACCAATTAGCAACCAAAATCAAAACACCCTCGAATAAAGCACACACCTTGTTAATGTTCCCACCCTTCCAATAATCAATCAATCAAACCAACCGACCAAACCCCCCACATGTGACTTCTTCCACCCCAATTCCAATTCCAATTCCGTCCCCCCTATATTTCTGCATCTCCAATTGCTCTGCAGTAGAATCGACAATCTCGTAGTTTTATGTGATGGAGCCGAGGAAGGAAGACGAAGACGTCGAGAGCATGGAGGAGGAGATGAGGGAACCTCTGCTTCTAAGGAGGAGGGCCATGAACACCACCTCCCAGATTGCCATCATTGGTGCCAATGTTAGCCCCATCGAAAGCCTCGATTACGAGTAAGATGGGATCTTGTTGCTTTTTCAATGTGTTTCGGTTTCGTTTGTTGTTGTTGCTGTTTGGATTTCTGCAAGAATTATTTTTTGAATCTGGCGGAATGTATTCGAGGTGTTTCTGGAATCGCGTTTTCATAATTAATTTTTTCTGAAATTTTGATCCCATAGTGTGATGATTGTTTTATGTCTAGATTTCAATTGTAAATATGAAAAATCAAAGTTTGATCATCAGAATGTGATTCCAAATGGACCCAAAGACGCAATTTCATTCTTAAGATTTGGATTGCTGATTCAAGAACAAAATCGAAGTTTTGGAACTCTCAGAAGTAAGTTTCTTATGAATCATAGATTTCATTGAATCTGATCTTGATATTGGCGGTGTTTCCGAACAATACCTGCGAGATTATTTTTCGTATTTATTTTGGTCCTAAGATTAGGGAGTAGCATTTGAATGAACCAATCTCGCTGAGGGTTTGATCCCTTTTGAGAAAAAAGATCACCCAAAAGCTTGACTTTGTGGCACGTTTGGTACTACTTTTCATTTCCCTGTTGTCATTTGAATTTATTTGGAAATCTGCAAGTATATATTGGATCAATTGATTCAATTTATTTAAGCTTCAGGAGTTATGATTTGAATAAATTGATCTCACTGTGAAGTGTGAACCCTTTCAGGGAAATTTAAGATCAGCCCAAAGCTCAATTTTATTGTATAAGGGAAATGGTCTTTCTTGATTTTATCTAGATTAGATCATAGAAAGGCGGATAATTCTGATTATCAACAACTGCGGTAATAGCATTAAAAAATTCGCCAATTTTAGGCTACTGCTTACAACTTTCTAAAGTAACATGAAAAGCAAGCCAACGGAAATCATATGCTGCTAGAAAGAGGAACTGGATCTTGTGGATCCGAGGAATTTTGGTTTGGATGCCTAATGCCTTGATCTGGATATCGATCCCTATTGTTGTATGCACTTCATTATTTTTTACTTGGCACTGAAGGGATTTTCTTCTTCTCTGTGTTGGGCTTCGTGGTATTTTGCAGGATTGTGGAGAACGATCTGTTCAACCAGGATTGGAGATCGAGGAAGAAGGTGCAGATCTTTCAGTATGTTGTTCTTAAGTGGACTCTTGCACTTCTCATTGGCCTTGCTACTGGGCTTGTTGCGTTCTTTAATAACCTTGCTGTGGAGAACATAGCGGGGTTCAAGTTATTGCTTACGAGCAATCTCATGCTAAAGCGAAGGTAAAACATCATTTCTTCCTAAGTATATTATTCTTAGTATTTTTGAATGGCACGTGTGTACATAGCTTATGATGAAGTTACATCGTACTGTATAACTTAATTAATATCAACATCTCACATGCCTAAATACTTGCTGTATTGGGTTTCTGGAAATCAATCCACGGTATCCACTCAATATCACATAGCTAATAACTCTACCTAGACTTACCCAACAAAACTCGCAAATGATGCACCTTGGTTTAATAAGATGATTGCAGTGGCAGTCCTTACTATTTCAGGTAACTTTTAAATTGAGTAAATTCTTTATAAATCTTTACATGAAATATGATACATTTCTCTCAATAAAAGCATAAATTCGAATGTCAATGAAGCCAAACAAACCATTTGTTTGTGAAAAGAGAGAATGTTTTTTTGATAGTATGCCAGAAAAATTGCTGTCTGTCTTTTGCCTTGCACTAATAATTCAAATTTTAGTAGTAAGGTAAGCTAAGATATTTTACTTAGCTATTCCTTTGTAAGTGTTACTATTCTTTTGTTTACAATCATGTGATGTAACTATCATATGATCATATTTCCAGTGCAGTTTCTATGCGGCATTCCTATCTTATGCTGGTTGCAATTTGATTTTAGCAGCCTTGGCTGCAACTCTCTGTGCTTATGTTGCACCTGCAGCAGCTGGTTCTGGAATATCTGAAGTAAAAGCATATCTTAATGGAGTTGATGCTCATTCTATATTAGCTCCCAGTACTCTCTTTGTGAAGGTGAGTTTTACTTAATGAAAATTGCATATATATGTAATGAATTTTTGAATTAACTTAGAGAACTTACATTGTCAGGCAATAATAGCCTTTCTCTTTTTCTTCTGCCATAAGCTTTCTTTCTGAGTGTCACTTCTCTTTGAATGGAATTGATAGATGGATGTCCCATGTTTTCCTAAAAGTAATATATGGTTAATGTAAGGTTCTGAATCTTATGATCATCCATGCAACATCCTTTTGTCATGGTAGTTGCATTCCAATTCAGTAGCCCGTTGTTGACTACCGTATTCAGTTTATGCTCACAAGTCACTGGTTTTTGTATATAGAAACTTTTTTATCTGCATGAAAGTTATGGGCCCAAACTGAATGCCATCCTTCACTTGCATACTTCTCAACTTATGGTTAGTGACTTAACTGAAATAGTCTTATATTTGGATTCTGATTGTAATTATTTTAGTAGGCTTTTAGATCAAGACTGTAATCTACATTAAACTTTCAGTTAAACTGATTTTTCACTTTCGATATATTTTTCGAAGACACAAGAAAGAAAGGTCTATGATTTTTCAAAAGAAATTTATAATCATACTAATGTGAGGAAACTTTTACTGAGTTTAGGTCTATATAAAATTATTCAGTGTAATGAAAAGTAATGAAATAATTGAACATATAGTTTAAATTGTAATATAAAACTTGTTTCTTTTTTACAGATTTTAGAAACATAGTCTCTAGCACTTGTGAGAGGAACATGACTTCTATTTGATGTTTGTTGCAGATTTTTGGTTCTATTGGTGGTGTATCTGCTGGATTTGTGCTGGGTAAAGAGGGCCCAATGGTGCACACAGGAGCTTGTATTGCCAATCTGCTTGGACAAGGTGGATCTCGCAAGTACCATCTAACATGGAAATGGCTTAGGTTCTTCAAGAATGATAGAGATAGAAGGGACTTGATCACTTGTGGGGCTGCAGCAGGAGTGGCAGCGGCCTTCCGGGCTCCAGTTGGTGGAGTTCTTTTTGCTCTTGAAGAAGCTGCTTCTTGGTATAAATTTTCTTCTACACCTATGCCTTCAGTTTCTGATGTTTCAAATGATGACTGGAAACTTGCAACTGTAAATTAAATACATTCTTTTTTGGCCATGGCCTGTTTGTCTAGTTGCATTTGCAGATGATCATGCCTTTTATAACTGTTTCCCATAAACTATTTATGTTTCATGTGTATCATTGAGTAGCACGTATTAGTTTGTCCGATTTAATTATATTTTAGACTTTTTTCTACCCACTGTTGTGCATTCTCAATTCCTAGCACACTCATGTCAGAACTTGTTTCTCTGCTTCCTACTGGAAGGTATCACTTGGCAAATTATTTGATGAAAAACTTGTAGTTCAAGTAGTCATCGTAACTATCTGATATTTGTCATTTGTGCTAGGTTGTTTGAACTTTAGCCTTTGTACCTGAGATTAATATTTTCCTTATTTAATTCTTTTCATGCAGTTATGTGAATTTGCAAACTTCTTAAGCCTTACAGTTATTCCTAAGAAAATTATCTTCCTTCTTTATGAACCTACGATAGCAATCTTGTTCCTTCTGAAGCCTGATTTAGATGTGGATTACGCAATTTCTATATTAATCCTAAACAATATTTCTTTCAGACTCGTGATTATGATCATGATATGTTTTTGATGAATCATTTTCTTTGGGATATCCAGGTGGCGAAGTGCTCTTTTGTGGCGAACATTTTTCACGACTGCTGTAGTTGCTGTTGTTTTAAGAGGTTTCATAGGATACTGTAGTAAAGGAAATTGCGGACTCTTTGGTGAAGGAGGGCTTATAATGTTTGATGTCAGTGAAACTGTTGCTACATATACCACACCTGATTTAATAGCCATCATTGTTCTTGGAGTTATTGGTGGTGTTTTCGGAGGCCTCTATAACTTTTTGCTGGACCGGATCTTACGTGCGTATAGCATCATAAATGAGTATGTCATCGTTCTTCTAGTTTTTTTTGCAGCATTTAGTTAGTAAAGAAAGTCAAAAATTCGATTCTTATATTGTTTGCTCAAGAATTTTCATGCTAAAATGTTTAAAAGGCTTGATGTGCTGTCTTATTTTTTATCACTTTGTTCTCTCTCCAACATTTAGGCATTTAGCACTCTGGAATTGTGCATGATGGAAGGACACCTTGCTATCTATATTAGATTGCATATTTACTTAATTATATATTAATTAGTTTCATGATGATTCTGGGACTGCTAACATGTAGTACCCTCTAAGTTCACTTACCTTGCTACTTGGTTAGGTCAAATCCAACTTGAAACACATGTTACTTATATGAATTTGTAGGGACTCGCATTAATTATCTCACCTGAAATTGTTCGGAGGTCTGCTTGTTTGCCATCAGTGTTTTTAATCTTTTAGTCATCTAACAAATTTATCTTAGTAAAGTTGTTTAATTGAACACATTACAACTGGGAACCCAGTAATTTGATATTTGTGTGCTACCTACTGTAATTTTCTGTTTACTTTCCTCTTTCTGTGACACCATCTAATTTCTCGTTTGATCCGTTGTCTTTGGGTTCATCATTTATGGGTTTTGTGCATAGTTTGTATGTTGTAATTAGCTTATGCAAAATATCAGGCCTAATTATGCTTCTAGAGCGTAGTAATTTTATTTACAAAGCATATTGTCAATGCTTATTTGTGGCTTCTCTAGTATTTGTAGCACTAGATGATTCAATGTTAATTAAGCTTTTACTTCGTGTTTCTCTATGTAAATGTTTGCATTTCATTGCTTATTCTGTATTGTTGTTTGATTATTTATTTAATACCATTTTATCTTCTTGCAACAGGAAAGGTGCTCCATCCAAAATCCTACTCACTGTTTGCATCTCTATTCTCACATCATGCTGCTCTTTTGGGCTGCCTTGGCTCGTAAGTTGCACCCCCTGTCCCGCGGATCTAAAAGATGACTGCCCAACAATTGGAAGGTCAGGGAACTTCAAGAAATTTCATTGCCCACCAGGCCATTACAATGACCTCGCCTCCCTCTTCCTTAACACTAATGACGATGCCATTCGCAACCTCTTCAGTGGTGGAACTGACAATGAGTTCTATATCTCAACACTCCTTATCTTCTTTATAGCAGTTTTCTGCCTTGGACTTGTAACCTATGGCATTGCTGTACCTTCTGGTCTCTTTATACCTGTCATATTAGCTGGTGCCTCTTATGGTCGTATCGTTGGGACACTCTTGGGCCCAATAACTGATCTTGATCCTGGCCTTTTTGCCCTTCTAGGGGCTGCATCCTTTCTTGGGGGAACAATGAGAATGACTGTCTCAGTTTGCGTGATACTTCTTGAACTTACCAATGATCTGCTAATGCTTCCTTTGGTTATGCTAGTTCTTTTGATATCAAAGACTGTAGCTGATAGCTTTAATAAGGGTGTCTATGATCAGATTGTGAAGATGAAGGGTCTTCCCTATATGGAGGCTCATGCTGAACCTTATATGAGGAATTTAGTTGCTGGGGATGTAGTGTCAGGACCACTGGTCACGTTCACTGGAGTAGAGAGAGTGGGGAACATAATGCATGCCTTGAAAATTACAGGGCATAATGGCTTCCCGGTTGTGGATGAGCCTCCTTTCTCAGATGCACCGGAGTTGTGCGGCCTTGTCTTAAGGTCTCATTTGCTAGTATTACTGAACGGAAAGAAGTTCAGCACAGAAAGGGTAACTGGGGCATCTGAGCTCTGCAGAAGGTTCCTTGCTTCTGATTTTGCCAAGGCAGGATCAGGAAAGGGTTTGAGAGTACAAGATGTTGAAATCACTGAGGAGGAAATGGATATGTATGTAGATCTTCACCCAATAACAAACACATCACCTTACACGGTGGTTGAGACAATGTCACTTGCGAAGGCTGCAATGCTACTTCGGGAGCTCGGATTGAGGCACTTGTGTGTCGTGCCAAAGACTCCTGGGGTAAGAGTTCCCTTCCATTTATCATTTCCCAAATATCATTATTTTAGACACTTAATATTCAAACATGCTAGAATGATCACATGTTTCTGAGGAATCAGTATGCCTTTTTGCCTTTTTATGTCAATTTTATCTCTCATTCATGTGGATTAATCTGTTAGTGTATCCCATCCCTTACAGTTGGACTGTACAAGTGGTACATATCCTCAATGTCCTTTGGACATGGAACTTAGTTATGTTTCAATTTAAGATATGTAAAATAACTCTATCCAGCTACATTATCTTGCATCTTTTGCTAATAAGTGGCCATTTTTCCCACTCTGAAATTATCAAGAAGCTTGATAGATGATTCATTTTTCTTGTGATTGTTAGCTGATTTTGCCAATACGTTAAATGGGGTGCAGTGTCTCCGAGTTTCACTTCGTTGTTCCTTATCTTTTCCATTGACTTTTCCAAATTGCCTCCAGAAAATAGAACCAAAATGGTGCTTTCTTTTGACGTATGTGCCATTTCCTTCGTATGTTACATCATTTGTTTTCAATGTTCACTCTGGATGAAATAAAGAAATGTTTTTAGATTATATAGTAGTTTCCGTAGGGTACATTGTGCAGCATCTCATAAAACATTAACATCAACAGTAAATAAAAAAATCCCAAGCACTCGTTCAAAGTGAGAGAGGAGTTAATAATTGAATACTTGTGTTGTGGTCACCAAATGAATTTCATTAGCATCATTATGATAAGCTTCTTAACTTCTCATCATGTCTCTAGAATTTTTATGTTGAGCTCTGTTTCTGCTAAACCAGGACCTAGATGGCTAGATCCCTGTTTCATTATTATGAGTTGTGGCCTGAAAATTCATGACTTTCTTATGTTTGCAGAGACCGCCTATTGTTGGGATTTTAACACGGCATGATTTCATGCCTGAGCATATTCTTGGACTCTTCCCCCATCTCGATCGCCACAAATAGTAGACCACAATTGGGTACATCATATATTGTAAAATTTCTTCCTTTTTTCCCGTTAATGTGGTTTATTACAATAGCCGTTGTAGCCCTAAAATAATTTTGCTGTATTTATGTTCCAGCAGGCCAAGTTTATTTTCATTATGTACTACTCAAATGGCAGCATTGCATGTAATTTACCATTATAAGAAACTCTCAGATGTTTGTTACTCCAATCCGCAATTTCGTGACAAGATAGGTATTTTGGTTGTCTCATTAAAATCAAAAGCATGAATTACCGTCTTTTTCCGTGAGGAATACAAATCATCTGGATTTTGCATTCATGCTTGGATTGATTTGTTCATGAAACTTAAATAGAAATGTCGCAAAGCAGATTTGAAAGGATTTGAACAGAAGGCGTGCAGTTGATCACGTCTGTTGGAGGTAGCTTCAAAATTATTGCGTGAAAACTTTGAAGGTTAAATCAGATGGGTGCGAGGCCAGTGGCCTAACATTAGCATCAGTACCAACAACTAAGTTTTTCGATGTGAAACGAATCATTATATGTCTTCATGGTGACAATGAACTGATTCAACAAAATCTTGATTTCCAATGCTATTATTCTTCCCAATTCAGCATGATGTGTGAAATCCTAAAATCCAATTAGAGGTTAATCCCGGATTAGGAGGGAGTGGGCTTGGATGTGATGGGGGTACGGTGGAGGTGTGCATGAGGTGATGGGAGACCATGATTGGGTGTGGTGGGGGGTGTTGGCTTAGAGGAAAAGCTCTCTCTTCCTCTCCCTCATTCTCTACTTAACCTCCTCCCTCACCTCACGTCTCCCTCTTTTCCTCTCATCTTCATCACCTCTTCCATCCACTCATCACCTCATTTCCCTATTCCAAGGTGCGGATTTGGGGTTGCTACCGGAGGTCGAGCGAGAAGGTTGTGAGCGGAGCTCCGACAAACGTCGAACATCGCAAAAAGAAAGGTATGTCAAGTTCTTGCATTAGATGTTGCTCGCACTTGTGTGTGCGTGAGATTGGCTCGTTGCCGGAGGTCAGTTACCTCACCGGCGACGAGGGCATCAAGTTATACCTGGCAATGCCAGGTAGATGCCAATTAATGGTCGACCAATGCCTTTGGACGGTCGACCGGATGTAGTGTATGTAGGATCTACTAGTCCCTAAACTTAATCTAGGGGGGGTGAATAGACTAATTAAGGTTGTTTAAGGAACTATGCCAAATTAAAAGCTAAGACAATAAATATGAAAGAGAGAACAACAAACCACAACTCCGGATGTATAGAGGTTTGGATCCAACCACCGGATCCTAGTCCTCTCTTACGAATTGCTCTTACTCGAGCAACTTCCTGTCCTCCACTAATATGATCTCCGTTGCGGGCCGAGATCACGCCTTCACACCACAAGCTTTGCGAACACCCTCGCCTATATTGGACCACCTTCTCACAATCCGAGAAGAGCTTCACTCCGGAAGCTTTGTACAACTCTTGAAGACTATTACTTCAACAACTAATCTTGAGCACTTGAAATGAATGATGCAATCAAAGGATGGTGATTTCAAGTGAGAAGATGTGAGCACAAGTGTTTAGAGCAAATTGAGAGTAATAATGAGATTTGAGCTTAGAGAAAGATTGGTGATCTTGTATGAGTGTATCAGCTCTATTTATGAGCTCTAAACTAGTTCTAGCCGTTGGGATCGAAATGGTGAAAAGATGTGCAAGAAAACACAAGTCAGGAAGTGACATGACACATTTCAGGACACGAATGGTCGACCGGATCGTGTAACACGGTCGACCGGAATGCAACAGTGCAAAGTTCGGTCGAGCGAAGATGCAAACGGTCGATCCAATTTGGCTAGAACTTAAGTGATCGGTCAAACGGTTTAGATCACCAGTTCGACCAAAAATGACCAGTAGGATTGGATCTGGAAAAGATGTAAGTATCAGTCGACCGGTTGACGTGTTGGATTTTAGACAAGATAAAAATAAATGCAATCGGTCGAACAGAATGAGTTGATGGTTCGACCGAAAACTCCCAGTAAGAATGGGTCTGGGAAGTTTTCAAGACTCGGTTGACCGTTAAGGAACTTTTGGTCGACCGGAAGACCAAATCCAAAAGAAGGTTAGGTGAGAAATGTGTATACGACCGTTGGAGTATACGACAAGTATAACAGTCATATTTAAAACAAATAAGGAAACACAATCGGTCGAACAAAAACTAAGTTTCGGTCGACCGAAAGTCTCACTAACCGGACACGTGTCGACAACTGCTAGGCTGAAGGATTTGTATAAGATAAACTAAGTCCTATCACTCGACAAGGTGAGACGGTCGAACAAAACAAGTGTTTCGGTCGACCGATTTCAGACAGTAAAAAGAGATTGAAGAAACGGTCGAACAAAATGTATATGCCGGTCGACCGATTTCAGACAAGCAAACCAAATAGAAGGCACGGTTGAACGGGAAATGTAAGTTGGTCGACCGTTTTGGACAGAATAGGTTTTCTGGGAAGGTCTGTTGAAATCCGGTCGAACCAAATGGTTCTACCGGTCGACCGTTTGAGTGCAGATTTCCTGTTCTATATTTCTAATGAGTTTCGATGATTTTCTATTGAAGTCTAAGATAGTTGGAATATTGTGTGAGACTTCTATAGGTATTCTAAGTGTCATGTGATGCAATTAATCAAAGATTTCAAGTGCCAAGTTACATTTGTAACCTAAATACATAGAATTTAAACCTAGCTACGCTTCAATCTTCATCTTTCAATTCAACTCAAACTTGATTCCTGAAACGTTAGATAATACAAGTATATGCAAGCAATGATCTTTTAATTGATACATGTGTTTATTGATATGTTGATTAATTATCAAAACGGATTAACGATTATTAACCAAAAAGCTAACAATCTCCCCATTTTTGATGATGACAACTTATCAATCTAAATACATAAATAACCAATATCTAAAGCTCCCCCAATCTATAAGCATGTATTTATTTCCCCACCTATGACATAATCAAAAGGCCTCATGAGACAATATGATATTCAATTTAAGCATAATCATGAGATAGAGTAACGGAAGCGAAAATATTAAGCCAAAAAAGAGAGACAATAAGAGACCATGCATTCAACATAGAATCCAAAACAAACAACCAAAAGCAAATAGTACAATAAGTTCAAAGCAAAATACATCAATAAGCAAATGTTTGACGCAACTACATCATAAACCGAAGTTCTAAGAAACCGAAGAAACAACACACACTCCACAAAACCAACACTAAATCACCCAAGCCTCTGATCATGCAACAGGGAGGAGGGAGAATCAAGAGAGGCTTCAATACGACTGAGCTGAGCAGAGGTGGTATCATGATGGGCAAGAGAGGAAGCCTCAAGCGCATCCATACGAGCAGTAGAGGACGCCTCAAACACATCAAACCTAGCAGATGTGGAGGCCTCAAAAGCATTAACGTGATCAGAAAGGTGCTGAAAGCGATGAAGATCAATGGAAGTGGAAGCTGACCACTGCCCTTGAGACCATGCTTCAGAGTCTCCCTCACCCCACCAAGAGCTAGAATTACGAGGGACATGACGAGGCATCCACCTCGGATCTTTAGACACCTCTTCTTCTTCTTCTTCTTCTTCTTCTTCGGAATTGTTAGCTGATTCCTCAGCAGAGGAATGAGGTGGAGAAGGAGGAGGAATGGATTTCATTTTGGAGAGAGTGGTCTTACAGATGGGAAATTTGTAGACCAAAGAGGGATATGACTCCACATCGATCTTCCAATATTCAAACACCGCAGAGAGCCACATCGGATAAGGAAGGTAGGAACCACTACGATGAGTCATATGCATAACCATAAATGATGACCAATCAACCAAGATTCTCTTGAAGAGACAGTAAATGCACATGAGCTCCATGTTGGAGATCTCATTGTGATGACCCAATTTAGGAAGAAGGTTGTACGAAACGATTTGGGCAAGGATTCGTGGAACGGTATGTAAGAGTGAGGCATTATGTTTATAACGACCGTTCACAATAGGTGGTGGAATAGCATATAAATCAGTGACAATTTTATCAATTTCGGTGTTTGGAAGAGCACCTAGAGGATAATCAAGATAAATGTGGTGCCCCCGGATCTAGATGAAGAATGTCAGCCAATAAAATGGGGGTAACACTATATTCTTTGCCATTTATCATAGTGGTTAGATAGTGATAATTTGGGACCTTACGGAGATTGCAATAAAATTGTTGTACGAGGAATGGATAATATGGTTTAGATGCAAGTTTTGTGAGTGCGTAAGTTAGCCTATTTTCATCTAACAAAGGTTTTAACGAAAAAGAAGCAAAATCGGCTACCTCAACCTTGCGATAAGGGATGAAGTTCGCAACCGAGAAGTTTTCATGCCAAGCTTTTTGAGCGGCATTGTTAATAGGGAAGAAGTAAAGCAAATGTGGTACCGGAGAAGCCGGAGCACGAGAAGATGAGGGTTGTGCGTCTTGTTTCTTCTTTGATCGACGCTCGGTAACCCCCTCCGGAGTGGGTCGTTTCTTAGAGATAGACATCTTCTTGCGGTTCATTGTAGATGAAGAGGGTGGAGAAGGATGAAGGTTGACAAAAGGAGTAGAAAAATGGACGAAGAAGTGGAGGAGTATAGCTGGAGAGGGCTGGCGGTAGACTGGAAGGGGTAGGGGCGGCACTTAGGGTTAGTGTAAAAGTGAAGAGGAAAGCCTTGTAGTTGTCCTAAAAAGTGTTGAAACGATACGAGGACACCTCGGTCGACCGGTGGGTAGAAAAAAATTTAAACCCCACGACCGCACAACCTCTGGTCAAAAACGGTCGGACGCGAATTAAGAGTCGGTCGACCGAGAGGAAAGTGTGAAAGACCAGGGCACCTACTGTCGCTTTTCGGTCGGACTAAAAATAGATAACCGGTTGAACGAAAAAGGAGTTTGAAAAACCGTGGAAGTACAGTCGCTTTTCGGTTGGACGAAAAAGAGACCGTCGGTCGACCGAATAAAGAGTGTCACACAAGGAAAGCTGCTGGGTGATTTTGGTTGGACAAAAAAAACACGCACGGTCGACCGAAACATTACCACGGTCGACTGGAACTCAAAATGGTTCGACCTGACACTTAAGTGAACTTAAGTCAGATCGACTTGAAGAGAAACGGTCGAACGGAGCAAAAATAAGCGGTCGACCGGAACTCACCAAGGAAAACCAAAATCAACACACCAAACGAACCGGTCGAACGAACACAATATTGCGGTCGACCAATAGAGACAAATTTTTAAAATTTACTTGCAGTACAATAATCCGGTAGAATGATACTTGATTTCGGTTCGACCGAATTACGTTTGAAAGAACACATATTTGAAGAACACTCCAAAAATCCGCGAAAGCTTCAAAAGAAACCTCAACCAAGTAGCAAATTTTGAAAGAGATGCATAATATATCTAAGTTATACGTCATTCAAATTGCACATACCTAGATTTAGTCTTATATGATAGAATTGATCAATGTTCAAAGGTTTTGTAAAGATGTCCACAAGTTGATCATTTGTGGGAACAAATACAAGCTGAATGTCTTATTTTGTTGCATGATCTCTAAGAAAATGATGTCTAACCTCAATGTGTTTAGTTCGAGAATGCAATATGGGATTTTTTGAAATATTTATTGCACTAGTGTTATAACAAAGTGTAGGAGTAGTTTGAAACTCAAGTTTCAAGTCTTTGAGGGTTTGCCTCATCCACAAGACTTGTGCACATGCACAACCGGTGGAAATGTATTCGGCCTTGGTGGTCGACAATGCAACACTATTTTGTTTCTTACTAAACCAAGAGACAAGCGATTTTCCCAAGAATTGGCAAGTGCCACTAGTACTTTTACGATCTAAAAAGTAACCGGCATAGTCGGCGTCGCTATAAGCAACACGATCAAAAGTCCTAGTCTTGGGGTAAAACAAACCAAAATCTTGAGATCATTTGAGATAGCGAAAAATTCATTTTAAAGCATTGAAATGAGATTCTTTTGGACAAGCTTGAAAATGAGCACATAAACACACGGAAAACATAATATCCGGACGACTAGCGGTAAGATAAAGCAAGGATCCTATCATACCTCGATATTTCTTGATATCCACCTCCTTCCCATTTTCATCTTTGTCCAACTTGGTGCTAGTGCTCATGGGAGTGTTGTGTGGCTTGCTATCTTCAAGACAAAAGTGTTTTAAGAGTTCTCTTGTGTACTTTGCTTGGTGTATGAAGTTCCCATCTTTAGTTTGCTTAATTTGGAGTCCGAGGAAGAAATTTAGTTCACCAATTAAGCTCATCTCGAACTCCCCCTGCATAGACTTGGAAAATTCATTGCAAAGACGTTGGTTACTTGCACCAAATATTATATCATCAACATAAATTTGTACCACTAGTAAATCATGATCATAAGTTTTAACAAAAAGAGTGGTATCCACTTTACCCACACAAAAACCTTTGTCGATTAAGAAGTTCATCAACCTCACATACCAAGCTCTAGGAGCATGTTTGAGGCCATAAAGAGCATTCTTAAGTTTAAACACATGGTTTGGGTAAGTTTCATTTACAAATTTGGGGGGGTTGTGCAACATAAACTTCTTCATTTATAAAGCCATTTAGGAAAGCAATTTTAACATCCATTTGAAATAATTTTATGTCCATGTAAGATGCATATGCTAATAACATGCGAATGACTTCCATTCGAGCGACGGGGGCATACGTTTCATCAAAGTCTATACCCTCCTCTTGGCGATAGCCTTGAGCAACGAGTCTAGCTTTGTTTCTAACTACATTCCCATCTTCGTCAAGTTTGTTTCGAAAGATCCATTTGGTTCCAATAATCGTTTGGTTAAAAGGTTTTTCAACAAGTTCCCATACATCATTTCAAACGAATTGATTTAGCTCTTCATACATAGCCATTAGCCAAAATTAATCATTACATGCTTGATCTATTTTCTTGGGTTCTAATGTAGAGATAAATGCATAAGAATCACAAACTACATATGCTTTAGACCGTGTTGTCACACCTTGAGAGACATCTCCAATCACAAAGTCCTTCAGATGATCCTTTCTATAGGTCCAATCCTTAGGAAGATCCTCCATGTCCTCTTGTGGACAACTTGGAGGCTCTTGATGAGACTCAAGAGGAACTTCTTGTGGATGATACATGTCTAATGATATCCATGCAATCATCATCAAGAGAGAAGTTATCTACACAAGCTAACTCGTCAAAGTTAACGTGTAGAGATTCCTCAACACAACTTGTTCGTTTATTGTAGATTCTATATGCTTTACGCCTATCGGAATACCCTAAAAAGATGGCCTCATCAGATTTTGCATCAAATTTATGTTTCAAGCCGTCAACAAGCGAAACATTTTCAATAACAGGAGATGAATCAATACAATGTTACTTATAATGATGATATGTCACTTTTTGTTGTCTCTGAATACAATTGTTCTCAATTTTTTCTAAGGTGCCCAGCAAGGTTGGATCTCATGTCATGTGTCTAGAGCACCCGCTATCTAGTATCCATTTAATGTTGAGAGAGGTTACCTACATCATGAGAAGTAGGTAATGCTTTTGGTAACAATATTTTCTTGGGTCTACGTGGGTTAGTTTTAGGTACCCAAATCTGTCTGACTTGGGGCTTGGATAAAAATATTTGATTATCAAAAGAGGAATAATAATATGATGCAGAATAGTGGAATTTCTTGCTATTATGATTAGCAATGCATTTTCAACTTTTGAGTCGAGGGAGTTAGTATTTAATTTAATGTTTTTAATTTCTAACTCGAGTCTTTCATATCTAGTGTTGCAAAGTGCAATTTCATAATGCAATAGTTTATTTTCACATATCAAATCATTCTTGCATATAGTCAATTTTGAATTTCAGATTTCAACTTTGCATTTTCATCATCTAAATCATCTAAATCAACTATTTTCTTTTTCCAATTTTTGCTTGATAGTTTGTAGTCAACATAAAGCTCATTAAAGGCATCAAGTAAATCATTGTAGCTATGTTCAGACTCTGAGAGATATACCTCATCTTTATGTGCCATGAGACACATATTCACAATTTCCATTGTTGGACGACTTAGATTCGTCGGAACCATGTTGATCCCAAGTTGCTTGTAGTGCCTTCTCTTTGAATCCTTTGTCCTCTTTAGTGTTTCTTCATTTTACAAAATGGACATTCATGCTTTGTATGGCGAGCCTTTTTGCATTTGAAGCATACTGGAGGTTCCTCAACATCTTTATTTTTTTCATTTTGAGAGATTAACTTCTTCTTCTCGACTTGTCACTTTTCAATAACTTATTGAATTTGTTTGCTAGCCTTGTCACGTCATCATCGTCAGAAGTATCCTCCGTGTTTGTCACAACATTGAGAGCTACAGACTTGTTATTGGCCGTAGCTTTCGTTTCATGTTCTTTCATTTTAACTCATACGCCATCAAGTTACCAACCAAGTCTTCCACAGTGAGTTTGTTTAATCCTTGGCTTCTTCGATCAATAGTTGTTTTCTTCTCCCAGTAGGGTCCGAGATATCTCAAAATTTTGCAAACTACTTCACCCTATGGACAAGTCTTGCCAAGTGTTGGGATGTGAAATTTAAAACCGCATGTTCATGGCCGCATTGAAGCAGTGGCAAGTACGGGTCATGTCCACGAGGAGCAAGTGCGGGTTGTCATCAATCATACTCGAGTTGGAAAAGAAAATGAAGATTGAGTGTATCTAAACTAACTAACTAATGTTACGTGAATCAACTAAAGAAAACTTAATATGACTAGTCCCTTACGAGGTGGCGAATGCATGCAAAAGTGTAGATGTGTGATACATGTGTGTGTACAATGAAACATTAATGACATGCATAACATGGAAATCTTATATTGCCACAATCCTAAGTGTGTTTCTACATGGATTAAGATTTATTACCATCATTAAAATATACAAAACACTACTCAAGATAAGGACAAAGACAACAATATGATTACATGTCCATCTTTTCTCTTTAATGACACGAAGAACATAGAAATCCATAATAACCCCAACTATGTATCCACATTAATTAAGATTTAACACCATCATTAAAACATACAAGACATCAATCAAGAGAAGGCCAACAAGGCCACATGCTTCCACATGTCATCTTTATCTCTTTATCAACTTTAATCTTATCCTCACCTCACCTTTCCCCATTAAGTGGGTCCACTAACCAAAGTATGTGTTAAGCATCTATTAGGACAATTAATACATGAAAGACGAGTGAGAAAACCCCTTAAAATGGCTATGTAAATCATTTGAACCTCTAAGATTAAGATTAAAAATACACACAAATCTAACTACATCCACACTTCACATCATCCTCTACCCTCAATGGGGATGAATTACTCACTAATCATCTCATTAAAAAATAAAACAATAAAGTAAAAACAACACATGAACAAGTAAAGAAAGCTAAATCTAATCAAGACAAGAATGTAAATGCCACAACGAACCTTTGATTAATGAAAGAAGATTATAACATGTTGGGTTTCTTATCCTCTCCTCCATTACTCTACTAAGCAAGAAAAAAACCCTAACATAATGAGGAGAAAGAGGAAGAAGAAGAGAAATGGAAAGGTTACAAGTGTATTTATAAAGTATTAAAAGGTTTGGATTAATTTGGGTGCAATCAGACTGTTGTAAATCAGATCTGGAGGCTCTAGCGTACTTCTACCTAAATAACCGACCCATTGGAGAACTTCGGGCGCACATCTCCCAATCGGATCCGCTACTAGCGGATTGTTTGGGTCAAACCAACCCTAAATTTCAAAACAACGAAAGTTTACCAATATATCACATAAAGTACTCCCAGAGTTGTCCGTGTGATCCTGTTTTATCTTCCTCATTTTCTTTACGATTACGTCCTTCTGAGTTTTCACCTAGGTCCTTCCTAACTTCTAGTCCTTGAGCATTACAAATAGGTCAAGAAGGCTTCCAAATTAGTCATTTCTTCTTGCATTTAGGTCATTTTTGCTTTATTTTTCTTTTTTATTACCTACACCCTGAAATGTAAGAAACAAATAACCTAGAAGCACAAATATGTGGTAAAATAAAGGATATATAACATGAATATATTGTATGATACAAATAGCCCTGCAATTATCTTTTGTTTTTCCCGAGCAATACAAAGAAATAAAAACAGCATTGGAAATAGGAAATCCTAACTCACTTTCGTAGGATTCACGGTTGCAATTAGCAAGTGCAACAAAATGTTAAACCCCCTTGTTGCCCAAGAGGAGGAGGAGTGTGTCACGAAGGTTTTCAGCGGATATACCCACAAATATGAGTATTGATGCATTATTGAACCTAGCAACATGACTCAGTCGACATACTTTTGTCGATCATTGGGTGCGGTAATCCTATAGGCCGACTCTCTCTCTATATATACATATACATATACATATATATATAGATATATATATACACATAGACATATATATACAGACACACACACATATCATGTCCACACACCTAGTGTTTAAACGTTTTAAATAATGCAAGTGCACGGCATCACTGAAGACGCAGCAAGTACGGGTCGATCCACGGGGAGGTCAGTAGTCTCTGGTTTGTACGAAATCAAGTGGCAAAAAAGGGAAAGATATTTGATTATGCTAAACTAAACAACACTAAACTAGTAAGTAAGAAATGCGAAAGTAAGCAACTAAAGATTGGAAATCAGGAAGAGAAACCCCTAAGGGGTGGAGTGTGTGCACATAAGTAGTGAAATAAAGGATGAATGATGCATGTAAGTATGTATGTGTGTGTGTCGTGTGTGTGTTTTTATGCATAGGAAGTGTCTAAAGATGTGACAAAACCTATCAATCCATTCACAGAACATATCGGTAATTACTACTTGATTATCATAAGATTAGGCTCAACATGAGAATTGTCTAAAGATATGGCAAGACTCATCAAAAACCATAAACTCATGTGAAGAACAAAGCTAAGCATGGGAGGTATCTAAATCTTATGGGAAAACCCATCAAAACAAAGTTTCTTCAATCAATCAAGCAAGCAACCACAAATACAAATACTTAACTAACATGTAGCATATTCAACAGGAAATTTCAGTCAATAAACATGAGGAAACTAAGCATGGGAAGTGTCTAAATCTTATGGAAAAACCCATCAAAATCCCCCAACATGTAGATGATTAAAATACCCCCAATGAACATACAAACATGCAAGTTTACACAATCCAAAATTTACCAAACATCAAAACATCACAACATATATGTACATCATCTCCACCCCCAAAGGGGGATGGAACTACTCACTAATCATTACCTAACTATTATGTTAAGAGGGGAAAACATATTAACTAAGTACTAAGATTAATGAAACAAAATTAAGCTAAGCATGCAAGAAGATAAAAGAGACAACATTAAACTAACAAAAGTTTCTTTTATTAAATGACTCACATTACGAGAAACATCTCCCTACTTGAGTTTTTGCTTCAAGGCTTGACTCTAAGTAGAGGGATTGACCACTATGCAATGAGTAGATTACAAGGGAGGAGGAAGAGTTCTATTTATAGACATGAAAAAAGGAAACTGGGGACAGTCCCCCAATGTTGGACTAATGGAACATTCCCAGAATAGACATAAACACATAACCCATATCCGGGCGAAACCGGGTCGGATTCTGAGAAGAACGGATCGCTGATTGGTGATCTCATTTTCCCAGATCCGACCAATTTTTGGATATCTTCTATAGTTCTTCAATTTGTCACATGTGGTGCACTCGGATTGGTTATTGGAGTTTCGGCCTGGATCTAATTGTCAAAATACTCATTATGATGGTGTGAAGTTTCTTGATTTGCTTATTGGTCGTTCCATCTTGCATATCAGTCCATATGTGTAACGCCCCGAGCCCAGACAACTGCTCACCCGCCCGAACCCAGTGCGTTAAGATACGATCCACGATCCTGACCGCTGCACACTCTGATATTTAAATCCATCTGATAGGCCCATAATTAATCTGAAAAATATAATCAACAAATTGTGAGCTCGACAACCCGCAAGTTCCAACCGTCAATCAATCAGAATCATAATCATGTGGAAAATAATACGGAATATGACATTCAGTCAATAAGCACAATCAAGAGACATGCATCACAAATAAAATACATGCATAACAATCTGGAACCCCCATTCGGATTCGACCACATCCTGTGCTTCTGAAATCTATCAATCAGTCAGGCGCACACCTGGTAGCTCCACACTAACGACAGGCAGCCCTTTCCTCTCTCTGGTGGCTCCACGCTGTCCGTTAGGCAGCTCTTTCCTAAGTTGCTCTGCCAGAAATATACATACAGTCACAGGACATGTCGACCGAAACACCACCATGCAATAATATGCATATCAATGAAATCAACATCGATACTCAGCATGCATGCAACTACGAATATCAAGAGAGACAGACATGATATGAAACTGAAGCATAACGAATCAATACTTGCCTCAAAATCTCCATCTTTTTCTTCTTTATATTCTTCTCAAAATTCCATCTTCTCCTAAAACCACACAATCATCCAATAATCTTAATTAGTCCATTAAGATATTTGATTATTACCTCAACTAAAAAATTCAGGATATTACATTCTACCCTCCTTAAAAGAAATTTCGTCCTCGAAATTTGATCTCAATACTGTCTCAATCCGAACAAATCAATACAAAATTTTCAACTCATTATTTATCAAATCTAAAAACCCAACACCACTTATCGCTCATAATTTAGATAATCAATCCAACCAAATCCAAATTCACATTTAAACTCAAGTCCAAATATCTCTAAATTCATCTTTCATTATTTATTAATAATTTGGTAGCAAATCCAACTAAGTCAAAATTCAAATTTAAATCAATAGTCAATACTTCTAAATCCAATTTCTCAAATTCCAATTCAATCAAATTTTTATTTCAAATCCAAATCCCGACTAATTCCGAGAATCGTATTGCTCTGATACCATTTGTAACGCCCCGAGCCCGGACAACTGCTCACCCACCCGAACCCGGTGCATTAAGATACGATCCACGATCCTGACCGCTGCGCACTCTGATATTTAAATCCATCTGATAGGCCTATAATTAATTTGAAAAATATAATCAACAAATTGTGAGCTCGACAGCCCGCAAGTTCCAACCGTCAATCAATCAGAGTCATAATCATGTGGAAAATAATACGGAATATGACATTCAGTCAATAAGCACAATCAAGATACATGCATCACAAATAAAATACATGCATAACAATTTGGAACCCCCATTCGGATTCGACCACATCCTGTGCTTCTGAAATCTATCAATCAGTCAGACACACACCTGGTAGCTCCACACTAACGACAGACAACCCTTTCCTCTCTCGGGTGGCTCCACGCTGTCCGTTAGGGTGCTCTTTCCTAAGTTGCTCTGCCAGAAATATACATACAGTCACAAGACATGTCTACCGAAACACCACCATGCAATAATATGCATATCAATGAAATCAACATCGATACTCAGCATGCATGCAACTACGAATATCAAGAGAGACAGACATGATATGAAACTGAAGAATAACGAATCAGTACTTGCCTCAAAATCTCCATCTTTTTCTTCTTTATATTCTTCTCAAAATTCCATCTTCTCCTAAAACCACACAATCATCCAATAATCTTAATTAGTCAATTAAGATATTTGATTATTACCTCAACTAAAAAATTCAGGATAAATTTGTAACATCCTCGAAAGCGGAAGAAATTTAAATTTTTAATAAAACATAACATGAGGATATTACCAAAGAAAAAGGCCAACTGGTGCACCAACATATATACAATATATATCTGAGAGTTTACAAAAGTGTGATTACAACAAAAGATAAGGACAATATACATGTAATCACTCGGACCTCAAAAACCAAGAAAGCAGGATCCGGCCCCGAAAACGCTCCTCCTCGGTTACCACCTCCTAATGCTGCCTATGACCTGACATAAAACATGAATATGCCTGAGTTTCCCGAGAGGAAACCCCGTATGCCAAACCTCTATAACAATAAATGACTAGATATCTAAACATGTATGAAATGAAATGCGATAGACAACAACGTCTCACTGGGTCCCCGGGAACTCTCTCCCTACCAAAGTAGACACCAAACAGTGACGGGTCTCACGGGTCCTCTAGCCCCACCCTCACACACGTGCCCCAGGCACCACTGCCGTAAACTCCCTTGGCGACAACACGAGTGCCCCAGGCACCGCTGGATTACTCTCAGGTCGGTATCCTCTGTACCGCTGCCATCTTGAGCTGTCCAGAAGACCACTCTCAGGCCGGCACCGTCACCCCTCAAGGGCCGGAGATCCGTTGCCATCTTGAGCTGGCCCCACAAGCGAACCACCCTCAGGCCGACACCGGTCACCCCACTAGGGCCGGAGATCAGTTGCCTTCTTGGGCTGGCCCGACAACACCCGTGAACCTCTCTCAGGCCGGCTCCGGTCACCCCACTAGGGCCGGAGATCCGTTGCCATCTTGAGCTAGCTTCACAACACAAGAACACACAAAAACCGTACCAAACGGTCGAACGAAAACACCCAACCGGTCGACCGAATCCTCTCAGCAGGACTGACCCAACCAACAAAACTGTCAATCGGTCGAACGACAAAGGGGTCCCGTTCGACCGAATTCGACCAGTAAAAACTCGTGCCACAACAATATGTACAAACGGTCGAACGACCCAAACGCACCGGTCGACTGAAAACGACCAGTACAAAACACCAAAATCCGCATAGCGCAACGGTCGACCGAAACTTCTCACGGTCGAACCCACTTAAGTTATTTTTAATCGCCGGTCGAACGAGTCAACAAGGCGGTCGACCGTTTGGATGGTCAACGCCCCCAACCGACTTACAACAGTGCTTTCGGTCGACTGGCAAAGGGGTCCCGTTCGACCGAAAATACACAGAGCAAGATTGCCTTGATAAAACGTAACACCGGTCGACCACTCGAAGAGTATCGTTCGACCGGTGCAAGGGTTTCCGCCCAGAATTCTCTACAACCGGTCGACCGAACCATGCCACCGGTCGACTGATTATAGTGCAGAACGCAGCTGCACGGGTCCGACGAGCCCTCCGGCCTACCGTCGACCACCCCAACACCCACCAAAGCGTAAGTGAGCATCAAAGTAAAGCTTGACATACCTTGAAGACTTGAATAAGCCCTCGAAGACCCAACGGCGAGCTTCTCCTCACCAAACACCTTTTCCGACGAACTCCGACCGAGCAACTATCTACCCTCACCGGCGAACGTCCGATCCTTACCTCGCCTTCAGAAACCCACGGATCGAGCTCCTCCACACACCGGAGATCTGATCAGAGGGAGGGAGAGGATTTGAGCGGGAGAGAGAGAGGAATGCGAGAGAGAGAGAGAGAGAGAGTAATACTCACCAATATATACTTTTCTCCTCTAAATCACCACCATCCATCTCATCCAAACCAATCTCAGCCCTCCATCTTAAACCACCCAATCAAGCACCTAATCAAAGCCAAAACATGATTAGTCTTAAGGAGGATTAAGGATATTACAATCCACCCTCCTTAAAAGAATTTCGTCCACGAAATTAGGACCTAAACTCACCAAACAATTCCGGGAACTCCGACTGAGCAACGATCTACCCTCACCGGCGAACGTCCGATCCTTGCCTCGCCTTCAGAAACCCACGACTCGAGCTCCTTCACACACCGGAGATCTGATCAGAGGGAGGGAGAGGATTGGAGTGGGAGAGAGAGAGGAACGCTAGAGAGAGAGAGAGTAATACTCACCAATATATATACTTTTCTCCTCTAAATCACCACCATCCATCTCATCCAAACCAATGTCAGCCCTCCATCTTAAACCACCCAATCAAGCACCTAATCAAAGCCAAAACATGATTAGTCTTAAGGAGGATTAAGGATATTACAATATGTCTCACAACTTAGTCTTTTTTCTTGTTTTTAGGTCCTTTTTGTGCCTCTTCTCCTCAAACTTGTTTATTCCTGAAACATAGACTCAAACAGACACGAATTCTTCGACTTCTAGGTTATGGGTGGACTTATTTATTTTTTTGAGTACTGAAACCATATGCTTACCCCCCTCCCAGTAAAACCAGGGTCCATCCTAACCAGACTGTCTCAACATTGGTCGATTTGTTTTTGGAGGACCCACAACTTTAAGGTCATACTTTAAATTAATTAATTAATTAAAAAAATAAATTGAAAAAAACCTTCCTATTTTTAACATTTTTCCAAACCTGAATACATTAAAATTCAAACATACAAAACAAAATTTTACGACCATAAAATGTGACACATCAGTTAGACAATTAATTAACTAAATAATTTTTACTCCCGCTTGAACCTGTAAAGAAAGTTCCAATTATTTTTTCCATACTAAATAAAAATTTCCAAATACTTTTAGTCTTTCAGACAACATGAATCACACACTAACATCTCAAATTGATTTTATTCTTACAGTTTAAATTCCAATATCCAAACACAAAGCAATCATATAATTGAAATTCCATTAAACCAATAAGTTGATACTAAATTTCTCAAAACATATTTGAATTCATAAATCAACCATATCCTTCTTGGAGAGGTCGCCGGAGAGTGGAGAGGCATGATCACATGCATGCATATATAGTTATAGAAGATAAAACAACTTCAAATGCATTTTTACGAGTATGCATGTGACATGTTATATATCATGTTATCTACTATTTCAAGAAACATAATTAGAATCTCAAAGTTGGTGTGTTGTGATCTTTGAATAGAAAAGGATTACCTATTTTTAACTTGATGACTGCGCATTGGAAGATGACAAGGAATTACAGCAGCAACAGGACATGAGAGGTTAATTTTCTGCTCTTAAACACATCAACCACAACAAATTAATCAGTTCAAGTTGCCAATTTATAATCTATAAGTAAGGTACAGAAAAGATGTCAACAACAGAAATAAAAACAAAAACTGAATTGTTTAACTTCCTTAACAATCAAACGAAAAAAACAAACATATTCATAAGTCATTTAAGCAAAGTAGATTTGAGAAACATTATACTACAACAAAGTTTCCTATCAAGTATCAATAAAACAACATACATAAGTTATTACTAAATAAAGAAAAAGAAGAAAAGCAACGAACAACCCTCCTGTTGAAAGCAGTTGGAGGAGTTTTAAGAATCTTGATGGGCAAAGTGGCATTATCAGAGCAGAGACCACCACAACTCCTCATCATCATTGCCAAAAATCTGAGAGAGAGAAGATCTTTCAAAGCAAAATAAAAACCTCAATCAGAAGAGTAAAAGATGGAATTAACCTCAGTGGAAATATGCAATCTTTATGGAGAAGAAGTGATGGGTGAGTGGGGGGTTTTGTAGAAAGAACCGTACGGAGTAGGGGTCCGAGAGGCGAAGCCGGTGAGGAGCTGTGCAGGCAAGTACTTGTGGATCTGAGGAGGCCGAGTGGGGGAAGAGTTGTGCGGCTTGTGCTGTTCAATTTGTGGAGGAACTGAGGAGGCGAGGAGCTGAGGAGGAGGAGAGGATTGGGTCGGTTGGGAATTGGGATTGAAAAAAATAAAAAAGGATTTTTTTTGGAAATCTGGGTGGGGCAGGTGCCCCACCTGCACCCAACGTGGATCCGTCCCTGATCCTAACGATTAGAGAAAGGACCTGAAATATGTGTACTAGATATCCTAATGCATCATTTTCAAGTCGATGATGTGAGCTTCCTTTTTACTTTGCCACTCAACTATTTTGCAAATGCTAAACACACGCAAAACCTACAAAACATTTTCTTTCGCAAACATATGACGATTTTGAAAAAAAATGGAAAAATTAAAGCACTGAAAAAAGAAGAAGACAAGACACCTAAGGATCATGGCATAACAAAATATAACAATGTAAAATGCTGCACATTATCATAACCTAGGAGTACAATAAAAAAAAATAAAAAAGACTCGACTGTGTACATACGTAAAGTGCCCCCATACTTCAGGCATTGTCCTCAATGAATGTGAGTATGATTGATTAATATCATATCATACATATATCCATGTCATATACCCTCTATTGTGAGCCTAAGCAATGCTATGTAAAAGTTTTATGTTATGTTTCAGGAATAAACAAGTTTAAGAAGAAGAAGACACAAAAAAGACTAAAATGCAAGAAGAATGATTGATTTGTGGGACTTGTAGACCTACCTACAAGAGGGAAGGACCTGAATGTAAGCCGGAAGGACCAAATAGCAAACTGAGGAATCCACACCATCATGAGGAGTATTTTGGCAATTAGATTTGGGCCCAAACTAAAACAACCAATCAGGGTGCACCCCATGTGAAGAATTGAAGCAATTAAGAAGGCATCCAAAATCTGGTCGAATCCGACCAACTATGATCACCAATTGGCGGTCCTAGATAGCTAATTGGGGGTCTAGTTTGGTCAGGATCCGACTCGACTTCACGTGGTTGTGTATTACGTTGTTTATGTCTATTTTAGGCATGTTTCAGTAGTCTGATTGACATCATTTCATGCTTATATTTGTATCTTATAACCATTATCTTACACCTAAGTAATGCTACGTGACGAGTTTTATGTTTGAATTTCAGAAATAAATAGGTTTAAAGAGATGAAGCATAAAAGGACCCAAGAGTAGGGAAAAAGGACTGAGTTGTGAGACCTGGGACTAAGATGAAAGGGAGAAGGACCTGAACGTAAGACCGAAGGACCAAAGAGCAAAACAGAAAACTCCACACCATCATAGGGAGTATTTTGGTAATTCGATTCGGGTCGGAGCTCCAATAAACGAAGTATATGCATCAAAGACCAACAAACACATCCAGAAAAGCCCACAACAAATTCCAAACGGATCCAGACCCGATAGACCGCCAATTGGCGGCCTCTTTGGCTCCGAATCCGCTTATATTTGGTGGGCATGTGTATCAGAGTGTGTTTATTCTATTTCTGGTATTTGTTTAGTCCCATACCGGGAGATGTCCCCGATTACCTTTTTCTATGGCTATAAATAGAACTCTTCACCTTTTATTGTAATTTACCCATTGCTTGGTGACATTCTCTCTACTAGGAGTAAGCCCTGAAGCAAAACTCAAGGTGGAAAAGAATGCTACCTTCAATGTGAGTGATTTTTATTAAAATAATTGTTCTTAGTTTTTTTAATCTTGTGTTTTAATTTTTGCATGCTTCTTTAGTTTAATGTCTTTTAGTTAACATGTTGTTTAGTCTTCTTATAATTAGTTTACGCATGTCTTGTTTCCTTAGTATAAATATTAGTTTAAATATGTGTGAGTAGTCCCATCCCTTTTTGTATGAATGCTAGATATTATTGTTTGTGAGAGATATTAGTATGCTTGCTAGAATTAATAAGAACTTCACTTGGTGGTTTCTGCCATTGTTAGGTACATTGCATGCTCGTTGTGTTCTTAATAACAACCTTGCATTGCTCATATCAATCACCTAGGTTAGTGTTGTAATTGATAGGTCTTGCCATTAGGTACTTCTTATTCATTAACAAACACTAACTAAACATGAGCTTCTTGTATGCATTCACCACACTTATTTCATGTGCACACACACACTCCACCCCTTAGGGGTTTTCCATTCCTAAGTTTTATCTTCCTTCATTACTTGCTTAGTTTAGTTTGTTTTGTGATTTCATTTCATCCTTTCTAGTTTACTAGTTTAGATTAGTGTAGTTTAGTGTAATCAATCCTTTATCTCCTTTCTTTCCCACTCGCCTTCGCACAAACCAAAAGTCGACACACCTCCCTGTGCATCGACACATATTTGCCACCGCTTCAACGCGGCCGTGCACTTGCGGTTAATTAAAAGTTATCAATCAAGTTTTTGGCGCCGTTGCTGGGGAGGTGCTCTGTCTAGACTTTGGTTTGGACGATTCGAGTGGTTTTAATTTTGCCTTTTTAGTTTTGACTTGTTTCAGGGATCCTGAGGATCAAGCGGAGGCGACTGGAGAAATGGGAGAACGAAACACTCAAGAGTGACCGCCAATTAGCGGTCTGGGACCGCCAATTAGCGGTCTGGGACCACCAATTGGCGGCCTGGTGTGCGTCTTTAGCCTTCACTTTTGTTCTGGTTGTTTGTTCTTTCATTGTAGTTATCTCGGAGCACTATTTTGCATGTTGTGACTTCTAGTTTTCTCCTAGATCATTAAACCGATCCCCATTAATCAACTTGGCCTTAAAATCCAAAGCAAAAGACTAGACATTCTTACTTGTTTAGGTCACGCATCATGTACTTGACTTAGGCACGTAGTTGTCTTTTATTTTAGCTTTACATTTTGTTGTTGATTGCTGGCGTGAGGTACGTGCACCCAAATCTCTCATTCATGCATGTTTCGATCATGCATTAGTTAGTAAGGTGCATCGGGACAAGAGTGAGTTGAGCGTTTGATTGGAGTGTTGATTGCTAGATTTAAGAACAAAATGCTACTAAGGAGGCCTGTCCCATACAAGATAAGGTGGGAGATTTCATCACCCTTTCCTTGGCCCCAAAAATCACTCTTAATAAATCCTTAACTAAAAGAAAGTAGACATTGGCCCTAGGATTTCGGACGCACTAGGAGAGTAATCTAGTTGAGACCGTCATGACCTGATCGGCGTTGCCTACCTTGTCGATAGTAGGAGGTACTGGATCTCCAGATCTGGTATCACTTGCTGGGCATTGTGGTCTACGTTGTAGGGAGGTGAGGCGTGTCGAGGTTAGTGACCTCGAAGTTAGGCGTCGTCTAGCCTAAGGACCCATTGCCTTACATTGTTTGAGCCGTGCTTTCTAGTTAGGCTTCTACCTTCACCCTTTACCCACGCTAGCTTTAGGGATTCTTGCCTTCTCCTCTGAGTCATCTTCTTCTCACCTACTTCTACGTTCTAGTCTCCTCCCCTTTACACTCTCTGGTAGTGTTTTAGGGTCGAGTCGAGCACTTTTTGCGAGTTTATCCTCGTGGTGGTGAGAGTGGTCGACTCTAGAGTTCTCTGTTGAGATGGATGGTTACATGGGCGACTATCCATATCATTGTTGGGACCAGGACAATTCGTCCTGGTATTCCGGACCCATGCAACCTGGGGTGCCTCAGACAAACAAGTATGGTTGGGACAATCTTAATTGTGTGACTGAGCAATCTTCATATTATGGTAGTATGAGAGAGGCACCGACTGCTAGACCACCATCTAGTTAAGTCGGATCATATGCTAGTCAACAAACTGAGACATTACAACAAACTTTGGCCTCTTTAATGCGTATGGCAGAAGACATGAGTGCACCGGTGGCTCCAGTAGTCGTACCGTGAGACTGTTGTGGGTTGAGTGGTCATGTTATCGGGGAATGTCCTTATGTTCCCCCTGAGCCTGAGTATGAGCATACCTTTTCCCAAAATGCTCAATATGACCATTACGCATCCGCGTACAACCCGAGAGTGATGGAGTCGTGGGGAGACAATTCATATCCAAATTCTTATTCTTCATTTTCACCCCAGTATCCTCCTCCCGAATACCCAGAATAATATCAACACCCCACTTCAAATCGTTGGACTCATTCTCAGCCCATCAACACCCAACCCCGAAATTTCCCAAGTTCTGACTTGGACCTCATAGTTGACCGCATACCTAATTCCTTGAAACAAACGTTCCTTACGTTCATGGAAACCACTCAACAGTCCAAACAAAATATGGCACTGCAAGTGAGTAAAATGTCGCAGAAATTACGTGAACGTGAGGAGAATAATTTTTCTTGTCAACATGAGGATTTATCTTCTGAAATCGAACCACCACCACATCCACAAATTCAAAGCACAATCTTTCAAAGTCAAACTCCTTGTCAGTCTGAGAGGGATGGATTCGTGGGGAGACAATTCTTATTCAAATTCTTATATATCATTTCCAACACAGTATCCTCCTCCCAAATACCTAGAATTCTTTCGACACCCTACTTCGAATCATTGGACTCATTCTCAGCCTTTCAACTACCAACCCAACAATTTCCAAAATTATGACTTCAGCCTCAAAGTTGACCCCAGACTTGATTATTTAGAACAAAACCTCCGAACATTCTTGGAAACCACTCAAAATGTAATGAAGTCCATTCAAAATTCGATATAAACGATGAAAATGTATGTGAGTCAAATTACACAACAATTAAGTAAACGTGAGGAGGGCTACATTTCTTGTCAACATGAAGATTTATCTTCTGATATTGAACCACCACCACATCAACAAATTCAAAGCACAATCTTTCAAATTCAAACTCCTAGTCAGTCTCAGGGACTTGATGTTTCAATTCACGATCATATGGTGGGGGATTCGATCCAAATTGAGAATAACATGGACCACCTTCATTATGAGTCAGCACAAGATTGTGCCTTATATTTTTGTCCCGTGGCCTTTGAGCCACATGATCTTCATGTTGTGCCTCTCAAGGACTCACCTTTGGTGGAGCAAGAGCTCCCTAGTACCCTTAATTTCAAATGACCTGATGAGAGTTTGCCTCTCACTATTGTTCCTGATCATTTTGGAAATGATGGAACATCAACAACTACATTGCTAATGAGGGTATTAGGAGTTCCTTGGAGGATACCTTGGGTAAGAGACCCACTTTTTGTTCGCCTGGTGTGTCGGACATGCCTAACGAGGTTCTTGACCTCGTTCCGACGCACCAGCCTGTTGGTTGGAGAGTTTTGATTGACGATCATAACTTCAGCACCGCAACGGCAGGAACTCTTCTTCTGTTTTCCCATATTTCCCAAACTCTCGAGAGGTTAAAGCTCTTTCAGTTTGATCTTTTGAATGAGACACCTTTGCGTCTAATTCATGAACCTCTCTTTTCATCTTGTGCTCTTTGTGAGGGGGGCCCAAACATGAGTATTCTGGCCCCGCGTGGTGTCATGTTCCCTTTCCAAGTGCATTGACCCACTTGAGGTTCCCATTTGATGTTTTTAACAAATGAAGATGAGAACTTATGTTTGTACATAGTTGTATTAAAAAAACAAAGAAAAAAAGTACAATAAAAGACTCCATGAGCGAGCATTGATTATTGTAGGCTCCAACCTTTGAGTATTTGGGTCACATTTCTTTCACGTATTTGTATCCCTTCTTTAGCATCTCACAGGTTTTGAGGGGACTCAGGTTTTTGTCCATCACATAACCTTGAACTTCCTTTTGCGCTTCATGTTGGTGAGATGTTTCCTTTTTCATGCATAAATTCATGGAGTATCTTGCTCACATTCATTGAGGACAATGCAAAAAGTAAACGTGGGATTATGTTTTACGTGTGTACATAGTCGAGTCTTTTTCCTTTGATTTTATTTTCTCTTGTGTGCATTGATAGGGTCATGTTAGTGAGTTGCATTTAATATCGATATATCTGCTTGCCTTGATCCTTGGGTGACTTGTCTTCTTTTGCTTGCCTAGTGCTTTAAAATTTTCACATTTGTTTTTCAAAATCTTCATGTGTTTGCGAAAGAATATGTTTTGTGGGTTTTGTGTGTGATTAGCATGTGCAAAACCGTTGAGAGGCAAAGTAAAAAGAAAGCTCCCAAAATTGTCTTGAACTTGATGCATTAGGATATCTAGTACAGTGGCTTTAGGATTTATCTAGTCGTTAGGATGCACCCCAGTTTTTCCTTGGGGGTGAGTAATCATAGGGTTTCAGTGCTTAAACATTTAAAGAAGTCCACCCTGAACCTAGTGAGTCAATAATTTGTGTCTGTTAAATTAAGGAAGTTTGTTGTAGTCAAGGACCCTTTAAATCTTGTTGTGAGACATTAAGTGTAGGGGTTTTGGTTCATGTGTAGATAACAAATAAGTGAGTAGGTGTTCTCTCTTCTCGCACAACTCCTATCACTCGGGAAAGTAGGTCTGAGGGGACTTTGTGCCTGGTGCTTTCGAGTCATCTGACTTGGGATGCGCCGACCGAACTCTCGTTACACGGGTGGTAGGGATTGCCCTAAGTGGAGATTTGGGGAAAGGTGTACGTGATAGTGTAAATCCTCATGGGCAATGATGCACGAAAGCTGACCCTGGGAGAATGAAGCTCCAACTAATAAAAAGAAAAGAAGAAACAAAAAATGAGAAAAGAAAAAAAAGAAAAAAAAGGTAATGCAAATAAGAACCTTAACGGACTTTACACTTTGTATCACTTGAGGATGTGAGGTTGTCCATGTCTTTCACTTAATTCCTTATTTATGTTGCACAAATGGTTCATTAGGCTAGGTGTGTGGACTGATTACCTTTATAGAGTCGGCCCGTAGGATTACCGCGTCCATTGATCGACAAAAGTTGTCCAACGAGTCGAGTGTCTAGATTGAATAATTCATCTTGTTCGGATTTTGTGGTTATATCCGCTGAAAACCCTCAGGAGACAACACTCCTCCTCCTTGGCAACAAGGAGGTTTAATGACTTGTTGCACGTGCTAAGTGCAACCGTGATTCCTACGAAAGTGAGTTAGGATTTCTTGTTTCTCGTTTGTTTTTCTCTTTCTTTGTTTTGCTCGGGACTAGCAAAAACTTAGGTGTGGGGGTATCTAATTGACATCATTTCATGCGTATATTTGTATCTTATATCCATTATCTTACTCCTAAGCAATGCTACATGATGAGTTTTATGTTTGAATTTCAGAAATAAATAGGTTTGAAGAGATGAATCATAAAAGGACCCAAGAGCATGGAAGAAGGACTGAGTTGTGAGACATGGGGACTAAGATGCAAGGGAGAAGGACCTGAACGTAAGACCGAAGGACCAAAGAGCAAAACAGAAAACTCCACACCATCATGGGGAGTATTTTGGCAATTCGATTCGGGTCGGAGCTCCAATAAACGAAGTATATGCATCAAAGACCAACAAACACATCCAGAAAAGCCCACAACAAATTCCAGACGGATCCAGACCCGATAGATCGCCAATTGGCGGTCTGGGACCTATCATATTAATCACCTAGGTTAGTGTTGTAAATGATAGGTCTTGCCATTAGGTACTAGCATTTACAAGACCTATCATTTACAACACTAAATGATTGAAGATTTTGAAAGAAATGTGGAAGTTTTTAAGCACTAGGCAAGCAAAAGAAGACAAGTCACCCAAGGATCATGGCAAGCAAATATAGCGATATTAAATGCAGCACACTAACATGACCCTAACAATGCACACAAAAGAAAACAAAATCAAAAGAAAAGACTCGACTATGTACCCACGTAAAACACCCCCCCACACCTACTTCATGCATTGTCCTCAATGAATGCGACCAAGATACTACATGGAATTATGCAATGAAACCGGGAAGATCTCACCAACGTGAAGCGCAAAAGGAAGTTCGTGGTTATGTTGATGTACACAACCCAAACTCCCCTCAAAACTTGTGAGATAATTAAAAAGGGAGACAAATACGTGAAAGAAATGGGGCCCAAATACTCAATGGTTGGAGCCCACAACAATCGATGCTCACTGATGGAGTCTTTTGTTGTACTTTTTCTTCTTTGTTTTTCTTTTTTTTGAATATAACTATGTACAAACATAAGTTCCCATCTTCATTTGTCAAAAGACATCAAATGGGAACCTCAAAAGTGGGTCAATGCACTTGGAAAGGGAACATGACACCACGCGGGGCCAGAATACTCATGCGTGGCCCCCCTTCACAAAGAACACAAGACGAAATGATAGGTTCATGAATTGGACGCAAAGGCATCTCATTCAAAGGATCAAACTGAAAGAACTTGAACCTCTCAAGAGTTTGGGAAATATGGGGCAACAGAAGAAGAGTTTCTGCCGTTGCGGTGCTGAAGTTATGATCATCAATCCAAACTCTCCAACCAACAGGCTGGTGTGTCGGAACGAGGTCAAGAACCTCGTTAGGCATGTACGACACACCAGGCGAACAAAAAGTGGGTCTCATACCCAAGGTATCCTCCAAGGAACTCCTAATACCCTCATGAGCAATGTAGTTGTTTGATGTTCCATCATTTCCAAGATGATCAGGAACAATAGTGAGAGGCAAACTCTCATCAGGTTGTTTGAAATTGAGGGGACTAGAGAGCTCTTGCTCCACCAGAGGTGAGTCCTTAGGAGGTACAACAATAAGGTCATGTGGCTCAAGGGCCACGAGACAAGAAGATAAGGCACAATCCTGTGCCGATTCATAAAGAAGTTGTTCCATAGTATTCTCAATTGGAATCGAATCCTCCACAAAGTGATCGTAAATTGAAACCCCAAGTCCCTCAGACTGACTAGGAGTTTGACTTTGAAAGATTGTGCTTTGAATTTGTGGATGTGGTGGTGGTTCGATTTCAGAAGATAAATCCTCATGTTGACAAGAAAAATTACTCTCCTCACGTTCACGTAATTGCTGCGACATTTGACTCACTTGTAGTGTCATATTTTGTTTGGACTGTTGAGTGGTTTCCATGAACGTAAGGAACATTTGTTTCAAGGAATCAGGTATGCGGTCAACTATGAGGTCCAAGTCAGAACTTGGGAAATTTTGGGGTTGGGTGTTGATGGGCTGAGAATGAGTCCAATGATTTAAAGTGGGGTGTTGGTAGAATTCTGGGTATTCAGGAGGAGGATACTGGGGTGAAAATGAAGAATAAGAATTTGGATATGAATTGTCTCCCCACGACTCCATCACTCTCGGGTTGTACGCGGATGCGTAATGGTCATATTGATCATTTTGGGAAAATGTATGCTCATACTCAGGCTCAGGGGGAACATAAGGACATTCCCCGATAACATGACCACTCAACCCACAACAGTCTCACGGTACGGCTACTGGAGCCACCGGTGCACTCATGTCGTCTGCCATACCCATTAAAGAGGCCAAAGTTTGTTGTAATGTCTCAGTTTGTTGACCAACATATGATCCGACGTAACTAGATGATGGTCTAGCAGTCGGTGCCTCTCTCATACTACCATAATATGAAGATTGCTCAGTCACACAATTAAGATTGTCCCAACCATACGTGTTTGTCTGAGGCACCCCAAGATGCATGGGTCCGGAATACTAGGACGAATTGTCCTGGTCCCAACAATGATATGGATAGTCGCCCATGTAACCATCCATCTCAACAGAGAACTCTAGAGTCGACCACTCTCACCACCACGAGGATAAACTCGCAAAAAGTGCTCGACTCGACCCTAAAACGCTACCAGAGAGTGTAAAGGGGAGGAGACTAGAACGTAGAAGTAGGTGAGAAGAAGATGACTCAGAGGAGAAGGCAAGAATCCCTAAAGCTAGCGTGGGTAAAGGGTGAAGGTAGAAGCCTAACTAGCAAGCACGGCTCAAACAATGTAAGGCAATGGGTCCTTAGGCTAGACGACGCCTAACTTCGAGGTAACTAACCTCGACACGCCTCACCTCCCTACAACGTAGACCACAATGCCCAGCAAGTGATACCAGATCCGGAGATCCAGTACCTCCTACTATCGACAAGGTAGGCAACGCCGATCAGGCCATGTCGGTCTCAACTAGATTACTCTCCTAGTGCGTCCGAAATCCTAGGGCCAATGTCTACTTGCTTTTAGTTAAGGATTGATTAAGAGTGATTTTTGGGGAGAAGGAAAGGGTGATGAAATCCCCCACCTTATCTTTTATGGGACAACCCCTCCTTAGTAGCGTTTTGATCCTAAATCTAGCAATCAACGCTCCAATCAAAACGCTCAACTCACTCTTGTCCTGAAGCAATTCCCACTAACTAATGCATGAGCATACAAGATGCATGAATGAGTGTAGGAAATGCGTACCTCACGCCAGCGTTCAACAACTGAAAATAAAGCTAAAAGAAAAGACAACTACGTGCCTAAGTCAAGTACATGATGCGTGACCTAAACAAGTAAGAATGTCTAATCTTTTGCTTTGGATTTTAAGGCCAAGTTGATTAATGGGGATTGGTTTAATCATCTTGGAGCAAACTAGAAATCAGAACATGCAAGATTGTGCTCCCAGACAACTAATATCGAATCACAAACTACCAGAACAAAAATGAAGACGAAAGATGCTCACCAGGCCCCCAATTGGCGGTCCCAAACCGCTGATTGGCGGTCAATGTTGAATATTTTGTGCTCAAACTTGTCCAGTAGTCTCCCCTTGCTCCGGTGGTTCTCTGAAACAAAGCAAAACTAAAACGAAAAAATTAAAACCACTCGAATCGTCCAAACCAAAGTCTGGACAGAGCACCTCCCTGGCAACGTTGCCAAAAACTTGATTGATCATTTTATTTAAACCGCAAGTGCACGACCGCGTTGAAGCGGTGGCAAATACGGGTCGTCCACTGGAAGGTGTGTCGACGTTTGGTTTGTGCGAATGCGAGTGGTAAAGAAAGGAGAGAAATGTTGGTTACACTAAACTACACTAAGGTGCAAGTGGAAATGGAAAAGAAGCAAGAAAACTAAACCCCAAAGGGGGTAGAGAAATAATGTGAACATAAAGAAGTGTGTGTGTGTGTTCATTAAGCTCCTCACAATATGTAGTGCATGAAATCATAAAACTAAATCCAACTTTGCCTCCACATGAATTAAGATTACATCACATCATTAAAACATACAACACAATAAGTGGAATGAAGCTAAATGAACTCAAGTATAAAGACTAGACCCTACTATGCCTCCACATGAATTAAGATAAGACTATATCATTAAAACATACAAGACATTAACCAAGGTAAAGGCAACAATAGTACATACACTACAACTTGTGTTTCCAAAATTAATTCCATCCATATCCTAACCTTATCATTCCCCATAAAATAGGTCCACTAATCAAAGCATAGGCTAAACTTCATTCAAGAGCATTAGCATATCAAAGATAAGAGTGGAGACCCATTAGATGGTTATGGAAATCATATAAAGCTCAAGGGATTAAGATAACACACACTTAATACACTACACGATTATATCACATAGTTCTCCACCACCCAAATTGGGATGGATCTACTCACTACTCATTACACTAACTATATTAATAAGATGAAGCATTATACTGAAATGAAATTACCCTAACAAAGCAAGAAATATTAAAGAAGCTTAAAAGGAAAGGAAAGACTAAACAAGCATGCACAAATTAAAAGACAAGATTAAAAGAAACTAGAAGAATTATTTTATTAACAAATGACTCACATTGAAGGTAGCATTCTTCTCCACCTTGAGTTTTACTTCAAGGCTTACTCCTTAGTAGAGAGAATGCCACCAAGCAATGGTTTGTTTACAATAGAAAGTGAAGAGTTCTATTTATAGCCAAAGAAAAAGGCAATCCAGGACAATCTCCCGATGTGGGACTAAACAAATACCAGAAATGGACTAAATAAACATGAATACGTAATCAAAAGAAATCTTAGAGGATGTGGGCCAAAAGTGACCGCCAATTAGCGGTCTTGGACCGCTAATTCGTGGTCTACAGTGTTTTGATTGGTCTGGATTTTCTTGTGGGCTTTTCAGGAAGGCTTTGTTTGTCTTTGATGCATCTACTTCGCTTGGTGGAGCTCCGACCCGAATAAAATTGCCAAAATACTCCCCATGATGGTGTGAAGTATTCATGTTTGCTCATTGGTCCTCTGATCTTACGTTCAGGTCCTTTCCATCTTGCATCTTAGTCCCTGAGTCTCTCAACTCAGTCCTTTTTCCCTGTTTTTGGGTCCTTTTATGCTTCATCTTTCAAACCTATTTATTTCTGAAATTCAAACATAAAACTCGTCACGTAGCATTGCTTAGGTGTACGATAATGGATATAAGATACAAATATAAGCATGAAATGACGTCAATGAGAGGCACATCTGGGTGCTTGCTCCTCTTCCCTGTGGCCCTTGAGCCACTTGAAATTAACTCTGAATCCAACAAGGACTTACCTCTGGTCGAGCTCAAACCGCTCCTCGATAACCTTAAATACATCTTTTTAGGGGATAATGAGACTTTGCCACTCATTATTGCTTCTGATCTTGCAAAATATCAAGTGGTTTCCCTCAAAAAAGTGCTCTTTGAAAAGAAAGAGGCTATCGGGTGGTCCTTGAAGGACATCAAGGGAATTAGCTCTGGTATTGTCTAGCATCGGATCCACATGGAAGAGAATTCTAGGCCCCACCGGGACCCACGATGAAGATTGAATCCTGTACTGAAAGAAGCCATTCGAAAGGAGGTTCTTAAGTGCTTGGATCGTGGTATAATCTATCCTATCTCTGATAGTTCGTGGGTGAGTCCTGTCCACGTGGTTCCCAAGAAGTCAGACGTGACAGTTGTTGAGAATGAGCATAATGAGCTTATCGCGACATGCCTGCAAACTAGTTTGCGAGTTTGAATTTATTATCGCAAGCTCAATGTGGCAACACAGAAAGATCATTCCCCGTTGCCATTCATTGATCAGATGTTGGAAAGGTTGGCAGAACATGAGTATTATTGTTTTCTTGATGTATACTCCGGTTACAACCAAATTCCCATCGCCCTTGAGGATCAAGAGAAAACCACCTTTACTTGTCCCTTTGGCTTGTTTGGCTACCGTCGCATGCCCTTTGGGTTATGTAATGCGCTGGCAACGTTTCCAAGGTGTATGATCAACATCTTCTCCGATATGGTAGAGTGTTTCCTTGAGATTTTCATGGATGACTTTTCCATATTTGGCGCTTCCTTTGATGAGTGCCTTCATCACTTGAGCCTTGTCCTCAAGCGATGCCGTGAGAAGAATCTCGCTCTCAATTGGGAGAAATGTCACTTCATGGTGAAGCGAGGGATTGTACTTGGACATGTGGTCTCAAGTAGGGGAATTGAGGTCGATCCCGCCAAAGTGGGTCTTATTGCTAATCTCCCACTGCCGATATTCGTGCCTTTTTTGGGCATGCTTGATTCTATCGACGGTTCATTCGGGATTTTAGAAAAATTTCTTGACCTCTCACCGCCTTGTTGGCTAAGGATGCCATTTTTGAGTTCACACCGGATTGCCACCATGCCTTTTTGACCTTGAAGAAAGAGTTGACTTCAGCTCCCATAATTAAGGCACCGGTGTGGACTGAACCCTTTGAGTTAATGTGTGATGCATCTGACTTCACTGTGGGAGCAGTGCTTGGGCAACGATTGGAAAAATTGTCTCATGTGATCTACTATGCCAGTAGAACACTCAATGATGCCCAATGGAACTACACTGTGGCCGAGAAGAAATTCTTAGCGATCATATTTGCTTTGGAGAAATTCCGGTCGTACTTGATTGACTCCCACATGATTATCTATTCTGATCACACAGTCATCAAGCACCTCATGGCGAAGAAATATGCAAAATCCCGACTGTTGAGATGGATCTTGTTGTTACAAGAATTCGATCTCGAGATTCGGGACAAAAAAATGGTGTGAAAATGTTGTAGCAGACCACATGTCTCGTCTAGAGACGACCAACCCATAGGACCAAATTATTGATGATAAATTTCCTGACGAGTAGTTGTTCACGATCGAAGCTAACCCTTAGTTTGCCGACAACGTGAACTACCTCATGACCGAGAAACTTCCTGTGGGTTGGTCAAAATCTGACCAAACAAAATTTAGATCTTATGTCAGATTCTTTCACTGGGACGACACATACCTATTCAAATACTGCTGACCAAATTTTCAGGCGGTGCGTCCCAGGTAAAGAGTTCCAAAGTGTGCTCCATTTTTGCCACTCTGAGGCATGTGGAGGACACTTTAGAGCAAAGAAAACTGCCGCCAAGATGCTCCAATCTGGATTCTACTAGCCTTCTCTTTTTTCAAAGATGCTTATGACTTTTGTAAGCAATGTGATAGGTGCCAGCGCCTTGGCTGGATTAGTCGACGTGACATGATGCCTTTGCAAAATGTCCTTATCGTCGACATGTGTCTAAGTGGGTTGAGACTATCCCCACAAAGACCAATGATAACAAGGTGGTCACCAAATTCTTAAAGGATATTTTTACGTGATTTGGTACTCCTCGTACCATAATCAGCGATAAGGCTATCCCCTTCTGCAATCGTTCCTTTGAAGCGCTTATGAGGAAATATTCGATCACCCACAAGCTTTCGACCCCATATCATTTGCAAACTAGTGGGCAGGTCGAAGTCTCTAACCGTCAATTAAAGCAAATCCTTGAGAAGACGGTTAATTCCTCGAGGAATGATTGGTCGACTAAGTTGAATGACACGTTGTGGGCCTTTCGCACCGCGTATAAGACCAATTTGGGTATGCCCTCATATCGGGTAGTGTACGACAAGGCTTACCATCTACCCGTCGAGCTTTTGCATCGTGCTTTCTAGGCGATCAAGAACCTAAATATGGATCTTGAGCAAGCAGGGGTGCAACGTAAACTTGACATCATGGTATTGGAAGAGCTACGTGATGGGAATTTTATTTATACCGCAAGTGCACGGTGTCAATGAAGACGTGGCAAATACGGGTCGAACACAAGGAGGGAGAGATATTGTTATTTTTTTGATTTTCGATTAGAGAGAGAGAGAACAATTAAATTGGTTGGTTTTGAGATTTTTGGGTTTTAATTATCTAAAGCAAGAAACATGAACAAATAAAACTAAAACAAGAACAAAGATGGTGAATTCCGTTGGGTGGAGGTTTAGATATCGGGTTTAGATTAGAGAATTCTGAAACTTATAATAAATCATATTAGTTATAAAGCATTACATGATAAATGATTTAACATAAACTCAAGTAATCAAAACATACTAATACAAAATTAAAATAATAACATCTTCTCTTCTCATCACCCTAAATCCGTCACCCCCACCCTTTGGAAAGAGTTAGAAACTCATAGATGGAGGGAGGGAGAAGGGGTCCTAGAGAAACTAAGAAAAGAAAATTAAAAACATAAAATAAAAGAAACAGAATTTTATTGCTAAATTATGGAACAAAAGGAAGAACTCCTCACAACATCGTTCTCGGGGCTATTTATAGCTGATACAAGGGACCTAAGCATGAAATAAGAAAGTACACGCGTCAACACGCAACCGGTAAAATTTTTAGAGCATTAATCTAATTTGGTGCGGCGGAATCGCCACCTTTTTGGCTCCGAATCGACCCGGATTTTTCCTGTGTGCTTATGGTATGATTTCAATGTCATTTGCGCGTCTGGATTGATTCTTGCATATCTTTGGAGATCCGAATTAATTTCTTCATATATTTGGAGATCCACATTGATTTTTCTTTATATTTTCTCCATAATAATAAAAGTTACTCGTGATTTGCAATTAGGTCCTTGACTTTTTGCAATTAAGTCCCCGGCTACTTTTGTGCTTAAGTCCTTGTTCTTTTCGTAATTAGGTCTTGAATGCTTTTATGCTTGGATACATTTCCATTTGAAACCCGATAAACTTGAACTTGGTCTTTATGATAGAAACGAGTCTTTTGTACGCGTTTATGCTCGGGATGTGGGTAATTTGCATTCAGGTCCCTGTATTCTGTAAATAAGACTAAACACATACCTTAGTAGCATTTATTGATATAAAAGTAATCTAAATGAAAGACATATGATGCAATGTATGCAATGCATCACTACGCAAAGATGCGTATGAAAATGCCAAAATTCATAAGTCCTGAGCCAAGATGTTTCATGATCGCATGATTATGCGGAAGGTGTTTATGGCCGGACAAAAGGTGTTGCTCTACAATTTACGGCTTTATCTGTTTACGGGTAAGCTCCGCAGTCGCTGGTCATGCCCTTTTATTGTCCATACCGTATTTCCTCATGGAGTGGTTGACATCCTAAACCCAGGGAATGGGGACGTGTTCAAAGTTAATGGACAACGCCTCAAACCTTACTTGGAGGGGGCATCAGTTGAAGTCGAGGAGGTCATGTCCCTTCATGAACCTCTCTCTCACTCAACCATTCATGACCTACAAGGATGATTGCCATTTCAGGTTTGTATATATTGTTCTTTAGTTTCAAAAAAAAGAAAAAAAGGAAAAAAAAGAAAAAAACTCCTTCAGTGAGCATTGATTGTTGTGGGATCTAACCTTTGAGTATTTGGGCCCCATTTCTTTCATGTATTTGTATCCCTTCTTTAGCATCTCACAGGTTTTGAGGGAATTCGGGTTTGTGTCCATCAACATAACCATGAATTTCCTTTTGCGCTTCATGTTGGTGAGATTTTCCATTTTTCATGCATAAATTCATGTATTATCATGCTCACATTCATTGAGGACAATGCATGAAGTAGGTGTGGGGGGTATTTTACATGTGTACATAGTCGAGTCTTTTTTCTTTGATTTTATTTTCTTTTGTGTGCATTGTTAGGGTCATGTTAGTGTGCTGGATTTAATATCAATATATCTGCTTGCCATGATCATTGGGTGACTTGTCTTCTTTTGCTTGCGTAGTGCTTTAAAATTTTCACATTTCTTTCAAAATCTTCATTTCTTTGCGAAAGAAAATGTTTTGTGGGTTTTTCATGTGTTTAGTATGTGCAAAACCGTTGTGAGGCAAAGTAAAAAAAAAGCTCCCAAAATTGTCTTGAACTTGATGCATTAGGATATCTAGTACAGTGGTTTTAGGACTTATCTAGTCGTTAGGATGCACCCTGGTCTTTCCTTGAGGGGGCGAGTAATCATAGGGTTTCAGAACTCAAACGGTTAAAGAAGTCCACCCAGAACCTAGTGAGTCAATAATTGATGTCTGTAAATATAAGGAAGTTTGTTGTAGTCAAGGACCCTTTAACTCCCGTTGTGAGACATTAAGTGTAAGGGTTTTGGTTCATGTGCAGATAAGAAATAAGTGATTAGGTGTTCTCTCTTCTCGAACGGCTCCTATCACTCCAGAAATTAGGTCCGAGGGGACTTTGTGCCTGGTGCTTTTGAGTCATCTGAATTGGGATGCACCGACCGAATTTCATTTACACGAGTGGTAGGGATCGCCCTATGTGGATATATGGTGAAAGGTGTACATGATAGTGTAAGTCCTCATAGGCACTGATGCACGAAACCTGACCCTTGGAGAATCAAACACCAACTAGACAGAAATAAAAGAAAAAAGAAAAAAATGGTAATGCAAATAAGAACCTTAATGGACTTGACACATTGTATCACTTGAGGAGGTTAAGGTTGTCCATGTCTTTCACTTAATTCGTTAATTAACTTGCACGAATGATTCATTAGGCTAGGTGTGTGGACTGGATACATATAGAGAGTCAGCCCGTAGAATTACCGCATCCTGTGATCGATAAAAATGAGTCCATCGAGTCGAGTTTCTAGATTGAATAATTCATCTATGTTAGGATTTTGTGAGTATATCCGCTGAAAACCCTCAGGAGACAACACTACTCCTCCATGGCAACAAAGGGGTTTAACAACTTGTTGCACATGCTAAGTGCAACCGTGATTCCTACGAAAGTGAGTTAGGATTTCCCTATTTTTCGTATGCTTTTTCCTTTCTTTCATTTTTCTCTTTCTTTGTTTTGCTCGGGAATAGCAAAAGTTAGGTGTGGGGGTATTTGATTAACATCATATCATGCATGTATTTGTGTCTTATATCCATTATCTTCAGCTAAACAATGCTACGTAACCAGTTTAATGTTTAAGTTTCAGGAATAAGCAGGATTGAGGAGAAGAGCCAAAAAAAGACTCAAAAGCAAGGAAAAGGACTGAGTTGCAAGACTTGGGGACTGAGATGCAAGAGGGAAGGACCCGGATGTAGGCCCAAAGGACCAATGAGCAAATCAAGAAACTCCACACCATCATGGAGAGTATTTTGGCAATTTGATTCGGGTCGGAGCTCCAACAACCGACTTGGATACATCACACATGAAGAAAGCCATCCAGGACAGCCCACACAAAATCCAAACCGGATCTAAAAACTGTAGCCCGCCAATTAGAGCTCTGGGTTGCTTCGGATCTGATGCGGTTTAGTCGGGTCATGTATAATTGTGTGTTATGTTTATTATTGGTATTGTATTAGTCCCATACCAGGAGATTGTCCCGGATTACCTTTTCTATAGCTACAAATAGAACTCTTCCTCCTCCTTTGTATCCCATCTCTCTTTTGGTGGCCTTCCTCTCTACTAGGAGTAAAAGCTTTGGAGCAAAAGCTCTGGTGGAGAGGGGCTACTTATAAGTGAGTGAGTATTAATAGATGTTTTGTTAAGTTTTCTTCATATTGCCTCTTTTCAATTCTTGCATACTTAGATAACTTGTTTGTTTTAGTCTTCTTAGAATTAGTTTAAGCATGTTTTCTTTCCTTAGTATGAATGTTAGTTTAAATATGTGTGAGTAGTTCCATCCTCCTTTGGGGATGGAGTAGGTGTCTATACATGTTATGTAGATGGAATGAATGCTAAACATTTGTGTATGTGAGAAATGTTAGTATGCTTGTTCGAATTAATAAGAAATCTTACTTGATGGTTTCTGCCATAATGTTTAGGTACATGTCATGCTTGTTTATGTTGTTAATAACAAACTTGCCATGGTCTTATTAATCACCTTGTTTACTGCTTTGAATGATAGGTCTTGCCATTAGGTACTTCTTATGCATTAACAAACAGTAACTACACTTGAGCGTAATGTATGCATTCCCCACACTTATTTCATGTGTACACACACTCCACCCCTTAGGGGTGTTTCCCATTCCTGAATTTCATCTTTGCTATTAGTAGTTGCTTAGCTTAGGTTAGTTCATTTTGTGCTTTCATTTCCTTCTTTGTTGTTTACTAGTTTAGTGTAGTTTGGTTTAATCAATCCTTTCTCCCATTTATTTCCCACTCGCCTTTGCCATATTGAAGACCTGTATTTGCCACCACTTCAATGCGGTTGTGCACTTGCGGTTTATTATAACTGATTCAATCACATTTGGAACAAGAGTGAGGTGAGTGTTTGTTTGGTGAGTTTCTTGCTAGCCTAAGGATTCAAAACATCTTTAAGGTGCACCATCTATAGTCTTCAAGATACCCTTTCCTTCAGCCCCACAAAACACCTCTCAAAAAGCCTAATTGTAAAATCAAGTAGACATTTGACCCTTAAGGACCTTGGGTGCATTAGGAGAGTGATATAGTCGCAACCATCATGCCTGATCGACGTCGCCCACTCTGTTGATAGTAGGAAAGACGAGATCTCCGGAGCTTGGCTCACTTGCTAGGCGTTGTGGCCTTCATCGTAGGGAGGTGAGGCATGTTGAGGTTGTGTGACATTGCAGTTAGGCATCTTCTAGCTGTAAGTACCTATAGTGACCTTAGGTTGTTTGAGCCGTGTTTGCTAGATTAGGCTTCTACCCTCACCCTTACCCACACTAGCTTTAGGGATTCTTCCATTCTCTTCTGAGTAGTCTCCTCATCTACATTCTACGTTATAGTCTCCTCCTCTGATTACACCTTCTATTTGTGTGTGATTTTCGAGTCAAGTCGAGCACGTTTATGCAAGGTTGGACTCGCCTTGGTGAGGGTACTCGGCTTGAGGGAGTTGATCCTATTCTTGAGATGGATGGTCTAAGTGATCATCCTTCTCCACCACGAGATCCTTTAGAGCACGAGGCCTTGACGTGTCTTGGAGGTGGCGGAGATTGGGTTCCATACATGGATTACCTCGGTCCACTTCCACCACCATGTAGACCATCTCCTCCTCCTCCGACTTTGGAGGAAGAGGGTCATGGCCAGGATCGAGTTATGGGAGTACCAACACCCTTAGCTTGATTGGATTGACTGATGACTTTGTGGGAGCCCACCCATCCTATTCGGGCTGTGCAACCTTGTTGCATAGTTCTCCCGCCTCCTCGCGGGAACAACTATGAATCGAAACTTCAATATATGAGCATGCTTCCTACCTTCACAGACAATAAGGAGGATCCATATATCTTTATATGTGAATTCGAGGAGGTATGTTCCATGTTCAAGCTTCAACAGTTTGACGAGGATTCGTCCGGTTAAGGATGATTTCTTTTGCGTTGAATGATAACATGAAGAAAGGGATGTACAACCTCCCAGCGAGCTCGATTAGGTCTTGGGATGAATTTGTGACCGTCTTTCTGAAGATATTCTTCCCCTAAACGAAGACTCAACAGATACGGCACTAGATACATCAAATGTATCAAACTGAGACTGAATCGTTTCATGCTTTCTTTGAAAGGTTCAAGGACCTTCTCCTATAGTGCCCTCATCATGGAATTGAGTTATGGCAGCTATGCCAGATACGACCGTTGGAGTATTGGACCGTTGGATAATACGACCGTTGGAGTATATGACAAGTATAACGGTCATATTTAATACAAATACGGAAATACAATCGGTCGAACGAAAACTAAGTTTCGGTCGACCGAAAGTCTCACTAACCGGACACGTGTCGACAACTGATAGGTTGAAGGATTTGTATAAGAAAAACTAAGTCTTATCACTCGACAAGGTGAGACGGTCGAACAAAACAAGTGTTTCGGTCGACCGATTTCAGACAGTCAAAAAGGATTGAAGAAACGATCGAACAGAATGTATATGCCGGTCGACCGATTTCAGACAAGCAAACTAAATAGAAGGCATGGTCAAACGGGAAATGTAAGTTGGTCGACCATTTTGGACAGAATAAGTTTTTTGGGAAGGTATGTTGGAATCCGGTCGAACCAAATGGTTCTACCGGTCGACCGTTTGAGTGCAGATTTCCTGTTTTAAATTTCTAATGAGTTTCGATGATTTTCTATTGAAGTATAAGATAGTTGGAATGTTGTGTGAGACTTCTATAGGTATTCTAAGTTTCATGTGATACAATGAATCAAAGATTTCAAGTGGCAAGTTACATTTGTAACCTAAATACATAGAATTTAAACCTAGCTACGCTTCAATCTTCATTTTTCAATTCAACTCAAACTGGATTCCTGAAACGTTAGATAATACAAGTATATGCAAGCAATGATCTTTTAATTGATACATGTGTTTATTGATATGTTGATTAATTATCAAAATGGATTAACGATTATTAGCAAAAAAACCAACACTCTCCCCCTTTTTGATGATGACAACTTATCAATCTAAATACATATTTAAATTTAAATTTTATCATTAATAACCAATATCTAAAGCACCCTTATCTTATAGCTCCCCCTATCTAGAAGCATGTATTTATTTCTCCCCCTATGGCATAATCAAAGGCCTCATGAGACAATATGATATTCAATTTAAGCATAATCAGGAGATAGAGTAACGAAAGCGAAAATATTATGCCAAAAAAGAGAGACAATAAGAGACCATGCATTGAACTTAGAATCCAAAACAAACAACCAAAAGCAAATAGTACAATAAGTTCAAAGAAAAATATATCAATAAGAAAATGTTTGACGCAACTACATCATAAACCGATGTTCAAAGAAACCAAAAAAACAGCACACACTCCACAAAACCAACACTAAGTCACCCAAGCCTCTGATCACGCAGCAGCGAGGAGAGAGAATCAAGAGAGGCTTCAGTACGACTGAGCTGAGCAGAGCTGGTATCATGACGAGGAAGAGAGGAAGCCTCAAGCGCATCCATACGAGAAGTAGAGGACGCCTCAAGCGCATCAAACCTAGCAGATGTGGAGGCCTCAAAAGCATTAACCTGATCAGACAAGTGCTGAAAGCGATGAAGATCAATGGAAGTGGAAGCTGACCACTGCCCTTGAGACCATGCTTTGGAGTCTCCCTCACCCCACCAAGAGCTAGAATTACGAGGGACATGACGAGGCATCCACCTCGGATCTTTAGACACCTCTTCTTCTTCTTCTTCTTCTTCGGAATTGTTAGCTGATTCCTCAGCAGAGGAATGAGGTGGAGAAGGAGGAGGAATGGATTTCATTTCGGAGAGAGTGTGCTTACAGATGGGCAATTTGTAGACCAAAGAGGGATATGACTCCACATCGATCTTCCAATATTCAAACACCGCAGAGAGCCACATCGGATATGGAAGGTAGTAACCACTACGATGAGTCATATGCATAACCATAAATGATGACCAATAACCAAGATTCTCTTGAAGGGACAATAAATGCATATGAGCTCCATGTTGGAGATCTCATTGTGATGACCCAATTTAGGAAGAAGGTTGTACGAAACGATTTGGGCAAGGATTCGTGGAACGGTATGTAAGAGTGAGGCATTATGTTTATAACAACCGTTCACGATAGGTGGTGGAATAGCATATAAATCAGTGACAATTTTATCAATTTCGGTGTTTGGAAGAGCACCTAGAGGATAATAAAGATAAATGTGGGTGCCCCCCGGATCTAGATGAAGAGTGTCAGCCAATAAAGTGGGGGTAACACTATATTCTTTGCCATTTGCAATAGTGGTTAGATAGTGATAATTTGGGACCTTACGGAGATTGCAATAAAATTGTTGTATGAGGAATGGATAATATGGTTTAGATGCAAGTTTTGTGAGTGCGTAAGTTAGCCTATTTGCATCTAACAAAGGTTTTAACGAAAAAGAAGCAAAATCAGCTACCTCAACCTTGCGACAAGGGATGAAGTTCGCAACCGAGAAGTTTTCGTCCCAAGATTTTTGAGCGGCATCGTCAATAGGGAAGAAGTGAAGCAAATGTGGTACCGGAGAAGCCGGAGCACGAGAAGATGAGGGTTGTGCATCTTGTTTCTTCTTTGATCGACGCTCGGTAACCCCCTCCGGAGTGGGTCGTTTCTTGGAGATAAACATCTTCTTGCGGTTCATTGTAGATGAGGAGGGTGGAGAAGGATGAAGGTTGACAAAAGGAGTCGAAAAATGGACGAAGAAGTGGAGGAGGATGGTTGGAGAGGGCTGGCAGTTGACCGGAAGGGGAGGGGCGACACTTAGGGTTAGAGGAGTGGAAGTGTAAAAGTGAAGAGGAAAGCCTTGTAATTGCCCTAAAAATTGCTGAAACGATACGAACGGTCGACCGTTTGGACACCCCGGTCGACCGGTGGGTAGAATTTGTTTTTAAACCCCACGACCGCACGACCTCTGGTAAAAAACGGTCGGACGTGAATTAAGAGTCGGTTGACCGAGAGGAAAGTGTGAAAGACCAGGGTACCTACTGTCGCTTTTTGGTCGGACTAAAAATAGATAACCGGTCGACCGAAAGAGGAGTTTGAAAAACCGTGGAAGTACTGTCGCTTTTCGGTAGGACGAAAAAGAGATCGTCGGTCGACCGAATAAAGAGTGTGAAACATGGAAAGCTGCTGGGTGATTTCGGTTGGACAAAAAACACGCACGGTCGACCGAAACTCAAAATGGTTCGACCTGACACTTAAGTGAACTTAAGTCAGATCGACCAGAAAAGAAACTGTCGAACGGAGCAAAATAAGCGGTCGACCGAAACTCACCAGGGAAAACCAAAATCAACACACCAAACGAACCGATCGAACGAACACAATATTGCTGTCGACCGATAGGGACAAATTTTTAAAACTTACTTGTAGTACAATAATCTGGTCGAACGAAACTTGATTTTGGTTTGACCGAATAACGTTTGAAAGAACACATATTTGAAGAACACTCCAAAAATCCGCGAAAGCTTCAAACGAAACCTCAACCAAGTAGCAAATTTTGAAAGAGAGGCATGACATATCTAAGTTATACGTCATTCAAATTGCACATGCCTAGACGTAGTCTTATATGATAGAATTGATCAACGTTTAAAGGTTTTGTAAAGATGTCCGCAAGTTGATCATTTGTGGGAATAAATACAAGTTTAATGTCTTATTTTGTTGCATGATCTCTAAGAAAATGATGTCTCACCTCAATGTGTTTAGTTCGAGAATGCAATATGGGATTTTTTGAAATATTTATTGCACTAGTGTTACCACAAAGTATAGTAGTAGTTTGAAACTCAAGTTTCAAGTCTTTGAGGGTTTGCCTCATCCACAAGACTTGTGTACATGCACAACCAGTGGCAATGTATTCGGCCTCGGTTGTCGACAATGCAACCCTATTTTGTTTCTTACTAAACCAAGAGACAAGAGATTTTCCCAAGAATTGGCAAGTGCCACTAGTACTTTTATGATCTAAAATGCAACAGGCATAGTCGGCGTCGCTATAAGCAACAAGATCAAAAGCCCTAGTCTTGGGGTGAAACAAATCAAAATCTTGAGATCCTTTGAGATAGCAAAAAATACTTTTTAAAGCATTGAGATGAGATTCTTTTGGACAAGCTTGAAAACGAGCACATAAACACACGGAAAACATAATATTCGGACGACTAGAGGTAAGATAACGCAAGGATCCTATCATACCTCGATATTTCTTGATATCGACCTCCTTGCCATTTTCATCTTTGTCCAACTTGGTGCTAGTGCTCATGGAAGAAATTTAGTTCACCAATTAAGCTCATCTCGAACTCCCCCTGCATAGACTTGGAAAATTCATTGCAAAGACGCGGGTTACTTGCACCAAATATTATATCATCAACATAAATTTGTACCACTAGTAAATCATGATCATAAGTTTTAACAAAAAGAGTAGTATCAACTTTACCCACACAAAAACCTTTGTCGATTAAGAAGTTCTTCAACCTCTCATACCAAGCTCTAGGAGCTTGTTTGAGGCCATAAATAGCCTTCTTAAGATTAAACACATGGTTTGGGTAAGTTTCATTTACAAATCCGGAGGGGGGTTGTGCAACATAAACTTCTTCATTTATAAAGCTATTTAGGAAAGCACTTTTAACATCCATTTGAAATAATTTTATGTCCATGTAAGATCCATATGCTAATAACATGCGAGTGGCTTCCATTCGAGCGTCAGGGGCATAAGTTTCATCAAACTCTATACCGTCCTCTTGGCGATAGCCTTGAGCAATGAGTCTACCTTTGTTTCTAACTACATTCCCATCTTCATCAAGTTTGTTTCGAAAGATCCATTTGGTTCCAATAACCGTTTGGTTGGAAGGTTTTTCAACAAGTTACCATACATCATTTCGAACGAATTGATTTAACTCTTCATGCATATCCATTTTCCAAAATTCATCACTACATGCTTGATCTATTTTCTTGGGTTCTAATGTAGACATAAGTGCATAAGAATCACAAACTACATGTGCTTTAGACCGTGTTGTCACACCTTGAGAGACATCTCCAATCACAAAGTCCTTCGGATGATCCTTTCTATAGGTCCAATCCTTAGGAAGATCGTCCATGTCCTCTTGTGGAAAACTTGGAGGCTCTTGATGAGACTCAAGAGGAACGTCTTGTGGATGATACATGTCTAATGATATCCATGCAATCATCATCAAGAGAGAAGTTATCTACAAGCTAACTCGTCAAAGTTAACGTGTAGAGATTCCTCAACACAACTTATTCGTTTATTGTAGATTCTATATGCTTTACTCCTATTGGAATACCCTAAAAAGATGGCCTCATCAGATTTTGCATCAAATTTATCCAAGTTGTCTTTAGTATTGAGGACAAAACATTTTGAGCCAAAAGCTTTAAAGTATGAAAATTTAGGAGTCCGGTCATGCCAGTATAAAAGGAGTTTTCTTTAAAATAGGTCTAATGAGAACACGATTCAAAACATAACAAGATGTATTAACGTCTTCGCACCAAAAAAAATTTGGAAGCATTGTTTCCACAAGCATTGTTCTTGCCATTTCTAGAAGAGTTCTATTTTCCTCTCAACTACCTCATTTTGTTGAGGAGTGCGAGGAAAGGAAAAGAAAAGTTACGATTCATTTTCAAATTCTCCTCCATGATCACTACGAATAGTGATTATGTTAGAATCTTTTTCCATTTGAACACATTTGCAAAAACTTTTAAATCTTTCAAAAGCATTATATTTGTTTGCTAAAAATAAAACTCAAGTGAATCTCGAAAAATCATCAACTATCACAAATGCATATCTTTTCCCTCCTACACTTACGGTCCTTAAGGGTCCAAAAAGATCTAATTGTAAAAGCTCAAGGGGTTTTGAAGTTGACACCACATTTAGATATTTAAAGGAAGATTTAAATTGTTTTTCAAATTGGCATGCATCACAAAGTTTGTCCTTTTTGAAATCAATTTTTGTTAGTCATCTAACCAATTCAAGTTAGGAAAATTTGTGCAATTGCGACATACTAATATGTCCCAAACGGTTATAATATAACAAAGCTTCGTCATGTGAGGCAACTAAGCAAGTTTCAACATTTAAGTTTCTAAGATTATCAACATGCACAATGTAGATGTTATTTGATCTATACCCCTTAAAAACAATTTTGATGTCATGTTTAGAAATGATACGACAAGTATGTTTATCAAAAACAACTAGAAAATTCTTATCTGTTAATTGACTAACACTAAGCAAGCTATGTTTCAACCCATCTACTAATAATTTTTTTTTCAATATTTGGAGTAGTAGAATTACCAACATTGCCAATGCCGACAATGTGTCCTTTAGCATTATCTCCACATGTGACGGTTCCTCCCTTCTTAGGCTTTAAGCGTGATAGTACTTGGGAGTCTCCCGTCATGTGCCTTGAGCACCCGCTATCGAGAATCCACTTCCCTTTTCTCCTTGCTTTTATCTACAAACAAAGAGACAAGTGAAGACTTTGGTACCCAAATTTGTTTGGGTCCTTGAGGGTTAGCTTTTGGAACCCAAATTTGAGTAGTCTTAGGTACCCAAAAATTTGAATAATTTGTTTTCTTAACAAGAGAGTTATTCATTTTAACAAAATAGCAAGTGGGTTTGTTTTGTTTACCTCCCTTGTAGCCTAGGCCATGTTTTGTTAGAGATTGTGTTTGTGTTCCAAGAAGCATGTCAAGCATCTTTCTACCTAAAGTGAATTTCTCTAAATCTTTTGTGAGTTGCATATTCTTGGCAATGAGATCTTCATTTGGATGATTATCTTTTGTAGATTGCAGAATTGTTGTCTCATCATTTAAAGTCTCAATTTCTTTGGTTAGCATGTCACATTTGATAGATTGATCTAAATTTATTTTTCTAGCTAATTTGTTTTTGTGACAAATCATTTCATAACGTTCGGGAAGTTCATGAAAAGCATCTAGCAAGTCATCATAATGAGGTGTTTCATTTAGGGATACCTCATCGTCGTCAATCTCCACCACGTGAGGTTGATTACTCTTCTTTGGTGATGGAGGAGGGCCCAAGTCAGAATCAACATTAGATGCCATGAAGCACATGTGTGCTTCTTCTTCTTGGGAGTATTCGGAGTCGGAGTCATTTGATGAACTTGAGTCATCCCAAGTAGCCTTGATAGCCTTTTTCCCATCTTTTTCGCGACGATCCCTTTTCTTGTAATCGTCGCGTCTTCTAGTCCTCTCTTCTTTTTCTTTTCGGGATGGCCTTTCATCTCTATCTCTTCTTGGTCTCTCATCCCTTTCTCTTCTAGGAGGATATTTCTTTTCTTCTCTTCGTTCACGATCCCTCGGCCTAAGCAATGGGCAATCTTTCTTCATGTGGCCGGTTTTGTTACACTCATAACAAATGAATGTCCGAGAGGATTCTCCTCTTCCTTTTGCAAATTTTAGGAAAGCAACATCTTCATCGGTGTCCTCATCTTCGATTGCGTCCGAATCTAAGGTTGCTTTTAAAGCAATTTTCTTTTCTTTCCGTCTGCACCCTTCCCGTTCCTTCTCCTTCTCTCTTCTTTCTTCCATTTGAATCTCATATGTCATGAGGCTTCCAATGAGATCCTCCATCTTTAACTTTGAAAGATCTTTGGCTTCTTCAATTGCCGTAGTCTTTTTCTTCCAATCCAAAGTCAATGACCTAAGAAACTTTCATACCCTATCACTTTCAACCACAACCTTACAACGTTCTTCAAAGAGTTAGTAATAGGAGTAAAGCGAGTATGCATCTCGATAATGGATTCATTCGGTTTCATAGCAAACATTTCATACTTTTGCATAAATGAATCTATCCTAGTTTCCTTAACGGATGCTCGACCTTCAAAGTGACTTTCTAACATATGCCAAACTTCAAATGCGGAATCACATGGATTAATTCTACTATATTGTTCTTAGGTAAAACCACACATAATTATGTTCATGAGTTTAGCCTTCATTTGAATCATGGCTAATTCATCATCATCTATGCGTTCTAATGGTTTGTTTTGTGTATATGATATTTGAAAGAACACCCATAATTTAACATCATAAGATTGTATGAACGTGGTCATATGTTTCTTCCAATAAGCATAGTTTGTCCCATCAAACAACGAAGGTCTTCTGGTGTGAAATCTGTCTCTTTGTTGGGCCATTGCTACAAATGTGAATTTGTCTAAATGCAATTAACAAGACTCTCATACCAAATGTAGGATCTACTAGCCCCTAAACTTAGTCTAAAGGGGGGGTGAATAGACTAATTAAGGTTGTTTAAGGAACATGCCAAATTAAAAGCGAAGACAATAAATGTGAAAGAGAGAACAACAAACCACAACTCCGGATGTATAGAGGTTTAGATCCAACCACCGGATCCTAGTCCTCTCTTACGAATTGCTCTTACTCAACCAACTTCGTGTCCTCCACTAATCCGATCTCCATTGCGGGCCGAGATCACGCCTTCACACCACAAGCTTTGCGAACACCCTCACCTAGATTGGACTACCTTCTCACAATCCGAGAAGAGATTCACTCCAGAAGCTTTGTACAACTCTTGAAGACTATTATTTCAGCAACTAATCTTGAGCACTTGAAATGAATGATGCAATCAAAGGATGGTGATTTCAAGTGAGAAGATGTGAGCACAAGTGTTTAGAGCAAATTGAGAGTAATAATGAGATTTGAGCTTAGAGAAAGATTGGTGATCTTGTATGAGTGTTCTCAGCTCTATTTATGAGCTCTAAACTAGTTCTAGTCGTTGGGATCGAAATGGTGAAAAGATGTACAAGAAAACACAAGTCAGGAAGTGACATGACACATTTCATGACACGAACGGTCGACTGGAATGCAACAGTGCAAGGTTCGGTCGAGCAAAGATGCAAACGGTGAATCCAATTTGGCTAGAACTTAAGTGATCGGTCGAACGGTTTGGATCACCAGTTCGACCAAAAATGACTAGTAGGACTGCATCTGGAAAAGATGTAAGTATCGGTCGACCGTGAGTAGAGTTTCGGTCGACCAATTTTCATGTTGGATTTTAGACAAGATAAAAACAAATACAATCGGTCGAACAGAATGAGTTGATGGTTCGACCAAAAACTCCCAGTAAGAATGGGTCTGGGAAGTTTTCAAGACTCGGTCGACTGTTAAGGAACTTTCGGTCGACCGGAAGACCAAATCCAAAAGAGGGTTAGGTGAGAAATGGGTATACGACCGTTGGAGTATACGACAAGTATAACAGTCATATTTGATACAAATATGGAAATACAATCGGTCGAATAAAAACTAAGCTTTGGTCGACCGAAAGTCTCACTAACCAGACACGTGTCGACAACTGATAGGCTGAAGTATTTGTATAAGAAAAACTAAGTCCTATCACTCAACAAGGTGAGACGGTTGAACAAAACAAGTGTTTCAGTCGACCGATTTCAGACAGTCAAAAAGGATTGAAGAAACGGTCGAACATAATTTATATGCCGGTCGACCGATTTTAGAGAGGCAAACCAAATAGAAGGCACGGTCGAACGGGAAATGTAAGTTGGTCAACCGTTTTGGACAGAATAAGTTTTCTGGGAAGGTCTGTTGAAATCCGGTCGAACCAAATGATTCTACGGGTCGACGTTTGAGTGCAGATTTCTGGTTCTACATTTCTAATGAGTTTCAATGATTTTCTATTGAAGTCTACGATAGTTGGAATGTTGTGTGAGACTTCTATAGGTATTCTAAGTGTCATGCAATGCAATGAATCAAAGATTTCAAGTGTCAAGTTACATTTGTAACCTAAATACATAGAATTTAAACCTAGCTACACTTCAGTCTTCATCTTTCAATTCAACTCAAACTTGATTCCTGAAACGTTAGATAATACAAGTATATGCAAGCAACGATCTTTTAATTGATACATGTGTTTATTGATATGTTGATTAATTATCAAAATGGATTAACAATTATTAGCCAAAAAGCCAACAATGTATTTCTCCTTCTTTACCAAGTACCGGTCGAACGATGCCTTACGGTGGTCGACTGGTTGTGCATATTTTTCTTGGGCTGGAGAAGTCCATAGTTTTTGGTCAAACGGGACCCTGAGTCGTTCGACCGTTGCCTTGTGTTTGCAGGTTGGACCTAGCGTTGACCACCAAACGATCGATTGCTCGTGACTTCTGTCTAATCGGAAACTTAAGTTCACTTAATGTTAGGTCGACCATTTGGATGTTGGTTTGACTGATTATGACTTGATGATTGTAGGAAGGACCCTGATATTTTCGATCAAATGGGGCCCTTGAGTCGTTCGACCGTTGCCTTGATTTTGACTTAGACTTAGTCTGATTTTGATCGTCTAGTGGTCGACCAATTTATACCATCTGTTCGACCATTCAAGCTTAAGTTGTGAGCCCAAAAGTTTGACTATTGCAGGAGTCTTTTCGATCGATCCTTTGGAGAGTGGTCAACCATTTGAGCCTAGAACTGAATCCTTGTCCTTGTGAAGTGTCAACTAAGTCCACAAGCCCGTGTCCTCGCCAAGTGTGTAAGACGGGAGGTGACGGTGGGTACGTTGCTCGTGTCTGCCCTCAGAGCATTGAGTGGAAGGGTATGGACACTTGGGACGTTCCATCTCTATATTATAGATTGACGTAGTGTATGCTTTGCTCGACTCATATTAGAGTAGTAGACCTTAGGGATCGTGGATCCCAATGCACGATGTTGCACGGCTCTACGGAGCGAGATGACTTGCCAGACTTCAGTTCGGATGAGTCGTTTGGCCCGCCCTATGGGCGACGAATGCCTTCAATTGGCCTTAATGGCTATGTTGTACCGTCCGATGTTGTTCCGTATGAGATGACCCGACCGATGTTGTTCCGGCGGGTGTATACTGATTGATGATGTATTCTGGCAGGTAGCTTGGCTATGGCAAAACCAGGTGAGATGGACCGACATGAGGTGTTGACCTCGAAGTTTGATTGACATCATTTTATGCTTATATTTGTATCTTATATCCATTATCTTACACCTAAGCAATGCTACGTGACGAGTTTTATGTTTGAATTTTAGAAATAAAGATGTTTGAAGAGAAGAGCCATGAAAGGACCCAAAAGCAGGAAAAATGACTTAATTGTGAGACCCGGGGACTGAGATGCAAGGGAGAAGGACCTGAACGTAAGACCGAAGAACCTGAGAGCAAAACAGAAAACTCCACACCATCATGGGGAGTATTTTGGCAATTCGATTCGGGTCGCAGCTCCAATAAACAGAGTAGGATCATCCAAGACCAAGAAATACTTCAAGCAAAGCCCAACACGAAATCCAAATGGATCTGGGGCTTATAGGCCGCCAATTGGCGGTCCAGATAGCTCTGGATCCGCTATGATTTGTGGAGCATGTGTATTTGTGTATGCTTAGTCTATTTTTGGTATTTGTTTAGTCCCACATCGGAGGATTGTCCCAAATTAGCTTTTTCCATGCCTATAAATAGAACTCTTCACCTTCCATTGTAACTACCCATTGCTTGGTGGCATTCTCTCTACGAAGGAGTGAGCCTTGAAGCAAAAACTCAAGGTGGAGAAGAATGCTACCTTCAATGTGAGTCATTGTTAATAAAATAATTGTTCTAGTTTCTTTTAATCTTGTCTTTTAATTTGTGCATGCTTGTTTAGTCTTTCCTTTCCTTTTAAGTTTATTTAGTATTTCTTGCTTGCTTAGTGTAGTTTCGTTTCAGTATTATGCTTCATTTTGTTAATATAGTTAGTGTAATGAGTAGTGAGTAGTTCCATCCCAACTTGGTGGGGTGGAGAAATATGTGATATAATCATGTAGTGTATTATGTGTGTATTATCTTAATCCCTTGAGCTTTATATGATTTCCATAACCATCTAATGGGTTTCCACTCTTATCTTTGATATGCTAATGCTCTTAAATGAAGCTTAGCCTATGCTTTTATTAGTGAACCTATTTTATGTGGAATGATAAGGTTAGGATGTGGATGGAATTAATCTTGGAAACACAAGTTGTAGTGTATGTAAACTTGTTGCCTTTACCTTGGTTAATGTCTTGTATGTTTTAATGATATAGTCTTATCTTAATTCATGTGGAGGCATAGTAGGGTCTAGTCTTTATACATGAGTTTATGTAACTTCATTCCAATTATTGTCTTGTATGTTTTAATGATGTAGTCTTATCTTAATTCACGTGGAGGCAAAGTTGGATGTAGTTTTATGATTTCATGCACTACATGTTGTGAGGAGCTTAATTGAACACACACACACACATCTTTATATTCACATTATTTCTCTACCCCCTATGGGGTTTGGTTTTTATTGCTTATCTTTCATTTCCTTTTGCATTCTAGTGTAGTTAGTGTAATCAATCTTTCTCTCCATTTTTACCACTCGCCTTCACACAAACCAAATGTCGACACACCTCCCAGTGGACGACCCGTATTTGCCACCGCTTCAACGCGGCCGTGCACTTGCGGTTTAAATAAAACGATCAATCAAGTTTTTGCCGTGCACTTGCGGTTTAAATAAAACGATCAATCAAGTTTCATCTAATTCTACTAACGCGGACGTGCAGACGTATCTCACTGAACCCTATGATTAATGTAGCCACGTGTGGAGTGCGTTGTGTACTTTCCGTAAGACCATGTGCCTACAGTAGGTCCCTATGGGTGACCCGATGATGGATTGATGAACAAATGTCCTTATTGACAATTGGAGGGTGATGTTGACGGATTGCACTGTATTTTGCCATGCCATACAGTATGATAGGTTCGTGTTTGTATTATGAGCATGCATATAGGTGAGCTTGGTATACGGGGTTTCCATATGGAAACTCAGGCATTGTTGTTATATTTTCTTTTCAGGACCGCAGTAGGGTATGGTAGGTGGTAATCGAGGACGAGGGCACTTTGGGATCGGATTCTCCTTTTGCCTCTTTTTAGGTTGATTATGACAACATGTATTTGTATCTTTCGTACCATTATGTAATCATACTTTTGACAAATTCTGATGTATTATGGTGCACCTTTTGGTTATTTTATGAGTAATGTTCTTGCTCTTTTGGGTTAATCTCTATGATGTTCTGTTTTAAAATTTAAATTTCCACTGTTTTGGGATGTTACATGATTGACATGGGAGTTGCAACTGCCATCTTAGGGTTCGGGAATCAAGATTGTTGGGTTACTGCATTGAGATGATGTTTCGAAGCTACAAAAACTGTGACCTTCTAGTACTTCAAATGTGGAGCAAGAAGCTTAAGCCGTGTGAAGACAATCAAAGAATTGAAATATTCATCTGTCGCAACAAGTTTGATGTGAAGTTATTATAACTTCCCAATACAACATTCATATTGGGCATCATAGATGGTTTCACTAGCAATTCAACTACAAAGCACTGAAAACCTTCAAAACATGAACTGACATATCATTAAAAACAAATGCACTTACGAGTTTTTTTGTGACCTAGGATTCTCTGTAGTCCTCCACTTTGGATTGAATATTGCAGCTCTAAACTGGGAATGATCTTACAGTAGATACAAGGAGATGCAAATCATCAAGGTGATGATGGTTCAAACTTACTTCTCAACGTAGCAACCAATTCCGATATCAAATAGTGATTTAAGGTACAGTGAGGTAAACATATTGATAAGGAGAGGCTGAGAAATCCAAGGTCAATGAACGGTCATTTTAGGTGGACTTATTTCTCAGTAGTCCGACAAATATTCACTCTTTTTTAAAATTATTTTAATTTACTCTATTCTATTCCTATTTGAAATCCAAAACTTATCAAATATGCGAGTGAGATTGTTGAGATTTGATCTTTGATCTTGACTATCTGAAGATAAATATTCTCTCTGATCTCCTTGGTCATGCGAATGTTCTCTAATTCACCTTTGAAAGTAAAAAGTTAATCATTTATGTGTTAAATCCTTCCTTAGTTATTTTTACATATAATTTTCAATAAATAAGTTTCATTGTTTTACAAGAATCTCATATAATACCAACTAATCTATTCTATCGATGGTCCATTACTTTTTATCAATTACTAACTTTTATTCAACGCTAAAATTCAGGTACAAATACGTTGGTAATGTAATTTTAATTTTAAGGGCAATGGGAGACTAACGTTAGACACAAATACCATGTTTTGTTTATCTAAAGCCATGGATAGTGTTGCACGAGGATCGGGTTAGTTCGGTTCTGACTCAGAACCTAACCCAGCCTAATCAGTTTTGGGTTTATCCAAAATCAAAACGAACCGTGACAAAACAAAAACAAACAAACTGATTTAAAGAAAATAAATTTCAATATTATACGACTATACCATTGTACAAAGAAAATTGCATAAGTTTAACTAAAAATATTAAAACCTAACACACTAACGTAATATAAAATTTGCGGTTTAGGTTGAGAGAAAGAGCGTAAATACATAATAGGTAATACAAATATATAATTATTGTTATATATATTACCGGTATCGGGTTAGTTCGGTTCAACTCGACCCCTGGAACCGAAATTGAACCGACTTGGTTGGTTCTGATTTTTAGAACCGACCCGACCTGAGTTCAAAAAATCAGATCTAACCTGAACCAATTAATTTAGTTTGGGTCAGTTTTTTGTTATAACCTCACTCTTGTGCACCCTTGGCCATGGAGTTGAGAGTATTCAAGTTGATAATTTTTTATATTATATTTTCAGGTTTTTTTGCAATTCAGATTGTTTTTCTTATAAGTTACATCTTTGAATCGATCTTATTTGTTTTAATTTTATATTTAAAAAATTACAAGACATTTATGAGAGATGTAAACATAGGCCCATGTTCGTCTCATTAAATTGGTTAGTTTGTGTACCACATTTGTTGTATAAGATCGTTATTTTTCTTTAAAAGTGTGATTGGTTTGTAGGAAAACTCAATGAAGTGGGTTTCTTAGACGCGTTTTGGGTAAAGGTTTACGGGAAAACTTATAAATTCTGGAATTTGAGTTCCATAAGTTGCAAAACTTCCAAAAATTATATTACAGGTGAGTTCCCCCACTTAGGGGTGCACATGGGTCGGGTTGGGTCGGGTTTGGGCCTCAACCCGACCCAACCCGAAATTTTCGGGTTGGGAAAAAATCCAACCCGAACCCGAACCCGAACCGGTTCGGGTTCAACCCAACCCGACCCGAAATTTTCGGGTTGGGTCGGGTTGAACCCGAATTTGGAAATTTTTGGGTTGGGTTGGGTTGAATCGGGGTTATTTTCGGGTTGGGTCGGGTTTATTTTCGGGTTGGGTCGGGTTGGGTCGGGTTGGATCGGGTTTATTTGGGAAAAAATTAAAAAAAAAATAAAAAAAAATAAAAAAAAAATAAAAATCGGGTTCGGGTTGGGTTGGGTCAACCCGACCCCCTCAACCCGAACCCGACCCGAAAATTCGGGTTTTTGATTTTCCCAACCCGACCCGACCCGAACCCCTCCTCAACCCGACCCAACCCGACCCGACCAGTCGGGTTCGGGTTGGGTTTCGGGTTGAACCCAACCCATGTGCACCCCTACCCCCACTTACACTCTAAAACCAGAGAAACTGTAGTTCCCAGCAGTTTACGTTAACTCGTTCTTTTCTAGTAATATAAAAAAATGGATTATCTTTTCTCTATATCAAAAGATATATATTTGTGCCAATTACTAGAAGTGAAGTTTTGAGAACTAGTGTTATGAGGTCACACGATTTGTGGGTAGTGGAGAGCACATGGAAGTGATCTTTGCAAGCAGATCCTCAAGCCATTTATATCCGTTCTTGACGAACATCCCTCGTCGAGACCTTTTACGTACCATGAAGACGACTTCCACAACTAGAAGTTCCAAGTACAAAATCTTTGCAAAATGCCCACTTTGCAACCACCCATGAGCAAGCTCTTGAATTAATGAAGGTAGGAAAGAGAAATCGAATCAAGAGACCGATATATGTTGGTGAGAGGACGAAGAGGAAGACAGATGAGGTTATTGGGTTTAGAGAGCAAGATAATATTTTTGTTGTGAAGGGGCGAATAGAATGAATAAAACTCGATATGCATAGGATAAATTCGGATTAGATATATTAGGAAAAAGTTTAAGGCAACAAAAGAGAGAAAAAGACAAGTATATTAAAAGAGAGAGTCGAACCAAGCATCTGGCTAGCGAGACAGGATGTCCGCTCCATCAGTCGTTGGAAGGAGGCTGTACAGAGGTAGACATTCGGTTCAAGGGGTTGGACGTCTGAAAAAGTTCCCCATCAAAAAATGAATTTTTTGTGCATTGGGCGGATGATAGGTCCATTGGGGTTGACAGCCGGTCCATTGCGAAAGATGGTCGTGTCGGGGAAAATTTGATTTGAAGTGATTTTTGAGATTGCTCTTCACATTAAATTCCTATACTAACCTAATCTTTACATTAAATTCCTATATTGTTGGGATTTTTGATCCCAAGTTGCTTGTAGTGCCTTCTCTTTGGATCCTTTGTCCTCTTTAGTGTTTCTTCATTTTACAAAATGGACATTCATGCTTCATATGGCCAGCCTTTTTGCATTTGAAGCATACTGGAGATTCCTCATATTCTTTATTGTTTTCATTTTGAGAGATTAACTTCTTCTTCTCAACTTGTCGCTTTTCAATAACTTATTGAATTTGTGTGCTAGCCTTGTCACGTCATCATCATCAGAAGTATCCTCCGTGTTTGTCACAACATTGAGAGCTACAGACTTGTTATTGGCCATAGCTTTCGCTTCACGTTGTTTCATTTTAACTCACACACCATCAAGTTACCAACCAAGTCTTCCACAGTGAGTTTGTTTAATCCTTGGCTTCTTCGATCATAGTTGTTTTCTTCTCCCAATGGGGTCCGACATATCTCAGAATTTTGCAAACTACTTCACCCTATGGATAAGTCTTGCCAAGTGTTGGGATGTGAAATTTAAAACTGCATGTGCACGACCGCATTGAAGCGGTGGCAAGTACGGGTCGTGTCTACGAGGAGCAAGTACGGGTTGTCATCAATCATACTCGAGTCGGAAAAGAAAATGAAGATTGAGTGTATCTAAACTAACTAACTAATGTTACGTGAATCAACTAAAGAAAACTTAATATGACTAGTCTCTTACGAGGTGGAGAATGCATGCAAAAGTGTAGATGTGTAATACATGTGTGTGTACAATGAAGCGTTAATGACATGCATAACATGGAAATCTTATATTGCCACAATCCTAAGTGTGTTTTTACATGGATTAAGATTTATTACCATCATTAAAATATACAAAACACTACTCAAGATAAGGACAACGATAACAATATGATTACATGTCAATCTTTTCTCTTTAATGACATGAAGAACATAGAAATCCATAATAACCCCACCCCAACTATGTATCCAAATTAATTAACATTTAACACCATCATTAAAACATACAAGACATTAATCAAGAGAAGGCCAACAAGGTCACATGCTTCCACATGTCATCTTTATCTCTTTATCAACTTTAATCTTATTCTCACTTTCCCCATTAAGTGGGTCCACTAACCAAAGTATGTGTTAAACATCTATTAGGACCATTAATACATGAAAGACGAGTGAGAAAACCCCTTAAAATGGCTATGTAAATCATTTGAACCTCTAAGATTAAGATTAAAAATACACACAAATCTAACTACATCCACACTTCACATCATCCTCTACCCTCAATGGGGATCAATTACTCACTAATAATCTCATTAGCAAATAAAAAAATAAAGTAAAAACAACACATCAGCAAGTAAAGAAAGCTAAATCTAATCAAGACAAGAATGTAAATACGACAACGAACCTTTGATTAATGAAAGAAGATTATAACATGTTGCGTTTCTTCTCCTCTCCTCCATTACTCTACTAAGCAAGAAAAAAACCTAACATAATGAGGAGAAAGAGGAAGAAGAAGAGAAATGGAAAGGTTACAAGTGTATTTATAAAGTATTAAAAGGTTTGGATTAATTTGGGTGCAATCAGACTATTGTAAATCAGATCTGGAGGCTCTAGCGTACTTCTATCTAAATAACCGACCAATTGGAGAACTTCGGGCACACATCTCCCAATCGGATCCCCTACTAGCGGATTGTTTGGGTCAGATCAACCCTAAATTTCACAACAGCTAAAGTTTACCAATATATCACATAAAGTACTCCCAGAGTTGTCGGTGCGAGCCTGTTTTGTCTTCCTCATTTTCTTTACGATTACGTCCCTCTGAGTTTTCACCTAGGTCCTTCCTAACTTCTAGTCCTTGAGCATTACAAATAGGTCAAGAAGGCTTCCAAATTAGTCATTTCTTTTTGCATTTAGGTCATTTTTGCTTTATTTTTCTTTTTTGTTACCTACATACTGAAATGTAAGAAACAAATAACCTAGAAGCACAAATATGTGGTAAAATAAAGGATATATAACATGAATGCATTGTATGATACAAATAGCCCCGCAATTAGCTTTTGCTTGACCCTAGCAAAACAAAGAAATAAAAACAACAATGGAAATAGGAAATCCTAACTCACTTTCGTAGGAATCACGGTTGCAATTAGCAAGTGCAACAAGCTATTAAACCCCCTTGTTGCCAAGGAGGAGGAGGAGTGTGTCATGAAGGTTTTCAGCGGATATACCCACAAAATATGAGTATTGATGCATTATTCAACCTAGCAACATGACTCGGTCGACATACTTTTATCGATCATTGGGTGCGGTAATCCTACAGGCCGACTCTCTCTCTCTCTATATACATATATATATATACATACACATATATATATACATACACACACACACATATCATGTCCACACACCTAGTGTTTAAACGTTTTAAATAATGCAAGTGCACGACGTCAGTGAAGACGCAGCAAGTACGGGTCGATCCACGGGCAGGTGAGTAGTCTCTGATTTGTCCAAAATCAAGTGGCAAAAAAGGGGAAAGAGATTTGATTATGCTAAACTAAACTACACTAAACTAGTAAGTAAAAAATGCGAAAGTACGCAACTAAAGATTGGAAATCAGGAAGAGAAACCCCTAAGGGGTGGAGTGTGTGCACATAAGTAGTGAAATAAAGGATGAATGATGCATGTAAGTATGTATGTGTGTGTGTCGTGTGTGTGTTTTTATGCAAAGTAAGTGTCTAAAGATGTGACAAAACCTATCAATCCATTCACACAACGTATCGGCAATTACTACTTGATTATCATAAGATTAGGCTCAGCATGAGAATTGTCTAATGATATGGCAAGACTCATCAAAAACCATAAACTCATGTGAAGAACAAAGCTAAGCATGGGTGGTATCTAAATCTTATGGCAAAACCCATCAAAACAAAGTTTCTTCAATCAATCAAGCAAACAACCACAAATATAAATACTTAACTAACATGTAGCATATTCAACAGGAAATTTCAGTCAATAAACATGAGGAAACTAAGCATGGGAAGTGTCAAAATCTTATGGGAAAAACCCATAAAAATCCCCCAACATGTAGATGATTAAAATACCCCCAATGAACATACAAACATGCAAGTTTACACAATCCAAAATTCACCAAATATCCAAACATCACAACATATATGTACATCATCTCCACCCCCAAAGGGGGATGGAACTACTCACTAATCATTAACCTAACTATTATGTTAAGAGGGGAAAACATATTAACTAAGTACTAAGATTAATGAAACAAAATTAAGCTAAGCATGCAAGAAGATAAAAGAGACAACATTAAACTAACAAAAGTTTCTTTTATTAAATGACTCACATTACAAGAAACACCTCCCTACTCGAGTTTTTGCTTCAAGGCTTGACTTTAAGTAGAGGGATTGGCCACTAAGCAATGAGTAGATTACAAGGGAGGAGGAAGAGTTCTATTTATAGACATGAAAAAAAGGAAACTGGGGACAATCCCCGATGTTGGACTAATGGAACATTACCAGAATATACATAAACACATAACCCATATCCGGGCGAAACCGGGTCGGATTATGAGAAAAACGGATCGCTGATTGGAGGTCACATTTTCCCAGATCCGACCAATTTTCGGATATCTTCTATAGTTCTTGAATTTGTCACATGTGGTGCACTCGGATTGGTTATTGGAGTTTCGGCCCAGATCTAATTATCAAAATACTCCTTATGATGGTGTGAAGTTTCTTGATTTGCTTATTGGTCGTTCCATCTTGCATATCAGTTCATATGTCTCACAACTTAGTCATTTTTCTTGTTTTTAGGTCCTTTTTGTGCCTCTTCTCCTCAAACTTGTTTATTCCTGAAACATAAACATAAAACTCGTTACGTAGTAATAGAATTCGTTTTATATTAAACCACAAGTGCACGACCGCGTTGAAGCGGTGACAAATACGGGTCGATCCACAGGGAGGTGTGTCGATTTTTGGTTTGTGCTAAGGCGAGTGGTAAAAAAATGGAGAGAAAAATTGATTACACTAACTACACTAGAATGCAAAAAGGAAAGGAAGAGAAGCAATAAAACTAAACCCCATAGGGGGTAGAGAAATAATGTGAATAGAAAGATGTGTGTGTGTGTGTGTGTTCAATTAAGCTCCTCACAACATGTAGTGCATGAAATCATAAAACTACATACAACTTTGCCTCCACATGAATTAATATAAGACTACATCATTAAAACATACAAAACAATAATTGGAATGAAGCTAAATGAACTCATGTATAAAGACTAGACCCTACTATGCCTCCACATGAATTAAGATAAGACTACATCATTAAAACATACAAGACATTAACTAAGGTAAAGACAACAAGAGTACCTACACTACAAATTGTGTTTCCAATATTAATTCCATCCATATCCTAACCTTATCATTCCCCATAAAATAGGTCCACTAATCAAAGCATAAGCTAAGCTTCATGCAAGAGCATTAGCATTTCAAAGATAAGAGTCAAAACACATTAGATGGTTATGGAAATCATATAAAGCTCAAGAGATTAAGATAACACACACTTAATACACTACATGATCATATCACATATTTCTCCACCCCCAAATGGGGATGGAACTACTCACACATATTTAAACTAACTACTATAACAAAATGAAGCATTAAACTGAAATGAAACTACACTAATCAAGCAAGAAATATTAAAAAAAACATAAAACAAAACAAACAAGCAAGCATGCATATGAAAGGAAATTAAACTAAGAGAGAAACAACACAATTAAAGGAAAAACATCTATTATTAACTCACTCAATACAAGCAGCCCTTCCTCCATCAGAGTTTTGCTTCAAGGCTTCACTCTTAGTAGGGAAGATGACCACCAAAGAGGGGGATAAATTACATGAGAGGAGGGAGAGTTCTATTTATAGCCATAGAAAAAGGTCATCCGGGACAATCCCCCGATGTGGGACTAAACAAATACCAAAAATAGCCTAAACATCATCTAATACACGCTCTACAGAAGTTTCATCGGATCCGGGAAGATCCGGACAGGATCCAGATTCGTCTGGTTTTGATGTTGGGCTTTGCTTGATGTGTTTGTTGGTCTTTGATACATCTACTTTGCTTATTGGAGCTCCGACCCGAATCGAATTGTCAAAATACTCCCTCATGATGGTGTTGAGTTTTCTGTTTTGCTCTTAGGTCCTTTGGTCTTACGTTCAGGTCCTTCTCCCTTGCATCTTAGTCCCCAGGTCTCACAATTAAGTCATTTTTCCCTGCTTTTGGGTCCTTTCATGTCTCTTCTCTTCAAACCTCTTTATTTCTAAATTTCAAACATAAAACTCATCACGTAGCATTGCTTAGGTGTAAGATAATGGATATAAGATACAAATATAAGCATGAAATGATGTCAATCAAATACCCCCACACCTAAGTTTTTGCTAGGCCCGAGCAAAACAAAGAAAGAGAAAAGCAAACGAGAAACAAGAAATCCTAACTCATTTTCGTAGGAATCACGGTTGCACTTAGCACTGGCAACAAGCCGTTAAACCTCCATGCCGCCAAGGAGGAGGAGTGTTATCTCCTGAGGGTTTTTAGCGGATATACCCACAAAATCCGAACAAGATGCATTATTCAGTCTAGACACTCGACTCGTTGGACAATTTTTTGTCGATCATTGGACACGGTAATCCTATGGGCCAACTCTATATAGGTAATCAGTCCACACACCTAGCCTAATGAACCATTCGTGTAAGTTAAATAAGGAATTAAGTGAAAGACATGGACAACCTCAACATCCTCAAGTGATACAAAATGTAAGGTCCATTAAGGTTCTTATTTGCATTTTTTTTGTTTGTTTTCTCTTTTTTTTTCTTTTTTTCTTTTTCTTAGTTGGAGCTTCATTCTCCCAAGGTCAGGTTTCGTGCATCATTGCCCATGATGACTTACACTATCACGTACACCTTTCCCCAAATCTCCACATAGGGCAATCCCTACCACCCGTGTAACGGGAGTTCGGTCGGTGCATTTCAAGTCAGATGACTCGAAAGCACCAGGCACAAAGTCCCCTCAGACCTACTACTTCTTGAGTGATAGGAGCCGTGCGATAAGAGAGAACACCTACTCACTTATTTCTTATCTACACATGAACCAAAACCCCTACACTTAATGTCTCACAACAAGATTTAAATGGTCCTTGACTACAACAAACTTCCTTAAATTAACAGACACAAATTATTAATTCACTAGGTTCAGGGTGGACTTCTTTAAATGTTTGAGCACTGAAACCCTATGATTACTCACCCCCGAGGGAAAACTGGGGTGCATCCTAACGACTAGATAAATCCTAAAGCCACTGTACTAGATATCCTAATGCATCAAGTTCAAGACAATTTTGAGAGCTTTCTTTTTACTTTGCCTCTCAATGGTTTTGCACATGCTAAACACACACAAAACCCACAAAACATTTTCTTTCGCAAACACATGAAGATTTTGAAAGAAATGTCAAAATTTTGAAGCACTAGGTTCAGGGTGGACTTCTTTAAATGTTTGAGCACTGAAACCCTATGATTACTCACCCCCGAGGGAAAACTGGGGTGCATTCTAACGACTAGATAAATCCTAAAGCCACTGTTCTAGATATCCTAATGCATCAAGTTCAAGACAATTTTGGGAGCTTTCTTTTTACTTTGCCTCTCAACGGTTTTGCACATGCTAAGCACACACAAAACCCACAAAGCATTTTCTTTCGCAAACACATGAAGATTTTGAAAGAAATGTGTAAATTTTGAAGCACTAGGCAAGCAAAAGAAGACAAGTCACCCAAGGACCATGGCAAGCAGATATATCGATATTAAATGCAGCACACTATCATGACCCTAACAATGCACACAAAAGAAAACAGAAAAAAGAGGAAAACACTCGACTATGTACAAACGTAAAATACCCCCCACACCTACTTCATGCATTGTCCTCAATGAATGTGAGCAAAAGACTACATGGATTTATGCATGAAAAAAGAAAGATCTCACCAACATGAAGCGCAAAAAGGAAGTTCGTGGTTATGTTGATGTACACAACCTAAATTCCCTCAAAACCTGTGAAATGCAAAGGAAGGGATACAAATACGTGAAAGAAATGGGGCCCAAATACTCAAGGGTTGGCGCCCACAACAATCGATGCTCACTCAAGGAGTCTTTTATTGTACTTTTTTATTTTTTTTATTTTTATTTATAACTATGTACAAAAATGGGCTCCCATCTTCATATGTCAAGGGACATAAAATGGGAACCCGCCATCTCTCGAGCCAAAAATGCACATGCATGGGCTCGCGACATACAAATCAGAATTGCTTGACCACCTGATACCTGTATAAGCGTTGTGGTCGTTTGATGCCTCTTGAGAGTGAGCAAGATAGGAGGTATGAATGAGAGGTGAACCTCTATCAGGTTGAAGGGTATCAGGTGGTTGATTCTTAACCCACATGGGGTCCTCAGCAGATACAGAATGAAGATCATGTGGCCCAGAGGCCATAAAAATGGTATCTTGTGGCTCAAAAGCCACATGATCGAAAGGTTGTGGCTCAAGGGCCACGTGATAAAAAAAGATGGGGTTCAAGGGCCACAAGATCAGAAGAATGTGGCTCAAGGGCCACAAGTTCCCCGGCAACGGTGCCAAAAACTTGATTGAATTCGTTTTATATTAAACCGCAAGTGCACGGCCGCGTTGAAGCAGTAGCAAATACGGGTCGATCCACAGGGAGGTGTGTCGACTTTTGGTTTGTGCTAAGACGAGTGGTAAAAAAATGGAGAGAAAGATTGATTACACTAACTACACTACAATGCAAAAATGAAAGGAAGAGAAGCAATAAAACTAAACCCCATAGGGGGTAGAGAAATAATGTGAATAGAAAGATGTGTGTGTGTGTTCAATTAAGCTCCTCACAACATGTAGTGCATGAAATCATAAAACTACATCCAACTTTGCCTCCACGTGAATTAAGATAAGACTACATCATTAAAACATACAAGACAATAATTGGAATGAAGATAAATGAACTCATGTATAAAGACTAGACCCTACTATGCCTCCACATGAATAAAGATAAGACTACATCATTAAAACATACAAGTCATTAACTAAGGTAAAGGCAACAAGAGTACGTACACTACAAATTGTGTTTCCAATATTAATTCCATCCATATCCTAACCTTATCATTCCCCATAAAATAAGTCCATTAATCAAAGCATAAGGTAAGCTTCATTCAAGAGCATTAGCATATCAAAGATAAGAGTGAAAACTCATTAGATGGTTATGAAAATCATATAAAGCCCAAGGGATTAAGATAACACACACTTAATACACTACATGATCATATCAAATATTTCTCCACCCCCAAATGGGGATGGAACTACTCACACATATTTAAACTAACTACTCTAACAAAATGAAGCATTAAACTGAAATGAAACTACACTAATCAAGCAAGAAATATTAAAAAAAGCATAAAACAAAACAAACAATCAAGCATGCATATGAAAGGAAATTAAACTAAGAGAGAAACAACACAATTAAAGGAAAAACATCTATTATTAACTCACTCAATACAAGCAGCCCTTCCTCCACCAGAGTTTTGCTTCAAGGCTTCACTCTTAGTAGGGAAGATGGCCACCAAAGAGAAGGATAAATTACATTAGAGGAGGGAGAGTTCTATTTATAGCCATAGAAAAAGGTAATCCGAGACAATCCCCCGATGTGGGACTAAAAAATACCAAAAATAGCCTAAACATCATCTAATACGCGCTCTCCAGAAGTTTCATCGGATCCAGGAAGATCTGGACCGCCAATTGGCGGTCTAGAGGATCCAGATCCGTCTGGTTTTGATGCTGGGCTTTGCTTGATGTGTTTGTTGGTCTTTGATGCATCTACTTTGTTTATTGGAGCTCCGACCCGAATCGAATTGTCAAAATACTCCCTCATGATGGTGTGGAGTTTCTGTTTTGCTCTTAGGTCCTTCGGTCATACGTTCAGGTCCTTCTCCCTTGCATCTTAGTCCCCAGGTCTCACAATTAAGTCCTTTTTCCCTGCTTTTGGGTCCTTTCATGTCTCTTCTCTTCAAACCTCTTCATTTCTGAAATTCAAACATAAAACTCGTCATGTAGCATTGCTTAGGTGTAAGATAATGTTTATAAGAGACAAATATAAGCATGAAATGATTACAATCACGTAGCATTGTATAGGTTAAAGAGAACGGATATAAGAAACAAATGTATGCATGATATTATGTCAATCACCTAACGTAGGGAACCATTCATGCAAATTAATTGAGGACTTAAGTGAAAGACACGAGCAACCTCAATTTCCTGAAATGAGATGGTGTAAAGTCCATTAAGGTTCCTATTTATATATTTTTTCTTTTATCTTCTTTTATCTTTTCGTTTTAGAGAAGGAATTAAAACATGATGTTTAATTCTCCTAGGGTCTGATTCTGTGCATCATTGTGTGTGAGGACTAACACTATTACGTACACCTTCCCCAAACCTCCACCTAAGGCGATCCCTACCACACTTGTAACAAGAGTTTGGTTGATGCATCCCAAGTCAGATGACTCGAAAGCACTAGGTATTAAGTCCCCCTCGGACCAAATTTCCCGAGTGAAAGGAGCCATGCGAGAAGAGAGAACACCATACTAAATTATTCCTTATCTACATACGAACCAAAATCTCTACACTCAAGGTTTCACAACAGGAGTTTAAGAGTCTCTAACTTCAACAAACTTTCTTACACTAACAGGCATGAATTCTTCGACTTCTAGGTTATGGGTGGACTTCTTTATTTATTTGAGTACTAAAACCATATGCTTACTACCCTCCCAGTAAAACCAGGGTTCATCCTAACCAAACTGTCTCAACATTGGTCGATTTTTTTGGAGGACCCACAACTTTAAGGTGATACTTTAAATTAATTAATTAATTGAAAAAATGCTTCCTATTTTTAACATTTTTCCAAACCTGAATACATTAAAATTCAAACATACAAAACAAAATTTTACAACCATAAAATGTGACACATCAGTTAAACAACTAATTAACTAAATAATTTTTACTCCCGCTTGAACCTGTAAAGAAAGTTCCAATTATTTTTCCATACTAATTAAAAATTTCCAAATACTTTTAGTCTTTCAGACAACATGAATCACACACTAACATCCCAAATTGATTTTATTCTTACAGCTTAAATTCCAATATCCAAACACAAACAATCATATAATTGAAATTCCATTAAACCAACAATTTTGATACTAAATTTCTCAAAACATATTTGAATTCATAAATCAACCATATCCTTCTTGGAGAGGTCGCCGGAGAGTGGAGAGGCACGGTCACATGCATGCATATATAGATATAGAAGATAAAACAACTTCAAATGCATTTTTACGAGTATGCATGTGACACGCTATATATCATGTTATCTACTATTTCAAGAAACATAATTAGAATCTCAAAGTTGGTGTGTTGTGATCTTTGAATAGAAAAGGATTGCCTGTTTTTAACTTGATGACTGCGCATTGGAAAATGAAAAGGAATTACAGCAGCAACGGGGCATGAGAGGTTAATTTTCTTCTCTTAAACACATCAACCACAACAAATTAATCAGTTCAAGTTGCCAATTTATAATATATAAGTAAGGTACAGAAAAGATGTCAACAACAGAAATAAAAATAAAAACTTAATTGTTTAACTTCCTTAACAATCAAGCCAAAAAAACAAACATATTCATTAGTCATTTAAGCAAAGTAGATTTGAGAAACATTATACTACAACAAAGTTTCCTATCAAGTATCAATAAAACAACATACATAAGTTATTATTACTAGATAAAGAAAAAGAAAAAAACAACGAACAACCCTCCTGTTGAAAGCAGTTGGAGGAGTTTTAAGAAGCTTGATGGGCAAAGTGGCATTCTTAGAGCAGAGACCACCTCAACTCCTCATCATCATCATTGCCAAAAATCTGAGAGAGAGAGAAGATGTTTCCAAGCAAAATAAAAACCTCAATCAGAAGAGTAAAAGATGGAATTAGCCTCAGTGGAAATATGCAATCTTTATGGAGAAGAAGTGATGGGTGAGTGGGGGGTTTTGTAGGAAGAATCGTACGGAGTAGGGGTCCGAGAGGCAAAGCCGGTGATGAGCTGTGGAGGCGAGTACCTGTGGATTTGAGGAGGCCGAGTGGGGGAAGGAGTTGTGCGGCTTGTGCCGATCAATTTGTGGAGGAACTGAGGAGGCGAGGAGCTAAGGAGGAGGAGGAGAGGATTGGGTCGGTTGGGAATTGGGATTGAAAAAAATAAAAAAATGATTTTTTTTGGAAATCTGGGTGGGGCAGGTGCCCCACCTGCACCCAACGTGGATCCGCCCCTGATCCTAAAAATTAGAGAAAGGACCTGAAATATGTGTACTAGATATCCTAATGCACCATTTTCAAGTCGACGATGGGAGCTTCCTTTTTTACTTTGCCATTCAACTATTTTGCAAATGCTAAACACACGCAAAACCCACAATTTTTTTTTTTCGCAAACATATGACGATTTTGAAAAATTGGAAAAATTAAAGCACTCACAAACAAAAGAAGACAAGACATCTAAGGATCATGGCATAACAAAATATAACAATGTAAAATGCTGCACATTATCATAACCTAGGAGTGCAATAAAAAAAAGAAAAAAGACTCGACTGTGTACATACGTAAAGTGCCCCCATACTTCATGCATTGTCCTCAATGAATGTGAGTATGATTGATTAATATCATATCATACATATATCCATGTCATATACCCTCTATTGTGAGCCTAAGCAATGCTATGTAAAAGTTTTATGTTAAGTTTCAGGAATAAACAGGTTTAAGAAGAAGAAGACACAAAAATGACTAAAATGTAAGAAAAATGATTGATTTGTGGGACTTGTAGATCTACCTGCAAGAGGGAAGGACCTGAATCTATGCTGGAATGACCAAATAGCAAACTGAGAAATCCACACCATCATGAGGAATATTTTGGCAATTAGATTTGGGCCCAAACTCAAACAACCAATCAGGGTGCACCCCATGTGGAGAATTGAAGCAAGGTCAGAAGGCATCCAAAATCTGGTCGAATAAGGCCAACTATGACCACCAATTGGTGGCCCTAGATAGCTAATTGGGGGTCGAGTTTGGATAGGATCCGACCCGACTTCACGTGGTTGTGTATTATGTTGTTTATGTCTATTTTAGGCATGTTTCAGTAGTCCCACGTTGGGGAATTGTCCCTAGTTGCCTTTTTCATGTCTGTAAAAGAACACATCTTCTTCCTCTGTAAACCACCCATTTCTTGGTGGTCATTGTCGCTACTTGGAGTAAGCCTTTGGAGTAAAACTCAAGTGGAGAAGGATGCTACTTGTAATGTTAGTCATCAACAAAATAATTTTTTCTAGTTTTGTTTTAATGTTGTCTCTTTTGAATGCTTGCATATTTAACTTTGTTTTGTTTTCCTAATCCTAGTATAAGTAGTTAGAGTGTCTTCCATTCTTAGTATAATTGTTAGCTTCATGTGTAGTGAGTAGTTCCACCCGCCGTTAAGGGTGGAGATGATGTTTATACATGTAATAAAGAATGCGAATGAATGTTATCTTATGCAACATGAGATGAATGTGAATGTATGATTGTTTGTTTAAATGAGAATACTTAACTTGATGGGTTTCGCCACAACTTTTAGACACTTCCCATGCTTGTTTATGTTCTTAATAATCAACTTGTTTATGCTCATGTTAATCAACTAGGTTAGTGATTGGAATGATAGGTTTTGCCACAACAATTAGACACTTCCTATGCATGAAAACACAATCTATACTTGTGTCTTATTGAATGCATTCTTCAGCACCTTATCACATGTGTACACACACTCCACCCCTTAGGGGTTGTCTTTAATGAATCTTATATTTCTCATTTGTTAGTTACTAGTTTAGTGTAACCAAACTTCTTTTCCCCTATTTACCAATTGATTTCTGAAGAACCAGAGTTGACACACCTCCTTGTGAATTTGACCCATACTTGCCACCGCTTCATCGCGGTCGTGTCCTTGCGGTTTAAGCTTAATCGAAATAAGTTTTTGGCACCGTTGTCGGGGAGGTGTTCTGTCCACACTCTGGTTTGGATGATTCAAGTGGATTTGATCTTTTGTTTTTAGTTTTTGTTTGTTTCAGGATGTCTCAGGATTAACCGAAGGTTCCAGGAGAAATTTGGGGAATTAAAAAACTACTTTAACCGCTGAGCATCCAAAGGCTGCCAATTGGCGATCTGGTGAGTAGTTTTTGTTTCCTATTTTCTTATGTTTGTTCCTACTTACAATATGGTTGTCTGGGAGCCCAATTTTTCATGTCTGAACTTGTAGATTTCTTCCAGATTAATCAATAAACCAATCAATCCCCTTTCAATTAACTTGGCCATTAAATCCAAAGCAAAAGATTTGGATTCATGCTTGTTTACATCATTCATCATGTACTTGACTTAGGCACATAGCTTGCCTTTCATTTAGCTTTACTTTAAGTTGTTGAGCGATGGCCTGAGGTACGCATTTTCTACTGTCATTCATGCATTAGTTAGTAGGAATTACATTTGGAACAAGAGTAAGGTGAGGCGTGTCGAGACTAGTAACCTCGAAGTTAGGTGTCGTCTAGCCTAAGGACCCATAGTCATAAGTTGTTTGAGCCATGCTTGCTAGATTAGGCTTCTACCTTCACCCATTACCCACACTAGTTCTAAGGATTCTTCCTTCCTCATCTAAGTCCTCTCCTAATCTATATTCTACGAGTAGTCTCCTCCTTTTAGTACACCTTTTGTTCTGTGTTATTTTAGAGTTGAGTCAAGCGTTTTATGCGAGGTTGGGCTCATTCTGTGAGAGCACTTGACTTGAGAGAGTGTATTTTTCTGAGATGGACGGTCTAGGTGATCAACCATCTCCACCTCATGCTCCAAAGGAGCATGAGGCCGAGTCGTCTCGTGGGGCTGGGGGAGACCGGGTTCCATACATGGATTACCTCGGTCCACTCTCATCACCACGTAGACCTTCTCCTCCTCTGACTCGAGAGGACGATGATTTGGTTAGGATCAATTTCTTAGTGCACCACCACCTTTAGCTCGACATGATAGGCTGATGGCTTTGTGGGAGCGGACCCATCCTGTTCGGGCCGTTGTGTGTTATTTTGGCAATTTGATTCGGGTCGGAGCTCCAATAAACGAAGCATATGCATCAAAGACCAACAAAGAAAACCAGAAAAGCCTACAACAAATTCCAGCCTGATCCAAAGCTTATGGACCGCTAATTGGCGGACTGGATCTCTCTGGATCCGCTTAGACTTCTGGAGCGCGTCTATTAGAGTGTGTTTAGGCTATTTTTGGTATTTGTTTAGTCCCATATCGGGGGATTGTCCCGGATTACCTTTTTATATGACTATAAATAGAACTCTCCCTCCTCTCTTGTACCCCATCTCTCTCTTGGTGGTCATCCTCTCTACTAGGAGTTAAAGCCTTGAAGCAAAAACCCTGGTGGAGAGAGGCTACTTGTAATTGAGTGAGTAATAAATAGATGTTTTCCATTAGCATGTTGTTTCTTGCTTAGTTTAATTTCCTTTAATATGCTTGCATGTTTGTTTTGTTTTATTTCTTTTAGTTAACTTGTTGTTTAGTCTTGCTATAATTAGTTTAAGCATGTCTTCTTTACTTAGTATAAATGTTAGTTTAAATATGTATGAGTAGTTCCATCCCCTTTGGGGGTGGAGTAGATGTGTGTACATGTTATGTAGATGGTATGAATGCTAGATATTACTGTTTGTGAGAGATATTAGTATGCTTGCTTGAATTAATAAGAACTTTACTTGATGGTTTCTGCCAGAGTTAGGTACATTCCATGCTCGTTATGTTCTTAATAACAACCTTGCCATGCTCATATTAATCACCTTGGTTAGTGTTGTAAATGATAGGTCTTGCCATTAGGTACTTCTTATCATTAACAAACACTAACTAAACTTGGGCTTCTTGTATGCATTCACCACACTTATTTCATGTGTACAGACACACTCCACCCCTTAGGGGTTTTCCATTCCTGAGTTTTATCTTCCTTCATTAGTTTCTTAGTTTAGTTTGTTTTGTGATTTCAATTCATCCTTTCTAGTACTAGTTTAGATTAGTGTAGTTTAGTGTAATAAATCCTTTATCTCCTTTCTTTCCCACTTACCTTCGCACAAACCAAAACTCGACACACCTCCCTGTGGATTGAGCCGTATTTGCCACTGCATAAACGCAGTCGTGCACTTGCGGTTAATATAAAACAAACCAATCAAGTTTTTTGCACCGTTGCCGGGGAGGTGCCATGTCTAGACTTTGGTTTGGACGATTCGAGTGGTTTTAATTTTTTGTTTTTAGTTTTTGTGTATTTCAGGCATTCTAAGGAACAAGGGGAAGCAACTGGAGGAATTTGAGAGCGCAAAACCCAAACATGACCGCCAATCAGTGGTCTGGGACCGCCAATTGGCGGCCTGGTGAGCCTCAATCTCTCTCACTTTTGTTCTGGTTGTTGTTTTGTTCATTGTAGTTATCTGGGAGCACTATTTTGCATGCTGTGACTTCTAGTTTGCTCCCAGATTAAAAATCAATCCCCATTAATTAACTTGGACCACAAAACTCAAAGCAAAAGATTAGACTTCTTGCCATCTAGGTCATGCATCATTTGTGGACCTTGCATGCATTTGTCTTTTCTTTGCTTTACATTTTGTTGTTCATTGATGGCGTGAGGTACGTGCACCCAAATCTCTCATTTATGAATGTTTCGATCATGCATTAGTTAGTGAGGTGCATCGGGGGCAAGAGTGAGTTGAGCGTTTGATTGGAGTGATTGATTGCTAGATTTAAGATCAAAACGCTACTAAGGTGGGGTTGTCCCATAAAAGATAAGGTGGGGGATTTCATCACCCTTTCCTTGGCCCCAAAAATCACTCGTAATAAAACCCTTAATTCTAAAAGCAAGTAGACATTGGTCCTAAGGACTGCGGACGCACTAGGAGAGTAATCTAGTTGAGACCGTCATGGTCTGATCGGCGTTGCCTACCTTGTCGATAGTAGGAGGTACTGGATCTCCGGATATGGTATCACTTGCTGGGCATTGTGGTCTTCGTTGTAGGGAGGTGAGGCATTTCTAGGCTAGTGACGTCGAAGTTAGGCGTCGTCCAGCCTAAGGACCCATTGCCTTACATTGTTTGAGCCGTGCTTGCTAGATTAGGCTTCTACCTTCTCCCACTACCCACGCTGGCTATAGGATTCATCCCTCCTCATCTGAGTCCTCTCCTCATCTATTTTCTACGAGTAGTCTTCTCCTCTAGTACACCTTCTGTTGTGTGTTATTTTGGAGTCGAGTCAAGCATTTTATGCGAGGTTGGGCTCGTTCTGGTGAGAGTGCTCGACTTGAGAGAGTTCATTTTTCTGAGATGGACGGTCTTGGTGATCGGCCATCTCCGCCTCGTGCTCCTTTGGAGTGTGAGGCCGAGTCTTCTCGTGGTGACAGGGGAGACCGGGTTCCATACATGGATTACCTCGGTCCGCTCCCACCACCACGTAGTCCTCCTTCTCCGCCTCCTCTGACTCGAGAGGAAGAGGGATTCGGTAAGGATCGAGTTCTTGGTGCACCACCACCTTTAGCTCGATAGGATAGACTAATGACTTTGTGGGAGCGAACCCATCCTGTTCGGGCCGCGCAACCTTCTTGCACAGTTCTTCCCCCAGCTCGCAGGAACAACTATGAGCTGAAACCTCAATATGTGAGCATGCTTCCAACCTTCACCGCCAGTAAGGAGGATCTGTATATTTTTATACATGAATTCGAGGAAGTATGCTCCATGTTCAAGCTTCAACAGGTTGACGAAGATTCAGTCCGGCTGAGGATGATTTCTTTCGCGTTAAAGGATAACGCGAAGAAATGGATGTACAGCCTCCCGGCGAGCTCGATTCGGTCTTGGGATGACTTTGTGACCGTATTTCTGAAGAGATTTTTCCCTTAAAAGAAAACTCAACAGATACGGCACCAGATACATCAAATGTATCAGACAGAGACCGAATCTTTTCATGCTTTCTTTTAGAGGTTCAAGGACCTTCTCCACCAGTGTCCTCATCATCGACTTCAGCTATGGCAGCTATGCCAAATTGTTTATGAGGGCCTCAACTACAACACCCGCACATTGTTGGAGTCGATGTGTTAGGGTGACTTCTAAATGAAACCCATCGATGAGGCATGAGACACTTTTGAGTTAATGGCTGAATGCACCTTTCAGTGGGATACCATGAGAGAGCCACCAGCCGCCAGGTCTTCTGGTCGAGCTGGATCATATCATGTTGAGTCAACTATCGCGTCTGAGGCGAAATTGGCTGCTCTCATGGGTAGGATTGAGAGTTTGGAGATGGACCGAGCTCCTGTAGCTCAGGTCGCTACTTCCGGATGTAGTAGGTGTGGACTGTCGGGACATGATGACTTGGAATGCGCTTACGCTCCAAGGGATACTGAGCATGCACATGCGATGTATCAACAGAGGTCCCGTAACGACCCGTACAGTCACTCCTACAACCCAAGATGGCGTAACCATCCTAATTTCTCTTGGGGGTCTAGTGGAGGCCACGGTCAGAGCTCGCACACTCAACCTCAACCTCCATCTTATCAACCTCCACGCCTATTGGCGACCTACCAACCCCCACATCAAAGGTCTCAGCGCCATAATTACCAACCTGCTCAGGCCTTATCGTCGGGTTATTCCAACCAGACTCCACTACCCCAGCGGGTTGACCCGAAGGACCCCACTCTAGAACAAACCCTCCAAGCGTTCATGAAGAGCACACAAACCATGTTTGCGGCCAGAAATAATTCGGTCAACGCATTGGAAATGCAAGTTAGCCAGTTGGCTCATCTGCTCCATGAACGCGAGAAGGGTCAGTTACCGAGTCAACCTGTGGTAAATCCCAGGGGTCAACCTACCCATTCTAGGCAGAATGTACACAATGTTGAAAGTGACCCTTCCCAACATGCCAATGTTGTCCATACCTTGATATCGGGAAGGGTTGCTGATAACAATGTGGAAATGCCTGAAGCCAACCCTGTTTGCGAGAGTTCCGAGGAGAGTCTTGAGTCTGTCAAGGAACCTAACTCTGAAACTCCTTCTCGTGATTGTTATGTCCCCAAGGAACGATTCCCTCATAGGTTGACTAAAAACGTGATGAGCATTTGGACAAGATCGTTGAGGTACTTAGGCAAGTAAAGGTGAACATCCCGTTGTTGGACGTTGTTCAACAAACGCCACCGTATGCCAAGTTCCTCAAGGACCTTTGCACCACTAAGAGAAAAACAAATGTTCCCAAAAAAGATTTTTTGGACGCCAATGTAAGCTCAATATTGACACAACCCATGCAAGTCAAATACAAGGACCTAGGTTGTTCAATTGTCTCTTGCATGATCGATAATGTGACAATCTCTCAAGCTTTATTGGATTTGGGAGCATATGTGAACCTCCTGCACTACTCTGTCTATGTCAACCTTGGAATAGGCAATCTTAAACCAACGAGGACACCCCTCCAGTTGGCTGACAGATCCGTCACGATTCCACGAGGGAGTGTGGAGGATGTCCTTATCAAAGTGGGTGAGTTCGTATTTCCAGTTGATTTCATCATCTTGGATACCGAACCTGTGTCCAACCCACTGTAAAAAATTCCAGTGATCCTTGGGAGGCCATTTCTTGCGACATCCAATGCTTTGATCAATTGTCGCAATGGCTTGATGAGGTTGTCTTTTGGAAACCTCACGAAGGATTTCCACATCTTTACTCTTGGTAAGCAACCCGGGCTCTTCGACGATGCAGTCAGAGCTAATTTCATCCTGGACACGGATGAACCCGAGTCATTAGGCATGTTCGACTCACATCGACATATTATTGAGGTGCCTAATGACCAAGTTGCGAGTGAAGAAGACCTTGAGGAATCCGCCACCGTATCTCTGGACGAGGAGACACATCTGGGTGCTTGCTCCTCTTACCCGTGGCCCTTGAGCCACTTGAAAGTAACTCTGAATCCGACAAGGACCCACCTCTGGTCGAGCTTAAACCACTCCCCGATAACCTAAAGTACATCTTTTTAGGGGATAATGAGACCTTGCCACACATTATTGCATGTGATCTTGCACAAGATCAAGAGGTTGCCCTCAAAAGTGTACTCTTTGAAAACAAAGAGTCGATCGGGTGGTCCTTGAAGGATATCAAGGGAATTAGCCCTGGTATTGTTCAGCATCGGATCCACATGGAAGAGGATTCTAGGGCACACAGGGACCCACAACGAAGATTGAATCCTGTACTGAAAGAAGCCGTCCAAAAAGAGGTTCTCAAGTGCTTGGATCATGGCATAATCTATCCTATCTTTGAAAGTTTGTGGGTGAGTCCTGTCCATGTGGTTCCCAACAAGTCAGGCGTGACGGTTGTGGAGAATGAGCATAATGAGCTTATCCCGACACGCCTGCAAACTGGCTGGCGAGTTTGCGTTGATTATCGCAATCTCAATGCGGCAACGCGGAAAGATCATTTCCCGTTTCCATTGATTGATTAGATGTTGGAAAGGTTGGCCAGACATGAGTATTTTTGTTTTCTTGATGGATACTCCGGTTACAACCAAATTCCCATCGCCCCCGAGGATCAAGAGAAAACCACATTTACTTGTCCCTTTGGCACGTTTGTCTACCGTCGCATGCCCTTTGGGTTATGTAATGCGCCAACAACGTTTCAAAGGTGTATGATGAGCATCTTCTCCGATATGGTAGAGCGTTTCCTTGAGATTTTCATGGACGACGTTTCCATATTTGGCGCTTCCTTTGATGAGTGCCTTCATCACTTGAGCCTTGTCCTCAAGCGATGCCATGAGAAGAACCTCGCTCTCAATTCGGAGAAATGTCACTTCATGGTGAAGCGAGGGATTGTACTTGGACATGTGGTCTCAAGTAGGGGAATTGAGGTCGATCCCGCCAAAGTGGGTATCATTGGTAATCTCCCACCGCCACGTAATGTGAAGGATATCCGCACCTTTTTGGGGCATGCTGGATTCTATCGGAGGTTCATTCGGGATTTTAGCAAAATTTCTCGACCTCTCACCGCCTTGTTGGCTAAGGATGCCATTTTTGAGTTCACACCGGATTGCCACCATGCCTTTTTGACCTTGAAAAAGAGTTGACTTCAGCTCCCATTATTAAGGCACCGGTGTGGACTGAACCCTTTGAGTTAATGTGTGATGCATCTGACTTCGCTGTGGGAGCAGTGCTTCAGCAACGATAGGACAAATTGCCTCATGTGATCTACTAAGCCAGTAAAACACTCAATGATGCCCAATTGAACTATACTGTGGCCGAGAAGGAATTCATAGCGATCATATTTGCTTTGGAGAAATTCCGGTCGTACTTGATTGGCTCCCGCGTGATTATCTATTTTGATAACACAGCCATCATGCCCTCATGGCGAAGAAAGATGCAAAATCCCGACTCTTGAGACGGATCTTGTTGTTACAAGAATTCGATCTCGAGATTTGGGACAAAAAAAGGTGTGAAAATGTTGTAGCAGACCACCTGTCTCATCTAGAAACGACCAACCCACAGGACAAAATTATTGATGACAAATTTCCTGACTAGCAGTTGTTTACGATCGAAGATAACCTTTGGTTTGCCGACATCGTGAACTACCTCGTGACCGAGCAATTTCCTGTGGGTTGGCCAAAATCTGACCAAACCAAATTTAGATCTTATGTCAGATTCTTTCACTGGGACGACCCCTACCTATTCAAATACTGATCTGACCAAATTTTCAATCGGTGCGTCCAAGATACCAAGTTCCAAAGTGTGCTCCATTTCTGCCACTCTAAGGCATATGGAGGACACTTTGGAGCAAAGAAAATTGCCGCCAAGCTGCTCCAATTTGGATTCTACTAGCCTTCTCTTTTCAAAGATGCTTACGAATTTTGTAAGAAATGTGATAGGTGCCAGCGCCTTGGCAGGATTGGTCGACGTGACATGATGCCTTTGCAAAATGTCCTTGTTGTCGACATCTTCGATATGTGGGGCATCGACTTTATGGGTCCCTTCCTGAACTCGTTTGGGAATGTTTACATTCTGGTGGCCGTTGACTGTGTCTAAGTGGGTTGAGGTTATACCCACAAAGACCAATGACAACAAGGTGGTCACCAAATTCTTAAGGGACATTTTTACGCGATTTGGTACTCCTCGTACCATAATCAGCGATAGGGGTACCCACTTCTATAATCGCTCTTTTGAAGCGCTTATGAGGAAATATTCGATCACCCACAAGCTTGCGATTCCATATCATCCGCAAACTAGTGGGCAGGTCGTAGTCTCTACTCGTCAATTAAAGCTAATTCTTTATAAGACGGTTAATTCCTCGAGGAAGGATTGGTCCACTAAGTTGAATGACGTGTTGTGGGCCTTCCGCACCGCGTACAAGACCAATTTGGGTATGTCCCCATATCGGGTCGTGTACGGCAAGGCTTGCCACCTACCCGTCGAGCTTGAGCATCGTGCTTTCTGGGCGATCAAGAACCTGAATATGGATCTTGATTAAGCAGGGGTGCAGCGTAAACTCGACATTGTGAAGTTGGAAGAGCTACGCAATGATGCGTAAGAAAATGCCAAAATTCATAAGTCCCGAGCCAAGTTGTTTCACGATCGTATGATTATGCGAAAGGTGTTTACGACCGGGCAGAAGCTGTTGCTCTACAATTCCCGACTTCGTCTGTTTGCGGGTAAGCTCCGCAATCGCTGGTCTGACCCTTTTATTGTCCAAACCGTGTTTCCTCATGGAGCGATTGACATCTTGAACCCAGGGAATGGGGATGTGTTCAAAGTTAATGGACAACACCTCAAACCCTACTTGGAGGCGGCACCAACCGAAGTCGAGGAGGTCATGTTCCTTCATGAACCTCTCTCGCACTCAACCATTCATGCTCCTGCATGAATGGTTGAGCTTTCATGCTTGTATAAAGTTAAAAAAAACTCTTTCAGTGAGCATCGATTGTTGTGGGCTCCAACCCTTGAGTATTTGGGCCCCACTTCTTTCATGTATTTATATCTCTTCTTTAGCATCTCACAGGTTTTGTGGGAATTTGGGTTGTGTCCATCAACATAGCCACGAACTTACCTTTGTACTTAACGTTGGTGAGATCTCTTCTTTTTCATGCATAAATCCATGTAGTATCTTGCTCACATTCATTGAGGACAATACATGAAGTAGGTGTGGGGGGGTGTTTTTACGTGTGTACATAGTCGAGTCTTTTCCTTTGATTTTTGTTTTCTTTTGTGTGCGTTGTTAGGATCATGTTAGTGTGCTGCATTTTATATCGATATATCTGCTTGCCATGATCCTTGGGTGACTTGTCTTCTTTTGCTTGCCTAGTGCTTTAAAACTTTCACATTTCTTTCAAAAGTCTTCACGTGTTTGCGAAAGAAAATGTTTTGTGGGTTTTGCGTGTGTTAGGATGTGCAAAACCGTTGAGTGGCAAAGTAAAAAGAAAGCTCCCAAAATTGTCTTGAACTTGATGCATTAGGATATCTAGTTTACTGGCTTTAGGTTTTATCGAGTCGGTAGGATGCACCCCGGTTTTCCTTCGGGCGGTGTATAATCATAGGGTTTCTGCACTCAAACATTTAAGGAAGTCCACCCTGAACCCAGTGAGTCAAATAATTCGTGTTTGTTAGTATAAGGAAGTTTGTCGTAGTCAAGGGCCCTTAATCTTTTTTTTTTAAACTTAAGTGTAGGGGTTTTGGTTCCCAGGTAAATAAATAAATAAGTGGTGTTATTTCTTCTCACACGGCTCCTATCACTCTGGAAAGTAGGTCTGAGGGGACTTTGTGCATGGTGCTGTTGAGTCATCTGACTTGGGATGCACTGACCGAACTCCCGTTACACGGGTGGTAGGGATCACCCTATGTTGAGATTTGGGGGAAGGTGTACGTGATAGTGTAAGTCCTCAAAGGCAATAATGCACAAAACCTAACCTTGGGAGAATCAAACACCAACCAATAAAATGCTCCAAAGAAAAAGAAAAAAGAAGAAGAGTCAAATAAGAACCTTAATGGACTTTACACAATGTATCACATTTAGAAGTTAAGGTTGCCCATGTCTTTCACTTAAGTCCTTAAATAACTTTCACGAATAATTCATTACGCTAGGTGTGTGGACCGATTACATATATAGAGTCGACCCGTAGTATTACCACGTCCCATGATCGACAAAATATTGATTAATGCATCTTTGTTCGGATTTTGTGGGTGTATCCGCTGAAAACCCTCATGAGACAACACTCCTCCTCCTTGGAAACAAGGAGGTTTAACGGCTTGTTGCACGTGCTAAATGCAACCGTGATTCCTACGAAAGTGAGTTAGGATTTCTTGTTTCTCGTTTTCTTTTCTCTTTCTTTGTTTTGCCCGGGACTAGCAAAAACTTAGGTGTGGGTGTATTTGATTGACATCATTTCATGCTTATATTTGTATCTTATATCCATTATTTTACACCTAAGCAATGCTACATGACGAGTTTTATGTTTGAATTTCAGAAATAAAGAGGGTTGATGAGAAGAGGCACGAAAGGACCTAAAAGATAGAAAAAAAGACTGAGTTGAGAGACTCGAGGACTAAAATGCAAGGGAGAAGGACCTGAACGTAAGACCGAAGGACAAAAGAACAAAACAGAAAACTCCACACCATCATGGGGAGTATTTTGGCAATTTGATTCGGGTCGGAGCTCCAATAAACGAAGCATATGCATCGAAGACCGACAAAGAAATCCAAAAAAGCCCACAACAAATTCCAGCTTGATCCAAAGCTTATGGACCGCCAATTTGTGGTCCGGATCTCTACGGATCCGGTAAGACTTCTGGAGCGCGTGTATTAGAGTGTGTTTAGACTATTTTTTGGTATTTGTTTAGTCCAATACCGGGGGATTGTCCCGGATTACCTTTTTATATGGCTATAAATAGAACTCTCCCTCCTCTCTTGTACCCCATCTCTCTCTTGGTGGTCATCCTCTCTACTAGGAGTTAAAGCCTTGAAGCAAAAACCCCGGTGGAGAGAGGCTACATGTAATTGAGTGAGTAATAAATAGATGTTTTCCATTAGCATGTTGTTTCTTGCTTAGTTTAATTTCCTTTAATATGCTTGCATGTTTGTTTTGTTTTATGTCTTTTAGTTAACTTGTTGTGTAGTTTTTCTATAATTAGTTTAAGCATGTCTTCTTTCCTTAGTATAACTTTTAGTTTAAATATGTGTGAGTAGTTCCATCCCCTTTGGGAGTGGAGTAGATGTTTGTACATGTTATGTAGATGGTATGAATGTTAGATATTATTGTTTGTGAGAGATATTAGTATACTTGCTTGAATTAATAAGAAATTTACTTGATGGTTTCTGCCATAGTTAGGTACATTCCATGCTCGTTAGGTTCTTAATAACAACCTTGCCATGCTCATATTAATCACCTTGGTTATTGTTGTAAATGATAGGTCTTTCCATTAGGTACTTCTTATGCATTAACAAACACTAACTAAACTTGGGCTTCTTGTATGCATTCACCACACTTATTTCATGTGCAGACACACACTCCACCCTTTAGGGGTTTTCCATTCCTAAGTTTTATCTTCCTTCATTAGCTGCTTAGTTTAGTTTGTTTTGTGATTTCATTTCATCCTTTCTAGTACTAGTTTAGATTAGTGTAGTTTAGTGTAATCAATCATTTATCTCCTTTCTTTCCCACTGGCCTTCGCACAAACCAAAACTCGACACACCTCCCTGTGGATCAACCCGTATTTCCCACCGCTTCAACGCGGCCGTGCACTTGCGGTTTATATAAGATGTGTGTGTGTGTGTGTTCAATAAAGCTCCTCACAACATGTTGTGCATGAAATCATAAAACTACATCCAACTTTGCCTCCATATGAATTAAGATAAGACAACATCATTAAAACATACAAGACAATAATTGGAATGAAGCTAAATGAACTCATGTATAAAGACTAGACCCTACTATGCCTCCACATGAATTAAGATAAGACTACATCATTAAAACATACAAGACATTAACTAAGGTAAAGGCAACAAGAGAACATACACTACAAATTGTGTTTCCAATACTAATTCCATCCATATCCTAACCTTATCATTCCCCCAAAAAATAGGTCCACTAATCAAAGCATAAGCTAAGATTCATTCAAGAGCATTAGCATATCAAAGATAAGAGTGAAAACTCATTAGATGGTTATGGAAATCATATAAAGCTCAAGGGATTAAGATAACACACACTTAATACACTACATGATCATATCACATATTTCTCCACCCCCTAAATGGGGATGGAACTACTCACTACTCATTACACTAACTATATTAACAAAATGAAGCATAATACTGAAATGAAATTACCCTAAGAAAGCAAGAAATAAAGAAGTTTAAAAGGAAAGACTAAACAAGCATGCACAAATTAAAAGACAAGATTAAAAGAAACTAGACAAGATTGAAGGTAGCATTCTTCACCACCTTGAGTTTTTGCTTCAAGGGTCACTCCTTAGTAGAGAGAATGCCACCAAGCAATGGGTGATTACAGTGGAAGGTGAAGAGTTTTATTTATAGGCATGGAAAAAGCTAATCCGGGACAATCCCCCGATGTGGGACTAAACAAATACCAAAAATAGCCTAAACAAACATTAATACAAGTCCAGGCGAAATCTTAGCGGATCTGGGATGATCCAGACCGCCAATTGGCGGTCTATAAGGCCCACATCCGTCTGATTTTTGTGTTGGGCTTTGCTTGAAGTATTTCTTGGTCTTGGATGCATCTACTTGGTTTGTTGGAGCTCCGACCCGAATCGAATTGCCAAAATACTCCCCATGATGGTGTGGAGTTTCCTGTTTTGCTCTTAGGTCCTTCGGTCTTACGATCAGGTCCTTCTCCCTTGCATCTTAGTCCGCAGGTCTTACGATTAAGTCCTTTTTCCTGCTTTTGGGTCCTTTCATGGCTCTTCTCTTCAAACCTCTTTATTCCTGAAAACTAAACATAAAACTCGTTACGTAGCATTGCTTAGGTGTAAGATAATGGATATAAGATACAAATATAAGCATGAAATGATGTCAATCAAATACCCCCACACCTAAGTTTTGGGTTAATCTCTATGATGTTCTGTTTTAAAATTTAAATTTCCACTGTTTTGGTATGTTACATGATTGACATTGGACTTGCAACTGCCATCTTAGGGTTCGGGAATCAAGATTGTTGGGTTACTGCATTGAGATGATGTTTCGAAGCTACAAAAACTGTGACCTTCTAGTACTTCAAATGGGGACCAAGAAGCTTAAGTCGTGTGAAGACAATCAAAGAATTGAAATATTCATCTGTCGCAACAAGTTTGATGTGTAGTTATTATAACTTCCCAATACAACATTCATATTGGGTATCATAGATGGTTTCACTAGCAATTAAACTACAAAGCACTGAAAACCTTCAAAACAGGAACTGACATATCATTGAAAACAAATGCACATACGAGTTTTTTTGTGACCTAGGATTCTCTGTACTCCTCCACTTTGGATTGAATATTGCAGCTCTAAACTGGGGATGATCTTACAGTAGATACAAGGAGATGCAAATCATCAAGGTGATGATAGTTCAAACTTACTTCTCAACGCAGCAACCAATTCCGATATCAAATAGTGATTTAAGGTACAGTGAGGTAAACATATTGATAAGGAGAGGCTGAGAAATCCAAGGTCAATGAACGGTCATTTTAGGTGGACTTATTTCTCAGTAGTTCGACAAATATTCACTCTTTTTTAAAATTATTTTAATCTACTCTATTCTATTCCTATTTGAAATCCGAAACATATCAAATATGCGAGTGAGATTGTTGAGATTTGATCTTTGATCTTGACTATCTGAAGATAAATATTCTCTCTGATCTCCTTGGTCATGCGAATGTTCTCTAATTCACCTTTGAAAGTAAAAAGTTAATCAATTATGTGTTAAATCCTTCCTTAGTTATTTTTACATATAATTTTCAATAAATAAGTTTTATTTTTTACAAGAATCTCATTTAATACCAACTAATCTATTCTATCGATGGTCCATTACTTTTTATCAATTACTAACTTTTATTCAACGCTAAAATTCGGGTAAAAATACGTTGGTAATGTAATTTTAATTTTAAGGGCAATGGGAGACTAACGTTAGACACAAATACCATGTTTTGTTTATCTAAAGCCATGGATAGTGTTGCACGAGGATCGGGTTAGTTCGGTTCTGACTCAGAACCTAACCCAGCCTAATCGGTTTTGGGTTTATCCAAAATCAAAACGAACCGTGGCAAAACAAAAACAAACAAACTGATTTAAAGAAAATAAATTTCAATATTATACGACTATACCATTGTACAAAGAAAATTGCATAAGTTTAACTAAAAATATTAAAACCTAACACACTAACGTAATATAAATTTTGAGGTTTAGGTTGAGAGAAAGAGCGTAAATACATAATAGGTAATACAAATATATAATTATTGTTATATATATTACGTCCCTCATTTTCTTTACGATTACGTCCCTCTGAGTTTTCACCTAGGTCCTTCCTAACTTCTAGTCCTTGAGCATTCCAAATAGGTCAAGAAGGCTTCCAAATTAGTCATTTCTTTTTGCATTTAGGTCATTTTTGCTTTATTTTTCTTTTTTGTTACCTACATACTGAAATGTAAGAAACAAATGACCTAGAAGCACAAATATGTGGTAAAATAAAGGATATATAAAATGAATGCATTGTATGATACAAATAGCCCTGCAATTATCTTTTGCTTGACCCTAGCAAAACAAAGAAATAAAAACAGCAATGGAAATAGGAAATCCTAACTCACTTCGTAGGAATCACGGTTGCAATTAACAAGTGCAACAAGCTGTTAAACCCCCTTGTTGCCAAGGAGGAGGAGGAGTGTGTCATGAAGGTTTTCAGCGGATATACCCACAAAATATGAGTATTGATGCATTATTCAACCTAGCAACATGACTCGGTCGACATACTTTTATCGATCATTGGGTGCGGTAATCCTACAGGCCGACTCTCTCTCTCTCTATATATACATATATATATATACATACATGATTCATTGCATACATTGCATCATATGTCTTTCATTTAGATTACTTTTACATCAATAAATGCTACTAAGGTATGTGTTTAGTCTTATTTACAGAATACAGGGACCTGAATGCAATTTACCCACATCCCGAGCATAAACGCATGCAAAAGACTCATTTCTATCATAAAGACCAAGTTCAAGATTATCGGGTTACGAATGGAAATGTATCCAAGCATAAAAGCATTCAAGTCCTAATTGCAAAAAGAACAAGGACTTAAGCACAAAAGTAACCGGGGACTTAACTGCAAAAAGTCAAGGACCTAATTGCAAATCACGAGTAGCTTTTATTCTCTTGGAGAAAATATATAGAAAAATCAATGTATATCTCCAAATATGTGAAGGAATTAATCCGGAGTTCAAAAGAATGGAAAGAATCAATCCAGACGCGCAAAGAAGGATCAAATCATACCATAAACATTCAACCAAAATCCGGACAAAATCAGGCCAGATTGTGCGGCGTTTCCGCCGCACCACACACACAATGTGCGGCGTTTCCGCCGACCAAGCATCGATCCGTGTGCTCCAATTTCGTCCAGTCGTGTCTGGACACGTGTACTTTCCAATATTATACCTAGATCCCTTGTAACAACTATAAATAGACCCGAGAACGATGTTAGAAGGGTCCTTAGTCTTTGGTGTTAGTTTTTATTCTTAATCTTAGTTTTGTAATCTTCTTTTCATTAATAAAATTCTGTCTTTTATTTCTTACTTTTAGTTTTCTTTTGTAATGTCTCAAGGACCCCTTCTTCCTCCCTCTATCAGTTTCTAACTCCTTCCAAAGGGTGGAGGTGACGGATTTTGGGTGAAGAGAAGATGAATAAAGTTATTATTTTAATTTCGTATTAGTATGTTTTGATTACTTGAGTTTATGTTAAATCATTTATCATGTAATGCTTTATAACTAATGTGATTTATTATAAGTTTCAGAATTCTCTAATCTAAACTTTAAATCTAAACCTCCACCCGACGGAATTCACTTCTTTGTTCTTGTTTTAGTTTTAATTGTTTTTGTTTCTTGCTTTAGATAATTAAAATCCAAAAATCTCAAAACCCAATTATTTCTTCTCTCCTTCTTCTCCTTAATCGAAAATCACGAAAATAACAAATCTCTCCCTCCTTGTGTTCGACCCGTATTTGCCACGTCTTCATTGACACCGTGCACTTGCGGTATAAATTTAATTCTCATCAAGTTTTTGGCGCCGTTGCCGGGGAGGCGACGCAGATTTTGTTTTTTTTGTTGATTTCGATTCTATTCTATTTATCTTGTGCGCGATCTAACTATTTGGATTTGTGTTTCTGGAGACAACAGAGCGCGCGGCGAAATCTGAGCGCAGTCTGAGCAACAAGGGCGGCGGAATCGCCGCACATCAAGAGGAATCTGTGGCGGAATCGCAGCACAATTGAAGCATCTGGGCTTCAAATTTTTCTGGGGTTAGCACCATCTCTGGGTGGACGCGTGGAGCTACTGACATTTCGAGAGCGGGCGGCGAACCCGACTGAGCATTGCGTAGGTAGCCTTTGTTGCCTTTTTTCCTCGTAATTTCTAGTTTCAGAAAACTTCCTTTTATTAGAATTGCACGTGTTAAGCTTAAATTCCATAATTGGCAATAATTCAACTCTGACCTAAAAATTGGCAAAACTAGAAGAACTTAGTGCATGCATCATATAATGTTTTGTTTGCATTATTCTTGCTAAATTCTTGCAAATTATTTTTATTGTTGAAGATTGCTGGAGGCAAGGTACGTATCGCGTTTTAACAATTGCATTTAAGCATATAATTTAGTTTGCATACAATCTTGCAATTGCCCCCCCAATTAAAGACCATTGTTTGACTATCTTTGCTAGATCTAAGTTAAACTATCTTAAGGGCAACTCCGTAGGCAAAGATACGGTGGGGATTTCATCACCCTTCCGTGGCCCACAAACAACAATCCCAAAGTGTCACCCAAGCCTTAAATTAAAATCAATTAGACATTGACCCCTAAGGACTCGGACTCATTTAAGGAGAAGAATTGGTTTGACTTGCTATGACCTGAAGCCGATTGAATTTAATTTGGTGTCTAGAAAGTGTTTTTGAGTTGACGTAAGTCTTCCAAGCGAAGTGGTTGTCTAATTGGCACCGACTCTGTCGGAAGCGCCCCCACTAGCTATACACGGCCTGGCCAAGTTGATTTGATTAGTGAGGGAGGTGAATCAAGCAAATCAATTCGACTCAACCAGTTAGGAGTCGTCTAGATCTAAGCGACACTAGGTCTAGGATTGTTTGAACCGTGCTTTCTTAGGAACTTTCTGACCAACCCTCTTTCTATCTTTAGAGTTAGGTTTCCCTTCTCATTTGAGTCTTCTTTCTCTTCTCACCTAAATTCTCTAGATTAGGAGTCCTTTCTCATCTTGCCCCATTCTATTGTTTGTTTCCCTTTTGAAAAAAAACATAAAAAAAAACGAAAATTTAAAAAAAAAATTGTAATTAATACTTGAAATTAAATTTGGAATTTAAATTTCGAATTTGAATTCAAAAATTGATTCAGCCCGGTGCACTCAGATTTGGATTCGGGACTTGAGTAATCGACTCTCACGAGTTCATCTAGATTCTAGTCTGGAACTTAGCCCCAATCCACCTGTTGCACCACCTCACCTAGACCCAATGGGTGAGAACGTAGTGGACCCACCTGTTGTGCAACCCATAACTCTGAGGGATCGATGCTATCCAGCGATGGCTGCTCAGCCATCGTGCATCGTTATGCCCACCATACCGGGTTGCGACTTCGAACTTAAGACACAATACATGAGTATGTTGCCTAAGTTCACCTCTAGGGAAGACCCATATCTCTTCCTTAGAGAATTTGAGGAAATCTGCTCTCTTATGCAATACCAGCATATTCCTGAGGAGGCAGTGCGTCTGAAATTCGTGCCTCTAGCACTGAAGGATGACACTAAGAAATGGCTATATAGTCTAGCCGAAAGATCTATTAGGAGTTGGGCTGAGTTTGTTCAAGTATTCCTGAAAAAATATTTTCCCAATAAGACTATGAGGATTAGGAATGAAATTGTTGCATTCGTTCAGTCTGAGAGCGAGCCGTTCTATTCCTATCTAGAAAGATTTAAGAGTGTACTGACCCAATGCCCTCATCATGGAATTCCAAGATGGCAATTATGCCAAATTATTTATGAGGGATTGACACCCACATCTAGAGTTATGGTAGAATCCGTAAGCCAAGGGAACTTTATGTCAAAAAATAAAATGATGCCTGGACTTTCCTTGAGGATTTAGCTGAAAACACTATGCAATGGGACAATGCTAGAACACCGCTTAACCCGAGTATTGGATCTAGAATAGCAAGTCAACCCAAACCAGGTGTCTTAGCTGTAGATGCCAATATAGCGGCTGAAGAAAAACTAGCTACCCTTATGCGCAGAATGGAAAGTTTAGAGCTACAAACCCAAAACCGAGTGAATCAAGCCTCGACTATCCCGTGCTCTAGATGTGGTCAGACTGGTCATGTAAAGGAGGATTGTGCGGAATGGTACCAAGTTAATGCCATGTATAACCATGCTAGAAATGACCCATACGCATCAACCTATAACTCGGGTTGGCGTAATAATTCCAATTTCTCATCAAACCAACAGGGTCAACCTCCTAGACAACAACCAAACCCGTATAACCAAAATAATACATCTTCTGGGTTTAGTAACAATAACGATCATGAGGTTAGGTTGACAAGCTTGGAAAATTTGATGAAAACTTTTATACATACAACCAACCAGATCTTCCAAAGGCTAGAGACACAAGTCAGGCAACTAGCACAAATAGTAGGTGAAAGAGAAAAGGGTCGGTTTCCAAGTCAACCTGAGGTGAACCCTAGATCTTATAATTCATATCAATCCTATCAAGCACCTTCAGGAAATAACAACCCTAGACCGGTTCAAATGGTTAATGAGGAAGGACCGTTCCAACAAATAAATGCTGTAGTATCATTACGGTCCGGAAGACAGATTGATAATAATGTGGTAAATCCTAGAACGTCTACTCAATCTAGCCATCAAACTGCCACATATGACCTAACCATTGAACCCGACGTCCAATCTGAAACGCCCACCCCACCTACTCAATCTGAACCCGTAGCTCAACCTGAACCTGAGCGAGTCTATGTCCCTAAAGCCCCATTTCCCAATAGACTCAAAAAGAACTCAAGTGCACAAATAGAGAAAATCTTGGAAGTATTTAAGCAAGTTAAGGTGAACATTCCACTCTTAGACATGATTCAACAAATATCTGCTTATGCTAAATTCTTAAAAGATTTGTGCACTAAAAAGAGAAAAACAAATGTACCAAAGAAGGCTTCTTAACTGCAAACATAAGTTCTATTTTGTCCAACACATCTCCTATAAAATATAAGGATCCTGGATGTCCCACAATTTCATGTGCAATAGGAGATACTTTTATCAACAAAGCCCTTCTAGACCTTGGTGCTAGTGTTAACCTACTCCCATACTCTGTCTATGAGCAAATGAACCTTGGTCCATTAAAACCCTCTAGGGCAACCCTTCAATTTGCTGATTGCTCTATTAAGAAACCAAGAGGTGTAGTAGAGGATATTTTGATCAAGGTTGGTGACTTCATTTACCCAGTGGATTTTGTCGTACTAGATACCGCACCTGTTGTAAATCATAATCGACAAATCCCTGTAATTCTAGGCAGACCCTTTTTGGCCACTTCTGAAGCATTGATAAACTGTCGAAATGGGCTCATGCAATTATCTTTTGGGAACTTAAAAGCTGAATTTAATATCTTTCATATTGATAGTGAGCCAAAAATAACATGCAATCAAAGTGATGTTGTGATGAAATCGCGTATCTATAATATTTCTGAATCGTCACAAAATCAAAAAGGAAGTAAGAAAAAGGGGAGAAATTCATCTACACACGCACCATCACTCGAGCAAATAAGAGAACCTATTTATGTGAGGGGTGTGGAATCTGTGACTCAGAACTCTCATTGCAACATGGGGAACAATTCAACTGGATACATGCACCAATATGGTGTCATTCAATCCAGTTCTGACTATGGTTGACTTTGAGCAAATTCCATCCTTCCACCGCAGTTCACCAAGGTAATAAGTGCATTTGCTTTATATTTGCATACATTGAGGACAATGCATGATTTAGGCGTGGGGGGTGTTTATGTATATATTTATCTATAGATCTGTCTTTTATTTTAAAAAAAAGAAAAGAAAAAAAACAGAGAAAAAAAAAATCAATGTTTCATGACATAGCTTAAGATTGAACTGCTAAAACCCATGTACAAATTGCATTGAGTTTTTGTTCCTTATTATATAGTTCTGCTTGTAGAAATTGTGACATAAATCTAAGTTCCAAATAAATAACCCATTGCCCTTTAAGACATGTATGCACTTAAATTGGATGAATCAAATCTTTGAAGTGGTTGATAAAAAACAGAGGTTGAGGAAAATATACCGGGAAGTGTGGACTTCTAATAGCAATTAAGCCTTGAGGAAAATAAAAATAAAAATAAAGGAATAAAGTGAAGAAAACACATTTTGCAAAATAATTACAAAAGCCCAAGCCTTTGAGTCACTGGTCCGTAGGGGTATCTTGAAACCCGGTAACTTGAGTCTACCAGCTCGGGATTATCGACCAAACTCGCTACACGAATGCAAAAGGGTAAAAGTGTCAAAAAGCAAATGTGTTGAATCACGGAATAAAAGGAAAGAAAAAAAATAATAATACTCAAGGCCCAAAGCTAAAAGAATGATCCATGCCATGGTTGATCCGAATGATACTTCACCACCAGAGGAGGCGTGCAAAATAATTCAAGTGATAAACATGTGTAGAAGGGTTAGTGGTGTGAATGTTGGCGGAATAAAGACCAAGTCATATTTTTAATGAGTTAGATTCATATAATGAGCATACAAGAATTCTAGGTGAGATGTATAAGGTTAAGATGGAGATATTAAGAGCTATTAATGGAATGTTGATTTAAGACTTTGTGGGTGTGTCAACTGAAAACCCTCACGAGACAAAACTCGTCCTCTAAGGAAACTTGGAGGTTTAAAGGCTTGTTGCACAAGCTAAGTGCAACCGTGATTCCTACGAAAGTGAGTTAGGATTTCCCTGTTTTTATTTTTCGTATCTTCTGTTTTGCTAGGGACTAGCAAAATCTAGGTGTGGGGGTATTTGTTGCATTGCATACATTGCATCATATGTCTTTCATTTAGATTACTTTTACATCAATAAATGCTACTAAGGTATGTGTTTAGTCTTATTTACAGAATACAGGGACCTGAATGCAATTTACCCACATCCCGAGCATAAACGCATGCAAAAGACTCATTTCTATCATAAAGACCAAGTTCAAGATTATCGGGTTACGAATGGAAATGTATCCAAGCATAAAGGCATTCAAGTCCTAATTGCAAAAAGAACAAGGACTTAAGCACAAAAGTAACCGGGGACTTAACTGCAAAAAGTCAAGGACCTAATTGCAAATCACGAGTAGCTTTTATTCTATTGGAGAAAATATATAGAAAAATCAATGTATATCTCCAAATATGTGAAGGAATTAATCCGGAGTTCAAAAGAATGGAAAGAATCAATCCAGACGCGCAAAGAAGGATCAAATCATACCATAAACATTCAACCAAAATCCGGACAAAATCAGGCCAGATTGTGCGGCGTTTCCGCCGCACCACACACAATGTGCGGCGTTTCCGCCGACCAAGCATCGATCCGTGTGCTCCAATTTCGTCCAGTCGTGTCTGGACACGTGTACTTTCCAATATTATACCTAGATCCCTTGTAACAACTATAAATAGACCCGAGAACGATGTTAGAAGGGTCCTTAGTCTTTGGTGTTAGTTTTTATTCTTAATCTTAGTTTTGTAATCTTCTTTTCATTAATAAAATTCTGTCTTTTATTTCTTACTTTTAGTTTTCTTTTGTAATGTCTCAAGGACCCCTTCTTCCTCCCACTATCAGTTTCTAACTCCTTCCAAAGGGTGGAGGTGACGGATTTTGGGTGAAGAGAAGATGAATAAAGTTATTATTTTAATTTCGTATTAGTATGTTTTGATTACTTGAGTTTATGTTAAATCATTTATCATGTAATGCTTTATAACTAATGTGATTTATTATAAGTTTCAGAATTCTCTAATCTAAACCTTAAATCTAAACCTCCACCCGACGGAATTCACTTCTTTGTTCTTGTTTTAGTTCTAATTGTTTTTGTTTCTTGCTTTAGATAATTAAAATCCAAAAATCTCAAAACCCAATTATTTCTTCTCTCCTTCTTCTCCTTAATCGAAAATAACAAATCTCTCCGTCCTTGTGTTCGACCCGTATTTGCCACGTCTTCATTGACACCGTGCACTTGCGGTATAAATTTAATTCTCATCAATACACACACACACACACACACACATATATATATATATATACATACATACACATATATATATACATACACACACACATATCATGTCCACACACCTAGTGTTTAAACGTTTTAAATAATGCAAGTGCACGACGTCAGTGAAGACGCAGCAAGTACGGGTCGATCCACGGGCAGGTGAGTAGTCTTTGATTTGTCCAAAATCAAGTGGCAAAAAAGGGGAAAGAGATTTGATTATGCTAAACTAAACTACACTAAACTAGTAAGTAAAAATGCGAAAGTACGCAACTAAAGATTGGAAATCAGGAAGAGAAACCCCTAAGGGGTGGAGTGTGTGCACATAAGTAGTGAAATAAAGGATGAATGATGCATGTAAGTATGTATGTGTGTGTGTCGTGTGTGTGTTTTTATGCATAGGAAGTGTCTACAGATGTGACAAAACCTATCAATCCATTCACACAACGTATCGGCAATTAGTACTTGATTATCATAAGATTAGGCTCAGCATGAGAAGTGTCTAATGATATGGCAAGACTCATCAAAAACCATAAACTCATGTCAAGAACAAAGCTAATCATGGGTGGTATCTAAATCTTATGGCAAAACCGATCAAAACAAAGTTTCTTCAATCAATCAAGCAAACAACCACAAATATAAATACTTAACTAACATGTAGCATATTCAACAGGAAATTTCAGTCAATAAACATGAGGAAACTAAGCATGGGAAGTGTCTAAATTTTATGGGAAAACCCATAAAAATCCCCCAACATGTAGATGATTAAAATACCCCCAATGAACATACAAACATGCAAGTTTACACAATCCAAAATTCACCAAATATCCAAACATCACAACATATATGTACATCATCTCCACCCATAAAGGGGATGGAACTACTCACTATTCATTAACCTAACTATTATGTTAAGAGGGGAAAACATATTAACTAAGTACTAAGATTAATGAAACAAAATTAAGCTAAGCATGCAAGAAGATAAAAGAGACAACATTAAACTAACAAAAGTTTCTTTTATTAAATGACTCACATTACAAGAAACACCTCCCTACTCGAGTTTTGCTTCAAGGCTTGACTTTAAGTAGAGGGATTGGCCACTAAGGAATGAGTAGATTACAAGGGAGGAGGAAGAGTTCTATTTATAGACATGAAAAAAAGGAAACTGGGGACAATCCCCGATGTTGGACTAATGGAACATTACGAGAATATACATAAACACATAACCCATATCCGGGCGAAAACGGGTCGGATTCTGAGAAAAGCGTGTCGCTGATTGGAGGTCACATTTTCCCAGATCCGACCAATTTTCGGATATCTTGTATAGTTCTTCAATTTGTCACATGTGGTGCACTCGGATTAGTTATTGGAGTTTCGGCCCAGATCTAATTATCAAAATACTCCTTATGATGGTGTGAAGTTTCTTGATTTGCGTATTGGTCGTTCCATCTTGCATATCAGTCCATATGTCTCACAACTTAGTCCTTTTTCTTGTTTTTAGGTCCTTTTTATGCCTCTTCTCCTCAAACTTGTTTATTCCTGAAACATAAACATAAAACTCGTTACGTAGTGATAGAATTCGTTTTATATTAAACCACAAGTGCACGACCGCGTTGAAGCGGTGACAAATACGGGTCGATCCACAGGGAGGTGTGTCGATTTTTGGTTTGTGCTAAGGCGAGTGGTAAAAAAATGGAGAGAAAGATTGATTACACTAACTACACTATAATGCAAAAAGGAAAGGAAGAGAAGCAATAAAACTAAACCCCATAGGGGGTAGAGAAATAATGTGAATAGAAAGATGTGTGTGTGTGTGTGTGTGTTCAATTAAGCTCCTCACAACATGTAGTGCATGAAATCATAAAACTACATACAACTTTGCCTCCACATGAATTAATATAAGACTACATCATTAAAACATACAAGACAATAATTGGAATGAATCTAAATGAACTCATGTATAAAGACTAGACCCTATGATTGACATCATTTCATGCTTATATTTCTATCTTATATCCATTATCTTTCACCTAAACAATGCTATGTTACGAGTTTTATGTTTAGTTTTCAGGAATAAATAGGTTTGAAGAGATGAAACAGAAAAGGACTCAAAAGCTGGGAAAAAGGACTGAACTGTGAGATCTGGGGACCAAGATGCAAAGGAGAAGGACTTGAACGCAAGACAGAAGGACCTAAGAGCAAAACAGAATACTACACACCATCATGGGGAGTATTTTAGCAATTGGATTTGGGTCGGAGCTCCAATAAACAAAGTAGATGCATCCAAGACCACCACATACACAAAGAAAAGCCCAGCACAAATTCCAGATGGATCCAAACCGTTTTGACCGCCAATTGGCGGTCCAAGAACGCTAATTGGCGGTCTGTTTTGGCCCAAATCCGCCAAGTTTTCTCCTGGACGTGTATTAATATTTCCAATCGATTTTGTTGTCCTCGATACCAATCCTGTTGCGAACACCCACTCTCAAATACCTTTGATTTTGGGTAGACCATTTCTGGCAACCTCCAACACCTTGATTAGTTGTAGAAATGGTCTCATGAAGCTCTCATTCGGTAACATGAGTGCCGAGTTTCATGTGTTCAACTCTGGTAGGCAACAGGAACCCATGGATGAACCTTTAAATCTAAATCTCATCCGCCAATTAGAGAAAGCACCACAAAATCAACGAACACCCCTAACCCCAATGCAACTGATTGACATCATTTCATGCTCATATTTGTATCTTATATCCATTATCTTACACCTAAACAATGCTACGTGACGAGTTTTATGTTTAGTTTTCAGGAATAAAGAGGTTTGAAGAGAAGAGCCATGAAAGGATCCAAAAGCAGGAAAAAGGACTTAATTGTGAGACATGGGGACTAAGATGCAAGGGAGAAGGACCTGATCGTAAGACCGAAGGACCTAAGAGCAAAACAGAATACTCCACACCATCATGGGGAGTATTTTACCAATTCGAGTCGGGTCGGAGCTCCAACAAGTCAAGTAACCGCATCAAAGACCAACAATACCAGAAAGAAAAGCCCACAACAAATTCCAATACGATCCGAAGATTTTGGACCGCCAATTGGCGGTCTTGGACCGCTAATTGGCGGTCCATATTGCTCAGGATCCGTCGAAATTTCTCCTGGACTTGTATTAATGTTCATTTAGGCTATTTTTGGTATTGGTTTAGTCCAACATCGGGGGATTGTCCCCGATTAGCTTTTTCCATGCTTATAAATAGAACTCTTCACCTTCCATTGTAATTACCCATTGCTTGGTGGTATTCTCTCTACTAAGGAGTGAGCCTTGAAGCAAAAACTTAAGGTGGAGATGAATGCTACCTTCAATGTGGGTCATTTGTTAATAAAATAATTCTTCTAGTTTCTTTCAATCTTGTCTTTTAATTTGTGCATGTTTGTTTAGTCTTTCCTTTCCTTTTATGTTTCTTTAATGCTTCTTGCCTTCTTAGTTAACTTTCATTTCAGTATTATGCTTTCTTTTGCTAATATAGTTAGTGTAATGAGTAGTGAGTAGTTCCATCCCCATTTGGGGGGTGGAGAAATATGTGATATAATCATGTAGTGTATTAAGTGTGTGTTATCTTTATCCCTTGAGCTTTATATGATTTCCATAACCATCTAATGGGTTTTCACTCTTATCTTTGATATGCTAATGCTCTTGAATGAAGCTTAGCTTATGCTTTGATTAGTGGACCTATTTTATGGCGGAATGATAAGGTTAGGATATGGATGAAGTTAATATTGGAAACACAATTTGTAGTGTATGAGCTCTTGTTGCCTTTACCTTAGCTAATGTCTTGTATGTTTTAATGATGTAGTGAAATCTTAATTCATGTGGAGGCATAGTAGGGTATAGTCTTTATACTTGAGTTCATGTAGCTTCATTCCAATTATTGTCTTGTATGTTTTAATGATGTAGTCTTATCTTAATTCATGTAGAGGCAAAGTTGGATGTAGTTTTATGATTTCATGCACTACATGTTGTGAGGAGCTTAATGAACACACACACACTTCTTTATGTTCACATTATTTCTCTACCCCCTTTGGGGTTTAGTTTTCTTGCTTTTCTTCCATTTCCATTTGCACCTTAGTGTAGTTTAGTGAAACCAACCTTTCTTCCCTTTCTTTACCTCTCGCCTTCGCACAAACCAAGTGTCGACACACCTCCCAGTGGACGACCCGTATTTGCCACGGCTTCAACGCGGCCGTGCACTTGCGGTTAAATATAAAACGAAATCAATCAAGTTTTTGGCGCCGTTGCCGGGGAGGTGCTTTGTCCAGACCTTGGTTTGGACGATTCGAGGGGTTTTAAATTTTTTGTTTACAGTGTTTCTTAGTTTCAGGGAACCAGCAGATCAAGGGAAGGCTACTGGACAAGTTTGAAGGAGAGAAGCTTCAACTTGACCGCCAATTGGCGGTTTGGAACCGCCAACTGGCGGCCTGGTGAGGTCATCTTGCCTTGAAATTTTTTCTGGTAGTTGTGTTCTTCAATTTTGTTATCTGGGAGTTCTATTTTGCATGCTTTGACTTCTGGTTTGCTCCCAGATCATTAATCACTCCCCCATTAATCAACTTGGCCCTAAAATCCAAAGCAAAAGACTAGACGTTCTTATTTGTTTAGGTCACGCATCATGTACTGACTTGAGCATATAGTTGTCTTTTCTATTAGCTTTAATTTCAGTTGTTGAGTGCTGGCGTAAGGTACGCATTTCCTACACTCGTTCACGCATCTCGTATGCCCATGCATTAGTTAGTAGGATTTGCATCAGGACAAGAGTGAGAGAGCGTTTGATTGGAGCGATTGATTGCTAGATCTAGGATCAAATCGCTACTAAGGAGGGGCTGTCCCATAAAAGATAAGGTGGGGGATTTCATCACCCTTTCCTTGGCCCCAAAAATCACTCGTAATAAAGCCTTAACTAAAAGCAAGTAGACATTGGCCCTAAGGAATTCGGACGCACTAGGAGAGTAATTTAGTCGAGACCGTCATGACCTGATCGGCTTTGCCTACCTTGTCGATAGTAGGAGGTACTGGATCTCCGGATCTGGTATCACTTGCTGGGCATTGTGGTCCTCGTTGTAGGGAGGTGAGGCGTGTCAAGGCTAGTGACCTCGAAGTTAGGCGTCGTCTAGCTTAAGGACCCATTGCCTTACATTGTTTGAGCCGTGCTTGCTAGTTAGGCTTCTTCCTGATCCCGTTACCCACGCTAGCTGTAGGGATTCTTCCCTTCTCCTCTGAGTCATCTTCTTCTCACCTTCTTCTACGTTATAGTCTCCTCCCCTTTACACTCTCTGGTAGCGTTTTAGGGTCGAGTCGAGCAGTTTTTGCGAGCTTAGTCTCGTGGTGGTGAGAGTGGTCGACTCGAGAGTTGTTTGTTGAGATGGATGGTTACATAGGCGACCATTCATATCATTGTTGGGACCAGGATGATTCTCCCTGGTATTCCAGACCCATGCAACCTGGGGTGGCTTAGACGAACACCCCGTACGGTTGGGATGATCTTCATTATGTGACTGAGCAATCTTCATATAGGGGTGATATGAGAGAGGCACCGACGGCTAGATCTCCATCTAGTTATGTTGGATCATACTCTGGGCAACAAACTTTGGCCTCTTTCATGCATGCGGTAGACGACATGAGTGCACCAGTGGTTCCAGTAGCCATACCGTGCGATTGTTGTGGGTTGAGTGGTCATAATATCGGGGAATGTCCTTATGTTCCCCCAGAGCCTGAGTATGAGCATACATTTTCCCAAAATGCTCAATATGACCATTACGCATCCGCGTACATCCCGAGAGTGATGGATTCATGGGGAAACAATTCTTATTCAAATTCTTATACTTCATATTCAACCCAGTATCCTCCTCCCGAATACCCAGACTTCTACCAGCACCCCACTCCAAATCATTGGACTCATTCTCAGCCCATCAACACCCAACCCCAAAATTTCCCAAGCTCTGACTTGGACCCCATCGTTGACCGCATACTTGATTCCTTGAAACAAACTCTCCAAACATTCATGGAAACCACACAAAACTTATTGAAGTCCAACTTGAATTCCTTGCAAACCATGGAAATGCAAGTGAGCCAGATGACACAACAATTCCATGAACGTGAGGAGGGTAACTTTTCTTGTCAACATGAGGATTCATCTTTTGATATCGAACCACCACCACATCCACAAATTCCAAGCACAACCTTTCAAAGTCAAACTCCTAGTCAGTCTGAGGGACTTGGGGTTTCAATTCACGATCACTTAGTGGAGGATTCGATTCAAATTGAGAATAACTTGGACCAGCTTCATTATGAGTTGGCACAGGATTGTGCCTTATCTTTTTGTCCCGTGGCCCTTGAGCCACATGATCTTCATGTTGTGCCTCTTAAGGACTCACCTCTGGTGGAGCAAGAGCGCCCTAGTACCCTCAATTTCAAACAACCTGATGAGAGTTTGCCTCTCACTATTGTTCCTGATCATCTTGGAAATGATGGAACATCAAACAACTACATTGCTCATGAGGGTATTAGGAGTTCCTTGGAGGATACCTTGGGTATGAGACCCACTGTTTGTTCGCCTGGTGTGTCGGATATGCCTAACGAGGTTCTTGACCTCGTTCCGACGCACCAGCCTGTTGGTTGGAGAGTTTGGATTGACGATCATAACTTCAGCAGCGCAATAGGAGAAACTCTTCTTCCGTTGCCCCTCATTTCCCAAACTCTTGAGAGGTTCAAGCTCTTTCAGTTTGATCCTTTGAATGAGACGCCTTTGCGTCCAATTCACGAACCTCTCATTTCATCCGGTGCTCTTTGTGAAGGGGGCCCACGCATGAGTATTCTGGCCCCGCGTGGTGTCATGTTCCCTTTCCAAGTGCATTGACCCACTCTTGAGGTTCCCATTTGATGTCTTTTGACAAATGAAGATGGGAACTTATGTTTGTACATAGTTATATAAAAAAAGAAAAAAAAGAAAAAAAAAGAGTACAATAAAAGACTCCTTCAGTGAGCATCGATTGTTGTGAGCCCCAACCCTTGTGTATTTGGGCTCCATTTCTTTCACGTATTTGTACCCTTTCTTTAGCATCTCACAGGTTTTGAGGGAATTTGGGTTGTGTCCATCAACATAGCCATACACTTCCCTTTGTACTTCACGTTGGTGAGATCTCTCCTTTTTCATGCATAAATCCATGTAGTATCTTGCTTGCATTCATTGAGGACAATGCATGAAGTAGGTGTGGGGGGTGTTTTACGTGTGTACATAGTTGAGCCTTTTTCCTTTGATTTTGTTTTCTTTTGTTTGCATTGTTAGGGTCATGATAGTGTGCTCCATTTAATATCGATATATCTGCTTGCCATGATCCTTGGGTGACTTGTCTTCTTTTGCTTGCCTAGTGCTTCAAAATTTTCACATTTCTTTCAAAATCTTCATGTGTTTTCGAAAGAAAATGTTTTGTGGGTTTTGCGTGTGTTTAGCATGTGCAAAACCGTTGAGAGGCAAAGTAAAAAGAAAGCTCCCAAAATTGTCATGAACTTGATGCATTAGGATATCTAGTACAGTGGCTTTAGGATTTATCGAGTCGTTAGGATGCACCCCAGTTGTCCTTTGGGGGTGAGTAATCATAGGGTTTCAGTGCTCAAACATTCAAAGAAGTCCACCCTGAACCTAGTGAGTCAATAATTCGTGTTTGTTAATTTAGGAAGTTTGTTGTAGTCAAGGACCCTCTTAATCTTGTTGTGAGACATTAGTGTAGGGGTTTTGGTTCATGTGTAGATAAGAAATAATTGAGTAGATGTTCTCTCTTCTCGCACGGCTCCTATCACTCGGGAAAGTAGGTCTGAGGGGACTTTGTGCCTGGTGCTTTCGAGTCATTTGACTTGGGATGCGCCGACCGAACTCCCGTTACACGGGTGGTAGGGATTGCCCTATGTGGAGATTTGGGGAAAGGTGTACGTGATAGTGTAAGTCCTCATGGGCAATGATGCACGAAACCTGACCCTGGTAGAATGAAGCTCCAACTAATAAAAAGAAAAAAAAATTGTGTGAAAAGAAACAAAAAGAAAAAAAAATGGTAATGCAAATAAGACCCTTAATGGACCTTACACTTTGTATCACTTGAGGATCTTGAGGTCGTCCATGTCTTTTACTTAATTCTTTATTTAACTTGCACGAATGGTTTATTAGGCTAGGTGTGGACTGATTACCTATATAGAGTCGGCCCGTAGGATTACCGCGTCCATTGATCGACAAAATATTTCCAACGAGTCGAGGTCTAGATTGAATAATGCATCTTGTTCGGATTTTGTGGGTATATCCGCTGAAAACCCTCAGGAGACAACACTCCTCCTCCTTGGCAACAAAGAGGTTTAACGGCTTGTTGCACGTGCTAAGTGCGACCGTGATTCCTACGAAAGTGAGTTAGGATTTCTTGTTTCTCGTTTGCTTTTCTCTTTCTTTGTTTTGCTCGGGACTAGCAAAAACTTAGGTGTGGGGGTATTTGATTGACATCATTTCATGCTCATATTTGTATCTTATATCCATTATCTTACACCTAAGCAATGCTACGTGACGAGTTTTATGTTTAGTTTTCAGGAATAAAGAGGTTTGAAGAGAAGAGCCATGAAAGGATCCAAAAGCAGGAAAAAGGACTTAATTGTGAGACCTGGGGACTAAGATGCAAGGGAGAAGGACCTGATCGTAAGACCGAAGGACCTAAGAGCAAAATAGAATACTCCACACCATCATGGGGAGTATTTTACCAATTCGAGTCGGGTCGGAGCTCCAACAAGTCAAGTAACCGCATCAAAGACCAACAATACCAGAAAGAAAAGCCCACAACAAATTCCAACACGATCCGAAGATTTTGGACCGCCAATTGGCGGTCTTGGACCGCTAATTGGAGGTCCATATTGCTCAGGATCCGTCGAAATTTCTCCTGGACTTGTATTAATGTTCGTTTAGGCTATTTTTGGTATTGGTTTAGTCCCACATCGGGGGATTGTCCCCGATTAACTTTTTCTATGCTTATAAATAGAAGTCTTCACCTTCCATTGTAATTACCCATTGCTTGGTGGTATTCTCTCTACTAAGGAGTGAGCCTTGAAGCAAAAACTCAAGGTGGAGATGAATGCTACCTTCAATGTGAGTCATTTGTTAATAAAATAATTCTTCTAGTTTTTTCAATCTTGTCTTTTTATTTGTGCATGTTTGTTTAGTCTTTCCTTTCCTTTTATGTTTCTTTAATGCTTCTTGCCTTCTTAGTTAACTTTCATTTCAGTATTATGCTTTCTTTTGCTAATATAGTTAGTGTAATGAGTAGTGAGTAGTTCCATCCCCATTTGGGGGGTGGAGAAATATGTGATATAATCATGTAGTGTATTAAGTGTGTGTTATCTTTATCCCTTGAGCTTTATATGATTTCCATAACCATCTAATGGGTTTTCACTCTTATCTTTGATATGCTAATGCTCTTGAATGAAGCTTAGCTTATGCTTTGATTAGTGGACCTATTTTATGGGGAATGATAAGGTTAGGATATGGATGAAGTTAATATTGGAAACACAATTTGTAGTGTATGAGCTCTTGTTGCCTTTACCTTAGCTAATGTCTTGTATGTTTTAATGATGTAGTGAAATCTTAATTCATGTGGAGGCATAGTAGGGTATAGTCTTTATACTTGAGTTCATGTAGCTTCATTCCAATTATTGTCTTGTATGTTTTAATGATGTAGTCTTATCTTAATTCATGTAGAGGCAAAGTTGGATGTAGTTTTATGATTTCATGCACTACATGTTGTGAGGAGCTTAATGAACACACACACACTTCTTTATGTTCACATTATTTCTCTACCCCTTTGGGGTTTAGTTTTCTTGCTTTTCTTCCATTTCCATTTGCACTTTAGTGTAGTTTAGTGTAACCAACCTTTCTTCCCTTTCTTTACCTCTCGCCTTCGCACAAACCAAGTGTCGACACACCTCCCAGTGGACGACCCGTATTAGCCACCGCTTCAACGCGGCCGTGCACTTGCGGTTAAATATAAAACGAAATCAATCAGCAACCCGTTGAGAATGTTCGTGGGCCCAGCGAAAACTCATTGCCTGTCTTCGCAATGCAACAGAGTGAGCTGGCCTCGAACATGAATGTCCAAAGGGAGTGTTCGTTGCATGATTCAGTTGAGAGTACTAGTGAGAGTGAGACACCTCATCATATGCCTATACCAGAAGGTGTCTCTACCTCATGTCCCATGGACATTGAGCCATTTGAGCTTCATATTGACTCCAACAAGGACCCACCTATGACCGAGCTTATGCTTGATGATCTAAATGATGGTGGGAGGTCCTTGTTGGATGACTTGGGGAGAAACCCCATTCTTAGTGATGCAGGTCTGCTGCATCCATCGAATGAGCATGAGGAACTCATTCCGATGCACCCGCCTATTGGTTGGAGGGTTTTGTTCGATGAGAAACTAAACCCTAGTGAGGCAACACAACTTCATTCTTTGGTACCCACACCCAACCAATATCATGAGGGGTTCGAGCCGTTCAGCTTTGACCTTTCACCCCTCATGACACCTCCGAGTACCAGTGAAGTTTGCCCATCTCGGCAAGTCTCTGGTCCTCAAAACTTGATGTTCTCATTTGATGTTCCTTGACCAAATGATTATGAGAATATCTTGGTTGATGTATATATCTTATAAAAAAAAAGAAAAAAAAGAAAAAAAGAAGTGTGTCATAAAAGACTCCTTCAGTGAGCATCGATTGTTGTGGGCCCCAACCCTTGTGTACTTGGGCCCAATCTCTTCACGTATTTATCTCCCTTCTTCAGCTTCTCACAGGTTTTGAGGGAATTTGGGTTTGTGTCCATCAACATGACCCTGAACGTCCCTTTGTACTTCATGTTGGTGAGATCTTTCGTTTTTCATGCATGTATCCATGTAGTATCTTGTTCACATTCATTGAGGACAATGCATGAAGTAGGTGTGGGGGGTGTTTTACGTGTGTACATAGTCGAGTCTTTTTCTTTTGATTTTGTTTTCTTTTTGTGTGTATGTTAGGGTCATGTTAGTGTGCCGCATTTAACAATGATATATCTGCTTGCCATGATCCTTGGGTGACTTGTCTTCTTTTGCTTGCCTAGTGCTTTAAAATTTTCACATTTCTTTCAAAATCTTCATGTGTTTTGTGAAAGAAATTGTTTTTGTGGGTTTTGCGTGTGTTTAGCATCTGCAAAACCGTTGAGAGGCAAAGTAAAAGAAAAGCTCCCAAAATTGTCTTGAACTTGATGCATTAGGATATCTAGTTTACTGACTTTAGGTCTTATCGAGTCGTTAGGATGCACCCCGGTTTTCCCTCGGGGGGCGTGTAATCATAGGGTTTCAGCACTCAAACATTTAAAAGTCCACCCTAAACCTAGTGAGTCAAATAATTCGTCTCTGCTAGTATAAGGAAGTTTGTCGTAGTCAAGGGCCTTTAATATCTTTTTGTGAAACTTTAGTGTAGGGGTTTTGGTTCCCATGTAGATAAATAAATAAGTGGTGTTCTCTCTTCTCGCACGGCTCCTATCACTCGGGAAAGTAGGTCTGAGGGGACTTTGTGCCTGGTGCTTTCGAGTCATCTGACTTGGGATGCACCGACCGAACTCTCGTTACACGGGTGGTAGGGATCGCCCTATGTGGAGATTTAGGGGAAGGTGTACGTGATAGTGTAAGTCCTCATAGGCAATGATGCACGAAACCTGACCCTGGGAGAATCAAACACCAACCAATAAAATGCTCCAAAGAAGAAAAAAAAGAGTAAAATAAGAACCAAAATGGACTTTACACATTGTATCACATTCAGAAGTTAAGGTTGTCCATGTCTTTCACTCAAGTCCTTAACTAACTTTCACGAATAACTCATTAGGCTAGGTGTGTGGACCGATTACATATATAGAGTCGACCCGTAGTGTTACCGCGTCCCATGATCGACAAAATGAGTCCAACGAGTCGTGTAGCTAGATTGATTAATGCATCTTGTTCGGATTTTGTGGGTGTATCCGCTGAAAACCCTTAGGAGACAACACTCCTCCTCCTTGGCGACAAGGAGGTTTAATGGCTTGTTGCACATGCTAAGTGCAACCGTGATTCCTACGAAAGTGAGTAAGGATTTCTTGTTTTTCGTATGCTTTTCTCTTTCTTTGTTTTGCTCGGGACTAGCAAAAGTTAGGTGTGGGGGTATTTGATTGACATCATTTCATGCTTATATTTCTATCTTATATCCATTACCTTTCACCTAAACAATGCTATGTTACGAGTTTTATGTTTAGTTTTCAGGAATAAATAGGTTTGAAGAGATGAAACATAAAAGGACTCAAAAGCTGGGAAAAAGGACTGAACTGTGAGATCTGGGACCAAGATGCATAGGAGAAGGACTTGAACACAAGACAGAAGGACCTAAGAGCAAAACAGAATACTCCACACCATGATGGGGAGTATTTTAGCAATTGGATTTGGGTCGGAGCTCCAATAAACAAAGTAGATGCATCCAAGACCACCAAATACACAAAGAAAAGCCCAGCACAAATTCCAGATGGATCCGGACCGTTTTGACCGCCAATTGGCGGTCCAAGAACGCTAATTGGCGGTCTGTTTTGGCCCAAATCCGCCAAGTTTTCTCCTAGACGTGTATTAATGTTTGTTTAGGCTATTTTTGGTATCGGTTTAGTCCCACATCGGGGGATTGTCCCGGTTTGCCTTTTTCCATGGCTATAAATAGAACTCTTCACCTTCCGTTGTAATCACTCCATATTTTAAGTGGCTATTCTTCCTACTAGAAGTGAGGCCTTGAAGCACACACTAAAGTAGGAGGATGCTACTTGAAATGTGAGTCATTTTATCAATGAAGTTTTGTGTCTCTTTCATTGTTTGTTTTATGCTTCTTTTATTGTTTATGCATGTTTTAGTTTAATCGTCTTTTATTTCTAGCTTAGTTTTAATATGCTTTCTTTGCTTAGTTTAATAATTAGTGTAATGTTTAGTGAGTAGTTCCATCCCCTTTGGGGGGTGGAGTAGATGTACATACATGCATTAGAGAATGGGATGAATGCTTTATTTTTGATGTGTTGATAAAACATGAATGTATGCTTGCTTGTTTAGGATAGAATTTATAACTTGATGAGTTTTGCCAAAATGATTAGACACCTCTCATGCTTGTTTAGGTTCTGAAATAAACAACTTGCACATGTAAATGTTAAACAACTAAGTTGGTGAATAGATTGATAGGTTTTGCCATAACATTTAGACACTTCCTATGCTTGATAAACACCACCTTCATGTGCTTAAAGAATGTATTCTACACCCACCTCTTTGCATGTGTGCACTCACTCCACCCCTTAGGGGTTTTCCCATTTCTGTATTCCAGCATTCTTGTTTTGTCCTTAGCTTACTTGTCATTTCATTGTTTGTTTCTTTCGTTCGCATTTCATACTTCTTAGCGTAGTTTAGTGTAGAGTAGCATAATCAATCCTTCTCCCTCATTTTTTGCCACTTGATTTCGTACAAGCAAGAGACTACTCACCTCCCTGAGGACGACCCGTACTTGCCACCGCTTCATCGCGGCCGTGCACTTGCGGTTTAAATAAAACGTTCAACACCCTACTATGCCTCCACATGAATTAAGATAAGACTACATCATTAAAACACACAAGACATTAACTAAGGTAAAGACAACAAGAGTACATACACTACCAATTGTGTTTCCAATATTAATTCCATCCATATCCTAACCTTGTCATTCCACATAAAATAGGTCCACTAATCAAAGCATAAGCTAAGCTTCATTCAAGAGCATTAGCATTTCAAAGATAAGAGTGAAAACCCATTAGATGGTTATGGAAATCATATAAAGCTCAAGAGGTTAAGATAACACACACTTAATACACTACATGATCATATCACATATTTCTCCACCTCCAAATGGGGATGGAACTACTCACACATATTTAAACTAACTACTATAACAAAATGAAGCATTAAACTGAAATGAAACTACACTAATCAAGCAAGAAATATTAAAAAAACATAAAACAAAACAAACAAGCAATCATGCATATGAAAGTCAAAAATTTGATGAGAATTAAATTTATACCGCAAGTGCACGGCGTCAATGAAGACGTGGCAAATACGGGTCGAACACAAGGAGGGAGAGATCTGTTATTAGTGTGATTTCAATTGGGGGGAAGAAGGAGAGACGAAATAAATTGGGTTTTGCGATTTTTGGTTTTTAATTATCTAAAGCAAGAAACAAGAACAAATAAACTAAAACAAGAACAAAGAGGTGAATTCCGTCGGGTGGAGGTTTAGATTTAGGGTTTAGATTAGAGAATTCAGAAACTTATAATAAATCATGTTAGTTATGAAGCATTACATGATAAATGATTTAACATAAACTCAAGTAATCAAAATATACTAATCACGATCTTAAAATAATAACATTCATTCATCTTCTGTTCACTCTAAATCCGTCACCTCCTCCCTTTGGAAAGAGTTAGAAACTCATGGAGGGAGGAAGAAGGGATCCTAGAGGCATTAAAAAAGAAAACTAAAAACAAGAGAAATAAAAGACAGAATTTTATTAAACTAAGGAATAAAAACAACAACTAAAAACTAAGTCTAAGGCCAAGGACCTTTATTACATCGTTCTCGGGGCTATTTATAGTTGCTACAAAAGACCTAAGTATAGAATTGGAGAGTACACGTGTCCAGACACGACTGGACAAAAATTGAGCACACGGATCGCCTCTGGTGCGGCGGAAACGCCGCATGGTAAGTGTAATGTGTGGCGGAAACGCCGCATATATTGCTCGGATTAAATCTGGATTTTAGCTGAATGTTTATGGTATGATTTGATCCTCCTTTGCGCGTCTGGATTGATTCTTTCCATTCTTTTGAGCTCCGGATTAATTCCTTCATATATTTGGAGATCCACATTGATTTTTCTTTAGATTTTCTCCAAGATAATAAAAGCTACTCGTGATTTGCACTTAGGTCCTTGTCTTTTTGCAATTAAGTCCCCGGCTACTTTTGTGCTTAATTCCTTGTTCTTTTTGTAATTAGATCTTAAATGCTTTTATGCTTGGATACATTTCCATTCGTAAACCGATAATCTTGAGCTTGGTCTTTATGATAGAAATGAGTCTGTTGCGCGTGTTTATGCTCGGGATGTGGGTAATTTGCATTCAGGTCCCTGTATTCTGTAAATAAGACTAAACACATACCTTAGTAGCATTTATTGATATAAAAGTAATCTAAATGAAAGACATATGATGCAATGTATGCAATGCATCAAATACCCCCACACCTAGATTTTGATAGTCCCTAGCAAAACAGAATATAAGAAAAATGAAAACAGGGAAATCCTAACTCATTTTCGTAGGAATCACGGTTGCACTTAGCATGTGCAACAAGCCTTTAAACCTACAAGTTTCCTTAGAGGACGAGTTTTGTCTCGTGAGGGTTTTCAGTTGACACACCCACAAAGTCTTAATTCAACATTCCATTAACAACTTTCAAAATCCCTACCTCAACCTTATACATCTCACTAAGAATTCTTGCATGCTTATTATATAAATCTAACTCATTAAAAATATGACTTGGTCTATGTTCCGCCAACATTCACACCACTAACCCTTCTACACATGATATCACTTAAATTATTTTGCACGTCTCCTCTGGTGGTGAAGTATCATTCAGATCAACCATGGCATGGATCATTCTTTTAGCTTTGGGCCTTGAGTATTATTTTTTATTTTCTTCCGTGATTCAACACATTTGTTTTTTGACACTTTTACCTTTTTTGCATTCGTGTAGAGAGTTTGGTCGATAATCCCGAGCTGGTAGACTCAAGTTACCGGGTTTCAAGATACCCCTACGGACCAGTGACTCAAAGCCTTGGGCTTTTGTAATCATTTTGCAAAATGTGTTTCCTCACTTTATTCCTTTATTTTTATTTTCCACAAGGCTTAATTGCTATTAGAAGTCCACACTTCCCGGTATATTTTCCTCAACCTCTGCTTTTTATCAACCACTTGAAAGATTTGATTCATCCAATTTAAGTGCATACATATCTTAAAGGCTAATGTGTTATTTCTTTGGAACTTCGATTTATGTCATAATTTCTACAAGCAGAACTATATAATAAGGAACAAAAAATTTCAATGCAATTTGTACTCGGGTTTTGGTAGTTCCATCTTAAGCTATGTCATGAAACATTTTTCTTAAATAAAAGACAGATATATAGATAAATATATACATAAACACCCCCCACACCTAAATCATGCATTGTCCTCAATGTATGCAAATATAAAGCAAATGCACTTATTACCTTGGTGAACTGCGGTGGAAGGATGAAATTTGCTCAAAGTCAACCATAGTCAGAACTGGATTGAATGACACCATATTGGTGCATGTATCCATTTGAATTGTTTCCCATGTTGCAATGAGAGTCCTGAGTCACAGGTTCCACACCCCTCACATAAATAGGTTCTCTTATTTGCTCGAGTGATGGTGGGTGTGTAGATGAATTCCTCCCCTTTTTCTTACTTCCTTTTTGATTTTGTGGTGATTCAGAAATCTTATAGATACGCGATTTCATCACAACGTCACTTTGATTGCATATTATTTCTCGCTCACTATCAATATGAAAGATATTAAATTCAGCTTTTAAGTTCCCAAAAGATAATTGCATGAGCCCATTTCGACAGTTTATCAATGCTTCCGAAGTGGCTAAAAAGGGTCTGTCTAGAATTACAGGGATTTGTCGGTTAGGATTTACAACAGGTGCGGTATCTAGTACGACAAAATCCACTGGGTAAATGAAGTCACCAACCTTGATCAAAACATCCTCTACTACACCTCTTGGTTTCTTAATAGAGCAATCAGCAAATTGAAGGGTTGTCCTAGAGGGTTTTAGTGGACCAAGGTTCATTTGCTCATAGACAGAGTACGGGAGTAGGTTAACACTAGCACCAAGGTCTAGAAGGGCTTTGTTGATAAAAGTATCTCCTATTGCACATGAAATTGTGGGACATCCAGGATCCTTATATTTTATAGGAGATGTGTTGGACAAAATAGAACTTATGTTTGCAGTTAAGAATGCCTTCTTTGGTACGTTCGTTTTTCTCTTTTTAGTGCACAAATCTTTTAAGAATTTAGCATAAGCAGGTATTTGTTGAATCATGTCTAAGAGTGGAATGTTCACCTTAACTTGCTTAAATACTTCCAAGATTTTCCCTATTTGTGCACTTGAGTTCTTTTTGAGTCTATTGGGAATGGGGCTTTAGGAACATAGACTCGCTCAGGTTCAGGTTGAGCTATGGGTTCAGGTTGAGTAGGTGGTTTGGGTGTTTCAGATTGGACGTCGGGTTCAATGGTTAGGTCATATGTGGTTGCTTGATGGCTGGATTGATCAGACGTTCTAGGACTTACCACATTGTTATCAACTTGTCTTCCGGACCGTAATGATACTACAACATTTATTTGTTGGAACGGTCCTTCCTCATTAATCATTTGAACCGGTCTAGGTTTGTTATTTCCTGAAGGTGCTTGATAGGATTGATATGAATTATTAGATCTAGGGTTCACCTCAGGTTGACTTGGAAACCGACCCTTTTCTCTTTCACCTACTATTTGTGCTAGTTGGCTGACTTGTGTCTCTAGCCTTTGGAAGGTCTGGTTGGTTGTTTGTATAAAGGTTTTCATCAAATTTTCTAAGCTTGTCAACCTAACCTCATGATCTCTATTGTTACTAAACCCAGATGATGTATTATTTTGGTTATACGGGTTTGGTTGTTGTCTAGGAGGTTGACCTTGTTGGCTTGATGAGAAATTGGAAGTATTACGCCAACCCGAGTTATAGGTTGATGCGTATGGGTCATTTCTAGCATGGTTATACATAGCATTAACTTGGTCCCAGTCCGCACAATCCTCCATTACATGACCAGTCTGACAACATCTAGAGCAAGGGATAGACGAGGCTTGATTCACTCGGTTTTGGGTTTGTAGCTCTAAACTTTCCATTCTGCGCACAAGGGTAGCTAGTTTTGCTTCAGCCGCTATGTTGGCATCTACAGCTAAGACACCTGGTTTGGGTTGACTTGCTATTCTAGATCCAATACTCGGGTTAAGCGGTGTTCTAGCATTGTCCCATTGCATACTGTTTTCAGCTAATTCCTCAAGAAAAGTCCAGACATCATTTTCATTTTTCGACATAAAGTTCCATTGGCTTACGGATTCTACCATAACCCTAGATGTGGGTGTCAATCCCTCATAAATAATTTGGCATAATTGCCATCTCGGAATTCCATGATGAGGGCATTGGGTCAGAACACTTTTGAATCTTTCTAGATAGGAATAGAACGGCTCTCTCTCAGACTGAACGAATGCAACAATTTCATTCCTAATCCTCATAGTCTTATGGTTGGGAAAATATTTTTTCAGGAATACTTGAACAAACTCAGCCCAACTTCTAATGGATATTTCGGCTAGACTATATAGCCATTTCTTAGCGTCATCCTTCAGTGCTAGAGGCACGAATTTCAGACGCACTGCCTCCTATGGGATATGCTGGTATTGCATAAGAGAGCAGATTTCCTCAAATTCTCTAAGAAAGAGATATGGGTCTTCCCTAGAGGTGAACTTAGGCAACATACTCATGTATTGTGCCTTAAGTTCGAAGTCGCGACCCGGTATGGTGGGCATAACGATGCACGATGGCTGAGCAGCCATCGCTGGATAGCATCGATCCCTCAGAGTTATGGGTTGTGCAACAGGCGGGTCCACTACGTTCTCACCCATTGGATCCGGGTGAGGTGGTGCAGCAGATGGATTGGGGCTAAGCTCTAGACTGGAATCTAGATGAACTCGTGAGAGTCGATTACTCAAGTCCCGAATCCAAATCTGAGTGCACCGGGTTGAATCAATTTTTTAATTCAAATTCGAAATTTAAATTCCAAATTTAATTTCAAGAATTAAATTTTTTTTTCGTTTTTTTTTCAAAAAGGGAAACAAACAATAGAATGGGGAAAGATGAGAAAGGAATCCTAATCTAGAGAATTTAGGTGAGAAGAGAAAGAAGACTCAGATGAGAAGGGAACCTAACTCTAAAGATAGAAAGAGGGTTGGTCAGAAAATCCTTAAGAAAGCACGGTTCAAACAATCCTAGACCTAGTGTCGCTTAAATCTAGACGACTCCTAACTGGTTGAGTCGAATTGATTCGCTTGATTCACCTCCCTCACTAATCAAACCAACTTGGCCAGGCCGTGTATAGCTAGTGGGGGCGCTTCCGACAGAGTCGGTGCCAATTAGACAACCACTTTGCTTGGAAGACTTTCGTCAACACAAAAACACTTTCTAGACACCAAATTAAATTCGATCGACTTCAGGTCATAGCAAGTCAAACCAATTCTTCTCCTTAATTGAGTCCGAGTCCTTAGGGGCCAATGTCTAATTGATTTTACTTTTAAAGGCTTAGGGGACACTTTAGGATTGTGATTTGTGGGCCACGGAAGGGTGATGAAATCCCCACCGTATCTTTGCCTACGGAGTTGCCCTTAAGATAGTTTAACTTAGATCTAGCAAAGATAGTCAAACAATGGTCTTTAGAGGGGGGCAATTGCAAGGTTGTATGCAACTAGATTATATGCTTAAATGCAATCGATGAAAACCACGATACGTACCTTGACTCCAACACTCTTCAACAGAAATTGATTTGCAAGAATTTAGCAAGAATAATGCATACAAAACACTAGATGATGCATGCACTAAGGCCTTTCTAATTTTGCAATTTTAGGTCAGAGTTGAATTATTGCCAATTATGGAATTTCTTTTGCCCTAACACGTGCAATTCTAATAAAAGGAAATTTTCTGAAAATAGAAATTACGAGGAAAAGAGGCAAAAAAGGTTACCTATGCAATGCTCAGTCGGGTTCACCGCCCGCTCTCGAAATTTCAGTAGCTTCACGCGTCCACCCAGAGATGAGTCGCGTCCCAGAAAAATTTGAAGCCCAGAAGCTCCAAGTGTGCGACGGATTCGCCGCAAGTTGTTCTTTAAGTGCGGCGATTTCGCCGCTCGTTTAGCTCCAAATGTGCCCGGATTTCTCCACGCACTCTGTTGTTTCCTGAAACACAAATCCAAATACTTAGATCGCGCACAAGATAAACAGAATAAAATCGAAAACACAAAAATAAACAAAATCTGTGTCGCCTCCCCGGCAACGGCGCAAAAAACTTGATGAGAATTAAATTTATACCGCAAGTGCACGACGTCAATGAAGACGTGGCAAATACGGGTCGAACACAAGGAGGGAGAGATCTGTTATTAGTGTGATTTCAATTGGGGGGAAGAAGGAGAGACGAAATAAATTGGGTTTTGCGATTTTTGGTTTTTAATTATCTAAAGCAAGAAACAAGAACAAATAAACTAAAACAAGAACAAAGAGGTGAATTCCGTCGGGTGGAGGTTTAGATTTAGGGTTTAGATTAGAGAATTCAGAAACTTATAATAAATCATGTTAGTTATGAAGCATTACATGATAAATGATTTAACATAAACTCAAGTAATCAAAATATACTAATCACGAACTTAAAATAATAACATTCATTCATCTTCTGTTCACTCTAAATCCGTCACCTCCTCCCTTTGGAAAGAGTTAGAAACTCATGGAGGGAGGAAGAAGGGATCCTAGAGGCATTAAAAAAGAAAACTAAAAACAAGAGAAATAAAAGACAGAATTTTATTAAACTAAGGAATAAAAACAACAACTAAAAACTAGGTCTAAGGCCAAGGACCTTTATTACATCGTTCTCGGGGCTATTTATAGTTGCTACAAAAGACCTAAGTATAGAATTGGAGAGTACACGTGTCCAGACACGACTGGACAAAAATTGAGCACACGGATCGCCTCTGGTGCGGCGGAAACGCCGCATGGTAAGTGTAATGTGCGGCGGAAACGCCGCATATATTGCTCGGATTAAATCTGGATTTTAGCTGAATGTTTATGGTATGATTTGATCCTCCTTTGCGCGTCTGGATTGATTCTTTCCATTCTTTTGAGCTCCGGATTAATTCCTTCATATATTTGGAGATCCACATTGATTTTTCTTTAGATTTTCTCCAAGATAATAAAAGCTACTCGTGATTTGCACTTAGGTCCTTGTCTTTTTGCAATTAAGTCCCTGGCTACTTTTGTGCTTAAGTCCTTGTTCTTTTTGTAACTAGATAAGACTACAACATTAAAACATACAAGGCATTAACTAAGGTAAAGGCAAGAAGAGTACGTACACTACGAATTGTGTTTCCAATATTAATTCCATCCATATCATAACCTTATCATTCCCCATAAAATAAGTCCATTAATCAAAGCATAATGTAAACTTCATTCAAGGGCATTAGCATATCAAAGATAAGAGTGAAAACTCATTAGATGGTTATGAAAATCCTATAAAGCTCAAGGGATTAAGATAACACACACTTAATACACTACATGATCATATCAAATATTTCTCCACCCCCCAAATGGGGATGGAACTACTCACACATATTTAAACTAACTACTCTAACAAAATGAAGCATTAAACTGAAATGAAACTACACTAATCAAGCAAGAAATATTAAAAAAGTATAAAACAAAACAAACAATCAAGCATGCATATGAAAGGAAATTAAACTAAGAGAGAAACAACACAATTAAAGGAAAAACATCTATTATTAACTCACTCAATACAAGCAGCCCTTCCTCCACCAGAGTTTTGCTTCAAGGCTTCACTCTTAGTAGGGAAGATGGCCACCAAAGAGGAGGATAAATTACATGAGAGGAGGGAGAGCTCTATTTATAGCCATAGAAAAAGGTAATCCGAGACAATCCCCCGATGTGGGACTAAAAAATACCAAAAATAGCCTAAACATCATCTAATACATGCTCTCCAGAAGTTTCATCGGATCCGGGAAGATCCGGACCGCCAATTGGCGGTCTACAGGATCCAGATCCATCTGGTTTTGATGTTGGGCTTTGCTTGATGTGTTTGTTGGTTTTTGATACATCTACTTTGTTTATTGGAGCTCCGACCCGAATCGAATTGTCAAAATACTCCCTCATGATGGTGTGGAGTTTCTGTTTTGCTCTTAGGTCCTTCGGTCTTACGTTCAGGTCCTTCTCCCTTGCATCTTAGTCCCCAGGTCTCACAATTAAGTCCTTTTTCCCTGCTTTTGGGTCCTTTCATGTCTCTTCTCTTCAAACCTCTTCATTTCTGAAATTCAAACATAAAACTCGTCATGTAGCATTGCTTAGGTGTAAGATAATGGATATAAGAGACAAATATAAGCATGAAATGATGTCAATCACGTAGCATTGTATAGGTTAAAGAGAACGGATATAAGAAACAAATGTATGCATGATATGATGTCAATCACCTAACGTAGGGAACCATTCATGCAAATTAATTGAGGACTTAAGTGAAAGACACGAGCAACCTCAATTTCCTGAAATGAGATGGTGTAAAGTCCATTAAGGTTCTTATTTATATATTTTTTGTTTTATATTCTTTTATCTTTTTGTTTTAGAGAAGGAATTAAAACATGATGTTTAATTCTCCTAGGGTCTGATTCTGTGCATCATTGTGTGTGAGGACTTACACTATTACGTACACCTTCCCCAAACCTCCACCTAAGGCGATCCCTACCACCCTTGTAACAAGAGTTGGGTTGATGCATCCCAAGTCAGATGACTCGAAAGCACTAGGTATTAAGTCCCCCTCGGACCTAATTTCCCGAGTGAAAGGAGCCATGCGAGAAGAGAGAACACCATACTAAATTATTCCTTATCTACATACGAACCAAAATCCCCACACTCAAGGTTTCACAACAGGAGTTTAAGAGTCTCTAACTTCAACAAACTTTCTTACACTAACAGGCATGAATTCTTCGACTTCTAGGTTATGGGTGGACTTCTTTATTTATTTGAGTACTAAAACCATATGCTTACCACCCTCCCAGTAAAACCAGGGTTCATCCTAACCAAACTGTCTCAACATTGGTCGATTTTTTTTGAGGACCCACAACTTTAAGGTGATACTTTAAATTAATTAATTAATTGAAAAAATGCTTCCTATTTTTAACATTTTTCCAAACCTGAATACATTAAAATTCAAACATACAAAACAACATTTTACAACCATAAAATGTGACACATCAGTTAAACAACTAGTTAACTAAATAATTTTTACTCCCGCTTGAACCTGTAAAGAAAGTTCCAATTATTTTTCCATACTAATTAAAAATTTCCAAATACTTTTAGTCTTTCAGACAACATGAATCACACACTAACATCCCAAATTGATTTTATTCTTACAGCTTAAATTCCATTATCCAAATACAAACAATCATATAATTGAAATTCCATTAAACCAACAATTTTGATACTAAATTTCTCAAAACATATCTGAATTCATAAATCAACCATATACTTCTTGGAGAGGTCGCCGGAGAGTGGAGAGGCACGGTCACATGCATGCATATATAGATATAGAAGATAAAACAACTTCCAATGCATTTTTACGAGTATGCATGTGACACGCTATATATCATGTTATCTACTATTTCAAGAAACATAATTAGAATCTCAAAGTTGGTGTGTTGTGATCTTTGAATAGAAAAGGATTACCTGTTTTTAACTTGATGACTGCGCATTGGAAGATGAAAAGGAATTACAGCAGCAACATGACATGAGAGGTTAATTTTCTTCTTTTAAACACATCAACCACAACAAATTAATCAGTTCAAGTTGCCAATTGATAATATATAAGTAAGGTACAGAAAAGATGTCAACAACAGAAATAAAAACAAAAACTGAATTGTTTAACTTCCTTAACAATCAAACAAAAAAACAAACATATTCATTAGTCATTTAAGCAAAGTAGATTTGAGAAACATTATACTACAACAAAGTTTCCTATCAAGTATCAATAAAACAACATACATAAGTTATTATTACTAGATAAAAAAAAGAAAAAAGCAACGAACAACCCTCCTGTTGAAAGCAGTTGGAGGAGTTTTAAGAAGCTTGATGGGCAAAGTGGTATTCTTAGAGCAGAGATCACCGCAATTCCTCATCATCATCATTGCCAAAAATCTAAGAGAGAGAGAAGATGTTTCCAAGCAAAATAAAAACCTCAATCAGAAGAGTAAAAGATGGAATTAACCTCAGTGGAAATATGCAATCTTTATGGAGAAGAAGTGATGGGTGAGTGGGGGGTTTTGTAGGAAGAACCGTACGGAGTAGGGGTCCGAGAGGCGAAGCCGGTGAGGAGTTGCGGAGGCGAGTACCTGTGGATCTGAGGAGGCCGAGTGGGGGGAGTTGTGCGGCTTGTGCCGATCAATTTGTGGATGAACTGAGGAGGCGAGGAGCTGAGGAGGAGGAGGAGAGGATTGGGTCGGTTGGGATTTGGGATTGAAAAAAATAAAAAAAGGATTTTTTTGGAAATCTTGGTGGGGACAGGTGCCCCACCTGCACCCAACGTGGATCCGCCCCTGATCCTAACAATTAGAGAAATGACCTGAAATATGTGTACTAGATATCCAAATGCACCATTTTCAAGTCGATGATGGGAGCTTCCTTTTTTACTTTGCCATTCAACTATTTTGCAAATGCTAAACACACGCAAAACCCACAAAATATTTTTTTTCGCAAACATATGACGATTTTGAAAAATTGGAAAAATTAAAGCACTCACAAACAAAAGAAGACAAGACATCTAAGGATCATGGCATAACAAAATATAACAATGTAAAATGCTGCACATTATCATAACCTAGGAGTGCAATAAAAAAAGAAAAAAGACTTGACTGTGTACATACGTAAAGTGCCCCCATACTTCATGCATTGTCCTCAATGAATGTGAGTATGATTGATTAATATCATATCATACATATATCCATGTCATATACCCTCTATTGTGAGCCTAAGCAATGCTATGTAAAAGTTTTATGTTAAGTTTCAGGAATAAACATGTTTAAGAAGAAGAAGACACAAAAATTACTAAAATGTGAGAAAAATGATTGATTTGTGGGACTTGTAGATCTACCTGCAAGAGGGAAGGACCTGAATGTATGCTGGAATGACCAAATAGCAAACTGAGAAATCCACACCATCATGAGGAGTATTTTGGCAATTAGATTTGGTCCCAAACTCAAACAACCAATGAGGGTGCACCCCATGTGGAGAATTGAAGCAAGGTCAGAAGGCATCCGAAATCTGGTCGAATCAGGCCAACTATGACCACCAATTGGTGGCCCTAGATATTGGGGGTCTAGTTTGGTTAGGATCCGACCCGACTTCACGTGGTTGTGTATTATGTTGTTTATGTCTATTTTAGGCATGTTTCAGTAGTCCCACGTTGGGGAATTGTCCCTAGTTGCCTTTTTCATGTCTGTAAAAGAACACATCTTCTTCCTCTATAAACCACCCATTTCTTGGTGGTCATTGTCGCTACTTGGAGTAAGCCTTTGGAGTAAAACTCAAGTGGAGAAGGATGCTACTTGTAATGTGAGTCATCAATAAAATAATTTTTTTCTAGTTTTGTTTTAATGTTGTCTCTTTTGAATGCTTGAATATTTAACTTTGTTTTGTTTTCCTAATCCTAGTATAAGTAGTTAGAGTGTCTTCCTTTCTTAGTATAATTGTTAGCTTCATGTGTAGTGAGTAGTTCCACCCGCCTTTAAGGGTGGAGATGATGTTTATACATGTAATAAAGAATGCGAATGAATGTTATCTTATGCAACATGAGATGAATGTGAATGTATGCTTGTTTGTTTAAATGAGAATACTTAACTTGATGGGTTTCGCCACAACTTTTAGACACTTCCCATGCTTGTTTATGTTCTTAATAATCAACTTGTTTATGCTCATGTTAATCAACTAGGTTAGTGATTGGAATGATAGGTTTTGCCACAACCATTAGACACTTCCTATGCATGAAAACACAATCTATACTTGTGTCTTATTGAATGCATTCTTCAACACCTTATCACATGTGTACACACACTCCACCCCTTAGGGGTTGTCTTTAATGAATCTTATCTTTCTCATTTGTTAGTTACTAGTTTAGTGTAACCAAACTTCTTTTCCCCTTATTTACCACTTGATTTCTGAAGAACCAGAGTTGACACACCTCCTTGTGAATTTGACCCATACTTGCCACCGCTTCATCGCGGTCGTGTCCTTGCGGTTTAAGCTTAATCGAAATAAGTTTTTGGCACTGTTGTCGGGGAGGTGTTCTGTCCACACTCTGATTTGGATGATTCAAGTGGATTTGATCTTTTGTTTTTAGTTTTTGTTTGTTTCAGGATGTCTCAGGATTAACCGAAGGTTCCAGGAGAAATTTGGGGAATTAAAAAACTGCTTTAACCGCTGAGCATCCAAATGCTGCCAATTGGAGATCTGGTGAGTAGTTTTTGTTTCCTATTTTCTTATGTTTGTTCCTACTTACAATATGGTTGTCTGGGAGCCCAATTTTTCATGTCTGAACTTGTAGATTTCTTCCAGATTAATCAATAAACCAATCAATCCCCTTTCAATCAACTTGGCCATTAAATCCAAACCAAAAGATTAGGATTCTTGCTTGTTTACATCATTCATCATGTACATGACTTAGGCACATAGCTTTCCTTTCATTTAGCTTTACTTTAAGTTGTTGAGCGATGGCCTGAGGTACGCATTTTCTACTCTCATTATTGCATTAGTCAGTAGGAATTACATTTGGAACAAGAGTAAGGTGAGGCATGTCAAGACTAGTGACCTCGAAGTTAGGCGTCGTCTAGCCTAAGGACCCATAGTCATAAGTTGTTTGAGCCGTGCTTGCTAGATTAGGCTTCTACCTTCACCCATTACCCACACTAGTTCTAAGGATTCTTCCTTCCTCATCTAAGTCCTCTCCTAATCTATATTCTACGAGTAGTCTCCTCCTCGGAGTACACCTTTTGTTCTGTGTTATTTTAGAGTGGAGTCAAGCGTTTTATGCGAGGTTGGGCTCATTCTGTGAGAGCACTTGACTTGAGAGAGTGTATTTTTCTGAGATGGACGGTCTAGGTGATCAGCCATCTCCACCTCATGCTCCAAAGGAGCATGAGGCCGAGTCGTCTCGTGGGGCTGGGGGAGACCGGGTTCCATACATGGATTACCTCGGTCCACTCTCGTCACCACGTAGACCTTCTCCTCCTCTGACTCGAGAGGACGAGGGATTTGGTCAAGATCAAGTTCTTAGTGCACCACCACCTTTAGCTCGACATGATAGGCTGATGGCTTTGTGGGAGCGGACCCATACTATTCGGGCCGTTGTGTGTTATTTTGGCAGTTTGATTCGGGTCGGAGCTCCAATAAACGAAGCATATGCATCAAAGACCAACAAAGAAATCCAGAAAAGCCTACAACAAATTCCAGCCTGATCCAAAGCTTATGGACTGCTAATTGGTGGACCGGATCTCTCCGGATCCGCTAAGACTTCTGGAGCGCGTCTATTAGAGTGTGTTTACGCTATTTCTGGTATTTGTTTAGTCCCATACCGGGGTATTGTCCCGGATTACCATTTTATATGGCTATAAATAGAACTCTCCCTCCTCTCTTGTACCCCATCTCTCTCTTGGTGGTCATCCTCTCTACTAGGAGTTAAAGCCTTGAAGCAAAAACCCTGGTGGAGAAAGGCTACTTGAAATTGAGTGAGTAATAAATAGATGTTTTCCATTAGCATGTTGTTTCTTGCTTAGTTTAATTTCCTTTAATATGCTTGCATGTTTGTTTTGTTTTATTTCTTTTAGTTAACTTGTTGTTTAGTCTTGCTATAATTAGTTTAAGCATGTCTTCTTTCCTTAGTATAAATGTTAGTTTAAATATGTATGAGTAGTTCCATCCCCTTTGGGGGTGGAGTAGATGTGTGTACATGTTATGTAGATGGTATGAATGCTAGATATTATTGCTTGTGAGAGATATTAGTATGCTTGCTTGAATTAATAAGCACTTTACTTGATGGTTTCTGCCAGAGTTAGGTACATTCCATGCTCGTTCTGTTCTTAATAACAACCTTGCCATGCTCATATTAATCACCTTGGTTAGTGTTGTAAATGATAGGTCTTGCCATTAGGTACTTCTTATGCATTAACAAACACTAACTAAACTTGGGATTCTTGTATGCATTCACCACACTTATTTCATGTGCACACACACTCCACCCCTTAGGGGTTTTCCATTCCTGAGTTTTATCTTCCTTCATTAGTTTCTTAGTTTAGTTTGTTTTGTGATTTCATTTCATCCTTTCTAGTACTAGTTTAGATTAGTGTAGTTTAGTGTAATCAATCCTTTATCTCCTTTCTTTCCCACTTACCTTCGCACAAACCAAAACTCGACACACCTCCCTGTGTATCGAGCCGTATTTGCCACTGCTTAAACGCAGCCGTGCACTTGCGGTTAATATAAAACGAACCAATCAAGTTTTTGGCACCGTTGCCGGGGAGGTGCTCTGTCTAGAGTTTGGTTTGGATGATTCGAGTGGTTTTAATTTTTTGTTTTTAGTTTTTGTGTGTTTCAAGCATTCTGAGGAACAAGGGGAAGCGACTGGAGGAATCTGAGAGCGCAAAACCCAAACGTGACCGCCAATGAGTGGTCTGGGACCGCCAATTGGCGGCCTGGTGAGCCTCAATCTCTCTCACTTTTGTTCTGGTTGTTGTTTTGTTCATTGTAGTTATCTGGGAGCACTATTTTGCATGTTGTGACTTCTAGTTTGCTCCCAGATTAAAAATCAATCCCCATTAATTAACATGGAACACAAAACTCAAAGCAAAAGATTAGACTTCCTGCCATCTAGGTCATGCATCATTTGTGGACCTTGCATGCATTTGTCTTTTCTTTGCTTTACATTTTGTTGTTCATTGCCGGCGTGAGGTACATGCACCCAAATCTATCATTTATGAATGTTTCGATCATGCATTAGTTAGTGAGGTGCATCGGGGAAAGAGTGAGTTGAGCGTTTGATTGGAGTGATTGATTGCTAGATTTAAGATCAAAACGCTACTAAGGTGGGGTTGTCCCATAAAAGATAAGGTGGGGGATTTCATCACCCTTTCCTTGGCCCCAAAAATCACTCATAATAAAACCTTTAATTCTAAAAGCATGTAGACATTGGTCCTAAGGATTGCAGACACACTAGGAGAGTAATCTAGTTGAGACCGTCATGGTCTGATCGGCGTTGCCTACCTTGTCGATAGTAGGAGGTACTGGATCTCCGGATCTAGTATCACTTGCTGGGCATTGTGGTCTTCATTATAGGGAGGTGAGGCATTTTGAGGCTAATGACGTCGAAGTTAGGCGTCGTCCAGCCTAAGGACCCATTGCCTTACATTGTTTGAGCCGTGCTTGCTAGATTAGGCGTCTACCTTCTCCCCCTACCCACGCTAGCTCTAGGATTCATCCCTCCTCATCTGAATCGTCTCCTCGTCTATTTTCTACGAGTAGTCTCCTCCTCTAGTACACCTTCTGTTGTGTGTTATTTTAGAGTCGAGTCGAGCATTTTATGCGAGGTTGGGCTCGTTCTGGTGAGAGTGCTCGACTTGAGACAATGCATTTTTCTGAGATGGACGGTCTTGGTGATCAGCCATCTCCGCCTCGTGCTCCTTTGGAGTGTGAGGCCGAGTCTTCTCGTGGTGACAGGGGAGACCGGGTTCCATACATGGATTACCTCGGTCCACTCCCACCACCACGTAGTCCTCCTTCTCCTCCTCCTCTGACTCGAGAGGAAGAGGGATTCGGTAAGGATCGAGTTCTTGGTGCACCACCACCTTTAGCTCGATAGGATAGACTGATGACTTTGTGGGAGCGAACCCATCCTGTTCGGGCCGTGCAACCTTCTTGCATAGTTCTTCCCCCAATTGGAGCTCATAGGCCATGAGATTTCCAATGAGTTCCTCCATCTTCAATTTTGAAAGATCGTGCGATTCTTCGATTGCCACGACCTTGTCTTCCCAATCGTTGCTCAATGACCGGAGGAATTTTCGAGTCATCTCTCCTTCATTTATCCTTCTTCCAAGAATCAAAAGAGAGTTAGTGATATCGGTGAAGCGAGTGTTCATGTCGCTTATGTTCTCACCGATTTGCATAGAAAATATTTCATATTTATGCATGAGGAGACTAATGCGGGTTTCCTTAGTTTTACTATCCCCCTCATGATGCATTTGTAACCTATGCCATATTTCATTTGCACTTTCACATCCCCTAATTCTATTGTATTCTCCCTCATTAAGGCCACAATAAAGAATATTCATAATTTTTTAATTCATTTCAATTTCTTTCATTTGAGCCCTAGATAGAGAATCTAAATCATCTTCATTTGGGGGTATGTATGGATTTTGAATAAACTTCCAATACTTAAGGTCATTTGATATTAAAAAGATTTTCATTCTATTTTTCCAATAATCATAATTTGACCCATTAAGCAAAGGAGGCCTTGTGGTGCATAAACCCTCTAAGTGATTAGATGTTGAAGCCATGCTAAAATTACGGTAAAGTAATGAAATTTAGCTAACAAGGCTCTGATACCAAATGTAGGATCGTGTGGGTCTATGGGTCCACAAACTAATCACGATTAAGCCCTAATTAACTACTTGGTTGATTGATCAAAGAATTGCAGCGGAAATTAAGAACAAATCAAACACAAGTAGGAAAGCAATGCAAACCACACAAGAAGACACCGGATTTACAGAGGTTCGGCCGCGCCTACGTCCTCTCTTGCAAGCCCCTCTCGAATCCCCGTTCGAGCTCCTCTTGCGTCTTCACTATGCCTCCCCGTTCCGGGCCGGGAGCAACGCCTTTTACAAGTCTTCAAGCTCGCGAACAACCCTCGCCGAGCTTGGCACCACCTCTCACAAACCGAGAGAATCACTTCGGGCTTTCACCGAAATCCTTGCTTCTTTGTCTTGGGCTTTCACCAAGACCCTTGCTCACTTTACAACAATGGTGACTGAGTGGAACTCACTCTCTAATTGAGCACAACAATTGCTAGTATGATGATTGATGAAGGATGTGGAAATTAGGCTTTGGATGACTAATTTGGAGCTTTGAGGTTGTGGAAAATCTCACTATAAGTTTGACACTTTGGAGTTGTGAAATCTTGTGGAAAACTAAGTGTGAACCTCTATTTATAAGCTCCTAAAGATTTCTAGCCGTTTGGACAAGATTTGATTGGGTTTTGTGCAAGATACACAAAACAGAAAATCGGGCTGCAAATCTGTCCAGAACCGGTCGACCGAAACTAGTAAACCGGTCGACCGTTAACATGATTTCAAAGAGAACGGTCGAACAAAAGAATATTCGGTCGGACAAACGAGCTAGAACTTAACTCTACTTAAGTGAATCGGTCGAACCAAAGTATGGGGCGGTCGACCGACAAGGGGATTCGGTTGAGACAAAGGTCAATCGGTCGAACGAGAAATGTGTCGACCGATAGCAGGGAATTTGGTTTCTGAAAATATGTTCAATCGGTCGACCGAAACAAGGTCTTCGTTCGACCGGTTACCGAATGTATTTTGGGGTTAAGTTTTGTTTTATACGAATACGACCGTTATAGGAATACGACAAGAAAAACGGTCATATTAAAATCCGGGATCGGTCGACCGAAAAGGTAGAACCGGTCGACCGGTAGAGTTCGGTAAAATCACTGTGGAGAGTCTGTTATAAACCGGTCGAACTGAGAACTGGTTCGGTCGACCGGTTCACACAGGAAATCTGGGTTTAAGTTTATAAGTGATTTCCGACTAAGGTTTGGGTGATCTAATGAAGTCCAAATAATGTGAAATTTCGTGTGTGACTTCTATAGGGAACCTATTGTGTATGTGATTGGTTTTTAACTCTTGTATGCTCAATTTACACATGTTCCTAAGACTCAAAATAAAATCAAGATTACAAGTCTTCATTTAGCTTTATTACAAATCTTGACTTGATTTCCTTCCTTCCATGAGTCTTGATCACCTGTAGATGTTAGCACATGCAATATATATGCAATGCAATGTGTGTGCTACTCTACATCATCATAATTAAGATTAGGTTAATTAAATCATCAAAACCTAGATTAAGGCCAAAAAGCCAACAATCTCCCCCTTTTTGATGATGGCAACCTATATCTTAATTCTATCTAAATACATGGAATTTGTATATGTAAACTTATGCATATTAATGCTCCCCCTATGGATGTGCATAGTTTTTGTTCAATTTTATGCCAAATTCCAAGTTACCCCTTAATTATCTCTCCCCCTTTGACATCCATCAAAAATAATAATTATTTAAGACTTTAAGCTTAGAATTTGGATGTCTTGTAATGAAGTTGCTCCCCCTAAATTTTGCACTTCATTACTCTAATAAAAGATATAACATTTAAGCTCCCCCTATCAATAAGGCTAAATGGAAACAATGAGTATGATTCAAGTTAAGTTCATTTAAGTTTCAACTTAAGCCTTATTCTAACATCCATTTAAAATTTGACATTTAGAATCAATGGATGTGATAAATGATTTGCAATGAATAGGGATAATGATTTTCAATGAATTGAACTTATAAAGATATGACAATTGAGCATATAAATTAGATTAGAGCTAAATTTTCAGAAATTTCAAGGATAGAAATTTATACCAAACTTGAATCTTGATTAGCTCCAATCTCATTTGGTGATGCAACCGGATTCGAATTCGACGCTTTGGCTCACCCGGTCACCACCAATTTCCTCCTCAAGCTCCTACAAGTGTAGATTTAGGTACCCAAACAACTTTGGGTCCTTGAATGTTAGTTTTGGGAATCCAAACCATTTTGGTTTTGGGTGCCCACACACTTGAGGAACTAGATTTAACAAATAAATGCTTGCCATTTAAAGTAGTATGAGATACATGGTTTTTCAAATGCACATTGTATCCTAAACCATGTTTAGCTAATGATTGTCTTTGACTACTCAAAAGCATATCAAGCATTTTTGTTCCTTTAGTGAACATTTCAAGATCTTTTCTTAATTGCATATTTGAAGCTTTAAGATCTACATGTTCATCAATAATGGGTGTTTTACTTAGACTAGCAAGTGATGATTCATTTGATTCAAGTCTAGCAATCACCTCATTCTTTTCATTCATGATTAATTCAATTTGGCATTTGAGATCATTTATAGTTTTTCTAGCATTTTTGTTCTTTTCACAAATGATCTCATATTGTTTAACTAAATCATGAAATGCATTTTGAAGCTCATCATGTGTATAATTTTCATTATTTGCACTAGAGTTTGAGCTATCACTATAATAAGACTTAGTTGAGCATGAATTACTAGAACAAGAGTTAGAATCTACCTCACTTTGATCTTCAATAGCCATGAAGCATGAGTGAGCCACTTCTCTTCTACTTTGCAAGGAAGAAGACGATGATGATGGTGATGAAGAATCATCCCATGTAGCCTTGTGTGCTTCCTCCTTCCTTTCTCTTCTCTTGCTCTTCTCCTTTTCTTTTCTCCTCTCCCTTCTCTCCTTTTTCTTCTCCCCTTCTCTTCTCTCATTTTCACTCTCCTCCCTCTCTTTTTCTTTTTCTCTTTTCTCACTTCTTCTACCTCTTCTTTCATTCTTTTCTCCTTTATCCCTCTTGAGGTATTGGAAGAAGTCTTGGGCAAGGACCTCAATGTCCTCTTCTTCCACCCTCCTTGGCTCATCAAAATTTGCATGTAATACCACCACGGAGTTTTTCTTTGATGCTTCCTTCTCTCTTCGATGACTCAATTGGAGCTCATAGGCCATGAGATTTCCAATGAGTTCCTCCATCTTCAATTTTGAAAGATCGTGCGATTCTTCGATTGCCACGACCTTGTCTTCCCAATCGTTGCTCAATGACCGGAGGAATTTTCGAGTCATCTCTCCTTCATTTATCCTTCTTCCAAGAATCAAAAGAGAGTTAGTGATATCGGTGAAGCGAGTGTTCATGTCGCTTATGTTCTCACCGATTTGCATAGAAAATATTTCATATTTATGCATGAGGAGACTAATGCGGGTTTCCTTAGTTTTACTATCCCCCTCATGATGCATTTGTAACCTATGCCATATTTCATTTGCACTTTCACATCCCCTAATTCTATTGTATTCTCCCTCATTAAGGCCACAATAAAGAATATTCATAATTTTTTAATTCATTTCAATTTCTTTCATTTGAGCCCTAGATAGAGAATCTAAATCATCTTCATTTGGGGGTATGTATGGATTTTGAATAAACTTCCAATACTTAAGGTCATTTGATATTAAAAAGATTTTCATTCTATTTTTCCAATAATCATAATTTGACCCATTAAGCAAAGGAGGCCTTGTGGTGCATAAACCCTCTAAGTGATTAGATGTTGAAGCCATGCTAAAATTACGGTAAAGTAATGAAATTTAGCTAACAAGGCTCTGATACCAAATGTAGGATCGTGTGGGTCTATGGGTCCACAAACTAATCACGATTAAGCCCTAATTAACTACTTGGTTGATTGATCAAAGAATTGCAGCGGAAATTAAGAACAAATCAAACACAAGTAGGATAGCAATGCAAACCACACAAGAAGACACCGGATTTACAGAGGTTCGGCCGCGCCTACGTCCTCTCTTGCAAGCCCCTCTCGAATCCCCGTTCGAGCTCCTCTTGCGTCTTCACTATGCCTCCCCGTTCCGGGCCGGGAGCAACGCCTTTTACAAGTCTTCAAGCTCGCGAACAACCCTCGCCGAGCTTGGCACCACCTCTCACAAACCGAGAGAATCACTTCGGGCTTTCACCGAAATCCTTGCTTCTTTGTCTTGGGCTTTCACCAAGACCCTTGCTCACTTTACAACAATGGTGACTGAGTGGAACTCACTCTCTAATTGAGCACAACAATTGCTAGTATGATGATTGATGAAGGATGTGGAAATTAGGCTTTGGATGACTAATTTGGAGCTTTGAGGTTGTGGAAAATCTCACTATAAGTTTGACACTTTGGAGTTGTGAAATCTTGTGGAAAACTAAGTGTGAACCTCTATTTATAAGCTCCTAAAGATTTCTAGCCGTTTGGACAAGATTTGATTGGGTTTTGTGCAAGATACACAAAACAGAAAATCGGGCTGCAAATCTGTCCAGAACCGGTCGACCGAAACTAGTAAACCGGTCGACCGTTAACATGATTTCAAAGAGAACGGTCGAACAAAAGAATATTCGGTCGGACAAACGAGCTAGAACTTAACTCTACTTAAGTGAATCGGTCGAACCAAAGTATGGGGCGGTCGACCGACAAGGGGATTCGGTTGAGACAAAGGTCAATCGGTCGAACGAGAAATGTGTCGACCGATAGCAGGGAATTTGGTTTCTGAAAATATGTTCAATCGGTCGACCGAAACAAGGTCTTCGTTCGACCGGTTACCGAATGTATTTTGGGGTTAAGTTTTGTTTTATACGAATACGACCGTTATAGGAATACGACAAGAAAAACGGTCATATTAAAATCCGGGATCGGTCGACCGAAAAGGTAGAACCGGTCGACCGGTAGAGTTCGGTAAAATCACTGTGGAGAGTCTGTTATAAACCGGTCGAACTGAGAACTGGTTCGGTCGACCGGTTCACACAGGAAATCTGGGTTTAAGTTTATAAGTGATTTCCGACTAAGGTTTGGGTGATCTAATGAAGTCCAAATAATGTGAAATTTCGTGTGTGACTTCTATAGGGAACCTATTGTGTATGTGATTGGTTTTTAACTCTTGTATGCTCAATTTACACATGTTCCTAAGACTCAAAATAAAATCAAGATTACAAGTCTTCATTTAGCTTTATTACAAATCTTGACTTGATTTCCTTCCTTCCATGAGTCTTGATCACCTGTAGATGTTAGCACATGCAATATATATGCAATGCAATGTGTGTGCTACTCTACATCATCATAATTAAGATTAGGTTAATTAAATCATCAAAACCTAGATTAAGGCCAAAAAGCCAACAATCTCCCCCTTTTTGATGATGGCAACCTATATCTTAATTCTATCTAAATACATGGAATTTGTATATGTAAACTTATGCATATTAATGCTCCCCCTATGGATGTGCATAGTTTTTGTTCAATTTTATGCCAAATTCCAAGTTACCCCTTAATTATCTCTCCCCCTTTGACATCCATCAAAAATAATAATTATTTAAGACTTTAAGCTTAGAATTTGGATGTCTTGTAATGAAGTTGCTCCCCCTAAATTTTGCACTTCATTACTCTAATAAAAGATATAACATTTAAGCTCCCCCTATCAATAAGGCTAAATGGAAACAATGAGTATGATTCAAGTTAAGTTCATTTAAGTTTCAACTTAAGCCTTATTCTAACATCCATTTAAAATTTGACATTTAGAATCAATGGATGTGATAAATGATTTGCAATGAATAGGGATAATGATTTTCAATGAATTGAACTTATAAAGATATGACAATTGAGCATATAAATTAGATTAGAGCTAAATTTTCAGAAATTTCAAGGATAGAAATTTATACCAAACTTGAATCTTGATTAGCTCCAATCTCATTTGGTGATGCAACCGGATTCGAATTCGACGCTTTGGCTCACCCGGTCACCACCAATTTCCTCCTCAAGCTCCTACAAGTGTAGATTTAGGTACCCAAACAACTTTGGGTCCTTGAATGTTAGTTTTGGGAATCCAAACCATTTTGGTTTTGGGTGCCCACACACTTGAGGAACTAGATTTAACAAATAAATGCTTGCCATTTAAAGTAGTATGAGATACATGGTTTTTCAAATGCACATTGTATCCTAAACCATGTTTAGCTAATGATTGTCTTTGACTACTCAAAAGCATATCAAGCATTTTTGTTCCTTTAGTGAACATTTCAAGATCTTTTCTTAATTGCATATTTGAAGCTTTAAGATCTACATGTTCATCAATAATGGGTGTTTTACTTAGACTAGCAAGTGATGATTCATTTGATTCAAGTCTAGCAATCACCTCATTCTTTTCATTCATGATTAATTCAATTTGGCATTTGAGATCATTTATAGTTTTTCTAGCATTTTTGTTCTTTTCACAAATGATCTCATATTGTTTAACTAAATCATGAAATGCATTTTGAAGCTCATCATGTGTATAATTTTCATTATTTGCACTAGAGTTTGAGCTATCACTATAATAAGACTTAGTTGAGCATGAATTACTAGAACAAGAGTTAGAATCTACCTCACTTTGATCTTCAATAGCCATGAAGCATGAGTGAGCCACTTCTCTTCTACTTTGCAAGGAAGAAGACGATGATGATGGTGATGAAGAATCATCCCATGTAGCCTTGTGTGCTTCCTCCTTCCTTTCTCTTCTCTTGCTCTTCTCCTTTTCTTTTCTCCTCTCCCTTCTCTCCTTTTTCTTCTCCCCTTCTCTTCTCTCATTTTCACTCTCCTCCCTCTCTTTTTCTTTTTCTCTTTTCTCACTTCTTCTACCTCTTCTTTCATTCTTTTCTCCTTTATCCCTCTTGAGGTATTGGAAGAAGTCTTGGGCAAGGACCTCAATGTCCTCTTCTTCCACCCTCCTTGGCTCATCAAAATTTGCATGTAATGCCACCACGGAGTTTTTCTTTGATGCTTCCTTCTCTCTTCGATGACTCAATTGGAGCTCATAGGCCATGAGATTTCCAATGAGTTCCTCCATCTTCAATTTTGAAAGATCGTGCGATTCTTCGATTGCCACGACCTTGTCTTCCCAATCGTTGCTCAATGACCGGAGGAATTTTCGAGTCATCTCTCCTTCATTTATCCTTCTTCCAAGAATCAAAAGAGAGTTAGTGATATCGGTGAAGCGAGTGTTCATGTCGCTTATGTTCTCACCGATTTGCATAGAAAATATTTCATATTTATGCATGAGGAGACTAATGCGGGTTTCCTTAGTTTTACTATCCCCCTCATGATGCATTTGTAACCTATGCCATATTTCATTTGCACTTTCACATCCCCTAATTCTATTGTATTCTCCCTCATTAAGGCCACAATAAAGAATATTCATAATTTTTTAATTCATTTCAATTTCTTTCATTTGAGCCCTAGATAGAGAATCTAAATCATCTTCATTTGGGGGTATGTATGGATTTTGAATAAACTTCCAATACTTAAGGTCATTTGATATTAAAAAGATTTTCATTCTATTTTTCCAATAATCATAATTTGACCCATTAAGCAAAGGAGGCCTTGTGGTGCATAAACCCTCTAAGTGATTAGATGTTGAAGCCATGCTAAAATTACGGTAAAGTAATGAAATTTAGCTAACAAGGCTCTGATACCAAATGTAGGATCGTGTGGGTCTATGGGTCCACAAACTAATCACGATTAAGCCCTAATTAACTACTTGGTTGATTGATCAAAGAATTGCAGCGGAAATTAAGAACAAATCAAACACAAGTAGGAAAGCAATGCAAACCACACAAGAAGACACCGGATTTACAGAGGTTCGGCCGCGCCTACGTCCTCTCTTGCAAGCCCCTCTCGAATCCCCGTTCGAGCTCCTCTTGCGTCTTCACTATGCCTCCCCGTTCCGGGCCGGGAGCAACGCCTTTTACAAGTCTTCAAGCTCGCGAACAACCCTCGCCGAGCTTGGCACCACCTCTCACAAACCGAGAGAATCACTTCGGGCTTTCACCGAAATCCTTGCTTCTTTGTCTTGGGCTTTCACCAAGACCCTTGCTCACTTTACAACAATGGTGACTGAGTGGAACTCACTCTCTAATTGAGCACAACAATTGCTAGTATGATGATTGATGAAGGATGTGGAAATTAGGCTTTGGATGACTAATTTGGAGCTTTGAGGTTGTGGAAAATCTCACTATAAGTTTGACACTTTGGAGTTGTGAAATCTTGTGGAAAACTAAGTGTGAACCTCTATTTATAAGCTCCTAAAGATTTCTAGCCGTTTGGACAAGATTTGATTGGGTTTTGTGCAAGATACACAAAACAGAAAATCGGGCTGCAAATCTGTCCAGAACCGGTCGACCGAAACTAGTAAACCGGTCGACCGTTAACATGATTTCAAAGAGAACGGTCGAACAAAAGAATATTCGGTCGGACAAACGAGCTAGAACTTAACTCTACTTAAGTGAATCGGTCGAACCAAAGTATGGGGCGGTCGACCGACAAGGGGATTCGGTTGAGACAAAGGTCAATCGGTCGAACGAGAAATGTGTCGACCGATAGCAGGGAATTTGGTTTCTGAAAATATGTTCAACCGGTCGACCGAAACAAGGTCTTCGTTCGACCGGTTACCGAATGTATTTTGGGGTTAAGTTTTGTTTTATACGAATACGACCGTTATAGGAATACGACAAGAAAAACGGTCATATTAAAATCCGGGATCGGTCGACCGAAAAGGTAGAACCGGTCGACCGGTAGAGTTCGGTAAAATCACTGTGGAGAGTCTGTTATAAACCGGTCGAACTGAGAACTGGTTCGGTCGACCGGTTCACACAGGAAATCTGGGTTTAAGTTTATAAGTGATTTCCGACTAAGGTTTGGGTGATCTAATGAAGTCCAAATAATGTGAAATTTCGTGTGTGACTTCTATAGGGAACCTATTGTGTATGTGATTGGTTTTTAACTCTTGTATGCTCAATTTACACATGTTCCTAAGACTCAAAATAAAATCAAGATTACAAGTCTTCATTTAGCTTTATTACAAATCTTGACTTGATTTCCTTCCTTCCATGAGTCTTGATCACCTGTAGATGTTAGCACATGCAATATATATGCAATGCAATGTGTGTGCTACTCTACATCATCATAATTAAGATTAGGTTAATTAAATCATCAAAACCTAGATTAAGGCCAAAAAGCCAACACAGAGGTCCCGTAACGACCCGTACAGTCACTCGTACAACCCGAGATGGCGTAACCATCCTAATTTCTCTTGGGGGGTCTAGTGGAGGCCACAGTCAGAGCTCGCACGCTCAACCTCAACCTCCATCTTATCAACCTCCACGCCCATCGGCGACCTACCAACCCCCACATCAAAGGTCTCAGCACCATAATTACCAACCTGCTCAGGCCTCATCGTCGGGTTATTCCAACCAGACTCCACTACCCCAGCGGGTTGACCCGAAGGACCCTACTCTAGAACAAACCCTCCAAGAAGCGTTCATGAAGAGCACACAAACCATGTTTGCGGCCAGAAATAATTCGGTCAACGCATTGGAAATGCAAGTTAGCCAGTTGGCTCATCTGTTCCATGAACGCGAGAAGGGTCAGTTACCGAGTCAACCTGTGGTAAATCCTAGGGGTCAACCTGCCCATTCAAGGCAGAATGTACACAATGTTGAAAGTGGCCCTTCCCAACATGCCAATGTTGTCCATACCTTGATATCGGGAAGGGTTGCTGATAACAATGTGGAAATGCCTGAAGCCAACCCTGTTGGCGAGAGTTCCGAGGAGAGTCTTGAGTCTGTCAAGGAACCTAACTCTGAGACTCCTTCTCGTGATTGTTATGTCCCCAAGGCACCATTCCCTCATAGGTTGACTAAAAACGTGATGAGCATTTGGACAAGATCGTTGAGGTACTTAGGCAAGTAAAGGTGAACATCCCGTTGTTGGACGTTGTTCAACAAACGCCACCGTATGCCAAGTTCCTCAAGGACCTTTGCACCACTAAGAGAAAAACAAATGTTCCCAAAAAAGATTTTTTGGACGCCAATGTAACCTCAATATTGACACAACCCATGCAAGTCAAATACAAGGACCTAGGTTGTTCAACTGTCTCTTTCATGATCGATAATGTGACAATCTCTTAAGCTTTATTGGATTTGGGAGCATATGTGAACCTCCTGCACTACTCTGTCTATGTCAACCTTGGAATAGGCAATCTTAAACCAACGAGGACACCCCTCCAGTTGGCTGACAGATCCGTTACGATTCCACGACGGAGTGTGGAGGATGTCCTTATCAAAGTGGGTGAGTTCGTATTTCCAGTTGATTTCATCATCTTGGATACCGAACCTGTGTCCAACCCACTGTAAAAAATTCCAGTGATCCTTGGGAGACCATTTCTTGCGACATCCAATGCTTTGATCAATTGTCGCAATGGCTTGACGAGGTTGTCTTTTGGAAACCTCACGACGGATTTCCACATCTTTACTCTTGGTAAGCAACCCGGGCTCTACGACGATGCAGTCAGAGCTAATTTCATCCAGGACACGGATGAACCCGAGTCATTAGGCATGTTCGACTCACATCGACATATTATTGAGGTGCCTAATGACCAAGTTGCGAGTGAAGAGGACCTTGAGGAATCCACCACCGTATCTCTGGACGAGGAGGCACATCTGGGTGCTTGCTCCTCTTACCACGTGACCCTTGAGCCACTTGAAAGTAACTCTGAATCCGACAAGGACCCACCTCTGGTCGAGCTTAAACCACTCCCCGATAACCTAAGTACATCTTTTTAGGGGATAATGAGACCTTGCCACACATTATTGCATCTAATCTTGCACAAGATCAAGAGGTTGCCCTCAAAAGTGTACTCTTTGAAAACAAAGAGTCGATTGGGTGGTCCTTGAAGGATATCAAGGGAATTAGCCCTGGTATTGTTCAGCATCGGATCCACATGGAAAAGGATTCTAGACCACGCAGGGACCCACAACGAAGATTGAATCCTGTACTGAAAGAAGCCGTCCGAAAAGAGGTTCTCAAGTGCTTGGATCATGGCATAATCTATCCTATCTCTGAAAGTTTGTGGGTGAGTCCTGTCCATGTGGTTCCCAACAAGTCAGGCGTGACGGTTGTGGAGAATGAGCATAATGAGCTTATCCCGACACGCCTGCAAACTGGCTGGCGAGTTTGCGTTGATTATCGCAAGCTCAATGCAGCAACGCGGAAAGATCATTTCCCGTTTCCATTCATTGATCAGATGTTGGAAAGGTTGGCCAGACATGAGTATTTTTGTTTTCTTGATGGATACTCCGGTTACAACCAAATTCCCATCGCCCCCGAGGATCAAGAGAAAACCACATTTACTTGTCCCTTTGGCACGTTTGTCTACCGTCGCCTGCCCTTTGGGTTATGTAATGCGCCGAAAACGTTTCAAAGGTGTATGATGAGCATCTTCTCCGATATGGTAGAGCGTTTCCTTGAGATTTTCATGGACGACGTTTCCATATTTGGCGCTTCCTTTGATGAGTACCTTCGTCACTTGAGCCTTGTCATCAAGCGATGCCGTGAGAAGAACCTCGCTCTCAATTGGGAGAAATGTCACTTCATGGTGAAGCGAGGTATTGTACTTGGACATGTGGTCTCAAGTAGGGGAATTGAGGTCGATCCCCCAAAGTGGGTATTATTGCTAATCTCCCACCGCCACGTAATGTGAAGGATATCTGCGCCTTTTTGGGGCATGCCGGATCTTATCGGCAGTTCATTTGGGATTTTAGCAAAATTGCTCGATCTCTCACCTCCTTGTTGGCTAAGAATGCCATTTTTAAGTTCACACCGGATTGCCACCATGCCTTTTTGACCATGAAGAAAGAGTTGAATTCAGCTCCCATAATTAAGGCACTGGTGTGGACTGAACCCTTTGAGTTAATGTGTGATGCATCTGATTTCGCTGTGAGAGCAGTGCTTCGGCAACGATAGGACAAATTGCCTCATGTGATCTACTAAGCCAGTAGATCACTCAATGATGCCCAATTGAACTATACTGTGACCGAGAAGAAATTCTTAGCGATCATATTTGCTTTGGAGATATTCCGGTCGTACTTGATTGGCTCCCACGTGATTATCTATTTTGATCACACAGCCATCAAGCCCTCATGGCGAAGAAAGATGCAAAATCCCGACTCTTGAGATGGATCTTGTTGTTACAAGAATTCGATCTCGAGATTTGGGACAAAAAAGGGTGTGAAAATGTTGTAGCAGACCACCTCTCTCGTCTTGAAACGACCAACCCACAGGACAAAATTATTGATGACAAATTTCCTGACGAGCAGTTGTTTACGATCGAAGATAACCTTTGGTTTGCCGAAATCGTGAACTACCTCGTGACCGAGCAATTTCCTGTGGGTTTGCCAAAATCTGACCAAACCAAATTTAGATCTTATGTCAGATTCTTTCACTGGGACGACCCCTACCTATTCAAATACTGCTCTGACCAAATTTTCAATCGGTGTGTCCAAGATACCTAGTTCCAAAGTGTGCTCCATTTCTGCCATTCTAAGGCATGTGGAGGACACTTTGGAGCAAAGAAAATGGCCGCCAAGCTTCTCCAATCTGGCCTTCTCTTTTCAAAGATGCTTACGAATTTTGTAAGAAATGTGATAGGTGCCAGCGCCTTGGCAGGATTGGTCCACGTGACATGATGCCTTTGCGAAATGTCCTTGTTGTCGACATCTTCGATGTGTGGGGCATTGACTTTATGGGTCCCTTCCCGAACTCGTTTGGGAATGTTTACATTCTGGTGGCCGTTGACTGTGTCTAAGTGGGTTGAGGCTATACCCACAAAGACCAATGACAACAAGGTGATCACCAAATTCTTAAGGGACATTTTTACGCGATTTGGTACTCCTCGTACCATAATCAGCGATAGGGGTACCCACTTCTATAATCTCTCTTTCGAAGCGCTTATGAGGAAATATTCGATCACCCACAAGCTTGTGACTCCATATCATCCGCAAACTAGTGGGCAGGTCGAAGTCTCTACTCGTCAATTAAAGCAAATTCTTTATAAGACGGTTAATTCCTCGACGAAGGATTGGTCCACTAAGTTGAATGACGTGTTGTGGGCCTTCCGCACCGCGTACAAGACCAATTTTGGTAAGTCACCATATCGGGTCGTGTACGGAAAGGCTTGCCACCTACCCGTCGAACTTGAGCATCGTGCTTTCTGGGCGATCAAGAACCTGAATATGGATCTTGATTAAGCAGGGGTGCAGCGTAAACTCGACATTGTGAAGTTGGAAGAGCTACGCAATGATGCGTATGAAAATGCCAAAATTCATAAGTCCCGAGCCAAGTTGTTTCACGATCGCATGATTATGCGAAAGGTGTTTACGACCGGGCAGAAGGTGTTGCTCTACAATTCCCGACTTCGTCTGTTTGCGGGTAAGCTCCGCAATCGCTGGTCTGACCCTTTTATTGTCCAAACCGTGTTTCCTCATGGAGCGATTGACATCTTGAACCCAGGGAATGGGGATGTGTTCAAAGTTAATGGACAATACCTCAAACCCTACTTGGAGGGGGCACCAACCGAAGTCGAGGAGGTTGATGCATTGCATACATTGCATCATATGTCTTTCATTTAGATTACTTTTACATCAATAATTGCTACTAAGGTATGTGTTTAGTCTTATTTACAGAATACAGGGACCTGAATGCAATTTACCCACATCCCGAGCATAAACGCATGCAAAAGACTCATTTCTATCATAAAGACCAAGTTCAAGATTATCGGGTTACGAATGGAAATGTATCCAAGCATAAAAGCATTCAAGTCCTAATTGCAAAAAGAACAAGGACTTAAGCACAAAAGTAGCCAGGGACTTAACTGCAAAAAGTCAAGGACCTAATTGCAAATCACGAGTAGCTTTTATTCTCTTGGAGAAAATATATAGAAAAATCAATGTATATCTCCAAATATGTGAAGGAATTAATCTGGAGCTCAAAAGAATGGAAAGAATCAATCCAGACGCGTAAAGGAGGATCAAATCATACCATAAACATCCAACCAAAAACTGGACCAAATCAGAGCATGATGTGCGGCGATTCCGCCGCAGATCACACACACCATGCGGCGATTCCGCCGCCCCCTAGTCGATCCGTGTGCTCCAATTTCGTCCAGTCGTGTCTGGACACGTGTACTTTCCAATATTATACCTAGATCCCTTGTAGCAACTATAAATAGACCCGAGAACGATGTTAGAAGGGTCCTTAGTCTTTGGGTGGTAGTTTTTATTCTTAATCTTAGTTTTGTAATCTTCTTTTCATTAATAAAATTCTGTCTTTTATTTCTTACTTTTAGTTTTCTTTTGTAATGTCTCAAGGACCCCTTCTTCCTCCCTCTATGAGTTTCTAACTCCTTCCAAATGGTGGAGGTGACGGATTTAGGGTGAAGAGAAGACGAATAAATGTTATTATTTTAAGTTCGTATTAGTCTATTTTGATTACTTGAGTTTATGTTAAATCATTTATCATGTAATGCTTCATAACTAATATGATTTATTATAAGTTTCTGAATTCTCTAATCTAAACCCTAAATCTAAACCTCCACCCGACGGAATTCACCTCTTTGTTCTTGTTTTAATTTTAATTGTTCTTGTTTCTTGCTTTACATAATTAAAACCCAAAAATCTCAAAACCAAATTATTTCTTCTCTCCTTCTTTCCCCCAATCGAAATCACAATAATAACAAATCTCTCCCTCCTTGTGTTCGACCCGTACTTGCCACGTCTTCATAGACGTCGTGCACTTGCGGTATAAATTTAATTCACAACAAGTTTTTGGCGCTGTTGCCGGGGAGGCGACGCAGATTTTGTTTTTTGTTGATTTCGATTCTATTCAGTTTATCGTGTGCGCGATCTAACTATTTGGATTTGTGTTTCAGGAGACAACAGAGCGCGCGGCGAAATCGGAGCGCAGTCTGAGCAACAAGGGCGGCGGAATCGCCGCACAATTGAAGCATCTGAGCTTCAAATTTTTCTGGGGTTAGCACCATCTCTGGGTGGACGCGTGGAGCTACTGAAATTTCGAGAGCGGACGGCGAACCCGACAGAGCATTGCGTAGGTAACCTTTGTTGCCTTTTTCCTCGTAATTTCTAGTTTCAGAAAAACTTCCTTTTATTAGAATTGCACGTGTTAAGCTTAAATTCCATAATTGGCAATAATTCAACTCTGACCTAAAAATTGGCAAAACTAGAAGAACTTAGTGCATGCATCATATAATGTTTTGTTTGCATTATTCTTGCTAAATTCTTGCAAATTATTTTTATTGTTGAAGAGTGCTCGAGGCAAGGTACGTATCGCGTTTTAACGATTGCATTTAAGCATATAATTTAGTTTGCATACAATCTTGCAATTGCCCCCCAAAGACCATTGTTTGACTATCTTTGCTAGATCTAAGTTAAACTATCTTAAGGGCAACTCCATAGGCAAAGATACGGTGGGGATTTCATCACCCTTCCGTGGCCCACAAATCACAATCCTAAAGTGTCACCTAAGCCTTAAATTTAAAATCAATTAGACATTGGCCCCTAAGGACTCGGACTCATTTAAGGAGAAGAATTGGTTTGACTTGCTATGACCTGAAGCCGATTGAATTTAATTTGGTGTCTAGAAAGTATTTTTGTGTTGACGTAAGTCTTCCAAGCGAAGTGGTTGTCTAATTGGCACCGACTCTGTCGGAAGCGCCCCCACTAGCTATACACGGCCTGGCCAAGTTGGTTTGATTAGTGAGGGAGGTGAATCAAGCGAATCAATTCGACTCAACCAGTTAGGAGTCGTCTAGATCTAAGCGACACTAGGTCTAGGATTGTTTGAACCGTGCTTTCTTAGGAATTTTCTGACCAACCCTCTTTCTATCTTTAGAGTTAGGTTTCCCTTCTCATCTGAGTCTTCTTTCTCTTCTCACCTAAATTCTCTAGATTAGGATTCATTTCTCATCTTTCCCCATTCTATTGTTTGTTTCCCTTCTTAAAAAAATATATATATTAAAACAAAACGGAAATATTAAAAAAATAATAATAATTAATTCTTGAACTTAAATTTGGAATTTAAATTCCGAATTTGAATTCAAAAATTGATTCAACCCGGTGCACTCAGATTTGGATTCGGGACTTGAGTAATCGACTCTCACGAGTTCATCTAGATTCCAGTCTGGAACTTAACCCCAATCCACCTGTGGCACCACCTCATCCGGATCCAATGGGTGAGAACGTAGTGGACCCGCCTGTTGCGCAACCTATAACTCTGAGGGATCGATGCTATCCAGCGATGGCTGCTCAGCCATCGTGCATCGTTATGCCCACCATACCGGGTCGCGACTTCGATCTTAAGGCACAATACATGAGTATGTTGCCTAAGTTCACCTCTAGGGAAAACCCATATCTCTTCCTTAGAGAATTTGAGGAAATCTGCTCTCTTATGCAATACCAGCATATTCCTGAGGAGGCAGTGCGTCTGAAATTCGTGCCTCTAGCACTGAAGGATGACGCTAAGAAATGGCTATATAGTCTAGCCGAAAGATCCATTAGAAGTTGGGCTGCGTTTGTTCAAGTATTCCTAAAAAAATATTTCCCCAACCATAAGACTATGAGGATTAGGAATGAAATTGTTGCATTCGTTCGTTCTGAGAGCGAGCCATTCTATTCCTATCTAGAAAGATTCAAAAGTGTTCTGACCCAATGCCCTCATCATGGAATTCCGAGATGGCAATTATGTCAAATTATTTATGAGGGATTGACACCCACATCTAGGGTTATGGTAGAATCCGTAAGCCAAGGGAACTTTATGTCGAAAAATGAAAATGATGCCTGGACTTTCCTTGAGGATTTAGCTGAAAATAGTATGCAATGGGACAATGCTAGAACACCGCTTAACCCGAGTATTGGATCTAGAATAGCAAGTCAACCCAGACCAGGTGTCTTAGCTGTAGATGCCAACATAGCGGCTGAAGCAAAACTAGCTACCCTTATGCGCAGAATGGAAAGTTTAGAGCTACAAACCCAAAACCGAGTGAATCAAGCCTCGTCTATCCCTTGCTCTAGATGTGGTCAGACTGGTCATGTAATGGAGGATTGTGCGGAATGGGACCAAGTTAATGCCATGTATAACCATGCTAGAAATGACCCAAACACATCAACCTATAACTCGGGTTGGCGTAATAATTCCAATTTCTCATCAAACCAACAGGGTCAACCTCCTAGACAACAACCAAACCTGTATAACCAAAATAATAAATCATCTGGGTTTAGTAACAATAACGATCATGAGGTTAGGTTGACAAGCTTGGAAAATTTGATGAAAACTTTTATACAAACAACCAACCAGACCTTCCAAAGGCTAGAAACACAAGTCAGCCAACTAGCACAAATAGTAGGTGAAAGAGAAAAGGGTCGGTTTCCAAGTCAACCTGAGGTGAACCCTAGATCTAATAATTCATATCAATCCTATCAACCACCTTCAGGAAATAACAACCCTAGACCGGTTCAAATGGTTAATGAGGAAGGACCGTTCCAACAAATAAATGTTGTAGTATCATTACGGTCCGGAAGACAGATTGATAATAATGTGGTAAATCCTAGAACGTCTAATCAATCTAGCCATCAAACTGCCACATATGACCTAACCATTGAACCCGACGTCCAATCTGAAATGCTCACCCCACCTACTCAATCTGAACCCGTAGCTCAACCTGAACCTGAGCGAGTCTATGTCCCTAAAGCCCCATTTCCCAATAGACTAAAAAAGAACTCAAGTGCACAAATAGAGAAAATCTTGGAAGTATTTAAGCAAGTTAAGGTGAACATTCCACTCTTAGACATGATTCAACAAATACCTGCTTATGCTAAATTCTTAAAAGATTTGTGCACTAAAAAGAGAAAAACAAACGTACCAAAGAAGGCATTCTTAACTGCAAACATAAGTTCTATTTTGTCCAACACATCTCCTATAAAATATAAGGATCCTGGATGTCCCACAATTTCATGTGTAATAGGAGATAGTTTTATCAACAAAGCCCTTCTAGACATTGGTGCTAGTGTTAACCTACTCCCGTACTCTGTCTATGAGCAAATGAACCTTGGTCCACTAAAACCCTCTAAGACAACCCTTCAATTTGCTGATTGTTCTATTAAGAAACCAAGAGGTATAGTCGAGGATGTTTTGATCAAGGTTGGTGACTTCATTTACCGAGTGGATTTTGTCGTACTAGATACTGCACCTGTTGTAAATCCTAATCGACAAATCCATGTAATTCTAGGCAGACCCTTTTTAGCCATTTCGGAAGCATTGATAAACTGTCGAAATGGGCTCATGCAATTATCTTTTGGGAACTTAAAAGCTGAATTTAATATCTTTCATATTGATAGTGAGCCAGAAATAACATGCAACCAAAGTGATGTTGTGATGAAATCGCGTATCTATAATATTTCTGAATCATCACAAAATCAAAAAGGAAGTAAGAAAAAGGGGAGGAATTCATCTACACACCCACCGTCACTCGAGCAAATAAGAGAACCAATTTATGTGAGGGGTGTGGAACCTGTAACTCAGGATGCTCATTGCAACATGAGGAACAATTCAACTGGATACATGCACCAATATGGTGTCATTCAATCCAGTTCTGACTATGGTTGACTTTGAGCAAATTCCATCCGTCCACCGCAGTTCATCAAGGTAATAAGTGCATTTGCTTTATATTTGCATACATTGAGGACAATGCATGATTTAGGTGTGGGGGGGTGTTTATGTATATATTTATCTATATATTATGTCTTTTATAAATAAATAAAAAAAATTAATGTTTCATGGCATAGCTTAAGATTGAACTGCTAAAACCCGTGTACAAATTGCATTGAGTTTTGTTCCTTATTATATAGTTCTACTTGTAGAAATTGTGACATAAATCTAAGTTCCAAAGAAATAACCCATTGCCCTTTAAGACATGTATGCACTTAAATTGGATGAATCAAATCTTTGAAGTGGTTGATAAAAAGCAGAGGTTGAGGAAAATATACCGGGAAGTGTGGACTTCTAATAGCAATTAAGCCTTGAGGAAAATAAAAATAAAAATAAAGGAATAAAGTGAAGAAAACACATTTTGCAAAATGATTACAAAAGCCCAAGCCTTTGAGTCACTGGTCCGTAGGGGTATCTTGAAACCCGGTAACTTGAGTCTACCAGCTCGGGATTATCGACCAAACTCACTACACGAATGCAAAAAGGGTAAAAGTGTCAGAAAAAGCAAATGTGTTGAATCACGGAAAAATAAAGAAAAAAAATACTTTAAGATACTCAAGGCCCAAAGCTAAAAGAATGATCCATGCCATGGTTGATCCAAATGATACTTCACCACCAGAGGAGGCGTGCAAAATAATTCAAGTGATATCATGTGTAGAAGGGTTAGTGGTGTGAATGTTGGAGGAACAAAGACCAAGTCATATTTTTAATGAGTTAGATTTATATAATGAGCATGCAAAAATTCTTAGTGAGATGTATAAGGTTGAGGTAGGGATATTGAGAACTATTAATGAAATGTTGATTTAGGATTTTGTGGGTATATCCGCTGAAAACCCTCAGGAGACAACACTCCTCCTCCTTGGCAACAAAGAGGTTTAAAGGCTTGTTGCACATGCTAAGTACAACCGTGATTCCTACGAAAGTGAGTTATGATTTCCCTGTTTTTATTTTTCGTATCTTCTGTTTTGCTAGGGACTAGCAAAATCTAGGTGTGGGGGTATTTGATGCATTGCATACATTGCATCATATGTCTTTCATTTAGATTACTTTTACATCAATAAATGCTACTAAGGTATGTGTTTAGTCTTATTTACAGAATACAGGGACCTGAATGCAATTTACCCACATCCCGAGCATAAACGTATGCAAAAGACTCATTTCTATCATAAAGACCAAGTTCAAGATTATCGGGTTACGAATGGAAATGTATCCAAGCATAAAAGCATTCAAGTCCTCATTGCAAAAAGAACAAGGACTTAAGCACAAAAGTAGCCGGGGACTTAACTGCAAAAAGTCAAGGACCTAATTGCAAATCACGAGTAGCTTTTATTCTCTTGGAGAAAATATATAGAAAAATCAATGTATATCTCCAAATATGTGAAGGAATTAATCCGGAGCTCAAAAGAATGGAAAGAATCAATCCAGACGCGTAAAGGAGGATCAAATCATACCATAAACATCCAACCAAAATCTGGACCAAATCAGAGCATGATGTGCGGTGATTCCGCCGCAGATCACACACACCATGCGGCGATTCCGCCGCCCCCTAGTCGATCCGTGTGCTCCAATTTCGTCTAGTCGTGTCTGGACACGTGTACTTTCCAATATTATACCTAGATCCCTTGTAGCAACTATAAATAGACCCGAGAACGATGTTAGAAGGGTCCTTAGTCTTTGGGTGGTAGTTTTTATTCTTAATCTTAGTTTTGTAATCTTCTTTTCATTAATAAAATTCTGTCTTTTATTTCTTACTTTTAGTTTTCTTTTGTAATGGATCAAGGACCCCTTCTTCCTCCCTCTATGAGTTTCTAACTCCTTCCAAAGGGTGGAGGTGACGGATTTAGGGTGAAGAGAAGACGAATAAATGTTATTATTTTAAGTTCGTATTAGTCTATTTTGATTACTTGAGTTTATGTTAAATCATTTATCATGTAATGCTTCATAACTAATATGATTTATTATAAGTTTCTGAATTCTCTAATCTAAACCCTAAATCTAAACCTCCACCCGACGGAATTCACCTCTTTGTTCTTGTTTTAATTTTAATTGTTCTTGTTTCTTGCTTTACATAATTAAAACCCAAAAATCTCAAAACCAAATTATTTCTTCTCTCCTTCTTTCCCCCAATCGAAATCACAATAATAACAAATCTCTCCCTCCTTGTGTTCGACCCGTACTTGCCACGTCTTCATAGACGCCGTGCACTTGCGGTATAAATTTAATTCACAACAGAGGTCATGTTCCTTCATGAACCTCTCTCGCACTCAACCATTCATGCTCCTGCATGAATGGTTGAGCTTTCATGCTTGTATAAAGTTAAAAAAACTCTTTCAGTGAGCATCGATTGTTGTGGGCTCCAACCTTTGAGTATTTGGGCCCCACTTCTTTCATGTATTTACATCCCTTCTTTAGCATCTCACAAGTTTTGAGGGAATTTGGGTTGTGTCCATCAACATAGCCACAAACTTACCTTTGTACTTAACGTTGGTGAGATCTCTTCTTTTTCATGCATAAATCCATGTAGTATCTTGCTCACATTCATTGAGGACAATACATGAAGTAGGTGTGGGGGGTGTTTTTACGTTTGTACATAGTCGAGTCTTTTTCTTTGATTTTTGTTTTCTTTTGTGTGCGTTGTTAGGATCATGTTAATGTGCTGCATTTTTTATCGATATATCTGCTTGGCATGATCCTTGGGTGACTTGTCTTCTTTTGCTTGCCTAGTGCTTTAAAATTTTCACATTTCTTTCAAAAATCTTCACGTGTTTGCGAAAGAAAATGTTTTGTGGGTTTTGCATGTGTTAGGATGTGCAAAACCGTTGAGAGGCAAAGTAAAAAGAAAGCTCCCAAAATTGTCTTGAACTTGATGCATTCGGATATCTAGTTTACTGGCTTTAGGTCTTATCGAGTCGTTAGGATGCACCCCGGTTTTCCTTCGGGCGGCGTATAATCATAGGGTTTCTGCACTCAAACATTTAAGGAAGTCCACCCTGAATCCAGTGAGTCAAATAATTCGTGTTTGTTAGTATAAGGAAGTTTGTCGTAGTCAATGACCCTTAATCTCTTTGTGTGAAACTTAAGTGTAAGGGTTTTGGTTCCCAGGTAAATAAATAAATAAGTGGTGTTCTTTCTTCTCACACGGCTCCTATCACTCTGGAAAGTAGGTCTGAGGGGACTTTGTGCCTGGTGCTGTCGAGTCATTTGACTTGGGATGCACTGACCGAACTCCCGTTACACGGGTGGTAGGGATCACCCTATGTTGAGATTTAGGGGAAGGTGTACGTGATAGTGTAAGTCCTCAAAGGCAATAATGCACAAAACCTAACCCTGGGAGAATCAAACACCAACCAATAAAATGCTCCAAAGAAAAAGAAAAAGAAGAAGAGTCAAATAAGAACCTTAATGGACTTTACACATTGTATCACATTCAGAAGTTAAGGTTGCCCATGTCTTTCACTTAAGTCCTTAAATAACTTTCACGAGTAATTCATTACGCTAGGTATGTAGACCGATTACATATATAGAGTTGACCCCTAGTATTACCGCGTCCCATGATCGACAAAATAAGTCCAATGAGTCGTCTAGCTATATTGATTAATGCATCTTTGTTCGGATTTTATGGGTGTATCCACTGAAAACCCTCAGGAGACAACACTCCTCCTCCTTGGAAACAAGGAGGTTTAACGGCTTGTTGCACGTGCTAAGTGCAACCGTGATTCCTACGAAAGTGAGTTAGGATTTCTTGTTTCTCATTTGCTTTTATCTTTCTTTGTTTTGCCCGGGACTAGCAAAAACTTAGGTGTGGGTGTATTTGATTGACATCATTTCATGCTTATATTTGTATCTTATATCCATTATTTTACACCTAAGCAATGCTACGTGACGAGTTTTATGTTTGAATTTCAGAAATAAAGAGGGTTGATGAGAAGAGGCACGAAAGGACCAAAAAGATAGGAAAAAGACTCAGTTGAGAGACTCGAGGACTAAGATGCAAGGGAGAAGGACCTGGACGTAAGACCGAAGGACCAAAGAACAAAACAAAAAACTCCACACCATCATGGGGAGTATTTTGGCAATTTGATTTGGGTCGGAGCTCCAATAAACGAAGCATATGCATCGAAGACCGACAAAGAAATTCAAAAAAGCGCACAACAAATTCCAGCTTGATCCAAAGCTTATTGACCGCCAATTGGCGGTCTGGGACCGCCATTTGGTGGTCCAGATCTCTCCGGATCCGCTAAGACTTCTGGAGCGCGTGTATTAGAGTGTGTTTAGACTATTTTTTGGTATTTGTTTAGTCCCATACAGGACAAGAAGATAAGGCACAATCATGTGCCGACTCGTAATGAAGCTGGTCCATGTTATTCTCAATTGGGATCGAATCGTCCACCAAGTGATCGTGAATTGAAACCCCAAGTCCCTCAGACTGACTAGGAATTTGACTTCGAAAGATTGTGCTTTGAATTTATAGATGTGGTGGTGGCGGTTCGATATCAAAAGATGAATCCTCATGTTGACAAGAAAAGTTACTCTCCTCACGTTCACGTAATTGCTGCGACATTTCACTCACTTGCAGTGCCATATTTTGTATGGACTGTTGAATGGTTTCCATGAACGTAAGGAAAGTTGGTTTCGAGGAATCAGGTATGTGGTCAATTATAAGGTCCAAGTCAGAGCTTGGGAAATTTTGGGGTTGGGTGTTGATGGGCTGAGAATGAGTCCAATGATTTGAAGTGGGGTGTTGGTAGAATTCTCGGTATTCGGGAGGAGGATACTGGGGTGGAAATGATGTATAAGAATTTGAATACGAATTGTCTCCCCACGAATCCATCCCTCTCGGGTTGTACGCGGATGCGTAATGGTCATATTGAGCATTTGGGGAAAAGGTATGCTCATACTCAGGCTCTGGGGGAACATAAGGACATTCCCCGAAATCATGACCACTCAACCCACAATAGTGACACGGTACGGCTACTGGAGCCACTTGTGCACTCATGTCTTCTACCACATGCATGAAAGAGGCCAAAGGTTCTTGCAATGTCTCAGTTTGATGACCAACATATGATCCGACGTAACAAGATGGTTGTCTAGCAGTCGGTGCCTCTCTCATGTTGCCCCAATATGAAGATTGCTAAGTCACACAATGAGGATTATCCCAACCATACGAGGTGTTTGTCTGATCTACCCCAGGTTGCATGGGTCCGGAATACCAAGACGAATTGTCCTGGTCCCAACAATGATATGGATGGTCGCCCATGTAACCATCCATCTCCACAAAGAACTCTAGAGTCGACCACTCTCACCACCACGAGGCTAAACTCGTAAAAAGTGCTCGACTCGACCCTAAAAATGCTACCAGAGAGTGTAAAGGGGAGGAGACTATAACGTAGAAGAAGGTGAGAAGAAGATGACTCAGAGGAGAAGGGAAGAATCCCTAAAGCTAGCGTGGGTAACGGGAGAGGGTAGAAGCCTAATCAAGCAAGCACAGCTCAAACAATGTAGGCAATGGGTCCTTAGGCTAGACGACGCCTAACTTCGTGGTCACTAGCCTCTACACGCCTCACCTCCCTACAACGAAGACCACAACGCCCAGCAAGTCATGCCAGATCCGGAGATCCAGTACCTCCTACTATCGACAAGGTAGGCAACGCCGATCAGGTCATGACGGTCTCAACTAGATTACTCTCCTAGTGCGTCCGCAATCCTTAGGGCCAATGACTACTTGCTTTTAGTTAAGGCTTGATTAAGAGTGATTTTTGGGGGCAAGGAAAGGGTGATGAAATCCCCCACCTTATCTTTTATGGGACAACCCCTCCTTAGTAGCGTTTTGATCCTAGATCTAGCAATCAATCACTCCAATCAAACACTCAACACACTCTTGTCCCGATGCACCTTACTAACTAATACATGATCGAAACATGAATGAATGAGAGATTTGGGTGCACGTACCTCACGCCAGCAATCAGCAACAAAATGTAAAGCAAAGAAAAGACAAATGCATGTAAGGTCTACAAATGATGCATGACCTAGATGGCAAGAAGTCTAATCTTTTGCTTTGAGTTTTATGGTCCAAGTTGATTAAAGTGGATTGAAATTAAATCTGGGAGAAAACTAGAAGTCACAGCATGCAAAATGGTACTCCCAGATAACTAAAATGAACCAAACAGAAACCAAAACAAAATTGAGAGAAAATGAGGCTCACCAGGCTGCCAATTGGCGGTCCCAGACCGCTGATTGGCGGTCCCTTTTCAAGATTTTGTGCTGAAACTTGTCCAATATCCCCCCCTTACTCTAAAGGTCCCCTGAAACAAACAAAAACTAAAAACTAAAAAATTAAAACCACTCGAATCGTCCAAACCAAGGTCTGGACAAAGCACCTCCCCGGCAACGGCGCCAAAAACTTTATTGATTCATTTTATATAAACTACAAGTGCACGACCGCGTTGAAGCAGTGGCAAATACGGGTCGTCCACTGGGAGGTGTGTCGATGTTTGGTTTGTGCGAAGGCGAGTGGTAAAAAATGGAGAGAGATTGTTTACACTAACGACACTAGAATGCAAAAGGAAATGAAAGATAAGCAATAAAAACTAAACCCCATAGGGGGTAGAGAAGTAATGTGAATATAAAGATGTGTGTGTGTGTGTGTTCAATTAAGCTCCTCACAACATGTAGTGCATGAAATCATAAAACTACATCCAACTTTGCCTCCACATGAATTAAGATAAGACTACATCATTAAAACATACAAGACAATAATTGGTATGAAGCTAAATGAACTCATGTATAAAGACTAGACCCTACTATGCCTCCACATGAATTAAGGTAAGACTACATCATTAAAACAACCAAGACATTAACTAAGGTAAAGGCAACAAGAGTACATACACTACAAATTGTGTTTCCAATATTAATTCCATCCATATCCTAACCTTATCATTCCCCATAAAATAGGTCCATTAATCAAAGCATAAGCTAAGATTCATTCAAGAGCATTAGCATATCAAAGATAAGAGTGAAAACCCATTAGATGGTTATGGAAATCATATAAAGCTCAAGGGATTAAGATAACACACACTTAATACACTACATGATCATATCACATATTTCTCCACCCCCCAAATGGGGATGGAACTACTCACTACTCATTACACTAACTATATTAACAAAATGAAGCATAATACTGAAATGAAATTACCCTAAGAAAGCAAGAAATAAAGAAGTTTAAAAGGAAAGACTAAACAAGCATGCACAAATTAAAAGACAAGATTAAAAGAAACTGGAAGAATTATTTTCTTAACAAATGACTCACATTGAAGGTAGCATTCTTCTCCACCTTGAGTTTTTGCTTCAAGGCTCACTCCTTAGTAGAGAGAATGCCACCAAGCAATGGGTGATTACAATGGAAGGTGAAGAGTTCTATTTATAGGCATGGAAAAACCTAATCCGGGACAATGCCCCAATGTGGGTCTAAACAAATACCAAAAATAGCCTAAAAAACATTAATACAAGTCCAGGTGAAATCTTAGTGGATCTGGGATGATCCGGACCTCCCATTGGAGGTTCCAGACCGCCAATTGGCGGTCTATCAGGCCCAGATCCGTCTGATTTTTTTGTTGGGCTTTGCTTGAAGTATTTCTTGGTCTTGGATGTATCTACTTGGCTTGTTGGAGCTCCGACCCGAATCGAATTGCCCAAATACTCCCCATGATGGTGTGGAGTTTCCTGTTTTCCTCTTAGGTCCTTCGGTCTTACGATCAGGTCCTTCTCCCTTGCATCTTAGTCCCCAGGTCTCACAATTAAGTCCTTTTTCCTGCTTTTGGGTCCTTTCATGGCTCTTCTCTTCAAACCTCTTTATTCCTGGAAACTAAACATAAAAATCGTCACGTAGCATTGCTTAGGTGTAAGATAATGGATATAAGATACAAATATAAGTATGAAATGATGTCAATCATAAACCAACAAGGACAACCCTCCAGTTGGCTGACAGATCCAACAAGATTCCAGGAGGGAGTGTGGAGGATGTCCTTATTAAAGTGGGTGAGTTCGTATTTCCAGTTGATTTCATCATCTTGGATACTGAACTTGTGTCCAACCCACAAGGAAAAATTCTAGTGATCCTTCGGAGGCCATTTCTTGCAACATCTAATGTTTTGATCAATTGTCGCAATGGCTTGATGACGTTGTCTTTTGGAAACCTCACGACAGATTTCGACATTTTTACTCTTGGTAAGCAACCTGGGCTCTTTGACGATGCTTTTGGAACCAATTTCATTCAGGACATGGATGAGCCCGAGTAATTAGGCATGTTCGACTCACATTGACATATTATTGAGGTTCCTAATGACCATGTTGCGAGTGAAGATGATCTTGAGGAATCTGCATGTAAACCTTTGGATGAGGAGGCACATCTGGGTGCTTGCTCCTCTTCCCTGTGGCCCTTGAGCCACTTGAAATTAACTCTGAATCCAAAAAGGACTCACCTATGGTCGTGCTCAAACCGCTCCTCGATAACCTTAAATACATCTTTTTAGGGGATAATGAGATTTTGCCACTCATTATTGCTTCTGATCTTGCAAAAGATCAAGTAGTTTCCCTAAAAAAGTGCTCTTTGAAAACAAAGAGGCTATCGGGTGGTCCTTAAAGGACATCAAGGGAATTAGCTATGGTATTGTCTAGCATCGGATCCACATGGAAGAGAATTCTAGGCCCCACCGGGACCCACAACGAAGATGGAATCCTGTACTGAAAGAAGCCGTCCGAAAGGAGGTTCTTAAGTGCTTGGATCGTGGTATAATCTATCCTATCTCTGATAGTTTAAGGGTGAGTCCTGTCCATGTGGTTCCCAAGAAGTCAGGCGTGACCGTTGTTGAGAATGAGCATAATGCCCTTATCGCGACATGCCTGCAAACTGGTTTGCGAGTTTGAATTAATTATCGCAAGCTCAATGTGACAATGCAGAAAGATCATTTCCCGTTGCCATTCATTTATCAGATGTCGGAAAGGTTTGCAGGACATGAGTATTATTGTTTTCTTGATGTATACTCCGGTTACAACCAAATTCCCATCGCCCCTGACGATCAAGAGAAAACCACCTTTACTTGTCCCTTTGGCATGTTTGCCTACCATCGCATGTGTTGGATTTCGTGCCCTATTATATGTATATATATTTCGAAATTTTATAAACATACAGGATCGAAACATTCATATTTTCTTCGATTTTCATATAGACATGCATTTGTTTGTCCTAATTATTTAACATGCATTAGAACAAACAAACAATTGCAAAGATAATCATACCTAGAGGTTCTCTAAAACCTCTTGAAGATCCGGAGTCGCGTTGCCGTTCGAATCTCCCGGTGGATTGCCTCCGAGTGTTCACCAAACTCTAAACAAGGTTGGAGAGAAAGGTGCTAGCCAATCAATCTCCAAACGGGTTTAGAATCTAGCTAATAACCCCCTTTTTCTTTCAAGAGATTTTACTCTCCAAAAACTCAAATTAACTAAGGAATTTCGGATGGATTAATTGGGGTGGTTAGAGAGAGAGAGAGAATTTTGCATACACTTATTTTTAATGAAGGAAATTAGGCCTATTTATAGGCTCCTTTAATTTCCACATCATGGGCCATGCATTGACCCATTCTTCCTTGTTTTTCTCTCTTAAGACCAATTCCCAATATTAAATTTATTAATCCACATCCAAATATAATCATAATTGACCAAGTCAAAACCATGATCAATAATTCCTTAATTAATTTGCATTTATCGAATTTTGGATTAATTCCCAACAAAATTCGTTTTTTTTGTTTTAGGAAATTTAATTAATTTGCCTTTATCGAATTTTGGTTTAATTCCCAACAAAATTCGTATTTGGGGTTTTAGCAAATTTAATTAATTAATTTGCCTTATCGAATTTTGGATTAATTCCCAACAAAATTTGATCTTTCGGGTTATAGCTAATTTATATATCCTATGCAATATATCATCATATGTAATATCAAACAATCACACCCCATGATATATTTACATCTCATATATAAATTCATTATTCTAAATATGTCATTTTCATGACATAATGATTTTATCCATTCACCACATGTATACGAAACGCGATACATCATATGAACATAAAATCACCTTCTTGTTTCCCAGTTTTATGGTGTGACCTATGGGAGGATCTAAGCTAAATTGGCAGTGATATTAATATCTTAACATCACAAACTATAAGCGGTATCTAGCTACACATTATAGTTCACAATTAGCTAGATGTCTTAATTCAGCTCGAACCAAAACCCGATCCAATTAGTGATTGAGTGCACCACTTGTGTCCGTCCCTTGCCTCATGATATTAAGAATACACACAAAGTAGTATTGTGTCATCTTTGTATTAGTATTCATTTCTTGATCTCTTTAAGCTAGTTATAAATATGTGACTTAACTCAAATCACATTGTGCACATTATAACTTTGCTTTATCAATGGGCCACTAATATCATCACTCAATTAAGAGGGGCAATGATAGTCTTTTGACTAACTATCTTCTCCAACAAAAGTTGTACTTAACCAACCAATGCCTTTACACTACACTTATCGATAGTTCAAGACACTGATCTAATTAAGTATTCCTTAAGTGATTAGATATAAGTCTCATATCAAAGGACCAAAGACACAGTAAAATATTAATGACACAGAAACACATTTCTATAATATTTTACTTATTAGGTCTATTCAGTATACAAAAGTAATATTTTCCTCTTTTGTGTACCCGTGTTGTCACTCACTTGTAGAGCTACAATGATCTATGACCAACACGACAATCTTAACCCGGTAATTAATGTCCCATGTTAATTACCATGATTGCGAATATCTTTTGTTTTATGTAAACCAATGTCTTTTAGAGCTCTACGGTTAAGGACCAAGAGCCTCTTCCTTAACACTTCTAAAAGACCAATAACATAAACAAGGAACAAAATGATTTCTCATTCAATTCATAATAATTGACATTTAAAAGTAAAACTTTTAGAACACATTCCCTTCAGCATGCCCTTTGGGTTATGTAATCCGCTGGCAACGTTTCCAAGGTGTATGATCAGGATCTTATCCGATATGGTAGAGTGTTTCCTTGAGATTTTCATAGACGACTTTTCCATATTTGGTGCTTCCTTTGATGAGTGGTTTCATCACTTGAGCCTTGTCCTCAAGCGATGCCGTAAGAAGAACCTCACTCTCAATTGAGATAAATGTGACTTCATGGTGTAGCAAGGAATTGTACTTGGACATGTGGTCTCAAGTACTGGAATTGAAGTCGATCCCGCCAAACTGGGTCTTTTTGCTAATCTCCCACTACCACGTAATGTGAAGGATATCCGTGCCTTTTTGGGGCATGCTCGATTCTATCGGCGGTTCATTCAGGATTTTAGCAAAATTGCTTGACCTCTCACTGCCTTGTTGGATAAGGATGCCATTTTTAAGTTCACACCGGATTGCCACAATGCCTTTTTGACCTTGAAGAAAGAGTTGACTTCAGCTCCCATAATTAAGGCACCGGTGTGGACTGAACCCTTTGAGTTAATGTGTGATGTATCTGACTTCACTGTGGGAGCAGTGCTTGGGAAACAATTGGACAAATTGCCTCATGTGATCTACTATGCCAGTAGAACACTCAATGATGCCCAATTGAATTACATTGTGACCGAGAAGGAATTCTTAGCGATCATATTCACTTTGGAGAAATTTCGGTCGTACTTGATTGGCTCCCACGTGATTATCTATTCTGATCACACAACCATCAAGCACCTCATGGCGAAGAAAGATGCAAAATCCCAACTCTTGAGATGGATCTTGTTGTTACAAGAATTTGATCTCGAGATTCGGGACAGAAAAGGGTGTGAACATGTTGTAGCAGACCACCAGTCTCGTCAAGAAACGACCAACCCACAAGACCAAATTATTGATGACAAATTTCCTGACGAGCAGTTGTTCACGATCGAAGATAACCTTTGGTTTACCGACATCGTGAACTACCTCGTGACCGAGCAATTTCCTGTGGGTTGGTCAAAATCTGACCAAACCAAATTTAGATCTTATGTCAGATTCTTTCACTGGGACGACCCATACCTATTCAAATATTGCTCTGACCAAATTTTCAATCGGTGCGTCGAAGATACCGAGTTCCAAAGTGTGCTCCATTTATGCCACTCTGAGGCATGTGGAGGACACTTTGGAGCAAAGAAAAGTGCCACCAAGGTGCTCCAATCTGGATTCTACTGGCCTTCTCTTTTCAAAGTTGCTTACGACTTTTGTAACCAATGTGATAGGTGCCAGCGCCTTGGCAGGATTAGTCTACGTGACAAGATGCCTTTGCAAAATGTCCTTATCGTCGACATCTTCGATGTGTGGGGCATCGACTTTATTAGTCATTTCCCGAATTCGTTCGGGAATATTTACATTATGGTGGTTGTTGACTATGTGTCTAAGTGGGTTGTGACTATCCCCACAAGGACTAATGATAACAAGGTGGTCACAAAATTCTTAAAGGACATTTTTACGCGATTTGGTACTCCTCGTACCATAATCAGCGATAAGGCTATCGACTTCTTCAATTGCTCCTTTGAAGCGCTTATGAGGAAATATTCGATCACCCACAAGCTTGCGACCCCATATCATCCTCAAACTAGTGGGCAAATCGAAGTCTCTAACCGTCAATTAAAGCAAATCCTTCAGAAGACGGTTAATTCCTCGAGGAAGGATTGGTCGACTAAGTTGAATGACGCGTTGTGGGCCTTTCGCACCGCGTATAAGACCAATTTGGGTATGTCCCCATATCGGGTAGTGTACGACAATGCTTTCCACCTACCCGACGACCTTGAGCATCGTGCTTTTTGGGCGATCAAGAACCCAAATATGGTTCTTGATCAAGCAGGGGTGCAACGTAAAATCGACATCGTGGAATTGGAAGAGCTACGCAATGATGCGTATGAAAATGCTAAAATTCAGAAGTCCCAACCCAAGATGTTTCATGATTGCATGATTATGCGAAAGGTGTTTACGGATAGACAGAAGGTGGATCTCTACAATTCACGGTTTTATCTGTTTGCAGGTAAGCTCTGTAGTCGCTGGTCAGGACCTTTTATTATCCAAACTGTATTTCCTCATGGAGCGGTTGGCATCCTAAACCCAGGGAATGGGGACGTGTTCAATGTTAATGGACAACGCCTCAAACCTTACTTGGAGGGGGCATAAGTTGAAGTTGAGGAGGTCATGTCCCTTCATGAACCTCTCTCGCACTCAACCATTCATGACCTACATGGATGATTGACATTTCAGGTTTGTATATATTGTTCTTTAGTTTCAAAAAAAAAAAGAAAAAAAGAAAAAAAGAAAAAAACAAGACCAAAGACTCCTTCAGTGAGCATTGATTGTTGTCGCCTCCAACCTTTGAGTATTTGGGCCTCATTTCTTTCTTGTATTTGTATCCCTTCTTCAGCATCTCATAGGTTTTGAGGGAATTCGGGTTTGTGTCCATCAACATAACCATAAACTTCCTTTTGCGCTTCATGTTGGTGAGATCTTCCATTTTTCATGCATAAATTCATGTAGTATCATGCTCACATTCATTGAGGACAATGCATGAAGTAGGTGTGGGGGGTGTTTTACTTGTATACATAGTCGAGTCTTTTTCCTTTGATTTTGTTTTCTTTTGTGTGCATTGTTAGGGTCATGTTAGTGTGCTGGATTTAATATCGATAAATCTCCTTGCCATGATCCTTGGGGACTTGTCTTATTTTTCTTGCCTAGTGCTTTAAAATTTTCACATTTCTTTCAAAACCTTCATGTGTTTGCGAAAGAAAATATTTTTGTGGGTTTTGCGTGTTTTTAGTATGTGCAAAACCGTTGTGAGCCAAAGGAAAAAGAAAGCTCCCAAAATTGTCTTGAACTTGATGCATTAGGATATCTAGTACAATGGTTTTAGGACTTATCTAGTCGTTAGGATGCACCCTGGTCTTCCCTCGAGGGGGCGAGTAATCATAGGGTTTCAGAACTCAAACGATTAAAGAAGTCCACCCAGAACCTAGTGTGTCAATAATTCGTGTCTGTAAATATAAGGAAGTTTGTTGTAGTCAAGCACCCTTTAACTCCTGTTGTAAGACATTAAGTGTAAGGGTTTTGGTTCATGTGTAGATAAGAAATAAGTGATTAGGTGTTCTCTCTTCTCGCACGGCTCCTATCACTCCAGAAATTAGGTCCGAGGGGACTTTGTGTCTCGTGTTTTCGAGTCATTTGAATTGGGATGCACCGACCGAATTTCCGTTACACGAGTGGTAGGGATCGCCCTATGTGGAGATATGGGGAAAGGTGTACGTGATAGTGTAAGTCCTCATAGGGAATGATGCACGAAACCTTACCCTGGGATAATCAAACACCAAGTAGACAGAAATAAAACAAAAAAATTGTGATGTAAATAAGAACCTTAATGGACTTGACACGTTGTATCACTTGAGGAAGTTAAGGTTGTCCATGTCTTTCACTTAAGTCCTTAATTAACTTGCACGAATGATTTAGTAGGCTAGGTGTGTGGACTGGATACATATATAGAGTCGGTCCGTAGAATTACCGCATCCTGTGATCGATAAAAATGTGTCCATCGAGTCGAGTTTCTAGATTGAATAATTCATCTATGTTCGGATTTTGTGGGTATATCCGCTGAAAACCCTCAGGACACAACACTCCTCCTTGGCGACAAAGGGGTTTAACAGCTTGTTGCACGTGCTAAGTGCAATCTTGATTCCTACGAAAGTGAGTTAGGATTTCTCTGTTTTTCGTATGCTTTTTCCTTTTTTTCATTTTTCTCTTTCTTTGTTTTGCTCGGGACTAGCAAAAGTTAAGTGTGGGGGTATTTGATTGACATCATATCATGCATGTATTTGTGTCTTATATCCATTATCTTCACCTAAACAATGCTACATAACCAATTTAATGTTTAAGTTTCAGGAATAAGCAGGATTGAGGAGAAGAGGCAAAAAAGGACTCAAAAGCAAGGAAAAGGATTGAGTTGCAAGACTTGGGGACTGAGATGCAAGAGGGAAGGACCCGGATGTAAGCCCAAAGGACCAATGAGCAAATCAAGAAACTCCACACCATCATGGAGAGTATTTTGGCAATTCGATTCGGGTCGGAGCTCCAGCAACCGACTTGGATACATCACACATGAAGAAAGCCATCTAGGACAGCCCACACAAAATCCAAACCGGATCCAAAACCTGTAAACGCCAATTAGAGCTCTGGGTTGCTCCGGATCCGATGCGGTTTACTCGGGTCATGTATAATTGTGCGTTATGTCTATTGTTGGTATTGTATTAGTCCCATACTGGGAGATTGTGCCGGATTACCATTTTCTATAGCTATAAATAGAACTCTTCCTCCTCCTTTGTATCCCATCTCTCTCTTGGTGGCCTTTGATTGACATTATTTCATGCTTATATTTGTATCTTATATCCATTATCTTACACCTAAGCAATGCTACGTGACGAGTTTTATGTTTGAATTTCAGAAATAAAGAGGTTTGAAGAGAAGAGCCATGAAAGGACCCAAAAGCAGGAAAAAAGACTTAATTGTGAGACCTGGGGACTAAGATCCAAGGGAGAAGGACCTGAACGTAAGACCGAAGGACCTAAGAGCAAAACAGAAAACTCCACACCATCATCGGGAGTATTTTGGCAATTCGATTCGGGTTGGAGCTCCAACAAGTGAAGTAGATGCATCCAAGACCAACAAATACATCAAGCAAAACCCAGCATGACAACCAAACGGATCTAGAACTTATAGACCGCCAATTGGCGGTCCAGATAACTCTGGATCCGCTTAGCTTTAGGGAGCACGTGTATTAGTGTATGCTTAGTCTATTTTTGGTATTGTTTTAGTCCCACATCGGGGGATTGTCCCGGATTAGCTTTTTCCATGATTTTAAATAGAACTTTTCACTTCCATTGTATCCATCTCCCTCTCTTGGTGGCCTTCTTCCCTACTAAGAGTGAAGCCTTGAAGCAAAACTCTGGTGGAGGAAGGGCTGCTTGTAATTTGGAGTGAGTAATAATAGAAGTTTTGTAGTTAATTGTTGTTTGCTGAAGTTTTTACATTGCTTAGTTAATTTCAATTTACATGTCTTGCATGTTTCTTTAGTCTCATGTTCTTTTAGTCTCTTTAATGTTTCTTGCTTGCTTAGATTAATTTCATTTCAGTATCATGTTTCATTTTGTTAATGTAGTTAGTGTAATGAGTAGTGAGTAGATCCATCCCCATTTGGGGGGTGGAGAAATATGTGATATAATCATGTAGTGTATTAGTGTGTGTTATCTTAATCCCTTGAGCTTTATATGATTTCCATAACCATCTAATGGGTTTCCACTCTTATCTTTGAAATGCTAATGCTCTTGAATGAAGCTTAGCCTATGCTTTGATTAGTGGACAGATTTTATGGGGAATGATAATGTTAGGATATGGATGGAATTAATATTGGAAACACAAGTTGTAGTGTATGTACTCTTGTTGCCTTTACCTTGGTTAATGTCTTGTATGTTTTAGTGATATAGTCTTATCTTAATTCATATGGAGGCATAGTAGGGTCTAGTCTTTATACTTGAGTTCATTTAGCTTCATTCCAATTATTGTCTTGTATGTTTTAATGATGTGATCTAATCTTAATTCATGTGGAGGCAAAGTTGTATTTAGTTTTATGATTTCATGCACTACATATTGTGAGGAGCTTAATGAACACACACACACACACACACACTTCTTTATGTTCACATTATTTCTCTACCCCCTATGGGGTTTAGTTTTATTGCTTCTCTTCCTTTCCTTTTTGCATTCTAGTGTAGTTAGTGTAATCAATCTTTCTCTCCATTTTTTTACCACTCGCCTTCGCACAAACCAAACGTCGACACAGCTCCCAGTGGACGACCCGTATTTGCCACCGCTTCAACGCGGCCGTGCACTTGCGGTTTAAATAAAATGATCAATCAGCCTTCCTCACTACTAGGAGTAAATGATTTGGAGCAAAAACTCTGGTGGAGAGGGGCTACTTATAATTGACTGAGTATTAATAGATATTTTGTTAAGTTTTCTTCATATTGCCTCTTTTCAATTCTTGCATACTTAGATAACTTGTTTGTTTTAGTCTTCTTAGAATTAGTTTAAGCATGTTTTCTTTCCTTAGTATGAATGTTAGTTTAAATATGTGTGAGTGGTTGCATCCCCCTTCGGGAGTGGAGTAGATGTCTATACATGTTATGTAGATGGAATGAATGCTATACATTTGTGTATGTGAGAAATGTTAGTATGCTTGTTCGAATTAATAAAAAATCTTACTTGATGGTTTCTGCCATAATGTTTAGGTACATGTCATGCTTGTTTATGTTCTTAATAACAAACTTGCCATGCTCTTATTAATCACCTAGGTTAGTGCTTTGAATGATAGGTCTTGCCATTAGGTACTTCTTATGCATTAAGAAACAGTAACTACACTTGAGCTTAATGTATGCATTCCCCACACTTATTTCATGTGTACACACACTCCACCCCTTAGGGGTGTTTCCCATTCCTGAATTTCATCTTTGCTATTAGTAGTTGCTTAGCTTAGGTTAGTTCATTTTGTGCTTTCATTTCCTTCTTTGTTGTTTACTAGTTTAGTGTAGTTTGGTTTAATCAATCCTTTCTCCCATTTATTTCCCACTCGCCTTTGCCATATTGAAGACCTATATTTGCCACCACTTCAATGCGGTTGTGCACTTGCGGTTTATTATAACTGATTCAATCACATTTGGAACAAGAGTGAGGTGAGTGTTTGTTTGGTGAGTTTCTTGCTAGCCTAAGGATTCAAAACATCTTTAAGGTGCACCACCTATAGTCTTCAAGATAAGGTGGGGGATTTCATCACCTCTTCCTTCAGCCCCACAAAACACCTCTCAAAAAGCCTAATTGTAAAATCAAGTAGACATTTGACCCTTAAGGACCTTGGGTGCATTAGGAGAGTGATCCAGTCGCAACCATCATGCCTGATCGACGTCGCCCACTCTGTTGATAGTTGGAGAGTCGAGATCTCCGGAGCTTGGCTTACTTGCTAGGCGTTGTGGCCTTCATCGTAGGGAGGCGAGGCATGTTGAGGCTGTGTGACATTGAAGTTAGGCGTCTTCTAGCTCTAAGTACCTATAGTGACCTTAGGTTGTTTGAGCCGTGTTTGCTAGATTAGGCTTCTACCCTCACCCTTACCCACACTAGGTTTAGGGATTCTTCCGTTCTCTTCTAAGTCTTCTCCTCATCTACATTCTACATTATAGTCTCCTTCTCTGATTACACCTTCTATTTGTGTGTGATTTTCGAGTCAAGTCGAACACGTTTATGCGAAGTTGGACTCGCCTTGGTGAGGGTACTCGGCTTGAGGGATTTTATCCTATTGTTGAGATGGATGGTCTAAGTGATCATCTTTCTCTACCAAGAGATCCTTTAGAGCACGACGCCTTGACGTCTCTTGGAGGTGGCGGAGATTGGGTTCCAAACATGGATTACCTCGATCCACTTCCACCACCATGTAGGCCATCTCCTCCTCCTCCGACTTAGGAGGAAGAGGGTCATGGTCAAGATCGAGTTATGCAAGTACCACCACCCTTAGCTCGATTGGATTGACTGATGACTTTGTGGGAGCGCACCCATCCTATTCAGGCTGCGCAACCCTCTTGCATAGTTCTCCCGCCTCCTCACGGGAACAACTATGAATTGAAACTTCAATATATGAGCAAGCTTCCTACCTTCACAAGCAATAAGGAGGATCCGTATATCTTTATATGTGAATTCGAGGAGGTATGTTCCTTGTTGAAGCTTCAACAGTTTGACGAGGATTCGTCCGGTTAAGGATGATTTCTTTCGTGTTGAACGATAACGTGAAGAAAGGGATGTACAACCTCCCAGCGAGCTCGATTCGGTCTTGGGATCAATTTGTGACCGTCTTTTTGAAGATATTCTTCCCCTAAATGAAGACTCAAGAGATACGACACTAGATACATCAAATGTATCAAACTGAGACCGAATCGTTCCATGCTTTCTTTGAAAGGTTCAAGGACCTTCTCTTACAGTGCCATCATAATGGAATTGAGTTATGGCAGTTGTGCCAGATTGTTTATTGGGCATCAACTATAACAACCGTACATTGTTGGAGTCATTGTGTCAGGGTGATTTCCAAATGAAACCTATTGACGAGGGATGAAATACTTTTGAATTAATGGTTGAATATACCTTGAGTGAGACACCATGAGAGAGCCACCAACGCCAGGAGGATTTTGAGAGAAGATGGAGAGGGATGGAGGAAGAGAGAGAAAAAGTAGGAGAGAGAAGCTCTGGGGAAGCATGGGGAAACCTATGATTTCCTATGTCATTTTCTTGCATTTTTCATCATTTTACTCTTGATTTCCCACTCTCATGGAGCGTTTGGAGAGTTCTAGTCATGTTTCAAGGCTGATGGACGATGGTGGCAGCCATAAGCATCCTCCAACAGCACACACAAGCCTTGGGAGAGTGGCTGCAGCAAGGGCGAGCAATTTCCTCCCACCAATGGTGACGGCTTTCAAAGAGTAGGTGGAGTGTGGATACTTTCGGGCATGTGGAAAAAAAAAGTAGGTGAAGCTCAGCTTTGGCTTGCTGACATCAGGAGACAAAGGGAGGAAAACCCACGAGATGAGGAATTTTCACATTTTGAGAGTTTTTGTAAGGCGGACCTGGACCGTGCCTTGGTTCGGGAGGAGGCTTTATTGAGACAGAAATCAATGGTTCGATGGCTGCAAGAGGGTGACCAAAATTCTAGATTTTTCTGTGCTTCCCTTAGAGTGAGGAGAGCCGCCAATAATGTGAGATGAGCGACTGAGGAAGGGGTGGTTTTTGAGGATGAAAAGGCTATCCGAAAGACCTTTCGGAGGCGTTTTTCTAACTTGTTTTCTAGTGATTTTCAGGTTCAGCCCATTGATCTGACGTAATCCCTTCCTAAGGTTGGGGAGGACGAGGCGAGAGCAATTATTCAGCTACTAGATATGAAGGAGTTAGAAGAAGTGGTGAAGCACTCAAATGTGGACAAGGCACCAGGCCTGGATGGTTTGAACGCAAAATTCTTCAAAGCCACGCGGGACTGTGTGAAGAGAGACCTTTTCAAAGCTGTCGACTCCTTCATGAGAAATGGGCAACTACTGAAGCAAGTTAATTACACCTCCACCACGATTATCCCGAAGAAGACGATGTCGGGCTTGGTTGATGATTACCGACCCATTTCCCTTTGCAATATGTGTTGGGTTTTTCGCCTTAATCTATGTTTTGATGATTTAATTGTGATCATGTAGAGTAGCACACATATTGCATTGAAAATATATTGCTTTGTGCTAACTTTTACAAATGAGCAAGACTTAAGGAAGAAAGAAAATCAAGTAAAGACATGTAATCAAGCTCATTTGAAGACATGTAATTTGTATTTCTTTGAGTCTTATGAACATTGTGTAAATTGAGCTAAAATCAACTCACATACACACTAGGTTCCTTATAGAAGTCACACACAAAATTTCATATAATTTGGACTTCAATAGATCACCCAAACTTGGACAAGAAAACACCAAACCTTAACCTGAACTGTCTGCCCACATTCGGTCGACCGAAACAGACCGTTCGGTCGACCGAGTGATAAATTATCTTGTTTGTGTTTTCCTACCCAATTTCGGTCAACCGTTCAGACCTTTTTGGTTGACCGAGTAACAAAAAATTTCCAACCGTTTGTTTTGTCATATATACCCAATAGTCGTATTCGTATTATTTCCACATACCCCAAAATACTTTTCCCTATCAGACGACCGAGGTCCTTGTTCGGTCGACCGAACTTAGATGTCTTGACAAACCCGAACTGCCTGTTAGTTTTCGGTCGACCGTGGACCTTGTTTCGGTCGAATGAATATGATCCTGTTTGTCAACCCAGAAGAGCCTGTTATATATCGGTTGACCGAACCTATCTCGGTGTTTGACCAATGACTTAAGTGTACCTAGAATATAGCCTTTGGCGGTCGACCGTTCTTTAACCGGTCGACCGAGCTGAGTTCAAAATTTCCATACGGTCGATCATTCAGCCCGATCCGGTCGACCGAACTTACTTAGTTTTGGGTCCTGCAGATTTCTGTTTTGTGTATCTTACACAACCTTTACCCAATTCTTCCCCAACGTCTATAATTGTCTTTGAGCTTACAAATAGAGTTGTAAAACAAATTTTAACACAACGCTCCCAGTACTATTTGTCCCCTACATTAGAGAGAAAGCTCCACGCACTCAAAAGTTCAAAATCTTCCACACTTAGTAATAAATTCCATATCTTACTCAAGTGTGCTCAAGATTAGAGAATGTTGTTCCACTCCATTGTTGTCAAAGAAGCAAGGGTCTTGGTGAAAGCCCAAGACAAAAGTAAGGACTTCGGTGAGAGCCCGAAGTGTACCTCTCGGATTGTGAGAGGAGGAGCCAAGCTCGGTCAGGGTTGTTCGGAGCTTGAAGGTTGTAAAGGCTTTCTCTCCCAGCCCGGAACGGGGAGTGGTTAGTGAAGTCGTTAGCGGAGCTCGGTGATCTGAACAGAGCTTGCAAGAGAGGACTAGGACACGGGTAGGGTGCCGAACCTCTATAAAAATCCCCGACTCATTGTGGTTTGCATTTTCCATTCCTTTACTTGCTTGTTTTGTTTTAAATTCCGCTGCATATATTTGATTGTTAAACAAGTAGGTAATTGTGATTAAAGGTTATTATAATTAGAGACCCTCACAATCCTACAATATGGTGTATCACATGTCAAATATTTTGGCAAATCGATTGAAGGTACTCCTTCCTAAATTGGTGGGGGGAAACACAAAGCGCATTCGTGAGTGGAAGGAGTATCAGTGACATCTTGCTCGATCACGAGATATACCAAAATATGCACTTAGGAGGAGGACGGGGAAGGATGTGTTTGAAGCTTGACCATAGGGAAGCATATGACTCTATCTCTTGGCAATTCCTAGAGGAAGTACTCAAGTGGGTGGGCCTACCCGACCATTGGTGTAAACTCAGGATGGCTTGCGTCCGAGCATCCTTTGTTATTATGGTGAATGGTGAGAACTCTAGACCATTTGCTGCCACAAATGGACTGAGGCAAGGTGATCCTTTGGCTCCCTATCTCTTTGGACTTTGTATGGAGGTTTTGAGTGCCATGTTCAGAAAGGAGGTTGAGAGGGGAAATCTCGAACCAGCAAGGTGTGGGGATGTACAAATCTCCCACCTTCTTTTTGCGGATGATGTGATTGGTCTTTGCTGCTGCTACAAGAGCAAATGCAAGGGTGATAAAGTGTATCCTTACTGAATTCTCAGCCACGTCCAGGCTGCAACTGAATGTAGTAAAGAGTCAAATTTTCATGGGAGGAGGAGCCACCGAGGGTATATGGATATGCTCACACATAGGTATGGAGAGAGCTGATTTTCCAGTTACATATTTAGGCCTCCCACACTTCTCCTCAAGGCTGGGGAGACATCATTACATGGGTCTGATAAGGAAGGTGCAACAACGGTTAAGTACATGGAAGAGAAACTTTCTTTTCAGTGGCGGGTCGTGTGGAGTTAGTCAAGAGTGTACTTGTGTCTATGAGCATTTATTGGACGTCATCTTTACTTATCCCAAGAAAATTCTTAAAGGAGGTGGAGAGCATCATGATTCACTTCATATAGGGAGGTCCTACAAAGTGGGTGGCGGTAGCATGGAAGGACATTTGCAAACCGAAGGAGGGTTGTTTGGGGCTGAGGAGACTAAAGGATTGGAATGATGCTGGGCTGATTCGGCTCCTTTGGTTTATCATTGCAGATGGTGGTTCGCTTAGGGTTTGGTGTATGCGAAGGAAATACTTGCGGAACCGTAACATATGGTTAGCTAGGCCACTGTCGGGGTGATCATGGGTGTGCGGGGCATTCTAAGTGTCCGGGAAGTGGAGAAGGATAAAATCCAATACCAAGTGGGAGATGAGACAACAATTCGTTTCTTTACTAACCCTTGGTGTGGACAACCCTTACTCTCTTCGCCCGGGAGAGAGCGTCTCCAGTTAGACATAGGGATGCCAAGGGATACTATGGTATCTCATTTCATTGATGAGGGGGCTTGGACTCTCCCCGAGCCGAGGTCCCTAGTGTATTATGGCCTAGGATATTGCAAACTCCAATCCACGGGGGGGGGGGGGGGGGGGGGGGGAGATACTCCTATTAGAGTTGGAGCAAGGAATGAAGTATTTCAGCAAATGAAGCATGGAGTTGGGTGGTACCACGACAAAGGAAGATGGGCTGGACTGAGTTGGTTTGACACCAGTATCACATACCCAAGCATGCACTTACGATTTGGAGAGCCATGCGAAGATGGCTGATCACAAAGGCACTTATGCGAGCTATGAGAATACTACGGCTGGACACCAATGCAAACCTCACTCTTGCTGCGGAAGTGGAGAGGCTTTAAAGGATGCGAGGGTCCAAGCTGCAACAGGCCACCGCGAGACTTGTTCTTGCTGCAACCATATATAAGTGTTGGCAAGAGCGAAATAGTCAGATATTCGAAAACGAGAAGTGTCAACCCGAGGATGTGGGCACACTTATAAAGGATGTGGTGCGGATGATGGGCACGACGATTAAGGAGCTTAGAGATGATTCTGAGGCTTTAAGATTGTATGAGAGTAATTGGGGATAGCTGAAACACCCTTAGGTGGTGCGTTGTATGTTATTTAGAGGTAGATTTTAGTTATGCACCGAGCATGACTCGAGGGCTGTAATAGATAAATTTGTGTAGGTTCTAAATGGTTACATACATCAATACATTAGAGACGACACCTCCCTTTTGCTTTGCAAAATAAAGAGCAACCAACTCCAGGTCTTTTGGTCGAGCAAGATCATACCATGTTGAGTCCATGGACTTACGGAACATAGTAAGTTGGAATGTGCTTATGCTCCAAGAGATACTGAGCATGCAAATGCGATGTATCAACAACGGACTCATAACGACCCGTACAATCACTCCTACAACCCGGGATGGTGAAACAACCCTAACTTCTCTTGGGGGCCTAGTGAGGGTCATAGTCAGAGCTCGCATGCTCAACCTCAACCCCCCTTATCACTTATTGATTTAGTTAAGATAAACGCAATTGCACGACCGCGTTGAAGCGGTGGCAAATACGGGTCGATCCACAGGGAGGTGTGTCGACTTTGGTTCGTTCGAAGGCGAGTGGGAAACAAAGGGGAGAAGAGATTGATTAAACTAACTAGATTAACTACACTACACGAGTAAGCAACAAATAAGATGAAAGTGTGAGAATAAATGAAACTAAGTGACACATGAAACTAATAAGAGAAGGTAGAAATCAGGAATGGAAAACACCCTAAGGGGTGGAGTGTGTGTACGCATGAAATATGTGTGGTGAATGCATACAATAAGCTCAAGTGTAGTTAATGTTTGTTATACATATGAAGTACCTCATGGCAAGACCTATCATCCAAAGCACTAACCTAGGTGATTAATATGAGCATGCCAAGTTTGTTATTAAGAACCTAAACAATCATGGAATGTACCTAAATATTATGGCAGAAACCATCAAGTTAAGTATTCTCTTTAATTCAAACAACCATACTAATATTTCTCACATACAACAATATTTAGCATTCATTCCATCTACATAGCATGTATAAACATCAACTCCACCCCCAAATAAGGATGGAACTACTCACACATTAAACTATAAACTACATGAAGAAAAGAAGACATTCTATTTATACTACTATAAAGAAAACTAAACAAACTAAACAAGCAAGCATCAAAATAAAGACAATATAAAACTAACAAAACTATGAATAATTATTTTATTTACATGACTCACATTACAAGTGACATTCTTCTCTACCTTGAGTTTTTACTTCGAAGCTTTTACTCCAAGTAGAGAGAATGTCATCAAGCAATGGGTGAATACAAATGAGGAGGAAGAGTTCTATTTATAGCCATAGAAAAATGTAATCCGGGACAATCCCCCGGTATGGGACTAAACGCATACAAAAAATAGATTAAATACAACCTAAAACATCACCCGCCAAGCAGATATATCGATATTAAATACAACACACTAACAATAAAACAAAACAAAAAAAAACAAAAGGAGAAAGACTCGACTATGTACACACATAAACCTCCCCCCCCACACACACCTACTTCATGCATTGTCCTCAATGAATGTGAGCATGATACTACATGAATTTATGCATGAAAAATGAAAGATCTCACCAACATGACGCGCAAAACAAAGTTCGTGGTTGTGTTGATGGATACAAACCCGAATTCCCTCAAAACCTGTGAGATGCTAAAGAAGGGACACAAATACGTGAAAGAAATAGGGCCCAAATACACACTCTCAACACCAGGTTGGGCCCCACAACAATCTATGCTTCTTTTCTTACTTTTTTTTAATATCTCTGTACAAAAATAAGTTCCCATCTTAATTTGTCAAAGGACATCAAATGGGAATCTCAAAAGTGGGTCAATGCACTTGGAAAGGGAACATAACACCATGCGGGTCCAGAATACTCAAGTGTGGCCCCCTCACAAAGAGCACAAGATGAAAGGAGAGGTTCATGAATTAGAAGCAAAGACGTCTCATTCAAAGGATCAAACTAAAAGAGTTGAACCTATTAAGAGTTTGGGAAATATGGGGGCAACGGAAGAAGAGTTTCTCCCATTGTGGTACTGAAGTTATGATTGTCAATCCAAACTCTCCAACCAACAGGTTGGTGGGTCGGAATGAGGTCAAGAACCTCGTCATGCATGTCTGACTCACCAGGCGAACAGAAAGTGGGTCTCTTACCCAAGGTATCCTCCAAGGAACTCCTAATACCCTCATTAGCAACGTAGTTGTTGATGTTCCATCATTTCCAAAATGATCAGGAACAATAGTGAGAGGCAAACTCTCATCAGGTCATTTGAAATTAAGGGTACTAGGGAGCTCTTGCTCCACCAAAGGTGAGTCCTTGAGAGGCACAACATGAAGATCATGTGGCTCAAAGGCCACGGGACAAAAAGATAAGGCACAATCTTGTGCCGACTCATAATGAAGGTGGTCCATGTTATTCTCAATTTGGATCGAATCCCCCACCATATGACCGTGAATTGAAACATCAAGTCCCTGAGACTGACTAGGAGTTTGACTTTGAAAGATTGTGCTTTGAATTTGTGGATGTGGTGGTGGTTCAATATCAGAAGATAAATCTTCATGTTGACAAGAAATGTAGCCCTCCTCACGTTTACTTAATTGTTGTGTAATTTGACTCACATACATTTTCATCGTTTATATTGAATTTTGAATGGACTTCATTACATTTTGAGTGGTTTCCAAGAACGTTCGGAGGGTTTGTTCTAAATAATAAAGTCTGGGGTCAACTGTGAGGCTGAAGTCATAATTTTGGAAATTGTTGAGTTGGTAGTTGAAAAGCTGAGAATGAGTCCAATGATTCGAAGTAGGGTGTCGAAAGAATTCTAGGTATTCGGGAGGAGGATACTGTGTTGGAAATGATGTATAAGAATTTGAATAAGAATTGTCTCCCCATGAATCCATCCCTCTCAGGTTGCACGCGAATGCGTAATGGTCATATTGAGCATTTTGGGAAAAGGTATGCTCATACTCAGGCTCTGGCGAACTTAAGGACATTCCCCGATAACATGACCACCCAACCCACAATAGTCACATGGTACGACTACTGGAGCCACTAGTGCACTCATGTCGTCTACCGCACGTTATCCCAATCTAAAGATTGCTCAACACACAATTAAGATTGTCCCAATCATACATGGTGTTTGTCTGAGGCACCCCAGGATGCATGGGTTCGGAGTACCAGGGAGAATTGCCCGGGTCCCAACAATGATATGGATGGTCGCCCATGTAACCATCCATCTCGGCAAAGAGCTATCGAGTTGACCACTCTCACCACCACGAGGCTAAGCTCACAAAAAGTGCTCGACTCGACCCTAGAACGCTAATAGAGAGTGTAATGCGGAGGAGACTAGAACGTAGAAATAGGTGAGAAGAAGATGAATCAGAGGAGAAGGGAAGAATCTCTAAAACCTAGCATGGGTAAAGGGTGAGGGTAGAAGCCTAGTTCATCAAGCATAACTCAAACAACTTATGGCTATAGGTCCTTAAGCTAAACGACGCCTAACCTTGAGATCACTAGTCTCGACATGCCTCACATCCCTACAACGAAGACCACAATGCCCAGCAAGTCATACCAGATCCGGAGATCCAGTACCTCCTACTATTGACAAGGCAAGCGACGTCGATCAGGTCATGACGGTCTCAACTCGATCACTCTCCTAGTACGTCCGAAATCCTTAGGGCCAATGTCTACATGCTTTTAGAATTAAGGCTTTGATTAAGAGTGATTTTAAGGGCAAAGGAAATGGTGATAAAATCCCCCACCTTATCTTGTATGGGACAACCCGTCCTTAGTAGCATTTTGAGTCTTAATCTAGCAATCAACTCTCCAATCAAACACTCACCTCACTCTTGTCCAGATGCAATTCCTACTAACTATTGCATGGTCATACAAAATGCATGAATAAGAGTAGGAAATGCGTACCTCACGCTAGAAAGCAACAACAAGAATGTAAAGAAAAGAAAGACGAGTGCGTGCAAGGTCTACAAATGATGCATGACCTAGATGGAAATCGATCTAATCTTTGCTTTGAGTTTTAAGTTCCAAGTTGATTAAAGGGACTTGATAGCCATAGAAAAAGGTATTCCCGGACAATCCCCTGGTATGGGACTAAACGTATACCAAAAATAGACTAATCACAACCTAATACATCACCCGCCAAAGTCTTAGCAGATCCAGACCAAAACCGACCACAAATCAGCGGTCTTGGACCACTAATTGGCAGTCTATATTGTCTGGATCCGGCCTGGTTTTGTAGTGTGCTTGTCTGGCTTCATGTCTTCATGTTTGATGCATCCAAATAGATTGTTGGAGCTCAGAACTGAATCAAATTGCCAAAATACTCCTCGTGATTGTGTGGAGTTTCTTGTTTTTCTCATTGGACCTTTGGGCTTAGATCCAGGTCCTTCCCTCTTTCATCTCAGTCCCCAGGTCTTGCAACTCAGTCATTTTCCTTGCTTTTGAGTCCTTTTTGTGCATCTTCTCCTCAAACCTGCTTATTCCTAAAACTTTAACATTAAACTCATTACGTAGCATTGTTTAGGTGAAAGATAACTGATATAAGACACAAATGTATGCATGATATGATGTTAATCAATCACCCTCCACGCCAATCGATGACCTACCAACCCCCACATTAAAGGTCTCAGCCACATATTCCCAACCTACGCAAGCCTCATCTTTGGGTTATTCTAATCAGACTCCACCACAACGCGTTGACCCAAAGGACTCCACTCTTGAACAAACCTTTCAAGCGTTCATTCAGAGCACACAAGCAATGCTTGCGGCCAACAACAATTTGGTCAGAGCATTGGAAGTGCAAGTCAGCTAGTTGGTTGTTGAACGTTTTAATTAAATCGCAAGTGCACGGCCACGTTGAAGCGGTGGAAAATACGGGTCATCCACAGGGAGGTGAGCAGCCTCTTGTTTATCAGAAATCAAGTGGCGAAAGATGGAGAAGAGAGTTTGATTATCCTACTCTACGCTACACTACACTACGAAGTACGGAATGCGAAAGAAAGCAGCAAACGATGAACTACCAAACTAAACTAAGAACTAAATAAGTGCTGGAATTCAGAAATAGAAAACCCCTAAGGGGTGGAGTTAGTGCACACATGCAAAGAGGTGGGTGTTGAACACATTCTTTAAGCACAAATAAAGGTGGTGTTATAATGCATAGGAAGTGTCTAAATGTTATGGAAAAACTTATCAATCCATTCACCAACCTAGTTGATTAACATTTACATATACAAGTTATTTATTTCAGAACCTAAACAAGCATGAGAGGTGTCTAATCATTTTGGCAAAACTCATCAAGTTATAAATTCAATCCTAAACAAGCAAGCATACATTCATGTTTTATCAACACATTGTAAATAAAGCATTCATTCCATTCTCATTTGCATGTATGAACATCTACTCCACCCCCCAAAGGGGATGGAACTACTCACTACACATTAGACTAATTATTAAACTAAGCAAGGAAAGCATATTAACTAAGCTACAAAAACTAATGAAATGAAATTAAACAAAGTAAAACAAGCAACATGAAACAAACAACATAATAAAGAACTTTTATTAAAATGACTCACAATTCAAGTAGCATCCTCCTACTTTAGTGTGTACTTCAAGGCCTCACTTCTAGTAGGAAGAATAGTCACTCAAAATGTGAAGTGATTACAATGGAAGGTGAAGAGTTCTATTTATAGCCATAGAAAAAGGCAATCTGGGACAATCCCCCGATGTGGGACTAAACAAATACCAGAAATGGACTAAATACACACTAGTACGCGACCCACCAAGATCGTAGCGGATTTGGGCCAAAACAGACCGCCAATTAGCGGTCTATATGGTCCGGATCACGCTGGATTTTATTCTGGGCTTTTCGGGATGTCTTTGTTGGTCTTGGATGCATCTACTTCACTTGTTGGAGCACCGACGCAAATACAATTGCCAAAATACTCCCCATGATGGTGTGGAGTTATCTGTTTTGCTCTTTGGTCCTTTGGTCTTACGTTCAGGTTCTTCTCCCTTCCATCTTAGTCCCCAGGTCTCACAATTCAATCCTTTTTCCCAGCTTTTGGGTCCTTTTATGCTTCATCTCTTCAAACCTATTTATTTCTGAAATTCAAACATAAAACTTGTCACATAGCATTGTTTAGGTGAAAGATAATGGATATAAGATACAAATATAAGCACGAAATGATGTCAATCAAATACCCCCACACCTAACTTTTGCTAGTCCCGAGCAAAACAAAAAAAAAGAAAAGTATACGAAGAACAAGAAATCCTAACTCACTTTCGTACGAATCACGGTTGCACTTAGCACGTGCAACAAGCCGTTAAACCTCCTTGTTGCCAAGGAGGAGGAGGAGTGTTGTCTCCTTAGGGTTTTCAGCGGATACACCCACAAAATACGAAGAAAGATGCATTACTCAATCTAGCTACACGACTCGTTGGACTTATTTTGTTGATCATGGGACGCGGTAATACAACGGGTCGACTCTATATATGTAATCGGTCCACACACCTAACCTAATGAATTATTCGTGAAAGTTAGTTAAGGACTTAAGTTAAAGATATGGGCAACCTTAACTTCTGAATGTGATACAATGTGTAAAGTCCATTAAGGTTCTTATTTGACTTCTTTTTTTCTTCTTTTTTTTATTTTTTTTCTTTGGAGCATTTTATTGGTTGGTGTTTGATTCTCCCAGGGTTAGGTTTCGTGCATCATTGCCTATGAGGACATACACTATCACGTACACCTTCCCCCAAATCTCCACATAGGGTGATCCCTACCACCCGTGTAACGGAAGTTCGGTCGGTGCTTCCTAAGTTAGATGACTCGAGAGCACTAGGCACAAAGTCCCCTCAGACCTACTTTCCCGAGTGATAGGAGTCGTTCAAGAAGAGAGAACACCACTTATTCACTTATCTACATGGGAACGAAAACCCCTACACTAACAGTTTCACAAAAAGAGTTTAAGGGCCCTTGACTACGACAAACTTCCTTATACTTACACACACGAATTATTGACTCACTAGGTTCGGGGTGGACTTCTTTAAATGTTTGAGTACTGAAACCCTATGATTACACGCCCCCCGAGGGAAAATCGTGGTGCACCCTAACGACTCGATAAGACCTAAAGCCAGTAAACTAGATATCCTAATGCATCAAGTTCAAGACACTTTTGGGAGCTTTCTTTTTAGTTTGACTCTCAACGGTTTTGCACAGCTAAACACACGCAAAACCCACAAAAACATTTTCTTTCGCAAACACATGAAGATTTTGAAAGAAATGTGAAAATTTTAAAGCACTAGGCAAGCAAAAGAAGACAAGTCACCCAAGGATCATGGCAAGCAGATATATCAATGTTAAATGCAGCACACTAACATGACCCTATCAATGCACACAAAAGAAAACAAAATCAAAGGAAAAGACTCAACTATGTACACACGTAAAACACCCTCCCACACCTAATCCATGCATTGTCCTCAATAAATGTGAGCAAGATACTACATGGATTTATGCATGAAAAATGAAAGATCTCACCAACATAAAGCGCAAAAGGAAGTTCATGGTTATGTTGATGGACACAAACCCGAATTCCCTCAAAACCTGTGAGATACTGAAGAAGGGAGACAAATACGTGAAGAAATGGGGCCCAAGTACACAAGGGTTGGGGCCCACAACAATCAATGCTCGCTCATAGAGTCTTTTATTGTACTTTTTTTAACCAAGATATTCTCATAATCATTTGGTCAAGGAACATCAAATGAGAACATCAAGTTATGAGGACCAGATACTTGCCGAGATGGACAAACTTCCCTGGTACTCTGAGGTGTCATGAGGGGTGAAAGGTCAAAGCTGAAAGGCTCGAACCCCTCATGATAATTGTTGGGTGTTGGCAACATGAATGAGTGAAGTTGTGTTGCCTCACTAGGGTTTAGTTGCTCATCGAACAAAACCCTCCAACCAATAGGTGGGAGCATCGGAATGAGTTCCTCATGCTCATTCGATGGATGCAGCAGACCTGCATCACTAAGAATGGGGCTTCTCCCCAAGTCATCCAACAAGGACCTCCCACCGTCAATTATATCATCAAGCATAAGCTCGGTCGTAGGTGGGTCCTTGTTGGAGTCAAGATGAAGCTCAAACGGCTCAATGGCCAAGGGACATGAGGCAGAGACACCTTCTGGTATAGGCATATGATGAGGTGTCTCACTCTCACTAATAATCTCATCTGAATCATGCAACGAACACTCCTTTTGGACATTCATGTTTGATGCCAGCTCACTCTGTTGCATTGCAAAGACAAGCAATGAGTTTTCGCTGGGCCCACAAACATTCCTAATGGGTTGCAATAGTGTTAGGGGTGTTCATTGATTTTGTGGTGCTTTCTCTAATTGGCGGATGAGATTGAGATTTAAAGGTTGATCCATGGGCTCCTATTGCCTACCAGAGTTGAACACTTGAAACTCAGCACTTATGTTACCGAATGAGAGCTTCATGAGACCATTTCTACAATTGATTAAGGTGTTGGAAGTTGCCAGAAATGGTCTACCCAAAATCAAAGATATTTGAGATTGGGTGTTCGCAACAGGATTGGTATCGAGGACAACAAAATCGACTGGAAATATAAAATCCCCAACTTTGATAACCACGTCCTCGATAATCCCCTTTGGAATACGAATGGATCTATCCACCAATTGGAGGGTGATCTTAGTTGGTTTCAATTCTCCCAAGTTCAACTGTTGATAAACTGAAATGGGAGGAGGTTGACCGCTGATCCTAAATCAAGCAATACATTACTCATGCTAGTGTCCCATATCGTACACTGAATAGTAGGACACCCAGGGTCCTTGTATTTTGTGTAGGCGGGATTGGACAAAAGTGAGCTTACATTTGCAGCCAAGAATGCTTTCTTAGGAACATTGGTCTTCCTCTTGGTTGTGCAGAGATCCTTCAACACTTTGGCATATTGAGGTATTTGTTGGATGACATCCAACAAGGGGATGTTAACCTTCACTTGCTTAAACACCTCTAATATCTTATCCATTATGTCACTCTGCTTTTTGGTTAACCTACTTGGATAAGGAGCTTTTGGCAGGTAGGTTTTCTGCGGTGCCTGAGAAGGAGGCGTTGGTGTATTACCCTCACCCTCAGCCTCTTCTTCACCATCATTCCCACTGAGGGGCTGCATAGATTGTGGTGGTGGCAAGGAAATGTGATTGTCAACTTGCTTTCCATTCCTTAAGGAAACAATAGAATTGACATGGTGAACAGGTTCCTCCACATGGTTCACTTGCCGCCCCCGAGGTACCACATTCTCATTTTGCATGTGTTGTTGCTGGTATATACGGGGGTTAGCCTCAGGCTGGCTAGGCAAAGACCCTCTCTCTCTTTCATATACAGACTGAGCCAATTGGCCAATCTGAAGCTCTAGAGATTTGATGGTCTGCTGATTTGAAGTGAGAACTTAACTTGTGGATGACATAAAAAAATTCATTGAGTTTTCAAGTCCACGAGTAAAGGTCTCAAGTGAATTGAATCGGGTTTCCATATTATTGGAATTTGGGAAACCTGATTGATTGGTGATTGGAGCTTGGGGTGGCTGATAAGATTGGCATGCATGGGAGGTTTGTATGATTGGTTAGGTGGTCGAGAGGAGTTTGAAGGACCACCGGGGGCATTATTTTGATTCATGAAAATTTGGGAAATGTTCCATCTCAAGAGGAATGGACGCACACTCTCTTTCTACATGACTTATCCTACCACATGAATGACAGGGAAATCGACCAGATGTGGACATGTGAGATGCTCCTTGTTGGTTTTGGAGCTCAATCGAATCCATATGGTGCATTAAGGCCGTCATGCACACCTCGGTGGCCGTAATGGTATCGACAGCAAATGCGGCACCCGATCTAGTCGAGTGTGCATTTGTGATCCTCGCTCCTATGCTAGATGATGCTGGGGGTTCCCTCACACTCTCCCATTGCATGGTTTTTTCAGCGAGGTCTTCTAGGAATGACCATGCCTCCTTTTCATCCTTTCCTAAGAACTCTCCTTGACACATGGACTCAAGGAGCGTTCGGGACGAGATGTGAAGACCCTCGTAAACAATCTGACAAAGATGCCACAACTCATTGTCATGGTGAGGGTATGAGGATAGTAGCTCTTTGAACCTCTCTAGATATGCATGAAATGTCTCGGTCTTAAGTTCATAGAACGAATTGATTTCGTTCCTCAATTTATGAGTCCGATGATTTGGAAAGTACTTTTTGAGGAATGAAGATTGAAACTCATCCCAAGTCCTAAAGGCATTCGCATGGTTGCTGTACAACCACTTCTTGGCATCATCCTTCAGCGTAAAGGGGACAAGCCTAAGATGGATGGAGTCTGTGCTAAGTTGTTGCAGCTTGAACATAGCATAGACCTACTCAAATTCCCTGAGAAAGATATAGGGGTCACCTTTCCCAGTGAAGTGAGGGAGCAAGGAAATAAACTGAGGCTTAACCACAAAGTGGTTCCCATTTGCCTCTGGCAATACGATGCATGAAGGTAGAGCGGTACGGCTCGGGTACCACCGATCACGTAAAGGTATGGGAGTGACAACATGAAGAACAGGTGGAATAGGTGGGTCCAGCAACTGCTCCTCCTCGCGGAAATTAGCAGCCATTGAAGCCAGACTGAGTGCGACACGAGAGGAGGAAGGCATCGAGAAATCGACTACCAAAGCAGGGTTGACAACGTGCCTCGTCAAACGACCACTCTTGTCTTGTGCCCATGAAAGCATGCACAAACGTGCACACACACAAACCAAAACTTTTTTTTTGTTTTAACAAGGAATGTGCGTAGAGGAGAAGATGAGGGAACACAGGAGAGAAAGAATGACTCAGGAGAGAAGGGAAGAAGTCCTTATGCTACAGTGCGTGGGTATAGGTAGAAGCACACAAGCAAACAATGCTCAAAAAGGCCTAAGGTCGCTATAGGTCCTTACAGCTAGACGACGCCTAACTGCGAGGTCACACAGCCTCAACACGCCTCACCTCCCTACGACGAGGACCACAAAGCCCAGCAAGTGAGCCAAGATCCGGAGATCTCGTCTCTCCTACTATCGACAAAGTGGCAACGTCGATCAGGTCATGACGGTCGGGACCGGATCACTCCTAATGCGCCCAAAATCCTTAGGGTCAATGTCTACTCGATTTTAAAATTAGGCTCTTGATTAGTGTGGTTTGTGGGGCGAGGGTGATGAAATCCCCCACCTTATCTTTTATGGGACAGCCCCTCCTTAGTAGTGTTTTGGAGTCTTAATCTAACAATCAACTCTCCAAACAAACGCTCAACTCACACTTGTTTAAATGCACTTCCTACTAACTAATGCATGTTCATACGAAATGCATGAATGAGAGTAGGAGGTGCGTACCTCACGCCAGCACTCAGCAACTAAAAATAAAGCTAAAATAAAAGACAATCTACATGCCTAAGTCACATACATGATGCATGACCTAAACAAGAGAGAATGCCTAATCTTTTGCTTTGGGTTTTAGGGTCCAAGTTGCTTAAAGAAGGTTTGATTATTGATGTTGGAACAAACTATAAGTCAAAACATGACAAATCAAGTCCGAGATCACTAAATCGATTATGGTTACAAGATGAAGAAAACAGAAGGGAAACAAGGCTCACCAGACTGCCAATTGGCGGTCTCAGACCGCTGATTGGCAGTCCAAAGTCCCCAGGTTGCCTCCCAATTTCTCCAGCTGTTTACCCTTGCCACTCCAAGTCTCCTGAAACAAAGCAAAACTACAAAACACAAATTAAATCCACTTGAATCGTCCAAACAAGAGTCTGGACTGACACCTCCCCAGCAACGGTGCCAAAAACGTGTTGAACGTTTTAATTAAACTGCAAGTGCACGGCCACGATGAAGCGGTGGCAAATATGGGTCGTCCTCAGCGAGGTGAGCAGCCTCTCGTTTGCACAAAATGAAGTGGCCAAAATAGGGAAGAGAGTTTGATTATCCTACTCTACGTTACACTACACTACGAAGTACGAAATGCGAAAGAAAGCAGCAAACGATGAACTACCAAACTAAACTAAGAACTAAATAAGTGCTGGAATTCAGAAATAGAAAACCCCTAAGGGGTGGAGTGAGTGCACACATTCAAAGAGGTGGGTGTTGAACACATTCTTTAAGCACAAATAAAGGTGGTGTTATAATGCATAGGAAGTGTCTAAATGTTATGGCAAAACCTATCAATCCATTCACCAACCTAGTTGATTAACATTTACATATACAAGTTGTTTATTTCAGAACCTAAACAAGCATGAGAGATGTCTAATCATTTTGGCAAAACTCATCAAGTTATAAATTCAATCAAGTACCTTTGAGTGAGATACCATTAGAGAGCCACCAGCTGCTAGGTCTTCTGGTCGAGCTGGATCATATCAAGTTGAGTTAACTATCACGTCTGAGGCGAAAATGGCTGCTCTCATGCATAGGTTTGAGAGTTTAGAGTTGGACCGAGCTCCTGTAGCTCAGGTAACTACTCCCACGTGTAGTAGGTGTGGACTTACGTGACACGATGAATTGGAATGTGCTTACGCTCCAAGGGATACTGAGCATGCAAATGCGATGTATCAACAGAGGTCTCGTAACGACTTGTATAGTCACTCCTACAACTCGAGATGGCGTAACAACCCTAACTTCCACCTTATCACTCTCCACGTCCATCAGCGACCTACCGACACCCACATCAAAGGTCTCAGCACCATAATTACCAACTTCCTCAGGCCGCATCATTGGGTTATTCTAACCAAACTCCACTACCACGGCGGATTGACCCAAAGGAACCCTCTACTAATCAAACCCTTCAAGCATTCATGCAGAGCATGCAATATTCAGTCAAAGCTTTCGAAATGCAAGTTAGCCAGTTTGCTCATGAGTTCCATGAACGTGAGAATGGTCAGTTGCCGAGTCAACCTGTGGTAAATCCCAGGGCTCAACCTGCTCAAGCTAGGCAGAATGTGCACCGCATTGAAGATTACCTTTCCCAACAAGCAAATGTTTTCCATACCTTAAGATCGGGAAGGGTTGTTGACAACAATGTGGAAATGCCTGAATCCAACCCTATTGGTGACTCTTCTGACGAGGGTCGTGCGTCTTTCAAGGAACCCAATTTTGAGACTCCTCATAATAGTTATGTCCCCAAGGCACCATTCCCTCATACGATGACTGAAAAATGTGATGTGCATTGGGACAAAATCATTGAGGTACTTAGGCATGTCAATGTGAACATTCCGTTGTTGGATGTTGTTCAACAAATGTCACCGTATGCCAAGTTACTTAAGGACCTTTGTACTATTAAGAGGAGAACAAATGTTCCCAAAAAGGAATTTCTGGCATTGGGCATGTTCGAATCACATTGACAAATTATTGAGGTGCCCAATGAGTAGGTTGTGAATGAAGAAGATTTTGAGGAATCCGCCTATGAATTTCTGGATGAGGAGACACATCTTGGTGCTTGCTCCTCTTACCCTGTGGCCCTTAAGCCACTTGAAATTAACTCTGAATCCAACCAGGCCCACCTCCGATCGAGCTTAAACCGCTCCCCGATAACCTGAAATACATCTTTTTAGGGGATAATGAGACTTTGCACTCATTATTGCTTCTGATCTTGCAAAAGATCAAGAGGCTGCCCTAAAAAAGTGCTCTTTGAAAACAAAGAGACTATCGAGTGATCCTTGAAGGACGTCAAGGGAATTTTCGCTGGTATTGTCCAGCATCGGATCCACATGGAAGACAATTCTAGGCCCCACCGGGACCCACAAGATTTAATCCTGTGCTGAAAGAAGCCGCAAAAAGAAGGTTCTTAAGTGCTTGGATCATGGTATAATCTATCCTATCTCTGATTGTTCATGGGTGAGTCTTCTCCATGTCGTTCCCATGAAGTCAGGCGTGTCGGTTGTTGAGAATGAGCATATTGAGCTTATACCAACACGCCTGCAAACTTGTTGGCGAGTTTGCGTTGATTATCGCAAGCTCAATGCGGCAATACGGAAAGATCATTTCCCGTTGCCATTCATTGATAAGATGTTGGAGAGGTTGGCAGGACATGAGTATTATTGTTTTCTTGATGGATACTCCGGTTACAACCGAATTCCCATCGCCCCTGAGGATCAAAAGAAAACCACATTTACATGTCATTTTGGCACGTTTGCCTGCCATCGCATGCCCTTTGGGTTATATAATGTGTCAGCAACGTTTCAAAGGTGTATGATCAGCATCTTCTCTGATATGGTAGAGCATTTCCTTGAGATTTTCATGCACGACTTTTCCATATTTGGCGTTTCCTTCGATGAGTGCCTTCACCACTTGAGCCTTGTCCTCACGCGCTGCCGTGAGAAGAACCTTGCTCTTAATTGGGAGAAATGACACTTCATGGTGAAGCGAGGTATTGTACTTGGACTTGTGGTCTCAAGTAGGGGAATTGAGGTCGATCCCACCAAGTGGGTCTTATTGCTAATCTCCCACTGCCGCGTAATATGAAGGATATCCGCGCCTTCTTGGGGCATGTTGGATTCTATTGGCGGTTCATTCGGAATTTTAGCAAAATTACTCGACCTCTCACCGCCTTGTTGGCTAAGGATGTCATCTTTGAGTTTGCACTGGATTTCCACCATGCTTTTTTGACCTTGAAGAAAGAGTTGACTTCAACTCCCATAATTAAGGTACCAGTGTGGATTGAACCCTTCGAGTTGATGTGTAATGCATCTGACTTTGCTGTAGGAGCAGTGCTTCGTCAATGATTGGACAAATTGCCTCATGTGATCTTCTATACTAGTAGAACACTCAATGAGGCCCAATTGAACTATACTATGATCGAGAAAGAATTCTTAGCGATCATATTCACTTTGGAGAAATTGTGGTCGTACTTGATTGGATCCACATGATTATCTATTTTGATCACACAACCTTCAAGCACCTCATGTCAAAGAAAGATGCAAAATCTTGACTCTTGCGATGGATCTTGTTGCTACAATAATTTCATCTCGAGATTCGGGACAAAAAAAGGTGTGAAAATGTTGTAGCAGACCACATGTCTGGTCTTGAGATGACCAACCCACAGGACCAAATTATTAATGACAAATATCTTGATGAGCAATTGTTCACGATAAAAAATGTTTTCCAACATCGTGAACTACCTCGTGACCGAGCAACTTCCTGTGGGTTGGTCAAAATCTGATCAAACCAAATTTAGATCTTATGTCAGATTCATTCACTGTGACGACCCCTACCTATTCAAATACTGCTCTGACCAAATTTTCAGGCGGTGCGTCCCAAATAACGAGTTCCAAAATGTGCTCCAATGTTGCCACTTTGAGGCATGTGGAGCACACTTTGGAGCAAAGAAAACTGCCGCCACAGTGCTCAAATCTATATTTTACTGGCCTTCTCTTTTCAAAGATGATTACGAATTTTGTAAGCAATTTGATAGTTTTAGCGCCTTGGCAGGATTAGTCGACGTGATATGATGTCTTTGCAAAATGTCCTTGTCGTCGAAATCTTCGATGTCTGGGGCATCGACTTTATGGGTTCTTTCCCGAATTCGTTCGGGAATGTCTACATTCTGGTGGTCGTTGACTATGTGTCTAAGTGGGTAGAGGTTATCCCCACAAAGGCCAATGACAACAAGGTGGTCATAAAATTCTTAATGGACATTTTTGCGCAATTTGATACACCTCGTACCATAATCAACGATAGGGGTACCCACTTCTGTAATCGCTCCTTTGAAGCACTTATGAGGAAGTATTCGATCACCCACAAGCTTACAACCCCATACCATCTGCAAACTAGTAGGCAGATCGAAGTCTCTAACCGTCAATTACAGCAAATCCTTGAGAAGACGGTTAATTCCTCGAGGAAGGATTGGTCGACTAAACTAAATGACGCGTTGTGGGCTTTCCGCACCGTGTATAAGACGAATTTGGGTATGTCCCCATATCGTGTAGTGTATGGCAAGGCTTGCCTCCTACCCGTAGAGCTCAAGCATCGTGCTTTTTGGGCGATTAAGAACCTAAATATGGATCTTGATCAAGCAGAGGTGCAGTGTAAACTCGACGTTGTGGAACTGGAAGAGCTACGCAATGATGCATATGAAAATGCCAAAATTCACAAGTCCCGAGCCAAGGTGTTTCACGATCGCATGATTATGCGAAAGGTGTTTACGGTCGGGCAGAATGTGTTTCTCTACAATTCTCGGCTTCAACTGTTTACGAGTAAGCTCTGCAGTCACTGGTCTGAGTCTTTTATTGTGCCAATCATATTTCCTCATGGAGCATTTGAAATTCTGAACCCAGGGAATGGGTACATGTTCAAAGTTAATGGACAACACCTCAAACCTTACTTGGAGGGGATCATGTTCCTTCTTGAACCTCTCTCTCACTCAACCATTCATGTTCCTGCATGAATGATTGAGATTTCATGTCCTGCAAAGAGAAAAGTGGTCTAGTTTGGTCAGGGTCCGACCCAGCTTCTCGTGGTTGTCTATTATATTGTTTATGTCCATTTTAGGCATGTTTCAATAGTCCCACATTAGGGGATTGTCCCAGTTGCCTTTTTCATGTCTATAAATAGAACTTATCTTCTTCTTTTGTAAACGACCCATTGCTTGGTGGTCATTCTCTCTACTTGGAGTAAGCCATTGGAGCAAAACTCAAGTAGAGAAGAATCCTATTTGTAATGTGAGTCATCAATAAAACAATTTTTTTCTAGTTTTGTTTTAATGTTGTCTCTTTTGAATGCTTGCATGTTGAGCTTAGTTTTATTTTCCTAATCTTAGTATAACTAGTTAGAATGTCATCATTTCTTAGTATAATTGTTAGCTTTATGTGTAGTGAGTAGTTTCATCCCCTTTGGGGTGGAGATGATATGTATACATGTAATAAAGAATAAGAATGAATGTTATCTTATGTAATAAGTGATGAATGTGAATGCATGCTTGTTTTTTAAAATGAGAATACTTAACTTGATGAGTTTCGCCACAACTTTTAGACACTTCTCATGCTTGTTTAGGTTCTTAAAAACCAACTTGTTTATGCTCATGTTAATAAACTAGGTTTGCCATTGGAATGATAGGTTTTGCCACAACCATTAGACACTTCCTATGCATGAAAACACAATCTATACATGTGCCTTAATGAATGCATTCTTCACCACCTTATCACATGTGTACACACACTCCACCCCTTAGGGGGTGTCTTTATTGACTCTTGTCTTTCTCATTTGTTAGTTGCTAGTTTAGTCTAATCTAATTTAGTGTAACCAAACTTCTTCTCCCCTTATTTACCACTTGATTACTGAAGAACCAGAGTTGACACACCTCCTTGTGGATTCGACCTGTACTTATCGACGCTTCATCGCATATGATTAATTGTTTTAATAATCGCAAGTGCACGACGTCAGCAAAGATTGTTTTAATAACCAATGGGGATAGACTACTCTCTACTCATCTGCATAACAAAGAAAACAACAAAAGAAAAACAACCCACAAGCAAATAAAGAAAATTAAAGTAACCAAAGCAAGTGAACAAAATTTGCATAAAATGAAAGATAAAAACATGAAGAACATAAAAACTCTTACTTGATTAGCAAAATGAAGATTACAAAGTTGCTCCCTTCTCCTCCACTACACTACTAATCAATAAACTAAAATATACTCTCATAAAGAAGAAATAAAACTTACTCTACTAAACAAGAAGGGAAACTAACCTAAGGAGGAGAGGAAGGAAGAAGAATAAATGATGCATTACAAGTCTATTTAAAGAAGATTATAGGGGTTGGATGGATCTGGGCACAATCGGACGGTTGTAACTCATATCTGGATGTTGTATATTTTTCTGACCCAAGAACCATACCCACTAGAGAAATTTAGGATTGAACTGACAAACCGGATCCACCAGTGGTAGATTTTAATCCACCATTAGTGGATCATTTTAGTCGGATCGACCACTAATTTCACCTGTATCTTTAGTGTACCATTTTAACAGAGTTGTTGGTTCGAACCTATTTGGTTTTAATTGTTGAATTACTCCTCTGCTTCAGGAGATTCTTGACTTTTGCAACCAACGTATTTTTTTACACTTAGGTCCCTCCGGGCTTTCACTTGGGTCCTTCTTGAGTTACAATTCGTTCCTTGGGCATTACAAACAGGGCCAGAAACCTTCCAAATCAGTCCATTCTTCTTGTGTTTAGGTTATCTTCTCTTCATTATTGCCTAAACCCTGAAACACATCAAATAAACACTCGAGTAGAACAAATGTAGGGTAAAAAAGGATATATAACATGAATACTATGTATGATTTGTTACTAATCAAATAACCATACACTTACCTTTTGGTAGTCCCAAGCAAAACAAAAGAAAAGAAAAATGAAAGAAAGGAAAAATGTATGAAAAATAGGAAAATCCTATCTCACTTTCGTAGGAAACACGGTTTCACTTAGCACGTGCAACAAGATGTTAATTCTTCTTGTCGCCAAGGAGGAGTGGTGTCTCCTGAGGGTTTTCAGTTGATATATGATGTGTTCATTTTAAATACTGTAAGTGCACGACGTCGGTGAAGATGTGGCAAATACGGGTCGATCCACAGGGAGGTGTGTTTACTCTGGTTCTTTCGAAGGCAGTTGAGAAAAGAGGGGAAGAAGTACTGATTACACTAAACTAACTATGCTAAACTAGCCTGAAACAAACAAAGAAGATGAAAGCATGAGACGAGATAAAATTAAACTAAGTGACTAATACAAGAAAGCTGGAAATCATGAATGGAAACCCCTAAGGGGTGGAGTGTGTGTACACATGAAATAAGTGGTGATGAATGCATTCAATAGAACACAAGTGTAGGTAGTGTTGCTATGCATAAGAAGTACCTCATGACAAGACCTATCATCCAAATCACTAACCTAAGTGATTAATATGAGCATCAATAAGTTTGTTATTAAGAACATAAAGAAGCATGGAATGTACCTAAAGATTATGGCAGAAACCATTAAGTTAAGTATTCTCTTTAATTCAAACAAGCATACTTGCATTTCTCACATAAAATGACATATAGCATTCATTCCATTCTACATGACATGTATAAACATCAACTCCACCCCCAAAGGGGGATGGAACTACTCACTACTCATTAGGCTAATATGCATATTAAGAATAGAAAACATTCTAACTAATAAAACTAAACATGCAAGAATTAAAAGAAGTGACAACATTAAAACAAACTAAACAATTATTTATTTACATGACTCAGATTACAAGTATCATTCTTCTCCACTAGAGTTTTCCTCCAAGGCTTACTCTAAGTAGAGAGAATGCCATCAAGAGATGGGTAAAATACAAGGGAAGAGGAAGAGTTCTATTTATAGTCATAGAAAAAGGTAATCAGGGACAATCCCACGATGTGGGACTAATGCACTACAAAAAATAGACATAAAACACTCTAATACATGACCTGCCAAATTCATACCAGATCTGGAGAAGACCCGACCGCCAATTGGCGGTCTTTAGACTCTGGATCAGGTCTGGATTTGGAGTGTGGTTGGCTAGCTTGATTTCTTCTTGTCTGATGAACACTAGTTGGTTTTTGGAGTTTAGCCCTGAATCGAATTGCCAAAATACTCCTCATGATGGTGTGTAGTTTCTTGATTTGCTCATTGGTCCTTTGTGTTTACATTCGGGTCCTTCTCTCTTGCATTTCAGTCCATAAGTCTAACAACTCAGTCTTTTTTTCTTGCTTTTAGGTCTTTTTTGTGCCTCTTCTCGTCAAACCTATTTATTCCTGAAACTTATACATAAAACTCGTTACGTAGTATTGTTTAGGATCAAGATAATGGATATAAGACACAAATGTATGCATGATATGATGTCAAACAATATACCCACAAAATCCGAACATTGATGCTTTATTCAACCAAGAAACACGACTTGATGGACCTGATGTTGTCGTTCATTGGACATGATAATCCAACCGGCCGACTCTATATATGTATCCCGTCTACACACCAAGAATAGGTAACCATTCATTCAAGTTAATCAAGGCCTTAAGTGAAATACATGGGCAATTTTAATATCCTCAAGTGAAACATCGTGTAAACTCCATTAAGGTTCTTATTTGTATTTCTTTCTTTCTTTTCTTCCTCTTATTTTTTCATTTCATTTTTTTCTATTTAGAGAATAAGGAGTTCAAACTGGTGGTGTTTTATTTTCCCAGGGTCTGGTTTCGTGCATCATTGTCTGTGAGGACTTACACTATCACGTACACCTTCTCCTAAATCTCCACATATGGCGATCCCTACCACCCGTGTAATGGGAGTTTGGTCGATGCATCCCAAGTTAGATGACTCGAAAGTACCATGTACTAAGTCTCCTCATATCCAATTTCCTGAGTGATAGGAGCCGTGCGAGAAGAAAGGTTTGATCTAAGCATGCAAAGTCTATGATTTGAAATGATCAACTGCAATTAATCAAAACAAATTTTGGATGATCAAAGTTCTCGCCACGCCACCAGGAGGACTAGAGATCTGGAACCAGACGAATGACACAATCAGAGGGACTACTCGAGCTGGCACACCCATCTGGAGAAAACGAGTGGCCGAGCCACTGCAAAATTCGCCAAGGGGCAGATTTTGGTCCGCTACTAGGGATCGGGCACGAGATTTGGAGTTGAACTTTGGGTGGAGGGCGGCCGGGGCAAGTTGGAGCTAAGAGTTCTTTTTCTGTTGGGTGGGGGAGAGGAAATGTAAGGAAGTGAGTCTTTAAATAGGTAGGGTTATGTTTGTGGGAAGATTGTGGTCAAACCCCCCTGACTTCTTGATATATGGAAAATAGGTGCAAAAGTTCTTCGATTTTCCAGCAGGTCCTGTAGTTGACCAAGTCAAATGTGCTCTTTAATGCATAAAGCAGCCCTGAGCGTCGTGTCTCCCATAGTGCACTCACGTTCGACTTCGATAATTGCAGAATGGGGCGATTTTTTTTATGAACATGTATATTAACAAAATAAACCCCACATCCACATGGAGTAGGACCCATGACAATCACTTTTGTTTTTTTCCTTTAAACATGAAATCTCACCCATTCACATGGTTGAGTGCGAGGAAGATTCATAAAGGAACATGACCTCCTCGACTTCATCTGGTGCTCCCTCCAAGTAAGGTTTATGGATTTGTCCATGAACTTTGAACCCATCCCTATTCATTGGGTTCAGGATTGCAACCGCTCCATCATGGAATACGGTTTGCACAATAAATGGGTTTGACCAGCGACTACAGAGCTTACCCACATACAAATGAAGCTGGGAGTTGTGGAGCAACACCTTCTGCCCGACTGTAATCACTTTTCGCATAATCACATCATGAAACGTTTTGGCTCGAGTCTTATGAATTTTAGCATTTTCATATGCATCATTGTGTAACTCTTCCAACTCCACAATGTCGAGCTTACTTTGGGCCCCTTCTTGATGAAGATCCATCTTCAGGTTCTTGATCGCCCAGAAAGCACGATGCTCGAGCTCGACGGTTAGGTGGCAAGCCTTGTCGTACACTACCCGATAAGGGGACATACCCAAAATTTTCTTATACGCAGTGCGAAAAGCCCACGATGCGTCATTCACCTTGGTTGACCAATCCTTCCGCAAGGAATTAACCGTCTTCTCAAGGATTTGTTTAATTGATGGTTAGAGATTTCAACCTGCCCACTAGTTTGCGGATGATATGGGGTCACAAGCTTGTGGGTAATCGAATACTATCTCATATGCGCTTCAAAAGAGGGATTGCAGAATTGGGTACCCTTGTCGCTGATTATGGTACGAGGCCTACCAAATCGCGCAAAAATGTCCTTTAAGAATTTGGTGACAACTTTGTTGTCATTGGTCTTTGTGGGGATAGCCTCATCCCACTTAGAAAACATAGTCAATAGACACCAGAATTTAAACATTCCCGAACGAATTCGAGAAAGGACCCATAAGGTCGATAGCCCATACATCGAAGATATCGACAACGAGGATATTTTGCAAAGGGATCATATCTTGCCAACTTATTTTGCAAAGGCACTAACACCTATCACTTTGCTTACGAAATTCTTAAGCATCTTTGAAAAGTGAAGGTCAGTAAAATCCAGATTGGAGCACCTTGGCGATAGTTTTCTTTGCTATAAATTGTCCTCCGCATGCCTCAGTGTCAAAATTGGAGCACATTTTGGAACTCATTATTTGGGACGCACCGCTTGAAAATTTGGTCAGAGCAGTATTTGAATACAGGGGTCCTCCCAGTGAAAGAATCTAACATAAGATCTAAATTTGGTTTGGTTAGATTTTGACCAACCCATTGGAAGTTCCTCGGTTACGAGGTAGTTCACGATGTCAGCAAATCAGGGGTTATCTCTGATCGTGAACAATTGTTCGTCAGAAAATTTGTCATTAATAATTTGGTCATGTGGGTTGGTCATCTTAAAACGAGACAGGTGATCCGTTATACCATTTTCACATTTTTTTGTCCCGAATATCGAGATCAGATTCTTGTAACAACAACATCCATCTCAAGAGTCGAGATATGACATCTTTCTTTGTCATGAGGTGTTTGATGGTTGTGTGATCAGTGTAGATAATCACGCGGGAGTTGTCAAGTACGATTGGAATTTCTCCAAACCAAATATGATCGCTAAGAGTTATTTCTCAGTCACAGTGTAGTTCAATTGGACATCATTGAGTGTTCTACTGGCATAGTAGATCACATTAGGCAATTTATCAAATCGTTGGCCAAGCACTACTCCCACAACAAAGTCAGATGCATCACACACCAACTCGAAGGGTTCAGTCCACATCGGTGCCTTAATTATGGGAGCCGAAGTCAGCTCTTTCATCAAGGTCAAAAAGGCATGGTGGAATCCGGTGTGAACTCAAAATTGGCATTCTTAGCTAACAAAGTGGTGAGAGGTCAAGCAATTTTACTAAAATCCCAAATGAACCCTCGATAGAATCTAATATGCCCCAAAAAGGCACGGATATCCTTCACATTATGTGGCAGTGCGAGATTAGCAATAAGACCCTCTTTGGCGGGATCGACCTCAATTCCCCTACTTGAGGCCACATGTCCAAGTACGATCCCTCGCTTTACCATGAAGTGACATTTCTCCCCATTAAGAGTGAGGTTCTTTTGATGACATCGCTTGAGGACAAGGCTCAAGTGATGAAGGCACTCAACGAAGGAATCCCCAAATATGAAGAAGTCATCCATGAAAATCTCAAGGAAATGCTCCACCATATCGGAGAAGATACTAATCATACACATTTGAAATGTTACTGGCACATTATATAACCCAAAGAACATGCGATGGTAAGCAAACGTGCCAAAGGGAGATGTAAATGTTGTTTTCTTTTGGTCCTTGGGGGCGATGGGAATTTTGTTGTAGCCGGAGTATCCCCCAAGAAAACAATAGTACTCATGCCTGACTAACATTTCCAACATTTGATCAATCGATGGAAACAGGAAATAATCTTTCCGCATTACCACATTGAGCTTGCGATAATCAACGTAAATTCGTCAGCTAGTTTGCAGGCATGTTGGTATAAGCTCATTATGCTCATTCTCAACAATCATCACACCTGACTTCTTGGGAACCACATGGACATGACTCACCCACAAACTATTAGAAATGGGATATATGATACCATGATCGAAGCACTAAAGAACCTTCTTTCGGACGGTTTCATTTAGTACAAGATTCAATCATCATTGTGCGTCCCGATGAGACCAAGAATTCTCTTTAATGTGGATCTGATGCTGAACAATGCCAGGGCTTATTCCCTTGATGTCCTTCAAGGACCACCTGATAGCCTCTTTGTTTTCCAAGAGCACCTTTTTTGGGCAATCTCTTGATCTTTTGCAATATCAGAAGCAATAATGAGTGGCAAGGTCTCATTATCCCCTAAAAAGATGTATTTAAGGTTATCGCAGAGCGATTTAAGCTCGACCGGAGGTCGGTCCTTGTTGGATTCAACACATATCTCAAGTGGATGAAAGGCCACAGGGTAAGATGAGCAATCATCCAGTTGTGGCTCCTCATGCAGACGTTCATAGGTGGATTCCTCAAAATCATCTTCAATCGCAACCTGGTCATTGGGCAACTCAATAATATGTCGATGTCATTCGAACATGCCCATTCACTCAAGTTCATCCGTGTCCTAAACGAAATTGGCTCTGACTGGATCGTTGAAGAGCCCAGGTTACTTACCAAGATTAAAGATATTGAAATCCGTCATGAGGTTTCCAAAATATATCCTCATCAAGCCATTGTGACAATTAATCAAAGAATTAGATGTTGCGAGAAATGGTCTCCCAAGGATGACTGGAATTTGTCCATGTGGGTTGGACACAGGTTTGGTATCCAAGATGATGAAATAGATTGTAAATACGAACACTCCCACTTTAATAAGGACATCCTCTACACTTCCATGTGGAATCTTGACAGATCTATCAGCCAACTCGAGGGTAGTCCTTGTTGGCTAAAGATTGCCTATTCCGAGGTTGACATAGACAGAGTAGGGAAGGAGGTTCACAGATGCTCCCATATCCAATAGAGCTTGAGGGATTGCCACGTTACAGATTAAACAAGAAAGAGTTGGGCAACTAGGGTCGTTGGATTTGACTTGCATGTGTTGTGTCATTATCAAACTCACCGCTTTGTTCTCCTCTTAGTGGTGCAAAGATCCTTAACAAACTTGGCATATGGTGGCATTTGCTGAACAACGCCAAACAAAAGAATGTTCACCTTGACTTGCCTAAGTACCTCAACAATTTTATCCCAATGTCCATTGTGTTTTTAGTCAACCTATAAGGGAATGGTGTCTTGGGAACATAAATATCACGAGAAGGAATCTCGGGAATGAGTTCCTTGTAAGACTCATGATCCTCCTTGAGAGAGTCACAAACAGGGTTGGAAGCAAGCATTTCCACATTGTTGTCAACAACCCTTCCTGATCTTAAGGTATGGACAACATTTGCATGTTGGGAAGGGTCATCTTCAACGCTATGCACATTGTGCCTGGCCTGAGCAGGTTGAGCCCTGGGATTTACCACATGTTGACTCAACAACTGACCATTCTAACGTTTATGGAGCATATGAGCCAACTGGCTAACTTTCACTTCCAAAGTTTTGACCGAACTTTGCATGCTTTGCATGACACTTGAAGGGTTTGTTCAAGAGTGGAGTCCTTTGGGTCAACCCTCTGGGGTAGTGGAGTTTGGTTAGAATAAATTGAAGACGAGGCATGAGGAGGATGGTGAGTAGGGCTGAGACCTGTGATGTGGGGGTTGGTAGGTCGCCGATGGGTGATTGACATCATTTCATGGTTATATTTGTATCTTATATCCATTATCTTACACCTAAGCTTTGCTACGTGATGAGTTTTATGTTTGAATTTCAGAAATAAAGAGGGTTGAAGAGAAGAGCCACGAAAGGACTCAAAAGCAGGGAAAAATGACTGAATTGTGAGACCTGGGGACTAAGATGCAAGGGAGAAGGACCTGAACGTTAGACCGAATGACCTAAGAGCAAAACAGAAAACTCCACACCATCATGAGGGAGTATTTTGACAATTCGATTTGGGTCGAAGCTCCAATAAACAACGTAGATGCATCCAAGACCAGGAAATACTTCAACCAAAGCCCAACACAAAAACCAAATGGATCTGAAGCTTATAGACCGCCAATTGGCGGTCCAGATAGCTCTGGATCCGCTAAGATTTCAGCCGCACGTGTATTAGTGTATGCTTAGTCTATTTTTGGTATTTGTTTAATCCCACATCGGGGGATTGTCCCGGATTACCTTTTTCTATGGCTATAAATAGAACTCTCCTTCCTCTCATGTATCCCATCTCTATCTTTGGTGGCCATCTTCACTACTAAGAGTGAAGCCTTGAAGCAAAACTCTGGTGGAGGAAGGGCTACTTGTAATTGAGTGAGTTCATAATAGATGTTTTCCTTTAATTGTGTTGTTTCTTTCTTAGGTTAGTTTCCTTTAATGTGCTTGCTTTGATGCTTGTTTTTTTTATGTCATTTAAGCTTCTTTAATATTTCTTGCTTGATTAGTGTAGTTTCATTTCAGTATAATGCTTCATTTTGTTAATGTAGTAGTGTAATAAGTAGTGAGTAGTTCCATCCCCAATTGGGGGGTCGAGAAATATGTGATATAATCATGTAGTGTATTAAGTGTTTGCTATCTTAATCCCTTGAGCTTTATATGATTTCCATAACCATCTAATGGGTTTTCACTCTTATCTTTGATATGCTAATTCTCTTGAATGAATCTTAGCTTATGCTTTGATTAGTGGACCTATTCTATGGGGAATGATAAGGTTAGGATATGGATGGAATTAATATTGGAAACACAATTTGTAGTGTATGTACTCTTGTTTCCTTTACCTTGGTTAATGTCTTGTATGTTTTAATGATAATGTGGTATCTTAATTCATGTGGAGGAATAGTAGAGTCTAGTCTTTATACTTGAGTTCATTTATCTTTCTTCCAATTATTGTTTTGTATGTTTTAACGATGTGATCTTATCTTAATTCATGTGGAGGCAAAGTTGGATTTAGTTTTATGATTTCATGCACTACATATTGTGAGGATCTTAATGAACACACACACACACACACTTCTTTATGTTCACATTATTTCTCTACCCCCTTTGGGGTTTAGTTTTATCACTTCTTTTCTATTTCATTTTCGCATTGTAGTGTAGTTTAGTGTAACCAACCTTTCTCTCCTTTCTTTACCACTCGCCTTCGCACAAACCAAACGTCGACACACCTCCCAGTGGACGACCCATATTTGCCACCGCTTCAACGCGGTCGTGCACTTGCGGTTTTAATTAAAACTATCAATCAAATTTCTGGCACCGTTGTCGGGGAGGTGCTCTATCCAGACCTTGGTTTGGACGATTCGAGTGGTTTTTAATTTTTTTGTTTCTAGTTTTTCTTAGTTTCAGGGATCCTAGAGTTCACGGGGCGGCTACTAGAGGAGTTGGAGCAGGTAAACATCAAAAGGGACCGCCAATCAGTGGTCTTAGACCGCCAATTGGTGGCCTGGTGAGGTCTTCTTGCTTCCATATTTCTTCTGGTAGTTGTGTTCTTCGTTTTTGTTATCTGGGAGCCCTATTTTGCATGCTGTGACTTCTAGTTTGTTCCCAGATCATTAATCAGTCCCCCATTAATCAACTTGGCCTTAAAATCCAAAGCAAAAGACCAGATGTTCTTACTTGTTTAGGTCACGCATCATGTACTTAACTTAGGCATATAGTTGTCTTTTCTTTTAGCTTTATTTTCAGTTGTTGAGCGCTGGCGTGAGGTACGCATTTCCTACACTCATTCATGCATCTTGTATGCCCATGCATTAGTTAGTACGATTTTCATCAGGACAAGAGTGAGTTGAGCGTTTGATTGGAGCGATTGATTGCTAGATCTAGGATCAAAACGCTACTAAGGAGGGGATGTCCCATAGAAGATAAGGTGGGGGATTTCATCACCGTTTCCTTGGCCCCAAAAATCACTCTTAATCAATCCTTAACTAAAAGCAAGTAGACATTGGCCCTAAGGATTGCGGACGCACTAGGAGGGTAATCTAGTTGAGACCGTCATGACCTGATCGGCGTTGCCTACCTTGTCGATAGTAGGAGGTACTGGATCTCCGGATCTGGTATCACCTTCTGGGCATTGTGGTCCTCGTTGTAGGGAGGTGAGGCTAGTGACCTCGAAGTTAGGCGTCGTCTAGCCTAAGGACCCATAGCCTTAAGTTGTTTGAGCCGTGCTTGCTAGTTAGGCTTCTACCTGATCCCATTACCCACGTTAGCTCTAGGGATTCTTCCCTCCTCGTCTGATTCCTCTCCTCATCTATTTTTCTACGCGTAGTCTCCTCCTCTAGTACACCTTCTGTTGTGTTTTATTTTAGAGTCGAGTCGTGCATTTTTATGCGAGGTTGGGCTCGTTCTGGTGAGAGCGCTCGACTTGAGAGAGTGCATTTTTCTGAGATGGACGGTCTTGGTGATCGACCATCTCCACCTCGTGCTCCTTTGGAGCATGAGGCCAAGTCATCTCGTGGTGACCGGGGAGACCGGGGTCCATTCAAGGATTACCTCGGTCCGCTCCCACCACCATGTAGACCTCCTTCCTCTCCTCCTCTGACTCGAGAGGAAGGGAGATTCGGTCAGGATCGAGTTCTTGGTGCACCACCACCTTTAGGTCGACATGATAGACCGACGACTTTGTGGGAGCGGACTCATCCTGTTCTGACCGCGCAGCCTTCTTGCATAGTTCTTACCCCTGCTCGCGGGAACAACTATGAGCTGAAACCTCAATATGTGAGCATGCTTCCAACCTTTACTGCCAATAAGGAGGATCCGTATATTTTTATACGCGAATTCGAGGAAGTATGCTCCATGTTCAAGCTTCAACAACTTGACGAGGATTCAGTCCGGTTGAGGATGATTTCTTTGTGTGGGACACCATGAGAGAGACACCAGCCGCCATGTCTTCTGGTCGAGCTGGATCATATCAAGTTGAGTCATCGATCGCGTCTGAGGCGAAAATGGCTGCTCTCATGCGTAGGATTGAGAGTTTAGAGTTGGACCGAGCTCCTGTAGCTCAGGTCGCTACTCCCGGGTGTGGTAGGTGTGGACTTACGGGCACTGATGACTTGGAATGTGCTTACGCGCCAAGGGATACTGAGCATGCAAATGCGATGTATCAACAGAGGCCCCGTAACGACCCGTACAGTCACTCCTACAACCCAGGATGGCGTAACCATCCTAACTTCTCTTGGGGGCCTAGTGGGGGTAACGGTCAAAGCTCGCACGCTCAACCTCAACCTCCACCTTATCAACCTCCACGCCCATCGATGACCTACCAACCTCCACACAAAGGTCTCAGAACCATAATTACCAACCTCCTCAGACCTCATCGTTGGGTTATTCTAACAACACTCTACTACCCCCAACGGTTTGACTCGAAGGACCCCACTCTTGAACAAACCCTTCATGCGTTCATTCGGAGCACACAATCCTTGTTTGCGGCCAGCAACAATTCGGTCAAAGCATTGGAAATGCAAGTTAGCCAGTTGTCTAATCAGCTCCCTGAACGCGAGAAGGGTCAATTACCGAGTCAACCCGAGGTGAATCCTCGGGGTACCCATTCTCAAGGAAGGACACGTTTACCTCATGCAACCTCTGAACCGACCCATCATATTAATGTGATTCATACTTTGAGGTCTGGTAAGGAGGTGGACAAGCACATTGGGGTGCCTTCTTTGTCATCACCATCTTTGAGGGAGCCAGATCCTGAGGCTCCCTCCACAAATACTTCCAGGAAGGAGCCAGATCCTGAGGTTCTTTCTACATTTCCTTCGACAAAGGTGTTGAACCCTGAGGTCCCCTTCTCTCCTCTTGTGTCGAAGGAATCAGATTCTGAGGTCCCCACTCATGTTTCTTTGGACCAGAATTCTGGGGTTCCTTTGCACCCTTATGCCCCGAAGGTGCCATTCCTTGAGCACCTTAAAAAGAAAACCTCAGATCAGCATGACAAGATGCTTGAGATGTTTAGGCAAGTTAAGGTGAACATCTCCCTCTGTTGGAGGTGATTCAGCAAATGCCACCTTATGCCAAGGTTCTCAAAGACTTATGAACCAAAAAGAGAAAAACTCATGTTCCAAAGAAAGCTTTTCTTGCGGCTAACGTGAGTTCTTTGTTGGCACAACCCATGCAAGTCAAGTACAAGGACCCTGGATGTCCTACTATCTCTTATGTGATTGGTTATGTGTCCATACATCGAGACTTATTGGACCTTGGTGCATCTATTCATCTTCTGCCATATTCTGTCTACGTCCACCTCGGTCTTGGAGACCTCAAACAAACAAAGACCACTCTTCAATTGGCTGATAGGTTTATGAAGAAACCGAGGGGTGTGGTGGAATATGTACTGATCAAAGTGGGAGAGTTCATTTATCCAGTCGACTTCTTTGTCTTGGATATTAAACCTGTGCCAAACCCACTCGGACAAATTCCTGTCATTATAGGGCGACCATTCCTTGCGACTTCCAATGCATTGATCAATTGTCGCAATGGTCTGATGCGCTTGACTTATGGTAGTCAATGCGCTGATTTCAACATCTTCACCATCGGCAAGAAGCCAGGTGCCTTCAATGACCCTGTTGGGGTCAACCTTACCCAGGGTTTGGATGAAATTGAAGTTTAGGGCACCTTCAAGTACTTCAGAGAATTGTTCGATGGAAATCCTGAAGGTGGTGAAGATGTTTCACCTGGGCTGGCACAAGGGGTGCCTTATGTTCTGATCACGTGGCCTCAGTGCCACCTCCTTTTGATCTTGTGGGCCTTGAGCCACATTCTTCTGATCTTGTGGCCCTTGAGCCACATCCTTTTGATCACGTAGCCCTTGAGCCACATCCTTTTGATCACGTGGCTTTTGAGCCACAAGATACTATTTTTGTGGCCTCTCGGCCACATGCTCTTCATTCTATATCTGTTGAGGACCCCATGTGGGTTAGGAATCAACCACCTGATACCCTTCAACCTGATAGAGGTTCACCTCTCATTCATGCCTCCTCTTTTGCTAACTCTCAAGAGCCATCGAACGACCACAATGTATATAAGGGTGTCAGGTGGTCAAGCAATTCTGTTTTGTATGTTGTGAGCCCATGCATGTGCATTTCTGGCTCGAGAGATGGTGGGTTCCCATTTGATGTCCCTTGACATATGAAGATGGAAGCCTATTGTTGTACATAGTTAAAAAAAAAGACTCCATGAGCGAGCATTGATTGTTGTGGGCTCCAACCCTTGAGTATTTGGCCCCCCTTTCTTTCACGTATTTGGTCTCCCTTTTTAAGTATCTCATAGGTTTTGAGGGGAATTTGGGTTGTGACCATCAACATGACCTTGAACTTCCCTTTGTACTTCATGTTGGTGAGATCTCTCCTTTTCCATGCATACATCCATGTAGTATCTTGCTCGCATTCATTGAGGACAATGCATGAAGTAGGTGTGGGGGGGGTATTTTACGTGTGTACATAGTCGAGTCTTTTATTTGGATTTTGTTTTCTTTTGTGTGTATTGATAGGGTCATGTTAGTGTGCTGCATTTAATATCGATATATCTGATTGCCATGATCTTTGGGTGACTTGTCTTCTTTTTCCTGCCTAGTGCTTTAAAATTTTCACATTTCTTTCAAAATCTTCATGTGTTTGCGAAAGAAAATGTTTTGTGGGTTTTGCGTGTGTTTAGCATGTGCAAAACCGTTGAGAGGCAAAGTAAAAAGAAAGCTCCCAAAATTGTCTTGAACTTGATGCATTAGGATATCTAGTACTGTGGCTTTAGGATTTATCGAGTCGTTAGGATGCACCCCAGTTTTCCCTTGGGGGTGAGTAATCATAGGGTTTCAGTGCTCAAACATTCAAAGAAGTCCACCATGAACCTAATGAGTCAATAATTCGTGTCTGTTAACTTAAGGAAGTTTGTTGTTGTCAAGGACCCTATAAATCTTGTTGTGAGACATTAAGTGTAGGGGTTTTGGTTCATGTGTAGATAAGAAATAAGTGAGTAGGTGTTCTCTCTTCTCGCACGGCTCCTATCACTCAGGAAAGTAGGTATGAGGGGACTTTGTGCCTGGTGTTTTCGAGTCATCTGACATGGGATGCGCCGACCGAACTCTCGTTACACAGGTGGTAGGGATTGCCCTATGTGGAGATTTAGGGAAAGGTGTACGTGATAGTGTAAGTCCTCATGGGCAATGATGCACGAAACCTGACCCTGGGAGAATGAAGCGCGAACTAATAAAAAGAAAGAAAAAAATGAGAAAAACCCAAAAACAAAAAAATGCAAATAAGAACCTTAATGGAGTTTACACTTTGTATCACTTGAGGAGGTTGAGGTTGTCCATGTCTTTCACTTAATTTGTTATTTAACTTGCACGAATGGTTCATTAGGTTAGGTGCGTTGACTGATTACCTATATAGAGTCGGCTCGTAGGATTACCGCGTCCAATGATCGACAACATATGTCCAACGAGTCGAGTGTCTAGATTGAATAATGCATCTTGTTCGGATTTTGTGGGTATATCCGCTGAAAACCCTCAGGAGACAATACTCCTCCTCCTTGGCAACAAGGAGGTTTAACGGTTTGTTGCACGTGCTAAGTGCAACCGTGATTCCAACGAGAGTGAGTTAGGATTTCTTGTTTCTCGTTTGCTTTTTTCTTTCTTTGTTTTGCTCGGGACTAGAAAAAACTTAGGTGTAGGGGTGTTTTATTGACATTGTTTCATACTTATATTTGTATCTTATATCCATTATCTTACACCTAAGCAATGCTACGTGACGAGTTTTAAGTTTGAATTTCAGAAATAAATAGGTTTGAATAGATGAAGCATGAAAGGACCCAAAAGCCGGGAAAAAGAACTTAATTGTGAGACCTGGGGACTAAGATGCAAGGGAGAAGGACCTGAACGTAAGACCGAAGGACCAAAAAGAAAAACAGAAAACTCCACACCATCATGGGGAGTATTTTGGCAATTCTATTCGGGTCGGATCTCCAACAAGTGAAGTAGATGCATCAAAGACCAACAAAGATTTCCATAACCATCTAATGGGATTTCACTCTTATCTTTGATATGCTAATGCTCTTGAATGAAGCTTAGCTTATGCTTAGATTAGTGGACCTATTTTATGGAGAATGATAAGGTGAGGATATGGATGGAATTAACATTGGAAACACGATTTGTAGTGTATGTACTCTTGTTGCCTTTACTTTGGTTAATGTCTTGTATGTTTTAATGATAATGAGGTATCTTAATTCATGTGGAGGCATAGTAGGGTCTAGTCTTTATACTTGAGTTCATTTAGTTTTCTTCCAATTATTGTCTTGTATGTTTTAACGATGTGATCTTATCTTAATTCATGTGGAGGCAAAGTTGGATTTAGTTTTATGATTTGACGCACTACATATTGTGAGGAGCTTAATGAACACACACACACACTTCTTTATGTTCACATTATTTCTCTACACCCTTTGGGGTTTAGTTTTATCACTTCTTTTCCATTTCATTTTCGCATTGTAGTGTAGTTTAGTGTAACCAACCTTTCTCTCCTTTCTTTACCACTCGCCTTCGCACAAACCAAACGTTGACACACCTCCCAGTGGACGACCCGTATTTGCCACCGCTTCAACGCGGCCGTGCACTTGCGGTTTTAATTAAAACTATCAATCAATGGGCATCGAAGGTGATAAGGTGGGGGTTGAGGTTGAGCGTGTGAGCTCTGACCGCGGCTCCCACGAAGCCCCGAAGAGAAGTTAGGGTGGTTTCGTCATCCTGGGTTGTAGGAGTGACTGTACGGGTCATTACAGGGTCGTTGTTGATACATCACATTTGCATGCTCAATATCGTTTGAAGCGTAAGCACATTCCAAGTCACTATGTCTCGTAAGTCCACACCTACTACAAGAAAGGGTAGCGACCTAAGCTATAGGAGCTCGGCCCAACTCTAAACTTACAATCCTACGCCTGAGAGCAACCATTTTTGCCTCATACGTGATAGTTGACTCAACTTTGTAAGATCCATCCTACAAGAAGACCTAGCGGTTGACGACTCTCTCATGGTGTCCCACTCAAAGGTGCATTCAACCATTAATTCAAAAGTATCCCATGCCACATCAATGGGTTTCATTTGGAAATCACCCTGACACATTGACTCCAACAATGTGTAGGTGTTATAGTTGAGGCCCTCCTAAAGAATCTGGCACAACTGCCATAGCTCAAGTCTATGATGATGGCACTGCAGGAGAAGGTCCTTGAACCTCTCAAACAAAGCATGAAATGATTCAGTCTCAGTCTAATACATTGATATATCTAGTGATGTATTTGTTGCGTCTTCCTTTAGGGGAAGAATCTCTTCAGAAAAGACGGTCACGAATTCATCCCAAGACTGAATTGAGTTCATCGGAAGGTTGTACATCAATTTCTTCGTGTTATCCTTCAACGCTAAAGAAATAATCCTCAACCAGACAGAATCCTAGTCAAGCTGTTCAAGCTTGAACATAGACCATACCTACTCGAATTCACGTATAAGGATATATGGATCCTCCTTATTGGTTGTGAAGGTAGGAAGCATGCTCACATATTGAGGTTTTAATTCATAATTTTTCCTGCGAGCAAGTAGGAGAACTATGCAAGATGGTTGCGCGGCCCAAACAGAATGGGTCCGCTCCACAAAGTCATTGGTCGATCATGTCGAGCTAAGGGTGGTGGCACTCCCATAAGTCCATCCTGATCGTGATCTTCTTCCTCTCGAGTCAGATGAGGACGAGATGGTCTACATGGTGGTGGAAGTGGACTATGGTAATCCATGTATGGAACCCAATCTCCTCCACCTCCAAGAGACGCTGAGGCCTCGTTCTTTAAAGGCGTTCGAGGCGGAGATGGGTGATCATCTAAAAGTCCATCTCAGAAGAAACATGTGTTGTCTCAAGTGGAGCGCTCTCAACAGAATGAGTCCTACCTCGCATAGAATGCTCTACTCGACTTGAAAAAACTACATACGACAGAAGGTATAATGAGAGGAGTAGACTAATCAAAGAATATAAAGGAGGAGAAGACTCAGATGAGAAGGGAAGAATCCCTAGATCTAGCGTGGGTAGTGGGTGAAGGTAGAAGCCTAGTCTAGAAAACACGACTCAAACAACCTAAGCTCACTATAGGTACTCACAGCTAGATGACGCCTAACTACGAGGTCACACGGCCTCAATATTCCTCTACTCCCTATGACGAAGATAACAAAGCCCAGAAAATGAGCCAACATCCGAAGATCTCATCTCTCCTACTATCGACAAAGTGGGCGACGCCGATCATGCTATGACGGTCACGACCGAATCACTCTCCTAATGCGCCTGAGGTCCTTAGGGGTCAATGTCTACTTGATTTTAGATTAAGGCTCTTAATCAGAAGTGAGTTTTGGGGCTAAGGAAATGGTGATGAAATCCCACACCTTATCTTGTACAGTACAACCCCCTTAGGTTGTTTTGAATCCTAAGCTAGAAATCAACACACCAATCAATCACTCGCCTCACTCTTGTTCCGATGCACCTTACTAACAAATATATGCTCTAACCATGCATGAATGAGAGAACGGGTGAAGGTACCTCATGCCAACAATCGACAATGGAAATGTCATGAAAAGAAAATACGACTGTGTGTAACGTCTACAAATCATGCATGACCTAGATGGCAATTGATCTAATCTTTTGCTTTGAGTTTTAGAATCCAAGTTGTCTTAAAAAAGGGTCATGCAAATCAAAGTAATTATTAACACTTGAACATAGCATACATGGCATAAACAATGGAAGTAAATGACTAACAATAGGCAAAGGAAGCTACTGTAAAAATAGAATTCACAAATAGCTCACAAGAGCCACCAGTGGTGGATCCAAATCCACTACTAGCGAATAGTTTGGGGAATATGGTCCCCAGACTTTACCAACACGCTCCTAAGTCTCTTTAGGTCACCTTGTCCACTTGTAACCCCCTTCTAGTAACCAAAAGTGAAAAGAAAATGTAAAAACAAAACCCCCACCGAAATGCTGAGCTCGACTAAGAAAATGGCTCCCCGACAACGATGCTAAAAAAATTGTTGTTTCAGTTATAATAACTGCGAGTGCACGACGTTAGTGAAGATACGGTAAGTACAGGTCGAGTCCACAAGTAGTTTTCCGAGTCAGAGTCCACAATACTCGAGTGGGAGGGGAGAGGAGAATGAGGGTACCTAACGTAGATGACAAACACGACATGAAACAATAATTACTAATCAAAAATGAATCCCGTAACAAGTGGAGAATTAATGCAAAAGTGTAGATGTGTATTCGTGTGTGTGTAACATTTAACGTTGATGCCATACATAACATAGAAATCGTATAGTGCCACAATCCTATGTGTGTTTCTATATGGATTAAAATTTATCATCATCATTAAAACATACAAAACACTACTCAAGATGAGGACAAAAACAACCACATGATTACATGTTTAATGACATAAACAAAATGGAATCCATAATGACCAAACTGATTATGTCTCCACATGAATTGAGATGTAACATTATCATTAAAACATACAAGACATTAATTAAGATTAGGACAAAAAGAACACATGCTCCCACATGTCATCCTTATCTCTTTACCACTCCAATCTTATCCTCACCTCATCATTCCCCATAAAGTGGGCCCACTAGCCAAAGCATGTGCTAAGCATCAATTAAGACCATTAGCACATCAAATGCGTCTTGTTCGGATTTTGTGGGTATATCCCTGAAAACCCTCAGGAGACAACACTCCTCCTCCTTGGCAACAGGGAGGTTTAACGGCTTGTTGCACGTGCTAAGGGCAACCGTGATTCCTACGAAAGTGAGTTAGGATTTCTTGTTTTTCGCATGTTTTTCTCTTTCTTTGTTTTGCTCGGGACTAGCAAAAGTTAGGTGTGGGGGTATTTGATTGACATCATTTCATGCTCATATTTGTATCTTATATCCATTATCTTTCACCTAAACAATGCTATGTCACGAGTTTTATGTTTAGTTTTCAGGAATAAATAGGTTTGAAGAGATGAAACATGAAAGGACCCAAAAGCTGGGAAAAAGGACTGGATTGTGAGATCTGGGGACCAAGATGCAAGGGAGAAGGACTTGAACGCAAGACAGAGGGACCTAAGAGCAAAACAGAATACTTCACACCATCATGGGGAGTTTTTTAGCAATTGGATTCGGGTCGGAGCTCCAACAAACGAAGTAGATGCATCAATGACCACCAAAAGCACAAAGAAAAGCCCAGAATAAAACTCAACTGGATCCGGACATTTTGGACCGCCAATTGGCGGTCTGGATTAGTCCAGATCCGCCAAGATTTTTCCTGGACTTGTATTAATGTTCGTTGAGGCTATTTTTGGTGTTGGTTTAGTCCCACATCGGGGGATTGTCCCGGATTAGCTTTTTCCATGCCTATAAATAGAACTCTTCACCTCCTATTGTAATCACTCTATATTTTAAGTGGCTATTCTTCCTACTAGAAGTGAGGCCTTGAAGCACACACTAAAGTAGGAGGATGCTACTTTTAATGTGAGTCATTTTATCAATAAAGTTTTGTGTTTCTTTCATTGTTTGTTTATGCTTCTTTTATAGTTTGTGCATGTTTTAGTTTAATCGTCTTTTATTTCTAGCTTAGTTTTAATATGCTTTCTTTGCTTAGTTTAATAATTAGTGTAATGTTTAGTGAGTAGTTACATCCCCTTTGGGGGTGGAGTAGATGTACATACATGCATTATAGAATGGGATGAATGCTTTATTTTTGATGTGTTGATAAAACATGAATGTATGCTTGCTTGTTTAGGATAGAATTTATAACTTGATGAGTTTTGCCAAATTGATTAGACACCTCTCATGCTTGTTTAGGTTCTGAAATAAATAACTTGCATATGTAAATGTTAATCAACTATGTTGGTGAATAGATTGATAGGTTTTGCCATAACATTTAGACACTTCCTGTGCTTGATAAACACTACCTTTATGTTCTTAAAGAATGTATTCTACACCAACCTCTTTGCATGTGTGCACTCACTCCACCCCTTAGGGGTTTTCCCATTTCTTTATTCCAGCATTCTTCCTTTGTTCTTAGCTTAGTTGTCATTTCATTGTTTGTTTGCTTCTTTCACATTTCGTACTTCTTACCGTAGTGTAGTGTAGGTTAGCATAATAACATCTCTTCCATCTTTTTTGCCACTTGATTTCGGATAAACAAGAGCCTGCTCATCTCCCTGAGGACGACCCGTACTTGCCACCGCTTCAACGCGGCCGTGCACTTGCGGTTTAAAATAAAACGTTCAACAAGTTTTTGGCGCTGTTGCCGAGGAGGTGCCAGTCCAGACTCTTGTTTGGACGATTTGAGTGGATTTAATTTTTGTTTTGTAGTTTTTCTTTGTTTCAGGAGACTTGGAGTCGGCAGGAGGAACATCTGGAGAAGTTTTGAAGCAAGCTGGGCACTATAGACCGCCAATCAGCGGCTGAGACCGCCAATTGGCGGTCTGGTAGGCTCAGCTCGCTCTCTTATTTCTTTAGTATGTTTACTTTATCTGATATAGTGGTCTGGGACTTAATTTGGCATGTTTTGACTTATAGTTTGTTCCCAGATCAATAATCAAACCTCCCTTAAGCAACTTGGACCCTAAAACTCAAAGCAAAAGATTAGGCATTCTTTTTGTTTAGGCCATGCATCATGTATGTGACTTAGGCATTTAGATTGTCTTTTATCTTAGCTTTATTTTCTGTTGCTGAGAGCTGGCGTGAGGTACGCACCTTCTACTCTCATTCATGCATTTCGTATGAACATGCATTAGTTAGTAGGAAATGCATTGCAACAAGTGTGAGTTCAGCGTTGTTTGGAGAGTTGATTGCTAGATTTAGGACTCCAAAACGCTACTAAGGAGGCGATGTCCCATAAAAGATAAGGTGGGGGATTTCATCACCCTTTCCTTCGCCCCAAAAACCACACTAATCAAGAGCCTAATTTTAAAATCAAGTAGACATTGGCCTTAAGGAATTCGGACGCATTAGGAGAGTGATCCGGTCCCGACCGTCATGACCTGATCGGCGTTGCCCACTTTGTCGATAGTAGGTGAGACGAGATCCCTGGATCTTGGCTCACTTGCTGGGCTTTGTGGTCCTCGTTGTAGGGAGGTGAGGCGTGTTGAGGCCGTGTGACCTCGCAGTTAGGCGTCGTCTAGTTGTAACGACCTATAGCGACCTTAGGATTACTTGAGCCTTGTTTGCTTGTGTGCTTCTACCTGTACCCATCCGCCGTAGCATAAGGACTTCTTCCTTTCTCTCCTGAGTCATTCTTTCTTTCCTGTGTTCCCCAGTCTTCTCTTCTACGTACATTCTTTGTTTGAAAAAAAAGGGTTTTGGTTTGTGTGCGTGCACCTTTGTGTATGCTTTCGTGGACACGAGACGAGAGTGATCGTTTGACGAGGTGCGTTGTCAATCCGACTTCGGTCATTGATTTCTCGACACCTTCCTCCTCTCGTGTCGAACGTAGTTCGGGTCCAATGGCTGCTAATTTTCGTGAGGAGGAGCAGTTGCTGGACCCACCTGCTCCACCTGTTCTTCCAGTTGTCGTTCCCATACCTCTTCGTGATCGATGCTACCCGAGCCGTACCGCTCTACCCTCATGCATCGTATTACCGGAGGCTAATGGGAACCATTTTGAGGTTAAGCCTCAATTTATTTCCATGCTCTCTCGCTTCACTGGGAAAGGTGACCCCTATATCTTTCTCAGGGAATTTGAGGAGGTCTGTGCTATGTTCAAGCTGCAACAACTTAGCACAGACTCCATCCATCTTAGGCTCGTTCCTTTTGCACTAAAGGATGACGCCAAGAAGTGGTTGTATAGCAACCAGGCGAATGTCTTTAGGACTTGGGATGAGTTTCAATCTGCCTTCCTTAAGAAGTACTTCCCAAATCATCGGACTCAAAAATTGAGGAACGAAATCAATTCGTTCTATCACCTTGAGACCGAGACATTTCATGCATATCTAGAGAGGTTCAAGGAGCTACTATCCTCATGCCCTCACCATGGCATTGAGTTGTGGCGCCTTTGTCAGATTGTGTACGAGGGTCTTCACATCCCATCAAGAACGCTCCTTGAGTTCATGTGTCAAGGATAGTTCTTGGGAAAGGATGAAAGGGAGGCATGGGCTTTCCTAGAAGACCTTGCTGAGAAAACCATGCAATGGGAGAGTTTGAGGGAACCACCTGCATCATCTAGTATAGGAGCGAGGATCGTGAATGCAAACAAGACTAGATCGGGTACCGCATTTGCTATCGATACCACTACGGCCACCGAGGCACGCATGGCGGCCTTAATGCGCCGTATGGATTCGATTAAGCTCCAAAACCAACAAGGTGCACCTCACATGTCCACATCTGGTCCAGTTCCCTGTCATTCATGTGGTAGGGTAGGTCATGTAGAAAGCGAGTGTGAGTCCATTCCTCCTGAGATGGAGCGTGTCAACGCCATCTATGACAAAGCTAGGAATGACCCATCCTCATCATCTTATAATCCTGGATGGAGGAACCACCCAATTTTTCATGGAACCACACTAATGCCTCGGGTGGTCCTTCAAACTCCTCTAGACCACCTTAACCAATCACACCAACCTCCCATGCATGCATAATCTTATCAGCAACCCCAAGTTCCAAGCACCAACCAACCAGGTTTCCCAAATTCTAACAACTTCGAAACCCGGTTTAATTCGCTTGAGAACTTGACTCGTGGACTTGAGAACTCTATGAAAAATTTTATGTCGTCCACAAGTCAAGTTCTCACTTCAAATCAGCAGACCATCAAATCTCTAGAGCTTCAGATGGGCCAATTGGCTCAGTCTGTACATGAAAGAGAGAGAGGGTCTTTTCCTAGCCAGCCTGAGGCTAACCCCCGTATGTACCAACAACAACACATGCAAAATGAGAATGTGGTACCTCGGGGGAGGCAAGTGAACCATGTGGAGGAACCTGTTCACCATGCCAATTCCATTGTGACCTTAAGGAATGGAAAACAGGTTGACAATCACATCTCCTTGCCACAACAACCACCATCTATGCAGCCCCTCAGTGGGAATGGTGGTGAAGAAGATGCTGAGGGTGAGGGTAATACACCAAAGCTTTCATCTTAGGCACAGCAGAAAACCTACCTGCCAAAAGCACCCTATCCAAGTAGGTTAAACAAAAAACAGAGTGACAACATAGACAAGATATTAGAGGTGTTTAAGCAAGTGAAGGTTAACATCCCCTTGTTGGATGTCATCCAACAAATACCTCAATATGCCAAAGTGTTGAAGGATCTCTGCACAACCAAGAGGAAGACCAATGTTCCTAAGAAAGCATTCTTGACTGCAAATATCAGCTCACTTTTGTCCAATCCTACCTACACAAAATACAAGGACCCTGGGTGTCCTACTATTCAGTGTACGATAGGGGACACTAGATTGAGCAATGTTTTGCTTGATTTAGGATCGGCGGTCAACCTCCTCCCATTCTCTGTTTATCAACAGTTGAACTTGGGAGAATTGAAACCAACGAAGATCACCCTCCAATTGGCGGATAGATCCATTTGTATTCCCATGGGGATTATCGAGGATGTGCTTATCAAAGTTGGAGATTTTATATTTCCAGTCGATTTTGTTGTCCTCGATACCAATCCTGTTGCGAACACCCACTCTCAAATACCTTTGATTTTGGGTAGACCATTTCTGGCAACCTCCAATGCCTTGATTAATTGTAGAAATGGTCTCATGAAGCTCTCATTCGGTAACATGAGTGCCGAGTTTCATGTGTTCAACTCTGGTAAGCAACAGGAACCCATGGATGAACCTTTAAATCTAAATCTCATCCGCCAATTGGAGAAAGCACCACAAAATCAACGAACACCCCTGACCCCAATGCAACTCATTGAGAATGTTCGTGGGCCCAGCGAAAACTCATTGCCTGTCTTTGCAATGCAACAGAGTGAGCTGGCCTCGAACATGAATGTCCAAAGGGAGTGTTCGTTGCATGATTCAGTTGAGAGTACTAGTGAGAGTGAGACACCTCATCATATGCCTATACCAGAAGGTGTCTCTACCTCAGATCCCATGGCCATTGAGCCATTTGAGCTTCATATTGACTCCAACAAGGACCCACCTTTGACCAAGCTTATGCTTGATGATCTAAATGATGGTGGGAGGTCCTTGTTGGATGACTTGGGGAGAAGCCCCATTCTTCGCGATGCAGGTCTGCTGCATCCATCGAATGAGCATGAGGAACTCATTCCGATGCACCCGCCTATTGGTTGGCGGGTTTTCTTCGATGAGCAATTAAACCCTAGTGAGGCAACACAACTTCATTCTTTGTTGCCCACACCCGACCAATATCATGAGGGGTTCGAGCCTTTCAGCTTTGACCTTTCACCCCTCATGACACCTCAGAGTACTAGTGAAGTTTGCCCATCTCGGCAAGTCTCTGGTCCTCAAAACTTGATGTTCTCATTTGATGTTCCTTGACCAAATGATTATGAGAATATCTTGGTTGATGTATATATCTTGTAAAAAAAACAAAAACAAAAACAAAAACAAAAACAACAAAAAAAACAAAAAAGAAAAGAAAAGAAAAAGTGTGTAATAAAAGACTCATTAGCGAGCATCGATGGTTGTGGGCCCCAATCCTTGTGTACTTGGGCCCAATCTCTTCACGTATTTATCTCCCTTCTTCAGCTTCACACAGGTTTTGAGGGAATTTGGGTTTGTGTCCATCAACATGACCCTGAACGTCCCTTTGTACTTCATGTTGGTAAGATGTTTCCCTTTTCATGCATATCTCCATGTAGTATCTTGCTCGCATTCATTGAGGACAATGCATGAAGTAGGTGTGGGGGGTGTTTTACGTGTGTACATAGTCGAGTCTTTTTCCTTTGGTTTTATTTTATTTTGTTTTTACTGCTAGGGTCATGTTAGTGTGCCGCATTTAACATTGATATATCTGCTTGCCATGATCCTTGGGTGACTTGTCTTCTTTTGCTTGCCGAGTGCTTTAAAATTTTCACATTTCTTTCAAAATCTTCATGTGTTTGCGAAAAAAATGTTTTTGTGGGTTTTGCGTGTGTTTAGCATGTGCAAAACCGTTGAGAGGCAAATTAAAAAGAAAGCTCCCAAAATTGTCTTGAACTTGATGCATTAGGATTTCTAGTTTATTGGCTTTAGGTCTTGTCGAGTCGTTAGGATGCACCCTGGTTTTCCCTCAGGGGGCGTGTAATCATAGGGTTTCAGTACTCAAACATTTAAAGAAGTCCACCCTGAACCTAGTGAGTCAAATAATTCGTGTTTGTGAGTATAAGGAAGTTTGTCGTAGTCGAGGGCTCTTAATCTCTTTTTGTGAAACTTAAGTGTAGGGGTTTTGGTTCCCATATAGATAAATAAGTGGTGTTCTCTCTTCTCGCACAGCTCCTATCACTCGGGAAAGTAGGTCTGAGGGGACTTTGTGCCTGGTGCTTTCGAGTCATCTGACTTGGGATGCGCCGACCGAACTCCCGTTACACGGGTGGTAGGGATCGCCCTATGTGGAGATTTGGGGGAAGGTGTACGTGATAGTGTAAGTCCTCATAGGCAATGATGCACGAAACCTGACCCTGGGAGAATCAAACACCAACCAATAAAATGCTCCAAAGAAAAAGAAAAAAAAGAAAAAGGAAAAAAAAGAAAAAAAGAGTCAAATAAGAACCAAAATGGACTTTACACATTGTATCACATTCAGAAGTTAAAGTTACCCATTTCTTTCACTTAAGTCCTTGACTAACTCTCACGAATAACTCATTAGGCTAGGTGTGTGGACCGATTACTGATTGATCTCGTTTTATATTTAACCGCAAGTGCACGGCCGCGTTGAATTGGTGGCAAATACGGGTCGTCCACTGGGAGGTGTGTCGACACTTGGTTTGTGCGAAGGCGAGAGGTAAAGAAAGGGAAGAAAGGTTGGTTACACTAAACTACACTAAGATGCAAATGGAAATGGAAAAGAAGCAAGAATTTAAACCCCAAAGGGGGTAGAGAAATAATGTGAACATAAAGAAGTGTGTGTCTGTTCATTAAGCTCCTCACAACATGTAGTGCATGAAATCATAAAACTACATCCAACTTTGCCTCTACATGAATTAAGATAAGACTACATCATTAAAACATACAAGACAATAATTGGAATGAAGCTACATGAACTCAAGTATAAAGACTATACCCTACTATGCCCCTACATGAATTAAGATTTCACTACATCATTAAAACATACAAGACATTAGCTAAGGTAAAGGCAACAAGAGCACATACATTACAAATTGTGTTTCCAATATTAACTTCATCCATATCCTAACCTTATCATTCCCCATAAAATAGGTCCACTAATCAAAGCATAAGCTAAGCTTCATTCAAGAGCATTAGCATATCAAAGATAAGAGTGGAGACCCATTAGATGGTTATGGATATCATATAAAGCTCAATGGATAAAAATAACACACACTTAATACACTACATAATTATATCACATATTTCTCCACCCCCCAAATGGGGATGGAACTACTCACTACTCATTACACTACTGTATAGACTAAGTAAAGAAAACATTTAACTAAGATACTAAAATTACTAAACAAGAAATTAAACAAAGTAAAACAACCCACACAAAACAAACAACATAACAAAACAAGATTAAAAGAAACAAATGAACTTTTATTAACAATGACTCACATTGAAGGTAGCATCCTTCTCCACCTTGAGTTATTGCTTCAAGGCTCACTCCTTAGTAGAGAGAATGCCACCAAACAATGGGTAATTACAATGGAAGGTGAAGAGTTCTATTTATAAGCATGGAAAAAGCTAATCGGGGACAATCCCCCGATGTGGGACTAAACCAATACCAAAAATAGCCTAAACGAACATTAATACAAGTCCAGGAGAAATTTCGACGGATCCTGAGCAATATGGACCGCCAATTAGCGGTCCAAGACCGCCAATTGGCGGTCCAAAATTGTCGGATCGTGTTGGCATTTGTTGTGGGCTTTGCTTTCTGGTATTGTTGGTCTTTGATGCGGTTACTCGACTTGTTGGAGCTCCGACCCGAATAGAATTGGTAAAATACTCCCCATGATGGTGTGGAGTATTCTGTTTTGCTCTTAGGTCCTTCTGTCTTACATTCCGGTCCTTCTCCCTTGCATCTTGGTCCCTAGATCTCACCATTCAGTCCTTTTTCCCAGCTTTTGGGTCCTTTCATGGCTCTTCTCTTCAAACCTCTTTATTCCTGAAAACTAAACATAAAACTCGTCACGTAGCATTGCTTAGGTGTAAGATAATGGATATAAGATACAAATATGAGCATGAAATGATGTCAATCAAATACCCCCACACCTAAGTTTTTGCTAGTCTCGAGCAAAACAAAGAAAGAGAAAAACAAACGAGAAACAAGAAATCCTAACTCACTTTCGTAGGAATCACGGTTGCATTTAGCACGTGCAACAAGCCGTTAAACCTCTTTGTTGCCAAGGAGGAGGAGTGTTGTCTCCTGAGGGTTTTCAGCGGATATACCCACAAAATCCGAACAAGATGCATTATTCAATCTAGACCTCGACTCGTTGGAAATATTTTGTCGATCAATGGACGCGGTAATCCTACGGGCCGACTCTATAAAGGTAATCAGTCCACACCTAGCCTAATAAACCATTCGTGCAAGTTAAATAAGGAATTAAGTAAAAGACATGGACAACCTCAAGATCCTCAAGTGATACAAAGTGTAAGGTCCATTAAGGTTCTTATTTGCATTACCATTTTTTTTCTTTTTGTTTCTTTTCACACAATTTTTTTTTCTTTTTATTAGTTGGAGCTTCATTCTCCCAGGGTCAGGTTTCGTGCATCATTGCCCATGAGGACTTACACTATCACGTACACCTTTCCCCAAATCTCCACATAGGGCAATCCCTACCACCCGTGTAACGGGAGTTCGGTCGGCGCATCCCAAGTCAGATGACTCGAAAGCACCAGGCATAAAGTCCCCTCAGACCTACTTTCCCGAGTGATAGGAGCCGTGTGAGAAGAGAGAACATCTACTCACTTATTTCTTATCTCACATGAACCAAAACCCCTACACTAATGTCTCACAACAAGATTAAGAGGGTCCTTGACTACAACAAACTTCCTAAATTAACAAACACGAATTATTGACTCACTAGGTTCAGGGTGGACTTCTTTGAATGTTTGAGCACTGAAACCCTATGATTACTCACCCCCAAAGGAAAACTGGGGTGCATCCTAACGACTCGATAAATCCTAAAGCCACGTACTAGATATCCTAATGCATCAAGTTCAAGACAATTTTGGGAGCTTTCTTTTTACTTTGCCTCTCAACGGTTTTGCACATGCTAAACACACGCAAAACCCACAAAACATTTTCTTTCGAAAACACATGAAGATTTTGAAAGAAATGTGAAAATTTTGAAGCATTAGGCAAGCAAAAGAAGACAAGTCACCCAAGGATCATGGCAAACAGATATATCGATATTAAATGCAGCACACTAACATGACCCTAAAAATGCAAACAAAAGAAAACCAAATCAAAAGAAAAGACTCAACTATGTACACACGTAAAACACCCCCCACACCTACTTCATGCATTGTCCTCAATGAATGTGAGCAAAATACTGCATGGATTTATGCATGAAAAAGGAGAGATCTCACCAACGTGAAGTACAAAGGGGAGTGTATGGCTATGTTGATGGACACAACCCAAATTCCCTCAAAACCTGTGAGATGCTAAAGAAAGGGTACAAATACGTGAAAGAAATGGAGCCCAAATACACAAGGGTTGGGGCTCACAACAATCGATGCTCACTGAAGGAGTCTTTTATTGAACTCTTTTTTTCTTTTTTCTTTTTTTTCTTTTTTATATAACTATGTACAAACATAAATTCCCATCTTCATTTGTCAAAAGACATCAAATGGGAACCTCAAGAGTGGGTCAATGCACTTGGAAAGGGAACATGACACCACGCGGGGCCAGAATACGCATGCGTGGGCCCCCTTCACAAAGAGCACCAGATGAAATGAGAGGTTCGTGAATTGGACGCAAAGGCGTCTCATTCAAAGGATCAAACTGAAAGAGCTTGAACCTCTCAAGAGTTTGGGAAATGAGGGGCAACGGAAGAAGAGTTTCTCCCGTTGCGCTGCTGAAGTTATGATCGTCAATCCAAACTCTTCAACCAACAGGCTGGTGGGTCGGAACGAGGTCAAGCACCTTGTTATGCATGTCCAACTCACCAGGAGAACATGAAGTGGGTCTCATACCCAAAGTATCCTCCAAGGAACTCCTAATACCCTCATGAGCAATGTAGTTGTTTGATGTTCCATCATTTCCAAGATGATCAGGAACAATAGTGAGAGGCAAACTCTCATCAGGTCGTATGAGATTAAGGGTACTAGGGAGCTCTTGCTCCACCAAAGGTGAGTCCTTAGGAGGTACAACAATAAGATCATGTGGCTCAAGGGCCACGGGACAAAAAGGTAAGGCACAATCCTGTGCCGACTCATAATAGAACTGGTCCAAGCTATTCTCAGTTTGAATCGAATCCTCCACTAAGTGATCGTGAATTGAAACCCCAAGTCCCTCAGACTGACAAGGAGTTTGACTTTGAAAGGTTGTGCTTTGAATTTGTGGATGTGGTGGTGGTTCGTTATCAAAAGAAGAATCCTCATGTTGAGAAGAAAGGTTACTTTCCTCACATTCACGTAATTTCTGCGACATTTGACTCACTTGCAGTGTCATATTTTGTATGGACTGTTGAGTGGTTTCCATGAACGTAAGGAAAGTTTGTTTCAAGGAATCAGGTATGTGGTCAACGATGAGGTCCAAGTCAGAGCTTGGGAAATTTTGTGGTTGGGTATTGATGGGCTGAGAATGAGTCCAATGATTTGGAGTGGGGTGCTGGTAGAATTCTGGGTATTCGGGAGGAGGATACTGGGGTGAACATGAAGTATAAGAATTTGAATAAGAATTGTCTCCTCACGAATCCATCCCTCTCGGGTTGTACGCGGATGCGTAATGGTCATAATGAGCATTTTGGGAAAATGTGTGCTCATACTCAGGCTCTGGGGGAACATAAGGACATTCCCTGAAATCATGACCACTCAACCCACAATAGTGACACGGTACGGCTACTGGAGCCACCGGTGCACCCATGTCATCTAGCACATGCATGAAAGAGGCCAAAGGTTCTTGTAATGTCTCAGAGTGATGACCAACATATGATCCGACGTAACTAGATGGTGGTCTAGCAGTCGGTGCCTCTCTCATATTACCCCAATATGAAGATTGCTCAGTCACACAATGAAGATTATCCCAACCATACGGGGTGTTCGTCTGAGCCACCCCAGGTTGCATGGGTCCGGAGTACCAGGGAGAATCGTCCTGGTCCCAACAATGATATGGATGGTCGCCCATGTAACCATCCATCTCAACAGAGAACTCTCGAGTCGATCACTCTCACCACCACGAGGCCAAGCTCGCAAAAAGTGCTCGACTCGACCCTAAAACGCTACAGAGAGTGTAAAGGGGAGGAGACTATAACGTAGAAGAAGGTGAGAAGAAGATGACTCAGAGGAGAAGGGAAGAATTCCTAGAGCTAGTGAGGGTACAGGGTGAAGGTAGAAGCCTAACTAGCAAGCACGGCTCAAACTATGTAAGGCAATGGGTCCTTAGGCTAGACGACGCCTAACTTCGAGGTCACTAGCCTCGACACGCCTCACCTCCCTACAACGAGGACCACAATGCCCAGAAAGTGATACCAGATCCGGAGATCCAGTACCTCCTACTATCGACAAGGTAGGCAACGCCGATCAGGTCATGACGGTCTCGACTAGATTACTCTCCTAGTGCGTCCGAATTCGTTAGGGCCAATGTCTACTTGCTTTTAGTTAAGGCTTTATTAAGAGTGGTTTTTGGGGCCAAGGAAAGGGTGATGAAATCCCCCACCTTATCTTTTATGGGACAGCCCCTCCTTAGTAGCGTTTTGAGCTTAAATCTAGCAATCAATCACTCCAATCAAACGCTCAACTCACTCTTGTCCCGATGTACCTTACTAACTAATGCATGATCGAAACATGCATGAATGAGAGATCGGGGTGAACGTACCTCACGCCAGCAATCAACGACAAAATGTAAAGCAAAGAAAAGACAAATGCATGCAAGGTCTACCAATGGTGCATGACCTAGATGGCAAGAAGTCTAATCTTTTGCTTTGAGTTTTATGGTCCAAGTTGATTAAAGGGGGAGTGATTAATGATCTGGGAGCAAACTAGAAGTCATAGCATGCAAAATAGGGCTCCCAGATAACACATATTACAGCACTAACTATCATGAGAAATTTGAAGGAAAGAAGCCCTCACCAGGCCGCCAATTGGCGGTCTACAACCGCTGATTGGCGGTCCCTTTTGGTCTTCTGGTCCTCAGATTTTCCCAGTAGCCTCCCCTTAATCAGATTGTTCCCTGAAACTAAGAAAAACTGAAAACAAAAAATTAAAAACCCCTCGAATCGTCCAAACCAATGTCTGGACAGAGCACCTCCCCGGCAACGGCGCCAAAAACTTGATTGATCTCGTTTTATATTTAACCGCAAGTGCACGGCCGCGTTGAAGCGGTGGCAAATACGGGTCGTCCACTGGGAGGTGTGTCGACACTTGGTTTGTGCGAAGGCGAGAGGTAAAGAAAGGGAAGAAAGGTTGGTTACACTAAACTACACTAAGATGCAAATGGAAATGGAAAAGAAGCAAGAAACTAAACCCCAAAGGGGGTAGAGAAATAATGTGAACATAAAGAAGTGTGTGTGTGTTCATTAAGCTCCTCACAACATGTAGTGCATGAAATCATAAAACTACATCCAACTTTGCCTCTACATGAATTAAGATAAGACTACATCATTAAAACATACAAGACAATAATTGGAATGAAGCTACATGAACTCAAGTATAAAGACTATACCCTACTATGCCTCTACATGAATTAAGATTTCACTACATCATTAAAACATACAAGAGATTAGCTAAGGTAAAGGCAACAAGAGCACATACATTACAAATTGTGTTTCCAATATTAACTTCATCCATATCCTAACCTTATCATTCCCCATAAAATAGGTCCCTAACCTTATCAAAGCATAAGCTAAGCTTCATTCAAGAGCATTAGCATATCAAAGATAAGAGTGGAGACCCATTAGATGGTTATGGAAATCATATAAAGCTCAATAGATAAAAATAACACACACTTAATACACTACATAATTATATCACATATTTCTCCACCCCCCAAATGGGGATGGAACTACTCACTACTCATTACACTACTGATTAGACTAAGTAAAGAAAACATTTAACTAAGATACTAAAATTACTAAACAAGAAATTAAACAAAGTAAAACAACCCACACAAAACAAACAACATCACAAAACAAGATTAAAAGAAACAAATAAACTTTTATTAACAATGACTCACATTGAAGGTAGCATCCTTCTCCACCTTGAGTTATTGCTTCAAGGCTCACTCCTTAGTAGAGAGAATGCCACCAAACAATGGGTAATTACAATGGAAGATGAAGAGTTCTATTTATAAGCATGGAAAAAGCTAATCGGGGACAATCCCCCGATGTGGGACTAAACCAATACCAAAAATAGCCTAAACGAACATTAATACAAGTCCAGGAGAAATTTTGACGGATCCTGAGCAATATGGACCGCCAATTAGCGGTCCAAGACCGCAAATTGGCGGTCCAAAATTGTCGGATCGTGTTGGAATTTGTTGTGGGCTTTGCTTTCTGGTATTGTTGGTCTTTGATGCGGTTACTCGACTTGTTGGAGCTCCGACCCGAATAGAATTGGTAAAATACTCCCCATGATGGTGTGGAGTATTCTGTTTTGCTCTTAGGTCCTTCTGTCTTACATTCAGGTCCTTCTCCCTTGCATCTTGGTCCCTAGATCTCACCATTCAGTCCTTTTTCCCAGCTTTTGGGTCCTTTCATGGCTCTTCTCTTCAAACCTCTTTATTCCTGAAAACTAAACATAAAACTCGTCACGTAGCATTGCTTAGGTGTAAGATAATGGATATAAGATACAAATATGAGCATGAAATGATGTCAATCAATTACATATATAGAGTCGACCCGTAGTATTACCGCGTCCCACGATCGACAAAATAAGTCCAACGAGTCGTGTAGCTAGATTGATTAATGCGTCTTGTTCGGATTTTGTGGGTATATCCCTGAAAACCCTCAGGAGACAACACTCCTCCTCCTTGGCAACAGGGAGGTTTAACGGCTTGTTGCACGTGCTAAGTGCAACCGTGATTCCTACGAAAGTGAGTTAGGATTTCTTGTTTTTCGCATGTTTTTCTCTTTCTTTGTTTTGCTCGGGACTAGCAAAAGTTAGGTGTGGGGGTATTTGATTGACATCATTTCATGCTCATATTTGTATCTTATATCCATTATCTTTCACCTAAACAATGCTATGTCACGAGTTTTATGTTTAGTTTTCAGGAATAAATAGGTTTGAAGAGATGAAACATAAAAGGACCCAAAAGCTGGGAAAAAGGACTGGATTGTGAGATCTGGGGACCAAGATGCAAGGGAGAAGGACCTGAACGCAAGACAGAGGGACCTAAGAGCAAAACAGAATACTTCACACCATCATGGGGAGTTTTTTAGCAATTGGATTCGGGTCGGAGCTCCAACAAACGATGTAGATGCATCAATGACCACCAAAAGCACAAAGAAAAGCCCAGAATAAAACTCAACTGGATCCGGACATTTTGGACCGCCAATTGGCGGTCTGGATTAGTCCAGATCCGCCAAGATTTTTCCTGGACTTGTATTAATGTTCGTTGAGGCTATTTTTGGTGTTGGTTTAGTCCCACATCGGGGGATTGTCCCGGATTAGCTTTTTCCATGCCTATAAATAGAACTCTTCACCTCCTATTGTAATCACTCTATATTTTAAGTGGCTATTCTTCCTACTAGAAGTGAGGCCTTGAAGCACACACTAAAGTAGGAGGATGCTACTTTTAATGTGAGTCATTTTATCAATAAAGTTTTGTGTTTCTTTCATTGTTTGTTTATGCTTCTTTTATAGTTTGTGCATGTTTTAGTTTAATCGTCTTTTATTTCTATCTTAGTTTTAATATGCTTTCTTTGCTTAGTTTAATAATTAGTGTAATGTTTAGTGAGTAGTTCCATCCACTTTGGGGGGTGGAGTAGATGTACATACATGCATTAGATAATGGGATGAATGCTTTATTTTTGATGTGTTGATAAAACATGAATGTATGCTTGCTTGTTTAGGATAGAATTTATGACTTGATGAGTTTTGCCAAAATGATTAGACACCTCTCATGCTTGTTTAGGTTCTGAAATAAATAACTTGCATATGTAAATGTTAATCAACTATGTTGGTGAATAGATTGATAGGTTTTGCCATAACATTTAGACACTTCCTGTGCTTGATAAACACCACCTTCATGTGCTTATAGAATGTATTCTAAACCCACCTCTTTGCATGTGTGCACTCACTCCACCCCTTAGGGGTTTTCCCATTTCTGTATTCCAGCATTCTTCCTTTGTTCTTAGCTTAGTTGTCATTTCATTGTTTGTTTGCTTCTTTCACATTTCGTACTTCTTAGCGTAGTGTAGTGTAGGTTAGCATAATAACATCTCTTCCATCTTTTTTGCCACTTGATTTCGGATAAACAAGAGCCTGCTCATCTCCCTGAGGACGACCCGTACTTGCCACCGCTTCATCGCGGCCGTGCACTTGCGGTTTAAAATAAAACGTTCAACATATATTTTTCTGACCCGAGAACCAGACCCACCAGAGAAAATTTTGATCAAATCGACAGTGGCAGATTTTAATCCACCATTGGTGGATCATTTGGGTCAGATCAATCTCTAATTTCACCATTATCTTTAGTGTACCATTGTAGCACGTGTGGTGCACCCGGAGTCGTTGGTTGGAACCCATTTAGTTTTAATTGTTGAATTACTCCTCTGGTTTAGGAGAAATCAGACTTTCCAACCAATATATTTTTATTTACACTTAGGTCCCTATGGGTTTTCACTTGGATCCTTCCTGAGTAACAATCCGGTCCTTGGGCATTACAAACAGGTTCGCTCGGCCAATCGTCGGAATGTGTACGAGATACCAAATCAGTCCATTCTTCTTGCATTTAGGTCTTTTCCTCTTTCTTTCTCTTCTTTATTGCCTAAACCCTGAAACACATCAAATAAACTCTCGAGTAACACAAATATCGGGTAAAGTAATGGATATATAACATGAATGCAATGTATGATATGCTACTAATCAGCGGTCGTGCACTTGTTGTTTAAGACTCGAGTGTGTACATACGTAAAGTGCCCCCCACATTTCATGCATTGTCCTCAATGAATGTGAATATGATACTTCATGGATTATGCATGAACAAGAAAAGTTCTCACCAATGTGAAGTGCAAAAGGAAGTCATGGTTTTGTTGATGGACATAAATCCGAAATCCCCAGAACCTGTGATATACTAAAGAAGATAATACAAGTACGTTAACAAATGAAACCCAAATCCTCAAGAGGTGGGACCCACACAAACCAATGTTTTGTTTTTTTAATATAACTATATACAAAAAGAGGCTCCCATCGTCCTTTGTCGAAGGACAACGAATGAGAATCCGATAGTGCATCAATGTACCTGGAATATCAACATGACATCACGCGAGGCCAAAATACTCAGTGTGACCCCCTCACAAAGTGCACTAGATATCAGGAGAGGTTCTGAAATTAGATGAAGAGACTTCTTTTTCAAAGGTTCAAAGTGAAAGAGCTCGAACCTCTTAAGAGTTTGGCCACAATTGTGCAACGCAAGAAGAGCTTCCCCCGTTTGCGGTACTAAAATCATGATCATCAACCCACACCAAACGAATAGAAAGTGGATCTTTTACCCAAGATATCCTTTAAGGACCTCCAATACCCTCATCAGGTCTTATGAAAATAAGGGTAATAGGGAGATGTTGCTCCACTACTGATCCACTAAAGGTGGGTCCTTGAGGGGAACGACATTAAGATCATGTGGCTCAAGAGCCATAGGACAAAAAGATAAAGCACAATCCTTTGCTTACTCAAAATTTAGTTGGTCCATGTTATTCTCAATTTGGATCGAATCCCCCACCAAGTGATCGTTAATTGAAACCCTAAGTCCCTCAGACTGACTACGAATTTGACTTTGAAAGCTTGTGCTTTGAATTTGTGGATGTGATGGTGGTTCAATATCAAAAGATGAATCCTCATGTTGACAAGAAAGGCCACCCTCCTCACGTTCACTTAATTGTTGTGCCAACTGACTCACTTGCATTCCCAAAGATTGCAAGGAATACATGGACTTGATCATGTTTTAAGTGGTTTGAATGAACGTTTAGAGGATTTGTTCTAAGGAATTAAGTCTGAAGTTAACTATGAGCTTCAACTCAGAATTTTGGAAATTTTTGGGTTGGGTGTTCATAGGCTAAGAATGAGTCCAATGATTGGTAGTTGGGTGGTGGTAGAGATCAAGGTATTCAATAGGAGGATATTGGGGTGGGCATGATGTATAGTACTTAGGATTTTTTTTGAATTTCCCATGAATATGCCCTCCCTGGGTTATACGTGAATGTGTATGGGTAATAATGTGTACTTTGGGAAACAAACATCATCATATTCAGGTTTGGGTGGAACATACGAACATTCCTCGAATACAAGTCCACTTAAACCACTCTGATCATCTGATGTAGCTTCTGGAACCACCGATGCGCTCATACCCTCTACCGCACGCATGAAAGAGGCCAAAGCTTCTTGTAATGACTCTATTGTTCACCAACGTATGATCCAACACAACTAGATGATGGTCTAGCAATCAGTTCATCTCTCATATCACCTCGATGTAAAGACTGCTCAGCCACACAATAATAATTCTCCCAACCCTCTAGGGTGTTTGTCCGAGGCACCCCAGGATGCATGGGTTTGTTATATGAAGGAGAATAGTCATAGTTCCAATAATGAAATGAATGGTTGGCCATATAACCGTCCATCTCGATAATAACACTCTCAAATCGACTACTCTCACCACCATTAGATCAACTCGCATAAAAGTGCTTGACTCAAACCTAAAACACTAAGAGAAAGAATGTAAAGGGGAGGATACTAAAGATAGACGTAGAGGAGAACATGACTCAAATGAGAAGAGAAGAAGCCTTAAATACTTACTTGGGTAGTGGGATTGGGTAGAAGCCTAAGCTAGCAAATATAGCTGAAACAAACCTAAGGCTGGCTATAGGTCCTTAGGCTAGACGACGCCTAACCACGACTCTCGAATGCCTCACCTCCCTTAGCCACATGTTACAAAGCTGAATGAGAAAGTCAAGACCCAGAGGTCCTAAAGTCTCAATGCAACTAAGCAAACAACGACCTTCAGGCCATGATGTCGAGAATAAGATTGTCTCCTAGGTGCACCCGAAGTCCTTAGGGTCGATGCCTTTCTAAGAGGTTAAAGATCATTAGTAATATCAGTAAGCCTAGTAATCATATCACCAATGGATTTGTTTTGTTTCATTCCAAACAACTCGTTTTTATGAACTAGCATATTTATTCTAGTTTCTTTTAACTTCACTTGTGCCTTCATGGGTTGGTTCAAGAGCATGGCATATTTTATGAGTAGTAGACAAGGTTTTAATTTTATTGAATTCATTTTTATTTAATGCGTGATATAATGCATTCATAGTGTTAACATTAAGATTTGCTAGTTCCTTGTCAATCTTTACCTATTTCCTATATTCTTCAGTTTATTTCTTGTATGTATTTTCAACAGTATTCCATAGTTAAAGATCAGGAGACTAAAGATATATTGGACATCCTACATTTCCATCAAAGTTGGTGATCTATGTGTGGGATGACCCCCAACAAATGCTCAAATAGCCATCTCTATCAAAGATGATGTCATGAAAATAGAGATACATATGCTATGATACCAAATGTTAGGATCTACGACTACTCTAGAGGGGGTAAAAAAGGTAATTAAATTTTTATGTAAGATTAACAAATAACTAGAAATTTTCAAGATCTAATGAACATGGGGCTATAAAATAAAATCGTGAAAATAGAAGAAACCACAGAGAGACATAGAGATTTTATACTGGTTTGGCACACCCCCACATGCCTAGTCCAGTTCCCCAACCCCCCTGCTTGAGAGTTGGTTCTGTGGATCTTTCCCTGTATATCCACAAGTTGTTTATAGCGGTGCTTGTCGAACAACCCTCGTTGAGGCCCTTCACATACCATGATGTTGATTTACACAACCTGGATTCTCCAAGTACAAAATCTTGTCAAAGCTCCCATTTCGTAACCACCCACAAGCAAGCTCTTCAATCAAAGTAAAGAGAAACCAAATAAAAAGAATGATATGTGTTGTTGAAAGGAGGAAGAGGAAGACATATGAGGCTAATGAGCTTTAGAGAGCAAGAAAATATTTTTCTTGTCAAGAGGGCGATTAGAATAAATAAATATATTAGTCAAGATGGTTAATGATTGACATCATTTAATGCTTACATTTGTATCTTATATCCATTATCTTTCACCTAAACATTTCTACGTAACGAGCTTTATGTTTGAATTTCAGAAATAAATAGGTTTGAAGAGAAGAGGCATGAAAGGACCTAAAAGCAGGAAAAAGGACTGAGTTGAGAGACTCGAGGACTAAGATGCAAGATCGAAGGACCTAAATGCAAGATAGAATGACCAATGAGCAAATAAGAATACTCCACACCATCATGGGGAGTATTTTTGGCGATTCTATTCGGGTCGGAGCTCCAACAAGCAAAGTAGATGCATCAAAGACCAACAAATCCATCCAGCAAAGCCCATAACAAAACCCAGACGGATCCAAAGCCTGTAGACCGCCAATTGGCGGTCTGGGACCACTGATTGGCGGTCCGGATTGGTCCGGGGTCCGCTAAGATTTATGTGGGGCGTGTATTAGAGTATGTTTAGTCTATTTTTGTTATATGTTTAGTCCCATACCGGGGGATTGTCTCGGATTACCTTTTTCTATGGATATAAATAGAACTCTCCGTCCTCTCTTGTACCCCATCTCTCTTTTGGTGGCCATCCGCTCTACTAGGAGTTCAAGCATTGAAGCAAAAACCCTGGTGGAGAGAGGCTACTTGTAATTGAGTGAGTAATAATAGATGTTTCCTTTTGGTTATGTTGTTTCTTTCTTAGTTTAATTTCATTTTTATGTGTTGCATGTTTCTTTAGTTTTATGTTCTTTTAGTTAAACTTGTTGTTTAGTTTTGTTATAATTAGTTTAACCATGTTTTCTTTCCTTAGTATAAATGTTAGTTTAAATATGTGTGAGTAGTTCCATCTCCTTTGGGGGTGGAGTAGATGTGTGTACATGTTATGTAGACGGTATGAATGCTAGACATTGTTGTTTGTGAGAGATGTTAGTATGCTTGTTTGAATTAATAAGAACTTTTACTTGATAGTTTCTGTCATAATGTTTAGGTACATTCCATGCTTGTTTATGTTCTTAATAACAAACTTGTCATGCTCATATTAATCACCTAGGTTAGTGCTTTAAATGATAGGTCTTGCCATTAGGTACTTCTTATGCATTAACAAAGACTAACTACACTTGAGCTTATTCCATGCATTCACCACACTTATTTCATGTGCACACACACACTCCACCCCTTAGGAGTTTTCTATTCCTGAATTCTATCCTCTTTTATTAGTTGCTTAGTTTAGTTTATTTTGTGCTTTCATTTCCTCTTTTCTAGTTTACTAGTTTAGTTTAGTATAGTTTAGTTTAATCAAACATTTCTCTCCTTTCTTTCTCACTCGCCTTCGAACAAACCAGAGTCGACGCACCTCCCTATGGATCGACCCGTATTTGCCACCGCTTCAACGCGGCCGCGCACTTGCGGTTTAATTAAAACGTATCAATCAGTTAGCTTGATCACTACCCATTTGTGTAGAGATTTCCATAAGATTGTGATATTCAAATTTGTGTGATTTTGCAAAGGAGCCCTGAAACATTTGAATAATATAATGGTCCAAATTTATTTGTTGAAATATAATCAAATTTAAGGAAGTGAGCACACATGAAATGTTTTATATAGATGTAAACATATATTTGAGTTCCTCTCCTTAAAAATGTCAATTTGCTATTTTTCGAGTACTTATTAATATCATTACTTTTCTTTAGTTGGTTGTTACTCCAACCAATTCTAAGGACTTGTGAAATTGACGTGACGGCAAGGAACATTTATAAGCATGGGTGACCCGACCATTAAGCGTAGCATGGTCTCATTTTATCAAAAGCGACTTTGTGCCAAGCTAGATGGACCGAAGAATAAGATGGAATTTTTGCTATCACCTAAACCTTTGAGAGGGATGTGGTGCAATTATAAAATGTTCGGAAAAGAGTTTAGGGGGACCTAGTGAGGAAGGTTCGACAAAGAACCAGGTGAACCGGTATTATTATCCAAATGGCATGGCTAACCCGACCATTAATCATAACATTGTATAACCACGTTAATTAAAATGAATAGTTAGTTTAAATGATACTAGAACTGTTGGGAAATTTTAAAGTTCAAAACCACAAGTGCACAGTCACATTGAAGTGGTGACAAGTACGGGTCGTGTCTACCAGAACCAAGTGTTGGTCGTCGTAGACCATACTCGAGTGGGGATGAGAAATGGAGATTGAGGTATCTAAACTATGTGAATCAAAAGTAACTAATAAAAATGAGTCCCGTGGGAGGTGGAGAATGACTACACAATTTAGTGCTTATGACATGCATAACATGGAATCCATAATTACCAAAAACCAACTATATCCCAACATGAATTAAGATTTAATATTATCATTAAAACATACAAGACATTGATTAAGACGATGCCAACAATAGCACATGCCATCCTTATCTATTTACTCACTCCAACCTTATCCTTACCTCATCATTCCCTATAAAGTGGGCTCACTAGCCAAAGCAGGTGCTAAGAATCAATTAAGACCATTAACACATCAAAGGCAAGAGTGAGGAACCCAGCAAAATGGTTATGGAAATCATGGGAAGCTCCAAGATTAAGATTAAAACACACACCAATCTCACAAGATTCACACTTCACATCATTCTCCACCCCCCGAATGGGGATGGATTACTCACCAATCGACATATTAACCAAAGAAACATCATTATAAAAACAACACAAGAACAAGTAAAGGAAACTAACTAGAACCAAAGTAATGGAATAAAAATCGCATCAAATGAAAGACAAGAACATAAAGAACATGAAACTAAAACTTGATTAAGAAAGAAAGATTACAAAATGTTGTCCCTGTTCTCCTCCACTACAATACCAAGCTAGAAAATAGAACCTACTCTACTAAGCAAGAAATAAAATCAACTCTACTAAATAAGAAATAAAGCTAACATAAGGAGGAGAGGAAGGAAGAAGAAGAAGAAGAAGAAGGGAATGATTACAAGTGTATTTATAGAAGATTAGAGGGTTTGGATGAATCTGGGTGCGATCGGACGATTGTAAATCAGATCTAGAGGTTGCGTATTTCTCTGACCCGACAACTTGACCCACCAGAGAAATTTAGGGTCGATCCGACCAACCAGATCCGCCAGCGGCAGATCATTTTGGTCGGATCGACCTCTAATTTCACCAATAGCTTAAATGTACTATTTTAGCACGTGGGGTGCACGCAGAGTTGTTGGCTCGAACCCATTTGGTTTTAATTGTTGAATTACTCCTCAGGTTCATGACATTATGGTCTTTTGTACCCAACATATTTTTCTGTATACTTAGGTCCCTCCAGGTTTTCACTTGGGTCCATCTTGATTTTCAGTCCAGTCTTTGAACATTACAAATAGGTCCAGAAGGCTTCCAAATCAGTCATTTTTTCTTGCATTTAGGTCGTTTTCTCTTCTTTTATCTTATTTATTGACTAAAACCTAAAATATTTCAAACAAACACTCGAGTAGCACAAAATTGGGGTAAAATAAATGATACATATCATGAATGCAATGTATGATATGCTACTAATCAAGAACCCAACAAGCATAAGTGACCTGGTAAGGAATGACAACAACGTCGTCAAATACACGCTACTTACAACGAATAATCGATTTTAATGATACTACAATCGATCAGCCTAAGTGACCACCCAAAAAATCACAACATCATTGCATAACTATTACTTTTAATGAATAGTAAGTTAAAATGATACTAGAACCCGATTAGCATAAGCGATCTGATAAAGAATCACAACACATCAGCAAATCCATGCTACTTACAACGAATAATTAATTCAAATGATACTAGAATCTAAATATCATACGTGACTCGGGGAAGAATTAATACAACACTTTAGAATTATTAGAATGACTTTGTGTGAATTTCAAGGTCTTGATGTCAATTTATCAGGTCTTTCAAAACTACGTTCACTGATAACCATTGTAAAAAATGATATTCATCAAAACTGCTCAAAATATGACAATTATGGTACCCAAAAGAACCAACTTGATGAGAGGAACTCGAATATATGTTTACATCACTCGAAAACATCTTAGGGTTCTCCAAATAGGAGATTAAATCAAAGTAAGTGTATGTTGTTACATGTAATAAGAAAAAAGGTGCGTGATACCCAGAAACCATTAGAAAAGGAGTAGCGTAGGGAAGCGTTGTAAAATAACGTATGTTTCCAATTAATCTTCTAAGAACTATTGTTTCAGGAACTTAAGCTCTAGGAACTGCACTTCTATACCCCCCCCCCCAAATTCATTTGAACCAATCATACAATTAATTAGTTATTAGTCAATTAATTTTGATATGGTGGTGTTGACCTTGTTGTTAATCTAATTGACTTTTTGGATATTGTTGGCTTTTAAACCTTAATCTGTATTTATTTTGCTGATTAATAACCTAATCTTAACAAGTCAACCTAGTGAATCACAATGGGCAAACTTGATTACATTCATTACATATGCATACTTGCAAATCATCTTAATAGGTTGATAAAGATCATCAAGAGAAGTAGCATTGCGCTAAAGATTATAGATTGTAACAAAACTTTGGACCGAGACTTGTAATTTTTTACTTATTGAGTCATTATGATCATATGTAACCTTGAGCACTAGGATTATGTCACAGTCCTGTTCGGTCAACCGAACACCTAACGGATGACAGAAATCATCTTATCAGTAGCAGTTAGGAAGCTCTCTGGATTTGTCCACTCGGACGACCGATTGACATTCGGTCGATAAATCCCCTTGGATTGGTATTGGATTTTACTCCAACGGTCACACTTGTATTTTGTCTTAGTGTCCATTTGCCTTGTCCATTTTCATCTGACCGATCTCTTATCAGTTAATGATTTACCTCTTGGCCTCTGGCGCACAACAACTCTTTCCATGTATCAAAATAGTCGTTGGACTCACAACGGATATTTGATTTTCAACTGTTGGTGCTAAAAGACAAACTGTTGATCCGGATGACCGAAAGGGTCCCAGACGACCAAACTCAATTGATCAGAGTCTGATTAATTCTTATTGCCCATCTTTGGCGTATTGAATGTCATTCGGTTAACCAAATTTTCAATAAAAGGCTTCCACTAGTTGTCTTCCCTACAGCTACAGTTTAAGCAACCATAAAAAATAGTTGCTCACAACTGCTCCAACCTCCACTGCAGTGCTCCCGACTTTAATAAATGAATCAATCTTCAATAAAAGGCTAGCTGTAACGTCCTCAAACACAGCGGAAAATTTCAAATTAAAATCATACAATCAACGAGGACATTACGAAAGAAATACACACACTGGTGCACCAACATATAATATATATATATATGTGAACGAGTTTACAAAAGAATGTGATTACATCAAAAGATCATATACAGAGAATACACACAAGTAATCACAACCACCTCAAAATGTAGGGAAGCAGGATCAGGTCTCGAACGCTCCCTCCGCCGACGCCACCCACCTAACGTCGCTCTCGGCCTGAAAGCAGACAATGAATGCCTGAGTTTCCAGGAGGAAACCCAGTATGCCAAACCCTAACACATATATGGACAGAAATGAAATGTGCAAAGAAATGTAAAACACCACAACAGAAACACCCGCTAAGTTCCCGGGACCTCTCTCCCGGCCATAGCCCAACAACACGGGTCTCAAGGATCCTCTCACCCCAACCCACCAACACACGTGCACACAAGGCACCGCCGGTCCAAAACACGGCCACACAACCCCCTCATTGCCTCAGTGTTACTGGAGCCACGGTTTTGCATCATTCGCCGGAGCCACGGCTTTGCCTCATTCGCCGGAGCCACGGCTACAAAATCACAACCCACGTGTCACCACTAATCGCTATAGGGCCGGAATGTCTGTGCCGTCGCCCCAAAAGGGTCGGAGACCCGTTGCCTTCTAGCCAATCAATAGCAACACACACACATACAAAAACAGTGTAAAACGGTCGAACAAAACATGGCTTCCGGTCGACCGATCCTCACCCAGAGAACTGGCCCAACCGAAAAACCCGCCAAACGGTCGACCGACAAAGGGGTCCCGGTCGACCGAAAACCACCAGTAGAAATCCATTTCCGCAATCAACAGTAAAACGGTCGAACAACTGAACCCTATCGAGCGACCGAAAATAACCAGTAGAACTCACCCAGAGTCCTCACATCACGGTCGACCGAAACCACACTTCCGGTCGACCGGCCAATAAGTTAACTTAAACGTCGGTCGAACGAGTCAAACAGGCGGTCGACCGTTTAGGTGGTCAACGCCCCAACCGACATACAACAATACTTTCGGTCGACCGGCAAAGGGGTCCCGTTCGACCAAAAATACACAGGACATCTTTCTCTCGCTAAAACTGCAACAACCGGTCGACCGCCCAAAGGGCATCGTTCGACCGGTGCGAGGGATTCGCCCAAAATACACTACAACCGGTCGACCGAACCAAAACACCGGTCGACCGTTTATAGTTCAGAAACGGCTGTGCAAGTCCGACGAGCCCGAAACGGCCTACCGTCGACCGCTCCCACTCCCACACTAACAATAGGTGAGCTTGAAAGCAAGTTTGACATACCTTAAGGCTTGAAGAAGCCTTTGATGAACGACGGCGAGCTCTTCCTCGCGAAACCTCCCGCAATCGACGATCCTCGCTCCTCCGGCGACTCCAACGACGACTCCCGTGCTCTCCGATCGCCACACGACGCCGACCTCCACTTGCTGTCGAGAGAGAGACGAGTCTAGAGAGAGAGAGAGTGAGTGAGAGAGAAGAGAACGCGAGAGAGAGAGTGAGGGAGAGAGAGTAAAACCAACCTTTATATACTTTTCTCCCACTCGATCATAGCCGTCCATCTCAATCCATCACTAATCCTCCCCTAAACACAATTAAGAACAATAAGCAAGGTTAGGATCTAACAATCCACCCTCCTTAAAAGAATTTCGCCCACAAAATTAAATCCAGTGCTTACCAAACAGCTCCGGATACGACTTCCGAACTTCCTCCTCAACCTCCCAAGTAGCCTCTCGCTGAGAGTGTTGCTGCCACCTGACCTTAACCATAGGAATCGTCCTCCTCCTGAGCTGGTGATCCATCCGATCCACAATCTCAACCGGTCTCTCCTCGAGAGACAAATCCTGCTGGATCTCTGGAATCTCAAACTGAATCACATGAGAAGGATCTGACACGTACTTCCTCAGCATCGAAACGTGGAAGACGTTATGAAGACCAGAAAACTGTGGCGGCAACGCAATCCGGTAGGCGACCTCTCCAACTCGGTCCAAAATCTCGAACGGCCCAATGTACCTCGGACTGAGCTTCCCCTTCTTCCCGAATCTCATGACCCTACGTGACGGTGAGATCTTCAGAAAGACATGATCGCCAACCTCAAAAATCAACACTCGCCTACGCCGATCCGCGTAGCTCTTCTGCCTGCTCTGAGCTGTCGCTAGTCGCTGCCTGATCACATCAACCTTTTCAGCATATGCCTGTATAATCTCAGGCCTGACTAACTGCCTCTCGCCTACCTCACTCCAGCACACCGGTGATCTGCACGGCCTCCCGTACAAAGCCTCGTACGGCGCCATCCCAATACTCGCATGGTAGCTGTTGTTGTAGGCGAACTCGATCAACGGCAAGTGCTCATCCCAGTGCCCTGCCCAATCCAGAGTGTACGCTCTCAGCATGTCCTCTAACGTCTGAATGGTCCTCTCTGACTGACCGTCTGTCTGCGGGTGAAATGCTGTACTGAACTTCAGACGAGTACCCAGAGCCTGCTGCAAACTCCCCTAGAATCTAGAAGTGAACCTCGGATCTCGATCTGAAATGATACCCACTGGCACCCCATGCAGTCTGACGATCTCCTCAATATACAATCTCGCAAGACCCTCGAAAGGTAGAGTAGTCCGGATGGCCAGAAAATGTGCCGATTTTGTCAGTCGATCGACTATAACCCAAATCGCGTCATGGGAGCTCCTCGTCTTTGGCAACCCAGTGACGAAATCCATCGTCACGTGCTCCCACTTCCACTCAGGTAGCTCTATCCTCTGCATCGGCCCCGCTGGTCTCTGGTGCTCGATCTTCACCTGCTGGCAAACCAAACACCTAGCCACAAAATCAGCCACATCGCGCTTCATCCCTCGCCACCAGAAGTTCCGCTGCAGATCCTTATACATCTTCGTACTCCCTGGGTGAATGGAATATCTGGCTCGGTGTGCCTCCTCCATGATGTCATCTCTCAGCGCATCGACCTTCGGCACCCAGATCCGACTCCTGAACCTCAGACCTCCATCCACTCCCACAGTGAAGTCTGACCCATCTCTGGCAGCTGACTGTAGCAGACTAGTCAAATCCTCATCCCTGTGCTGAGCCTGGACAACTCGACTGACGGTCTGCGGCTCCACTCGAAGACCCGCAATCACTGCTCACCCCGAGCTCTCGGTGAATGGCCTCCACTCAGACAATGTCTCGAGTAGCCTCCACTCCTGAATACACAAACTCGCAGCTGACACCTCCACTTTCCTGCTCAGCGCGTCTGCAACTGAATTCGCCTTCCCCGGATGATAGGAGATGGTGAAATCAAAATCCTTAATCAGCTCAAGCCACCTGCGCTGCCTCATATTCAGCTCCTTCTGTGAAAACAGGTACTTCAAACTCTGATGATCCGTGAAGACTTCGAACCGCTCACCATACAAATAGTGACGCCAAATCTTCAGAGCATGAACCACGGCTGCCAACTCTAGATCGTGAGTGGGGTAATTCTTCTCGTGCACCTTCAGTTGCCTCGAAGCATACGCCACCACCTGCCCGTGCTGCATCAGTACACAGCCTAAACCAACACCTTAGGTGTCGTTGTAAATCACATAACCTCCGCTACCGCTGGGAAGAGTCAGAACTGGAGCAGTCGTCAACCGACTCTTCAGTTCCTGAAAACGGTCCTCGCAATTCTGGGACCAAACAAACTTCACTCCTTTCTTCGTCAGCGCTGTCAGTGGTGAAGCAAGTCTCGAGAAGTCTTTGATGAACCGGCGGTAGTAACCCACCAATCCAACAAAACTCCTAATCTCAGTCACACTCGTCGGGGCTCTCCACTGCGTCACTGCCTCGACCTTCGCTGGATCCACTGATATCCCAGCTCCTGACACGATATGCCCCAAAAATGCAACACTGTGAAGCCAGAACTCGCACTTCGAAAACTTGGCATACAACTGCTGATCTCTCAGAATGCCAAGTACAATCCTCAGATGCTCCCGGTACTGATCCATATCTGGTGAATAGACTAAAATATCGTCCACGAAGACAATCACGAAACGGTCGAGATACTGACTGAAAGTCCTATTCATCAGATCCATAAATGCTGCAGGCGCATTCGTCAACCCGAACATCTGCCTCTCTAATCCTCAACTGATGGTACCCACATCGTAGATCAATCTTCGAGAACACCTTCGCTGACTGTGATTGATCATTTTTTATTTAACCGCAAGTGCACGGCCGCGTTGAAGCGGTGGCAAATACGGGTCGTCCACTGGGAGGTGTGTCGACACTTGGTTCGTGCGAAGGCAAGGGGTAAAGAAAGGAGAAAAGGATTGGTTACACTAAACTACACTACAATGCTAAACTAGAATGCAAAAGGAAATGAAGATAAGCAATAAAACTAAACCCCATAGGGGGTAGAGAACTGATGTGAACATAAAGATGTGTGTGTGTGTGTGTGTGTGTGTGTGTTCAATTAAGCTCCTCACAACATGTAGTGCATGAAATCATAAAACTACATCTGATGCATTGCATACATTGCATCATATGTCTTTCATTTAGATTACTTTTACATCAATAAATGCTACTAAGGTATGTGTTTAGTCTTATTTACAGAATACAGGGACCTGAATGCAATTTACCCACATCCCGAGCATAAACGCATGCAAAAGACTCATTTCTATCATAAAGACCAAGTTCAAGATTATCGGGTTACGAATGGAAATGTATCCAAGCATAAAAGCATTCAAGTCCTAATTGCAAAAAGAACAAGGACTTAAGCACAAAAGTAACCGAGGACTTAACTGCAAAAAGAACAAGGACTTAAGCACAAAAGTAACCGGGGACTTAACTGCAAAAAGTCAAGGACCTAATTGCAAATCACGAGTAGCTTTTATTATCTTGGAGAAAATCTAAAGAAAAATCAATATAAATCTCCAAACATATAAAGGAATTAATCCGGAGCTCAAAAGAATGGAAAGAAATCATCCAGACGCGCAAAGGAGGATCAAATCATACCATAAACACTCAGCAAAAATCCGGAATTAATCTGACTATATTGTGCGGCGTTTCCACCGCACAACACATACAACATGCGGCGATTCCGCCGCCCGCCTTACGATCCGTGTGCTCCAATTTCGTCCAGTCGTGTCTGGACACGTGTACTTTCCAATATTATACCTAGATCCCTTGTAGCAACTATAAATAGACCCGAGAACGATGTTAGAAGGGTCCTTAGTCTTTTGTGGTAGTTTTTATTTCTTAATCTTAGTTTTGTATTCTTCCTTTTCATTAATAAAATTCTGTCTTTTATTTTTTTACTTTTAGTTTTCTTTTGTTATGTCTCAAGGACCCCTTCTTCCTCCCTCCATGAGTTTCTAACTCCTTCCAAAGGGTGGAGGTGACGGATTAGGGTGAAGAGAAGATGAATGGATGTTATTATTTTAATTTCGTGTTAGTATATTTTGATTACTTGAGTTTATGTTAAATCATTTATCATGTAATGCTTTATAACTAATATGATTTATTATAAGTTTTTGAATTCTCTAATCTAAACCTTAAATCTAATCCTCCACCCAACGGAATTCACTTCTTTGTTCTTGCTTTAGTTTTAATTGTTTTTGTTTCTTGCTTTAAATAACTAAAACCCAAAAATCTCAAAACCCATTTATTTCTTCTCTCTTTCTTTTCTCCAATCAAAATCACACTAAAAACAGAATCTCTCCCTCCTTGTGTTCGACCCGTATTTGCCACATCTTCATTGACACCGTGCACTTGCGGTATAAATTTAATTCTCATCAAGTTTTTGGCGCCGTTGCCGGGGAGGCGACGAGAATTCCAAGTTTTTTTTTGTGATTTTTGTTTGGTTTGTTTGGATCTTGGTTTTTCACGATCTAACGTTTTCTCTGTGCTTTTCAGGAAGTATTAGAGACGACGCAAAAATCCGGACGCAATCCAAGGTGACCAAGCGGCGAAATCGCCGCACCAGCAGTGTAGTGTGCGGCGGAAACGCCGCACGGGTTGGAGATCGGAGCCTGAAATTTTTCCTGGACGCGAACTATCTCTGGGTGGAAGCGTAGAGAAGCTGGAAATTGTCGAGAGCGGGCGGCGAACCCGACTGAGCGTGCGTAGGTAACCTTTGTTGCCTTTTCCTCGAAATTTCTATTTTCGAAAAATTTCCTGTTATTAGAATTGCACGTGTTAAGCTTAAATTCCATAATTGGCAATATTTCAACTCTGACCTAAAATTCGCAAAATTAGAAAGACCTTAGTGCATGCATCATATAATGTTTTGTTTGCATTATTCTTGCTAAATTCTTGCAAATCAATTTCTGTTGAAGAGTGCTGGAGGCAAGGTACGTATCGCGGTTTTTAACGATTGCATTTAAGCATATAATTTAATTTGCATACAACCTTGCAATTGCCCCCATTAAAAAGACCATTGTTTGACTATCTTTGTTAGATCTAAGTTAAACTATCTTAAGGGCAACTCCGTAGGAAAAGATACGGTGGGGATTTCATCACCCTTCCATGGCCCACAAATCACAATCCTAATGTGTCACCCAAGCCTTAAAATTTAAAATCAATTAGACATTGGCCCCTAAGGACTCGGACTCAATTAAGGAGAAGAATTGGTTTGACTTGCTATGACCTGAAGCCGATCGAATTCAATTTGGTGTCTAGGAAGTGTTTTTGTGTTGACGAAAGTCTTCCAAGCGAAGTGGTTGTCTAATTGGCACCGACTCTGTCGGAAGCGCCCCCACTAGCTATACACTACCTGGCCAATTTGGTTTGATTAGTGAGGGAGGTGAATCAAGCGAATCAATTCGACTCAACCAGTTAGGAGTCGTCTAGATTTAAGTGACACTAGGTCTAGGATTGTTTGAACCGTGCTTTCTTAGGAAATTTCTGACCAACCCTCTTTTCTATCTTTAGAGTTAAGTTTCCTTTCTCATCTGAGTTTTCTTTCTCTTCTCACCTAAATTATCTAGATTAGGATTCCTTTCTCATCTTGCCCCATTCTATTGTTTGTTTCCCTTTTGAAAAAAAAACATAAAAAAAACGAAAATTAAAAAAAAAATTGTAATTAATTCTTGAAATTAAATTTGGAATTTAAATTTCGAATTTGAATTCAAAAATTGATTCAACCCGGTGCACTCAGATTTGGATTCGGGACTTGAGTAATCGACTCTCACGAGTTCATCTAGATTCCAGTCTGGAACTTAACCCCAATCCACCTGTTGCACCACCTCACCCGGATCCAATGGGTGAGAACGTAGTGGACCCGCCTGTTGCACAACCTATAACTCTGAGGGATCGATGCTATCCAGCGATGGCTGCTCAGCCATCGTGCATCGTTATGCCCACCATACCGGGTCGCGACTTCGAACTTAAGGCACAATACATGAGTATGTTGCCTAAGTTCACCTCTAGGGAAGATCCATATCTCTTCCTTAGAGAATTTGAGGAAATCTGCTCTCTTATGCAATACCAGCATATCCCTGAAGAGGCAGTGCGTCTGAAATTTGTGCCTCTGGCACTAAAAGACGACGTTAAGAAATGGCTATATAGTCTAGCCGAAAGATCTATTAGGAGTTGGGCTGAGTTTGTTCAAGTATTCCTGAAAAAATATTTTCCCAACCATAAGACTATGAGGATTAGGAATGAAATTGTTGCATTCGTTCAGTCTGAGAGCGAGCCGTTCTATTCCTATCTAGAAAGATTTAAGAGTGTACTGACCCAATGCCCTCATCATGGAATTCCAAGATGGCAATTATGCCAAATTATTTATGAGGGATTGACACCCACATCTAGAGTTATGGTAGAATCCGTAAGCCAAGGGAACTTTATGTCGAAAAATGAAAATGATGCCTGGACTTTCCTTGAGGATTTAGCCGAAAACAGTATGCAATGGGACAATGCTAGAACACCGCTTAACCCAAGTATTGGATCTAGAATAGCAAGCCAACCCAAACCAGGTGTCTTAGCTGTAGATGCCAATATAGCGGCTGAAGCAAAACTAGCTACCCTTATGCGCAGAATGGAAAGTCTAGAACTACAAGCCCAAACCCGAGTGAATCAAGCATCGTCTATCCCCTGCTCTTGATGTGGTCAGACTGGTCATGTAATGGAGGATTGTGCGGACTGGGAACAAGTTAATGCCATGTATAACCATGCTAGAAATGACCGCTACGCATCAACCTATAACTCTGGTTGGCGTAATAATTCCAATTTCTCATCAAACCAACAAGGTCAACCTCCTAGACAACAACCAAACCCGTATGTCCAAAATAATATATCTTCTGGGTTTAGTAACAATAACGATCATGAGGTTAGGTTGACAAGCTTGGAAAATTTGATGAAAACCTTTATACAAACAACCAACCAGACCTTCCAAAGGCTAGAGACACAAGTCAGTCAACTAGCACAAATAGTAGGTGAAAGACAAAAGGGTCGGTTTCCAAGTCAACCTGAGGTGAACCCTAGATCTAATAATAATTCATATCAATCCTATCAAGCACCTTCAGGAAATAACAACCCTAGACCGGTTCAAATTGTTAATGAGGAAGGACCGTTCCAACAAATAAATGCAGTAGTATCATTACGGTCCGGAAGATAAGTTGATAACAATGTGGTAAATCCTAGAGTGTCCAATCAATCTAGCCACCAAGCACCCACATATGACCTGACCATTGAACCTGATGATGCATTGCATACATTGCATCATATGTCTTTCATTTAGATTACTTTTATATCAATAAATGCTACTAAGGTATGTGTTTAGTCGTATTTACAGAATACAGGGACCTGAATGCAAATTACCCACATTCCAAGCATAAACGCGTGCAAAAGATTCATTTCTATCATAAAGACCGAGTTCAAGTTTATCGGGTTTCAAATAGAAATGCATCCAAGCATACAAGCATTCAAGGAGCTAATTACAAAAAGGTCAAGGACTTAATTGCAAAATGCCAAGGACCTAATTGCAAAATAAAAGGACCAAGTTATTGTGTGGAGAAAGTCAAAAGAAAAATCAAATATAAATCTCCAACAATGGAAGGAATTAATCCAGAGCTCAAAAGAATGGAAACAAATCATCCAGACGCGCAAATAAAGATCAAATCATGCCATAAACGCACCGCAGAAATCCGGACCCGATCCCATCAACCTGGGCGGCAAATTAGCCGCACCTCCCATGCATTGTGCGGCGATTTCGCCGCACCAGAGGTGATCTGTGTGCCCGATTTTCGTCCAGTGTCGGGTCGACGCGTGTACTATCCTTTTATGTATTGGTATCCCCTGTATCGGCTATAAATAGCCCTGTAGGACGAATGTAACACATCTTTGAACCTTTGGTCTTGGATCATTAGTAATAAAATTCTGTTTTATTTTGTTTTGTTTTAATTTTCTTTTCTTAATGTCTCTAGGATCCCTTCTTCTTCCTCCCTCCATGAGTTTCTAACTCTTTCCAAAGGGTGGTGGTGATGGAATTAGGGGTAGAGAAGATGAATGCATGTTATTGTTTTAAGTTCGTGATTAGTATATTTTGATTACTTGAGTTTATGTTAAATCATTTATCTTGTAATGCTTCATAACTAACATGATTTATTTCAAGTTTCTCCATTCTCCAATCTAAACCTAAGTCTAGACCTCCACCCGACGGAATTCTCCATCTTTATTCTTGTTTTTTTAGTTTTAATTGTTCTTGTTTCTTGCTTTAGATAATTAAATCAAAAACCCCAAAAACCCAAATTAATTCTTCTCTCCTTCTTTCCCCCAATCGAAATCACATTAATAACAAATCTCTCCCTCCTTGTGTTCGACCCGTATTTGCCACGTCTTCATTGACACCGTGCACTTGCGGTATAAATTTAATTACCATCAAGATTTTGGCGCCGTTGCCGGGGAGGTGCCAGTCCAGACTCTTGTTTGGACGATTCAAGTGGATTTAATTTGTGTTGTGTAGTTTTTCCTTGTTTCAGGAGACTTGGAGTCATCAGGAGGAACGCCTGGAGAAGTTTGGAGTGAATCTGAGCATTTAAGACCGCCAATCAGCGGCCTGAGACCGCCAATTGGCGGTCTGGTAAGCTCGTTTTTGTCTCTTATTTCTTTGGTTGGTTTTCATAATTGATGTAGTGATCTGGGATTTAATTTGGCATGTTTTGACTTATAGTTCGTTCCCAGATCAATAATCAAACCTCCTTTAAGCAACTTGGACCCTAAAACTCAAAGCAAAAGATTAGGCATTCATTCTTGTTTAGGTCATGCATCATGTATGTGACTTAGGCACTTAGATTGTCTTTTATCTTAGCTTTATTTTCTGTTGCTGAGAGCTGGCGTGAGGTACGCACCTTCTACTCTCATTCATGCATTTCGTATGAACATGCATTAGTTAGTAGGAAGTGCATTGCAACAAGTGTGAGTTGAGCGTTGTTTGGAGTGTTGATTGCTAGATTTAGGACTCCAAAACGCTACTAAGGAGGGGCTGTCCCGTAAAAGATAAGGTGGGGGATTTCATCACCCTTTCCTTCGCCCCAAAAACCACACTAATCAAGAGCCTAATTTTAAAATCAAGTAGACATTGGCCCTAAGGATTTCGGGCGCATTAGGAGAGTGATCCGGTCCCGACCGTCATGACCTGATCGGCGTTGCCCACTTTGTCGATAGTAGGAGAGACGAGATCCCCGGATCTTGGCTCACTTGCTGGGCTTTGTGGTCCTCGTTGTAGGGAGGTGAGGCTTGTTGAGGCCGTGTGACCTCGCAGTTAGGCGTCGTCTAGCTGTAAGGACCTATAGCGACCTTAGGATTGCTTGAGCCTTGTTTGCTTGTGTGCTTCTACCTGTACCCATCCGCCGTAGCTTAAGGACTTCTTCCCTTCTCTCCTGAGTCATTCTTTCTCTCCTGTGTTCCCCGTCTTCTCTTCTACGTACATTCTTCATTTGAAAAAAAAAAGAAAAAGAAAAAAAAGAGTTGTGGTTTGTGTGTGCACCTTTGTGCATGCTTTCGTGGACACGAGACGAGAGTGGTCGTTTGACGAGGAGCGTTGTCAATCCGGCTTCAGTCATCGATTTCTCGACACCTTCCTCCTCTCGTGTCGCACGTAGTTCGAGTCCAATGGCTGCTAATTTCCGTGAGGAGGAGCAGTTGCTGGACCCGCCTGTTCCACCTGTGCTTCCAGTTGTCGTTCCCATACCTCTTCGTGATCGATGCTACCCGAGCCATACCGCTCTACCCTCATGCATCGTATTACCAGAGGCTAATGGGAACCCTTTTGAGGTTAAGCCTCAATTCATTTCCATGCTCCCTCATTTCACTGGGAAAGGTGACCCCTATATCTTTCTCAGGGAATTTGAGGAGGTCTGTGCTATGTTCAAGATGCAACAACTTAGCACAGACTCCATCCATCTTAGGCTCGTTCCTTTTGCACTAAAGGATGACGCCAAGAAGTGGTTGTACAGCAACCAGGCGAATGCCTTTAGGACTTGGGATGAGTTTCAATCTGCCTTCCTTAAGAAGTACTTCCCAAATCATCGGACTCAAAAATTGAGGAACGAAATCAATTCGTTCTATCAACTTGAGACCGAGACATTCCATGCATATCTAGAGAGGTTCAAGGAGCTACTATCCTCATGCCCTCACCATGGAATTGAGTTGTGGCGCCTTTGTCAGATTGTGTACGAGGGTCTTCACATCCCGTCCAGAACGCTCCTTGAGTCCATGTGTCAAGGAGAGTTTTTGGGAAAGGATGAAAGGGAGGCATGGGCCTTCCTAGAAGACCTCGCTGAGAAAACCATGCAGTGGGAGAGTGTGAGGGAACCACCTGCATCATCTAGTATAGGAGCGAGGATCGCGAATGCAAACTCGACTAGATCGGGTGCTGCATTTGCTGTCGATACCACTACGGCCACCGAGGCACGCATGGCGGCCTTAATGCGCCGTATGGATTCGATTGAGCTCCAAAACCAACAAAGTGCACCTCACATGTCCACATCTGGTCCAGTTCCTTGTCATTCATGTGGTAGGATAGGTCATGTAGAGAGCGAGTGTGAGTCCATTCCTCCTGAGATGGAGCGTGTCAACGCCATCTGTGACAGAGCTAGGAATGACCCATACTCATCATCTTATAACCCTGGATGGAGGAACCACCCCAATTTTTCATGGAACCAAAATAATGCCCCGGGTGGTCCTTCAAACTCCTCTAGACCACCTTACCAATCACACCAACCTCCCATGAATGCACATTCCTATCAGCCACCCCAAGCACAAACGACCAATCAATCGGGTTTCCCAAATTCCAATAATATGGAAACCCGATTCAATTCGCTTGAGACCTTGACTCGTGGACTTGAAAACTCAATGAAAAATTTTATGTCTACCACAAGTCAAGTTCTCACTTCAAATCAGCAGACCATGAAATCTGTAGAGCTTCAGATGGGCCAATTGGCTCAGTCTGTACATGAGAGAGAGAGAGGGTCTTTTCCTAGCCAGCCTGAGGCTAACCCCCGCATGTACCAACAACAACAAATGCAAAATGAGAATGTGGTACCTCGGGGGAGGCAAGTGAACCATGTGGAGGAACCTGTTCACCATGTCAATTCCATTGTGACCTTAAGGAATGGAAAACAGGTTGACAATCACATTTCCTTGCCACACCCACCACCATCTATGCAGCCCCTCAGTGGGAATGGTGGTGAAGAAGAAGCTGAGGGTGAGGGTAATACACCAAAGCTTTCTTCTCAGGCACAGCAGAAAACCTACCTGCCAAAAGCTCCCTATCCAAGTAGGTTAAACAAAAAGCAGAGTGACAACATGGACAAGATATTAGAGGTGTTTAAGCAAGTGAAGGTTAACATCCCTTTGTTGGATGTCATCCAACAAATACCTCAATATGCCAAAGTGTTGAAGGATCTCTGCACAACCAAGAGGAAGACCAATGTTCCTAAGAAAGCATTCTTGGCTGCAAATATCAGCTCACTTTTGTCCAATCCTACCTACACAAAATACAAGGACCCGGGGTGTCCTACTATTCAGTGTACGATAGGGGACACTAGATTGAGCAATGTTTTGCTTGATTTAGGATCAGCGGTCAACCTCCTCCCATTCTCTGTTTATCAACAGTTGAACTTGGGAGAATTGAAACCAACTAAGATCACCCTCCAACTGGCGGATAGATCCATTCGTATTCCCATGGGGATTATCGAGGACGTGCTTATCAAAGTTGGAGATTTTATATTTCCTGTCGATTTTGTTGTCCTCGATACCAATCCTGTTGCGAACACCCACTCTCAAATACCTTTGATTTTGGGTAGACCATTTCTGGCAACCTCCAATGCCTTGATTAATTGTAGAAATGGTCTCATGAAGCTCTCATTCGGTAACATGAGTGCCGAGTTTCATGTGTTCAACTCTGGTAAGCAACAGGAACCCATGGATGAACCTTTAAATCTAAATCTCATCCGCCAATTGGAGAAAGCACCACAAAATCAACGAACACCCCTAACCCCAATGCAACCCATTGAGAATGTTCGTGGGCCCAGCGAAAACTCATTGCCTGTCTTCGCAATGCAACAGAGTGAGCTGGCCTCGAACATGAATGTCCAAAGGGAGTGTTCGTTGCATGATTCAGTTGAGAGTACTAGTGAGAGTGAGACACCTCATCATATGCCTATACCAGAAGGTGTCTCTACCTCATGTCCCATGGCCATTGAGCCATTTGAGCTTCATATTGACTCCAACAAGGACCCACCTATGACCGAGCTTATGCTTGATGATCTAAACGATGGTGGGAGGTCCTTGTTGGATGACTTGGGGAGAAGCCCCATTCTTAGTGATGCAAGTCTGTTGCATCCATCGAATGAGCCTGATGAACTCATTCCGATGCACCCGCCTATTGGTTGGAGGGTTTTCTTCGATGAGCAATTAAACCCTAGTGAGGCAACACAACTTCATTCTTTGTTGCCCACACCCAACCAATATCATGAGGGGTTCGAGCCTTTCAGCTTTGACCTTTCACCCCTCATGACACCTCAGAGTACCAGTGGAGTTTGCCCATCTCGGCAAGTCTCTGGTCCTCATGACTTGATATTCTCATTTGATGTTCCTTGACCAAATGATTATGAGAATATCTTGGGTGATGTATATATCTTGAAAAAAAAAGAAAAAAAAAGTGTGTAATAAAAGACTCCTTCAGTGAGCAACGATTGTTGTGGGCCCCAACCCTTGTGTACTTGGGCCCAATTTCTTCACGTATTTATCTCCCTTCTTCAGCTTCTCACAGGTTTTGAGGGAATTTGGGTTTGTGTCCATCAACATGACCCTGAACGTCCCTTTGTACTTCATGTTGGTGAGATCTTTCCTTTTTCATGCATGTATCCATGTAGTATCTTGTTCACATTCATTGAGGACAATGCATGAAGTAGGTGTGGGGGGTGTTTATATATGTACATATCTATCTATTTGATTTTCTGTTCTGCTTTATTTAAAAAAAAATTCAATATTCTATGACATAGCTTAAGATTGAACTGCCAAAACCCGTGTACAAATTGCATTAAGTTTTTGTTCCTTATTATATAGTTCTGCTTGTAGAAATTATGACATAAATCTAAGTTCCAAAGAAATAACTCATGACCCTTGTAAGACATGTATGCACTTAAATTGGATGAATCAAATCTTTGAAGTAGTTGATAAAAAGCAGAGATTGAGGAAAATATACCGGGAAGTGTGGACTTCTAATAGCAATTAAGCCTTGAGGAAAATAAAAGTAAAATAAAATAAAAATAAAGTGAGGAAAACACATTTTGCAAAAGCCCAAGCCTTCGAGTCACTGGTCCGTAGGGGTATCTTGAAACCCGGTAACTTGAGTCTGCCAGCTCGGGATTATCGACCAAACTCGCTACACGAATGCAAAAAGGGTATAAGTGTCAAAAAGAAAAGCAAATGTGTTGAATCACGGAAAAAGGATAAAAATAAATAAATACTTTAAGATACTCAAGGCCCAAAGCTAAAGGAATGATCCATGCCATGGTTGATCCAAATGATACTTCACCACCAGAGGAGGCGTGCAAAATAATTTATGTGATAACATGTGTAGAGGGGTTAGTGGTGTGAATGTTTGAGGAATAAAGACCAAGTCAAACTTTTTATAAGATTAGAACTGTATAATGAGCATGCGAGAACTTTAAGTGAGATGTATAAGGTTAAGGCAGAAATATTAAGAGCTATTAATGGAATGTTGAATTAAGACTTTGTGGGTGTGTCAACTGAAAACCCTCACGAGACAAAACTCGTCCTCTAAGGCAACCTCGAGGTTTAAAGGCTTGTTGCACATGCTAAGTGCAACCGTGATTCCTACGAAAGTGAGTTAGGATTTCCCTGCTTTCATTTTCTTATATTCTGCTTTGCTAGGGACTAGCAAAATCTAGGTGTGGGGGTATTTGATGCATTGCATACATTGCATCATATGTCTTTCATTTAGATTACTTTTATATCAATAAATGCTACTAAGGTATGTGTTTAGTCGTATTTACAGAATACAGGGACCTGAATGCAAATTACCCACATTCCAAGCATAAACGCGTGCAAAAGATTCATTTCTATCATAAAGACCGAGTTCAAGTTTATCGGGTTTCAAATAGAAATGCATCCAAGCATACAAGCATTCAAGGAGCTAATTACAAAAAGGTCAAGGACTTAATTGCAAAATGCCAAGGACCTAATTGCAAAATAAAAGGACCAAGTTATTGTGTGGAGAAAGTCAAAAGAAAAATCAAATATAAATCTCCAACAATGGAAGGAATTAATCCAGAGCTCAAAAGAATGGAAACAAATCATCCAGACGCGCAAATAAAGATCAAATCATGCCATAAACGCACCGCAGAAATCCGGACCCGATCCCATCAACCTGGGCGGCGAATTAGCAGCACCTCCCATGCATTGTGCGGCGATTTCGCCGCACCAGAGGTGATCTGTGTGCCCGATTTTCGTCCAGTGTCGGGTCGACGCGTGTACTATCCTTTTATGTATTGGTATCCCCTGTATCGGCTATAAATAGCCCTGTAGGACGAATGTAACACATCTTTGAACCTTTGGTCTTGGATCATTAGTAATAAAATTCTGTTTTATTTTGTTTTGTTTTAATTTTCTTTTCTTAATGTCTCTAGGATCCCTTCTTCTTCCTCCCTCCATGAGTTTCTAACTCTTTCCAAAGGGTGGAGGTGATGGAATTAGGGGTAGAGAAGATGAATGCATGTTATTGTTTTAAGTTCGTGATTAGTATATTTTGATTACTTGAGTTTATGTTAAATCATTTATCTTGTAATGCTTCATAACTAACATGATTCATTTCAAGTTTCTCCATTCTCCAATCTAAACCTAAGTCTAAACCTCCACCCGACGGAATTCTCCATCTTTATTCTTGTTTTTTTTAGTTTTAATTGTTCTTGTGTCTTGCTTTAGATAATTAAATAAAAAACCCCAAAAACCCAAATTAATTCTTCTCTCCTTCTTTCCCCCAATCGAAATCACATTAATAACAAATCTCTCCCTCCTTGTGTTCGACCCGTATTTGCCACGTCTTCATTGACACCGTGCACTTGCGGTATAAATTTAATTACCATCACCTGACGTCCAATCTGAAACGCCCACCCCACCTACTTAATCTGAACCCGTAGCTCAACCTGAACCTGAGCGAGTCTATGTCCCTAAAGCCCCATTTCCCAATAGACTCAAAAAGAATTCAAGTGCACAAATAGAGAAAATCTTGGAAGTATTTAAGCAAGTTAAGGTGAACATTCCACTCTTAGATATGATTCAACAAATACGTGCTTATGCTCTCTTAAAAGTTTTGTGCACTAAAAAGAGAAAAACGAACGTACCAAAGAAGGCATTCTTAACTGCAAACATAAGTTCTATATTGTCCAACACATCTCCTATAAAATATAAGGATCCTGGGTGTCCCACAATTTCTTGTTCAATAGGAGATACTTTTATCAACAAAGCCCTTCTAGACCTTGGTGCTAGTGTTAACCTACTCCCGTACTCTGTCTACGAGCAACTCAACCTTGGTCCATTAAAACCCTCTAAGACAACCCTTCAATTTGCTGATTGCTCTACTAAGAAACCAAGAGGTATAGTCGAGGACGTTTTGATCAAGGTGGGTGACTTCATTTACCCAGTGGATTTTGTCGTACTAGATACCGCACCTGTTGTAGATCCTATGAGACAAATCCCTGTAATACTAGGCAGACCCTTTTTAACCACTTCTGAAGCATTGATAAACTGTCGAAATGGGCTCATGCAGTTATCTTTTGGGAACTTAAAAGCTGAATTTAATATCTTTCATGTTGATAATGAGCCCGAAATAATATGCAATCAAAGTGATGTTGTGATGAGAGCACGTATCTATAAGAGTTCTGAATCAAATAAATCATCACAAAATCAAAAAGGAAGTGAGAAAAGGAGGAGTAATTCTGCGACACACCCACCGTCACTCGAGCAAATAAGAGAACCAATTTATGTGAGGGGTGTGGACCCTGTAACTCAGGATGCTCATTGCAACATGAGGAACAATTCAACTGGATACATGCACCAATATGGTGTCATTCAATCCAGTTCCGACTATGGTTGACTTTGAGCAAATTCCATCCGTCCACCGCAATTCATCAAGGTAATAAGTGCATTTGCTTTATATTTGCATACATTGAGGACAATGCATGATTTAGGTGTGGGGGTGTTTATGTATATATTTATCTCTATATTCTGTCTTTTATTTAAAAATAAATAAATAAATAAATAAATAAATAAATAAAAATAATGTTTCATGACATAGCTTAAGATTGAACTGCTAAAACCCGTGTACAAATTGCATTGAGTTTTTGTTCCTTATTATATAGTTCTGCTTGTAGAAATTGTGACATAAATCTAAATTCCAAAGAAATAACCCATTGCCCTTTAAGACATGTATGCACTTAGATTGGATGAATCAAATCTTTGAAGTGGTTGATAAAAAGCAGAGGTTGAGGAAAATATACCGGGAAGTGTGGACTTCTATAGCAATTAAGCCTTGAGGAAAATAAAAATAAAAATAAAAGAATAAAGTGAAGAAAACACATTTTGCAAAATGATTACAAAAGCCCAAGCCTTTGAGTCACTGGTCCGTAGGGGTATCTCGAAACCCGATAACTTGAGTCTACCAGCTCGGGATTATCGACCAAACTCGCTACACGAATGCAAAAAGGGTAAAAGTGTCAAAAAGCAAATGTGTTGAATCACGAAAAAAATAATAATAATAATACTCAAGGCCCAAAGCTAAAAGAATGATCCATATCATGGTTGATCCGAATGATACTTCACCACCAGAGGAGGCGTGCAAAATAATTCAAGTGATAAACATGTGTAGAAGGGTTAGTGGTGTGAATGTTGGAGGAACAAAGACCAAGTCATATTTTTAATGAGCTAGATTTATATAATGAGCATGCAAGAATTCTCAGTGATATGTATAAGGTCGAGGTAGGGACATTGAGAACTATTAATGAAATGTTGATTCAGGATTTTGTGGGTATATCCGCTGAAAACCCTCAGGAGACAAGACTCCTCCCCCTTGGCAACAAGGAGGTTTAAAGGCTTGTTGCGCATGCTAAGTGCAACCGTGATTCCTACGAAAGTGAGTTAGGATTTCCCTGTTTTCATTTTTCTTATATTCTGTTTTGCTAGGGACTAGCAAAATCTAGGTGTGGGGGTATTTGATGCATTGCATACATTGCATCATATGTCTTTCATTTAGATTACTTTTACATCAATAAATGCTACTAAGGTATGTGTTTAGTCTTATTTACAGAATACAGGGACCTGAATGCAATTTACCCACATCCCGAGCGTAAACGCATGCAAAAGACTCATTTCTATCATAAAGACCAAGTTCAAGATTATCGGGTTACGAATGGAAATGTATCCAAGCATAAAAGCATTCAAGTCCTAATTGCAAAAAGAACAAGGACTTAAGCACAAAACTAACCGAGGACTTAACTGCAAAAAGAACAAGGACTTAAGCACAAAAGTAACCAGGGACTTAACTGCAAAAAGTCAAGGACCTAATTGCAAATCACGAGTAGCTTTTATTATCTTGGAGAAAATCTAAAGAAAAATCAATATAAATCTCCAAACATATAAAGGAATTAATCCGGAGCTCAAAAGAATGGAAAGAAATCATCCAGACGCGCAGAGGAGGATCAAATCATACCATAAACACTCAGCAAAAATCCGGAATTAATCTGACTATATTGTGCGGCGTTTCCGCCGCACAACACATACAACATGCGGTGATTCGGCCGCCCGCCTTACGATCCGTGTGCTCCAATTTCGTCCAGTCGTGTCTGGACACGTGTACTTTCCAATATTATACCTAGATCCCTTGTAGCAACTATAAATAGACCCGAGAACGATGTTAGAAGGGTCCTTAGTCTTTTGTGGTAGTTTTTATTTCTTAATCTTAGTTTTGTATTCTTCCTTTTCATTAATAAAATTCTATCTTTTATTTTTTTACTTTTAGTTTTCTTTTGTAATGTCTCAAGGACCCCTTCTTCCTCCCTCCATGAGTTTCTAACTCCTTCCAAAGGGTGGAGGTGACGGATTAGGGTGAAGAGAAGATGAATGGATGTTATTATTTTAATTTCGTGTTAGTATATTTTGATTACTTGAGTTTATGTTAAATCATTTATCATGTAATGCTTTATAACTAATATGATTTATTATAAGTTTCTGAATTCTCTAATCTAAACCTTAAATCTAATCCTCCACCCAACGGAATTCACTTCTTTGTTCTTGCTTTAGTTTTAATTGTTTTTGTTTCTTGCTTTAAATAACTAAAACCCAAAAATCTCAAAACCCATTTATTTCTTCTCTCTTTCTTTTCTCCAATCGAAATCACACTAAAAACAGAATCTCTCCCTCCTTGTGTTCGACCCGTATTTGCCACGTCTTCATTGACACCGTGCACTTGCGGTATAAATTTAATTCTCATCAACATCCAATCTTGCCTCTACATGAATTAAGATAAAACTACATCGTTAAAACATACAAGACAATAATTGGAATGAAACTAAATGAACTCATGTATAAAGACTAGACCCTACTATGCCTCCACATGAATTAAGATGACTACATCATTAAAACATACAAGACATTAGCTAAGGAAAAGGCAACAATAGTACATACACTACAAATTGTGTTTCCAACATTAACTTCATCCATATCCTAACCTTATCATTCCCCATAAAATAGGTCCACTAATCAAAGCATAAGCTAAGCTTCATTCAAGAGCATTAGCATATCAAAGATAAGAGTGGAGACCCATTAGATGGTTATGGAAATCATATAAAGCTCAAGGGATAAAAATAACACACACTTAATACACTACATGATTATATCACATATTTCTCCACCCCCCAAATGGGGATGGAACTACTCACTACTCATTACTATATTAACAGAAGCAAGCATAATACTGAAATGAAACTATACTAATCAAGCAAGAAACATTAAAGAAGCATAAAACAAAACAAGCATCAAAGCAAAAACATTAAAGGAATTTAACTAAGCAAGAATTAACAAACTAATGAAAACTTTTATTATGAACTCACTCAGATTACAAGCAGCCCTTCCTCCACTAGAGTTTTGCTTCAAGGCTTCACTCTTAGTAGGGAAGGAGGCCACCAAGAGAGAGATGGATACAATGGGAGGTGAAGAGTTCTATTTATAAGCATGGAAAAAGCTAATCAGGGACAATCCCCCGATGTGGGACTAAACCAATACCAAAAATAGCCTAAACAAACACTAATACAAGTCCAGGAGAAGTTGGGGCGGATCTTGCATGATCCAGACCGCCAATTGGCGGCCTATAAAGCCCAGATCCGTCTGGGTCTTCTGGTGGGCTTTCCTTGGTGTGTTTCTTGGTCTTGGATGCATCTAACTTGTTTAGTGGAGCTCCGACCCGAATCGAATTGACAAAATACTCCTCATAATGGTGTGGAGTTTCCTGTTTTGCTCTTAGGTCCTTCTGTCTTACGATCAGGTCCTTCTCCCTTGCATCTTGGTCCCCAAGCTCACAATTAGGTCCTTTTTTCCTGCTTTTGGGTCCTTTCATGGCTCTTCTCTTCAAACCTCTTTATTTCTGAAAACTAAACATAAAACTCGTCACGTAGCATTGCTTAGGTGTAAGATAATGGATATAAGGTACAAATATAAGCATGAAATGATGTCAATCAAATACCCCCACACCTAAGTTTTTGCTAGTCTCGAGCAAAACAAAGAAAGGAAAAAGCATACGAAAAACAAGAAATCTTAACTCACTTTCGTAGGAAGCACGTGCAACAAGCCGTTAAACCTCCTTGTTGCCAAGGAGGAGGAGTGTTGTCTCCTGAGGGTTTTCAGCGGATATACCCACAAAATCCGAACAAGATGCATTATTCAATCTAGACCTCGACTCGTTGGAAATATTTTGTCGATCAATGGACGCGGTAATCCTACGGGCCGACTCTATATAGGTAATCAGTCCACACCTAGCCTAATAAACCATTCGTGCAAGTTAAATAAGGAATTAAGTGAAAGACATGGACAACCTCGAGATCCTCAAGTGATACAAAGTGTAAGGTCCATTAAGGTTCTTATTTGCATTAACATTTTTTTTTCTTTTTGTTTCTTTTCACACATTTTTTTTTCTTTTTTTTCTTTTTATTAGTTGGAGCTTCATTCTCCCAGGGTCAGGTTTCGTGCATCATTGCCCATGAGGACTTACACTATCACGTACACCTTTCCCCAAATCTCCACATAGGGCAATCCCTACCACCCATGTAACGGGAGTTCGGTCGGCGCATCCCAAGTCAGATGACTCGAAAGCACCAGGCACAAAGTCCCTTCAGACCTACTTTCCTGAGTGATAGGAGCCGTGCGAGAAGAGAGAACACCTACTCACTTATTTCTTATCTACACATGAACCAAAACCCCTACACTTAATGTCTCACAACAAGATTAAGAGGGTCCTTGACTACAACAAACTTCCTAAATTAACAAACACGAATTATTGACTCACTAGGTTCAGGGTGGACTTCTTTGAATGTTTGAGCACTGAAACCCTATGATTACTCACCCCCAAAGGAAAACTGGGGTGCATCCTAACGACTCGATAAATCCTAAAGCCACGTACTAGATATCCTAATGCATCAAGTTCAAGACAATTTTGGGAGCTTTCTTTTTACTTTGCCTCTCAACGGTTTTGCACATGCTAAACACACGCAAAACCCACAAAACATTTTCTTTCGAAAACACATGAATATTTTGAAAGAAATGTGAAAATTTTGAAGCACTAGGCAAGCAAAAGAAGACAAGTCACCCAAGGATCATGACAAGCAGATATATCGATATTAAATGCAGCACACTATCATGACCCTAACAATGCAAACAAAAGAAAACAAAATCAAAGGAAAAAGGCTCAACTATGTACACACGTAAAACACCCCCCCACACCTACTTCATGCATTGTACTCAATGAATGCAAGCAAGATACTACATGGATTTATGCATGAAAAAGGAGAGATCTCACCAATGTGAAGTACAAAGGGAAGTGTATGGCTATGTTGATGGACACAACCCAAATTCCCTCAAAACCTATGAGATGCTAAAGAAAGGGTACAAATACGTGAAAGAAATGGAGCCCAAATACTCAAGGGTTGGGGCCCACTACAATCGATGCTCACTAAAGGTTTTTTTTTTAAACATATATACACATGAAAGCTCAACCACTCATGTAGGAGCATGAATGGTTGAGTGCGAGGGAGGTTCATGAAGGAACATGACCTCCTCGACTTCGGCTGGTGCTCCCTCCAAGCAAGGTTTGAGGCGTTGTCCATTAACTTTGAACACGTCCCCATTCCCTGGGTTCAAGATCTCAACCGCTCCATGAGGATAAACGGTTTGGACAATAAACGGGCCAGACCAGCGACTGCGGAGCTTACCCGCAAACAGATGAAGCCGAGAATTGTAGAGCAACACCTTCTGCCCGGCCGGAAACACCTTTCGCATAATCATGCGATCGTGAAACATCTTGGCTCGGGACTTATGAATTTTGGCATTCTCGTACGCATCATTGCGTAGCTCTTCTAATTCCACAATTTCGAACTTACGTTGTACTCCTGCTTGATCAAGATCCATATTCAGGTTCTTGATCGCCCAGAAAGCACGATGCTCAAGCTCGACGGGTAGGTGGCAAGCCTTGCCGTACACTACCCGATAAGGGGACATACCCAAATTGGTCCTGTACGCGGTGCGAAAAGCCCACAATGCGTCATTCAACTTGGTAGACCAATCCTTCCTCGAGGAACTAACCGTCTTCTCAAGAATTTGCTTTAATTGACGGTTAGAGATTTCGACCTGCCCACTAGTTTGCGGATGGTATGGGGTCGCAAGCTTGTGGGTGATCGAATATTTCCTCATAAGCGCTTCAAAGGAGCGATTACAGAAGTGGGTACCCCTATCGCTGATTATGGTACGAGGAGTACCAAATCGCGCAAAAATGTCCCTCAAGAATTGGGTGACCACCTTGTTGTCATTGGTCTTTGTGGGTATAGCCTCAACCCACTTAGACACATAGTCAACGGCCACCAGAATGTAAACATTCCCGAAAGAGTTCGGGAAGGGACCCATGAAATCGATGCCCCACACATCGAAGATGTCGACAACAAGGACATTTTGCAAAGGCATCATGTCACGTCGACCAATCCTGCCAAGGCGCTGGCACCTATCACATTGCTTACAAAAGTCGTAAGCATCCTTGAAAAGAGAGGGCCAGTAGAATCCAGATTGGAGCACCTTGGCAGCAGTTTTCTTTGCTCCAAAGTGTCCTCCACATGCCTTGGAATGGTAGAAATTGAGCACACTTTGGAACTCGGTATCTGGGACGCACCGCCTGAAAATTTGGTCAGAGCAGTATTTGAATAGGTAGGGGTCGTCCCAGTGAAAGAATCTGACATACGATCTAAATTTGGATTGGTCAGATTTTGACCAACCCACAGGAAGTTGCTCGGTCACGAGGTAGTTCACGATGTCGGCAAACCAAGGGTTATCTTCGATCATGAACAACTGCTCGTCAGGAAATTTATCGTCAATGATTTGGTCCTGTGGGTTGGTCGTCTCTAGACGAGACAAGTGGTCAGCTACAACATTTTCACACCTTTTTTTGTCCCGAATCTCGAGATCGAATTCTTGTAACAACAAGATCCATCTCAAGAGTCGGGATTTTGCATCTTTCTTCGCCATGAGGTGCTTGATGGCTGTGTGATCAGAATAGATAATCACGTGGGAGCCAATCAAGTACGACTGGAATTTCTCCAAAGCAAATATGATCGCTAAGAATTCCTTCTCGGTCACAGTGTAGTTCAATTGGGCATCATTGAGTGTTCTACTGGCATAGTAGATCACATGAGGCAATTTGTCCAATCGTTGCCCAAGCACTGCTCCCACAGCGAAGTCAGATGCATCACACATTAACTCAAAGGGTTCGGTCCACACCGGTGCCTTAATAATGGGAGCTGAAGTCAACTCTTTCTTCAAGGTCAAAAAGGCATGGTGGCAATTCGGTGTGAACTCAAAAATGACATCCTTAGCCAACAAGGCGGTGAGAGGTCGAACGATTTTGCTAAAATCCCGAATGAACCGCCGATAGAATCCAGCATGCCCCAAAAAGGCGCGGATATCCTTCACATTACGTGGCGGTGGGAGATTAGCAATGATACCCACTTTGGCGGGATCGACCTCAATTCCCCTACTTGAGACCACATGTCCAAGTACAATCCCTCGCTTCACCATGAAGTGACATTTCTCCCAATTGAGAGCGAGGTTCTTCTCACGGCATCGCTTGAGGACAAGGCTCAAGTGATGAAGGCACTCATCAAAGGAAGCGCCAGATATGGAAAAGTCGTCCATGAAGATCTCAAGGAAACGCTCAACCATATCGGAGAAGATGCTGATCATACACCTCTGAAACGTTGCCGGCGCATTGCATAACCCAAAGGGCATGCGACGGTAGGCAAACGTGCCAAAGGGACAAGTGAATGTGGTTTTCTCTTGGTCCTCGGGGGCGATGGGAATTTGGTTGTAACCGGAGTATCCATCAAGAAAACAATAGTACTCATGTCCGGCCAACCTTTCCAACATCTGATCAATGAATGGCAACGGGAAATGATCTTTCCGCGTTGCCGCATTGAGCTTGCGATAATCAACGCAAACTCGCCAGCCAGTTTGCAGGCGTGTCGGGATAAGCTCATTATGCTCATTCTCCACAACCGTCACGCCTGACTTCTTGGGAACCACATGGACAGGACTCACCCACGAACTATCAGAGATAGGATAGATTATGCCATGATCCAAGCACTTAAGAACCTCCTTTCGGACGGCTTCTTTCAGTATAGGATTCAATCTCCGTTGTGGGTCCCTGCGGGGCCTACAATCCTCTTCCATTTTGATCCGATTCTGAACAATACCAGGGCTAATTCCCTTGATATCCTTCAAGGACCACCCGATCGCCTCTTTGTTTTCAAAGAGTACTCTTTTGAGGGCAACCTCTTGATCTTTTTCAAGATCCGAAGCAGTAATGAGTGGCAAGGTCTCATTATCCCCTAAAAAGATGTACTTTAGGTTATTGGGGAGCGGTTTAAGCTCGACCAGAGGTGGGTCCTTGTCAGATTCAGAGTTACTTTCAAGTGGCTCAAGGGCCACAGGGTAAGAGGAGCAGGCACCCAGATGTGCCTCCTCGTCCAGAGATATGCTGGCGGATTCTTCAAGATCCTCTTCACTCGCAACCTGATCATTAGGCACCTCAATAATATGTCGATGTGAGTCAAACATGCCTAATGAATCGGGCTCATCCGTGTCCTGGATGAAATTGGCTCCGACTGCGTCGTCGAAGAGCCCAGGTTGCTTACCAAGAGTGAAGATGTTGAAATCCGCCGTGAGGTTTCCAAAAGACAACCTCATCAAGCCATTGCGACAATTGATCAAAGCATTAGATGTCGCAAGAAATGGCCTCCCAAGGATCACAGGAATCTGTCCTTGTGGGTTGGACACGGGTTCGGTATCCAAGATGATGAAATCAACTGGAAATACGAACTCACCCACTTTGATAAGGACATCCTCCACACTCCCTCGTGGGATTTTGACGGATCTATCAGCCAACTGGAGGGTTGTCCTCGTTGGTTTAAGATCGCCTATCCCAAGGTTGACATAGACTGAGTAAGGCAGGAGATTCACAGATGCCCCCAAATCCAATAGAGCTTGAGAGATGGTCACATTCCCAATCATGCAAGAGACAGTTGGACAACCAGGATCCTTGTACTTGACATTCATGGGTTGTGTCAATATGGAGCTCACATTGGCGGCCAAGAAGGCCTTCTTGGGCACATTTGTTTTTCTCTTGGTGGTGCAAAGGTCTTTGAGGAACTTGGCATACCGTGGCATTTGTTGAACAACGTCCAACAACGGGATGTTCACCTTTACTTGCCTAAGTACCTCAACGATCTTATCCCAATGCTCATCACGTTTTTTAGTCAATCGATGAGGGAATGGTGCCTTGGGGACATAAGAATCACGAGGAGGAGTCTCAGAATTAGGTTCCTTGACAGGCTCAAGACTCTCCTCGGAAGTCTCGCCAACAGAGTTGACTTTCGGCATTTTCACATTGTTGTCAACGACCCTTCCCGATCTCAAGGTATGAATAACATTAGCATGTTGGGAAGGGTCACTTTCAACATTGTGTACATTCTGCCTGGTATTAGCAGGCTGACCCCTGGGATTTACCACAGGTTGACTCGGGAATTGAGCCTTCTCGCGTTCATGGAGCTGATGAGCCAACTGGCTTACTTGCATTTCCAATGCTTTGACCGTATTATTGTTGGCCGCAAGCATGGATTGAGTGCTCTGCATGAATGCTTGAAGGGTTTGTTCAATGGTAGAGTCCTTAGGGTCAACCCGCTGGGGTGGTGGAGTCTGGTTAGAATAACCCAACGAAGAGGCCTGACCAGGTTGGTAATTTTGGTGCTGAGACCTTTGATGTGGGGGTTGGTAGGTCGCCGATGGGCGTGGAGGTTGATAAGGTGGAGGTTGAGGTTGAGCGTGTGAGCTCTGACCGTGTCCTCCACTAGACCCCCAAGAGAAGTTAGGATGGTTACGCCATCCCGGGTTATAGGAATGACTGTACGGGTCGTTTCGGGGCCTTTGTTGATACATCGCATTTGCATGCTCAGTATCTCTTGGAGCGTAAGCGCACTCCAAGTCATCATGTCCCGACAGTCCACACCTAGTACACCCGGGAGTAGCGACCTGAGCTACAGGAGCTCGATCCATCTCCAAACTCTCTATCCTACGCATGCGAGCAGCCATTTTCGCCTCAGACGCGATAGTCGACTCAACATGATATGATCCAGCTCGACCAGAAGACCTGGCGGCTGGTGGCTCTCTCATGGTGTCCCACTCGAAGGTGCGCTCAGCCATGGATTCAAAAGTGTCCCATGCCTCCTCGATGGGTTTCATTTGGAAGTCACCCTGACACATCGACTCCAACAATGTGCGGGTGTTGTAGTTGATGCCCTCATAAACAATCTGGCACAGCTGCCATAGCTCAAGTCCATGATGAGGGCATTGCTGGAGAAGGTCCTTGAACCTCTCAAAGAAACCATGAAAAGATTCGGTCTCGGTCTGATACATTTGATGTATCTGGTGCCGTATCTGTTGAGTTTTCCTTTGAGGGAAAAATCTCTTCAGAAAGACGGTCACAAAGTCATCCCAAGACCGAATCGAGCTCGCCGGGAGGCTATACATCCATTTCTTCGCATTATCCTTCAATGCGAACGAAATCATCCTCAACCGGACATAATCCTCGTCAAGTTGTTGAAGCTTGAACATGGAGCATACTTCCTCGAATTCGCGTATAAAAATATATGGATCCTCCTTATTGGCAGTAAAGGTTGGAAGCATGCTCACATACTGAGGTTTCAGCTCATAGTTGTTCCCGCGAGCAGGGGGAACAACTATGCAAGAAGGTTGCGCGGCCCGAACAGGATGGGTCCGCTCCCACAACGTCATCGGCCTATCCTGTCGAGCTAAAGGTGGTGGTGCACCTAGAACTCGATCCTGACCGAATCTCCCTTCCTCTCGAGTCAGAGGAGGAGGAGAAGGAGGTCTACGTGGTGGTGGGAATGGACCGAGGTAGTCCATGTATGGAACCCGGTCTCCCTCGCCACCACGAGACGACTCGCCTTCTTGCTCCAAAGGAGCACGAGGCGGAGATGGTCGATCACCAAGATCTTCCATCTCAGAAATAAGCACTCTCTCGAGTCGAGCGCTCTCACCAGAACGAGCCCAACCTCGCATAAAAATGCTCGACTCGACTCTAACAAACACACAACAGAAGGTGTATTAGAGGAGGAGACTAAACGTAGAGAATAGATGAGGAGAGGACTCAGATGAGGAGGGAAGAATCCCTAGAGCTAGCGAGGGTAGTGGGATCAGGAAGAAGCCTAACTAGCAAGCACGGCTCAAACAATGTAAGGCAATGGGTCCTTAAGCTAGACGACGCCTAACTTCGAGGTCACTAGCCTCGACACGCGTCACCTCCCTACAACGAGGACTACAATGCCCAGCAAGTGATACCAGATCCGGAGATCCAGTACCTCCTACTATCGACAAGGTAGGCAACGCCGATCAGGTCATGACGGTCTTGACTAGATTACTCTCCTAGTGCGTCCGAATTCCTTAGGGCCAATGTCTACTTGCTTTTAGTTAAGGCTTTCTTAAGAGTGGTTTTTGGGGCCAAGGAAAGGGTGATGAAATCCCCCACCTTATCTTTTATGGGACAGCCCCTCCTTAGTAGCGATTTGATCCTAGATCTAGCAATCAATCGCTCCAATCAAACGCTCTCTCACTCTTGTCCCGATGCACCTTACTAACTAATGCATGAAAGAAACATGCATGAATGAGGGATGTGGGTGCACGTACCTCACGCCAGCAATCAACAACAAAATGAAAAGCAAAGAAAAGACAAATGCATGCAAGGTCTACCAATGGTGCATGACCTAGATGGCAAGAAGTCTAATCTTTTGCTTTGAGTTTTATGGTCCAAGTTGATTAAAGGGGATTGAAATTAAATCTGGGAGCAAACTAAAGATCACAGCATGCACAATTGGGCTCCCAGATAACTAAAGTAAAGCAATAAACCACCAGAAGAAATTTGAGAGGAGGCAGACCTCACCAGGCCGCCAATTGGCGGTTTGCAACCGCTGATTGGCGGTCCCTTTGTGGATTCTTTTGCTCCAACTTTCCCAGTAGCTTCCCCTTGATGTTCTCGTTCCCTGAAACTAAACAAAACTGGAAACAAAAAATCAAAAACCCCTCGAATCGTCCAAACCAAGGTCTGGACAGAGCACCTCCCCGGCAACGGCGCCAAAAACTTGATTGATCGTTTTATATTTAACCGCAAGTGCACGGCCGAGTTGAAGCGGTGGCAAATACGGGTCGTCCACTGGGAGGTGTGTCGACACTTGGTTCGTGCGAAGGCAAGGGGTAAAGAAAGGAGAAAAGGATTGGTTACACTAAACTACACTACAATGCTAAACTAGAATGCAAAAGGAAATGAAGATAAGCAATAAAACTAAACCCCAAAGGGGGTAGAGAACTGATGTGAACATAAAGATGTGTGTGTGTGTGTGTGTGTTCAATTAAGCTCCTCACAACATGTAGTGCATGAAATCATAAAACTACATCCAATCTTGCCTCTACATGAATTAAGATAAAACTACATCGTTAAAACATACAAGACAATAATTGGAATGAAACTAAATGAACTCATGTATAAAGACTAGACCCTACTATGCCTCCACATGAATTAAGATGACTACATCATTAAAACATACAAGACATTAGCTAAGGAAAAGGCAACAATAGTACATACACTACAAATTGTGTTTCCAACATTAACTTCATCCATATCCTAACCTTATCATTCCCCATAAAATAGGTCCACTAATCAAAGCATAAGCTAAGCTTCATTCAAGAGCATTAGCATATCAAAGATAAGAGTGGAGACCCATTAGATGGTTATGGAAATCATATAAAGCTCAAGGGATAAAAATAACACACACTTAATACACTACATGATTATATCACATATTTCTCCACCCCCCAAATGGGGATGGAACTACTCACTACTCATTACACTAACTATATTAACAGAAGCAAGCATAATACTGAAATGAAACTATACTAATCAAGCAAGAAACATTAAAGAAGCATAAAACAAAACAAGCATCAAAGCAAAAACATTAAAGGAATTTAACTAAGCAAGAATTAACAAACTAATGAAAACTTTTATTATGAACTCACTCAGATTACAAGCAGCCCTTCCTCCACTAGAGTTTTGCTTCAAGGCTTCACTCTTAGTAGGGAAGGAGGCCACCAAGAGAGAGATGGATACAATGGGAGGTGAAGAGTTCTATTTATAAGCATGGAAAAGGCTAATCAGGGACAATCCCCCGATGTGGGACTAAACCAATACCAAAAATAGCCTAAACGAACACTAATACAAGTCCAGGAGAAGTTGGGGCGGATCTTGCATGATCCAGACCGCCAATTGGCGGCCTATAAAGCCCAGATCCGTCTGGGTCTTCTGGTGGGCTTTCCTTGGTGTGTTTCTTGGTCTTGGATGCATCTAACTTGTTTAGTGGAGCTCTGACCCGAATCGAATTGACAAAATACTCCTCATAATGGTGTGGAGTTTCCTGTTTTGCTCTTAGGTCCTTCTGTCTTACGATCAGGTCCTTCTCCCTTGCATCTTGGTCCCCAGGTCTCACAATTAGGTCTTTTTTTCCTGCTTTTGGGTCCTTTCATGGCTCTTCTCTTCAAACCTCTTTATTTCTGAAAACTAAACATAAAACTCGTCACGTAGCATTGCTTAGGTGTAAGATAATGGATATAAGGTACAAATATAAGCATGAAATGATGTCAATCAGACTGCAACTGGTCAAACAGGTCCTCGATCCTGGGCAAAGGATACTGATTCCTCACAGTAACCTTATTCAGCATCCGGTAATCTATACACATCCTCAACGAGCCGTCCTTCTTCTTCACAAATAAAATCGGCCCACCCCACGGTGAGACACTGGGTCGGATAAGCCTAGTATCCATCAGAACCTGTAACTGCTTCTTCAGCTCCGACAACTCTGCAGGCGCCATCCTGTATGGAGCTTTCGACTGCGGTGTAGCCCCAGCTACCAAATCAATGCCGAACTCTATCTCTCTGTGAGGTGGTAGACCGGAGACATCATCAGCAAACACCTCGGGAAAATCCTGAACAATCTCGATGTCCTCCAGCCTCCTCATCTCTGGGTCTGGAACTACCAAGGTGGCCACAAAAGCCCTGCAACCCTGCTGAATCAACTTCTGAGCTCTAACCGAAGAAACAATCAACCGACTCCCGCGGTCCTTCAATCCTCTGATCAGAAGATCAGGCAAACCTCGCCTCGGAATCAAAATCTTCTTATCACGGAACAAGACTCAGACGTCGTACTGGGACAACCAATCCATCCCGAGTATAACATCGAAGTCCACCATCGGTAGCAAGACCAGGTCAGCCGGAAATTCCTGGTCTCCCGAAGCAATCGTGGTGCCGGGAAGAAATCTCCCCACAGTGCCCACCAAACCCAGGGGTGTGCTGACTTCCAAAGTGGCAGTCAACATCGCAGGGGTACGGCTCAACACGCTCGCAAACTGCTCAGAGATAGACGAGTGTGTGGCCCCAGAGTCAAACAACACCCTAGCTACCAAATCTGCAACAAGTAGCGTACCTTCCACCACCGTGCTCGCATCTCTAGCCTCCTCCGCCTGGATAGTGAATACACGACCTGCTCTCTTCCCCTGCTGGGGTGGTGCTGCAGAACGACTCGGTCCAGCTCCACCAGTTGTGGATGATCCCGGCTGAACAATAGGTCCACCCGGCCTACTCGGGCAAGAACGAACAAAGTGACCCAGCCGACCACAACCATGACACGCGCCAGAACGGGGCCCGCAACCGCGTCCCGGATGAACTCCACCACACTGCCTGCACTGCCCAGCCTGCGGTGGTCCACCTCCGTCAATCTGAGGCCTCTTGCCCGGATTCCCTGACAACTGACTCCCCGGACGCACTCCGGTCTTCACCTGCGACCTCCTAGCCTCCTCAATGTCGTGGCTATCCTGATCCATGATGGTCGCGAACTTCACAGCGTCTGCTAAGGTCTGTGGCATGCTCGTGGTAACACGGGCCCTAAACTGCGGCCTCAGACCACGCACAAACCTCCGAGCCCTCTGCTCCTGCGTCACATAAATCTCTGGACAGTATCGCTCCAAAGCGTGAAATTTGCTGATGTAGGCAGCCAGAGTCATGTCCCTCTGCTCTAAAGCCAGGAACTCCTCTCTCTTCCTGTCGCGGGCGTGCTGCGGAAAGTACTGCTGGTTGAACTCCACCAGGAACTCCTCACAGCTCAACTCCTCACTGTCCTCGAACACCACAGCAGAAGTGGATCTCCACCAGTTGGCTGCGCCGCCGTCCAACACGTAAGTGGCCAGATCCACCTTCCTCTCAGGAGGACACCCAATCGCCCGAAATATCTTCTGGATCTTAAAGACCCAGTCCTCTGCTGCCTCAGGGTCGCCTCTACCATCGAAGGATGGGGGATGCTGACGCATAAACCGATCCAACACTGCGCCTGCTCCTCCCTGATCAGCCTGGGCGGATTGGCGCTCGAGAATCTCGCCCAATCTACCCAGCGTGCCCTGGAGCGTCCTCAGCTCCTCACCTCTACTCCCCTCACCCACCTCATCACTGGTGCTACGGTCTCGGGGAGAAGGTCTCACACGCCTCGGAGCCATCTACACAGGAGACACAAAACATGAATGAGAACAATGCATGCATGATTGACACAACTCTAAGGGTGGTTCCATTGGACGAAGACACTGAAACTGACCGCTCTGATACCAAGTTGTAACGTCCTCAAACACAGCGGAAAATTTCAAATTAAAATCATACAATCAACGAGGACATTACGAAAGAAATACACACACTGGTGCACCAACATATAATATATATATATATATGTGAACGAGTTTATAAAAGAATGTGATTACATCAAAAGATCATATACAGAGAATACACACAAGTAATCACAACCACCTCAAAATGTAGGGAAGCAGGATCAGGTCTCGAGCGCTCCCTCCGCCGACGCCACCCACCTAACGTCGCTCTCGGCCTGAAAGCAGACAATGAATGCCTGAGTTTCCAGGAGGAAACCCAGTATGCCAAACCCTAACACATATATGGACAGAAATGAAATGTGCAAAGAAACGTAAAACACCACAATAGAAACACCCACTAAGTTCCCGGGACCTCTCTCCCAGCCATAGCCCAAAAACACGGGTCTCAAGGGTCGTCTCACCCCAACCCACCAACACACGTGCACACAAGGCACCGCCGGTCCAAAACACGGCCACACAACCCCCCTCATTGCCTCAGTGTTACCGGAGCCACGGTTTTGCATCATTCGCCAGAGCCACGGCTTTGCCTCATTCGCCGGAGCCACGTCTTTGCCTCATTCGCCGGAGCCACGGATACAAAATCACAACCCACGTGTCACCACTAATCGCTATAGGGCCGGAATGTCTGTGTCGTCGCCCCAAAAGGGCCAGAGACCCGTTGCCTTCTAGCCAATCAATAGCAACACACACACACACACACAAAAACAGTGTAAAACGGTCGAACAAAACATGGCTTCCGGTCGACCGATCCTCACCCAGAGAACTGGCCCAACCGAAAAACCCGCCAAACGGTCGACCGATAAAGGGGTCCCGGTCGACCGAAAAGCACCAGTAGAAATCCATTTTCGCAATCAACAGTAAAACGGTCGAACAACCGAACCCTATCGGTCGACCGAAAACAACCAGTAGAACTCACCGAGAGTCCTCACATCACGGTCGACCGAAACCACACTTCCGGTCGACCGGCCAATAAGTTAACTTAAACGTCGGTCGAACGAGTCAAACAGGCGGTCGACCGTTTAGATGGTCAACGCCCCAACCGACATACAACAGTACTTTCGGTCGACCGGCAAAGGGGTCCCGTTCGACCGAAAATACACAGGACATCTTTCTCTCGCTAAAATTGCAACAACCGGTCGACCGCCCAAAGGGCATCGTTCGACCGGTGCGAGGGATTCGCCCAAAATACACTACAACCGGTCGACCGAACCAAAACACCGGTCGACCGTTTATAGTTCAGAAACGGCTGTACAGGTCCGACGAGCCCGAAACGGCCTACCGTTGACCGCTCCCACTCCCACACTAACAATAGGTGAGCTTGAAAGCAAGTTTGACATACCTTAAGGCTTGAAGAAGCCTTTGATGAACGACGGCGAGCTCTTCCTCGCGAAACCTCCCGCAATCGACGATCCTCGCTCCTCCGGCGACTCCAACGACAACTCCCGTGCTCTCCGATCGCCACACGACGCCGACCTCCACTTGCTGTCGAGAGAGAGACGAGTCTAGAGAGAGAGAGAGTGAGTGAGAGAGAAGAGAACGAGAGAGAGAGAGTGAGGGAGAGAGAGTAAAACCAACCTTTATATACTTTTCTCCCACTCGATCTCAGTCGTCCATCTCAATCCATCACTAATCCTCCCCTAAACACAATTAAGAACAGTAAGCAAGGTTAGGATCTAACACTAGCTACTGCCCAAAATTCAACCCACCTTCCACCAACATCTCTAGAATGTGTGGCAATCCAACAAACATCAGTTAAGGATAGGAACTCCTCTCACCACTGCTCTCATTCGCATCCATGTCCAAGAATAGTGCAACAGTGCTATCAATCAGCAAAACAATGGAGGAACAACAAAATAAACTCCAAAAGATCAACAAATGCAACCAAGAACAAGATAGATGCAAGATTTGCATAAGAACAAACAACCAAACAGAAAATCACTTCCTTTTTCGACCAAATCAAAGTTAATTGATTTTGTTGGTTCCTGAGCTGGATTGTCGATGCTTTGCAAAACATGTTCCAATTGAGGGAGGAAAGAAATCCCTCCACAAAAGCGCAATGAATATGTTGTAAATCATGCAGATAGCATCACAATAGTGAAAAATGAATAAACTAGTGAACTGTTGCAAAAGAACACCAAGAAAAAAGAACACTTCCCTCTTCCGACCAAATCAATAAAAATTGATTTGGCTGGTATCCAAGTTGGATTGCCGATGTCTTGCAAAACGTGCTCCAACTGATAAGGAGGGAAAGTTCAAGTCCTCAAGGTTTCTCCTAACTGCAAGACCAGTTAAGGTAGTAGCAGAGATTGCCTGGATTCCTGAAAACCACTTCCCCTATAACATAATTGTTTGATTCTGAGGTACAGAAGACCTTGTCTTTCTAGGTTTAAAATGCCCTTCAATAAATGAGGAGTATTCTGGAATCAGGAATAAACTGCAGTGGATTTAATAGTGATTCCCAAATTAACTAAGAAATCTGCAGCACTGTTGGTTTCTCTATATGATGCGTAGCAAAACACACCAAATTGCCCTAAAGCTTCTTGAAATCAGTGATCCATCTGCTGAAGGAGGGTTGGATCCACTACATGGTGTTCATAATCTCAAGGATAGCTTTAGAATCTTACTCAACAATCACATTCGTATAGTTATGATCACGACACAACGTTAAACCTTGAAGAGTGGCTCTGAATTCATCTTGAAGATTGGTACCAAACCCATAAAAACCATGAAAAGCCAGAAGCATTCTCCCATTGTGATATCTCAGAACCCCACCTCCTCCACAAGTACCTAGGTTACCTCTGCAAGCCCCATCTCTGTTGAGTTTGATGTGATTCTGAGGGGGAGGATGCCATTTGATGACTTTAATAGTCTGATCTCTGCTAATAGTCTTAGTAACACCAAGCCTATCAAGAATAACACCATATTTTGCTGAATCTCTCCATTTATCTTTCATTTAAGTACTCAAGAATGCCAACCAACATTTTAATTTGCGGGTGATGCCATGGTTGTGACTAGTATTCCCTTCAAATTTGCAAAAGTCTCTATGTTTCCAAAGCTCCCAAATGTGGCAGCAAGCAAACCACCTATACAATAATTGTACTCTTGTAGGAATTCTGATGGGCTTTAAAAGGTGAAGAAAATGGTTTTTATTAAATACTTTTTCTTCATTAAACTGCCACTATAACCAATACCAGCCAATTCTAGCAACCTCACTTTCAAAGAACAAGTGGTAATGAGTTTCCATATTGGGTTGGGTTGTGCAACAACTGCATTTAGAAGCCAACTGAATCCCAATCCTCTTCAAATTATCCTCCAAAGGCAATGTACCATGTATAGACTGCCAACTGGGCATGGATATTTTACTAGGTATAGAGTTAGACCATAGTTGAGCTCCCCAATCAACTTCACCATCATTTTTAAGAGAATGCCACCCAAATTTAACAGTATACTACCCAGTAGTGGTGTGAGCCCAATAAAATTGATCAGGTGCTTTAGTGAGAATGAAGTCTCCTTCCATAATATCATCAATGATCTCCTGAGGAAGGTGCAACTCAATTAATTTTCCTTCAAGATCATCTTCCTGAAGAATGTCCCCAACAGTAAGCTAAGGTTGAGAAATAATCACACCATTTTGTTGAGCAATGGGACCTCTTTCTAACTAATCAGAAATCCAGAAATTAATGTCACCCCTTTCCACACACCACTTAAGAGAGTGTTGCATTTGATGTCAAGCCTGTTGTAGATTCTTCTATCTTGCAGGCCCTTTGTATAACCCATTATTACTCTCCATATTCCCATATTTTTGTTTCATGAATCTAGTATATAAAGACATTTGCATATGAAACTTCTAAGCCATTTTCATCCTCATAGCAAGCATAATATCTTTGATCTTTCGAACTCCAAACCCACCAGAGTTGATTGGTTTGCATATGGATTCCCAAGCAATCCAATGCCTCTTGTGAACTCCTTCATTGTGCCCCACAAAAAATTAGCCATGATCATTTCAATAGTATGGATAACACCTTTGGGAATGTTGTAAACAACAAGGGTGTGAATAGGCATGCTTGTGAGAACATGTTTGATCATCACCAATTTCCCACCTTTGCTCAACAGCTTCCTTTTCCAGCCATCCACCTTATTTCTGATTTTGTTGAATAACTCCTCAGAATAATTGCTTTTGGTGATTCCTTTAAAGATGGGACAATCTAGGTAAGTGAAAGGGAAGTTTCCTTTTTGCATATGAGTTATTTGCTAGATCTTATGTTGTCTGCTGACCTTCATGCTACTAGCAACAAAAAATTTACTTTTCCTCATGTTAATTTTCTGCCCTGAGTACTATTGATATCTATCAAGAAAGTTGAAAAAGTTTTTGAAGAGAGGAAGAGCTCCCATTGGTGAAGAGAATAGTATCATCAGCAAAAAGTAAGTGAGTGATAGGTTGACATCTTCAGTGAGCCTTGTAAGCTTTAATTTTCCTTTCAGTGAGAAGGCTACTTATCCCTTTACATAAAACCTAACTAGGATAAATTTGCTTATGCATAAATATGAAATTTTTTGTATGCAATCTGGTGAGAACATAAGCGAGATGCACACCCGCTTGAATGAGATCATTAACTCTCAAAGCTCTTGGTAAGATTTTTAGCAAGGGAGAAATTACCCTAAACATTCTCCAGTCACTCACCGACGAATGAGAAGAGAAAATGACTGGTATCGAGGAAGCACAAGATCTCACAAATTGTCAGTTGAGGAGCTTATGGGTAGTCTCGTGGCATGTGAGATAGAAATGCAACACTGCAAGAAGAAAGAAGCCAACAAAAAGAAATCCTTGATGCTACATGCCATCACCAACTCGAACAAAAAGGACAGTGATATTGAAAGAGTTAGTGACTCAAAAATTCAAGGAGTTTCTCAAGAAAGGAAAAGAAAGGAGATAAGAAAAGGAGAAAGAAAGAGAAATAAAAGAGAGGAGCAAAAGAAAACAAAAACGCTTAAAGCTACTTGCGATGAGTCCTCATCTTCTTCATCAAATGAAGGTGAAATTGCCACAATGTGCTTCATGGAAATAGAAGATGAAGAAAGTGAGGTATCTTCGAGCTCAAGTCATTATTATAATTCATTTAGTGAACTTCAAATTGAAATCTATGAGCTATTGAAAATTTTGAACAAATTTGTCAAAAGAACAAACTAGCTACGAAGAAAATCAATGAGCTACAATGTCAAATTTAATCTATCATAAATGAGAAAAATGATTTGCTTACTAGTCATGATAAAGTTGCATTAGAGAGCTCTCATTTGATTGATGAAATTGCAACTCTAAATGCAGAATCTTCATGTAATGATGGACAAGTTCTTATTGCTAAAAATGCTCAATTACAAAAATATCATAAAAGATTCACTAAAGGGAAAATATGATTGATATGCTTATAAGTAGTCAAATATAATCTTTGAATAAGCAAGGTTTAGGCTACAATGTTAATAAAAACAAAAACCATGTTATCCATACTACTTTCAATGGAAAGCATTTCTTTGTGAATAAAGGTTCCTAAAGTGTTTGGGCACCAAAGAACAAAATGGTTTGGGTACAAAAATTAATTTCAAAGAACCAAAGATTGTTTGGGTATTAAATCTTCACTTGTAGGAACTTAGAAGGAGGAGGATCGGCAGAGATCGACAAGCAAGAAAAGGTTGATCCCATGCTTCAAGAAAACATTTGGATCAAATATTGATAAGAGTTTGGAACCAATACCAAATCGAGGATCAAGAGTTAGGTAACATTTTTCAATCCTCTTAGTTTTAACGAATTGGTTCTAATCTAAGGATATTGAATGCCTAATGATATCATATTATACAATATTTCTTTAAGGCCTTAGTGACAGGGGGAGCATATAATTGTAGGATTTCGTACCCTATGTATGTATATATTTTAAAAATATTATACATGCATATAAGATCGATTTCCATATTTTTGACGATTTCATATATATTATTTTATATTTATTCTAATTTAATGTAATATACATATATATTAAAATATATAGAAGATAATCATACCCAAAGGTTCTCTAAAACCTTTATGAACATCCGGAGTTGTGTTGGCCGTGGAAATGGTCCGCCGATTCACCTCCAAGTGTTCACCAAACTCTAAAGAAGATTAAAGAGAAAGGAGCTAGCCAATCAATCTCTAAATCAATGTTAGAATCTAGCTAATAACCCCTCTAAAGCTCCTGATAATTTAATCTCCAAAAACTTGAATAATTAAGAGAATTTTCGGATGGATTAATGGGGTGGTTAGGGAGAGAGAGAATTTTTGCATTAGTATTAACAAGGAAGGGAGGATGGACCTATTTATAGGATTTCTTCTAACCCACATCATGTGCAAACCACTTACACATAATCCTTTATTAATATGTCCACTAAACAACATCATGTGTAAACCACTTACACATGATCTCTTGTTTATATCTCCACTAAACCACATCACATGCAAACCAGTTACACATGATCTCTTGTTTATATCTCTACTAAACCACATCATGTGCAAATCACTTCGCACATGATCTCTTATTTATTTTGCCACATCATCATCTCATAACTACCTTTGACCAAGGTGGATTAAATCCAGCAATTAATCAGTAAAAAACCTCTTATTAATATATACAAAAATGTGGTCAAACGGTTGGACCATTTTTCACTATTTTTTACTACACCAAATTTTGGATTAATATCCAGCAAATTTGGAATTTGGGGTTTTAGCAAATTCATATGTTATAATATTGTAAATCACATTACATCATGTAATATATTATCATATATAATGTCAAAACATTATACCCCATAATATATATACATCTCATACGAATTTATTTATTATTCTAACCATGTCGTTTTCACAACATATTGATTTTATTATTTTACCACATGTATATTATTTCATAACACATGAAACTTAATACATCATATAAAATATAACATCATATTTCTATTTTCCAGTTTTGTGGTATGACCTATTGGAGGATCTAAGTTATTTTGGCAATGATATAAAACATCTTATGTCATAAACTATAAACGGTATCTACTACACATTATAGTTACTCAAATAACAAAGATGTTTTGCTCACTCGAACTAACACACGATCCACTTAGTGATATATAAAATATCACTTGTGTCTATCCCTTGCCTCATGATATTAAGAATATTATACAAAGTAGAAATGTGTCACCTTTGTATTGTATATTCATTTCTTGATCTCTTAAGCTAATTATAAATATGTAACTTAACACAAGTCACATTGTGCACATTATAATTTTGCTTTATCAATGGACTCACTAATATCATTACTCAAGTAAAGATGGACAATGATAATCCTTTGACGAACTATCTTTTCCGGAATAAGTCATACTTAACCAACTATTGTATTTATTACTATACTCAGTGACCACTTTTGACAATAATCAAATTAAGCACTTCCTATGTGAAAAGACATAAGTCTCATATCTTAGGATTCGAGACATAGTGAAAATATTAATGACACATAACACAATTCCATAATGTTTCACTTGCTAGGTTTATTCAATATATAAAAGTAATTATTTTCCTCTTTTATATACTCGTGTCGTCAAATATTTGTAGAGCTACAACAATCGATGACCAACATGACAATCTTATCTTGGTAATTAATGTTCTATGTCAATTACCATGATTGTGAATAACTTTTGATTTATGTAAATAATTTTCTTTTAGAGCTCTATAGTTAAGAACCAGGAGTCTCTTCCTTAACACTTCTAAAAGACGAATACATTAATCAAGGAACAAAATGTTTGCACATCCAATTCATAATAATTGACATATAAAAGAATACTTTTAGAACACATTCCCTTCAATAATGTCTTATCACTTAATTAAGGGGTGATTAATGTAATCTTAACCTTGGCATTTTATGCTCTTAATGTTTGCATTTGGTTGATGTCAAAAGTGGGAGAATGATAAGAGATTGAGCTTGAATGGATTACTATGCATATTGATAGGGGAAACATTATATACATGCATAGTTTACATATGTGAAGGGGGAGAACTAAATTGAATCCCAATCGTTAAGAGATAGGCTTGTCATCATCAAAAAATGGGAGATTATTGGCTTTTAGGCCTTAATCTATTATTTTTTTGATGACTAATCAAACTAATCTTAATCCAATCAATCTAGTCAATCATAGTGCGCAAACTTCATTACATGCATTGCATATATACTTGTATACTTGAAAATCTCTTAATAGGTTGATCAAGATCATCAAGAGATCAAGAATCATTGGAACAAAGACTCAAGATTGTAACAAAAATTTGGACCAAGACTTGTAATTTTTTACTTATTGGGTCAATAGGATCATATGTAAACTTGAGCACTAGGATTCTGTCATGGTCCTGTTCGTTCAACCGAACACCTAACGGATGACCAAAATCATCTCATCAGTAGTTGTTATGATGCTCACTGGAATTGTCCACTCAGACGACCGATTGCCATTTGGTCGACCAAATCCCCTTGAACCGGTTTTGCATTCTGCTCCAACAATCACACTTATATTTCATCTTAGAGTCAATTTACCTTGTCCATTTACAGACGACCGAACATCTATCGGTCAACCGTTTACCTCTTGGTCTTTAGTGCGCAACGACTATTTCCACGTGTCAAAATATTTGTTGGACTCACAATGAATATTTGATTTCCAACTATTGCCGTTAAAGACAACTTACTGATATGAATGCCCGAACTAAATTTATCGGAGCCCGACCAATTCCTATTCTCCGTCTTAGAACGACGTACTGAACCCCATTTGGTTAACCAAACTTGAATTGGTTGAAATTGGAAAAAGTTATTGAATGTTGGTGATCGGGTAACCGAACCCTATTCAGTGTTCTAAACCCTTTATTCTAACAGGGCCATTCATCTTGTTTCGGATAATCATTCAAATGGTCGACCGAACCTGTGCAGATTTCTGCCCAAGCGCAAGCCAAATATTGCTTATCATTGGTTTAAATTTCACCAACTCTCCCAGACGACCCTATTTGCTTTCAAGCCTATAAAAGCCTCATTCAAGAGACACAAACCAACACACTACTCTATCAATTCATCTATACTCTTTGTGCTCTCATATTCTAAGCCTTCAAAGCCCCAACACACTCAAAGCTCAATCTTTACAACTTGTGTATCAAGTGTGCTCAAGTCAAGAGTGTTAGTGAGTGATTCCAATCCATATCCAAGAGTCCAAAAGCTGTAAAGGTTCAAGGAAGCTCCCTCTTGGGTTGTGAGCGGATAAATTGGAGCGATATGAGGGTGTTCACAAATGCTCGTGTTGTGAAGGTGTTGATCTCGACCCGGAATGGAGATCAGATAGTGAATACTCGAGTAAGGATCTGGGGATCGATCTAAACTCGAGGAGAGGACTAGATCACGGTGGTTGTGATCGAACATCTATAAAAATCTCCTGCATGCATTGTGGGTTGAAATTCTTTAATCCCTTATTTACTTTTAATTCCACATTTAGTTTGAGATTAGAGGGTCATTGATCTTAACAAATTGTTGACCAAATAGGACCGAAACTGAATTATACTGCTCAAGTTTACATATGATCCTATGTACTTAATAATTACAAAATTACAAGTCTTACTCCAAAACTTTGTTACAATCTTGATTCTTTGTCTCAATGATCCATTTAATGATCTTGATTAACCTATTAAGATGATTTTCAAGTATACAAGTATATATACAATGCATGTAATCAAGTTTGTCCACTTTGATTGACTAGGTTGATTGATTAAGATTAGTTTTTAATCATCAAAATAAATATAGATTAAAACCTAAAAGCCAACAATCTCCCCCTTCTTGATGATGGCAAACCTATATCTTAACGCTTGAGATTTAATTTAATTCTCCCATTTTCTTTATGATTTCCCCCCTTCATTTATGTACTATCCATGTATATAATTCTACCTTATCAATATGCATAGAATGAATTCATTGAAGCTCTATCTCTTATCAGATATAACTTATGCCCTTCTTGTTTTAAATTTATCACATTTTTGACCTAATTATCACATTATTGTTTATTTTCGGACATTTTAGATATGGTTGATCACCTTGATTTTTTGTTTCTCACATTTTCGATATAAATAATACCTTTGTTTTTTTTTGTTTTTGACGCTTTTACTATGGTGATTACGTATTGTTTATGTTATTGACCTTCTCGATATATAGATGACCTTAAGTATTTAGTCTCTCACATTTTTATCGAATTGCTCACCCTATTGTTATTTTCGAAGATTTTTTGATTTGGTTAATCATATTGTTGATTTAATTTCTCACATTTTTTCTATAATTTATTCCCTTGTTTTTGCTTTTAACCATTTATTGTGGTGATGATTTGTTGTTTATGTTACTAACATTCTCTATATTATTGATGACATAGTGTTTTCAATCTCTTACCTTTTTTATCTAATTAGTTGTCTTGTTATTTATTTTTAGGACATTTTTATTTGGTTGATCACATTGTTATTTTTGTTTCTCATTTTTTCGATATAATTGATGATATTATTTTTTTGCCGACCTTTCTTCGCTTTAAGTGATGAGATTTGATTAGTAGCATATCATACATTGTATTTATGCTATATATCCTTTATTTTACCCTAATTTTGCATTACTTGAGTGTTTATTTGATGTGTTGTAAGTTTTAGGTAATAAAGAAGAGAAATCGAATGAAATACAAAAAGAAATGACCTTATTGAAGCATCCTGGACATGTTTGTCATGCTCAATGACCCATCTACAATTCAGGAAGCATCCAGATGAAATCCGGAGGGACCTGAACGTAAGGAAAATATTTCTCACGCAAAAATCCCTCAATACCATGATCTTGAAGAATATTTGGGAAATTAAGCCCAAATGGGTTCGAACCAGCAGACGTGGAGTGCATCCCATGTGTGAAATAGACTACTTAAGTTGTCAGTGGCAAATCAATTTGGTCCAAACCTGCTCCAATTTCTCTCGTGGCTCGGACTTGCTTAATTGGGTGCACCAGACCATAGAGAAATTGATTACAACAGTCGAATTGCTTCCAGATTTATCTACACCTCTCTTTCTTCTATAAATAGCAATGTTTCTCCTACCTTCACCCCTCGTCTCCACTTTTCTCCATTAGAATAAGTTTAGCTTGCCCAATTTGGCATCAAAGGAATGATGGTGGATGAAGGTTGTAATCTCACTCTTTGATTAATCTAATGTTAGATCTGAATTCCTCTCTTCTTTAGCTTCCTTTCTATCAAAATATTTTTACATTTAGTTGGTTGATTTAGTAGTTTGTTATTCTTGCCTGTGTAGTATAGATTTCTTGTTTTCCATGCTTGTTGTTATGAGTAGAGAGCAAATTCACCCTATTTGGGGGTGGAGGTGATGTAGATTGTGTTGTGTTATGATGAGTCTTTCTTATTTGTGTCATTTACATGTGCTTAATGTAGATCTATACTTGTAGCATGCTTAAACTTATATTAGATGGGATAATGGTCACACTAGGTACTTGTCTCATGTTAGATCTAGAGTTATCTTGTTGCTTGTAATGATTTATCTTTGTATGAAATTGGCTTGAAATCTATACTTATTGCATGCTTGATAATCTAAAATCAACATTAACTCTGTGTGAAATATGCATGTTCATGGTTTGCCTTGTAGTGTTATGTGTCATATACTTAGATTCTACACTAGCTTCTACTTGTATGTCACACACACGACACTTGTGCCTAATTGCATGAAGCACCCACTCACACACACACACCTCTGCACATCTCCACTCCAAGGGGGTTTAGCATAATCCTCTCTATCCCCTTTTCTCTCACATTCGAGTATAGTGGGAACAACGACACACATAACTCCTCGTGGTATGACTTGTACTTGCCGTGTCTTTACTGATCCCGTGCACTTGCGGTTTTGAACTGATAAAATCTCAATCAACATTGTCGTTTATGTTTATGAAAATTTTGTTATAATTGATTATTTTGTTGTTTAGTTTCGGGCCTTCTCGATATGGTTGATCACCTTGTTGTTTATAACTCTCAACTTTATGATGTGGTTGATCACCATGCCATTTTTATTTATGTACTTGTCGACGTGGTTGATCACCATGTTGTTTATATTTATAAATTTTTCGACATGCATAATCATCTTGTTATATCTATTCTCAGCTTTTCAATGCATGATAACATTGTTGTTTCTACTCCTCACCTTGGTGTGAAACAGAATTAACGACATGATTAATCACATGGAAAATATCTGAAAGTAAATGATAAATAGATCGATTAGGTTGGAAAGGTGAAACTTTGAAATAAAACATTACCAATTATATCGAGAATGTTAGTAACATAAAAAACAAGGTTATCACCACCACATTGAAACTAAGTTCATTGTTAACCAATCACAAAGAAAGGAAAGCATGGGTGCACTTAAAAAGCGGCATAATTGGGTCTTCACATCTACTTTTTCGATATTAGCTTGCGTGAACCCAACCCCCCCCCCCCCCCCAAGATTCAGAAACATTTTTTGTTTGTTGCCCCCTACATTTTTTCACCATGGGAGTTTGACCCCTTGGAGTTGTCACCCTAGGATTTCGACCCCTTTGGGTTTTTATTAGCTATTGACTTCATATCATATTTCACAGTCAGATTGAAACTTATGTTTGGGATACACAGTCTAATTTAAACTTCATGAACTTAAAAAGATGTTGGTGATTTTTGTTTGAAGCTCGTTGAATATGAAAAGTCAAGCTTTATCCATTTGTTATTTTGCTTATCAAGTTGGTTTTGACTTGGTCGATTGCAACTGCTACAGTCGAGAGAGCATTTTTGATCATGAGTATTGTTAAAGGTCAACTTAGAAATTGAACAGGAGATGAGGTGATGGCAAATTCTCTAATTATTAGCAAACAACGATTCTACAGGTTCAGGAGTACCTTTCTTGGAGAGCACATGTGGCAGCGGAAGATCGGAGGTCACCTTACGGAATCCTTTTCATCGGTCGGTCTCCTACTCTCTTGGAGAAGGAGCGCGAGTCCACAACCCAAGAGTCCACGGAATGAGCTTGGTGGAGGTGGAGGGACGAAATGGGAGAGAGAGAAGGTGGCGGCTAGGGTCGGTGGAGGATAGGGTTTGCACACTTGTTGTTTTATCCAATGGGAGGCTCCCCTCCTTATATAGATGGCTCCACCCTAAACCCTTAAATGTGTAGTCCAATAGGGACACACCATGTGTCAGTGCTTTGGGCAAATATCTTATTAATCCTAGATTAATCCAATATCTCCTACTTGCACAACAGCACGATAACAACATGTCATCTGCTTTTGTGTCCCCGACACATATGCATATATCCCTGATACATACAATCACGCAATGGAAATATGTCACCTCTTTATGTGTCCCCGACACATATGTATATATCCCTGATACATACAACTACTCCTCTCTCCAAGTACACATCCACAATACGCAGTCTCTGATCATGTATCATCGATACACGACCATCTGTGTCCATGACACATGTACTCTTCCGATCATACGGACAAATGGGTCGTGCAACCGGTGATGCACCTGCAATTTAGGAGTCTCAAACTAGAAACCGTACTAGAAGGTCAGAATGACAACATCCTCATAAAACAACAAATAAGCAGTCAAAATGCACATCATAGTGCCCAGGTTTACTCAGAAACTCACTTAACATGAACGGTATCTCGATCCCTCGGAGAGAATACCTTCTTGTCCTCAAGGTACTTGCTACTGTATCCAAAACAGTTGGGCCCAGCAAATACTTTTAGTGCAGTCGAGTCAAACCTTTCCCTTCCCCCCAGACCACCATTACACTCAGAGTTGACTCCTTTCCCGAAGATGCCTCTTTAGACCGAATCTCTCATGGTCATAGAGAACATCCCAAAGTAGCCACATCAACTCTTGGCTTCATGGTGTCGTCGAAGGTCACTAAGGGCAACTAATGACAATCAAGTCTTGGACTCACACAGTGAAGGAGCAGGGATCCATCCTTTCACTTCCAAATGGTCGCTCAGCACATGTTGTATGACAAACATGTTATGGTGGATCATACTGTACACAACAGTATGTCTGTCTCTCAACACCATACAAGTCTTAGTCCAGTCACACCCCCTCTGCGCTTGACCCGAGCTTCATCATTGTCGCCTTAACACCATACAGGTGCCACCTGGCGCCACATGTGATGCTCGCACTTGGCTTTTATAGGTCACATGAATCGTGGGAACATTCATGTCAATCCTCACCAACATAGAGGATCTCATCTTGATTCCTAATCAAGGCGATTGTCCTATCATGAACTGCTCTGGATCAATCATACAAGATTTCCACATGATCAGTCTCATCTCTGCTCGCTATCAAAAGCGCCAGAGGCGAATGCTCGTATGAGAGAGCATTCTTCAGCCTATTGACAGAATAATATTTTATGCTAGAACAACTACATCAACCAAACAGATATAGTCGAAAGGAAAACACAATCACTCATAAAAGGAAGTTAGACATGTCAATGCATCAAAGTTTGTGGAAGCCTAAGGACTTCACATTGGACACAAACGAGTCCTTAGCTATAGCATTGGTAAGAGGGTCAGCTACCACAAGACTAGTAGACACATGTCTTAACACAAATTCCTTTCTCGCTATGATGTCCTTTACAAAATGATACCTAACATGTATATGTTTGGTCTTTCCATGATATTTGGGGTCTTTCACATAACAAAGGGCAGCCATGTTGTCACAATAGACAACAACAGGCTCATCCGATGTCTTTACTAGCCCAGTATGTTGTAAGAACCTCCTCAACCAAACTGCCTCCTGTACTGCTACAGAGCATGCAACATACTCTGCTTCCATAGTCTATAGGGCTATACAGGTTTGCTTCTTGCTGGACCATGAGATGGCCCCATTAGCCAGCAAGAAAGCATAACCAGAGGTAGACTTCCTTTCATCAATGTCTCCAGCCCAATCGGCATCACTATAGCCAATCAGGCGGAGATCTGATGTTTGGTAACACAACATGTAATTACTCGTTCCTCTGAGGTATCTCATGATTCTCTTGACTGCCTTCCAGTGCTACATGCTTGGGCTAGACTGGCATCGACTTACCATGCCCACAGCATAACAAATGTCTGGCATAATACACATCATAGCGTACATAAGTCTTCCCACAGCATTGGAGTATGGAACCTTGCTCATTTTGGCCTTCTCTTCAGGAGTCTCAGGATGTTTATCAAGGCTCAAGTGCAAACCCTTCTCAACAGGAGTGTCGATTGGTTTGCATTTGTCCATATGGTATTTTTTCAAGACGTTAATGTAAGTCTCTTGAGACAATCCTAGAAATCTCTTGGACCTATTTCTAACTATCTTGATACCAAGGACGTAGCTAGCTTCACGTATGTCCTTCATATCAAACGTGGAGGGCAACCACTCTTTAGTGGATTTCAGCAACTCTTTGCTATTGCCAGCCATGAGTATGTCATCAACATACAAGGTCAGAATGACAAATTTACCATTGGATCTCTTAACGTACACACAATGATCTTCCTCGAGCATAGACAACGCATTCTCTGATATAGCTTGATGGAAGCGAATGTTCCACTGTCTAGACACTTGTTTTAAGCCATATAAGGACTTATTGAGCTTGCACACTTTGCGCTCTTGTCCTTTGACTTCAAAACCTTGAGGTTGATCCATATAGATCTCCTCCTCAAGTTCTCCATTGAGAAAAGCAGTCTTTATATCCATTTGGTAAAGCTCTAAGTCCATCTGAGCTACAATAGCTAGTAGAAGGCGGATGGGGCAAACCTAACCACGGGTGAAAAAATTTCCTCAAAATCCACGCCTTCTCTTTGGGTGTAGCCTTTAGCTACCAGTCTAGCCTTGAATCTATCAATAGATCCATCCGCCTTCCTCTTAATCTTGAGGTTCCACTTGGCCCCAATGGCCTTTCGGTTCGGCGGTAAGTCGACCAAGTCCCAGACTCGATTAACTTTCATCGACTCCAACTCTTTCTTTATAGCTTCTAACCACTCTTTCGCATTTGGACCTTCCAAAGCCTCTTTCAAGGTCTCCGGTTCTTGCTCATCGATTACTGTCATCCCACATGATTCATAATCAATTTCTTCTTGAGCTATCATGAGGGCCTCTTCCTCCAAGTGAAACCGCCTACGAGGAATGAGCCCGCGTTTACTTCGACGCAGATGGGTATCTGATGGCTCATCCTCCGTGAGAGCTATCGGATCCTCAGCATGGCTGCTCCCACTAGGATTGACTAGTGGAACCTCTTGTTCAACTTCCAGATCCTGATCTGTGGAGTGGTAATGTCCACATCTTGTTGTTCAAAGAAGTCCACTGACTCTTTGATAGCTCCAGCAAGAGTTGGAAAAACATTTTCCAAGAATGTGGCATCCCCAGACTCTAGTTCCGTCCTTCTTTCAATTCTCGTCTAACCCGATAAAAACATAACCTTTGGAGAGATTACTGTATTTTACAAAGATACACTTTTTCCCTCTAGGTCCTAGTTTTCCATATCGGTGACTAGTAGAATGAATGTATGTCGTGCATCCCCAAGAATGCAGCAGACTAAAATCAGACTTTCGTCATGTCCAGAACTCATATGGAGTTGAGGGAACCGATTTTGTTGGAACTCTATTGAGGATATAGGCAGTAGTCATTAGAGCATCTCCCCAAAATGAAATTGGCAAGCTCGCATGCGCCATCATGGATCTAACCATGTCTAGCAACGTTCTATTCCTTCTCTCAGCAACACCATTTTGCTGAGGAGTATAAGGCATAGTGAGTTGTCTAGATATCCCCTTTTCATCACATAACTCCTTGAACATTATGGAGAGATACTCCCCACCTCTGTCCGTTCTGAGAGTTTTTATCTTATTATCCAATTGATTCTCTACCAAGCTCATGAATTTCTTAAAGCATTCTAGAGCTTCTGACTTGTGACAAATAAGATAAATATAACCATATCTAGTGTAGTCATTAATAAATGTGGTGAAGTAACTTTGTCCATGTCTAGTACGCACATTCAAAGGTCCACAAATATCCGAGCGAATTAGTTCTAAAGGAGAAGTAGCCCTAATGGCTTTTCCGAACGGTTTTCTAGTTGCCTTTCCAGCTAGACAAGATTCACAGGTCGGCAATTCAAATTTGGAGCATTCTCCTAATACCTCCTCCTTTGCCAACCTGTTCATCCGGTCAACACCATTGTGACCTAGTCTAGCATGCCACATAGCTGAATCATTATTCATGGAACTTTGACTCATAAAGGCACTAGTGTTATGATTGAAATCATAAATTACATCCAACACAATAAAACCGTCTGAAAGAAATGCACGTCCATAATAAATGTTAGCAAGGTATAAACCCATATCATTGTTCTCAAAAACAACTTTAAAACCATGTCTCATCAAAATAACAACAGAAATAATATTTCGTCGTATAGCTGATGCATACAACACGTCGTGAAGTAATAGGATCCGGCCACTTCACAAAGCCACTTTGCATGTGCCAACTCCAAGAACTTCAATGCTAGTGTTGTTCGCCATGTTTATTCGCCTCCCACTTGGAACACGGCGATATTCCACGAAGGCAGAACGATCCTTTGTTACATGGTCCGTGGCACCTGAATCCACAATCCACACAGGAGAGTGATCAGTGAGCATCACAGAACTAGTCACGTTACAATTCAAGGGATTACACACAGTAATTACCTTTTGCTCAGTGCACTCACGAGCAAAATGTCCAGTCTTTCGGCAGTTAAAACAAGTCACATTAGACATATCTTTCCCACCTCTGGATCCTCGAGGTCGTTTCTTTCCAGCTTTGTTTTTTGTTTTGTTTTTATTTGCACACTTCTTGCCTTTAAAACCCTGAGCTCTATCTCTTTTGCGCTTAAAACCTGCACTCCTCCGAGGAGCTCCAGTTTCAGCAGCAAACACTTCAGTTAGAGGGGCTTCCGCAAGCATGCGGTCCTCCTCCAGCTCTAGGTGTTTTGCGGCCTGGTCAAATGTCCTGATGTCATCAGCATGAGTCAGATGGACCTTCATATGCTCCCAACTCTTCGAAGACAATGATCTGATGAGAGCAGACACTTGCTCCTCATCGGTCTTAGCACGACCGGTAGCGCTCAACTCGTTTATCATGTTTGACATTGTGGTAATATGCTGCCTCATTGTGTGTACTTGGTGCATTTTATACCCATCAAACATGAGCCCAAGCTGGCGGGCCCTTGTGACGGAGGTCACTCCGTACTGAAACTTCACAGCTTCCCACAAGGCCTTTAGAGTTCGCAATTTTTCGAACCACAGTAAAAGATCATCTCGCATCGAACTCAGAATTGTAATGCGAGCAATACGGTCTTTCTTTTTCCATGCATTATAGACATCAATATTTCTGCGATGCTGCGCAGTGTTCCCCTCCTCGGGGGGAGACATAGTTTGGGTTATATTTTCTAACATGTCCTGATCATCTAAGATATACTCAATTTTACGATGCCACAGATCGTAATTTCTTTCATTGAGTTTATCTCCTCGAGTCAGATCAGCGACAATGCTTTTGGAAGCAGCCATAAAAATCTAGGACAAAAAACCACATAGCGATACATGAGTTCTAGCATAAAATACAACGAGCCGCAATAGTCATAAAAAAATAAACTAACTTAATAACTACAGCATTCAAACCAAAGGAAAACATAAAGCGTTCGATCAAATCATCATGCAATAGTTAATAAAGCTATTTTACCAATTCATATACTGTGCTCCATCATGACAAAACCCTAAAAACGTATAAATCATGGCAAATCAGCAGCAAATAAATAATTATCCGCCGGTTGTAAGGTGGTTTACACAAAACACTTCTACCTTGCAACTCCCACTAGGCATGCAAGTTCCAAAAAAATGTTCCTTTCAGAACATTCCAATCAAGATCACACAGAAATTAATTGCTACATTACTTCCATATCGAGCTAAGGATCCCCCATAGGGATTTAGCACTGTAAATGGGAACCTGCATAAGTCTTATAGCAATAATATCGCAATAATAAAAATAAAGGAGCCCCTCGTCTCCCTAGGGCAATAAACAGTCCACACTCCATAAATATTACAACCGATTGTGATATCTATTGCGAATGGAAATGAATGAATGAAATTACGCTCAACTCTCAATAAGGCAACAAAAATAAATCAGCATCCATTCACATCATTCATACCATACAAGCGCAATCTTTCCATACGTTAGCACAATCACACGCATGAATAAAGTGTACACCACTTCCAAATAAGAAGGAAGTAATATATAAGGAAACAACGCATATATGGAGCATAAGAAAAACATATATGGAAATATCAATCAATCTCCATAATAGTATCTCAAAACAGTAATTTTCTTTTCTTTCCCCAATCAACATAATCATGAGAGCATAAAAATTACCCTACTCGCATTAGGAAAGAAAAATCCGGAAAAAATCCTCAATGAGATCAACACATGTATGTGGATTTAATCATAAAGGAAATATTTCAAATGAAATGCATGCTATCATTCCAAAAAATCTGAAATTCCTTAAATGAGATCAACTCATATGTGCATCAAAGGAAAGCATTCAAAAAATACTTTTAAGGCAACAAAACTCTAACCCATAATATGCTCTAAAAATTTCAGAATTTGTCAATCTTTCCTTAATCAATATAAGCATGCAATCAACAATAATTTTGCTACTTGTATTGGAAAGAAAAATTCGAAATTTTCAAGAGAACAACAAACATCTATGCACATTTTTCAGTAAGGAAACCAATCAATCATATGCATGTTAATGCTCCAAAAGCAGCCATATCCGAAATTCTTTAGAGCAACAAGGCAACACAATTATCATGCATATGCATATGGCAATAAAAATCTACTCTAGATGCATGCTCATATTGAAAAATGCTAAATAAACAAGCATATACACGAAATTCCAGAAAACATGAGATCTAGTCATGCATGTACACGAATGAGAGATAACAACATTTGATCCATCCATGCAATCCGACTTGCATGATGATATACAAATGACATACAAACATTATCATCTAATTCAAGCATGAAAAAATATCAGAGAATTAAACTACTGATTATCATATAAAACATGCGCAAAAACAGAAGATCATCATGATAGAGTTAACACAGATTTCATGTATACATGCTCAAAGATTAGAATAAATAATATCTAACCCTAATTCGGAAAAATCAGGAAAAATAGACATCTGATTTCATGTAAAAATGTGCATGATTTAGAAGAATCAACATGGAAAATAACTTCTGATTTTATCTAATACATGCGCAAAGAATAGAGGTAACAACACAGAAAAAACAGAATTCTGGTCACATCTATGTATGTGCAATGATAGGAGAGCAACATATCATGTTGGCTCGAAATAAAATCAGGAAAAATCCATCTTAAACCATGCATACATGCGCAAGAGTGGAGGAGCAAAATCTAACCCTAGATGCATGCTCTAATGAACTAAAACATGTGCATCATGTAAATAAGCAATGCTGATTTTTCTGTTATCTTTCTTTCTCCAAATAACATAACCACCGAATTTTTATCTCAAATCATATTATCATGAAACAAAAAATCGTCAAGCATGGCGAGGATTCGAAGGTAACCGAGATGGCTCTGGTACCAATGTTAGCAAACAACGATTCTAAGGTTCAGGAGTACCTTTCTTGGAGAGAACCTGTGGCAGCGGAAGGAAGATCGGAGGTCACCTTACAGAATCCTTTTCACCGGTCGGTCTCCTACTCTCTTGGAGAAGGAGCACGAGTCCACAACCCAAGAGTCCACGGAATGAGCTTGGTGGAGGTGGAGGGACGAAATGGGAGAGAGAGAAGGTGGCGGCTAGGGGGTGGAGGCTAGGGTTTGCACACTTGTTGTTTTATCCAATGGGAGGCTCCCCTCCTTATATAGATGGCTCCACCCTAAACCCTTAAATGTGTAGTCCAATAGGGACGCGCCATGTGTCAGTGCTTTGGGCAAATATCTTATTAATCCTAGATTAATCCAATACTAATTACATATATTTAAAAGATGTATTTGTTTATTGAAAATCAAACTGCTTTGCAATGATTTCAGAACATGTGAGCACAAGAAGGGAGCACTAATAGTATGTTTGTAGTTTATAGCAATGTTTCATAACTGAACTGGTCATCGAACCGACAAAACTTTCGTTTTGGTTCAATGTGGTCGAACCACGGTCGAATCGTTGATGACGTCATCATTTTTTAGACCCGAAGTTGGACCGGACCGAATAAAGCAAAGAGAAAAGATTTGAAATCAACTGTTAAAATGCTTTTAACTTAACTTCGAAATATGTGATTGAACGTAGTTAGAAGAAGCCAATAATACTGGTTCTTGTACCAAGAAATCAAAATAACGCGTTAATTAGAATATTGGATAGAACCACCTTTATTTTCTTTTGCTCTCACTTGGTTATACAAGTCAATGTTAGATCAATCTATGTATAGATATCAGAGGAGATGAAATCAACATGATTTCCTATGCTTTTTAACTTAATCCTCCAACATGCTTTACATTTTTTTTATAACTTTACTACAACAATTGCGAATCCATTTTGTAAATCGCACCAACCAAATCTTAATTTTACCAACTAAGCTAATTGAGTTTGTTTCTGCTTCACTTACCAAAACTATTATTACGTAAATGTGTACGTTGAGTCCAAACTAGATTTTTTTTTTACAAACTGAAAGTTAGATTAGTTGAAAGATACTTAGTAATTGAATAAGAAAATCTAGAGATCAAAACTCAACGCTCACATATTCACATGTTTTTTGGGATTTAAAAAATAGTGTGATTAGAGTATATAAAATACATGAATTATTTTGGGGCTTAATTTTTTTATTTTAAATCCCATCATATTCACCCCACATCTGAAATTGTAAAGTAGATTATAAGAAAAACGGTTATACTAATTAAATGTGAGATTAACCGTAAATGATTCAATCACTACTACAGAAAAGGGAATATTCGTCGGATATAAGGGCATATACACGTCGGATATAAGCACACCCCTATCCGACGTATATGTGTGCGTCGTCTATACATAGACGTCGGCCATCGTATAGCCGACGTCTATATCTAACGAATGGACGTCGGCCTTAATTAGACGCCGACGTTTATTCTTTAATGTATAGACGTCGGTTAACTAACATACGACACCTATACTTTAGGGCTAGACGTCGGGTAACTAACATACGACGCCTATACTTTAGGGATAGACGTCGGGTAAATAACATACGACGCCTATACATTAGGGATAGACGTCGGATTATATATAAAGCCGACGTCTATTCCTTTCTTCAGAGGAATAGACGTCGGCTTATAGAGACAGCCGACGTCTATTCCCAAACCTGGACAAAAAAAATAAATAGGATCCGACGAAATTGTTTTTAGTCATCGTCGTCGTGTACATACAACTGCACCAAATTCGTTCACCTATAAATTTCATCCACATACATCCATATACATCCCACATACATTCATACAATTGACATTCACAAGCATACATCCACATACATCCACAAGCATACATGCACAAACACAAACACAAAAATACAACCACACAATTGACATTCAACACACTTGCAATTAATTCATTCTAAAATTAAGGCGATTATATTAAGGCATAAAGTGTAGTAGGTTTGTAATACAAGTGCACTTGTTAACTAAATTACAAAAAATACAATTGGCAGTAGAACCTCTTAGTTCGTCAGCATGTTTCTGATGAAATAGCGAGCCCATCGGTCGCGAGTTTCATCGAGCTCTTGTTGCGAGAATGGATCACTACTTTTTGGGAAAACCTATCAAAAAATTACAAGTGTGTTGAATATTAATAACTAAATATTGAAACTACAATTGAATATACAATTGAATAACGATCTACATTACCTCGGTTAGACATACGTCTTGAGTTGCCACATCGAGGATTTCCTCCATGTATCTCATCACGTAGTAACCGCATTCCGTATTTCCAACCTGCTTCCGGTACTACAAACATAGGAATTCGCTAAATATTTGTTCCTAACTTAATTAACAAAAATGGGATAGAACGTACTCTCATTCCATGCCATGTTATTCCTGATTTTGTGGTTGTTCTCCTACCACCTAAAGCTCTGTAAACCTTAATTGCCCTGAGTAGCACAAGTTAAAATATCAATCAATAATACTAATAAAAATCCACGAATTACTTTATTCACGACTAAACGAACTTACATATTTAGAAGTTTCTTTATTGAGTCCCTTGGTTTATTCGACCCCAACGGATCAAACCAATATGCCGAATTAGTCGTTGGGCATACAACGACAAGCATCCAATGAGCCCTGTGTTATATATATAATTAGAAGTTTATTACAAAATAAAATTTCACTTTGAATTACAAAGTTTACCTCTCATGATAAGGGAGCAGATAATATTTCTTGTCTTCTTCTTTAAAGAATGTCCCTAGTTGACCCGATTTATCGTCATTCCCGTATATATATGTAGATGGACTGATAAATCCAAATACTTGATCCTCGGGAAAGATTGACCTTCTGGCGTCGTAAAGATGTCTACAAGTATAAAAATTATAATTTATTACAGTTTTGATAAAATTATTCAATACTTTTCATTGTATACAAAAGAACACTTACTTCACTTGCACGTCGATAATCATGATACACAACGAATCCATCGCCATGAATTGCATGATATCCTCTTTGGTGACGTACAAAGCCGGAGGCAACCCTTTATCCCCCTCCAACTCCAAGGTACTTAACGATTGTGCCTCCCTACCTACCATACATTGATACAACATTTTGCACCTACTTGGAAGCGAATTAATGTTGATCGGAGATTGGTTGTTTGACCCTTTGCTCCGGGGGCTTGACACCTTACAAAGATGTATAGAACCGTTAAAATACAATTGTTAACAAAATTGAAGTTTAAAGTCTTTCAAAGTTAAACTATACCTCATGTTTGTCGTTTAGCTCTACTAAATAACTATGCCAACGCACGAACCCACCGATAGCATCGCCGAGAGTAACAATCTCTTCTTCCGGAAATGGCACAAAAACACCAGGATCTAAGCAACTCTCAACTGCAACCTTCAATTCTCCCTCTCCTACCTCTGTGAAGTGGTGTCTGGAGATGTTATAAACTTTCCCGTGTCCCACCAATCTTCGATCAGGGTCTTCGACAAATAAAGCACATCTAGATCCATCCACGAACTTTCCAAACGAGGGACCGTCGACGAGGGCCAATTCTCGAGAATGAGACACGAAATCATCATGTCGATGATGGTGGAACACTGGCGGAACTGGAGTAGTCTCCGTGGAAGAACCGGTCTTACGACGGGTAGGAGAAGTAGGCAAAGCACGATCCAATCTCTCCGAAAGAAGCTGCAAAGACTTCTTCAAATCTGCAATCTCCTGCTGGCATTTGGTATGACCAGTCGTCGAAGTAGACCGTTGAGTCTTCCCAAAATATTGTCGAAGTCCAACTCTACTCCCTACCCCTCGCACACGACCGGGGTGTTCGTCGTTTCCCAAGGCCTCGCGTAGAATATCATTCCGACCATCGGAAGCAAATTCGCCTTGAGATTCTCTCAACTTCAGAGAGTCCTAAGTTTAAAACAATATTTACTATCATTTGAGCAATATAAAATTAATGATTCTGAATTAATAACATATATATAAATGATGCAACTTACTATCTTCGAGCCGATAGCTTGCGACTCGTCTGTGACGTACTCCCCTCTGGAGTTTACTCTCGCTCTCTTCCAAGAATCACAACGAGCTATGGGAGAAGGAGGAGATAGGTTACTTGCTTGCTCCTCACTCATACCGGAGTCAATTGCCTCCTGTCTCTTCTGAGCAATTTTTTCAGCCATCATTTGTGCTTCCAACTTGTGGTACCCCGCTCGAGACATACGATGGGTATACTTGTTAGAAGATCTAATCTTTTGGTTTTTTGCTCGGATGGCCTAAAATCAAGTTTATTAGATTGTCACTAAAATCAATAACTAACAAGTTTGTTTTGAAACTCAGTTACTATATTATAAATTAAACTCAGTATACCTCAAACTCTGGGCTATCTCTGGATTTTCTGAATAGCTCCCATTGATTCGGAGTGATAAAGTTATAGACATCGCATGGATTTCTATCCTGGTAGTCTCCGAATATGTACTTGTTCGTTAAATTTGTTTTGAAATCCCTCCAACGAACTGACATGTATGTCATCCACTTCTTCTTCAACTTGTCAGTGGATTGGAACTCAAAAGATTCCTACAACACGTTAACTTTATATATATCAAAAGTTCAACTAAAACTATAGAAATCTATAATGGAACCATTACCTGCACATTATCCCATATTGTGTCCTTCAACTTCTCATCTACATCAGCCCAACTAGATAAACAAATGTCAACTTTGGCCCTCGCTAAGCTACCCAGAAAACTTTTCCAATTATCAGACAGCATGCCTAAGGGCTCAAGACGGTCATCAAACTGGATTGGAATTCTACCGTCTCTAGTTCTTCTGCCCACGAATTCTTTCATGAGACAAGGACCTCGTGTACTGTATGTCTTCGAACCTTCAGACTCGGAGGAAGTGGGTTTCTTTTTCGGAGCCATTATACTATAAAAGATAAATTCAAGTAATTAAATAAGGTAAAGACATGGATTAAATGTCTATTACAATGTGTTACAACAGAAAATTTGCACCTTTCCTGTTTTTTTTTCCTTAATGGATTTTCAATCCATATACCTTCACCGTGGTCATCTCTAAACATACAAGTCTCAACATTTATTTCTTCATCTACTGAGTTCAACTCAGGTGCTTGCTTAGAGAAAGGTGGTGTTTCTTCATACTCGATCAGACTATCATCTGATACAATTTTTTTCTTCCCTTCCAAAATTACTGCCCATTTCTTATCACACGAATCAGCCACATAGAAGACTTGTTTCGCTTGGGAAGCTAGAATAAAAGGTTCTCCTTTATACCCTTGTTTTGAAAAATCAATTAAAGTGAAGCCATAGTCATCCACTCGAACTCCTGTTTTATTATCAGCCCACTTGCATCTAAATATAGGTACTTTGAATTTAACAAAGTCTAGCTCCCATATATCTTCAATTACACCGTAATAGGACATGTCGGCGTATACAGGATTCTTGTCTTTAGAACTAGACACATGCAAAGACTCTGCTATTAAGGTGACACCACTGTTCTGAACAGCACTTTTCGCATATTCACAAACTGTGTAGAAAGAATATCCATTGATATCATAACCACTGTAACTTATAACAACAGAATGCGGACCGTAAGCCAACCACTGTATTGTCTCAGAAACATCACGCTTGTATGCTAGATTTTTGAACCAAGAGATGAAATTCTTATTGTGACTATTAATTACTTGTTGATCACTCCACAAAGGATTTCTTTCCTTTAGAAACTTCATGTGTTCATTTAGGTATGGTTGAACTTCATTCGAATTGCACAACAAATAAAAATATGTTGTCATTAAGTCATAGCCATTTGGATTTAACATTTTCATCCCCCGTGTCCCTTTACCATCGACACGATTATCATGATGATTCTTCGGAAGTCCAACAGTTTTGGTGTTTGCTAGGTATCCAGTGCAAAACTCGATAACCTCCTCAGCTATGTATCCTTCAACAATACTAGCATCTGGTCTTTGACGATTTTTGCAATAACCTTTCAACACTTTCATATAACGCTCGAAAGGATACATCCACCTTAAGAAAACTGGTCCGCACAATTTAACTTCTCTAACCAAATGAATAACAAGATGAATCATAATGTCGAAAAAAGCCGGGGGGAAGAACATCTCCAACTGACATAATGTGACCACAATTTCATTCTGTAACTTGTCTAACTGCACAGGATCGACCACCTTACTGCAAATCTTATTGAAAAACGAACACAACTTTATTATTGCTTGTCTAACATCTTTCGGTAATATGGATCTCAGTGCTACAGGTAACAACTGCTGCATTAAAGTATGACAATCGTGAGACTTCATCCCCACAAGTTTCAAATCCTTCATAACAACAAGATTACTGATATTTGAAGAATAACCTTGTGGAACCCTTACATCGTGCAAACACTGACAGAGAATTTTTTTCTCCTTTCTAGACAATGTATAACTAGCTGGAGGTAAGTAATTCCGATCTCCTTTCTTCTCTGGTGCCAACATTGCTCGTATACCAATATCAACAAGATCAAGTCTTGCATTATATCCATCTTTGGTTTTACCAGGTATGTTCAACAGAGTGCCAACAAGACTATCACAAACATTTTTCTCTACGTGCATCACATCAATACAATGTCTAACTTCTAAAGTTTTCCAGTAAGGGAGATCAAAAAATATTGATCTTTTTTTCCAACTACTTTTGTCGTTTGCTCGTTTGTACGGTTTTCCAAATTCACATTCAATGTTCCTTACACGTTCATACACTTTTTCGACGCTGATTTCAACTGGCGGATTCTGAAACTCCTGTTTTCCGTTAAATGCTTTCTTCAACCTACGATAAGGATGAGAGTTCGGCAAAAATCTCCGATGACCGAGATAGACAGTCTTAGAACCATTAACTAGTTGCAAAGAACATGTATTTTCCTCGCAAATTGGACAAGCTTTATGACCTTTAACTGAATATCCAGACAGATTACCATAAGCTTGAAAGTCATTAATCGTGCAAAATATCATTGCCCGCATTACGAACGACTCCTGACGATAAGAATCAAAAACTGACTCTCCGTCACCCCACAATTTCTTTAGGTCATCAATTAAAGGTCTTAAATACACATCGATGTCGTTTCCAGGTTGTTTCGGACCAGAAATCATTAAGGACAACATGATATATTTGCGTTTCATGCATAACCACGGGGGCAGATTGTAAATTACAAGCAGAACGGGCCAAGAACTGTGAATGCTACTCAAACTACCAAAAGGATTCATTCCGTCAGTACAGAGCCCAAGTCGTACATTCCTCGATTCTTCACCAAACACAGGAAAGTCGACATTTATTTTTTTCCACTGAGGTGAATCTGCAGGGTGACGTAGCAACTGATCATTTGGTTTCTCACGATCAGCATGCCATGTCATGTTCTTGGAATCCTCTTTACCCGCAAACAAACGTTTAAGCCTTGGTATTATCGGAAGATACCACAAAATCTTAGCAGGAGGTCCTTTGATTTTCATCTCATCAGCCTCTTCATTGTGGTTTGGTCCACTACGTTTCATTTTGTATCTTGACACATTACACCTGGGACAAGAATGTAAGTTTTCAAACTCACCCCTATACAATATACAATCGTTCGGGCATGCGTGTATCTTCCTATATTCCATTCCCATGGGGCACAACACTTTCTTTGCATCATAAGTTCTATCTGGCAACTCATTGTCATCTGGAAGCATCTCTTTCACTAACTTCAACAATGATGTGAAACTCACATCGGACCAACCATTTCCAGCTTTTAAATTGTACAACTTCAACACCACTGACAATCTAGTGAATTTGGTACAATTCTTATACAACGGCTTCTCATTGTCACTCAACAAATTACCAAGTAAATCGGGGTTGGACGAAAACTTTTCAGCCATATCCTGAACCATTTCCTCTAAGTGATCTTCCACACTAACATCTTCTCCATCATTCTTGGAACGACTACATGATTCATTTTCGCCGTGCCATATCCACCGTCTGTAATTTGGGTCGAAACCTTTCTCAAACAAATGATCTTTCATTTTCCGAAAAGTCAACACTGACATATTATGACACTTATTGCACGGACAATACGCCATGTCGCTGTCTTTCATTTTCTTAGAATGTTTTTTGGCAACCTCTAAGAACATATTCACTCCGTTCTCATATTCATCACTCAATCTGTTTGAAACTATCCACTCTCGATCCATTTCAATCTAAACAGAGGCAAAAATGATAGTTATTATTGCAGAACATAAATAAAATTTCAATTTAAAAGAATGTGTACGTAGATGAGAAGATTCGGAGACATTAAGATGAGAAAAGAATGACTCAGAGGAGAAGAGATGAAGTCCTTAATCTAGCGTGGAATAAGGAAGGTTAGAAATCTAACTAAACAATCAAGGCCAAAACAAACCTAAAGTCCACTATAGGTCCTTAGTAATAGACGACGCCTAACTTCGAGGTCCCACCGAGGACCACTAGTCTGTAGGAAATCAAGAACCCGGAGGTCCCTAATATGTCAGGGAGACTAGATGGGCAACGACGTTCAGGCCGAAAGGGTCTTAAACATCGAGGACCACTAATCTATAGGAAATCAAGAACCCGGAGGTTCCTAAAATCTCAGGGAGACTAGATGGGCAACGACATTCAGGCCATAACGGTCTTAAACGGTTTCCTCTCCTTAATGCGTCCGAAAATCCTAGGGGCCAACGTCTAATTGATTTTATTAAGGCTCTTTTATTAAGTGGTTTTTGGGCCAAGGAAAGGGTGATGAAATCCCCCACCTCATCTCCTATAGGTGACTGCCCCCTAAGTGTTTTTCATACCTTAATCTAACAAACAACACACCAAACAAACATTCACCTCACTCTTGTTACAATGCAAGTCCTACTAACTAATGCGTGCTTTCTAATGAATGATGAGTGAAAGATAGTACGTACCTTACGCCAGCAATCTACGACAGAAAGCGTAAATAATAGAAAATACAATGCATGCAAATCCTATGTGATGAATGACTTAACAAATATTGTCTAATCTTTTGCTTTGGGTTATTAAAGGCCAAGTTGTTTAAGGGGGGCAATGAGTTATTATCATAATATTAAAAATTCAATAAATTAAGGCAATAAACATTTAAAATATTAAAATCAAGTATTAAAACTAATTACTTGAATTGACAGAAAAACATTTTAAACACAAACTATCATGTTATTAATAATAATTGGGAATAAAATTTTATTGAAATTTTGGCAGAACCTCCACTTAAAATTTAATATGTAAAATTCTTCAAATCCTGAAATCAACAAGAAAATCCTAATATCTAGGTATCTAATCACATTCACATCTAGTTATCCACTTAAATTTTATTCAAATCCTAATATCTAGTTATCTAATCACATTCACATTATGTATTTCTCTACTCAATCCAAACCAAATTCTTAACATAATCCAAACCAAATCAATCCAATGAAAACAAAGTTTGGTTAAATCATCCAACCAACCCAACTCAATCCAAACTAAATCAATCCAATGAATATGTTTATCAAATATCAACACATAACACACATGCAAAAAAACTCCGAGAAGAAGTTGTTTATCACGTCTACATGTCAAGAGTGTACATCCACATTGAATCGTTATCTAACCAATATTTGCACTAACCCTAATTTGGCGTTGGATTCTTGGTCTAAACTAATCCTAAATTAAGAATCTAAAATTGAGCACGAACCAGAGGAGGGAAAAGTTGTATTGCCGGAGGAGCTCTTTGTGTTTCCCGAAGACGTCGCGGAGGAGACGGCTGTAAACGACACGATGAAGCTACATGCGGAGGAGGCTAAGTTAGAGAGAATATGTGGAGAAAGATGAACTTAAAACAAGAAAAAACGAACTTAAAACCTACATGTGGAGAGAGACGGAGGAAGACGGAGGAAGAAGGAGAAGAGGGCCGGAGAAGTGGAGGAGCGCTTGGGAGCTCGCTGCGGTGCCGGAGACGGTGCGGATCGGTCGGAGGATGGTCGCGGAGGAGAGTTCGGTCGCGGGACGGCTAGGGTTTGGGTGGGTTTCGACTGAAAAGAATGAAAGAAAACGCGTCTGTCCGATTTCTTTAAGACCTATATACGTCGGATATTCCATAACACCGACGTCTATACCTCGACGTCTATGTGGATAGACTATAGACGTCGGTCTTACATTAAGTCCGACGTCTATAGTCCGACGTCTATACCCTATAGACGTCGGATTCACAAGGTACTAAAACACCGACGTCTAAAGGTCGACGTCTATACACTATAGACGTCGGTTAAATGTGTTATTCCTACAGACGACGTCTATAGTGTCACATAGACGTCGGCTTCCATTTCAGCCGACGTCTATGCTGTCCTCTCCACAATAGACGTCGGCTGTTGTAACGGCCGACGTCTATTGGGCGACGAGTAAATCCAATTCTGCACTAGTGAATGGTGATATTGTAGGTGGTTTAAATTAAATAAGATGAGTACTTACTAGAACTTAGACCCATATAATCCATATACTTTTTCCCGTCATTTTGATCTGCAATTTGGTTGGTGGTCGTAGGTGTTTACGACTGCGGGTCGGATTCTGTGAGATTGGGGTAGACTTTTTTAATTTGATGAGTAGAAATTGGGGTTGGCAGAGTTGGTTGATTCTCTAGTCTTGTGTTAGCTTAACGTTTGAGTTCCATGCTGAGATTTAATTAGAAAATACAATATGCTTTGGAAAAAACAATAAATCATCTCCATTGGACTGCACAAAGTCTTTATTAACCTGGACTGCCGAACACAATTATGAAATTTCCATTACGCATATCTTATCTTGACTCCGGTTATGTCCGATTAGTGCAAAGTAATAGTGCTAACATTTGAAACATGAGTATGTTTGCCTCGCTTCACTCCACCTTTTTATTATGTAGATATGATTGTAAGTTCCACTTCGTTCAAATAAGTACTACAATTGGTTGAAATTGACATGTTGGTACTTTATCGAAACAAAGGGAAACCATATAACGTCATTATTTAATGTTAAATTTGTAAATCTCAAGTGGAAGCACTTTGACATCTACAGTTGATGAATTTAGTAGCACACCCTTAAGGTTCAAAACCACTTTCAAATCTCCGACAACTTTAGCAAATTAAGAAGAGCAGATTTTACATGAAGTCACCCCCACCACTCCAAAATTTCTATGTATAGCCTATTGCTTAGACAGGAGTAGAAATTCCATTTATGTTCACGATGAAGGCGGAACGTTTCATTGCTGGAGTCTAATGTTTGTGCGCCTAGAAATGGTACTTCTATTTAGTTTTTGCACCTTGGAAGTGTAGAGAAGTTTACCGGTCAAATAAAAAGAAGTGTAGAGAAGTCCAAGCGAAAGGTTTGCGATAACAATGTTACATAACGATTTCATTCCCTCTCGGTTCCTTTTACTTCCAAGTGCGACAAACTATCTTCCTTTCAACGTAATATTTGTCGTAGAGCTAAGAAGCATGCATCATGGCAAATAAATGCAGTGCCCCATCATGGTATTTTAGACTTTGATTTTATTGTCTAAGTTAAGGTATTTTTTATTACACCTATGTTCCGTTCTCGTGTCAGAAAGTGTGGTTTTATTGTTGATTTTGTTTGTGGATTAGGAGTTAGGATATAGATTGTAGTTTCGCAAGCTCAATCTTTGTTAAGATTACTTACTTATTGTAGCTTCCTCCCGTGGTAGGTTTTTCTTAACGTTGAATGTGTTCTGCCAACAACCAGATTGGTAAAACTTAAGTTCTAGAAAATTATCCTTCATCTATTTCGCAATATTTTTGGGTATCTAATAGAGTATCGACTTTAACTTTTAGTTTCCAAGTTATCCCAAAGTATTGTGTATGCGCCAATGACTGCAAGGATTTTGTTATTTTTCTGCATGTGCTTTGTTTCTGGTGCTGCTGCCGAACATATACATCAGGTGGTTATGGACATAATAAAGCAACTAAGTTGCGAGAAACATTTGCAAGTAGCCCATTATACTTAGGTCTAATATCTGAATTTTGTTATTTATTCTTATCCATTTTCCAAGTCTTTCGTATTATAAGTGGCAATTTGAACTTTCAACTGTCAGTGGTTGTAATACCTCTCGTTGTGATCTTCATTGTTGTAATTACATACCGGTTCCGTGCTCTTGATATATTCTCCTTCAATGTTGAAATAAAATTGAGATGCTTTTGCTGAGGAAAATATAATTTTCCCAGTATGAGAAGATGCTTTTATATTCATGTGAACGTGCTTTTATATTTATGTGCTGAATTTTAAAGGGATCTTGGACGAGAGAGTGACTGAAAGAGTGTTGTATGAAATTCTTGTCCAAGTAGGTCATATAGTTGACCTACATATACCTCGTGATAAAGAAACTGAGCGTCATAAAGGATTTGCTTTTGCTGAATATGAAATAGAGGAGATTGCTAATTATGCTGTGCGGCTGTTCTCTGATCTTGTTCGGCTCTAGAACAAAACTGTGAAGTTCGAGGTGCTTGTCAACTTCTATGATACATTTTGTAACGTCCCGAAACAGTGGAAGAAATTTTTCAAATTTAAAACATAAACATACGACCGTCAACGGTCAACAAGGGTACGTTACTAGAAAAGTCATCTGAATACATATATATAAAATATCTCCACGTGGAAGTCATAATACAGAGTGTCAAAAGAGTGATTACATGTCTAATACATAACTACTGTAATCACTACATCTACAAAAAGCTAAGAAGACAGGACCCAATCCCGGAGGTACTCCCCTCAGTCACCACCAACCTACGACTGCCTGCTCCCTGAAAATGAAACACAAAATCTGCCTGAGTTCCCGCAAGGAACCCCGTATGCCAACATCTCCTATCATAAACAGTAATACAGACGAAAATGCCAAATAATGCTCATGCAATGCAAATCCGCCTCGGGCCCACTGACTGCCTCCGCTCTCCAACACAAGTAAAGTGCATCCCCTCCCTACACAAGGAAGAAGGCGTCTTCTCGGCCGCACAGACACAAGTGACCTCGCTCTCCGACACACGGAAAGTGCAACCCCTCCATACACAAGGAAGAAGGCATCTACCACCCGCACAGGCATGGAAGGCATCCCTCTGCCGCACAGGCTCAAGGGGTCCAACTGAAATACGCTCTCGTCGTAGGTGAAATCCGTAGCTCTGAGGTCCGGTGATCGACCGTGGGCTCGGCAGCCGGTAGTCGCCTATGCTCGACGTCTCGCGTGTAGATAAATCCACCAAGGAAAATAGTTCGACCCACCAGTCGAACAAGGTCAAATCTAGTGGTCGACCGTTTGGAAGGTCTACGCTATACATTTTATATACATATATATCCTGTCGGTCGAACCAGGGTCCGTTCAACCGATAAGGAAAACTGCATGAATCCTGCCCCCTGTATTCGGTCGACCGAAACTCTTTCGATTGACCGGATCAGCAGACACTTCACTACAGGAAAACTGCACGCGGTCGGTCGACCGGATCCAGAGCAGTCGACCGTTTAGATGGTCAACGCTCTTGACCGACTTTGTACAGTTCGGTCGACTGAGACACACACTCGGTCGGCCGAAGGTCTGTCTAACCTATCTACTGGGATTCGGTCGACCGAAAAACCACCGGTCGAACGGCTAATATAACCATTAGATTCCCGCTAAAATTTGGCATAAACGGTCGACCGTCACACAGACGTTGTTCGACCGTTTTCGGGCAGTAAGTTAATATTCATAAATATCGGTCGACCGACCCAACTACCGGTCGACCGAACCACACATTTCCCTTCTGGACAGGTATCATTTAGACGTCGTTCGGTCGACCGAACTCTCAATCGGTCGACCGAACAGAGCATCTTCAACCTCTGTCCAGTCGGGTTTTTCACCGGAGAAATGGCACCAACGCCGCCCCCTACACTCTCACACCTCTTGGGGAGTTACTATGAAGACTTGACATACCTTTCACCGTGGAGAAGACGTGTGCGGTGAGCTCCTCCTCCTTCGGCGTCGCTTCTAGCTCCTTCTCCTTCTTTCCTCCGTTCTCGGCGCTCCTTCTTCGCATGCGTCGACTTCACCACGTCGTCGGTGTCCTCCCTCGTCCTCTGGTCGTCGGGATGCAAGAAAGATTGGGTGAGTGTTGGGTGGAAAACGAAATGGGCAACCAAATGAGCAAAATGGTTAGTTTTTGGTTTTTAAAACAAAACCTAATACCTAACCCATACTCCTCACCATACCTCCCTCCATACCCTTACACCCTAACCACTACCCCATACCTCCCCTCTCTCTCTCTCTCACGTCCCACGTCTTTACACATTTCTTTTAGCTTTTCTTGTTATATTCGCACAGGCAGATCAGACTCCTTTGAACTAAGCATACGTATGTTTTTTTGTTAGATTTCTGGGCAGGGGAAGCAAGAAAGCAATGCAGCTAAGCAAAACTCAGAATCCAGTCACAAGTCGCATTCTTTGCATATCCGACAAACTGAAGAACATTCAACTAGACACCGCTGACAGCTACCTGCTTTTTTTCATTTTGTACTGATTCAGATTTCCCAATTTTCCCCAAGCTGACTTCAAGATCATGTTTCGTTTACTTTTATTTCTTTCTTGTTGTGTGCATTTCAAAACTTTGCTGAGTATTGCACATGATTGGAGCAAGATTGAGTGGATCATTTTCACCGGCCAACTACCTAGATTTAAATAGAGCCTGTAATCATTCATCATATATGAATTTTGACTGTTAACATGCTGGATAATTCTGATCTGGCCTTTGTCATGTTTAATGCAGCTTTCAGAAACAGTTTCTATGGCGTCTGAGTTCGTGGATTTTGTTTACTTGGCTATCTTGTTATTATTACGTGGCTTATATATTATTCTATTAAATAATTAATTAAAGTCATGCATATCCATTAAATGTGTTAGTGGGTAGTTATTTTGATTGAAGAAACTACCATATACAAAATTCTATAAATAAAGGTTTTTGATCCTAATTGTTGTCCTAGTTAATTTTCACCATCATCTCTTTAAATTTTCTCCCAAAATTCAAGAGGATCATCCATCATCAAGTCGGAAAAACAATTGAAGATCACTTCCCTAAAGTTTCGTTTCCGCTTTCGTTCTTCAAGATGTCTTTGACATCTAGTTGTAAGTAATTTTTTATGTTATTTTATACAGAATTTAGTAGAAGATCTTGTTGTTTATTATGTTCTTAAAGTATTGAAACATACTTATTTCTAACATTTGGTATCAAGAGTCAAACTAAATTCGTATATTATACATATTAAGATTTTTTTGACATGCTTTTAATCATTATGATAATGTTTTAGATTATTATTGCATGCCAAATTTAAAATTACTTTAAACTGATGTGTTTCCAAAATTTAATATTTTTGTATACTGTTGCATAAATTGTGACATGGAAATTAACGAAATCATTGTTTGTGCATAGTAAATTATGTTTGACCACACGTGATGTTTAAATTTTGCACCAAACTTGATTTTAAATTAGATATTTATATTTCATTTTATTCATGTCCTTTATGAAAGTTGAGATTGGAAATGCATAATTTATATGTTGAACCAATAACCAATCACGTTTTGATTTTCTTTTATTCATTAATTAAATAAAAGAAACGATCAAACTTCATGTAGATGGACATGTGGAGACTTTTTCAACTTTATTTATTATGTAATTGGAAATACCTTAAGACAACTATATGACCATACCGTATGGTTAAATAACAATTTTTTTTTGAATCTTTTGATGTTGTCTTTTACGTGGATTAACATCTTCCAACTTTATGTGATTTTGTTTGCCCTCAATCGTGCATGATTAATTTGTCCATATATGTTTGTCTTATAAATTAATAACTGAATGAACATGACATGACGAAGGAACGTGTTCAAGTTGGTTAATTTTTGTTTGGATAATTTGCAATCATGATTATTTTCTTGACGTTGATCTTATGACTTGATCTTCCTACATTTATGTAATTTAGAGAAATTTAATGTCACGATATTGTGAGATTCATGCTCATGCAATTCTAAATATGATTTATGCATTTTATGAAAAATGTAAAATTATGATTGTCATGTATAATAATTGACCCAACGGAAAATTATTGTATATGTTTGCCTTATGAAAAATTATTAACCATATTATGATATATTTAACGATTGATTATCGTCAATTTTACCAACTTTAATTGTCGATTTTCTTTTGTTAAATAAAATTTTGTGATGATTATCTTGTGGTGTTAAATCACAATTTTTATGTATGATCATTGACATAATTTTACCAACTTCAATTATAGACATGATTTATTTTATAAATTCTCTTATGACTAATGGTTTTGTAAATCAATTTATTTTCTGCTCAACGGTGATGTAAATTGATTTATAAATGTATATTAATGTGTATGTTATTAATTGTACCAACTTAGATTAATAATTATGCAAAACGGTTATGAATTAACTGATTTTTTTTTGAGTATTTAATGTTAATTTCAGTTTGTTAACTGTTAGATTACAGTTAATTAATGTTATTATGTCATTTGTTTCTCGTGTGGTTTATGTAGTTAATGAAAGTAAGCATCATATATATTTTGATAATTTTGCAGCATTGAATACATCGCATATTACATCACAACTATCTCGAATTGAACTCCTTAATGGAACAAATTTTCTTACTTGGAAGGAGCAAATAGAAATATGTCTAGGTGTTTTGGAACTCAATCATGTTTTTCGTATGGATGCTCCCACACCTCCTACAACCACTAGTTCCAACGAACTAAAGGGCAATTATGAAAAGTGGGAGCGTTCTAATCGCATGTCACTAATGATTATGAAGAGTTCTATTACTCCTGCTATCCGGGGAGCAATCCCTGAAAAAGATAGTGCTAACAAAACATTTAATGCAAAAGAGTATTTGGCTTCTGTTGAAGAGCAATTTAAGGGAACTTCCAAAGCTAATGTAAGTGCCTTTATAATGAAAATGCTCACAACCAAGTATAATGTGACTAGCGGTATACGTGAACATATCATGATGATGAGCGATATGGTCGCAAAACTGAAAGGCATGGCTATGGCAATTTCTGAAGGTTTTCTTGTTCATTTTATTATGACTTCTCTGCTTGCGTATTTTGGTCCTTTCAAGATCAATTATAATACGCAGAAAGAGAAATGGAAAATGAGCGAATTAATTGCTATGTGTGTTGAAGAAGAAGAAATACTTAAAATTGAAAAGCCTGACTTTGCACACTTTGCCTTTAATGGTCCAACAAAGAGAAAATTTAATGGTAATGGTAAAGGAAAAAAGAAAATGAAGGCGGTTGTTGCTAACGACAAAGCAAGTACATCTGGTACAAAGCCTACTTTTACTCTGAAATGTCACTTTTGTAATAAGTCTGGACATGTAAGGAAGGAGTGTGATGACTTTAAAGCATGGGTCACTAAGAAGGGTAATGAAACTAATTTTATGATTTATGAATCCTTTTTAGTTGATGTTCTCTTCACATACATGGTTGGTTGACACTGGAGGAAGGAAACTTAAAGTTGCTAACGGGCAAGAGACTGAAGTTGAGGCTGTTGGAACCATTCGTTTAGTATGAAAGAATGGTTTTGTCCTCTATTTATATGATGTAGTTTATATTCCCTCTGTTGTTCGAAATTTAATTTCGGTATCTAAACTTGACCTTAGTGGTTATTTATGTCAGTTTGGAAATGGGATGCTTAAACTTTGTTATAACTCTTGTTTTGTTGGTTCTGGAATTTTAGAGGGTGACCTCTACAAACTGCATCTGAATTATTCATCGACTAAGTCTTTGTTGTCTATGAATGTGAATAGTGTCAATAGTCGGCAACGTGGAATCAAAAGAAATCGTGATAGTGGAGATTCATCAAAATTATGGCACTGTCGTTTATGTCATATTTCTCGAGACAGAATGCAACGTCTCGTTAAAGATGAAATTCTTCCTACATTAGACTTTCTGATTTTGATGATTGCGTTGAATGTATTAAAGGAAAGTATGTTAAAGGAACTAAGAGAGGGGCTACTCGAAGTGGGGGACTATTGGAAATTATCCACACAGATATATGTGAACCTTTCCCTACTTCGAGTCTTAACGGGCACAAATCATTTATTACGTTCATTGATGATTATTCTCGTTATGGTTATGTATATCCTAGTCATGAAAAATCTGAAGCACTAGAAAAATTTAAATTTTTTAAGGCAGAAATTGAAAATCAATTGAACCTTAAAATTAAAATAGTGAGGTCAGATAGAGGAGGTGAGTATTATGGTAGACACACTGACTCAGGACAAAATCCAGGTCCGTTTGCTTTGTTTCTTCAAAATAATGGCATCGTTCATCAGTTTTCAATGTCGGGGGATACCCAGCAAAATGGTGTAGCTGAGAGACGAAATCGTACACTTATGGATATGGTACGAACTATGATATGCAACACTGACTTACCTGATTATCTATGGATGGAAGCATTAAAGACAACCACAGATATTCTAAATAGGGTGCCTAGTAAATCTGTCCCGAAAACACCTTATGAATTGTGGACAGGTTGAAAACCTAAATTGGGATACTTACGTGTTTGGTGTTGTCATGCTGAAGCTAAAATCTTCAATCCACAAATTAAGAAACTTGACCATAAAACCATTAGTTGTTATTTTCATCGGCTATCCAAATAGATCCAAAGGTTTTCATTTTTATTGCCCATCTCATACCACTAAAATTGTTGAAACGAGACATGTTGTATTTTTAGAAGGGTTAATTACAGTTTGCCCCCCTGTACTATGCATTGGTATCACTTTGCCCCCCTGAAGTTTCAAAGTTAACAATTACCTCCCCTGAACTTTAATTTTGTAACACTTTGCCCAATTGAACTTCAAAAACTCAATATTTAACACACATTCGATGTTTTTTCCCTAATTTTTTGGTGTATCCCTAATACACTCCTAAACTTATATTTACGTGAGTTTGGATCGAACGGAGGTCGGATATGGTTGGAATTTGGGTCAGATTGACACTCAATCCGACCCAAATTCCAACCATATCCGACCTCCGTTTCGATCCAAAATTTCACGTAAATATAGGTTTAGGAGTGTATTAGGGATACAACAAAAAAATTAGGAAACAAAACGTCGAATGTATGTTAAATAATGAGTTTTTGAAGTTCAAGGGGGCAAAATGATACAAAATTAAAGTTCAAGGGAGGTAACTGTTAACTTTGAAACTTCAGGGGGTAAAGTGATACGAAGGCATAGTTCAGGGGGGCAAACTGTAATTAACCCTTTTTAGAAAATGGGAAGTAAAGTGAGAGTAGTGAAATTAGAAAAGTAAATCTCGAGGAAAATCAGACTTATGTTCCAATCCCTATCATCCGTGATGTTTTAAGTTCTACACCTCTTTTGGATGATGTAGACACAACTAATCCACTACCTAATGAAGAACCTCACACTAATGAAGCTCCTGAACAACCCTTACGTAGGTCGGAGAGGGAGCGAAAATCTGTCATTTCTAATGACTATATTGTATACCTAACTGAAGGATGCGATATTGGCAATGGAGAGGATCGTACCTCATTTAGTGAAGCCGTTATGAGCGATAAACCATTTCATTGGCTAGAAGCCATGGATGAAGAGATGAAATCGATGGAAATTAATGAAGTTTGGGACCTTGTTGATTTACCCACTGGAGTTAAGCCAATAGGTTGTAAATGGGTCTATAAGACCAAGACAGACTCCAAAGGTAACATCGAAAGATTTAAGGCCCAACTTGTCGCTAAAGGTTTTACACAAAGAGAAGGTATCCATTTTGATAACATATTTTCTCCAGTGGCAAAGAAAGAGTCACTTAGAATTGTTTTAGCCTTAATAGCTCATTATGATCTAGAGTTACATCAGATGGACGTAAAAACTGCATTCCTTAATGGTGACTTGCAAGAGGAACTTTTTATGACACAGAAGGTTTTGTCGTAAAAGACAAGGAACATATGGGATGTTGATTAAAGAAATCCATATATGACTTAAAACAAGCATCTAGACAATGGTATCTTAAGTTTGATGAGGTGATAACTAATTTTGGATTTAAAGACAATGTGATGGATCAATGCATATATCTTAAGGTTAGTGAGAGTAAGTTTATCATTCTCGTCTTGTATGTTGATGATATTTTGCTAGCCAGTAGTGATTTAGACATGTTATATGAGACGAAACAAATTCTTTCTAACAAGTTTGAAATGAAGGATCTTGGTGAAGCCACTTATGTTATTGGCATTGAAATTCATAGAGATCGGTCTCATGGGATTTTAAGATTATCTCAAAAGGCATATATTGAGAAAATGCTTAAAAATATAACATGCAAAACTACTCCCCCAAGTGTTGCTCCTATTGTAAAGGGTGAGAAATTTAGTAAATTACAATCTCCTTAAAATGAATTAGAACGTGCAAAAATGAAGCAAATTCCTTATGCCTCAGTGGTTGGGAGTTTAATGTATGCTCAAGTTTGTACACGTGCTAATTTGGCATTTGCGGTTGGTATGCTTGGTCGATATCAAATAGATCCAGGGATGGATTATTGGAAAGCTGCAAAAAAGGTTTTACGCTATTTGCAATGGACAAAAGACTATCTGCTCACTTACAGAATGTCAGATAACCTTGAGGTTATTGGTTATTCTGATTTTGACTTTTCTGGATGCATTGACAGTAAGAAATCCACGTCGGGTTACATATATATGCTTGCAAAGGGACCAATATCATGGAAGAGTGTCAAGCAGTCTTTACGGGCATCTTCCATAATGCAAGTAGAATTTTTGGTATGCTATGAGGTTACTGCTCAAGCCGTTTGGTTAAAGAATTTTGTACCTGACCTTCAAGTAGTTAATAGTATTTTGAGACCACTCACATTATTTTGTGATAATGAAGTTGTTGTTTTCTTTTCTAAAAACAACAAGTCAAGTGGTGCATCCAAGTGGATTGACATCAAATATCTTGTTGTTAGAGACAAAGTCAAAGATGGTACTATTGTCATACAACACATAAGAACACGAGCAATGTTAGCTGATTCACTAACAAAGGCTCTGCCACCCAGTCTCTTTAGAGAACATGTTGTCGGCATGGGTTTGGTAATTGTAATGTAATGTCGTTAATGACTAATGTGTATGACATTATATGTTGAAGCTTCAATGATGTGTTTGACTTTGATTCGTAAAAGTTTGCTTCTTATTTCTTGTGCACAATCTTATTATTTAAGCAAACAAATTAATGAACCTAATGACTTATGCTGACTGAATTTGGAAAGATGACCAAATACCATAATTGATGGGGGTCAAATGTTGACGTTAATTATTTGACTACATCGGTTTGGCTTGGTTATTCTGACTAAATGAAGTATATGTTCTAATGAAATTTATGTTGGTCAACTTTTGTATGTGCTTTTGTAAATGGAACTAATGATAATTGATGTTACGGCCAAGTGGGAGAATGTTATTATTATGTGACCTATATATTATTCCATTAAATAATTAATTAAAGTCATGCATATCCATTAAGTGTGTTAGTGGGTAGTTATTTTGATGGAGAAACTACCACACACAAAATTCTATAAATAAACGTTTTTGGTCCCAATTGTTGCCCTAGTTAATTTTCATCATCCTCTCTCTAAATTTTCTCCTAAAATTCAAGAGGATCATCCATCATAAAGTCCAGGGAAAAACAATTGAAGATTACTTCCCTAAAGTTTTGCTTCCGCTTTACGTTCTTCAAGATATCTTTGACATCTAGTTTTAAGTATTTCTTTTATGTTATTTTATACAGAATTTAGTAGAAGATCTTGTTGTTTATTATGTTCTTAAAGTATTGAAACATACTTATTTCTAACATATCTATCATGGAAAGCTATCGAACTTCACACATTGTCACACTCTTCCTAGAGCCTGTATTGTTTTGTTTTGTTTCGTCATCAATTGTGGATGTTTATTGGTTCATTATTGGTTAGTGGTTGTAAAATAATCGCTCAATTGTGTTAGCAATTTTGCATTTTCGTATGAAAAAACGTCAGAATAAACCATTAGAGTTTTAGCTTTCTTGATTGTTTGTGTGGATGGCAAGAGGCTAATCGAGTTTGACTAGCTGAAACCATGTGTTTCAAGTTGCAACGGTTTTTTTTCAACTTGACGTTGAGCTGACTTCCAATTGGAAAATATGGCTGTGTTAGTGTGTATTGCAGGAAAATTGTTTACATTGTAGAAAAATTAACAAATCAACAAAAATAAATTCTCCCTCGAAAAAAGAACAAAAATAAATTAGGTTTAGGAAGCATATAACCTGGAATGGCCTATGTTTCTTCGTAGCATAATGTTTTGTTTCTAATATACAACCATCCTATTCCACCTGGTCCAATACTCAGCGCGATGGATATGACAACGTCGAATTGAGTTTAGGACCTTGTCTGGAAAAGTGAAATTTAATTTTGAGAGAGAGAGAGAGAGTCGACAGTGGGAAAAGAAACATTGCGTGGGAGAAATTTTTTATTTTGGAAAAGTAATTGTAATAGTTTTTGTTTAACCAACTCTGTTTTAAGAGTTGAAAATGTTATATTTAACCTAGGTGTGAGCATCGATCCGGACCGGACCGAACCCAGATGCTCTCCGGGTTCCGGACCGAAGACTGAACTGGTCAGGTCCAAAAACCCAGATTGGACCGGATTTTTAAGGGAAAAAATAAATTTTGGACCGGGTTCAGACCGGACCAGACCAGACCGAAAACCGAATTTATCTCAGGATCCAGACCGAAACCCGGACCAGTCGGATTCGATCCGGTCCAAAAACCCGGACCGAAAGTTGGACAGCCCTAATTTAACCACTCGAGGGTAACCAACCATTCACAATGGTTGGTATTAGCTATATATGTAATTTTTAATGATAAAGTTTCCAACATTCTCTTACACAACAACAACAATAAAGTCGGTAAGAAATTATGCTTTTGGCACATAAATCACTTCCACATCAATGTAATTATTTACTTAGTCTCTCCCAAGCCAAGATGAAGGAGGGACGATAGGCGTGATGATCCAATGTAAAATCTCAACTATTGTCATGAAAATGAAAAAGGAATTCCCCCACAACGTTTTAAAAAAAATATGAATTTGAAACTTTAACCATTCTAGGATTTTTTTTCTTACTTTAACACCCAACTAGTACATGGGAAAACCTCTAACCAGCTTTAGATGCTTAATGTTTTCCATAATCTTCCATCATCCACTACAAAAGGATACTGCGACAACTATTTCAATCCACATAAACACAATTAAGTCCATATTATGGGTGGTTATGAATATGATAGTAGATATAAAACTCTAGTTGGTGTGAATTAATGTAACATCTTAAGTAATATGTAGTTGAATTTATTGAGTGAGGTAAAATGTTAACATTGGCTATAATGTTGAAACAAATATTTAGTTAATGGTTAATTACTTCATTTTTAATTTAAGTTACATGTATTGGAGAATATGTATCAATGAATTACATAAATTTGTGTTTTAAACTATTAAGCAACAAGACCAACATTGTAATGATTGCGTAAAACACATAAAACATATAATATGTATTTATTATTTTGATTTTTATTAAACAATAAATACATTATAACAAACCAAATATAATTATAAACTCCACATCAAATATGGATCGATTTAACTAAAAAAAGGTGACACTACTAAAAATATATTGCTAAAATAATATAAATGATTTCAATGACTATTTTCGTGTAAAATATCTGGTCAGTGTGTTTTCCATGCAAATTTTTTCATACCATTAAAGTACAAAATGCTTAACTAAGGCGTTGTCTGTGTAAGCGTCTTCAATTGAGCTAATAATAGTAAAACAAATTAGATATTGTGTCGAAATTAAGAAACACTACCAAAAATTATTTTAAATATTGAATTTCAAAAATTAAATTATTTATATAAATAAGTTATAAGTGTATTAGACTTAAGATAATTTTTTAATTAGCTGACATGATAGAATAAAAAACAATAATTAAAATAAAGTTATATCATTTATTCAGACAACATTAATCAACAAAAAAAATTAGTCTCTCACATATTCATAAACAAATAGATTAGATTTCTTAAATATTGCAATATTTCGATCCTGTAATATAAAAAAAAAGATTTTTTTTCTTAAAATCTGAGACCTGTGTAGGTCGGTTACCAAACCAGAAACGTAGTTATTTATAACAAAATAAATAAGTATATATGGATGTATTTTTGAATAACAAGTAGTATATTACTTGTTAATAAACTATTATTTTGTTATAAAATAACATGTTTATTTAGTGAGAACCTCCATCTTGTTGAGTTTGACTATATTAATCTTAGCAATGTTTGAACACAAGCACAATATGTATGTTTCATTTTCCGCGTACAAGTGGAAAAAATGTTGCAAAACTTCTATATGGAAATTGGGTGAAGCTTATGGTCTGGATCTCTTCAGATCAAAATTTGTTCTCGAGCATGGCAACCCTATATATGGGTTCAATATGGCATAAAAAGTAAAACAACATAGCTTAATAAAGTCTTTCGAGAGAAGCATGACTGCAACTCATTGTCAAAATTCCAATAAATTATCTCTGCCTTATTAATTTTTAAATGTTTTAAATGAAAAGAACGCTTAAGATCAAAACAAAACACCTTTTTGTATTATATGTACATCTTCGATATGAAGAAGTAATATGAATCTAACCTCTCATGTTTCTCCATCTTGAAATAATCTTCATCTGAGGTAATATTATGGATAAAATCCCATAAACCAAATAAATTACATTCCAGACTCTCTAAATGGACAAAACTCCAAATCCACCTCTTAAATTGGACAAATTGTAAGACAAACCCTTTAAGTTGGAAAATATGGTAACTAACCTTAATGTCATACCAATCCGCAAAATATGCACCTTAAATTATACACAAAATACAAACAACTCTGATATAAGCAAAGATGCACGCCATGCTAGACCTTAAGTTCCCTATTTCCATAATTTGAGGAGTTCTAATGAAAATAACAAAACACATTGTAAATATATAAAGAATCATAATGATAAAGATTATGCACGTCAAGATAGATTTTGAGCTCCTTCCCTTATACCGCTTGAGGGAGCTTCCTAAACGAAAGAAACTATAGAACAAAATATACAATTAACTTCCTATTAACCACATATAAGCATATATTACTCCGGTAAGAGAATAAACCGCCATAACACGAAAGTTTTGTCAAATATAAGGGAATCAACCGTCCAACTCAAGTATCTGTGTGACCTTTCAAAATAAAGATATCAAGTCATTCAAAATATAGCAAAATCCTTCTATCAGGATGTTAAACTAATACATATATATATATATATATATATATATATATATATATATATATATAGGGGCGGATCCAGAAGGAAAACAATCTAGGTGGGGCAGATTGTTCCATCGATCAATTGTTTTTTGAAGACATACAACTTAAAGATGATACTTTAAATAAATAAAAAAATAAAAAATAAAAAAAATGAAAATATCCTTCCTATTCTTTTACATTTTTCCAAACCTAAATATATTAAAATTCAAACATCTAAAAGAAAACTTTTGAACAAATCCAGAGACAACTAAAATCATGAACTAATCAACACTCATTAGACTTATCTAACCTTGACACGAGCCTGAAAGTCTAATTTTTAAAGCAATTCACTACCCAACAAGGCAGCAATCACAAACCAATCAACACTTGTCAAACTAAATTAATCACAAATTCACAATCCAAGTCTAAAACTTACCTTTTCAAAACAAAAAAGTATTAACAACAATTAAAATCAAGAACCAATAAATACTTACCAAAATCGAGTGACCGAGTGGGAGGAGGAGCCGAGCAAGGCCGTACGAAGGAGTTGAGGAGTTGAGAAGACTGAGGAGGTCAAGGCCGCACGAAGGAGGGAGCTGAGGAGGAGATCGGAGACGAGATTTAGGGTTAGGGAGGAGCAGGAGGAGTCGGCTGGGAGGAGGAGGAATGCTCGGAGGGAATAGTGGGATGCAAAAAAAATTGGGATTTTTTTTCTCGAATCTAGATGGGGCAGCTGCCCCACCTACCGCGTGGGTCCGCCTCTGTACATATATATATATATATATATATATATATATATATATATCACAATATTTTCAAATACATAAAAGAAATGACCGTAGAACTTAGATATTTTACGAACTTTCGCAATAAGAAATTTGAGTAGTTTAATAAATAATTATAATCCTCAATGCAGGAGGCTGAACTAGAATGACAAGACGGTTGCTTCAAATAAATACTTAGGAAATATAAATCGTTGCAATAAACTGTTGAACCGCATAGGAAATATAAACATAAAATAACTTCCTTGGTCATGAGATGAAACTAGGTACGTTTGATGTCTCTCTTTATAGGAGAAGCAAATCGTTGAAATACCAAATATATGCTTAAATAACCTTACATAAGAAGGTATATTACTATAACAAGATGGTCCCTCTATAAAAGAAAAGGAATGCACCGTGAAGCAACAAACTCCAGATGAGTCATTTTTGAAATATATCCACTATGACATGAGCTTAACAATCACATGTTTCAGGCCATTTGCCACCAAAGCAAATCAGACTTTCCCTTCCTTTACTTGTTAACAGATGAGCACGGGAGGAGGTCGTGAACGCTATAAGTGGAGGTGTCTCGCTTGCTTCATCACTTTCATATCTTTCGTTCAATAGCAATCACATGCTAGCGATTGTGTTACAACTTCACTACAGTTGCAGATCCATCGCAGTATGCACCAATAAGACGACCAAAATCCTTTGTAATGATGAAGGTGTTGCCGATTTGGTAACTAGGGTAATACCTATAGATTATGCTCAAAAACAATTTTCAACACAACATGGCTCAAGATCCATTTTCAGTTTTGTCACATACCATTAAAGAAGTTTCAAACAAAACATCTTGTTCCCACACATATATTTCATTCTCTTGAATAACGATGATAAACTTAATGATATTGCAATCTCGTGACTAAAGAGAATTAACTTACTCATATATTTCAATCTTTTGAATAATGAGGATATAATTATTCTTTTTTTTCATCTCATGAGTAAGGAGGATAAGCTTACTTGAAATAGATTTCAATCTCTTGAATAATGAGGATAAAATAATTCAAAAGTATTCTAATCTGATAAAAACACATGTTAATAGGATGGGAATTTGTGAACCTTAATGTTGGTCTTCCCCCACCCCCCTTTGGCGGTTCCACAATTAAAGTCGACTTTTACAACAAAATATGTTTGTCTTGTACGATTGCGGAATAATATTGGAAAAGTGTAAGTCACATGTTAAAGTAATTGTTGGCTCAGATACAACGGTCATCACCGCCAATCAAGGGGCGTAAGCCTCAACAACCTCAATCGCCATCTCCACCAAATTAAGGAAACAAAGATCCATACACACAAGACATCAATCTAGCAAAATCAAAATTTCATGTGTTAGGAAACTCTAATATCTTCCAACGGTTAACTCATGTAGCCTATATATATTTGTTTCACGTATGTAATTCAAATAATAAATCAATAATATACACAAACACAAATTCAATATGGTATCAGAGCATAGATCGGACCTTAGAACCGGGAATTAATCACCGGCAGCGACAACTCCGATCACCGCCACAGAAAATTCCACCCAAATCATCATACATTCGTTCACCAAAAAAAAACCAAAACCTAAAAAACCATCATTGGCCATCTAGACTCAGATCCCAAATCTGGTCATCTCAGACCGTCCCAAACCATCACCGACCATCCAGCCTCAGACCACGAGAGGGGGTTGACGCACAAGGCGACGTCAAACCCTCCCTATGGCCACAGAAGGAGCACAACCCCAAAGCCTCACCACTCAACTCCTGAATGAGACTAATTACTTCTCATGAGTCTGGCCAATCACCTTGTCCCTCAATGGCAAGGGAAAACTGGACCACATCACCGTACGCAAACCAAAGTTGACCACCGGCGACACAAAAATTGAGGAGTGGCATACTGCCTATTATCTTGTGATGATGTGGATCCTAAACTCCATGCAAACAGAAATCGGGGAGCTATTCATGTACTCCCACTCCACCAAGGAGTTATGGGACGCCATCCACGACATGTATGCGATGCAATCAAATTTTGCCCACATCTTCAAAGTCAAACAAGAACTCGCACAAATTAGGCAAGGGCAGAAAATGGTCGTCGAATACCTGGACGCTTTCAAAAGCCAGTGGAATGAACTCGGGATCTATCAACCATCGAGCCCTAACCCAAAAATCATCCAAGAAGGGGTCGAGCAGAATCGAATCTACCAGTTTCTGGTTGGACTCGACACTACCTACGAGACACTAAAATCACAAATCTGGCTATCATCGGAGCTCCCACCCCTCACCCAAATAGTCGCGATGGTACAACGGGAAGAAACCCGAAGACACGCCATGCCCCAACACATTGACAAAGAAAACCAAGCGTTCGGTGCCACGCACAATTAAAACAAAACACAAAAGGCAAAGAACAGTTCGGGAGGCGCAAAGATAAACACTATGACAACTGCAAAAAACAAGTCCATAATCGCGACCACTTCTAGTTCCTCTGCCCGCATCTCCGACTACCCAAAGACAGAACCAGACAAGGAGGGAAGATGGGAGAGGAAACCCTAGAGACAATGACAGACTTTATACAAACCCTAACTCAAGAGAAGAAAAATAGAAATGGTCGCATGTCGGGTCGAGCTCCGGAAGTCGGGGTTTTATATGCAACACCTACGCGGATCACCAAATACTCGACTTCTCTGGTGGTTCAGCCTCGCAGGCATGCACCTCGGATCTGAGTCTACAAACATGCTTACGAGGAAGCATGCAACAACTGGTCGTAGGCCGGGTTCAGTCCAGAAAGAGTTGGGTCATGTTTTGGCGCACCTTAATAGTCTTCTTCAATTCTCAAGTCAAAATCTAACTCAGTTATGTAATGTTTCAGGTATTAAACTTCTTACCAACCTCACGAACTTTACTACTACTCCTAATTCATGGATTATAGACACTGGTGCCACCACCAACATAACTGGAAATATAGATCTTTTACATAATATTCACTATCACTCAAACACAAATAAATTTGTCACCGTTGCTAATTGAAATCAAGTTAAAATCAATGGAACAGGAGAGCCCACATTACTAAATAACTCATCTGAAAATGTTGTATATGTCCCCGAATTCACATCTGATCTACTATTTGTGGCACGGATCACTAGAAGTTTGAATTGCAATGTGATTTTCTCACCTTTTGATGTGATATTTCAGGACTGAACATCAGGGAAGATGATTGGTAAAGGCTTGCTCATAAATGTCTTATATGTGTTAGATTTGAACAATTACTTGCATGTTAATAACGTGTCTCACCAGACACCCAACCTTTGGCACAAATGCATGGGACACCTGTCTTTTCCTGTTTTAAAATAATTGTTTCCTAGTTTAAATTTGAATGCTGAAATATGTTGTGAGACATGTCACCTTACCAAACAAACCAAATTGCCTTTTCATTCTTCTAGAGCTAAAATAGGAAACCTCTAGAGATGATTCACTCTGATATCTGGGGTCTAGCCCCAGTTGAGTCATATAATGGTTTTAAATATTTTATTACATTTATCGATGATTTTTCTCGCACAACCTTGTTATATTTGCTAAAATTTAAATATGATGTTTTCTCTATTTTTTGTGAATATGTTGCATTGGTAGAAAGTATGTATGATATTAAAATTAAAATCCTTAGGTCAGATAATGGATTGGACACCAATACTATATTTCAAAAAACAAACTGAATGAAAAAACATATTTCACCAAACTACATGTGTTAACACTCTAGAACAAAATAGTATTTCTGAAAGAAAGAATCGTAATCTCTTGAATGTTATTAGATCCCTTTTATCTTAAACTCAGGTACCTAAACATTTCTAGTCTGAAGCCATGTTACTATTGTGTATTTTATAAATCACCTCCCTAGTCTTATAATTCAAAATAAACACCCCTTAGAAATATTGAATGGTAGATAAATGAGTCTTGAACACCTTAAGATCTTTGGTTGTACTTGCTATGTTGATAAAAAATGGATTGATAAACTTGATCATCTTTCTATCAAAACTGTCTTTTTTGGGTAATCATTCCAAAAGAAAGGGTACAAATGCTATGATCCATTGGAGTGTAAACTATACATATTTCGAATCAACAAAGACTACTTCTACAGGTGAGATATCTCTGCTTCCTACCATTGACTTGCTTGATATCTCTCCATCTCATATGGAGGGGAAGATTGAGAGTGCGAGACATGGCACGGGAGCACAGCAGTTACCAAGTGGGTTGATTGACATCATTTCATGCTTATATTTGTATCTTATATCCATTATCTTTCACCTAAATAATGCTATGTTACGAGTTTTATGTTTCGTTTTCAGGAATAAAGAGGTTTGAAGAGATGAAGCATAAAAGGACCTAAAAGCTGGGAAAAAGGACTGAATTGTGAGATCTGGGGACCAAGATGCAAGGAAGAAGGACCTGGTTGCAAGACAGAAGGACCTAAGAGCAAAACAGAATACTCCACACCATCATGGGGAGTATTTTACCAATTCGATTCGGGTCGGAGCTCCAACAAGTCAAGTAACCGCATCAAAGACCACCAACTACACTAAGCAAAGCCCAATATAAATTCCAGATGGATCCGGATCCTGTAGACCGCCAATTGGCAGCCTGGAACCGCTAATTGGCGGTCCAGAGAGCCCCGAATCCGCTTATCTTTTTGTGGCATGTGTATTAGAGTGCGTTTATCCTATTTCTGGTGTTGTTTTAGTCCCACATTGGGGGATTGTCCCGGATTAGGTTTTTCCATGCCTATAAATAGAACTCTTCACCTTCTATTGTATTTACTCCATGCTTGTGGCCATTCTCCCTAATTGAAGTGAAAGCCTTGAAGCAAGAAACTCAATGGGGGAGATGCTACTGGTATTGTGAGTCTTCAATCAATAAAATTTCCTTAGTTTTGTGCTTCTTTTATTGTTGGTGCATGTTTTAGTTTAATTGTCTTTTATTAAATCTAGCTTAGTTAATATGTTTTCTTATCTTAGTGTAATGTGTAGTGTAATGTGTAGTGAGTAAAACCACTCCCTTTTTGGGGGGTGGAGATGATTATCATATATGCAATTAAGGAAATGGGGATGTTTATTTTGAAATGTGTTGATTAATATGAATGCATGCTTGCTTGTTAGAATAGAACACTTCACTAGATGGGTTTTGCCACAAGTTTTAAGACACCTCCCATGCTTGTTTAGTTTCTTAAATAACCAGCTTGTGTTTATGAATGTTAATCAAAGTAGGTTAGTAATTTAATTGATGGGTTTTGCCATGATAAGTAGACACTTCCCATACATGCAAACACTACCTCCACTTATGCCTATAGGAAGATATTCTTGCCTCCTTACTGATTTCTCCATAGTATCAAGTTTCTCTATCTTAGTTGAAGTATTCGTTTGTTTTGTTTCCTTCGCATTTGCTTCTTCGTGTTAGCATAGTTTAGATTAGCATAAACAACTTTGTTCCATCTTTTTGTGCCACTTGATTTCTGATAAAAAAGAGGCTGCTCACCTCCCTGAGGACGACCCGTACTTGTCACCGCTTCATCGCGGCCGTGCACTTGCGGTTTTAAATAAAACGTTCAACAAGTTTTTGGCGCCGTTGCCGGGGAGGTGCCAGTCCAGACTCTTGTTTGGACGATTTGAGTGGATTTAATTTGTGTTGTGTAGTTTTTCCTTGTTTCAGGAGACTTGGAGTCATCAGGAGGAACGCCTGGAGAAGTTGTGAGTGAATCTGAGCATGTACGACCGCCAATCAGCGGCCTGAGACCGCCAATTGGCGGTCTGGTAAGCTCGGTTTTGTCTCGTATTTCTTTTGTTGGTTTTCATAATTGATGTAGTGATCTGGGATTTAATTTGGCATGTTTTGACTTATAGTTTGTTCCCAGATCCATAATCAACCTCCTTTAAGCAACTTGGACCCTAAAACTCAAAGCACAAGATTAGGCATTCTTGTTGTTTAGGTCATGCATCATGTATGTGACTTAGGCATTTAGATTGTCTTTTATCTTAGCTTTATTTTCTGTTGCTGAGAGATGGCGTGATGTACGCACCTTCTACTCTCATTCATGCATTTCGTATGAACATGCATTAGTTAGTAGGAAGTGCATTGAAACAAGTGTGAGTTGAGCGTTTTGTTTGGAGAGTTGATTGCTAGATTAGGACTCCAAAACGCTACTAAGGAGGGGCTGTCCCATAAAAGATAAGGTGGGGGATTTCATCACCCTTTCCTTCGCCCCAAAAACCACACTAATCAAGAGCCTAATTTTAAAATCAAGTAGACATTGACCCTAAGGATTTCGGGCGCATTAGGAGAGTGATCCGGTCCCGACCGTCATGACCTGATCGGCGTTGCCCACTTTGTCGATAGTAGGAGAGACGAGATCCCCAGATCTTGGCTCACTTGCTGGGCTTTGTGGTCCTCGTTGTAGGGAGGTGAGGCGTGTTGAGGCCGTGTGACCTCGCAGTTAGGCGTCGTCTAGCTGTAAGGACCTATAGCGACCTTAGGATTGCTTGAGCCTTGTTTGCTTGTGTGCTTCTACCTGTACCCATCTGCCGTAGCATAAGGACTTCTTCCCTTCTCTCCTGAGTCATTCTTTCTCTCCTGTGTTCCCCCGTCTTCTCCTCTACGCACATTCTTTGTTAGAAAAAAAAGAAAAAAAAAGTTTTGTTTTGTGTGTGTGCACCTTTGTGCATGCTTTCGTGGGCACGAGACAAGAGTGGTCGTTTGACGAGGCGCGTTGTCAACCCTACTTTGGTAATCGACTTCTCGACGCCTTCCTCCTCTCGTGTCGCACGCAATCTGGGTTCAATGGCTGCTAATTTCCGTGAGGAGGAGCAGTTGCTGGACCCACCTGCTCTACCAGTGCTTCGAGTTGTCGTTCCCATACCTCTACGTGATCGATGCTACCCGAGCCGTACAGCTCTACCCTCATGCATCGTATTGCCAGAGGCAAATGGGAACCATTTTGAGGTTAAGCCTCAGTTTATTTCCATGCTCCCTCACTTCACTGGGAAAGGTGACCCCTATATCTTTCTCAAGGAATTTGAGGAGGTATGTGCTATGTTCAAACTGCAACAACTTAGCATAGACTCCATTCATCTTAGGCTTGTCCCCTTTGCGCTGAAGGATGATGCCAAGAAGTGGTTGTACAGCAACCAGGCGAATTCCTTTAGGACTTGGGATGAGTTTCAGTCTGCATTCCTCAAAAAGTATTTTCCAAATCATCGGACTGAAAAATTGAGGAACGAAATCAATTCGTTCTATCAACATGGGAATCATTCCATGCATACTTAGAGAGGTTCAAGGAGCTACTATCCTCATGCCCTCACCATGGCATCGAGTTGTGGCGCCTGTGTCAGATTGTTTACGAGGGTCTTCACATCCCGTCCCGAACGCTCCTTGAGTCCATGTGTCAAGGAGAGTTCTTAGGAAAGGATGAAAGGGAGGCATGGGCTTTCCTAGAAGACCTCGCTGAGAAAACCATGCAATGGGAGAGTGTAAGGGAACCACCTGCATCATCTAGCATAGGAGCGAGGTCGCAAATGCAAACTCGACTAGATCGGGTGCCGCATTTGCCATCGATACCACTACGGCCACCGAGGCACGCATGGCAGCCTTAATGCGCCGTATGTATTCGATTGAGCTCCATAACCAGCACGATGTATCTCATGTGTCTGCATCTGGTTCAGTTCCATGTCATTTATGTGGTAGGATAGGTCATATAGGGGGTGAGTGTGCATCCATTCCTCCTGAGATGGAACATGTAAATGCCATCTATGATAGATCCAGGAATGACCCATATTCATCATCATATAACCCTGGATGGAGGAACCACCCTAATTTTTCATGGAACCATAACAATGCCTCAGGTGGTCCTTCAAACTTTTCTCGACCACCTAATCGTCCACACCACCCTCCCATGCATTCACAATCTCATCAGCCACCCCCAAAGTCAGAACACCAACCAACCAAGTTTCCCAAATTCAAACACCTTGGAAACCCAGTTTAATTCGCTTGAGAACTTAACTCGTGGACTTGAGAACTCTGTAAAAAACTTTATGTCATCCACGAGTCAAGTTCTCACTTCGAATCAACAGACCATCAAATCTCTCGAGCTTCAGATGGGTCAGTTGGCTCAGTCTGTACATGAGAGAGAGAGAGGGAGCCTGCCTAGCCAACCTGTGGCTAACCCCCGTGCTCACCAGCACTCGAACATGCAAAATGCAAGTTCAAGACCACAGGGGGGCAAGTGAACTACGTGGAAGAACCTGTGGACCATGTTAATGCCATTGTGACCCTGAGAAATGGGAAGCAGGTCAACAACCACGTATCCTTGCTAGAAAATCCATCTGTGCCCCCCCCCCCCTTGTGGGAATGATGGTGAGAAAGAGGCCGAGGGTGAGAGTAATACAGCAAAGCTTCCTTCTCCGGCTCCGCCCAAGACATACCTACCAAAAGCTCCTTATCCGAGTTGGTTGTCTAAGAAACAGAGTGACAGTGTGGATAAAATGCTGGAGATATTTAAGAAAGTGAATGTCAACATCCCTTTGGTAGACATGATTCAACAAATACCTCCCTATGCAAAATTCCTGAAGGATCTCTGTACAACTAAGAGGAAAACCAACGTCCCTAGCAAAGCCTTTTTGGCGGCTAATGGAGCTCTATCATCTCGAACCCTACGTACGTGAAATTGAAGGACCCGGGCAGTCCAACAATTTCATGTATCATTGGGGATTCTCGCATTAACAATGTTTTGCTAGATCTATGGTCGGCGGTTAACCTCGTACCTGCTTCTGTGTATCAACGATTAAGCCTAGGCACTCTCAAGCCTACAAAAACAACATTGCAGTTGGCTGATCGTTCGATCAAAGTCCCGTTGGGGGTCATTGAAGATGTCCTAATCAAGGTCGGTGATTTCATATTTCCTGTTGATTTTGTCATCCTTGAGACTGAACCAATTAAGACCACCCACTCTCAGATTCCATTGATTTTGGGTAGACCTTTTTTGGAGACGTCAAATGCCTTGATCAATTGTCGTACTGGACTCATGAAATTGTCGTTCGGGAACTTGACCGTGACATTCCATGTGTTCAATATGGCTAGGCAGCCGGCATCTTTCGAGGACCCCATGGAAGTCAATCTTATCCGAGACTTGGAAGAAGAATTGGAAGAAGAGTACCCCTGATTCATGAGAATTTAAATGATCACTTCATGGATGACTCCGATCATGAAGAGGACGGGGGTGAGTTGAGCAATGATGTGCATGCTGTTCAGTACATGCGAGCTCCTCCTATCTTACATCTCGATATAGATATCACGCCTCACCTTAAGGAGCCACCCGCACCTGAGCTCAAAGAACTCCCCGAGGAATTGAAACACGTTTTTCTTGGTCCCAATAGGTCATTTCCGGTGATTGTTTCATCGACGTTGACTGGTGATCAGGAAGAACGTTTGATTCAAGTCCTAAAGGAGCACAAATCAGCCATTGGGTGGTCCTTGAGGGACATCAAAGGGATAAGTCCCGACGTCGTGCAGCACCACATCTTTATGGAGGATGAGGCACGACCACGTCGCGACCCACAGAGGCGTTTAAATCCAGCCATGACAGAAGTAGTTAAGAAAGAGATCATCAAGTGTTTAGATCATGGCATCATTTTCCCCATTTCGGACAGTACTTGGGTAAGTCCTGTCCAGGTTGTGCCCAAGAAGTCGGGTATCACTGTTGTCCAGAATGACAACAATGAGTTTGTGCCCATACGACTTCAAACTGGGTGGCGAGTTTGTATTGACTATAGGAAGTTGAACGCGGTCACGCGTAAGGACCACTTCCCTCTACCTTTCGTCGACCAGATGTTGGAGAGACTCGCCGGGCACGCCTATTACTGTTTCCTTGATGGTTATTCGGGATACAATCAAATCCCAGTCGCCCCCGAAGACCAGGAGAAAACCACGTTCACTTGTCCTTTTGGGACGTTTGCTTATAGACGAATGCCTTTTGGACTATGCAATGCACCTGCAACATTCCAACGTTGCATGTTAAGTATCTTTTCCGATATGGTCGAGAACTTCCTTGAGATCTTCATGGATGATTTCTCGGTTCATGGCACCTCCTTTGATGAGTTCTTGCACCACCTGAGCCTTGTTCTCTGATGCATTGCATACATTGCATCATATGTCTTTCATTTAGATTACTTTTATATCAATAAATGCTACTAAGGTATGTGTTTAGTCATATTTACAGAATACAGGGACCTGAATGCAAATTACCCACATTCCGAGCATAAACGCGTGCAAAAGATTCATTTCTATCATAAAGACCGAGTTCAAGTTTATCGGGTTCCAAATGGAAATGCATCCAAGCATAAAAGCATTCAAGGAAGCTAATTACAAAAAAGGTCAAGGACTTAATTGCAAAATGCCAAGGACCTGATTGCAAAATAAAAGGACCAAGTTATTGTGTGGAGAAAGTCAAAAGAAAAATCAAATATAAATCTCCAACAATGGAAGGAATTAATCCGGAGCTCAAGACAATGGAAAGAATCAATCCAGACGCGCAAAGGAGGATCAAATCATACCATAAACGCGTGACAAAAATCCTGATTAAATCCGACCAACGTGTGAGGCGAATCCGCCGCACAATACACATGATGTGCGGCGATTCCGCCACCCATTGGTCGATCTGTGTGTCCCAATTTCGTCCAGTCGTGTATGGACACGTGTACTATCCAATTCTATACCTAAGTCCCTTGTAGCAACTATAAATAGACCCGAGAACGATGTAAATAGGGTCCTTGGTGGTTGTTCTTATTTGTGTACCTTAGTTTTATTAATAAAATTCTGTTTCTTATTTCTTACTTTTTAGTTTTCTTTGTAATGTCTCAAGGACCCCTTCTTCTTCCTCCCTCCATGAGTTTCTAACTCTTTCCGAAGGGTGGAGGTGACGGATTTAGGGTTAGAGAAGATGAATGAATGTTATTATTCTAAGTTCGTGATTAGTATTTTGATTACTTGAGTTTATGTTAAATCATTTATCTTGTAATGCTTCATAACTAAACATGATTTATTATAAGTTTCTAAGTTCTCTAATCTAAACCTTAAATCTAAACCTCCACCAAACGGAATTCTCTTCTTATTTCTTGTTTTAGTTCTAATTGCTTTTGTTTCGTACTTTAGATAATTAAATCAAAAATACCAAAAACCCAACTTATTTCTTCTCCCTTCTTCCCCTCAATCGAAATCACACTAACAACGAAATCTCTCCCTCCTTGTGTTCGACCCGTACTTGCCACGTCTTCATTGACGCCGTGCACTTGCGGTATAAACAAAATTCTCATCAAGTTTTTGGCGCCGTTGCCGGGGAGGCGACGCAGATTTTTGTTGTTTTTGTGTTTTCGATTTTTCCTGTTTATCTTGTGCGTGATCTAAGTATTTGGATTTGTGTTTCAGGAGACAACAGAGCGCGCGGCGAAATACGAGCGCATTCTGAGCTTAAAGAGCGGTGAATCCGCCGCCCCATAAGAAGCATTTGCGGCGAAATCGCCGCACAGGTTGGTCTTCCGGTCTTCAAATTTTGAGGGCGTCGTCGGCATCTCTAGGTGGTCGCATTGAGCTACTGGAATCTCCGAGAGCGGGCGGCGAACCCGACTGAGCATTGCGGAGGTAACTTTTCTTGCCTTTCTCGTAAAATCTGAATAGTTGAAAAGTTTCCTTTCGTAGAATTGCACGTGTTAGGGTTACAATTCCATAATTGGCAATCATTCAACTCTGACCTAAAATTGGCAAAATTAGAAAGACCTTAGTGCATGCATCATATAATGTTTTGCTTGCATTATTCTTGCTAAATTCTTGCAAATTAATACTTGTTGAAGATTGCTGGAGGCAAGGTACGTATCGAGGTTTTTATCGATTGCATTAGAGCATATAATTTAGTTGCATACAACCTTGCAATTGCCCCCATTAAAAGGACCATTGTTTGACTATCTTTGCTAGATTTAAGTTAAACTATCTTAAGGGCAACTCCGTAGGAAAAGATACGGTGGGGATTTCATCACCCTCCCGTAGCCCACAAACCACAATCCTGAAGTGTCGCCTAAGCCTAAAATTTAAAATCAATTAGACATTGGCCCCTAAGGACTCGGACTCAATTAAGGAGGAGATTGGTTTGACTTGCTATGACCTGAAGCTAATTGAATTCAATTTGGTGTCTAGAAAGTGTTTTTGTGTCGACGAAAGTCTTCCAAGCGACGTGGTTGTCTAATTGGCACCGACTCTGTCAGAAGCGCCCCCACTAGCTATACACTAACTGGCCAACTTGGTTTGATTGGTGAGGGAGGTGAATCAAGCAATTCAATTCGACTCAACCAGTTAGGAGTCGTCTAGATCTAAGTGACACTAGGTCTAGGATTGTTTTGACCGTGCTTGTTCAGGAAATTTCTGACCAACCCTAATTTTTATCCTTTAGAGTTAAGTTTCCCTTCTCGTCTGAGTCTTCTTTCCCTTCTCATCCTTACCTTTCTATTGTTTGTTTCTAAAAAAAAAAATTTAAAATTCAAAAATTCAAAAAAAAGAGTAATTGATTCTTGGAATTGAATTTGAAATTTAAATTTCGAATTCAAATTCAAAAATTAATTCAAACCGGTGCACTCAGATTTGGGTGCGGGATTTAAGCAATCGACTCTCACGAGTTCATCTGGATTCCAGTCTAGAGCTTAACCCCAACCCATATGTTGCACCACCTCACCCGAATCATATGGGTGAGAATGTCGTGAACCCGCCTATGACTCTGAGGGATCGGTGCTACCCAACGATGGCTGCTCAGCCATCGTGCATCGTCATGCCCACCATACCGGGTCGCGACTTCGAACTTAAGGCACAATACATGAGTATGCTGCCTAAGTTCACCTCTAGGGAAGACCTATATCTCTTCCTTAGAGAATTTGAAGAAATCTGCTCTCTTATGCAATACCAGCATATCCCTGAAGAGGCAGTGCGTCTGAAATTCGTGCCTCTAGCACTGAAGGACGATGCTAAGAAATGGCTATATAGTCTAGCCGAAAGATCTATTAGAAGTTGGGCCGAATTTGTTCAAGTTTTCCTAAAAAAATATTTCCCCAACCATAAGACTATGAAGAGTAGGAATGAAATTGTTGCATTCGTTCAGTCTGAGAGCGAGCCGTTCTATTCCTATCTTGAGAGATTTAAGAGTGTCTTGACCCAATGCCCTCATCACGGAATTCCGAAGTGGCAATTATGCCAAATTATTTATGAGGGATTGACACCCACATCTAGGGTTATGCTAGAATCTGTGAGCCAAGGGAACTTTATGTCCAAAAATGAAAATGATGCCTGGACTTTTCTTGAGGATTTAGCTGAAAATAGTATGCAATTGGACAATGCTAGAACACCCATCAACCCGAGTATTGGATCTAGAATAGCGAGTCAACCCCAACCAGGTGTCTTAGCTATAGACTCCAACATAGCGGCTGAGGCAAAACTAGCTACCCTAATGCGTAGAATGGAAAGTCTAGAGCTACAAAATCAACCCCGAATGAATCAACCCTTGTCTATCCCCTGCTCTAGATGTGGTCAGACTGGTCATTTAATGGAGGACTGTGTGAACCTGGAACATGTTAATGCCACATTTAACAATTCTAGAAATGATCCTTACGCATCAACCTATAACCCAGGTTGGCGTAATCATCCCAATTTTTCGTGGACCCAACAAGGACAACCTCCTAGACAACAACCAACCCCATATAACCAAAATAATACATCATCTGGGGGTAATAATGGAAATCATGAGGTTAGGTTGACAAAATTAGAAAATTTAATGACAACTTTTATACAAACAACCAACCAATCATTCCAAAGGCTAGAGACACAGGTCAGCCAAGTAGCACAGATAATAGGTGAAAGAGAAAAGGGCCAATTTCCAAGTCAACCTGAGGTAAACCCCAGAACTAATAATCAATATCAATCTTATCAACCACCTTCTGGAAATAACAACCCTAGACCGGTTCAAATGGTTAATGAGGAAGGACCGTTCCAACAAATCAATGTTGTAGTATCATTACGGTCCGGAAGACAAATTGACAATAATGTGGTAAACCCTAGAATGACTAATCAATCTAGCCATCAAGCACCCACATATGACTTGACCATTGAACCCGACGTCCAAATTGAAAAGCCCAATCCACCTACCCAACCTGAACCTGTAGCTCAACCTGAACCTGAGCGAGTCTATGTGCCTAAAGCCCCATTTCCCAATAGACTCAAAAAGAACTCTAGTGCACAAATAGAGAAAATCTTGGGAGTATTTAAGCAAGTTAAGGTAAACATTCCACTCTTAGACATGATTCAACAAATACCTGCTTATGCTAAATTCTTAAAAGATTTGTGCACTAAGAAGAGAAAAACGAATGTACCAAAGAAGGCATTCTTAACTGCAAACATATGCTCAATTCTTTCCAACACATCTCCTATAAAATATAAGGACCCGGGGTGTCCCACAATTTCATGTTCAATAGGAGATACGTTTATCAATAAAGCCCTTCTAGACCTTGGTGCAAGCGTTAACTTGCTCCCATTTTCTGTCTACGAGCAACTCAACCTTGGTCCACTGAAACCGTCTAGGACAACCCTCCAATTCGCTGATTGTTCTGTTAAGAAACCGAGAGGTATAGTAGAGGATGTTTTGATTAAGGTTGGTGACTTCATTTATCCAGTGAATTTTGTCGTACTTGATACTGAACCTGTTGTAAATCCTAACCGACAAATCCCTGTAATTTTAGGTAGACCCTTTTTAGCCACTTCGGAAGCATTAATAAACTATCGAAATGGGCTCATGCAATTATCTTTCGGGAACTTAAAAGCAGAATTTAATATCTTCCATATTGATAATGAGCCAGAAATAATATGCAACCCAAGTGATGTTGTGATGAGAGCACGTATTTATCAGATTTCTGAATCAAATAAATCATTACATAAGCAAAAAGGATGTAAGAAAAAAGGGAGTAATTCATTTACCCAACCACCATCACTCGAGCAAACAAGCGAACCAATTCAAGTGAGAAGAGTGGAATCTTTTCCTCAAGTCAACATGGGGAACAATTCAACTGGATACATGCACCAACATGGTGTCATTCAATCCAGTTCTGATTATGGTTGACTTTGAGCAAACTCAACCCCTCTACCGCAAGCCGACGCAGGTAATAAGTGCATTTATTGTATCTGTGCATACATTGAGGACAATGCATGATTTAGGTGTGGGGGGGTGTTTATATATGTACATATCTATCTATTTGATTTTCTGTTCTGCTTTATTTTAAAAAAAAAATAGAAAATAAAAAAAAAATCAATATTCTATGACATAGCTTAAGATTGAACTGCCAAAACCCGTGTACAAATTGCATTAAGTTTTTGTTCCTTATTATATAGCTCTGCTTGTAGAAATTATGACATAAATCTAAGTTCCAAAGAAATAACCCATGACCCTTGTAAGACATGTATGCACTTAAATTGGATGAATCAAATCTTTGAAGTGGTTGATAAAAAGCAGAGGTTGAGGAAAATATACCGGGAAGTGTGGACTTCTAATAGCAATTAAGCCTTGAGGAAAATAAAAGTAAAATAAAATAAAAATAAAGTGAGGAAAACACATTTTGCAAAATGATTACAAAAGCCCAAGCCTTCGAGTCACTGGTCCGTAGGGGTATCTTGAAACCCGGTAACTTTAGTCTGCCAGCTCGGGATTATCGACCAAACTCGCTACACGAATGCAAAAAGGGTATAAGTGTCAAAAAGAAAAGCAAATGTGTTGAATCACGGAAAAAGGACAAAAATAAATAAATACTTTAAGATACTCAAGGCCCAAAGCTAAAGGAATGATCCATGCCATGGTTGATCCAAATGATACTTCACCACCAGAGGAGGCGTGCAAAATAATTTATGTGATAACATGTGTAGAGGGGTTAGTGGTGTGAATGTTGGAGGAATAAAGACCAAGTCAAACTTTTTATAAGTTAGAACTGTATAATGAGCATGTGAGAACTTTAAGTGAGATGTATAAGGTTAAGGCAGAAATATTAAGAGCTATTAATGGAATGTTGAATTAAGACTTTGTGGGTGTGTCAACTGAAAACCCTCACGAGACAAAACTCGTCCTCTAAGCCAACCTGGAGGTTTAAAGGCTTGTTGCACATGCTAAGTGCAACCGTGATTCCTAGGAAAGTGAGTTAGGATTTCCCTGCTTTCATTTTCTTATATTCTGCTTTGCTAGGGACTAGCAAAATCTAGGTGTGGGGGTATTTGATGCATTGCATACATTGCATCATATGTCTTTCATTTAGATTACTTTTATATCAATAAATGCTACTAAGGTATGTGTTTAGTCATATTTACAGAATACAGGGACCTGAATGCAAATTACCCACATTCCGAGCATAAACACGTGCAAAAGATTCATTTCTATCATAAAGACCGAGTTCAAGTTTATCGGGTTCCAAATGGAAATGCATCCAAGCATAAAAGCATTCAAGGAAGCTAATTACAAAAAAGGTCAAGGACTTAATTGCAAAATGCCAAGGACCTGATTGCAAAATAAAAGGACCAAGTTATTGTGTGGAGAAAGTCAAAAGAAAAATCAAATATAAATCTCCAACAATGGAAGGAATTAATCCGGAGCTCAAGACAATGGAAAGAATCAATCCAGACGCGCAAAGGAGGATCAAATCATACCATAAACGCGTGACAAAAATCCTGATTAAATCCGACCAACGTGTGAGGCGAATCCGCCGCACAATACACATGATGTGCGGCGATTCCGCCACCCATTGGTCGATCTGTGTGTCCCAATTTCGTCCAGTCGTGTATGGACACGTGTACTATCCAATTCTATACCTAAGTCCCTTGTAGCAACTATAAATAGACCCGAGAACGATGTAAATAGGGTCCTTGGTGGTTGTTCTTATTTGTGTACCTTAGTTTTATTAATAAAATTCTGTTTCTTATTTCTTACTTTTTAGTTTTCTTTGTAATGTCTCAAGGACCCCTTCTTCTTCCTCCCTCCATGAGTTTCTAACTCTTTCCGAAGGGTGGAGGTGACGGATTTAGGGTTAGAGAAGATGAATGAATGTTATTATTCTAAGTTCGTGATTAGTATTTTGATTACTTGAGTTTATGTTAAATCATTTATCTTGTAATGCTTCATAACTAAACATGATTTATTATAAGTTTCTAAGTTCTCTAATCTAAACCTTAAATCTAAACCTCCACCAAACGGAATTCTCTTCTTATTTCTTGGTTTAGTTCTAATTGCTTTTGTTTCGTACTTTAGATAATTAAATCAAAAATACCAAAAACCCAACTTATTTCTTCTCCCTTCTTCCCCTCAATCGAAATCACACTAACAACGAAATCTCTCCCTCCTTGTGTTCGACCCGTACTTGCCACGTCTTCATTGACGTCGTGCACTTGCGGTATAAACAAAATTCTCATCATTCTCAAAAGGTGTTCGTAAACGAACTTAGCCCTTAATTGGGAAAAGTGTCATTTCATGGTCACAAAAGGCATCGTGTTGGGTCACGTGGTATCTCGTGACGGTATCGAGGTGGATAGGGCAAAGATTGAGCTTATTTCTAAGCTTCCACCACCCACCTCGGTAAAAGAAATCCGTTCATTCCTTGGACATGCCAGTTTTTACCGGCGATTTATTAAGGATTTCAGCAAGATAGCTCGTCCTTTGACGAGCTTGCTTGCTAAAGGAACCTCCTTTGAGTTCACACCCGAGTGCCTGACTGCTTTTGAGTTTCTGAAGCGTGAGTTGACCTCCGCTCCTATTATTATGGCACCGGTGTGGACTCTACCTTTCGAGCTGATGTGTGATGCTTCTGATTACGCGATAGGAGCGGTTTTGGATCAGAAAGTCGACAAATTGCCTCATGTGATCTATTATGCAAGTCGTACTCTCAATGACGCCCAACTCAACTACTCCGTTACTGAGAAAGAGTTCCTCGCGATCATATTTGCGTTGGAAAATTTTCACTAGTACCTCATAGGGTCGCATGTCATCATCTACACTGATCACTCAGCTCTTCGCTACCTTTTGTCTAAAAAGGATGCAAAATCCCGTCTCCTGCGTTGGATCTTGTTGTTACAAGAATTCGACCTTGAAATACGGGACAAGAAGGGATGCGAGAATGTCGTGGCTGATCACCTATCTCGCATCCCCATTAATCTTTCGCCGGATCGACCAGTGAATGAGTTTTTTCCTGATGAGAACCTTATGGCAATAGCCTCACCCCCCTGGTTCGCTGACATTGTGAACTATTTAGCAACCGGGGAGGTGCCGGCTCATTGGAGACACAGTGAGACAACGAAATTCAAGTCGTTAGTCAAGCACTTCTATTGGGATGATCCATACTTATTTAAGTATTGTGCTGATCAAATCTTAAGGAGGTGCATTCCTGACGACGAGATTCAGAGTGTCTTGTCCTTTTGCCATAAGGAGGCATGTGGTGGGCACTTCGGTGCCAAGAAAACCGCTGCCAATGTACTCCAATGCGGTTTTTACTGGCCCACGTTGTTCCAAGACGCTTTTGCATTTTGCAAAGCATGCGATAGGTGCCAACGTGTGGGCCGCATTGGTAGACGTGATATGATGCCACTCAATCCTATCTTAGTGGTTAACATCTTTGATGTTTGGGGAATTGACTTCATGGGTCCTTTCCCCGTGTCCCATGGTCACACTTACATCCTGGTGGCGGTCGATTATGTGTCAAAGTGGGTTGAAGCAATCCCCACTCGCACTAACGATCGCAAGGTTGTGATCAAATTTCTTAAAGAACACATCTTCGCGAGGTTTGGGACACCTCGTTGTATCATAAGTGATCGGGGGACACACTTTGTCAACCGATCCCTTGAGGCAGTGCTGAGGAGATACTCCATCACGCACAAGTTGGCCACACCTTATTATCCTCAAACCTGTGGCCAGGTGGAAATTTCCAACCGTCAACTCAAGCAAATTCTTGAGAAAACGGTTAATGCTTCAAGGAAAGATTGGTCGGTCAAGCTTAATGATGCATTGTGGGCTTTCCACACTGCATTTAAAACCGACCTTGGCATGTCCCCCTACCGGCTAGTTTATGGCAAAGCTTGCCATCTTTCGGTAGAACTTGAGCACCGGGCATTGTGAGCAATCAAACATCTTAACATGAGTCTTGATGTTTCTGGTGCCAATCGCAAGTTAGACCTCAACGAGTTGGAGGAGTTCAGAAATGAAGCTTATGAGAATGCCAAGATCTGCAAGTCCCGCACTAAAATTTTCCACGATTGCTTGGTGCAAATCAAAACCTTTGAGGTGGGACAAAAGGTCTTGTTGTATAATTCTCGCCTCCACTTGTTTCCGGGGAAACTTCGGAGCCGTTGGTCAGGTCCCTTCATTGTTTTAACCGTCTCCCCTCATGGGGCGGTTGAGATTCAAAATCCTAGGAATGGGGACGTGTTCAAGGTTAATGGACAATGCCTCAAACCATACTTGGAAGGGACCACGGCAGAGGTCGAGGTGGAAGTCGTGCCTTTGCACGAACTCCCCACGGATGTGGTCACTTGATGTGATCCATCCATCCATTTTTTTGTACATATCAGTGTTTTGTTGAAAAAAAAGAGAAAAGAAAAAAAAAGATAAAAAGCAAAAAATTGGAAGGCCTATGTGATATTTTCCCTTTCCCTTGTTAATAACGCGTGTTCCCCTTGCCCTACGCGTTTTTACAGCAGACGAAAAGGTGTTTCTATTTGCAATCTCTCTGCTACCCAAATTTCTACTCCAGATCCGAAGAACAGACCGCTAATTAGCGGTTTGGAACCGCTAATCAGCGGTCCATTTTGCTCTGTTGTCATTTGTTCTTCGTCTGAGTGTGTTATTCAGGGTTCTCTGGTGGGTGCGTGGTTTGGGATCTATTTTTGCTGCCGGAGTCGGCGTGCGGTGGCCTTCTCTCCGCTCGTTCCGTGTTCGTCCTCGCCGTTGTGTGCCTCGCCGCTAAAGCTCGCCAAGGTAGGTTCAGGTATGGCCAGCCATCATTTAATTCCAGAACTCAATTTTGCCTCCCTGATTCGTGAATTCGGAGAACCCTTCTACGATCGAATCGTAGCTAAAGGGTGGTACCATTTATTGTACGAGGGCGATGAATCCATGTACGTAGAGCCTCTCGTACATGAATTCTTTACTAAACTCGAGCGTGACCAGACCGGTCCACTCGAGCTCAGTATCACTCTCAGAGGGGTGAAACACACCGTGACACCGCAGCTAATCTCCGACGCGACTGGGATCCCCTTGGTTGATGAGCTCGCACCTACCCATGATATCAATTTTTATCGATCTATGCTTGGGCGTGGGCAACCTGCATCATCACATGGGGGGGTACCTAATGCGCACATTTACTCCAATGTGCACATTGTAGCCAGGTGGGTGTGTAGAAATGTGTTGGGCCAAGAGCGGACCTCCACATTTTTCACACCTAGTTTGCGAATCGTGTATAGTCTGATGGACGGTTCACCGCACTGCATTTGTCGAACATTGTTCGATGTTTTAGTGAACGCCAGGCTAAAAGATATACACTGTTTGCCGACTCTGGTTACAAAATTGTGTGGCATGTTGGACACTCCACGATTTGAGCGCATGCTGAGGTGCCAAGGCACCGACCTCGAGGTAGCGAAGATGACCCCGTCATTTCGCCATTGCCTTCCTGAGGCATGGGTGCCTGACTATTTGGAGGAGGATGTTAGAGCCAGTTCCTCAATCTCGTCTGTGAGCTCAGGAACGCTCTTTAACACCGACATTTCTGAGATGGTGGTCGAGCAGCAGAACGTCATCTTAGCCAAGCAAAACCGGAAGATCTATAGGAAGTTGTCGGCTCTTGAGAGAGGTGCCTCTTCAGACACTTCTGGCCGTCGTCATTAGTCTGGTACACCCTATCCATGCATTGGCACCATTTTGCCATACATTGAGGACAATGCATGGATTAGGTGTGTGTGTGTGGGGGGGGGGGGGGGGTGTTTTCACGTTTGTACATAGTTTTTTTTGTTTTTTTTAGTTTTCTTTTGGTTGTACTGTTAGGGTCATGTTAGTGTGCCACATTTAACATTGATATACCTGCTTGCCATAATCCTTGGGTGACTTGTCTTCTTTTGCTTGTCTAGTGCTTTAAAATTTTCACATTTCTTTCAAAATCTTCATGTGTTTGCGAAAGAAAATGTTTTTGTAGGTTTTGCGTGTGTTTAGCATGTGCAAAACCATTGAGAGGCAAAGTAAAAAGAAAGCTCCCAAAATTGTCTTGAACTTGATGCATTAGGATTTCTAGTTTATTGGCTTTAGGTCTCATCGAGTCGTTAGGATGCACCCCGGTTTTCCCTCGGGGGGCGTGTAATCATAGGGTTTCAGCACTCAAACATTTAAAGAAGTCCACCCTGAACCTAGTGAGTCAAATAATTAGTGTCTTTTAGTATAAGGAAGTTTGTCGTGGTCAAGGGCCCTTAATCTCTTTTTGTGAAACTTAAGTGTAGGGGTTTTGGTTCCCATGTAGATAAATAAATAAGTGGTGTTCTCTCTTCTCGCACGACTCCTATCACTCGGGAAAGTAGTCTAATGTGTAGTGAGTAGTTCCATCCACTTTGGGGGGTGGAGTAGATGTGCATACATGCATATGAGAATGGAATGAATGCTTTATTTACAATGTGTTGATAAAACATGAATGTATGCTTGCTTGTTTAGGATAGAATTTATAACTTGATGAGTTTTGCCAAAATTATTAGACACCTCTGATGCTTGTTTTGGTTCTGAAATAAACAACTTGTATATGTAAATGTTAATCAACTAGGTTGGTGAATGGATTGATAGGTTTTGCCATAACATTTAGACACTTCCTATGCATGATAACACCACCTTTATTTGTGCTTAAAGAATGTGTTCAACACCCACTTCTTTGCATGTGCGCACTCACTCCACCTCTTAGGGGTTTTCTATTTCTGAATTTAAGCACTTATTTAGTTCTTAGTTTAGTTTGGTAGTTCATCGTTTGTTGCTTTCTTTTGCATTTCGTACTTTGTAGTGTAGTGTAGAGTAGAGTAGGATAATCAAACTCTCTTCTCCATCTTTCGCCACTTGATTTCTGATAAACAAGAGGCTGCTCACCTCCCTGTGGACGACCCGTATTTGCCACGTCTTCACCGACGCCGTGCACTTGCAGTTTAATTAAAACGTTCAACAAGTTTTTGGCGCCGTTGCCGGGGATCGAACATTCCAGACTCTTGTTTGGACGATTCGAGTGGTTTTAATTTGTGTCTTGTAGTTTTTCTTTGTTTCAGGAGACTTGAAGTCGCAAGGGGAGGCAGCAGGAGAAGTTGGAGGCCAACCTGGGCACTTTGGACCGCCACTCAGCGGTCTGGTGAGCCTTGTTTCCTTTCTCGTTTCTTCAGCTTGTTTCCACAATTGATGTACTGATCTGGGACTTGATTTGGCATGTTTTGACTTATAGTTTGTTCCCAGATCAATAATCAAACCTCCTTTAAGCAACTTGGACCCTAAAACCCAAAGCAACAGATTAGGCATTCTTTCTTGTTTAGGTCATGCATCATGTATGCTACTTAGGCACATTGATTGTCTTTTATTTTAGCTTTATTTTCAATTGCTGAGTGCTGGTGTGAGGTACGTACCTTTTACTCTCATTCATGCATTTCGTATAAACATGCATTAGTTTGTAGGAAGTGCATTGAAACAAGTGTGAGCTGAGCGTTTGTTTGGAGCGTTTATTGTTAGATTAAGACTCCAAAACGCTACTAAGGAGGGGTTGTCCCATATAAGATAAGGTGGGGGATTTCATCACCCTTTGCTTCACCCCAAAAACCACACTAATCAAGAGCCTAATTTTAAAATCAAGTAGACATTGGCCCTAAGGATCTCGGACACATTAGGAGAGTGATCCGGTCACGACCGTCATGGCCTGATCAGCGTTGCCCACTATGTCGATAGTAGGAGAGACGAGATCTCCGGATCATGGCTTACTTGCTGGGCTTTGTGGTCCTCGTCGTAGGGAGGTGAGGCGTGTTGAGACCGTGTGACCTCGTAGTTAGGCGTCGTCTAGCTGTAAGGACCTATAGCGACCTTAGGATTGCTTGAGCCTTGTTTGCTTGTGTGCTTCTACCTGTACCCATCCACCGTAGCATAGGGACTTCTTCCCTTCTCTCCTTAATCATTCTTTCTCTCCTGTGTTCCCCCGTCTTCTCCTCTACGCACATTCCTTATTAAAAAAAGTTTTGGTGTGTGTGCACTTGTGTGCATGCTTTTGTGGGCACGAGACGAGAGTGGTCGTTTGATGAGGCGCGTTGTCAACCCTGCTTCGGTAGTCGATTTCTCGATGCCTTCCTCCTCTCGTGTCACACACAGTCCGGGTTCAATGGCTGCTAATTTCCGTTGGGAGGAGCAGTTGCTGGACCCACCTGTTCCACCTGTGCTTCCTGTTGTGGCTCCCATACCTCTACGTGATCGATGATACCCGAGTTGTACCGCTCTACCCTCATGCATCGTATTGCCAGAGGCAAATGGGAACCATTTTGAGGTTAAGCCTTAGTTTATTTCCATGCTCCCTCACTTCACTGGGAACAGTGACCCCTATATCTTTGTGAGGGAATTTGAGGAGGTCTGTGCTATGTTCAAGCTGCAACAACTTAGCACAGACTCCATCCATCTTAGGCTTGTCCCCTTTGCGCTGAAGGATGATGCCAAGAAGTGGTTGTACAGCAACCATGCGAATGCCTTTAGGACTTGGGATGAGTTTCAATCTGCATTCCTCAAGAAATACTTTCCAAATCATCGGACTCAAAAATTGAGGAACGAAATCAATTCGTTCTATCAACTTGAAACCGAAACATTTCATGCATATCTAGAGAGGTTCAAGGAGCTACTATCCTCATGCCGTCACCATGGCATTGAGTTGTGCCGTCTTTGTCAGATTGTTTATGAGGGTCTTCACATCCCGTCCCGGACACTCCTTGAGTCCATGTGTGAAGGAGAGTTCTTAGGAAAGGATGAAAGGGAGGCATGGGCTTTCCTAGAAGACCTCGCTGAAAAAACCATGCAATGGGAGAGTGTGAGGGAACCACCTGCATCATCTAGCATAGGAGCGAGGATCACGAATGCAAACTCGACTAGATCGGGTGCCGCATTTGCTATCGATACAACTACGGCCACCGAGGCACGCATGGCGGCCTTACTGCACCGTATGGATTCGATTGAGCTCCAAAACCAACAAGGTGCACCTCACATGTCCACATCTGGTTGAGTTCCCTGTCATTCATGTGGTAGGATAGGTCATGTAGAAAGAGAGTGTGCATCCATTCCTCCTGAGATGGAACATGTAAACGCCATCTATGACAGAGCTAGGAATGACCGATACTCATCGTCTTATAATCCTGGATGGAGGAACCACCCCAATTTTTCATGGAACCAAAATAATGCCCTGAGTGGTCCTTCAAACTCCTCTCGACCACCTAACCAATCATACCAACCTCCCATGCATGCACAATCTTATCAGCCACCCCAAGCTCAAATCACCAATCAATCGGGTTTCCTAAATTCCAATAATATGGAAACCCGATTCAATTCACTTGAGACCTTGACTCGTGGACTTGAAAACTCAATGAAATTTTTTATGTCATCCACAAGTCAAGTTCTCACTTCAAATTAGCAGACCATCAATTCTCTAGAGCTTCAGATGGGCCAATTGGCTCAGTCTGTACATGAAGGAGAGAGAGGGTCTTTGCCTAGCCAGCCTGAGGCTAACGCTCGCATGTACCAGCAACAACACATGCAAAATGAGAATGTGGTACCTCGGGGGAGCGAGTGAACAATGTGGAGGAACATGTTCACCATGTCAATTCCATTGTAACCTTAAGGAATGGAAAGCAGGTTGACAATCACATTTCCTTTCCACCACCACCACCATCTATGCAGCCCCTCAGTGGGAATGGTGGTGAAGAAGAGGCTGATGGTGAGGGTAATACACCAACGCCTCCTTCTCAAGCACCGTAGAAAACCTACCTGCTAAAAGCTCTGATTGACATCATTTCGTGCTCATATTTGTATCTTATATCCATTATCTTTCACCTAAACAATGCTATGTTACGAGTTTTATGTTTAGTTTTCAGGAATAATTAGGTTTGAAGAGATGAAGCATAAAAGGACCCAAAAGCTGGGAAAAATGACTGAATTGTGAGATCTGTGGACCAAGATGCAAGGAAGAAGGACCTGAATGCAAGACCAAAGGACCTAAGAGCAAAACAGAATACTCCTCACCATCATGGGGAGTATTTTGGCAATTCTATTCGGGTCGGAGCTCCAACATGCAAACTAGATGCATCAAATACCAACAAAGCCTTCCAGAAAAGCCCACAAGAAATTCCAGAGCGATCTGGACACTGTAGACCGCTAATTAGCGGTCCAAGACCGCTAATTGGCGGTCACTTTTGGCCCAAATGCGGTCAAATTGCTCCAGCACATGTATTAGAGGATTTTTAGGCTATTTGTGGTATCTGTTTAGTCCCACATCGGGGGATTGTCCCGGATTAGCTTTTTCCATGGCTATAAATAGAACTCTTCACCTCCTATTGTAATCACTCCATATTTTAAGTGGCTATTCTTCCTACTAGAAGTGAGGCCTTGAAGCACACACTAAAGTAGGAGGATGCTACTTTTAATGTGAGTCATTTTATCAATAAAGTTTTGTGTTTCTTTCATTGTTTGTTTATGCTTCTTTTATTGTTTGTGCATGTTTTAGTTTAATCGTCTTTTATTTCTAGCTTAGTTTTAATATGCTTTCTTTGCTTAGTTTAATAATTAGTGTAATGTTTAGTGAGTAGTTCCATCCCCTTTGGGGGGTGGAGTAGATGTACATACATGCATTAGAGAATGGGATGAATGCCTTATTTTTGATGTGTTGATTAAACATGAATGTATGCTTGCTTGTTTAGGATAGAATTTATAACTTGATGAGTTTTGCCAAAATGATTAGACACCTCTCATGCTTGTTTAGGTTCTGAAATAAACACCTTGCATATGTAAATGTTAATCAACTAAGTTGGTGAATAGATTGATAGGTTTTGCCATAACATTTAGACACTTCCTATGCTTGATAAACACCACCTTCATGTGCTTAAAGAATGTATTCTACACCCACCTCTTTGCTTGTGTGCACTCACTCCACCCCTTAGGGGTTTTTCCATTCCTGAAATTCCAGCATTCTTGTTTTGTTCTTAGCTTAGTTCTTATTTCATCGTTTGTTTGCTTCTTTCACATTTCATACTTCTTAGAATAGTGTAGCGTAGGTTAGTATAAACACCTTTCTTCCCCCATTTTTGCCACTTGATTTCGTACAAGCAAGAGGCTGCTCACCTCCCTGAGGACGACCCGTACTTGCCACCGCTTCATCGCGGCCGTTCACTTGCGGTTTAATTAAAACGTTCAACAAGTTTTTGGCGCCGTTGCCGGGGAGGTGCCAGTCCAGACTCTTGTTTGGACGATTCGAGTGGATTTAATTTTTGTTTTGTAGTTTGTCTTTGTTTCAGGAGACGTGGAGTGGTCAGGAGGAGCACCTGGAGAAGTTTTGAAGCAAGCTGAGCACTGTAGACCGCCAATCAGCGGCCTGAGACCGCCAATTGGCGGTCTGGTAAGCTCTGTTTGCTCTCTTATTTCTTTGGTCGGTTTTCATAATTGATGTAGTGATCTGGGATTTAATTTGGCATGTTTTGACTTATAGTTTGTTCCCAGATCCATAATCAACCTCCTTTAAGCAACTTGAACCCTAAAACTCAAAGCAAAAGATTAGGCATTCATTCTTGTTTAGGTCATGCATCATGTATGTGACTTAGGCATTTAGATTGTCTTTTATCTTAGCTTTATTTTCTGTTGCTGAGAGCTGGCGTGAGGTACGCACCTTCTACTCTCATTCATGCATTTCGTATGAACATGCATTAGTTAGTAGGAAGTGCATTGCAACAAGTGTGAGTTGAGCGTTGTTTGGAGAGTTTATTGCTAGATTTAGGACTCCAAAACGCTACTAAGGAGGGGCTGTCCCGTAAAAGATGAGGTGGGGGATTTCATCACCCTTTCCTTCGCCCCAAAAACCACACTAATCAAGAGCCTAATTTTAAAATCAAGTAGACATTGGCCCTAAGGATCTTGGACGCATTAGGAGAGTGATCCGGTCCCGACCGTCATGACCTGATCGGCGTTGCCCACTTTGTCGATAGTAGGAGAGACGAGATCCCCGGATCTTGGCTCACTTGCTGGGCTTTGTGGTCCTCGTTGTAGGGAGGTGAGGCGTGTTGAGGCCGTGTGACCTCGCAGTTAGGCGTCGTCTAGCTGTAAGGACCTATAGCGACCTTAGGATTGCTTGAGCCTTGTTTGCTTGTGTGCTTCTACCTGTACCCATCCGCCGTAGCATAAGGACTTCTTCCCTTCTCTCCTGAGTCATTCTTTCTCTCCTGTGTTCCCTCGTCTTCTCTTCTACGTACATTCTTTTTAAAAAAAAAGTTTTGTTTTGTGTGTGTGTGTGCACCTTTGTGCATGCTTTCGTGGACACGAGGCGAGAGTGGTCGTTTGACGAGGAGCGTTGTCAATCCGGCTTCGGTAATCGATTTCTCGACACCTCCCTCCTCTCGTGTCACACGCAGTCCGGGTTCCATGGCTGCTAATTTCCGTGAGGAGGAGCAGTTGCTGGACCAACCTGTTTGACCAGTGCTTCCAGTTGTCGTTCCCATACCTCTACGTGATCGATACTACCCGAGCCGTACAGCTCTACCCTCATGCATCGTATTACCAGAGGCTAATGGGAACCATTTTGAGGTTAAGCCTCAATTCATTTCCATGCTCCCTCATTTCACTGGGAAAGGTGACCCCTATATCTTTCTCAGGGAATTTGAGGAGGTCTGTGCTATGTTCAAGCTGCAACAACTTAGCACAGACTCCATCCATCTTAGGCTTGTCCCCTTTGCGCTGAAGGATGATGCCAAGAAGTGGTTGTACAGCAACCAGGCGAATTCCTTTAGGACTTGGGATGAGTTTCAATCTGCATTCCTCAAGAAGTACTTTCCTAATCATCAGACTCAAAAATTGAGGAACGAAATCAATTCGTTCTATCAACATGAGACCGAACCATTTCATGCATATCTTGAGAGGTTCAAAGAGCTACTATCCTCGTGCCCTCACCATGGCATTGAGTTGTGGCGTCTTTGCCAGATTGTGTATGAGGGTCTTCACATCCCGTCCAGAACGCTCCTTGAGTCCATGTGTCAAGGAGAGTTCTTGGGAAAGGATGAAAGGGAGGCATGGGCCTTCCTAGAAGACCTCGCTGAGAAAACCATGCAGTGGGAGAGTGTGAGGGAACCACCTGCATCATCTAGTATAGGAGCGAGGATCGCGAATGCAAACTCGACTAGATCGGGTACCGCATTTGCTATCGATACCACTACGGCCACCGAGGCACGCATGGCGGCCTTAATGCGCCGTATGGACTCGATTGAGCTCCAAAACCAACAAAGTGCACCTCACATGTCCACATCTGGTCCAGTTCCCTGTCATTCATGTGGTAGGATAAGTCATGTAGAGAGCGAGTGTGAGTCCATTCCTCCTGAGATGGAGCGTGTCAACGCCATTTATGACAGAGCTAGGAATGACCCATACTCATCATCTTATAACCCTGGATGGAGGAACCACCCCAATTTTTCATGGAACAAAAATAATGCCCCGGGTGGTCCTCCAAACTCCTCTAGACCACCTTACCAATCACACCAACCTCCCATGCATGCGCATTCCTATCAGCCACCCCAAGCGCAAACCACCAATCAATCGGGTTTCCCAAATTCCAATAATATGGAAACCCGATTCAATTCGCTTGAGACCTTGACTCGTGGACTTGAAAACTCAATGAAAAATTTTATGTCAACCACGAGTCAAGTTCTCACTTCAAATCAGCAGACCATCAAATCTCTAGAGCTTCAGATGGTCCAATTGGCTCAGTCTGTACATGAAAGAGAGAGAGGGTCTTTTCCTAGCCAGCCTGAGGCTAACCCCCGCATGTACCAACAACAACAAATGCAAAATGAGAATGTGGTACCTCGGGGGAGGCAAGTGAACCATGTGGAGGAACCTGTTCACCATGTCAATTCCATTGTGACCTTAAGGAATGGAAAACAGGTTGACAATCACATTTCCTTGCCACACCCACCACCATCTATGCAGCCCCCCAGTGGGAATGGTGGTGAAGAAGAAGCTGAGGGTGAGGGTAATACACCAAAGCTTTCTTCTCAGGCACAACAGAAAACCTACCTGCCAAAAGCTCCCTATCCAAGTAGGTTAAACAAAAAGCAGAGTGACAACATGGACAAGATATTAGAGGTGTTTAAGCAAGTGAAGGTTAACATCCCTTTGTTGGATGTCATCCAACAAATACCTCAATATGCCAAAGTGTTGAAGGATCTCTGCACAACCAAGAGGAAGACCAATGTTCCTAAGAAAGCATTCTTGGCTGCAAATATCAGCTCACTTTTGTCTAATCCTACCTACACAAAATACAAGGACCCGGGGTGTCCTACTATTCAGTGTACGATAGGGGACACTAGATTGAGCAATGTTTTGCTTGATTTAGGATCAGCGGTCAACCTCCTCCCATTCTCTGTTTATCAACAGTTGAACTTGGGAGAATTGAAACCAACTAAGATCACCCTCCAACTGGCGGATAGATCCATTCGTATCCCCATGGGGATTATCGAGGACGTGCTTATCAAAGTTGGAGATTTTATATTTCCAGTCGATTTTGTTGTCCTCGATACCAATCCTGTTGCGAACACCCACTCTCAAATACCTTTGATTTTGGGTAGACCATTTCTGGCAACCTCTAATGCCTTGATTAATTGTAGAAATGGTCTCATGAAGCTCTCATTCGGTAACATGAGTGCCGAGTTTCATGTGTTCAACTCTGGTAGGCAACAGGAACCCATGGATGAACCTTTAAATCTAAATCTCATCCGCCAATTGGAGAAAGCACCACAAAATCAACGAACACCCCTAACCCCAATGCAACCCATTGAGAATGTTCGTGGGCTCAGCGAAAACTCATTGCCTGTCTTCGCAATGCAACAGAGTGAGCTGGCCTCGAACATGAATGTCCAAAGGGAGTGTTCGTTGCATGATTCAGTTGAGAGTACTAGTGAGAGTGAGACACCTCATCATATGCCTATACCAGAAGGTGTCTCTACCTCATGTCCCATGGCCATTGAGCCATTTGAGCTTCATATTGACTCCAACAAGGACCCACCTATGACCGAGCTTATGCTTGATGATCTAAATGATGGTGGGAGGTCCTTGTTGGATGGCTTAGGGAGAAGCCCCATTCTTAGTGATGCAGGTCTGCTGCATCCATCGAATGAGCTTGAGGAACTCATTCCGATGCACCCGCCTATTGGTTGGAGGGTTTTCTTCGATGAGCAATTAAACCCTAGTGAGGCAACACAACTTCATTCTTTGTTGCCCACACCCGACCAATATCATGAGGGGTTCGAGCCTTTCAGCTTTGACCTTTCACCCCTCATGACACCTCAGAGTACCAGTGGAGTTTGCCCATCTCGCAAGTCTCTGGCCCTCAAAACTTGATGTTCTCATTTGATGTTCCTTGACCAAATGATTATGAGAATATCTTGGTTGATGTATATATCTTGTAAAAAAAGAGAAGAAAAAAAAACAACAATAAAAACAAACAAACTAATAAAAGACTCCTTCAGTGAGCATCGATTGTTGTGGGCCACAACCCTTGTGTACTTGGGCCCAATCTCTTCACGTATTTATCTCCCTTCTTCAGCTTCTCACAGGTTTTGAAGGAATTTGGGTTTGTGTTCATCAACATGACCCTGAACGTCACTTTGTACTTCATGTTGGTGAGATCTTTCCTTTTTCATGCATATCTACATGTAGTATCTTGTTCACATTCATTGAGGACAATGCATGAAGTAGGTGTGGGGGGTGTTTTACGTGTGTACATAGTGGAGTCTTTTCTTTTGATTTTTTGTTTTCTTTTGTGTGCATTGTTAGGGTCATGTTAGTGTGCCGCATTTAACATTGATATATCTGCTTGCCATGATCCTTGGGTGACTTGTCTTCTTTTGCTTGCCTAGTGCTTTAAAATTTTCACATTTCTTTCAAAATCTTCATGTGTTTGCGAAAGAAAATGTTTTTGTAGGTTTTGCGTGTGTTTAGCATGTGCAAAACCGTTGAGAGGCAAAGTAAAAAGAAAGCTCCCAAAATTGTCTTGAACTTGATGCATTAGGATTTCTAGTTTACTTGCTTTAGGTCTTATCGAGTCGTTAGGATGCACCCCGGTTTTCCCTCGGGGGGCGTGTAATCATAGGGTTTCAGTACTCAAACATTTAAAGAAGTTCACCCTGAACCTAGTGAGTCAAATAATTCGTGTCTGTTAGTATAAGGAAGTTTGTCGTAGGCAAGGGCCCTTAATCTCTTTTTGTGAAACTTAAGTGTAGGGGTTTTGGTTCCCATGTAGATAAATAAATAAGTGGTGTTCTCTTTTCTCGCACGGCTCCTATCACTCGGGAAAGTAGGTCTGAGGGGACTTTGTGCCTGGTGCTTTCGAGTCATCTGACTTGGGATGCGCCGACCGAACTCCCGTTACACGGGTGGTAGGGATCGCCCTATGTGGAGATTTGGGGGAAGGTGTACGTGATAGTGTAAGTCCTCATAGGCAATGATGCACGAAACCTGATCCTGAGAGAATCAAACACCAACCAATAAAATGCTCCAATGAAAAAGAAAAAAAAGAAGAAAAAAAAGAAAAAAAAAGAAAAAAAAAGTCAAATAAGAACCAAAATGGACTTTACACATTGTATCACATTCAGAAGTTAAGGTTGCCCATGTCTTTCACTTAAGTCCTTGACTAACTCTCACGAATAACTCATTAGGCTAGGTGTGTGGACCGATTACATATATAGAGTCGACCCGTAGTATTACCGCGTCCCATGATCGACAAAATAAGTCCAACGAGTCGTGTAGCTAGATTGATTAATGCATCTTGTTCGGATTTTGTGGGTATATCCGCTGAAAACCCTCAGGAGACAACACTCCTCCTCCTTGGCGACAAGGAGGTTTAACGGCTTGTTGCACGTGCTAAGTGCAACCGTGATTCCTACGAAAGTAAGTTAGGATTTCTTGTTTTTCGCATGCTTTTCTCTTTCTTTGTTTTGCTCGGGACTAGCAAAAGTTAGGTGTGGGGGTATTTGATTGACATCATTTCGTGCTCATATTTGTATCTTATATCCATTATCTTTCACCTAAACAATGCTATGTTACGAGTTTTATGTTTAGTTTTCAGGAATAATTAGGTTTGAAGAGATGAAGCATAAAAGGACCCAAAAGCTGGGAAAAATGACTGAATTGTGAGATCTGTGGACCAAGATGCAAGGAAGAAGGACCTGAATGCAAGACCAAAGGACCTAAGAGCAAAACAGAATACTCCTCACCATCATGGGGAGTATTTTGGCAATTCTATTCGGGTCGGAGCTCCAACATGCAAACTAGATGCATCAAATACCAACAAAGCCTTCCAGAAAAGCCCACAAGAAATTCCAGAGCGATCCGGACACTGTAGACCGCTAATTAGCGGTCCAAGACCGCTAATTGGCGGTCACTTTTGGCCCAAATGCGGTCAAATTTCTCCAGCACATGTATTAGAGGATTTTTAGGCTATTTGTGGTATCTGTTTAGTCCCACATCGGGGGATTGTCCCGGATTAGCTTTTTCCATGGCTATAAATAGAACTCTTCACCTCCTATTGTAATCACTCCATATTTTAAGTGGCTATTCTTCCTACTAGAAGTGAGGCCTTGAAGCACACACTAAAGTAGGAGGATGCTACTTTTAATGTGAGTCATTTTATCAATAAAGTTTTGTGTTTCTTTCATTGTTTGTTTATGCTTCTTTTATTGTTTGTGCATGTTTTAGTTTAATCGTCTTTTATTTCTAGCTTAGTTTTAATATGCTTTCTTTGCTTAGTTTAATAATTAGTGTAATGTTTAGTGAGTAGTTCCATCCCCTTTGGGGGGTGGAGTAGATGTACATACATGCATTAGAGAATGGGATGAATGCCTTATTTTTGATGTGTTGATTAAACATGAATGTATGCTTGCTTGTTTAGGATAGAATTTATAACTTGATGAGTTTTGCCAAAATGATTAGACACCTCTCATGCTTGTTTAGGTTCTGAAATAAACACCTTGCATATGTAAATGTTAATCAACTAAGTTGGTGAATAGATTGATAGGTTTTGCCATAACATTTAGACACTTCCTATGCTTGATAAACACCACCTTCATGTGCTTAAAGAATGTATTCTACACCCACCTCTTTGCTTGTGTGCACTCACTCCACCCCTTAGGGGTTTTTCCATTCCTGAAATTCCAGCATTCTTGTTTTGTTCTTAGCTTAGTTCTTATTTCATCGTTTGTTTGCTTCTTTCACATTTCATACTTCTTAGAATAGTGTAGCGTAGGTTAGTATAAACACCTTTCTTCCCCCATTTTTGCCACTTGATTTCGTACAAGCAAGAGGCTGCTCACCTCCCTGAGGACGACCCGTACTTGCCACCGCTTCATCGCGGCCGTGCACTTGCGGTTTAATTAAAACGTTCAACAAGCTCCCTATCCAAGTAGGTTAACCAAAAAGCAGAGTGACACAATGGATAAGATATTAGAGGTGTTTAAGCAAGTGAAGGTTAATATCCCCTTGTGTGATGTTGTTGATTCATTTATATTAAACCACAAGTGCACGGCCGCGTCGAAGCGGTGACAAATACGGGTCGATCCACAGGGAGGTGTGTCGACTTTTGGTTTTTGCGAAGGCGAGTGGGAAAGAAAGAGAAGAAGAGATTGATTACACTAAACTAACTACACTAAATTAATGAACTAGAAGCAAGGAATTGAAAACATGAAATGAACTACTAAGCTAAGCTAAGCAACTATTAAGAAGAAAGATAAGCTGGAAATCAGGAATCTAAAACCCCTAAGGGGTGGAGTGTGTGTGTGCACATGAAATAAGTGTGGTGAATGCATACAATAAGCTCAAGTGTGGTTAGTGTTTGTTAATGCATAAGAAGTACCTCATGGCAAGACCTATCATTTTCAACACTAACCTTGGTGATTAATATGAGCAATGCAAGGTTGTTATTAAGAACATAACGAGCATGGAGTGTACCTAACTATGGAAGAAACCATCAAGTAAAGTTCTTATTAGTTCAAGCAAGCATACTAATATCTCTCACAAACAATAATATCTAGCATTCATACCACCTACATAACATATATATACATCTACTCCACCCCCAAAGGGGATGGAACTACTCACTAATCATTACACTACCTACATTAACAAAATGAAACATTATACTAAAAGAAAATTTAACTAAGAAAGAAGGGAGCATTAAAGAAGCTTAAAAGGAAAGGAAAGACTAAACAAGCATGCATAAATTAAAAGACAAGATTAAAAGAAACTAGAACAATTATTTTTTTAACAATGACTCACATTGAAGGTAGCATTCTTCTCCACCTTGAGTTTTGCTTCAAGGCTTACTCCTTAGTAGAGAGAATGCCACCAAGCAATGAGTAGTTTACAATAGAAGGTGAAGAGTTCTATTTATAGCCATAGAAAAAGGTAATCCGGGACGATCCCTCGATGTTGGACTAAAAAAATACTAAAAATAGACTAAACATCCACTACTACGCGTGTTCCTGAAATTTTAGCGGATCCGGGAAGATCCGGACCGGCAATTGGCGGTCTACAGGATCCGGATCTGGCTCATTTTTGTTGTGTGCTTGTCTTGATGTATTTCTTGGTCTTGGATGCATCTACGTCGCTTGTTGGAGCTCCGACCCGAATAGAATTGCCAAAATACTCCCCATGATGATGTGGAGTTTTCTGTTTTGCTCTCTGGTCCTTCGGTCTTACGTTCAGGTCCTTCTCCCTTGCATCTTAGTCCCCAGGTCTCACAATTAACTCCTTTTTCCCTGCTTTTGGGTCCTTTCATGCTTCACCTCTTCAAACCTATTTATTTCTGAAATTCAAACATAAAATTCATCACGTAGCATTGCTTAGGTGTAAGATAATGGATATAAGATACAAATATAAGCATGAAATGATGTCATTAGCAATGTATTGCATCATTTCATGCTTATATTTGTATGTTATATCCATTATCTTTCACCTAAGCAATGCTATTTTACGAGTTTTATGTTTGTTTGCAGGAATAAATAGGTTTGAAGAGATGAAGCATAAAAGGACCCAAAAGTAGGGAAAATGACTGAATTGTGAGACCTCGGGACTAAGATGCAAGGGAGAAGGACCTGAATGTAAGACCGAAGGACCAAAGAGCAAAACAAAATACTCCACACCATCATGGGGAGTATTTTGGCAATTCTATTCGGGTCGGTGGTCAAACAAGCGAAGTAGATGCATCAAAGACCACCAAAGACATCGAGAAAAGCCCAGAAGAAAACCCAGCGAGATCCGAACCATATAGACCGCCAATTGGCTTAAAGAATTGCTGTAAGAGACCATCCAGTTGGGCTGGAGGGTAGGACGTGAACTGCTACTTATTGGATTCAGATCTGGGTCTCATTGCTTCACCTTCGGGAGTTCAACTCATTAAACCCGATCCACCAGACCCGACAACATCAAGGACCAGATCTGGTGCTCGAGGGTTTCTCTCCGTGACATTCGCCCGATTCTCCCATTCTCCATTATGCGATCCTAGGACTCTTTCGCCCCTCTTATGTTCCCCTCTTCCGTGGGGTGGCGGGTGAAGATGCGGGTGTAGCCACCAGCAACCATCATTTGTGTGCCCTAGATTGTTGCAGTGGTCACACTTGGTGGTTGGTCCCTTCCCCCGACGTCTGGGTTTCTCTGGATATGCTCTGTTGGCGGTGAATGCATGTCCTTCTCCTGAGGTCCCAGTGTCCGGGTGCTTGCTTCGGCGCCTGGTTTCCTCTTGTTTTACTATGAATACCACGCTTGATAGAGAGGGGAGCTCGGGACTCAAGAGGATATGGGCACGTACAACCTCCAATCTTGCTTCGAGGCCGGCTAAGAACTAGTATACTCGATCCTTTTCCGCCCTTTCTTGGATGGTTTTGATGTCAGAGGTGGGAGGAAGGTAGATCTCCAGTTCGTCCCAACGTCTTTTGAGTTTTCCGAGATACTCCGTTATTGGCTTTCCATCTTGTTTTGCTTGCGAGATCTCTTGCTTGAGGTTGAAGATGTGTGCATAGTTTTGTTGCTTCCCAAATAGATCCTGGACTGAGGTCCAAATCTCCAATGATGAGTTACAGAACACGAATAGTTCAGCAATCTGAGGATCCATAGAGTTGAGTAGCCACGACATCACAAGGTGATCTATGGTTTGTCATTATTCAAGTTTGTTGGTGTCGTTTGGTTTTTTTGTTTGGCCGGTGACAAACCCTAGTTTGGATTTACCTCTTAGGGAGAGAGTTGCAAATCTCGCCCATGATAAGTAATTGTTGCCATTGAGGAGGATGGTGGTGAGTCTAGTCATCGGATTTGCCTCACTATGTGACTGGTGGATCCCGGATGAGTCCCCCATTCTCTTCTTCTAGCTAATGATGCAATTTTTTAGGCTGAAACTGAGATAATCTGCTCTGATACCATGATGAATTTGATGCTGAACCACTCAAAGATGATGATTGAGTTGTTGAGGGAAGATATGAGAAGAACTGGGAAGAAGATGGTGTTCTGTCTTATTCTTTTGCAATACAATACATTATATATGGTTGGCTTATTACTTTTAGCCGTTGGTAACTTGCCTAATAGCATGTTGACCGTTATGGTCAATTACAACTTGCTAATTACAACTTGTTGTTTACAGAAAGACAATCCAATTTGTTAAGGAATGAGCATCTATGATGGATTCTGAGATGCCATGATTTCCATGTGGGGGGATTTGTTGCTTGTTTCCGCAATACTACCCATTCATCTCTTTCTCTCTGCCGCACTCTCTCACATGTATTCTGTCGAACCACTCCCTGACCCCCACAACTTTCCCTAACCACGATGAACCTCGTAAGAAATTTGATCAATTCGTTTAAAATTCACCTACCTTCCTCATGTCCCCACCAACGGTTTATGTCTGCCTTCATTGAATCTTTATCAATTTCATTTCCCTTCGGCCTTCTTGCCTTATATTTCTCTGATAGGACATTGGGAAGCAGTTTCTTTAAAGCTGAGATGATGAAAATGTGGAAACTAGAAATTGGGGGTGCGGCTTGTCCTTATTGATGATAACTTTTGGATGATTCGCTTCTAACTTGAAGATTAATGTAAGTGTATTTTAAAGGTAACCCCTCTAATTAATATGAAATTGGAAATCCAATGTTGTGTTGTAAAGGTTGATCATAGGATTCTTTCCCTCACTTTAGTGCCACATTGGGGAATTTGGAAAGTAGAGAAAGGTTTGTATACTTAGGCTTCCTATACCACTTTGAGAAGTAGAGAGAAAAGAGAGGAGAGAATGGAGCATGCACGCGAACACACACGTGCCTAGCCCTGACAGGCCGAGCGACACGACACGAGACGGGACGGTGCGGTGCTGTCTTTCTCATGTACATTCAATTTTTGGGGGCTTATCTTATATTGCCTTCGATAAAGAATTGATTTAAAATGAAAATTTCTTTTTTGATTATGACGATTACAATTTTTTTGGAACCACTAAGACCATGTTCTAAACTATTTTGGCGGTTGAGAATTGTGTGTATATATATAATGGCCTACAGTTTTTTCATATATAAGAATACCACAATCATGTCCCTTCTCTCCATCGTTCTCAAGTGATCGTCCTACGAGTCTCAATCTGCTCTCGTTGTTCGTTTTCAGTCGAAATACACCAACAAAGACGTTGCGACCGCTTTATCCTGTGAGAAAGCACCAACACTCATCGCACTGGTATGTGAGGGTGATAATTACTCTAAGGGGAGTCTGACAACGGAGGCTCAGTGGAGGTGTATTATGATCCTAACCTGTGTTTGGCTTTCGTTGTTTTGTCCGCATGGTGATGTTCATTGGCTTCGTAAGAATTGTACCTAGATTGTCAATCGACAAATGTTCCCCACTATTATGCATGTTATTTATTTTATTAACAACAGTCTTAGAGAAATCATTCATTATGTCGCACAACTATTATTCGTTTTCCCCTAAAGTGGACTTGTCTGGGATGCTCGAAAAATTTGTCTGGTAGAACTTCACGTTGGCAACCAAGAATGAGAATCTGGCTGACCATGATAGGGTTGGTTGATGTTATCGAGACTTCTTGCCCTTTTACTAATTTGGATGTTCCCAAAATTAAAGATAGTCCTGAATTGTGGAAGGAGGAAGACAAACTGTCTCAAGGATGCATTTTGCTGGCTATGTCCAATGTACTCTTTGATGTCTACAGTTCATCTTCCTCTACCTCTACAAAAGATTAATGGGATGAACTTGAAAAGAAAAATAATACTGAGGACTTACGTGATGAGATGTATTATGTCGGAAAGTTCTTAAAGTTCCAAATGGTTGAGGGAAAGTCAGTGACCGAACAAACCCACTAGTTCATGAGTATGATCCATGACTTGAAAGAGACGGACATGAAACTTCCTGAGAGGTTTCATGTGATGTTCATCATTAAGAAGTTCTCTCGCTCTTTGGAGGATTTTGGTATGTCTCTTAAGCACAGGAAATGAAAATTGACTACAGATGATCTCATGATTGTCATTGCAATCGAGGAAGAACATCATGGTGAAAAACTTGTGATGTCGGTTGATTGTCAACCAAAAGCAAACATGTTAGTTGGATCCTATAAGCCAAATAATAAATTAAAATCACATTAGATCAAAAAAGTAAAACCTAAGGCCAAAATCCAAAAAAAGAGTCAAAGAAAAAACCGTGTTGGAATTATGGACAGGTTGGGCACTAGGCTAAGGATTGTCCTGTTGGATTTCGTGCCCTATGCATGGGTATATATTTTTTAATTTTTTACTCACAAGCAAGAACATTTTTCATATTTATTCAACAATTTTATGTACAACACTTCCTAATTGCATTCCAATATATATTGTATACTATATCATATAACACTATATAGATTGGATCATACCTAAATTATTGTCAAATCCTATTAACTAATCAGAAATCGAGTTGCACGTCGGATTGCCTTGGAATTTCCTTCAAGTGTTCACCAAACTCTAAACAAGATTAGAGTGATTGAAGCTAGCCAATCAACTCTAATGCTAGGTTAGAATCTAGCTAATAACCCTTCAACGCTCCAAAGAATTTAATCTTTAGCACTTAATTAAATAAGAGAGATTGGATGGATGGAGAGAAAATAGAAAAAGTTGTATTTTTCTATTTGTTGTGTATGTCAAAAATTGAGGAGATGTCTATTTATAGTGTATTCTCCAAATCACATCATGTGTATAACCACCTACACATATCCATATAAATATCTCCTCTCAATCAATCATATGTTGACACATCGTCCTCCCATAACTTCCATTGACCAAGATGGATTAAATCCATTTACTGACCAACAATAATCTCTTATTAATGTGGCCAAAAACCCAGACAAACAGTCGACCGAATCATCAAACTAGTCGACTGTTTGGTTATCTAGAAAAGTTCCTGATAATTTTTGTCGGACTGGGTTTCAAGTCGGTTGACCGATCCCTTACTAAGAACACTCATGATAAATTCGATCGAACTAAGAACCTCACCGGTCGACCGATACATTACCAGAAAACTCCTGATAATTTTGGTCGAACCACATGTCCAGTCGTTGCCCAACTGGTCGATTGTTTCCGATCTATAGGAATTACTGTTAGTTTCGGTCGACCAGTTCTCGAAAAACGTTAGACACTTTTTCTTTGTTTTTGCCTCTTCAGATTTTCTATCGATGGGGTCTTAGCAAATTCATATGTCATAATGTTGCGGATTACATTATATCATGTAATATATTATCATATATGATGTTGAAACATCATACCCCATAATACATACATCTCATATAAATTCATTTGTTATTCTAAACATGTCATTTTCATGACGTATTAATTTTATTGTTTCATCATATGTATATCATTTCATATCACATGATATTTAATACATCACATAAAACATAAAATCATATTGCTTATTTTCCAGTTTTGTGGTGTGACCTATAGGAGGATCTAAGTTATGTTTGTAATGATATAAACACTTTATATCGTAAACTATAAGCGGTGTCTAGCTACACATTATAGTTACCCAAATAACAAAGACATTTTTCTCACTTGAACAGAACACAATCCATTTAGTGATATGTAATTTATCACTTGTGTTTATCCTTTGCCTCATGATATTACAAATATTATAAAAGTAGGAATGTATCATCTTTGTTATATATTCTTTTTCTTGATCTCATAAGCTAATTATAAATATGTAACTATACATAAGTTACCTTGTGCACATTATAATTTTCCTTTATAAAGGGGCCCATTAATATCATCACTCAAGTGAAGAGGGGCAATGACAATCTTTTGGCATATGATCTTTTTCGGCACAAGTCTCATATAACGAACTAATATCTTTATCACTATACGTAATAATAACTTTTGATAATAGTCAAATTATACAATCCTCATGTGAAAAGATATAGGTCTCATATCTTAGGATTTAAAGACACGATGAAAACATTAATGACACAAACACAATTCCATAATGTTTCATTAATTAGGTCTATTCAATATATAAAAGAAAACATTTTCCATTTCATATACACATGTTAAATATTTGTAGAGAACAGTCTCCTTTAACCAACATGACAGTCTTATCTCGGCAATTAATGTTCCATGTTAATCACCATGATTGTGAATTACTTTTGATTTATGCAAACCATTATCTTTTAGAGTTCTACGGTTAGGAACCAAGAGCCTCTTCCTTAACACTTCCAAAAGACGAATACATTAATCAAGGAACAAATATTTCTACATTCAATTCATAATAAAAGACATATAAAAGAATATTTTTAGAACACACATTCCTTTCACGTCCTTCAAAGAAAGCCAAATGCCAACAAGGTACCATTGATTCGACTCCATGGGTCAATGTTTTGACTATTGTGGAGGAGACAAACAGTAAGCCGTTGATTCTCAAGTCCTATCCATTTCTGAATGACGTGAGTGGTTGGTTGACACTGGGGCTAATGTGCATGTGTGTGCTGATAAGTTCATGTTTATCTCTCACCGGCCTATTGATGGATAGACTGTGGCAAGGTGAATCAAAACATTATGAGGGTTCTTGGTGTTGGACGTGTCGATCTAAAGTTACCTTCAGTGAGAGTTCTTTCACTACACATGACGCATCATGTGTCAGTCGTTCGTCGTAATATTTGATAGTTGGGGTTATGAAGTGACTTTTAAGTGTAATAAAGTTGTAATAACTTGTTTTAGTACTTTTATTGTAGTCTGGTAGTATTTTTTACTTTCATGTTGAACCTGCATTTGATAATCGTAATGCTATTTATGTGCATGATGAACATTCTTCTCGTGTGTTTTTCTGCGGAGTATTGTGATGTATGACATAGACGTTAGGACATGTGAACTATTAATGTTTTAAAAGAATGGTTGATTTAAACATGATTCCAAAGTATGTCATTGAGAATAAAAACGTCAAGTGTAAGACAAGCTAAACAACGTAAGAAACATTTTTATGCTTTGTCTAGGGAAACTAATATTTTAGAGTTGATGCATACTGATACTTGTGAATTTAATGGCACGTTCACTAAGGATCATATGAATTTTTTGTCACTTTCATGGATGATAATTCCAAATATTGTTACGTCTAACTTTTGAAAAGTAAGGATGAAGCATTGTCTAAATTCTTTTTTTAAGAATAAAGCAGAGACTCAAACTAAAAAGAAACTTGAGGTCCGATAACGGTGACGAATATACGTCAAACCTATTTGAACAAGTTTGTCAGAGTTATGGCATAGTGTAGGTAACGAAACTATATTTTCCACTGTCTAATGAGATTGTTGAACGAAAAAATAGAATATTATCCGATATGATTAATGCACTATTGGAGAGTTCAGGATTACCCAAATACATGTGGGGGAAGGTTTGAATATGACTTACCACATTCTGAATAATGTTCCCTAGAAAGATAAGGAAGCTAGTCATTTGAAATGCTAGCATGGTCTTTGGGATTGTCTTGCAAAAGTATTAATCCTTGAACATAAGAGGAAACAACTTGGTTTCAAAACCGTTGATGTAACCGGATATGTGACTAACAGTTCTGCATACAAATTTTTAGTAATTAAGGCTAGCCAACTACAACTTATGTTAACGGTTGAACTAAATCTGGGGGCGGTCGACAATTAAGAGGGTTTTAGCCAGGTCAAAGGTTAATCGGTCGAACACAAAAAGAACGTTCGTTTGACCAAAAATAACAGGCACTTTGGTTGCATAGAATTGTCTGCATCTGGTCGACCGCCGTCAAGTCAACATTCGAATGGTAGCCAAATGTATTAAGGGTATTTCATAAAATATGAATACGACCATTGAGAGAATACGACAGAAAGTCAAAATTGGTCGACTGGTAGAGCTAGGTAAAATCCCAATTTGAGAAACCGTTAACTGGTAGAAACGGTCGAACGGAAAACTCATTTCGTTCGACCATTCTGCAGAGACAACTAGATTAAGTGATTTTCCTACCTAAGTTTGGGTGACCTATTGAAGTCCAATTGATTTGAAATTTTGTGTGTGACTTCTACAAGGAACCTAATGTGTATGTGAATAGATTTTTACTCTTGTATGCTCAAGTTCACATGAGTTCCTAAGACTCAAATAAATGAAAATTACGTGTCTTCAATTAGCTTTATTATATGTCTTGACTTCATTCCATTCTTCCTTGATTCTTGATCACCTGTAGATGTTAGCACAATACAATGTATACTTTATGCATGATGTGTGCTTCACAACATTTGATTGGGATTAAGATTAGGTTAGTCAAATCATCAAAACACGGATTAAGGCCAAAAAGCCAACACATAATACATTCAAGGATGTTATGGCTTCTTTTGAAGCAAAGCATTGGAAATTTGTCATCAAGACTGAAATGGACTCCATTGTCTCTAATGGGACATGGGAGTCGGTGATACTTCCCTTGGGATGTTCAACAATCGGTTGTTCAAGAAGAAATTGAAACCATATGGATCCATTGATAAGTACAAAGCCAGATTAGTTGCCATAGGCTTTAAACAAAAAGGAACAAATAGATTACTTTGATACATATTCTCTAGTGTCTCGCCTGACTACTATTTGAGTGCTTTTAGCATTGACATCCGTATATGATTTTACGATCCATCAAATGGGCGTAAAAACTACTTTTGTTCATGGTGATCTTGAAGAAGAAATTTATATGGAATCAGTTTGGGGATTTGTAGCTTCTGGAAGCAAGAGCAAAGTTTGTAAACTTGTTAAGTCACTTTATGGACTCAAACAATCTCCAAAAGAATGGAATGAAAATTTTGACAAAGTCATATTATCATTTAGATTCCAGGTTATTCATTCTGACAAGTGTGTATATTGCAAATTTAAAGGTAGGATATATATTGTATTGTGTTTATATGTCGACGTCATATTATAATTTGGCGCAAACCTTGATATAATACATGAAACAAAGTCCTTCTTGTGTACTAAGTTTAAAATGAAAGACATGGGTGTTGCAAATGTGATCTTGGGCCACAAACTAACTAGGTCAGTTGAGGGTATTTCCATATCTCAATCTCAGTAAGGAGAAGGTTTTTGAGAGATTTGGCTATACATACTTTACATCTGTGGAAACCCCATATGGTTCTTCAAAACCTTTGTACAAAAACAAGAGTGGTGTACCAGTTTCATTGTTAAAATATTCTCAAATCGTAGGTAGCTTGATGTATCTTGCAAATTGCACACAACCAGATATTTCTTTCTCGGTGAGCAATCTGAGTATATACACAAGTTATCCTAATTGCACTCATTCGGAGACTTTGTATAGAGTATTAAGGTACTTGAAGGGTACTTCTACCCTTGGGCTGCATTATGGGGAGTTCCCAATTGTACTAGAAGGTCAATAATGCATCAAACCCGTAGATTGCAATATGACCTACTAGGTGTTGTTCTGAATGGACACCTCCACAACAAAGGTTCAAGTTCAAGACTTCGTTTCACTTGGATCCTATGGGGGTAAAGTTGAACAAATCAGGTAGTGGTTCAAACACAAAACGTATCATCGCTGAATGCATTAGCCTGCAAGATTTGGTCGCTTAGATCAACAATGGATTCATTGGAGATTGTTAGACTATTGACTATTGGGGTTAAACCGAATTATTATGAATCTGGAAATTAAATGTTGATTTGTAAAGGTGGATCATGGATTTCTCTTCCTCACTTTAGTCCCACATTGGGGAATTTGGAAAGTGGAGAAAAATTTATATACATATGTTTCATAAACCCCTTTGATTAGGGTAATTTAATACTTGGGTAATTCGTAATCGGGTAATCGGTTTTCGTGTACTTTCGTGTACTGTTGGGTACTCGACTAGTCAGACACGAACACGACATGAAAAAAAAATCGTGTACCAACTACACGAACACGACATGAAACACGAAATCAGTGAACCCAAACACAAATTTTTCGTGTTGTGTTCGTGTCGTGTTATCGTTTTCATGTCAAATTGTCAGGCATATCCCATCTTTCGTGATGGTGCCTCATTAGAGAGTTCTTCTATAAAGGACATTTTCACTCTCTAACGACATGACCCTTATAAAAAGTGAGTTTACATTTGAAGTTTTGGCACTCAAAGAAAACCGAAATGAAGAATATTTATGTGTCGTGGGTTAATTTTTTTATTTGGTTATTTTTCCACCCTACCAATATTCCTCCCGACCCCCTGAGGTGGGTTAGGAGTGTAGGATTTCGTTCCCTATACTTGTGTATATTTTAAAAAAATACGTATTTACGATTGATTTTAATATTTTCAATAATTTTCATGTACAAAACATAGCCTATACATTTTAATATTGGTATCCAACATAAATATGAAATTGTATAGAAGAAAATCATACCCAAAAGGTTCTCTAAAAGTTTTTTGAATATCCGGAGTCGTGTTGCACTTGAATCGTCTCGGAATTCCTCCAATTGTTCATCAAACTCTAAACAAGATTTAGAGAGAAAAGAGCTAGTCAATCAATATCTAATTCAAGGCTAAAATCTAGCTAACTACCTTGTGATGCTCCTGAGAATGTAATCTCTCAAATACTCAACTAACAAAGGAAATTTCGGATGAATTTGGCAGAGAAATATGGAGAGGAGACTTTTACATTCATATCTTAGCAATGAAAATAGGAGGGTCCTATTTATAGGACTTCCTCAAAACCTATTCATTCGCAACCCACTTTCACATGATTGCTTGTTAATAGCTCCTCCAATTAAATCATATTTCGACACGTAATCATCTATTAACCTCCTCTGACCGAATTGGAACAATTCCACCCATGATCAAAGAAATTCTCTCATTAATTCAAGCAAAACCGTGTAGAAACGGTCGACCGAAATTACCAATCGGTCGACCGATCGATCAAAAATTGACACCATCGGTCAGACTGTGCTCCTAGTCGGTCGACCGAATCTTCACCAGGAAACTCTTTATAATTTTGGTCGAACCACGACCCACACTGGTCGACATTTTCACAACAGAAAAAGTTTCTGTTATTTTCAGTTGAACCACACGTCCAACCGGTCGACCGTTTCTGAATTTAAAATTTACCGTTAAATTTGTTCGATCAGACCAAGCAAAATGTTCAACAATTTTGCATTGTTTTTTCTTTTATCAAATTTTAGATTAATATCCAACAAAATCTGATATTTGGGTTTTAGCATATTTATATTTTATAATGTTGTGGCTCACATTATACTGTGTAACATATTATCATATATAATGTCAAACATAATATCCCATAATATATTTACATCTCATATAAATTTATTAATTCTAACAATGTCGTAATCACGTCATATTTGATTTTAATATTTTACCACATGTATCATAACAAATCATATATAATGTAAAATCAAATTCCTTATTTCCCAGTTCTGTGGTGTGGCCTACACGAGGATCTAAGTTATGTTGGCAATGATATAAAACATATTACATCATAACTATAAGCGGTATCTAGCTACACATATAGTTACCCAAATAATAAAGATGTTTTGCTCACCCGAAACAAACACAAATCCATTTAGTGATATGTTATATCACTTGTGTCTATCCCTTGGCTCATGATATTGAGAATATTATACAAATTATAATTGTGTCATCTTTGTAATATATATATTCATTTCTTGATCTCTCAAGATAATTATAAATATGTAACTATACACATGTTACATTGTGCATATTATAATTTTGTTTTATCAAAGAGGCCCAACAAGATCATCACTCAAGTCAAGTGGGACAATGATAATTTTTTGACATATCAACTTTTCCATCACAAGTTGTGTATAACCAACTAATACCTTTATCACTATACGTATTGATAGTTTTTGATAATAATCAAATCATACACTCCTTATGTGAAAAGATATAAGTCTCATATCTTAGGATTCAAAGACACAATAAAACATTAATGACACAAACACAATTCCATAATGTTTAATTTGTTAAGTCAATTCAATATATGAAAGAAACATTTTCTATTTCATATACTTATGTTTGTTAAATATTTGTAGAATTACAATATCTCTCTTAACCAACACGATAACCTTAACTCGATAATTAATGTCTCATGTTAATTATCATGATTGTGAATTACTTTTGATTTACGTAAACCATTATCTTTTAGAGCTCTACGGTCAAGGACCAAGAACATCTTCCTTAACACTTTGTTGAACGTTTTATTTAAAACCGCAAGTGCACGGCCGCGATGAAGCGATGGCAAGTACGGGTCGTCCTCAGGGAGGTGAGCAGCCTCTTGTTTGCACGAAATCAAGTGGCGAAAATAATGGAGAAGAGAGTTGGTTACGCTACTCTACACTAAACTACGCTAAGAAGTACGAAATGCAAAACAAAGAAATAAACGATCAAATAAAAACTAAGCTAAGAACAAAATAGAAGTGCTGGAATACAGAAATGGGAAAAACCCCTAAGGGGTGGAGTGAGTGCACACATGCAAAGAGGTGGGTGTAGAATACATTCTTTAAGCACATGAAGGTGGTGTTTATCAAGCATAGGAAGTGTCTAAATGTTATGGCAAAACCTATCAATCTATTCACCAACTTAGTTAATTAACATTTACATATGCAAGGTGTTTATTTCAGAACCTAAACAAGCATGAGAGGTGTCTAATCATTTTGGCAAAACTCATCAAGTTATAAATTCTATCCTAAACAAGCAAGCATACATTCATGTTTAATCAACACATTGAAATTAAAGCATTCATCCCATTCTCTAATGCATGTATGTACATCTACTCCACCCCTCAAAGGGGATGAAACTACTCACTAAACATTACACTAATTATTAAACTATGGAAAGAAAGCATATTAAAACTAAGCTAGAATTAAAAGACGATTAAACTAAAACATGCACAAACAATAAAAGAAGCATAAAATAAACAATGAAAGAAACACAAAACTTTATTGATAAAATGACTCACATTAAAAGTAGCATCCTCCTACTTTAGTGTGTGCTTCAAGGCCTCACTTCTAGTAGGAAGAATAGCCACTTAAAATATGGAGTGATTACAAAAGGAGGTGAAGAGTTCTATTTATAGGCATGGAAAAAGCTAATCCGGGACAATCCCCCGATGTGGGACTAAACAGATACCACACATAGCCTAAACATCCTCTAATACATGTGCTGGAAAAATTTGAGCGCATTTGGGCCAAAAGTGACCGCCAATTAGCGGTCTTGGACCGCTAATTAGCGGTCTACAGTGTCCGGATCGCTCTGGAATTTCTTGTGGGCTTTTCTGGAAGGCTTTGTTGGTATTTGATGCATCTAGTTTGCATGTTGGAGCTCCGACCCGAATAGAATTGCCAAAATACTCCCCATGATGGTGTGGAGTTCTCTATTTTGCACTTTGGTCCTTTGGTCTTATATTCAGGTCCTTCTTCCTTGCATCTCAGTCCCCAGATCTCACAATTCAGTCCTTTTTCCCAGCTTTTGGGTCCTTTTATGCTTCAACTCTTCAAACCTATTTATTCCTGAAAACTAAACACAAAACTCGTAACATAGCATTGTTTAGATGAAAGATAATGGATATAAGATGCAAATATGAGCATGAAATGATGCCAATCACACTTCCAAAAGACGAATACATTAATCAAGGAACAAAATGTTCAATACATTCAATTCCTAATAAAATACATTTAAAAGTGAAACTTTTAAAACACACTTCTTTCAACCTCCCACTTCTTATCAAAGTTTATGTCACATACATTCTCAATGTATAAAACTATAATAACTAGGGTAACCTTTTCATAACCTTTTCTTATCAAAGTTTATTTCACATACATTCTCAATGAATAAAACAATAATAACTAGGGATAAGGATTTGGTGAATAGATCAAATGTGTTGTTGTTTGTGTCCACCCATAACAAATTTATTGGTCTTCGTCGATGAAATCACGGGTAATAAAGTACTTGTGATCCATGTACTTCATCTTGTGATTTGATTTAGGATCCTTGATTTGCGAGATAGATGCACTATTATCGCAAAACAACTATATTGGTCCTTCGCTCGAAGGGTCCACTCCAAGCTCTTCAAGAAACTTCTTGATCAACACTCCTTCCTTGCTCGCTTCAGCGACAACCATCACTTCTAAAGTAGTGGTTGAGTCGATCGTAATGGTCTGCTTCAACTACGCCAACGCACGACTCCACCATTCAGAGTAAAGACATATCTTGATTGAGACATTCTATCGTCTGGATCACTCATGAAACTCGTATCCGAGCAGCCATCGGCTACCAGTTCCCTTTGTTCTCCATAAACAAGAAACTTATCTTTGGTCTTGTTGAGGTACCTCAGAATATTCTTGACCACAGTCCAATGATCAGGACCTGCGTTGGATTGGTGACGACTTGTCACGCTTAAAGCATACGAGATATCGGGTCTTGTGCAAGTCATCGCGTACATATCGATCATAGTGCTGAAGCATAAGAAATATCTTTCATGTACTCCAAGTCCTTACGTGATACCACACGTTGCGACTTCCTGAGTTGCACACCCATACTCATTGCCACATTACCCTTTTTGGAATTGTTCATACTGAATCTCTCCAAGACCCTGTCAATGTATGTACGTTGACTTAGGTCTATCACTACTGCAGAAAAGGGAATATACGTCGGATGTACGGAGGTATATACGTCAGATATAAGCATTCCCAGATCCGACATCTACGTGTACGTTGTCTATACATAGACGTCAGTCTCTTAAAATTCGACGTTTATACCTAAAGAACAGACGTCGGCTGTTATATATGACCGACGTCTATACCTAAAGAATAGACGATTGTTATGTACATCCGACGTCTATACCTAACGTATAGACGTCAGATTTAAATAACAGCCGACGTCTATATCTTTTTTTGAAGGAATAGACGTAGGCTAATACAAACATCTGATGTCTATTCCTAAACATGGACAACAAAATAGCAATCATAGCAAACACATTCATCCTTCACCAAATTCGTTCACAAATACATAGTCACTTTCATCCACATATACATACAAGTATACATGCACAAACACATACATACAAGCATACACAATCATTCAACACACTTGGCATTAATTCATACATAAACACTTGGCATTCATTCTTAAAGTGAGGTGATTATATTAAGACATAAATTGTATGTTGGTAATACAAGTGAACTTGTTAACTAAATTACAAAAAAAATGTGAGTGACATGAGAATCTCTTAGTACATCAACATGTTTCTGATAAAATAGCAAGCCCATCAGTCTTGAGTATCATGGAGCTCCTGTTGCGAGAAGGGATCACTACTTTTTTGGAAGACATATCAAAATACAAGTAAAAATATTAATATCTAAATATTGAAACTATAACTATACAACTGAATAACGATCTATATATATTACCTCGGATAAGGATAAGTCTTGATTTACAAATTCGAGAATTTCCTCCATGTATCTCATCACGTAATAACCATATTCCGTATTTCTAGTGTGCTTCCGGTACTACAAACATAGAAATTTGCTAAATATATGTTCCTATGTTAATTAACAAAAATTAGAGAAAGAACTTCCTCCCATTCCATGCCATGTAACTCCCGCTTTTGTGGTTGTTCTCCTACCACCTAACGCTCGGTAAACCTTCATTGTCCTGAGTAGCACAAGTTATTGAAAACCTTCATTCAATAATACAAGTTATTTTTCCATTGAGGTGAATCTGCAAGATGACATAGCAACTGATCATTTGGTTTCTCACGATCAGCATGTCATGTTCTTGGAATCCTCCTTACCCGCAAACAAACGTTTAAGTCTTGGTTTTAGCTGGAGGTCCTTTGATTTTCATCTCATCAGCCTCTTCATTGTGGTTCGATCCACTGCGTTTCATTTTGTATCGTGAAACATTACACCTAGGACAGAAATGTAAGTTTCCAAATTCACCCCTATACAATATACAATTGGTCGGGCATGCATGTATGTTCCTATATTCCATTCTCATAGGACACAACACTTTCTTAGCATCATAAGTTCTCTCTGGCAACTCATTATAATCTGGAAGCATCTTTTTCAATAGCTTCAACAATGATGGGAAACTGACATCGGTCCAACCATTTCCTGCTTTTAAATTGTACAACTTCAACACTGCTGACAATCTAGTGAATTTGTTACAACTCTTATATAATGGCTTCTCATTGTCACTCAACAAACTACCAAGTAAATCGGGGTTGGACGCAAACTTTTTAGCCATATCCTGAACCATTTCCTTTAAGTGATCTTCCACACTAACATTGTCTCCGTCAATCTTGGAACAACTAAATGATTCATTTTCACGATGCCATATCCACCGTCTGTAACTTGGGTCAAAACCTTTCTCAAACAAATGATCTTTTATTTTCCGAAAAATCATCAGTGACATATTATGACACTTACTGCACGGACAATACGCCATGTTGGTGTCATTCGTTTTTTTGAATGTTTTTTGGCAACCTCTAAGAATATATTCACTCTGTTCTCATACTGATCACTCAATCAGTTTGAAAGAATCCACTCTCGATCCATTTCAATCTAAACATTAACAAAAATGATAGTTATTATTGAAGAAAATAAATAAAATTCCAATTTAAAAGAATGTGTTCGTAGATGAGGATATTCGGAGACATTAAGATGAGAAAAGAATGACTCAGAGGAGAGGAGATGAAGTCCTTAATCTAGCCTGGGAATAAAGAAGGATAGAAACCTAACTAAGCAATCAAGGCCAAAACAAGCCTATAGTCCACGATAGGTCCTTAGTACGAGATGACGCCTAACTTCGAGGTCCCATAGAGGACCAATAGTATGTAGGAAATCAAGAATCCGGGGGTCCCTAAAATCTCTGGGAGACTAGATGGGCAACGACGCTCAGGCCGAAACGGTCTTAAACATCGAGGACCACTAGTCTGTAGGAAATTAAGAACCCAAAGGTTCCTAAAATCTCAGGGAGACTAGATGGGCAACGACGTTCAGGCCATAATGGTCTTAAACGGTTTCCTATCCTTAATGCGTCCAGAAATCCCACGGGCCAACGTTCAGGCCATTCCAATTTAAAAGTTTCCTTTTCTGGCGAGTTAAATTGACTCGTAGGCGGGTGTGACCTTTCGGGTGGTTTTGTAATCGGTTGATTTAATCAGGTCAATTGGGTGCAAGTCATGTGTGTAGGTTGGCTTGGACCTTGAGTAGGCATGTAGGGCTGAGGTGTGTAGGTGGGGTGACGTGTCTGCCACATCAACAAGAGCAAATCTCTTGAGATTTATAAATTTTTGAATTGGGAGCTTTTTGTTTAAGTTTTGATTGGCCTTCAATTGCAATCACTCCTTGCCTTTTGTGTTGGTTTCCTTGAGACAAACACAACCCTAACCAGCCATCCCATACCTCCCTACCCTTGTCTTCTCCACGCCATCCACCTCAGACCACCTCCACCTCCCTCTCCGGTAAACAACTGGACTGATCTCCGGCAAGATTGGTAGAGCAAGCTAGTGGGCGTCATTTGTGCGGCTAGAAGAGGAGTGGTGATCTCCGGCTAAGCTTAGTCTTTTCGTTGCTGATCAGGTATGCCTCTAGCCATTATAATAGGATGTGGTGGTGGGTGTTGGGTGGAGTTTTGCACAACACAAGTGGCTGGTCGGTCATGAGGATTAGGGTTTGCACAACTAGAGTTCTACCGATTGGGTGGGTTGTGGTGCAACTCGTATCTTCAGTGGCTGCCCTTGCATATTTCCCCCTAGCACATCCCCTACTCCATGTTTCCTTGGTGATTTGATGGAGAAATTAGTAGGGAGGAGGCTGGACTGTGGGGAGTAAGTTGGGTAGGGTTGTTGCATGCACTTGCGTGAGGTGCAACCCTACTCGTGTAGATTGATCTTGAGATCTTTTAGTGGTCTGTTATCATGTTCAATTTGCTGTAGCTTAGTCATTCTCTTGGATGTATTACTGTTTTGAGAGTTCTCTTCCTAGTATGATTTTATGACTTGTTATGTTGATAGTCTCGTGAATCACCTCAGATTTCAGATCTTATATGTATACGCAGTCCAGCTATTTTGTCCAAAGAGTATTGCTTTTTTCATTCTGATTCTTGATCATATGTCTTGCATAATTTTGTGTCCATAATCAGATGATTCTCCCATCATATATTTCTGGTTATAAGACATACATTCATGCATTATTTAGTGACTATAGTCAGATAAGCTTCCATGACATAGTGGCTGATGTAGATTGCATATCCATGCATTAATTCGTAACTATATTCAGACAATATCCCATGCCTTCTTTGCTGATTATTAGGTCACATATACTTGCATTACTTCTTGGTTTCATTCATATAAAATTCCATGAATTGTTTTCTGACCATAAGTCACATAATCATGTGTTAGTTGAGGTCTATGTTCAGACCGTATTCCATAATGGGTTTGCTGATTTTATATCATAAGTGCTAGCATTGCTTAATGATCATATCTGGATGTTCTCCTATAAATTATATGCTGATTTCAGACCATATGTTCATGCATTGTCTCATGATTTGATTCATATAATCTCTGATCTATCTGGAATACTAAGTTTCTATCATATACACATGTTCTGAAATCCATGATGCATGATATCGATAGCTTGTGTTGTTGGTTTATGATACCTCCTTCTATGGTGCATGTTCCATTACTTATTTCATGTGTATGTTTCTGATATGAAGTATGTTGTTGTGGATATGTATGACGCATAGGATTTCAGACCTTATAACATCCTTATCATAACCGGTAGATGACTCTATTGGTTGTTATCTTGATTTGCCGATCCAGTTATGATTGCTTGTTGTTGTGAGTTTCGTTTGATTCCTGATTGGGATGTTCTGATTTGTTTGGGTCCGTTAGGAGGGTATCCATATACTCTTCCTTGAGCTTGTTCCATATACTGTAGCTACATTAGATCTTAGATGCTTAAGTAGCTTGCATTGCATTTAATCTGATTAATAATTCTGGGCACGTTCTGTTTTCTGGGCCGACGGACCACGAGTGGGTCCTCTAGCTTCAGAGGCCATTCGCATAAGACCTTTACGTTGGGAGGACAGACGTAAGATAAGTCCTGGGCAGGCGTGCTGCCATTCTGTCTCACGGTAGATGTTCCCAAGTTTGCGATGACACCATGTAGGTTAATTTCCGTAAATTGGGACATTTATCCAGCGCACCGATTTGTGCCGAGGGGTGGGTCACTATTGAGTGACCACTTCTGACCAGGGAGGCTGGTGTTCTGGTTCCTTTCGAGGAACGTGTCGGGTGCGCCCGGCTGGCATGGCTTGTGGAGTCATAGCCTTCTGATGATTTATGTGCTCTTCTGTTCTGTTATGTTTTGATGCTTGTCTTAGTTAGACTTCATGCATAGTTCTGTTATTGTTTGGCTAGGGCATACTGGGCTTTCTTAATTGAAAACTCACGCATTTGTTAATGCGGTGCTTGCAGGTACTTAGGTTCCCCACAGGGCAGACTGGACGAGGGTCGAATATTCTGTACACGAGGGACATGTCGACCAGAGTCTTCAGTTATCGTTTGTTTCTGTTTATGTCATTGTATTTCCTTTGAACTCGATGTATTGTAATTGGATCTTTTATGTATACATGGATAATCATTTGTTTCAGTTTTAGATACTAATTGTCTATCCATGTGTGTCTGTTATGTATTGTCGAGTTAGTCGGTATTGTCTTTCCTTTGTAACTCCTTCGGTCGTTGTGGAAGTCTCTGATCGTGACACTTGTGTTCCTTTCACAGCGTGCTACCCATGAGATCGGGGGTGTTACATCTATTCCCTCTTCGACCAAATAGACGTAGGCCTTTATAATCGCTGACGTCTATTGGGCGACGAGTAAAGACTATTTTGCACTAATGTATGAGTCTACATGGTCTATCTCTATATAGCTTTATTCTGAAGATGTATTGAGCCTCACCTATGTCTTTCATTGAAAATGCAGATTTCAATGAACTTCTCGTTTGCTCAAGCAAAGGTATATGATTTCCAATGAGGAGTAGGTCATCGACATATAAGATCAAAAACACTATATGGCTCCCACTAACCTTCTTGTATATACAAGACTCTTCCTTACTTTGGACGAAGTGAATCTTTTTGACTTCCTCATCAAAGCGCTTGTTCCAACTCATTGATGCTTGCTTCAATCCACAAATGGATCTTTGAAGCTTGCATACTTTCTCGCTATTCTTTGGATCTTCAAAACCTTGAGGTTGTACCATGTACACATCCTCCTCCAAGTTACCATTAAGGAATGTTGTTTTGATATCCATTTGTCATATTTCATAATCATGAAATGCGACAATAGCGAGCATAATACAAATAGACTTGAACATGGCAACCAGTGAAAAAGTTTAAACATAATCAATTCCTTGAACTTGAGTGAAACCTTTTGCTACAAGTCTTGCTTTGCAGGTTGTCAAGTTCTCATCCATGTCCATCTTCCTCTAAAAACACATTCCTTCTAAACAACTTTCTTTCCTTAAGGAAGGTCAACCAAGTCCGATACTTGATTGTCATACGTGGATTGTATTTCGGATTCCATGGCACTAAGCCATAGTTTGGAGTCTTTCTTTTCCATTGCTTCTTGAAAGGTCGATCGATCATCGGTATCGAACACCATGATTTAGTGAAGCTCCAAATACATATCGGGTTTCTTTCTCTCCCTCGTTGACCTTTTAAGCTCTATTGGTTTCTCATGTATCTCTTCAACTTCTTCCACAATTTCTTGTGGAATTTGTTGATGTTCAATTGTTGAATGAACACTAGGTGGGGATGATTGAGTTTCACTAAAAAATGCTTGTGTAACATCCACTTCCGGACGGTCAAAGCGGAAGACGAAAAAAATAAATGGAGGGAGATAATTACTGGATGACAATAGAAGTCAATAAAATATGATAGGAGCTCCATTAGTTCAAATACACATATACGTGCTTGAGGATTTAAGAATCAGGCGTGTACACGACGTACAAATCCGAGAATCAATACTTTCAAAAGGTATTAAAAAAGTCAATAATAACTGCCAATCAAATTCTAGGTGCATAGAGGCGTAAAAGAAAACTAAAAACATCACATATGCAACCATATGTCATGAATGTCATGAAATGTACTACCAAAGCTTGATGATTACCTGCAAAAATATAAAACCACTAAACCGTGAGTTTATCAAACTATGTATGCCAAAGAATCCAATTTAAACATCAATCTAAAAGACATACAATTCAAAAGAATAAACCATACGATAAAATTCAAGTTCATATTTTCTCGTAAACATATGTCTAACATTACCTTAAACATGAGCATAAATGCTCGACAATAGTCAAACCCAATACGATCAATACCAACCCATTTAAGGGACTAGGACTTCAAAGTGAATCGTGGTCCACACATCCATAGTAACACCAATAGACAAAATAACATGACAAGTTAGAGCATAAACTTGCATCATATAATCAATAACAATCAATAATCAATATGAACTAAAGAACAAGTATGTGTCTTAGCTCCCATTTCAATTACGTAACAATCAATAAGAAGTATGAACTAAAGCACAAACATGTGTCTTAGTTCCCAATTCAATGCAATAACAATCAATAACCAGTATGAACTAAAGAACAAACATGTGTCTTAGTTCCCAATTCAATTAAGTCAATTATTTCATTAATGATACATACATGTATCAGGGATTCCGAAGGAAACCCACCGCTGGCACCTGCGGTCTTCCAGTTGGTGTATGGCCCATCCCCACACCCATTCTATAATCATAACCACTTTAAAACACTTTTAGTTTCGATCTTTATTCAGTTCAGTTCATTGTGGGGTCCCAAACAGCAATCTGTGTCAATACAATAGATAACAGATCTATATCTGCGGTTCTACAGCCGCCAATAATCTCATAAGAGATTTGCCCTGTCGGGCTCAATACTCCGAAAAGTTACAATACTTTGAAGAGTCCAGTATGCTCTTAAAGAGCATTCTCCTTAGAGCCCAGTAGTGCCAAACCCCCATTAATCTTTCAATATTATGTCTATAGTTTGTAATTCATCACTGTTATTCCTTTGGAATAACTCACAATTGGGTTAATCAATAATCACTAACTCATTGGTTAGATAACATGTCTTTGTTAATAATTAAATAACAATTTAAGTTAATCATAAACGTCTGAGTAACAAACCCAATGATATAAAAGTCAATACTCATTGTCCATCATGGACGGTGATAAAACTAAAAGTCACTAGTTAAACAAGTAATAAGGATGCTAACATGTATTAGTTGATGGATTCAAATCACATCAACCTAATGCTGGTAAAACTCAATTATATGCAATAAAATCTAGACTGGATTGCCTCCAACTTTCACAAGAACTTGGAAACAAAACACATTTTTATCCTTAGTCAAACTTAAAATGAAACATCACAAGATCAGCTTAAGTAACCATCTTAATCATAGTTATTCGTTCACTATACAGAGTAAATTACATAAGAATCTAGTGACGACCACTATGTATTATTAAGATATTCAATTCGATACAACTTCTTCCAAAACAATTATATAAGGCATGAGACGATTACATGAGATGGTCATGCACTTCGAAGATAAACATATATTAGGTAACATGCGAGGCAATGAGCAAATTCATTTATCATGACTATTACCATTTCTATTTTTATGAAGATTATAAAACAACATTAAGGTTAACACAACCTATGTAAACCACTACAATACTTGACAAAATACAATTTAAATCATATCATGTAACCCTTTGTTCGAAAATATCGAAAGTTTAATAAGCACAATAGTCGACCATGCATATATGATCTAGCCAAAACAGTTGTATCTCACCAGCTTTAATTTTGGAAAGCACAATGTCAAGTGTAAAACAATATATCGAGTTTTAAAGTTTAAATACCACTTATACGTGATACATCACAGGTTTGACTACATGCACAATACCACCCAAGGTTAGTTGCAAGGAGTGAGAAATAATTAATAGAATACTAACTCAAACTTCATTGAGAGCTATGGTAAATCCATTTCTCAATAATAAAACAATGCATTTGTTGTTGTCGATTGGTCATCTACATGATTGGGTTTTAAGGACATTAGACACTCACTTATTGATGACCATGCATAAGTCGGCTCAAGTGGAAAACAAAATCCAAACATTCAACCACCAAATATTATTCTAGTTCACTAAGAGTCACAATACCAACATAAATCCCTACCATGACATAATGAGATTAAAACTCTATCAATCACATTACTTAGTCTATTATAACCACAACAACTTCAATACATCATAAATTTCTTGGAAGTGCTAAACCATAATATATAGTCATTCCAATTCTATTCCCATCGGAAGAGTATGAAGTCATGAATACTGACAAGAAATTCATCATTTATCTTGCATGTCCAAGTTAACTCAAGATGACAATTACAATCACATTACAACCTTACTACAATATCTATAAGGTCAAAGAACAATATCATCTTTAACTTGCGTAAAGCATAAATCTAGATCTCTCATTTGCATTTGGGACGAAAAGGTTGCAAGAACATAACACCACTAGATTGTCAACTTAGTATTACATATCAACCAAGCAGTCATGAGCACAAAAGTATTAAGATCCTTAAAATGATAAGTGTTGCCATCAAGTCGAAATCTCAACAACCATTGCTTTACTTCTCAAATAACACACCACCAACGTAACATAGATTCCAAGGTTCAATATCCAACTTAGTTAGTTATTCTCTTGCCTAATCTCATTAAGTGGAAAAGGCGAGACATTAATATACACTTCAGGGATTTCGATTAGAACATAAACATAAAATTTTCAGATTCAGATGGAGTCCAAATCTTGGTTTACAAGACATATCCACTCACATTTGCAACAAAGAATCATCAAAGAACTCGATTAATCCATATACATAAATAGTGATATAAGTCTAAGCATTTCTACCATTCAGTTCAGATTTGAAAATGTATCTTACAACTCAAAAATGAACATATGCAGTAATTGAAACAAAGGTATAAGTATCCTCTCTCAATTCAGTTCCTATTTCTATGCATGAAACACTTCAACATAAGCCACAAGATGTAAGAAACCATCTTGATCATAGCTGGGTTGTCTCAAACATAAACCCAAATCATGCAACACCAAAACTCCATTCACCTAACACATTAAACTCCTTATTAAGGAGTTTCACTTCCAGCCAAGCTGCTAGCAATCCAGTACTTTAAATCCATTTTTATCTTCAAAAGGATAGTAACTAAATCCTTACTACTAACTGTAACACTTTTAGGTCTTAAGACTAAATTTATCCATGACTCAATGCTAGCAGAAAATGCATACCAATTCTTACAACTCATTTACAGTCAACTCAGAACCTTATTTACACATATAACGATTTCAATACTCGAACTAGATGGGTTTATTCTCAGCTAAAGTAGTGTCCTCGCATACATAAAAACATTCATTTTTTCTTTGATTTCAGATCATACCACATTATTAATCTCAACATGAAAATCAATTTCAAAAAATAGAAACAATTAGTGATTTTGGTTTGAGTTTCACTCTACTTCAATATTACCTTTTCAAGGTCGATTCGATGATCCATATGTGTAGAAAAATGTTGCTTAAGTGGATCCAAAGGCATACCTGCGTTTACGAGTCCCTCTAACCGATCGAGCCCCATTTTCGAACCACCATGCATCTTTGATGGTGACAACACCCGAAGACCTCTAGATCTTCCTCCTTGGATGAGTCCCATCGACTTTGATAGGTTTCAAAGGTGTGATTTCAGTCTATTGCTGAATAGGAGAACGTGGTCGCAGCTGAGGCCGGAGAAGATGGTAAAAGGTGCAAGCGGACGAAGATCGGGAACCGGATCGCCAACACTGACGTGGTCTCCCATGCCATTCCCCTCCTCCACCTCTACTTCTCCCTCTCACCAAACCCACAGCAAACCCCTCCTCGGTCGGCTACTGCCTGAACTTGAGGGTGAGTTGTTCCCCGGAAAGCTGCAGTGATTCGGAGAAGAAGACGAGCATGCCGCCAGTGGGTCCGGAAGGCTGGGAATCGATGGTGGAGATGTTGTGTTAGCACTACTAGAAGGGCAAGTCGATGAGCATCTCAACGATGGATTAAGAGCCATGGATCTTGGTGCCTTCGAAGGAGAGCATGGACGACTCTTGGTAGAGGTTCGCCAGACCGCCACGATTGGAGTCCACGGTCCGATAGTAGTGCTCCACGAACGCCCTTGCAACCCCTGAAGTTTGATGAAGCAGAGTGTCATCAGACGGATGGTTCCGATCTAGCACTGGCGACTGATGGTAGGTGGGAAATCTAGGTGTAGGGGTATTTGATGCATTGCATACATTGCATCATATGTCTTTCATTTAGATTGTTTTTATATAAATAAATGTTACTAAGGTATTGTTTTGAGCAATTGTGCAGAATTCAGGAGTTACAATGCAATTTACCAATATTCGAGCTAAAACGCGTGCAATGGACTCAGATGGATCACAAAGACCAATTTGCTAGAGATTCAAGCTCAAGTTGAAGTCCAATTGATTGCATAAGAAGCCAGGGACCTGATCGCAAATTAGAAGGACTATAAAGTTATTTTGGAGGAGTATTCAAGAAGAAATCAAATTCGAATCTCCAAAGATATGCAATAATTGATGTATACACGTGGAGGCCACCTACAACATACCAAAAACACACCCGCAAAAGCACAAATTAATCTGGACAATCCATGCGGCGATTCCGCCGCATCTGACGGTCAATGTGCGGCGGAAACGCCGCACAGGTTGCGATCCGTGCCTCCAATTTTCGTCCAATTATGTAATAGCACGTGTCCTTCCTTATGCATACTTAGGGTTCCTTGTATCGGCTATAAATAGCCCCGAAATATTGTTGTGAAAAAAAAAACTTTTGGTATTTCCATTCTATAAGCAATAAAATTCTGCCCTTTTATTTCTCCATTGTCTTTGTCTTTTGTAAGCTTAGTTTTAGATTAATATTTCATGTTCTTAATTCCAGTAGAATAATTTAGTTGTTCTTTACTCTTCTCTTAGAATAATTTGTTGCATGCTTAGAATAATTGCATTTGTTTTCGTAGATCGTAGTTTAGTATAATACTTCTTTCTTTTCGTAGTCTCTCGATGATCTCCATGACCCCTTCTCCTCATCTTCTCCCCATGGGTTTCTAAAACCTTCCAAAGGGTGGGGGTGACGGGTTTAGGGTTAGAGAAGAGAGATCGTTTTTATTTTAATTTCTTGTTAGTGTTTTGATCATATGAGTTTTTGTTGAATCAATTATCATATGATGCTTAATATCTCACTTGATTTATAATAATTTTCATGATCTCTAATCTAACTCAAAGATTCATAACTCCCACCCGCTGGACTCATCCTTATTTGTTTCTTCTTAGTTTTTGTTTTTGTTGTTCTTGCTTTAGAAAAATTAAAAATCCAAAAATCTCAAACCAACCCTATTTCTCTCTTTCTTTCCTTAATCAAAAATCACAAAAAGATAATAATCTCTCCCTCCTTGTGTTCGACCCGTACTTGTCGCGTCTTCATCGACGCCATGCACTTGCGGTATAAATAAAAATTTCATCAAGTTTTTGGCGCCGTTGCCGGGGAGGCTACGAGAACTTCAAATTTTTTTGTGATTTCTTTTGTTCTGTTTGGATTTTGATTTTCGCGATCTAACATTTTCTCTGTGCTTTTCCGAAGGACGTAGAGACGACGCAAAAATCTGGAGGCGATCCAAGGTGACCAAGCGGCGAAATCGTCGCTCCTGCAGTGTAGTTTGCGGCGGAAACGCCGCACAGGTTGGACATCTGAGCGTGAAATTTTTCTGGGACGCGACTTATCTCTGGGTGGACGCGTTTAGCAACTGGAAATTTTCAAGAGCGGGCGGCGAACCCGACTGAGCGTGCGTAGGTAACCTTTGTTGCATTTTCCTCGTAATTTCTATTTTCGAAAAATTTCCTTCTTGGTAGAATTGCATGTGTAGGGAAAACTTCCATAATTGACACTAATTCAACTGTGACCTAAAATTTTGCAAAATTAGACAGGCCTTAGTGCATGCATCATTTAGAAATTTTCTCGCATTATGCATGCTAAATTTTGCAAATCAATTCATTGTTGAAGAGTGCTGGAGGCAAGGTACGTTCGCGGTTTTTATCGAGTGCATTTAAGCATAAAATTTAGTTTGCATACAACCTTGCAATTGTCCCCACTAAAGACCAATGTTTGACTATCTTTGCTAGATTTAAGGTAAACTATCTTAAGGGCAACTCCGTAGGAAAAGATACGGTGGGGATTTCATCACCCTTCCGTGGCCCACAAATAACAATCCCAAAGTGTCACCCAAGCCATAAATTAAAATCAATTAGACATTGGACCCTAAGGATTCGGACTCAATTAAGGAGAAGATTGGTTTGACTTGCTATGACTTGAAGCTGATCGAATTTAATTTGGTGTCTAGAAAGTGTTTTTGTGTTGACGAAAGTCTTCCAAGCGAAGTGGTTGTCTAATTGGCACCGACTCTGTCGGAAGCGCCCCCACTAGCTATACACGGCCTGGCCAATTTGGTTTGATTAGTGAGGGAGGTGAATCAAGCGAATCAATTCGACTCAACCAGTTAGGAGTCATCTAGATCTAAGTTACATTAGGTCTAGGATTGTTTGAACCGTGCTTGTTTAGGAAACTTCTGACCAACCCTCTCATCTATCTTTTAGAGTTAAGTTTCCCTTCTCACCTGAGCCTTCTTTCTCTTCTCACCTAAATTCTCTAGATTAAGATTCATTTCTCATCTTTCCCCCTTCTATTGTTTGTTTCTTTTTTTTTTGAAGAAAAAAAATATAAAAATAAAAATCAACTGATTCTTGAATTTGAATTTGGAATTTAAATTTCGAATTTGAATTCAAAAATTAATTCAAACCGGTGCACTCAGATTTAGGTTCGGGACTTGAGCAATCGACTCTCACGAGTTCATCTAGATTCCAGTCTAGAGCTCAACCCCAATCCACTTGTTGCACCACCTCACCCAGATCCAATGGGTGAGAATGTAGTGGACCCACCTATCGCACCACCTAGGACTCTGAGGGATCGGTGCTACCCAACGATGGCTGCTCAGCCATCGTGCATCGTTATGCCCCTCATACTGGGTCGCGACTTCGAACTAAAGGCACAATACCTGAGTATGTTGCCCAAGTTCACCTCTAAGGAAGACCCATATCTCTTCCTTAGAGAATTTGAGGAAATCTGCTCCCTTATGCAATACAAGCATATACCTGAGGAGGCAGTGCGTCTTCAATTCGTGCCTCTAGCACTTAAAGACGACACTAAGAAATGACTATATAGTCTAGCCGAAAGATCTATTAGGAGTTGGGCCGAGTTTGTACAAGTGTTCTTAAAGAAATATTTCCCCAACCATAAGACTATTAGGATTAGGAATGAAATTGTTGCATTCGTTCAATCTGAGAGTGAGCCATTATATTCCTATTTGGACAGATTTAAGAACCTGTTGACCCAATGCCCTCACTATGGAATTCCAAGATGGCAATTGTGCCAAATTATTTATGAGGGATTGACACCTACATCTAGGGTTATGTTGGAATCTGTAAGCCAAGGAAACTTTATGTCCAAAAATGAGAATGATGTTTGGACTTTTCTTGAGGACTTAGCTGATAATAGTATGTAATGGGACACGGCTAGGGCACCGACCAACCCGAGTATTGGATCTAGATTAGCAAATCAATCCAGATCAGGTGTCTTAGCTGTAGATGCTTCTGTAGCTGCTGAAGCGAAATTACTCACCCTTATGCGTAGGATGGAAAGTCTAGAGCTTCAAACCCGACCCCTAGTGAATCAAATCTCTTATGTTTCGTGCTCTAGGTGTGGTCAAATTGGTCATGTTTTGGAGGAGTGTGCACACATTTCTTCGGACATGGAACAAGTTAATGCTGCGTTTAATCGTCCTAGGAACGACCCTTATTCGTGAACCTATAATCCAGGTTGGCGCAACCATCCCAATTTTTCATGGAGCCAAGGGAATTCAAATCATGCACCCATGCCCCAGCAAGGCCAACCACCTAGACAACAAATGTACTCAAACAACAACAACAATAATAGTGATGGCCGATTAACTGATTTGGAAAACTTAATGAAAACATTTGTTCAAACAACTACTCAATCTTTTCAAAAGCTAGAAACTCAAGTAAGTCAATTAGCACAAGTTGTAGGGGAAAGAGAAAAAGGAAGATTCCCAAGCCAACCCGAGATGAACCCAAGGATTAACAATCCACATAATCAACATATGCCATATCAACCACATCAACATATGCCATATCAACAACCTCAACCATTTAATCCTCAATCATTCAATCCTCAACAAATTAGGCCTCCACCTAATGTACCACATAATACACCACCTCCTAATGTGAACAATAATAACAGACCAGTTCATATGGTTCAAGAAGAAGAGCAAAATCAACACATTAATGTTATACTTACATTAAGATCTGGAAAATCTGTTAATAACAATGTTACTCACCCTTTGGTTAATGAGCCTAATAATTCTGTCACACCTAAGCCATCTAATGAGCCACTAATTCAATCTGAGGAACCAATTGAAATTAAACCAACTGAACCTGAAAGAGTCTTCATTCCTAAAGCATCATTCCCTAATAGACTTAATAAGAATCATACAAATCAAATGGAGAAAATGTTGGAAGTTTTTAAGCAGGTAAAAGTAAACATCCCCTTATTAGAAGCTATTCAACAAATTCCACCTTATGCAAGATTCTTAAAAGACTTATGCACCAAGAAAAGGAAAACACAAGTACCAAAAAGAGCCTTCTTAACTGCAAATATAGGTTCTGTGTTAACCTAACCCACACAAATCAAATATAAAGACCCTGGTTGTCCAACTATTTCATGTGTAATTGGTAACACCTTAATCAATAGGGCATTGTTGGATTTGGGTGCTAGTGTTAATCTGCTTCCTTACTCTGTATATAAAGAATTGGATATATGAGACCTTAAACAGACTAGGACCACACTCCAATTGGCTGATAGATCTATTAAGATTCCTAGAGGTGTGGTTGATGATGTTCTGATCAAAGTGGGTGAATTCATATTTCCTGTGGACTTTGTTGTCTTAGACACAGAGCCTGTTACTAAACCTAGCAATCAAATTCCTGTGATCTTAGGAAGACCTTTTCTAGCCACTTCCAATGCCCTAATCAATTGTAGAAATGGATTGATGAAATTGTCATTTGGAAATTTGACTGCTAGGCTAAATGTTTTTAACTTAGGGAAGCAACGTGGAATTTTCTCTGATGAACCGAGTGAATTGAATTATATTCAGGATTGTAGTGAGGATGATTTGATTTCGGATTACTTAAATTTCACCCAATTTAATGAAGTTGATTTTCAAAAGAACCTGAGTGGTGAGGCCACAATTTGTGACCAAATCAATCATATAGGTTCGAATCGATCTTCACCCAATTTGTCAGCCTTAGGTGGACTTTTAGCCGAACCAAGACCTCAAGCCAAACCCTCACTACAAGAACCACCATCACTAGAGTTGAAGCCTCTCCCTACGACACTTAAGTGTGCATTTTTAGGACCCTCATCCACCCTCCCAGTTATCATGGCATTGGATTTGACTCCCAATCAAGAGAAGGAATTGTTGAGAGTCCTCAGTAGGAATAAAGAAGCTATTGGATGGACCATGGCCGATATCAAGGGGATTAGCCCATCTATAGTCCAACATCGGATCCATTTGGAGGATAATACTCAACCTCGTAGGGATCCGCAAAGGCGACTTAACCCGGTCCTAACTGAGGCGGTCAACAAGAAAATACTTAAGTGGTTGGACAATGGAATTATATACCCTATATCCGATAGTGCTTGGGTTACTCTTGTTCAGGTTGTCCCTAAGAAATCTGGAGTCACTGTAGTTGGGAATGAGCAGAATGAGTTAGTCCCAACCCGTATCCAAACCGGTTGGAGGATTTGTATTGATTATAGGAAACTGAATTCTGCAACCCGTAAGGACCACTTCCCTCTTCCTTTCATAGATCAAATGTTAGAACGGTTGGCCGGACATGAGTATTTTTGTTTTCTTGATGGATATTCCGGCTATAACCAAATTCCTATAGCTCTTGAGGATCAGGAGAAAACTACCTTCACGTGCCCATTCGACACGTTTGCTTTCCGTCGCATGCCCTTTGGCTTATGCAATGCGCCTGCCACATTTCAGAGATGTATGGTGAGCATCTTCTCTGAAATGGTGGATAATTTCATGGAAATTTTCATGGATGATTTCTCTATCTTTGGTCCCACTTTTGCCAATTGTTTGAACAATTTGGAATTAGTACTAGTAAGGTGTAAGGAGAAAAACTTGACCTTAAATTGGGAAAAATGTCATTTCATGGTTAAGCATGGAATTGTACTTGGTCACATTGTGTCTAAGGATGACATTCAAGTGGATAAAGCCAAGGTGGATTTGATTAAGCATCTCCCTCCACCAACAAATGTCAAAGAGATTCGTTCATTTTAGGGCATGCCGGATTCTATCGAAGGTTTATCAAGGACTTTAGTAAGGTGGCTAGACCATTGACTGAATTATTAGCGAAGGACTCTAAGTTTCAATTTTCTGATAAATGTTTGGAGTCCTTTAACCGCCTTATGAGGGAATTGACGTCGGCACCCATTATGCATTCACCCGATTGGACGCAACCCTTTAAGATAATGTGTGCTGCGTCGGATTACGCCATAGGAGCGGTGTTGGGTCAGAAAATTGAAAACAAACCTAACGTGATATATTATGCTAGTAAAACATTGAATGATGCCCAATTGAACTATTCGGTAACCGAGAAAGAATTTCTAGCAGTCATTTTTGCCTTAGAAAAATTTCGACAATATTTGATAGGCACACATGTGATTATTTACACAAATCATGCGGCAATAAGACATTTAGTGATCAAAAAGGATGCCAAGCCGCGGTTATTGCGTTGGATCTTACTACTGCAAGAATTTGATGTCGAGATCCGTGATAAAAAAGGTTGTGAAAATGTAGTCGCCGATCACTTGTCTAGAATTCCTCTTATCCCAGTGAATAACACACCAGTGAATGAGAACTTTCCGGATGAACAGATTATGGTTGTGTCTGGCGAACCATGGTTCGCTGATATAGTCAATTTCTTAGTAACTGGTGTGACCCTGACTGAATGGTCTAAGAACGATCAAGCAAAATTTAGGTCCCTGGTGAAAAATTTTTATTGGGATGACCCATATCTTTTCAAGTATTGTTCGGATCAAATCATTAGGAGATGTGTTCCTGAGGAGGAATTTGCAAGTGTTATATCTTTTTGTCATGACCAAGCATGTGGCGGACATTTTGGAGCTAAGAAAACCACGGCCAAAGTTTTACAGTGTGGATTTTATTGGCCCACCTTATTTAAGGATGCATTTGCATTTTGTAATTCTTGCTCTAGATGTCAAATGCTAGGAAAACTCTCTCGAAGAGACATGATGCCTTTGCACCCTATTCTCATAGTTGATATCTTCGATGTTTGGGGTATCGATTTTATGGGCCCGTTTCCAATGTCTTTTGGGAAGGAGTATATCTTGCTAGCTGTGGACTATGTGTCCAAGTGGGTTGAGGCTATCCCCACAAAATCCAATGACAACAAAGTTGTTGTAAAATTTCTGAAGGAGAATATTTTCTCCCGATTCGGTACTCCACGTACCATTATCAGTGGCCGTGGTACTCATTTTTGTAATAGATCATTTGAAGCTTTGATGAGAAAATATTCCATAACTCATAAGTTAGCTACCGCGTATCACCCTGAAATAAGTGGACAAGTTGAGGTTTCCAATAGAAAAATCAAGCAAATTCTGGAAAAGACGGTTAATGCCTCACGTAAGGATTGGTCTATAAGAATTAATGATCCATTGTGGGCCTATCGGACCGCTTTCAAGACCAATTTAGGAATATCCCCTTACCGGTTAGTCTATGGAAAAGCGTGCCACTTACCGGTCGAATTGGAGCATATAGCCCTTTGGGCTATTAAGCAACTGAATATGGATCTAGAGGCAACCGGTAATGCTCGAAAAGTGGATTTAGTTGAGCTTGAGGAAATAAGAAATGAGGCTTATGAGAATGCTAAGATTTATAAGGAAAAGACCAAGGTTTTTCATGATAAATCCATCGTTAGGAAATCTTTTTCTCCTGGACAGTTGGTCCTTCTCTATAACTCTCGCCTTCATCTCTTTTCCGGCAAACTCAAGAGTCGTTGGACCGGTCGTTTCATGATCAAAACCGTTTTCCCTCACGGAGCGGTCGAGATCAGTAATCCAGAGAACGGTGAAAATTTTAAAGTTAACGGGCATCGATTGAAGCCCTACTTAAATCGTCCCTCCAATGTTGCAGAGGAAGTCGTGTTTTTACACGCAATTCCTCATTTTGATTAAGTTTTAGTTTATTTTTCAAAAAAAACGAAAAAGAAAAAAAATTCAAAAATTCAAAAAAAATGGTACATGACTTATTTTGGAAAACGGTGGAAGTACATGACTTATTTTTCTAAATCTAACGTATACCACTTTAGCAGCATTCTGTCACCATGGTGTTTCCCGAGAAGAACTACCACCCGTTTCTTGTTAGTGATCAATATGGCACCCACTTTTACGACGAAATCATAGCACGGAGTTGGAGCTACTTGGTCCATAATAACAATGATATCTACTGCCCTAGCTTAGTGGAGGAGTTCTATAGCAGTATCACTAACATAGACCTGGATAGTGGGTACATTTTACTAAATTGGAGAAACAAAGTCTGGGCGATTGACCTCCACATCATCTCCAAGTTGATTGACATACCACAAGGGGCTCCACTTTGCGTTCCGAGGAAATCAGTTTCTATCAGTCACTCATGGGACCAGATTGTGTGCTTAGCCGTGATCGGGGTATCAAGGGCACATCCATGTACCGGAATGTCTTTACAGCATGTAGGTGGTCATGCCAAAATATCACGAGTAATACCCACAACACTTCTTTTCGCACCGTTGAGATGGGCATCGTTCACTCCCTGATGACCCGTGATCGCACTTACTGTATGTGCCGACGGCTTTTGACCACCATTGGAGAAGGCCACCAACGCAGCTCCCAACCTCTGCCATGCCTTGTCACCACTATCTGCAAGCACTTCATGGCCTATGAGTCTTTCTGGGTGTACGAAGCCGACATGCTCCCTTGTACGGTGGAACGAGAGACATCCTCCTATCGTGGCACCATAGCGGACCTGTGGACACCTCCAGAAATGGAGGATGCTATGCAATCAAGTGAGTCGTCTGAAGACTCTGCAACATTCTGGGCTCAGTCAACCCCAGAAAACTCTAATGAGCATAGGTCCCGAATGTGGGGCGGGATGAAGCGCCTCAATAGCAAACTGAACAAAGCACTCTCCGACCGTGGAGAGTCGTCATCCCGAAGGCGGTAACTTTATTATTTCTTGCATTTCCTATATTATTTAATTTTGCATACATTGAGGACAATGCATGAAATAGGTGTAGGGGGTGACTAGTTATATACCTATTTGTTTTGTTTTTATTTCTAAAAAAACAAAAAAACAAAAAAATAGTGTTTCATGACATAGCTTAAGATTGAACTACCAAAACCCGAGTACAAATTGCATTGAGTTTTTGTTCCTTATTATATAGTTCTGCTTGTAGAAACTATGACATAAATCTAAGTTCCAAAGAAATAACCCATTACCCTTTAAGACATGTATGCAATTAAATTGGATGAATCAAATCTTTGAAGTGGTTGATAAAAAGCAGAGGTTGAGGAAAATATACCGGGAAGTGTGGACTTCTGATAGCAATTAAGCCTTGAGGAAAATAAAAGGGATGACCTCCGTGATGATGGAAGGAAAATAGCGATCAGAGACCTCCGTGATGATGGAAGGAGTTACAAAAGATGGACCAAGGAAGATGACTCAACAACGCTTAAAAGGACATACATGGATGGACGAATAGAAACTAACTGAAACAATTGATTATCCATGTATACATAGGAGATCCAATCACAATACATTGAGTTTCAAAAGGGAATACATCAACATAAATGTGGAAGCAAAGATAACAAGAAGGTTGTGGTCGACGTGTCCCTCGTGTACAGAATCCTCCGAAACTCGTCCAATCCACCCCCGAAGGAACCTAAGTACCTGACGTAAAATATCAACAAATATGCGTGAGTTTTCAATAAAGAAAACCCTGTATGCCCCGGGTCCAATCCAAGTTTACAGAGATATGCATGAAGTCTAGCTACCACAAATGCAACAGAATGGCAACAACTCTACATAGTTGTGTCGGGCGACAACTCTACATAGTTGCGCCACTCGGGCTTCACCCGAAGTGATCCCTCTACATAGGAATCAAACCACCAGCCATAGTAGTCTAATCCAGAAATGGGTCACTCACTAGTAACCCACCGCTTGGCACAAAGAGGTCTTCCGGATTAACATTCCCAACTCGCGGCAAGTGACCTACATGGTGTCATCGCGACATGGGAATGCCCGTCCTGTAAAAGAATGGCAGCACGTTTGCCCAGGTCACAACCTTCACCTGGCCTCTTGATGCATTGCATACATTGCATCATATGTCTTTCATTTAGATTACTTTTACATCAATAAATGCTACTAAGGTATGTGTTTAGTCTTATTTACAGAATACAGGGACCTGAATGCAATTTACCCACATCCCGAGCATAAACGCATGCAAAAGACTCATTTCTATCATAAAGACCAAGTTCAAGATTATCGGGTTACGAATGGAAATGTATCCAAGCATTAAGCATTCAAGTCCTAATTGCAAAAATAACAAGGACTTAAGCACAAAAGTAGCCGAGGACTTAACTGCAAAAAGTCAAGGACCTAATTGCAAATCACGAGTAGCTTTTATTCTCTTGGAGAAAATATATAGAAAAATCAATGTATATCTCCAAATATGTGAAGGAATTAATCCGGAGCTCAAAAGAATGGAAAGAATCAATCCAGACGCGTAAAGGAGGATCAAATCATACCATAAACATCCAACCAAAATCTGGACCAAATCAGCGTATGATGTGCGGCGATTCCGCCGCAGATCACACACACCATGCGGCAATTCCGCCGCCCCCTAGTCGATCCGTGTGCTCCAATTTCGTCCAGTCGTGTCTGGACACGTGTACTTTCCAATATTATACCTAGATCCCTTGTAGCAACTATAAATAGACCCGAGAACGATGTTAGAAGGGTCCTTAGTCTTTGGTGTTAGTTTTTATTCTTAATCTTAGTTTTGTATTCTTCTTTTCATTAATAAAATTCTGTCTTTTATTTCTTACTTTTAGTTTTCTTTTGTAATGTCTCAAGGACCCCTTCTTCCTCCCTCCATGAGTTTCTAACTCCTTCCAAAGGGTGGAGGTGACGGATTTAGGGTGAAGAGAAGATGAATGAATGTTATTATTTTAATTTCGTGTTAGTATATTTTGATTACTTGAGTTTATGTTAAATCATTTATCATGTAATGCTTTATTACTAATATGATTTATTATAAGTTTCTGAATTCTCTAATCTAAACCTCCACCCGACGGAATTCACTTCTTTGTTCTTGTTTTAGTTTTAATTTTTCTTGTTCCTTGCTTTAGATAATTAAAATCCAAAAATCTCAAAACCCAATTATTTCTTCTCTCCTTCTTCTCCTTAATCGAAAATCACACTAATAACAGAATCTCTCCCTCCTTGTGTTCGACCCGTATTTGCCACGTCTTCATTGACACCGTGCACTTGCGGTATAAATTTAATTCTCATCAAGTTTTTGGCGCCGTTGCCGGGGAGGCGACGCAGATTTTGTTTTTTGTTGATTTCGATTTTATTCTGTTTATCTTGTGCGCGATCTAACTATTTGGATTTGTGTTTCAGGAGACAACAGAGCGCGCGGCGAAATCTGAGCGCAGTCTGAGCAACAAGGGCGGCTGAATCGTCGCACATCAAGAGTAACCTGCGGAGGAATCGCCGCACAAGTGAAGCATCTGGGCTTCAAATTTTTCTGAGGTTAGCACCATCTCTGGGTGGACGCGTGGAGCTACTGAAATTTCGATAGCGGGCGGCGAACCCGACTGAGCATTGCGTAGGTAACCTTTGTTGCCTTTTTCCTCGTAATTTCTAGTTTCAGAAAATTTCCTTTTCATAGAATTGCATGTGTAGGGCAAAATTCCATAAATTGCAATAATTCAACTCTGACCTAAAAATTGGCAAAACTAGAAGAACTTAGTGCATGCATCATATAATGTTTTGTTTGCATTATTCTTGCTAAATTCTTGCAAATCAATTTCTGTTGAAGAGTGCTGGAGTCAAGGTATGTATCGTGGTTTTTATTGATTGCATTTAGGCATATAATTTAGTTTGCATACAACCTTGCAATTGCCCCCCACTAAAGACCATTGTTTGACTATCTTTGCTAGATCTAAGTTAAACTATCTTAAGGGCAACTCCGTAGGCAAAGATACGGTGGGGATTTCATCACCCTTCCGTGGCCCACAAATCACAATCCTAAAGTGTCACCTAAGCCTTAAATTTAAAATCAATTAGACATTGGCCCCTAAGGACTCGGACTCATTTAAGGAGAAGAATTGGTTTGACTTGCTATGACATGAAGCCGATTGAATTTAATTTGGTGTCTAGAAAGTGTTTTTGTGTTGACGTAAGTCTTCCAAGCGAAGTGGTTGTCTAATTGGCACCGACTCTGTCGGAAGCGCCCCCACTAGCTATACACGGCCTGGCCAAGTTGGTTTGATTAGTGAGGGAGGTGAATCAAGCGAATCAATTCGACTCAATCAGTTAGGAGTCGTCTAGATCTAAGCGACACTAGGTCTAGGATTGTTTGAACCGTGCTTTCTTAGGAATTTTCTGACCAACCCTCTTTCTATCTTTAGAGTTAGGTTTCCCTTCTCATCTGAGTCTTCTCTCTCTTCTCACCTAAATTCTCTAGATTAGGATTCATTTCTCATCTTTCCCCATTCTATTGTTTGTTTCCCTTTTGAAAAAACATAATATATATATATATATATATATATATATTAAAAAAAACGGAAATATAAATAAAAAAATTTTAATTAATTCTTGAACTTAAATTTGGAATTTAAATTCCGAATTTGAATTCAAAAATTGATTCAACCCGGTGCACTCAGATTTGGATTCGGGACTTGAGTAATCGACTCTCACGAGTTCATCTAGATTCCAGTCTGGAACTTAACCCCAATCCACCTGTGGCACCACCTCACCCGGACCCCATGGGTGAGAACGTAGTGGACCCGCCTGTTGCACAACCTATAACTCTGAGGGATCGATGCTATCCAGCGATGGCTGCTCAGCCATCGTGCATCGTTATGCCCACCATCCTGGGTCGCGACTTCGAACTTAAGGCACAATACATGAGTATGTTGCCTAAGTTTACCTCTAGGGAAGACCCATATCTCTTCCTTAGAGAATTTGAGGAAATCTGCTCTCTTATGCAATACCATCATATCCCTGAAGAGGCAGTGCGTCTGAAATTTGTGCCTCTTGCACTAAAGGACGACGCTAATAAATGGCTATATAGTCTAGCCGAAAGATCCATTAGAAGTTGGGCTGAGTTTGTTCAAGTATTCCTAAAAAAATATTTCCCCAACCATAAGACTATGAGGATTAGGAATGAAATTGTTGCATTCGTTCAGTCTGAGAGCGAGCCGTTCTATTCCTATCTAGAAAGATTCAAAAGTGTTCTGACCCAATGCCCTCATCATGGAATTCCGAGATGGCAATTATGTCAAATTATTTATGAGGGATTGACACCCACATCTAGGGTTATGGTAGAATCCGTAAGCCAAGGGAACTTTATGTCAAAAAATGAAAATGATGCCTGGACTTTGCTTGAGGAATTAGCTGAAAACAGTATGCAATGGGACAACGCTAGAACACCGCTTAACCCGAGTATTGGATCTAGAATAGCAAGTCAACCCAGACCATGTGTCTTAGCTGTAGATGCGAACATAGCGGCTGAAGCAAAACTAGCTACCCTTATGCGCAGAATGGAAAGTTTAGAGCTACAAACCCAAAATCGAGTGAATCAAGCCTCGTCTATCCCTTGCTCTAGATGTGGTCAGACTGGTCATGTAATGGAGGATTGTGCGGAATGGGACCAAGTTAATGCCATGTATAACCATGCTAGAAATGACCCATACGCATCAACCTATAACTCGGGTTGGCGTAATAATTCCAATTTCTCATCAAACCAACATGGTCAACCTCCTAGACAACAACCAAACCCGTATAACCAAAATATTACATCATCTGGGTTTAGTAACAATAACGATCATGAGGTTAGGTTGACAAGCTTGGAAAATTTGATGAAAACTTTTATGCAAACAACCAACCAGACCTTCCAAAGGCTAGAGACACAAGTCAGCCAACTAGCACAAATAGTAGGTGAAAGAGAAAATGGTCGGTTTCCAAGTCAACCTGAGGTGAACCCTAGATCTAATAATAATTCATATCAATCCTATCAAGCACCTTCAGGAAATAACAACCCTAGACCGGTTCAAATGGTTAATGAGGAAGGACCGTTCCAACAAATAAATGCAGTAGTATCATTACGGTCCGGAAGACAAGTTAATAACAATGTGGTAAATCCTAGAGTGTCCAATCAATCTAGCCATCAAGCACCCACATATGACCTGACCATTGAACCTGACGTCCAATGTGAAACGCCCAACCCACCTACTCAACCTGAACCCATAGCTCAACCTGAACCTGAGCGAGTCTTTGTTCCTAAAGCTCCATTCCCTAATAGACTCAAAAAGAACTCAAGTGCACAAATAGAGAAAATCTTGGAAGTATTTAAGCAAGTTAAGGTGAACATTCCACTCTTAGACATGATTCAACAAATACCTGCTTATGCTAAATTCTTAAAAGATTTGTGCACTAAAAAGAAAAAAACGAACGTACCAAAGAAGGCATTCTTAACTGCAAACATAAGTTCTATTTTGTCCAACACATCTCCTATAAAATATAAGGATCCTGGGTGTCCCACAATTTCATGTTCAATAGGAGATACTTTTATCAACAAAGCCCTTCTAGACCTTGGTGCTAGTGTTAACCTACTCCCGTACTCTGTCTATGAGCAAATGAACCTTGGTCCACTAAAACCCTCTAGGACAACCCTTCAATTTGCTGATTGCTCTATTAAGAAACCAAGAGGTGTAGTAGAGGATGTTTTGATCAAGGTTGGTGACTTCATTTACCCAGTGGATTTTGTCGTACTAGATACCGCACCTGTTGTAAAGCCTAATCGACAAATCCCTGTAATTCTAGGCAGACCCTTTTTGGCCACTTCTGAAGCATTGATAAACTGTCGAAATGGGCTCATGCAATTATCTTTTCGGAACTTAAAAGCTGAATTTAATATCTTTCATATTGATAGTGAGCCAGAAATAACATGCAATCAAAGTGATGTTGTGATGAAATCGCGTATCTATAATATTTCTGAATCGTCACAAAATCAAAAAGGAAGTAAGAAAAAGGGGAGGAATTCATCTACACACCCACCGTCACTCGAGCAAATAAGAGAACCAATTTATGTGAGAGGTGTGGAACCTGTGACTCAGGACTCTCATTGCAACATGGGGAACAATTCAACTGGATACATGCACCAATATGGTGTCATTCAATCCAGTTCTGACTATGGTTGACTTTGAGCAAATTCCATCCGTCCACCGCAGTTCATCAAGGTAATAAGTGCATTTGCTTTATATTTGCATACATTGAGGACAATGCATGATTTAGGTGTGGGGGGTGTTTATGTATATATTTATCTATATATTCTGTCTTTTATTTAAAAAAAATTAATGTTTCATGACATAGCTTAAGATTGAACTGCTAAAACCCGTGTACAAATTGCATTGAGTTTTTGTTCCTTATTATATAGTTCTGCTTGTAGAAATTGTGACATAAATCTAAGTTCCAAAGAAATAACCCATTGCCCTTTAAGACATGTATGCACTTAAATTGGATGAATCAAATCTTTGATGTGGTTGATAAAAAGCAGAGGTTGAGGAAAATATACCGGGAAGTGTGGACTTCTAATAGCAATTAAGCCTTGAGGAAAATAAAAATAAAAATAAAGGAATAAAGTGAAGAAAACACATTTTGCAAAATGATTACAAAAGCCCAAGCCTTTGAGTCACTGGTCTGTAGGGGTATCTTGAAACCCGGTAACTTGAGTCTACCAGCTCGGGATTATCGACCAAACTCGCTACACGAATGCAAAAGGGTAAAAGTGTCAAAAAGCAAATGTGTTGAATCACGGAAGAAAAGAAAAGAAAAAAATAATAATACTCAAGGCCCAAAGCTAAAAGAATGATCCATGTCATGGTTGATCCGAATGATACTTCACCACCAGAGGAGGCGTGCAAAATAATTCAAGTGATAAACATGTGTAGAAGGGTTAGTGGTGTGAATGTTGGCGGAATAAAGACCAAGTCATATTTTTAATGAGTTAGATTCATATAATGAGCATACAAGAATTCTAGGTGAGATGTATAAGGTTAAGGTGGTGATATTAAGAGCTATTAATGGAATGTTGATTTAAGACTTTGTGGGTGTGTCAACTGAAAACCCTCACGAGCCAAAACTCGTCCTCTAAGGAAACTTGGAGGTTTAAAGGCTTGTTGCACATGCTAAGTGCAACCGTGATTCCTACGAAAGTGAGTTAGGATTTCCCTGTTTTTATTTTTCGTATCTTCTGTTTTGCTAGGGACTAGCAAAATCTAGGTGTGGGGGTATTTGATGCATTGCATACATTGCATCATATGTCTTTCATTTAGATTACTTTTACATCAATAAATGCTACTAAGGTATGTGTTTAGTCTTATTTACAGAATACAGGGACCTAAATGCAATTTACCCACATCCCGAGCATAAACACATGCAAAAGACTCATTTCTATCATAAAGACCAAGTTCAAGATTATCGGGTTACGAATGGAAATGTATCCAAGCATAAAAGCATTCAAGTCCTAATTGCAAAAAGAACAAGGACTTAAGCACAAAAGTAGCCGGGGACTTAACTGCAAAAAGTCAAGGACCTAATTGCAAATCACGAGTAGCTTTTATTCTCTTGGAGAAAATATATAGAAAAATCAATATATATCTCCAAATATGTGAAGCAATTAATCCGGAGCTCAAAAGAATGGAAAGAATCAATCCAGACGCGTAAAGGAGGATCAAATCATACCATAAACATCCAACCAAAATCTGGACCAAATCAGAGCATGATGTGCGGCGATTCCGCCGCAGATCACACACACCATGCGGCGATTCCGCCGCCCCCTAGTCGATCCGTGTGCTCCAATTTCGTCCAGTCGTGTCTGGACACGTGTACTTTCCAATATTATACCTAGATCCCTTGTAGCAACTATAAATAGACCCGAGAACGATGTTAGAAGGGTCCTTAGTCTTTGGTGTTAGTTTTTATTCTTAATCTTAGTTTTGTATTCTTCTTTTCATTAATAAAATTCTGTATTTTATTTCTTACTTTTAGTTTTCTTTTGTAATGTCTCAAGGACCCCTTCTTCCTCCCTCCATGAGTTTCTAACTCCTTCCAAAGGGTGGAGGTGACGGATTTAGGGTGAAGAGAAGATGAATGAATGTTATTATTTTAATTTCGTGTTAGTATATTTTGATTACTTGAGTTTATGTTAAATCATTTATCATGTAATGCTTTATAACTAATATGATTTATTATAAGTTTCTGAATTCTCTAATCTAAACCTCCACCCGACGGAATTCACTTCTTTGTTCTTGTTTTAGTTTTAATTGTTCTTGTTCCTTGCTTTAGATAATTAAAATCCAAAAATCTCAAAACCCAATTATTTCTTCTCTCCTTCTTCTCCTTAATCGAAAATCACACTAATAACAGAATCTCTCCCTCCTTGTGTTCGACCCGTATTTGCCACGTCTTCATTGACACTGTGCACTTGCGGTATAAATTTAATTCTCATCACCTCTCTATATAGAGGTCTTTGTGGGAATGACCTCTCTACATAGAGGGCTCACTCATGGCCCGTCGGCCCAGAATCATAACGTGCCCAGAATTCATTTATCAAATTATATGCAATGCAAGCTATCTAACGATCTATATATCTATATAGCTACATTAATCAGAATGAGCCCAACACGAGGGGTATACAATATCCTCCTCTAGGCCCAGAGCAGATAGAATATCATTATCAAATCAGCCACCACAGGGCTCCAGAAACGACAAACAAACATAACGGAAACATGTCAATAGCATGCCAACGATAAACGTCATCTACGGGTCATGTATAAAGGTTGTGGAGTCAAATACCCAAGGGGTACATGCATTCCCCCAACAACACATCAAATCTGTAGCACTTAAACATTAAATAAGAAATAAATACACACCACAGCAAGAGGGACCCATAAGTAATACATTGCGAGAGTCCTATGGCATGAGCACCTAATTTCAAAGCATAGATCCAATAATTGGTGCAATTTAGAGCATGAACAAATGTGACAATGAGCGCACATCAATGCTAAACAATATATATGTATGTATATATATATATGATACAACATATGCTTGAGACAGAAATCAAATTATCTTTTCAAGTCGTCATACATGCATGAGTATTGACATACAATTCATTATATAGCATAATCATCCACATGTCATCTTTATCTCTTTATCCACTTTAATCTTATCATCACGTCATCATACCCCCATTAAGTAGGCCTACTAACCAAAGCATGTGTCTGGTTCGAGTTCTCTTGGGATTATGGATATTTTGTAACCAAGATATTATCTTTATAATCATGTCCCTCCTTGTTTGCAATCAAGTCTTTGACCATTACAAACATGTCCAAAAAGCTTTCAAATTTTTCTTTTTTCTTGCATTTTGGTCTTTTTTGCTTCTTCTCTCTTCTTTAATACCTGAACCATGAAATACATGAAACACAACCCGAGTGGCACAAATATGGGATAAAATAAAGGATATATAACATGAATACAATACATGATATGATGCAAATCAGGTTGTGTTAGGTTTTGTGGGCCTGAAGTGGTTTGGTTGGGCCCTTTGAATAACACCAAAGTTGAAAAGTGGGCCTCCTGAGAGAGTCCCTTTGATTGGTGAATTTGGTCCCATGGCTTGTGAATTCGGATTTTTGTCTTCCAAAAGGTTTTCTCCATTCGTGAGGACTTCAATTGCCATGATTTCCTTCCAATTTCTTGAATCTTAGTCTCACCCAATGGAGTTTCAACCCCTTTATGCTTCTTTGGGCCTTGATGCTCTACCTCGTACTGTTCCTCCGGATTGGTGATACCCTTCAGGCTCTCTTTGCCTTTGTGGTGGATTTGAGGCACAGTCGAGTTTTTGGAATGCGACTTCCTAGCATCATGAACGTTCCTCCATTGTTAATTATTTGTTTTTTGCTTGCCATTGTCTCTATTCCATCCTCCTTTGGAGTGCCTCTTTAGGAGTTGGTCGTTGTGTCAACTATCATACCACAATCTAATCCATTGGTGAGATCCCCATCTTGGTCGTAATGAGGGCCACATTTGTAGAGGATTCACCTATCTTTGAGGAGTTTTGTTTCGGTTCCACCAAGATGAAGATCTCAAAGAGATGTCCCCAATGATGAAAATGGTAAATTCTTGGGACCATAAAGTCACGCCAGATGCACACTCTCAACTGTGCGCTAGAGAGGACTTTCTTTGAGAAGCTTAACTCATCTATCTTGGGCAAATGCTTGAACTTCGAGGCAAGATAATAGAACACGTCGTCTCCCAAAGGTTGAGAGGGACTCCCTGTGAGAGGATCCAACTTCCTTCAACATCAAGACTTTTATCACCGCACCCATATCCACATTCCAAACCCTTAGTTTGAAGGTTGCTCCTCCAACCACTAGAATACCAGTAGCTACTATGTTTGTTGCCTATAAATCACTTTGACAAGTGAATAAGAAGACATTTGCCTTTATGGTTCGCACATCCCAATTTCTAATGCCCGGGGATTTTTTCTTGAGGGCTTCAGTGAGATCATGCTGAAAGGTGAGTCCACTGAGAGTCTCAGCGACAACACATTTAGAAAGGCTTTTTTGTATCTCAAAAGTTTGTGTTGTTGTCCTAATGCTCACGTATGCCACGTACCTACACTTCTTTGTAGGAATCGTACGGTCCAAACACACTAACTCCCTCGAGTTGCTCGGGTTTGGCAGCCTCTTCCCTCTCACCCCACTTGGCTAGATTGTTTAAGTAGAACACATCCACATACACAAGTATACACATAAAAGGGACTCTTGAGAGGTTTTGCACAATATGCGATTATCTCATTCACAAAGGTTTGATTACAACACTTGCCTTCTCAAATTTCACATACATGAGTTCTGTCTTAATGAAAGAGAGGAGACCCCTTTATATAGGAGAGGCCTCACTCGAGTACAAAAGGAATTTGCCTTGTTCCTTTACATACAACCCTACACGTGTCCTGAGATATTTTACATACAAAGGTAGCTCGTATGTCTACAAAACACATTTGGTTGCTTCCTCTTTGGGACAGATAAATATCTTGCTTTTAAGGCTTCTAGATGCCGACTTTTGAGAAGCAAAGTACCAACTTTTCTCTTCTGATTGGGGCGTTTCATTCTCCCCCACCTATTCCGGAGATGCCCTCGTCGACAGGTATTCCTTGATTGTGTCCTTGAACTTCCATAGACTTCCTTCGTCTTCCCAACTGGCTTCACTTGGGGGCAATCCTTTCCACAAAACCAGATAGTGTATACAAGGGGGAACTCCGCGTTTCCGCATTATCTTCTGATCAAGGACTCTCTTCACTTCCTTCTCATAGGATGTGGTTACTACTGGTGGTGCTCTAGATGATTCACCTCGCCTGGGGTCTTCCTGATCTTCATGATAATCCTTCAGATTACTTATATGAAAGACATGATGAATTTTCATCGAGGGAGGGAGGTTCAGTTTGTAGGAAACTCTTCCTACTCTGCCCATTATCTCAAACGGGCCCTCATACTTCCTGATCAAGACTTTGTGTACCGTTTGGAAGGCTTTGAATTGCTGGGGTAATAGCTTCGCCATTACTTTATCTCCCACCTGATAGACTTTGGGTTTCCTTCGCTTATCAACCCATTTCTTAATCTTCCTTGAAGCTCTGTGGAGGTAGGCCCTTGCCAACTCAGTTTGCTCGTTCTAGCCTCTTTCCATTTTGTAAGCTCCCGGACTTACCCCTTTGTAGGAGGATGCAAGCTTGTCTGGCGTCATTGGTTGGGTACCAACAACAATTTCGAAGGGACTTCTTCCTGTGGCCTCACTTCTCTGTAAGTTGTAGGAGAACTGTGCTACATCTATCAACTTTGTCCAGTCCCTCTGACTTGTGCTTACAAAGTGCCTTAAATAGCCCTCTAGCAAGGCATTGATCCTTTCAGTTTGGCCATCAGTTTGGGGGTGGAAGCTAGTTGAGAAACGCAACTCGGTTCCCATTATCGTGAACAACTCTTTCCACAGCTTCCAAGTAAACCTAGGATTCTGTCACTGATGATAGATGTAGGAAGCCCCCAATATTTCACCACATTCTTGAAGAACAGACGTGTTGCTTCTTCAGTTGTACAATCCTTTGGAGTTGGTATGAAGGTCCCATATTTGGAGAATCTGTCTACCACAACCATGATTGATCCAGCTCCCTCGGATTTTGGCAAGGATGAGATGAAGTCCAAGGAAACACTTTCCCAAGGATGTGAAGGGATGGGTAGAGGGTCAAGCAACCCATAAGGCAAATGTTGCTCCCCTTTATCCTACTGGCACACCACACATGTTCTTACATAGAGCTCTACTTCCTCCCTCATCTTTGGCCAATAGTATGATCCTTCTAGCAGTGTCATTGTTCTTTTCTGACCATGATGCCCCGCACACCTTGTGTCATGGCATTCATTGGTAATCCTTCTTCGCACCAGATTCCATTTAGGCACAAATATCCTCCTTCCACTAGTGTAGAGAATTCCATCCTCTATCCAGAATTTAGTGGTCTGGCTTTCTGTTACTAGGGCTATCAGTTGCTTGGCTATTGGATCGTGTAACAACCCTTCTTTGATCTCTCCTAGAAGATCCTCTTGAATTTTGGAGATTGATGCAAATTCAGCCTTTCTGCTTAGCGCATCAGGTAAACCATTTCCTTTCGCAGGCTTGTACTCCATCTTGAAGTCGAACTCGGCCAAGAAGTCCTACCACCGAGCTTGCTTTGGACTCAACTTCTTCTGAGTTTGGAAATAGCTTGTAGCCACATTATCCGTTCGTATCACAAAGTGTGACCCTAAAAGATAATGTCTCCAAGTTCTCAAGCAGTGCACTACTGCAGTCATCTCCTTCTCTTGGACAGTATATCTTCTTTCTGTCTCATTTAGCTTTCTACTCTCAAAAGGTATCGGATGACCCTCTTGCATTAATACACTGCCTATGGCTAAGTCTGAGACGTCTGTTTGCACCTCAAATTCCTTGGTAAAGTCTGGCAATACTAGAACTGGACCTCTCATCACCCTCTCCTTCAACTTTACAAAGGCGTTCTTGCATTTGTCTGACCATACCCACTCTATCTTCTTCTTCAAGAGTTCAGTTAATGGGTTGGCTACCGCAGAATAGCCTTTGATGAACTTCCTGTAGTAATTTACCAAACCTAAGAAAGAGCGAAGCTCTGTCACTTTGGTCGGGGCCTCCCATTCCTGGATCGCCTCTATTTTGGTATTATCCATTCCAAGCTTTCCTTGTCTGATGACATGCCCTAAGAAGGACACTTCTTCTTGGGCAAAGGAGCACTTCTCCTTTTTCACATATAGTTTATTTTCCCTTAGCATTTGGAACCCCCGGCTTAGGTGCTCTACGTGCTCCTTCAAGGACTTGCTATAAATGACAATGTCATCTAGATACACTACCACAAACTGGTCAAGGTAGGGATGGAATATCTTGTTCATCAGGGTACAGAAGGTTGCAGGAGCATTGGTGAGGCCGATCGGCATGACCAACCATTCAAATGAACCGTACCTGGTGATGCTTGTAGTTTTTGGTTCATCACCCTCAGCGATTCTCACTTGATAGTACCCTGATCTGAGATCTAACTTTGTAAAGTATTTGGCATGTACAAGCCGATCAAACAGGTCAGCAATCAAAGGAATAGGATACTTGTTTTTGATGGTTACCTTGTTCAATGCGTGATAGTCTATGCACATTCGGAGGCTTCCATCATGTTTCTTCTGAAACAATACTGGCGCTCCATAACGCGCTTTCGAGGATCTGATTTGGCCTGCTTCCAACAAACCACTGAGTTCCTTCCTGATCTCCTCCAACTCAGGAGGTGACATACAATATGGCCCCATGGCTGGGGGTTTGACGCCCGGCTCTAGCTCAATTTCATGGTCTACCTGTCTTCTTGGAGGCAACCCTTTTGGCAACTCTAGAGGCATCATATCTTGATTCTCCCTCATTACTTTCTGGACATCCCAGGGGATCCTGCCCTGTTCTGGCTCTCCTACTTCTTTCAAGGTGGCCAAAAATATCTTATCTCCCTTCTTGAAACCCTTCACTAACTGCATTCCGAACAACGATTGTTAGGACTTTAGAGAGGTCTTTACCGAATGAGTCATGCCTTTTTCCAGGATGGATAATGGGTGTACTAAGGTGTTGACATTTCTCAGAAAATCAAGCCCCAATACAAGTTTGTGATCATCCATGGGAACAACTGAAAAGCTCATCCTTCCCCTCCATGTCCCCAAATCCACCTCAACTGCCTGTGTTATCCCTTCTATAGGCTTGGCCCCTGCATTCATTGTTTTTAACTTCCCCTTTGCATCAGAGATGAGAAGCCCTGGTCTTGTTGCCTCTGCAGGAGTCATGAAGTTATGGCTTGCCCCAGTATCTACTAACTTTTGCCTCTACATATAGTAAAGTCGTTTCTTCTGGTGGTCCGTGAGGTAATGGCCTAGCTTCCAGTGCATTTAGGAGTTGGAGTGACCCCATATGTCATTCCTCCTCTACTGGTTCCTTTTCTTTACTCTGACTGGTCATAGCCGACAAGGAACCAAACTTCGGACTTCTCTTCTGGACAAGGGCCCTTGCAAACAAAGCAGTCACCTTTTGGAACAAATGACTTTTTACCTTCCTGGTGGGGGTTCTTATCAGGACTTCTCTTCTGGATTTTTTCCTTTCCAGAGTCTTTTTTCTGCTCATTCCCACCTTTCTTCTTATTGTCCTTTGGTTTCCCTACGTCTTTTCTTTCATATTCCATCAGGGATTCAACTATTTCGATGGCCTCATCCAGGCTCTTAATGTTTCTCCTTTGTAGTTCTCTTCTTGCGCAGTCTTGAAGTCCATTTGTGAAATGAAACAACTTGTCATCTGGGTCAAGGGTGGGGATCTGAAGGATAACAGTTGTGAACTCCCTGATGTACTCCCAGATGGATGTCCGGTGCCTCAACTCAACCAACTTTCTTCTGGCCTTATATATAACATTTGTGGGATAGAAATGTCGTTTAAGATCTTTCTTAAATTCTTCCCATGTTTCATGTGGTCTGCTAAAGTTGTTCTTGACATTTGTTGTCTTTCTTTGCCACCATAAGGATGCAATGTCTGAGAGATAATATGAAGCAAAACTAACCTTTTAGGTTTCTTCATGCATTCCAACGCCAATGAAGTATTGCTCCATAGTCCACAAGAAGTTGTCCACTTCTTTGGCATCTCTCAGGCCACTAAACTTGTTTGGACGGGGGATGTCCATCTTTGGTGATTCCCTTGCTCCCCCACGACATGCAAATGCTCGTTTGTAGATGGCTAACTCAACTTTGAACTCTTCCCTCGAGGCTTCCAAGAAATCAATTCTTTCTCGAAGTAGTTCTACGGTCTGTCTAAGGTTGAAGATGATTTCCTCATCGACAACATCCAAGTGTTCCTCCACGCTTGTTAGTTTGGAACTCATGGAAAGAATAGCATCATGACATACATATACTTTTTCTTCCAAAGCCTCCGAGCTACCCGGACCTTTGCTTTGTTCCCTCCTATGCTTGCCTTTCTCACCCGTGCCAAAGCTAGGATCCCTGCCACGAGCTTCATCACCAACCGACCCTTTCTGACCCTCAGGATTCATTCCCATTGTGCCTTTCACTATGATAAGGCCCTGAGACCACTTGTCACGTACCTACACTTCTTTACAGGAATCGTGCGGCCCAAACACACAAACCCCTCGAGTAGCTCGGGTTTGGCAGCCTCTTCCCTCTCACCCCACTTGGCTAGATTGTTTAAGTAGAACACGATTGACATCATTTCATGCTTATATTTGTATCTTATATCCATTATCTTACACCTAAGCAATGCTACGTGACGAGTTTTATGTTTGAATTTCAGAAATAAAGTGGTTTGAAGAGAAGAGCCATGAAAGGACCCAAAAGCAGGAAAATGACTTAATTGTGAGACTTGGGGACTGAGATGCAAGGGAGAAGGACTTGAACGTAAGACCGAAGAACCTGAGAGCAAAACAGAAAACTCCACACCATCATGGGAAGTATTTTGATAATTCGATTCGGATCGGAGCTCCAATAAACAAAGTAGATGCATCAAAGACCAACAAACACATCAAGCAAAGCCCAGCATCAAAACCAGACGGATCTGGATCCTGTAGACCACCAATTGGCGGTCCAGATCTTCCCGGATCCGATGAAGCTTCTGGAGAGCGTGTATTAGATGATGTTTAGACTATTTTTGGTATTTGTTTAGTCCCACATCGGGAGATTGTCCCGGATTACCTTTTTCTATGGCTATAAATAGAACTCTACCTCCTCTCATGTAATCTATCTCCCTCTTTGGTGGCCATCTTCCCTACCAAGAGTGAAGCCTTGAAGCAAAACTCTGGTGGAGGGAGGGTTGCTTGTATTGAGTGAGTTAATAATAGATTTTTTCCTTTAATTATGTTGTTTCTCTTACTTTAATTTCCTTTCATATGCATGCTTGCTTGATTAGTGTAGTTTAATTTCAGTATCATGCTTCATTTTGTTAGAGTAGTTAGTTTAAATATGTGTGAGTAGTTTCATCCCCTTTGGGGGGTGGAGTAGATGTGTGTACATGTTATGTAGATGGTATGAATGCTTGATATAAATGTTTGTGAGAGATATTAGTATGCTTGTTTGAATTAATAAGAACTTTACTTCATGGTTTCTGCCATAGTTAGGTACACTCCATGCTTGTTATGTTCTTAATAACAACCTTGCATTGCTCATATTAATCACATAAGTTAGTGTTGTAGATGATAGGTTTTGCCATTAGGTACCTCTTATGCATTAACAAACACTAACTAACTTGAGCTTATTGTATGCATTCAACACCACACTTATTTCATGTGCACACACACTCGCCACCCCTTAGGGGTTTTCATTCCTGTGTCTTTATCATCTTCATTAGTTGTTTAGCTTAGTTTGTTTAGTGATTTCATTTCAGCTTTGCTAGTTTACTAGTTTAGATTAGTGTTGTGTAGTGTAATCCATCTTTCTTCCCTTTCTTTACCACTCGCCTTCGAACAAACCAATAGTCGACACACCTCCCAGTGGACGACCCGTATTTGCCACCGCTTCAAAGTGGTCGTGCACTTGCGGTTAATATAAAACGAATCAATCAAGTTTTTGGCGCCGTTGTCGGGGAGGTGCTATGTCTAGACCTTGGTTTGGACAATTCGAGTGGTTTGTAATTTTTTGTTTCTAGTTTTTCTTAGTTTCAGGGGTCCTAGAGATCACGGGGAGGATACGGGAGGAGTTGGAGCACCTGAAAATCAAAAGGGACCGCCAATCAGCGGTCTGAGACCGCCAATTGGCGGCCTGGAGAAGTCTTCTTGCTTTCATTTTTCTTCTGGTAGTTTTGTTCTTCATTTTCGTTATCTAGGAGCCCTAATTTGCATGCTCTGACTTCTAGTTTGCTCCCAGATCATTAATCACTCCCCCATTAATCAACTTGGCCTTAAAATCCAAAGCAAAAGACTAGACGTTCCTACTTGTTTAGGTCACGCATCATGTACTTGACTTAGGCATATAGTCGTCTTTTTCTTTTAGCTTTATCTTCAGTTGTTGAGCGTTGGCGTGAGGTACGCATTTCCTACACTCATTCATGCATCTTGTATGCCCATGCATTAGTTAGTAGGAATTGCATCAGGACAAGAGTGAGTTGAGCGTTTGATTGTAGCGATTGATTGCTAGATCTAGGATCAAAACGCTACTAAGGAGGGGGTGTCCCATAAAAGATAACGTGGGGGATTTCATCACCCTTTCCTTGGCCCCAAAAATCACTCTTAATCAAGCCTTAACTAAAAGCAAGTAGACATTGGCCCTAAGGATTGCGGACGCACTAGGAGAGTAATCTAGTTGAGACTGTCATGACCTGATCGGCGTTGCCTACCTTGTCGATAGTAGGAGGTACTGGATCTCCGGATCTGGTATAACTTGCTGGGCATTGTGGTCCACGTTGTAGGGAGGTGAGGCGTGTCGAGGCTAGTGACCTCGAAGTTAGGCGCTGTCTAGCCTAAGGACCCATAGCTTAAGTTGTTTGAGTCGTGCTTGCTAGTTAGGTTTCTACCAGATCCCACTACCCACGTTACATCTAAGGATTCTTCCCTCCTCATCTAAGTCCTCTCCTCATCTATTCTCTACGTGTAGTCTCCTCCTCTGAGTACACCTTCTGTTGTGTGTTTTTTAGAGTCGAGTCGAGCATTTTATGCAAGGTTGGACTCGTTCTGGTGAGAGCTCTCGACTAGAGAGAGTGCATTCTTCTACGATGGACGGTCTTGGTGATCAACCATTTCCGCCTCGTGCTCCTTTGGAGCAAGAGGCCGAGTCATCTCGTGGTGGCGAGGGAGATCGGGTTCCATACATGGATTACCTCGGTTCGTTCCCACCACCACATAGACCTCCTTCTCTGACTCGAGAGGAAGGGAGATTCAGTCAGGATCGAGTTCTTGGTGCACCACCACCTTTAGCTCGACAGGATAGACCGATGACTTTGTAGGAGCGGACCCATCCTGTTCGGGCCGCGCAACCTTCTTGCATAGTTCTTCCCCCTGCTCGCGGGAACAACTATGAGCTGAAACCTCAATATGTGAGCATGCTTCCAACCTTTACTGCCAATAAGGAGGATCCGTATATTTTTATACGTGAATTCGAGGAAGTATGCTCCACGTTCAAGCTTCAGCAGCTTGACGAGGATTCAGTCCGGTTGAGGATGATTTCTTTCGTGTTGAAGGATAACGCGAAGAAATGGATGTACAGACTCCCGGCGAGCTCCATTCGGTCTTGGGATGACTTTGTGACCGTATTTCTGAAGAGATTTTTCCCTCAAAGGAAAACTCAACAGATACGCCACCAGATACATCAAATGTATCAGACTGAGACCGAATCTTTTCATGCTTTCTTTGAGAGGTTCGAGGCAGTGCCCTCATCATGGACTTTAGCTATGGCAGTTGTGCCAAATTGTTTATGATGGCATCAACTACAACACCCGCACATTGTTGGAGTCGATGTTTCAGGGTGACTTCCAAATGAAACCCATCGAGGAGGCATGGGATACTTTTGAGTCTATGGCTGAACGTACCTTCGAGTGATACCATGAGAGAGCCACCAGCCGCCAGGTCTTCTGGTCGGGCTGGATCATATCATGTCGAGTCAACTATCGCGTCTGAGGCGAAATTGAACCCAAAAACTTGATGAGAATTAAATTTATACCGCAAGTGCACGACGTCAATGAAGACGTGGCAAGTACGGGTCAAACACAAAGAGGGACAGATATTGTTATTTTTTGTGATTTTCGAATTAAGGAAGAAAGAGAGAGAAATATGTTTGGTTTGAGATTTTTGGTTTTTTTAATTTTCTAAAGCAAGAAGAACAAAAGAAAAACTAAAAAAGAAAACAAATATGGATGAGAGTCCACCGGGTGGAGGGTTAGATGTCGGGTTTTGTTTAGAGAAAACTGAAACTTATAATAAATCACATTAGTTATAAAGCATTACATGATAAATGATTCAACATAAACTCAAGTAATCAAAATATACTGATGCATTGCATACATTGCATCATATGTCTTTCATTTAGATTACTTTTACATCAATAAATGCTACTAAGGTATGTGTTTAGTCTTATTTACAGAATACAGGGACCTGAATGCAATTTACCCACATCCCGAGCATAAACGCATGCAAAAGACTCATTTCTATCATAAAGACCAAGTTCAAGATTATCGGGTTACGAATGGAAATGTATCCAAGCATAAAAGCATTCAAGTCCTAATTGCAAAAAGAACAAGGACTTAAGCACAAAAGTAACCGGGGACTTAACTGCAAAAAGTCAAGGACCTAATTGCAAATCACGAGTAGCTTTTATTCTCTTGGAGAAAATATATAGAAAAATCAATGTATATCTCCAAATATGTGAAGGAATTAATCCGGAGTTCAAAAGAATGGAAAGAATCAATGCAGACGCGCAAAGAAGGATCAAATCATACCATAAACATTCAACCAAAATCCGGGCAAAATCAGGCAAGATTGTGCGGCGTTTCCGCCGCACCACACATGCAATATGCGGCGTTTCCGCCGCCCAAGCTTCGATCCGTGTGCTCCAATTTCGTCCAGTCGTGTTTGGACACGTGTACGTTCCAATATTATACCTAGATCCCTTGTAGCAACTATAAATAGACCCGAGAACGATGTTAGAAGGGTCCTCAGTCTTTGGTGGTAGTTTTTATTTCTTAATCTTAGTTTTGTATTCTTCCTTTTCATTAATAAAATTTTGTCTTTTATTTTTTACTTTTAGTTTTCTTTTGTAATGTCTCAAGGACCCCTTCTTCCTCCCTCCATGAGTTTCTAACTCCTTCCAAAGGGTGGAGGTGACGGATTAGGGTGAAGAGAAGATGAATGGATGTTATTATTTTAATTTCGTGTTAGTATATTTTGATTACTTGAGTTTATGTTAAATCATTTATCATGTAATGCTTTATAACTAATATGATTTATTATAAGTTTCTGAATTCTCTAATCTAAACCTTAAATCTAATCCTCCACCCAACGGAATTCACTTCTTTGTTCTTGCTTTAGTTTTAATTGTTTTTTGTTTCTTGCTTTAAATACCTAAAACCCAAAAATCTCAAAACCCATTTATTTCTTCTCTCCTTCTTCCCCTTAATCGAAAATCACACAAATAACAAGATCTCTCCCTCCTTATGTTCGACCCGTATTTGCCACGTCTTCATTGACACCGTGCACTTGCGGTATAAATTTAATTCTCATCATATACTAACACGAAATCAAAATAATAACATCATTCTTCTTCTCATCACCCTAAATCCGTCACCCCCACCCTTTGAAGAGAGTTAGAAACTCATGGATGGAGGGAATGAGAAGGGGTCCTAGAGAAACTACAAAAGAAAACTAAAAAACATAAAATAAAAGAACAGAATTTTATTGCTAAACAGAAGAACGTCTTTACAACATAATTTCGGGGCTATTTATAGCCGATACAAGGGGCCCAAGTATAAAATAAGAAAGTACACGCGTCCACACACGACTGGACAAAATCCGGGGCCACGGATCGCAAGGGGTGCGGCGTTTCCGCCACATTTTGTATGTAAGGTGCGGCGATTTCGCCTCAATTTGTGATCTGATTGGATCCAGATTTTTGCTGCGTGTTTATGGTATGATTTAAATGTCCTTTGTGCGTCTGGATTGATTTCTTTCCTTTCTTTTGAGCTCCGAATTTATTTCTTCATATATTTGGAGATCCAAACGGATTTTTCTTTAGAACTTCTCCAAAATAATATTTTGGTACTTTAATTTGCAGTCGGGTCCTCGGCCTTTTGCAATTAAGTCCCTGGCTACTTTTGTGCTTAAGTCCTTAGCCTTTTTGTAATTAGGTCTTTGAATGTTTTTATGCTTGGATGGACTTCAATTTGAATCCCGATAATCTTGACTTGGTCTTTATGATAGAAATGAGTATTTTGCACGCGTTTAGGCTCGGGATATGGGTAATTTGCATTCAGGTCCCTGTATTATGTAAATAAGACTAAACACATACCTTAGTAGCATTTATTGATATAAAATTAATCTAAATGAAAGACATATGATGGAATGTATGCAATGCATCAGCTGCTCTCATGCGTAGGATTGAGAGTTTAGAGTTGGACCGAGCTCCTGTAGCTGAGGTCGCTACTCCTGGGTGAAGTAGGTGTGGAGTTACGTGCCATGATGACTTGGAATGCGCTTACGCTCCTAGGGATACTGAGCATGCGAATGAGATGTATCAACAGATGCCCCGTAACGACCCGTACAGTCACTCCTACAACCTAGGATGGCGTAACCATCCTAACTTCTCTTGGGGGCCTAGTGGGGGTCACGGTCAGAGCTCGAACGCTCAACCTCAACCTCCACCTTATCAACCTCCACGCCCATCGGCGACCTACCAACCCCCACATCTAAGGTCTCAGCACCACAATTACTAACATGCTTATGCCTCATCGTCGGGTTATTCCAACCAGACTCCACCACCCCAGCGGTTGACCCAAAGGACCCTTCTAGTGATCCGACCTTTCAAGCGTTCATGCAGAGCATGCAAAGTACAGTCAAGGCTTTGGAAATGCAAGTTAGCCAGTTGGCTCATCAATTCCATGAACGCGAGAAGGGTCAATTCCCGAGTCAACATGTGGGAAATCCCAAGGGTCAGCCTGCTCATGCTAGGCAGAATGTACACAATGTTGAAAGTGACCCTTCCCAACATGCCAATGTTGTCCATACCTTGAGATCGGAAAGGGTTGTTGACAACAATGTGGAAATGCCTGAAGCCAACCCTGTTGGCAAGACTTCCGAGGAGAGTCTTGAGACTGTCAAGGAACCTAATTCTGAGTCTCATCCTCATGATTCTTGTGTCCCCAAGGCACCATTCCCTCATCGGTTGACTAAAAAACGTGATGAGCATTGGGACAAGATTGTTGAGGAACTTAGGCAAGTAAAGGTGAACATTCCGTTGTTGGACGTTGTTCAACAAATGCCACCGTATCCCCAGTTCCTTAAGGATCTTTGCACCACCAAGAGAAAAACAAATGTGCACAAAAACGCCTTTTTGGCCGCCAATGTGAGCTCAATATTGACACAACCCATGCAAGTCAAATACAAGGACCCAGGGTGTCCAACTGTCTCCTGCATGATTGGGAATGTGACAATCGCTCAAACTTTATTGGATTTGGGGGCATCTGTGAACCTCCTGCCTTACTTAGTCTATGTCAACCTTGGAATATGCGATCTTAAACCAACGAGGGCAACCCTCCAGTTGGCTGACAGATCCGTCAAAATTCCACGAGGGAGTGTGGAGGATGTCCTTATCAAAGTGGGTGAGTTCGTATTTCCAATTGATTTCATCATCTTAGATACTGAACCCGTCTCCAACCCACAAGGACAAATTCCTGTGATCCTTGGGAGGCCTTTTCTTGCGACATCTAATGCTTTGATCAATTGTCGCAACGGCCTGATGAGGTTGTCTTTTGGAAACCTCACGGCGGATTTCAACATCTTCACTCTTGGTAAGCAACCCGGGCTCTTCGACGACACTGTCGGAGCCAATTTCATCCAGGACACGGATGAGCCCGAGTCATTAGGCATGTTCGACTCACATCGACATATTATTGAGGTGCCTAATGACCAGGTTGCGAGTGAAGAGAATCTTGAGGAATCCGCCAGCATTTCTTTGGACGAGGAGGCACATCTGGGTGCTTGCTCCTCTTACCCCGTGGCCCTTGAGCCACTTGAAAGTAACTCTGAATCCGACAAGGACCCACCTCTGGTCGAGCTTAAATCGCTCCCCGATAACCTAAAGTACATCTTTTAGGGGATAATGAGACTTTGCCACTCATTATTGCTTCTGGTCTTGCACAAGATCAAGAGGTTGCCCTCAAAAGAGTACTCTTTGAAAACAAAGAGGCGATCAGGTGGTCATTGAAGGATATCAAGGGAATTAGCCCTGGTATTGTTCAGCATCGGATCCACATGGAAGAGGATTCTAGGCCCCGTAGGGACCCACAACGAAGATTGAATCCTGTACTGAAAGAAGCCGTCCGAAAGGAGGTTCTTAAGTGCTTGGATCATGGCATAATCTATCCTATCTATGATAGTTCATGGGTGAATCATGTCCATGTGGTTCCCAAAAAGTCAGGCGTGACGGTTGTGGAGAATGAGCATAATGAGCTTATCCCGACACGCCTGCAAACTGGCTGGCGAGTTTGCGTTGATTATCGCAAGCTCAATGCGGCAACGCGGAAAGATCATTTCCCGTTGCCATTCATTGATCAGATGTTGGAAAGGTTGGTCGGACATGAGTACTATTGTTTTCTTGATGGATACTCCGGTTACAACCAAATTCCCATCGCCCCCGAGGACCAAGAGAAAACCACATTCACTTGTCCCTTTGGCACGTTTGCCTACCGTCGCATGCCCTTTGGGTTATGCAATGCGCCGGCAACGTTTCAGAGGTGTATGATCAGCATCTTCTCCGATATGGTTGAGCGTTTCCTTGAGATCTTCATGGACGACTTTTCCATATTTGGCGCTTCCTTTGATGAGTGCCTTCATCACTTGAGCCTTGTCCTCAAGCGATGCCGTGAGAAGAACCTCGCTCTCAATTGGGAGAAATGTCACTTCATGGTGAAGCGAGGGATTGTACTTGGACATGTGGTCTCAAGTAGGGGAATTGAGGTCGATCCCGCCAAAGTGGGTATCATTGCTAATCTCCCACCGCCACGTAATGTGAAGGATATCCGCGCCTTTTTGGGGCATGCTGGATTCTATCGGCGGTTCATTCGGGATTTTAGCAAAATCGCTCGACCTCTCACCGCCTTGTTGGCTAAGGATGCCATTTTTGAGTTCACACCGGATTGCCACCATGCCTTTTTGACCTTGAAGAAAGAGTTGACTTCAGCTCCCATTATTAAGGCACCGGTGTGGACCGAACCCTTTGAGTTAATGTGTGATGCATCTGACTTCGCTGTGGGAGCAGTGCTTGGGCAACGATTGGACAAATTGCCTCATGTGATCTACTATGCCAGTAGAACACTCAATGATGCCCAATTGAACTACACTGTGACCGAGAAGGAATTCTTAGCGATCATATTTGCTTTGGAGAAATTCCGGTCGTACTTGATTGGCTCCCACGTGATTATCTATTCTGATCACACAGCCATCAAGCACCTCATGGCGAAGAAAGATGCAAAATCCCGACTCTTGAGATGGATCTTGTTGTTACAAGAATTCGATCTCGAGATTCGGGACAAAAAAGGTGTGAGAATGTTGTAGCTGACCACCTGTCTCGTGTAGAGACGACCAACTCAAAGGACCAAATTATTGATGAAAAATTTCCTGACGAGCAGTTGTTCATTATCGAAGATAACCCTTGGTTTGCTGACATTGTGAACTACCTCGTGACCGAGCAACTTCCTGTGGGTTGGTCAAAATCTGACCAAACCAAATTTAGATTTTATGTCAGATTCTTCCACTGGGACGACCCCTACCTATTCAAATACTTCTCTGACCAAATTTTCAGGCGGAGCGTCCCAGATAGCGAGTTCCAAAGTGTGCTCCATTTCTGCCACTCCAAGGCATGTGGAGGACACTTTGGAGCAAAGAAAACTGTTGCCAAGGTGCTCCAATCTAGATTCTACTGGCCCTCTCTTTTCAAGGATGCTTACGACTTTTGTAAGCAATGTGATAGGTGCCAGCGCCTTGGCAGGATTGGGCGACGTGACATGATGCCTTTGCAAAGTGTCGTTGTCGACATCTTCGATGTATGGGGCATCGATTTCATGGGTCCGTTCCCGAACTCATTCGGGAATGTTTACATTCTAGTGGTCGTTGACTATGTGTCTAAGTGGGTTGAGGCTATACCCACAAACACCAATGACAACAAGGTGGTCGCCAAATTCTTGAGGGACATTTTTGCACGATTTGGTACTCCTCGTACCATAATCAGCGATAGGGGTACCCACTTCTGTAATCGCTCCTTTGAAGCGTTTATGAGGAAATATTCGATCACCCACAAGCTTGCGACCCTATACCATCCGCAAACTAGTGAGCAGGTCGAAATCTCTAACCGTCAATTAAAGCAAATTCTTGAGAAGACGGTTAGTTCCTCGAGGAAGGATTGGTCTACTAAGTTGAATGACGCGTTGTGGGCCTTCCGCACCGCGTACAAGACCAATTTGGGTATGTCCCCATATCGGGTAGTGTATGGCAAGGCTTGCCACCTACTCGTCGAACTTGATCATCGTGCTTTCTGGGCGATCAAGAACCTGAATATGGATATTGATCAAGCAGGATTACAACGTAAGCTCGACATTGTGGAATTGGAAGAGCTACGCAATGATGCGTACGAGAATGCCAAAATTCATAAGTCCCGAGCCAAGATGTTTCACGATCACATGAATATGTGAAAGGTGTTTACGGCCGGGCAGAAGGTGTTGCTCTACAATTCCCGACTTCATCTGTTTGCGGGAAAGCTCCGTAGTCGCTGGTCTGGTCCTTTTATTGTCCAAACCGTCTATCCTCATGGAGTGGTTGACATCTTGAACCCAGGGAATGGGGACGTGTTAAAAGTTAATGGACAACGCCTCAAACCCTACTTGGAGGGGGCACCAACCGAAGTCGAGGAGGTCATGTTCCTTCATGAACCTCTCTCACACTCAACCATTCATGCTCCTGCATGAGTGGTTGAGCTTTCATGTTTGTATAGAAAAAAGAGAGCAATGACTCGTTCAGTGAGCATCGTTTGTTGTGGGCCCCAACCCTTGAGGATTTGGGCCCCATTCTTTCACGTATTTGTATCCCTTCTTTAGCGTCTCACAGGTTTTGAGGGAATTCGGGTTTGTGTCTATCAACATAACCATGAACTTCCCTTTGCGCTTCATATTGGTGAGATCTTTCCTTTTTCATGCATAAATTCATGTAGTTTTTTGCTCACATTCATTGAGGACAATGCATGAAGTAGGTGTGGGGGGGTGTTTTACGTGTGTACATAGTTGAGTCTTTTTCCTTTGATTTTATTTTCTTTTGTGTGCATTGTTAGGGTCATGTTAGTGTGCTGCATTTAATATCGATATATCTGCTTGCCTTGATCCTTGGGTGACTTGTCTTCTTTTGCTTGCCTAGTGCTTCAAAATTTTCACATTTCTTTCAAAATCTTCATGTGTTTGCGAAAGAAAATGTTTTGTGGGTTTTGTGTGTGTTTAGCATGTGCAAAACCGTTGAGAGGCAAAGTAAAAAGAAAGCTCCCAAAATTGTCTTAAACTTGATGCATTAGGATATCTAGTACAGTGACTTTAGGATTTATCTAGTCGTTAGGATGCACCCCCAGTTTTCCCTCGGGGGTGAGTAATCATAGGGTTTCAGTGCTCAAACATTTAATGAAGTCCACCCTGAACCTAGTCAATTAATAATTCGTGTCTGTTAATTTAAGGAAGTTTGTTGTAGTCAATGACCTTTTAAATCTTGTTGTGAGACATTAAGTATAGGGGTTTTGGTTCATGTGTAGATAAGAAATAAGTGAGTAGGTGTTCTCTCATCTCGCACGGCTCCTATCACTCGGGAAAGTAGGTCTGAGGGAACTTTGTGCCTGGTGCTTTCGAGTCATCTGACTTGGGATGCGCCGACCGAACTCTCGTTACAGGGGTGGTAGGGATTGCCCTATGTGGAGATTTGGGGAAAGGTGTACGTGATAGTGTAAGTCCTCATGGGCAATGATGCACGAAACCTGACCCTGGGAGAACGAAGCTCCAACTAATAATAAGAAAAAGAAAAAAAAGAAAAAAAAATGCAAATAAGAACCTTAATGGACCTTACACTTTGTATCACTTGAGGATGTTGAGGTTGTCCATGTCTTTCACTTAATTCCTTACTTAACTTGCACGAATGATTCATTAGGTTAGGTGCGTGGACTGATTACCTATATACAGTCGGCCCGTAGGATTGCCGCGTCCAATGATCGACAACATATGTCCAACGAGTCGAGTGTCTAGAATGAATAATGCATCTTATTCGGATTTTGTGGGTATATCCGCTGAAAACCCTCAGGAGACAACACTCCTCCTCCTTGGCAACAAGGAGGTTTAACGGCTTGTTGCACGTGCTAAGTGCAACCGTGATTCCTAAGAAAGTGAGTTAGGATTTCTTGTTTCTCGTTTGCTTTTCTCTTTCTTTGTTTTGCTCGGGACTAGCAAAAACTTAGGTGTGGGGGTATTTGATTGACATCATTTGATGCTTATATTTGTATCTTATATCCATTATCTTACACCTAAGCAATGCTACGTGACGGGTTTTATGTTTGAATTTCAGAAATAAAGAGGTTTGAAGAGTAGCCATAAAAGAACCCAAAAGCAGGAAAAATGACTTAATTGTGAGACCTGGGGACTGAGATGCAAGGGAGAAGGACCTGAACGTAAGACCGAAGGACCTAAGAGCAAAACAGAAAACTCCACACCATCATGGGGAGTATTTTGACAATTTGATTCAGGTCGGAGCTCCAATAAACAAAGTAGATGCATCAAAGACCAACAAACACATCAAGCAAAGCCCAGCATCAAAACCAGATGGATCTGGATCCTGTAGACCGCCCATTGGCGGTCTGGAACCGCCAATTGGTGGTCTCAATCATCCCGGATCCGATGAAACTTCTGGAGAGCGTGTATTAGAAGATGTTTAGGCTATTTTTGCTATTTGTTTAGTCCCACATCGGGGGATTGTCCCGGATTACATTTTTCTATGGTTATAAATAGAACTCTCCCTCCTCTCATGTAATATATCTCCCTCTTTGGTGTCCATCTTCCCTACTAAGAGTGAAGCCTTGAAGCAAAACTCTGGTGGAGGGAGGGCTGCTTGTATTGAGTGAGTTAATAATAGATGTTTTTCCTTTAATTGTGTTGTTTCTCTCTTAGTTTAATTTCCTTTCATATGCATGCTTGCTTGTTTGTTTTGTTTTATGCTTCTTTAATATTTCTTGCTTGATTAGTGTAGTTTAATTTCAGTATCATGCTTCATTTTGTTAGAGTAGTTAGTTTAAATATGTGTGAGTAGTTTCATCCCCTTTGGGGGGTGGAGTAGATGTGTGTACATGTTATGTAGATGGTATGAATGCTTGATATAAATGTTTGTGAGAGATATTAGTATGCTTGCTTGAATTAATAAGAACTTTACTTGATGGTTTCTGCCATAGTTAGGTATACTCCATGCTTGTTATGTTCTTAATAACAACCTTGCATTGATCATATTAATCACATAAGTTAGTGTTGTAGATGATAGGTTTTGCCATTAGGTACCTCTTATGCATTAACAAACACTAACTAACTTGAGCTTATTGTATGCATTCAACACCACACTTCTTTCATGTGCACACACACACACTCCACCCGTTAGGGGTTTTCATTCCTGTGTTTTTATCTTCTTCATTAGTTGTTTAGCTTAGTTTGTTTAGTGATTTCATTTCAGCTTTGCTAGTTTACTAGTTTAGATTAGTGTTGTGTAGTGTAATCCATCTTTCTTCCCTTTCTTTACCACTCGCCTTCGAACAAACCAATAGTCGACACACCTCCTAGTGGACGACCCGTATTTGCCACCGCTTCAACGCGGCCGTGCACTTGCAGTTAATATAAAACGAATCGATCAGAACACATCCACATACACAAGCATACACATAAAAGGGACTCTTGAGAGGTTATGCACAATATGCGATTATCTCATTCACAAAGGTTTGATTACAACACTTGCCTTCTCAGATTTCACATACATGAGTTTTGTCTTAATGAAAGAGAGGAGACCCATTTATATAGGAGAGGCCTCACTCGAGTACAAAAGGAATTTGCCTTCTTCCTTTACATACAACCCTTCACGTGTCCTGAGATATTTTACATACAAAGATATCTCGTAGGTCTACAAAACACATTTGGTTGCTTCCGCTTTGGGACAGATAAATATCTTGCTTTTAAGGCTTCTAGATGCCGACTTTTGAGAAGCAAAGTACCAACTTGCTTCTCTTCTGATTAGGGTGTTTCACGTAGCTACCTTCCATTGGGTTGAAGTTTGGTGGCTGGAGGAAGACTTGAATGTGGTGGTTGAGGTGGGAGTGTATGTAGGAGCGTTCAAAAAGAGTTATCGGTACTAAATTTGCAATACCTTCTTATGTGTCCCGTCCTAGCTCAAGCGTAGTAGGTAACCCCAGTGCTACGAATCACTTAGAGCACCATTAACAGCGCCCGAGCAGTTTCTGGGCGCCCTAGTTTCTCTCTCAGCCACGTCAGCACAAATCAACCCCCTACAAAATCTTTAACCCTTACCCAATCCACCCAGTCACGCTACAATATTTGTTGTCACGTCATTATTTTTATTCTTCTCTCTAAAACTCTTTCAACAATCAACAAAATATATTAATAATCATTATCGTAATTATTTAATATCAACATTTCATTCGTTTTTAATTAACATTTAATTAATAAATATGAAAATATTATTAAAATTTAGGAAACCACATTACATAGTACATTAACTAGAAATATAAAAACTAAAACTAAAAATACATCATTAAATACTAAACTTAAAATACATCAAGATGCATTTCCTCCAAAGCGTTGCCATATATTGTTGATCAAATCGGCTTGAAGGTTCAAATGTGTGGTGTGATCACGCAATTGATCTCTCCTTCTCAAGTACCTGGTAATATCCACTACACGGTCAGTGGAATACCGAACCGCGTCGTTCACGGAATTTCCAGGTTGGTCCTCAACAAATTCGTTCCAAGCATCGAGGCTTGGACTTCTCAAGCATTGATGACCTACAGTATGTGCGTGACTAGGCAAAAGACAAGACGATTGCATCGATGCTTGGACTTCTCAAGCATCGAGGACCTACAGTATGCGCGTGACTAGGCAAAAGACAAGACGATTGCATCGAGGCTTGGACTTCTCAAGCATCGAGGACCTACCGTATGCGCGTGACTGGGCAAAAGACAAGACGATTGAATCAAGGCTTGGACTTCTCAAGCATCGAGGACCTACAGTATGTGCGTGACTAGGCAAAAGACAAGATGATTGCATCGAGGCTTGGACTTCTCAAGCATCGAGGACCTACAGTATGTGCATGACTAGGCAAAAGACAAGACGATTGCATCGAGGACCTACAGTATGTGTGTGACTACTTAAATATATATACCCCAACCACCTTAATTCTCTACTCACCTCTATTCTGATCTTACTTCTTCCACCATAATCTCACAATGTCCTCTTCAGAAGGCAATGGTTCACCAGAGTACCGATGATCTCCACGTCGTCCACCCCCAACCCAACACTTTTTCCCTTACCAAAATATTCCACAACCAGGATTCCACCCATTATACCAAAGCCAATTTACCCCACAACCAGGATTCCACCCGTCCCACCAAAACCAATTTTTCCCACACCCAGAGTTCTACCCGCACAATCAATACCAACCGCCAACTCAGGAAGAATGCCAAATCCAAATCCCAATGGGTTTGTATACTCACCTCTTAAGTGGCGAAAGTAGTGGAAATGCAAGCCGTATTACACCTGATGTGAATGACCAAAATGTTGTTCAACTTACAAGTCGTGAAGGAACACGCAAAACCGCGATGATAAGGTCGCAAAAATCGTGGTCCACACAAGAGGATCAGCGACTCGTCTCGGCTTACATGGTTGCAAGTGGCGATGATGTGGTTGGGACAAACCAAAAAATGAAGTCCTTTTGGAGATGTGTGGAGCACCTCTTCAATGACTCCGGCAAGCCAGGTGCAGTAGAGCATAACGATGAATCATTGAAGGGACGATGGCGGCATACATCGCCGTCTGTGAACCAATGGGCCGGTTGTTTCGACCAGGCTGTGCGGAGGAAGAGAAGTGGTTACAACGAGGACGATGTCATCCATGATGCGCACATCATATACGAACAAACACACAAGGCCAAATTTCAGTACATGCATGTGTGGCTTATGTTATGCAGGTACCCTAAATGGGAGTCAGTTGTGCTTGGACTTCCCACCGGAGACGTCGCTGAAGAAAGTCCAGGGAGTTTGAGCAGTGGAAAAGAAAAGGCACTGATGACGATGGGAGTCATGCAACACCGTCAACAGATGAAATGGTGTTCGAACCATGTCCTCGTCCTGAAGGTGTTAAAAAAGCTAAAAAAAGAAGGAGAAACAACCATTTCAGACGCAACTCGATCCTGATATGTTAGAACTAGGGAAACAAATTGAATATAGCGCAAAAGTGAGAGAGGAAAAATACTTGCGTTACGAAGAACGGGTGGAGAGGAAACGCATCGAAGCTGAGGTGAAGTTCCAAAGGGAACTCAACAGCAAGAAACTTGATGTCCTATTTGCTCTGATGAAGAAGGAAAACAAGGATGAATTCGATAAAGAAACACTTGCTGAACTCAAGGAGTGGGCTAAATCACAAGGATATCTGTAGGTGCTCATGTTTTCATTTGTAATATCAATATGTGTGTTGTAGTTTATCAGTATTGTGGTAATTTAAATTTCGTATCCGTAGGAGGATTGCATTTCCTTTCCGTATTTCTATTGTATTTCGTACCTGTATTTGTATTGTATTTTGTTTCCGAAGTGTATGAGTATTGTACTACTATTTCCTATTTTGTTTATGATTTTTTTTAATTTTTAATTTTACTTTTATCTAAATAAATCCAAAATAATTTAATTAATCATAAAATATTTTTTCATTTAATTTTCAAAACCTAATTAATTTAATTTCAATTTACCTAATTAATACATTAACCTAATTATATATAAATAATCTTTTTTCTTTAAAACAAAAACATAAAAAAAATATTAAACCAATCCGGGGGGGGGCCACGTGCCCCCGAATCGGGCGCCCCGCCCAGAAACCGCCGTCCCGTTAAAGGAGGATTTTTCAGGCGCCCGGGCATGGCGTCCGAAAAAGAGCACCCTTTTTGTTCTACTTTTCTTGCGAAGGACAGTGCCCTTTCTTATTATATGTACCTTTTGTAAGCTGGAAAGGAAATGTCTCGTTGAGTGGAGTTGTCGAGACTACTTTCACGTACGATTTAGCACCAAAGGAATGGTTATTTTTGTTGTGCAGAGAGTCACTCTGGATATTAAAAAAATATTTAGAAGTTATATCCAAGACTTGCTCGATTTTTCTCTTGGTAGGGTTGATCGAAGACCCTTCCGGACCAGTAGGCTTCCTGCAGAATAAATGAGAGGGGCAAGGTATAAATGTGATGTGCCTTCTTCTCCTAAGAGTAGACACTAGGACAAAACATTGTTTCACCAACGGAAGCTATCTGTCATGGTGTTCACCTACATCGATAGATATATCTATCGTCGAAGTGAATATGCATATGTGTTTATTGTTTGTAAAACATTGTATCACAGCCAATGATCATGTACATTAGTCAAAGTAGCATAAATGCCTTCTATGTTTGTAGTCCTCTCGAGTTTGTGAGAAAAGTATTTTGTACCTTACGTTTCTTAACACGTAGTCAAGTACGTGAGTGTATCTATATTAGAATTGTTGAGTGACATTTGATATGAAATTGCATTTTCTAGCTAAAACAAAAAATACATTTTTTTTAAATTCCATTATTTGATGAGTTTCTACTTGCATAAGGAGTCTGGGGAGTCGTGCTGGGAGCTGCTTCCAAATTATGGCTCATGACGTTTGGATGAATTGTTTCTTGAAATTTGGACATACAAACATACCCTAAATAAAGTAAGAAAATTATTTGTGTACTCCTTTGAACATGCCCTTTACGACACTCCTGACATGGAGGCGCATGATTCCTTCAAACTACATGCACGTGGAGCATTTTATCAACTATTTAATTTGTTTCCAAATTGATGGCGTGATAATATAGGCGTATGTTGGCCCCCCAATACACGTGACCATTGACATTGTAATATATATAAATGTGTATCCCGCATGACAAATTTCTGTCCCACTCGGGGCAAGTGCATCCTAATGCAGGACTGGTGCGTCCTAGTGTGGGATTGGGTTGTCCAAGTGGGACTTAGGCGTCCCAGTAGGGGACTAAGTTGCTCACGCACGAGACTGGACTGTCCCAACGCGGGGCTGGTATGTGTCTCGTGAGACTGGTGTGGATCCCACGTGAGACAAATAATTGTCTCTTCTTTGCATTTAAAGTGTCTACCAATGGGAAATGACAATTTTAAATAATAAAATAAAAAGTATAATTGATTACATGGATGATGACGTGAGTAAGGAGTTTGGACACAGATCTAAACATAAGTCGATAAAAAAAGTTACACCAACGGAACCCAATTTATACGAAACAAATGAAACAAGGAAAATTTTTCAAAATGGAATTTTTTTGAAAAAAAAATTCTCAAAATAAACCTCAAACAAAGTATTTCTCAAACTAGACCCGCTGCCACCACGTGGTGACACGTGGCGGCGGCGGGTTTTGTTTTTTTGTGCATAGAGAACTCGGCATCACCAGTGCCGAGTTCTCCTAGAGCGAACTCGGCACTGGTGATGCCGAGTTCTCCCAGAGAGAACTCGTCACTGGTGATGCCGAGTTCTCTTTGGAAGAACTCGGCACTGGTGATGCCGAGTTCTACTTGATTTTTTATTGCCCAACACTTGACGTTTTCTGAGGTGATTCAAATAGAACTCGGCAGTTAGAGTGCCGAGTTCTATTTGAAAACTGTTCTCCTGGCGCTCAGATCGTGCATGAGACGATTGACGCCCAGGAGAACAGTTACTGAAATAAAACTCGGCATCTAGGATGCCGAGTTCTAAAGGTAGAACTCTGCGTTTGTAACGCCGAGTTCACTTAAAAAAAAGTGAACTCGGCGTTACAAACGCCGAGTTCCGTCGGGCTATATAAGCAGCCCGACGCCCCCATCTCCCCCATCCGCCGAGTTTCCGAGTTTTTCAGGTTAGGGTTTCGATTTTTTTTCGATTTCCACCGTTTTATTGCCTTTTTTATATATTAGGATGATATACATTGTTGTTTTATGTATGATTGTAGTGTTTTTGTTGGTTTAGGAACCCGTTTTGGTGAAAACTCGAATTCGATTTTGGGCTTTTAGGCAAAACGTTTTATTTCTTGTTTGATAGTTGATTATTGAAGTTAGTATTGTTGATTATAGGTCTACGGTAGTCATCTTAAAAATAGTTGAATTGAAGTATGATTATTGTGATTAAAATTAGATTTTTTGTTGTTATTTAGGTTTGAATGTATGTTAATTTGAATGAATGTTAACTTAAAAGGGGTGATTTATTTGAGTTTAAATGTATGTAAGTTTGAATGTATGTTAGAATTGAAGTTTGTAGTATTGTTAGTTTATTCTACCGTGCAGGTTTAAATTTACCAATTTGAAAAATATAGGAGAGGTTCTGTCAAAATTTTTAAAAACATTCTGACATGATTCTTAACGTTGTTTATTGTAGTTGATTTTATTGGAGAGATTGTTCGACGTTTACAGCCGGTACAGATGGAGTTTGGTGGTTCTAGTACTGGTTCAGTTAGAGGTAGCTACGCTTCACAGGGTCCGGTAGACAGATCAGTGTTGGTTTTGCAGGCCAACCACAAGTCTGACTTGTTCAAAGATTTTGTAAGTATTTTACGTTTTCAAGTTAAATATTTGCACGTGAGTTTCAATATTCTTACATTTCTCTAAATTTATGCAGAAGGATGTTGATGGTGTAAAATGCGTTGAGCATGGATCGAAGCTCAACGAATGGCAGATCACTGATGAGAGGATGCTGTTTCTGCTAGATATGGCAGGGTTTGACACAGTCACTCGGTTGGGCCGAGTTCAGTTGGATCATACCTTGCTGGGGGCGATGGTCGAGCGTTGGAGACCGGAGACTCATTCATTTCACCTGCGACATGGTGAGATGACGTGCACCTTGCGTGACATCTCGATGATTACCGGCTTGCGCGTAGATGGTTTGCCGGTGTGTGAGTCTCAGGAGTACATTTGGTCAGAGGTCTGCATGGATTTATTGGGTCAGGTCCCCGATGACTTGGGTCGTAAGGGTTCCGTAACTCTGGCTTGGTTGCAAGCTCGGTTTCAGCAGTTGCCTTTTGATGCTGACGAGGAGACGGTTACACGACACACCAGAGCCTTCATTCTGTTCCAGCTGGGATGTAGTATTTTGGCAGATAAGAGTGGGACGATGGTTCACTTGAAGTATCTGTCTTTGCTTGGAGATTTGGCAGTCGCATCGGAGTACAGTTGGGGTAGTGCGGCTCTGGCCCACTTATATCACATGTTAGACGAAGCCTCACTGATTCCGACGAAACATTTGTGTGGTTTTCTTACGTTCCTGCAGTTGTGGTGCTGGGAACATTTACACATTGGGAGACCTTTGAAGAACAGACCATTAGTATACCCGGAGGACGAGAGGGCACCATTAGGATCCCGTTGGAGACGACCAAGAACATTCAAGGGTAGTGCGAAGACGACGACACTTGATTTTTATCGGAATGAGCTGGACGTGCAGGAATTCGATCAAGTGATCTGGGAGCCTTATGTAAATTTGGATCTTAGTCAGTTACCACCATTATGTACGGAAGGTTCAGAGATCTGGACGAGCCGTACTTGGCTTATAAATTTTGGTGAGGTGGTTATGCATTGTCCAGACCGAGTGATGAGACAGTTCGGTCTACAACAGCACATTCCAGAGCCGATGGAGAGACATGTAGTGAAATCGGCTCAGGGAAGGTCGGATGTGAATTGGTTGGCGGAAAATCACCAATTCATTCAGCATTGGTCGCACAGAAGAGATCATCTACAGTTTGAGCGACCACTCCTAGGTGTCACTCGTGAAGAGAGCACACGACTGTATATGGAGTGGTACTGGAGCATCACCGTGCGTTGGATAGTTCATCACCCATTGGCTCCGAATAATACCTTATACAGACCTCGAGCGGGTAGAGAGCGAGAGATGGTAAGATTTAAACATTTATTTAAACAATTACCACTTTTAAAAATTGTTTAGTGTTTCATTAAATTTTAATTATCTGTAGGTGCACGGAGTTTAAGAGTTCCACGAAGAACTCCATCAAATTCACGAGGTGATCAAAGATCACAAGACAGGTTCTTCGATGGTTGGAAAATTGAAAGAAAAAATGAAGGCTTGGCTTATATGTTTTGGTGCTGAAGAACCAGCATTACATTTGAGTCAGGATCGCGTCGTTGAAGATGATTCACACTCTCAAGAAGACGTTGGTGGTCTGACTCAGGATTCTGAGAATGCAGCACGAGGAGGGGGACGCGGCAGGGGGAGAGGACGTGCTCAAGCACGTCCTAAAAGGAAGAAGAGATTGAGAGGTCACTTAGGATAGAGAATTAATTGTGAACTTATTTGGTTGTTTTTATATGATACTTTTGGATGTATGTTAAAATGTTGAACTTCATATTCCATTCGTAGTTGTATTGTGTTTTATCGTACTTGTTTGTGTGTCGTGTTTGAATTGTGTTTTCGTTGATTTGTGTCATGGTTGAATTGTCTTTGTTGTGAAACAGGAAATGAAAAAAAAAGTTGAGTTCTTAAATCAATGAACTCTACAAAAGAACTCGGCATCATGGATGCCGAGTTCTATTGTTGTGAACACGGCATCACCAGTGCCGAGTTCACACCAATAGAACTCGGCATCACCAGTGCCGAGTTCTATTTGAATCACTATTCTCCTGGGGCTCATATCGTGCATGAAACGATTGACGCGCCAGGAGAACAGTAAATGAAATAGAACTCGGTATCTAGGAGGCCGAGTTCTAAAGTAAGAATTCGGTGTTGGTAACGCCGAGTTCACTTAAAAAAAGATAACTCGGTGTTGCCAACGCCGAGTTCTGGAGGTCTATATAAGCAGCCAGACGCCCCCCCTCTCCCTCAAGCCGGGTTTCCGAGTTTTTCAGGTTAGGGTTTCGATTTTTTTTCGATTTCCACCGTTTTATTGCCTTTTTTATGTATTAGGATGATATACATTGTTGTTTTATGTATGATTGTAGTGTTTTTGTTGGTTTAGAAACCCGTTTTGGTGGAAACTCGAATTCGATTTTGGGTTTTTAGTGAAAACGTTTTATTTATTGTTTGATCGTAACTTGAATTTAGTGTTGTTGATTATAGGTCTACGGTAGTCATCTTAAACATTTTATTGGAGAGATTGCTCGACGTTCACAGTGGTTTGCTACTACAGTCGATTGAGGTAACTTCTAAAACATTTCAGAATTTTCAACTTTTTAAGTATTTAGTTGTGAAGAACAATCATCTCACTTGAACACATTTTCAAATTTATTTAATATATGTTAGGTATGGATAAAGATGATGAAGGATCTTTGTTCGTTATGTATAACGGGAAATTAGAATGTGACGGAGATGTGGCAGAATACACAGGATCTGACCGCAAATTGGTAGTTGTTCCGTTGAACATCAAATATGAGGATTTAATGGATGTTATAAGATCTGAATGTTGTTATCCACACAGTATGTTTGATGTCAAGTTGACGGCGAAATTGCCATTAAACAATGATTGGACTTACGTTCCATTAACCAATGATAGGTCGGTTTATGGATTGATGCGTTTGTTTAAACGGATGTCTGTGGTTGGAGTGTATGTGGAAGCTGAACCTAAAGTGCCCGACCCTACGCTGACAACGAACACTCATTCGCCGGAGTATGGTACAGTAAGGTCGACCGGTTGGGACTGTGGAATAGATTTGAATATAAATCTAAATCCTACAGCCGAAGTTCCAGCATACCAGCAAATTCCATTTTTCCAATCGCATAACTTCCAAACAGGCAACGAATGGTCAGAAAATGCGTGTGACATTCCTTCTAGCAGTGCAAATCCTTATCCTGGTCTGTCGCAATTTGAACCTTCACATTACAGTCATGATGAGTTTGCTGGAGGGGCTGGACCATCTACCTCATATCCTTACCTTGGGCTTGGTTTGTCACCTGTTGAACCAATTCATTTTAGTCGACCAGAAGGCCGGGAACAGCTGCATAGCGTTGAAGACGATGACACTGAGGAATTAGGGGATTACAGCACACCTTTCGCTGTAGAAGATGAACCTGAAGGTGTTTCTGCTAATGAAGTCGTTCCGGAGACGCAGGATGTCATATATGCGATGGGTCAATCCATAAACCGTGAAGACGACGACGTTGTTGATGATGCAGAGTGATTGGCATACGGAAGATGGTCGTTCTTTCTGGGATAAACGAATTTTCCCAACCAAAGATGATTTGGTTCATGCTCTGCAATCGTGGCACATTAAAAAGTTTGTTCAGTATTCAGTTGTGGTTTCTTCAACGAAATGGTATACTGTTCATTGTATTCGTCGTGATGAAGATAACTGCAAATGGCGTCTACATGCGTCTGTTCCAAAAGGCTGCAGATATTTTCAAGTTAAAACATACGACGTCGAGCACACTTGTTCCAATCCGATATTGTTAAACGACAACAAACAATGCAGTGTTAATTTTGTATGCGACTTGATAATGCCATCTGTTAGAACTAAGTTCACAATTACTCCTGCTGAAATAATGGAAAGGGTGAAGACCAAATACTCACTTGAAATCGGTTACGCTAGAGCATGACATGCTAGGCAAAAAGCGTTGAACCGAATATATGGTGCCGAAGAAGACAGTTTTAAAGATTTGCGAAGGTTCGTCACAGTTCTCTGTCAGAACAATGAAGGATCTGTTGTCGAAATAGAGTCTGTCCAGATAAATTCAGACGAGGAGATGTTTAAGCGTGTATTTTGGGCGTTCGGGCCTTCAATTAGTGGGTTTCATTATTGTAGACCCGTTGTCAGTGTGGATGGAACGCACCTCTATAGCAAATATAGAGGTTTATTGCTAATTGTTGTGGGCACAGATGCAAACAACGGAATTTTTCCTTTGGCATTTGCTGTTGTAGAGAGCGAGAATACAGAGTCGTGGACGTGGTTCCTTCATTTGCTGGCAAGTAGAGTTACAAGGCGACCCGATTTGTGTATTATCACCGACAGATTTTCGGGAATAAATGCTTGTGTGCGAGCCGCATTTCCACCTTCGGAGGGCCATGTACATCGATTCTCTCTTCGACACATGAAAGCAAATCTTGCTAAACATCGAAATTGCAAGGAAAGATTGGGACAAATCAAGTTTTATGAAGCGGGTAAAACTCATTCATTTATGAAATTTGAAGAGTTAATGAAGGCTATTGCAGAGGAACATAAGCCGATATACGAGTGGATTCAACATCAAGGTCCTTTGGAAAGATGGACTTGTTGTCACGACGGAGGTCGACGTTTCGGATGTATGACAACTAACATGTCAGAAAGCTTCAACAATGTCTTACGAGGGGCACGCGGTATGCCAATTACAACCATGATTTTGATGACCTTTCTCCGCTTGAACAAATTCTTTGTTAAAAGAAGGGACGTCGCCGAGTCGTGGAATGAAACATATGTACCGACAGTCCACACCGTGGTGATGGCAAACAGCAATCTGGCCAGAACACATACAGTAACTCGGTACCACCAACTGATGTACCAGGTTGAAGCCAATGACCAGAAAAAATACCTCGTGAAATTTGAAGAAGGAGTTATTACTTGCACTTGTGGATACATAATTGCAATGCACGTCCCATGTTCACATGTACTAGCAGTTTGCAGTGGCAGACATGCAAATGTCAACACTTCACATTTGGTGTCCCCGTATTATGAGGTTCAAATGTACAAGGAGGCGTACAAACCGATATTTATCCCAATTCCTGATGTGAGGTATTGGCCAGATCGAGGCACCATCACAATGAAGCCTCCCCAAACCAAAAGACCTCCCGGTCGGCCTAAATCAACGCGAATCCGAAACGAGATGGACGAACACTCTGGAAGAAAGGTAAGGTGTGGGAGATGCGGCGGTATAGGGCATAACCGAAAGCGATGCAAGGAACCTATATAGCAAAATATTTTGTATGTAACTATTTAGTGAGACGAATGAATGTAAGAGTTGATTAATTGTAAGACTTGTAATGTATTTGTAATGTATTTTGTTATGACTTGAATGAATGTACGACTTAAATCCTTTTTAAGAGTTGATTAATTGTAAGACGATAATTGTAAGACGAATGAATGTAATGTACTTTTTAGGACCGCAAATTTGCCTACTTAAGCCTATTGAATTCGACTTCTGCCTATGAAACTCGGCATCTAGAATGCCGAGTTCTATTGTAGACCTGGGCCACCTGGCCGTCACCCATTTTCACACAAGATTTGAGTGCCAGGAGAACAGGACCAAATAGAACTCGGCATCCCCAATGCCGAGTTCTATCTGAATCACTATTCTCCTGCCAACTCAATTCGACTGGAATTTGAAGTGTTGGGCAATAAAAAATCAAATCGAACTCGGCATCACCAGTGCCGAGTTCTCTCTGGGAGAACTCGGCACTGGTGATGCCGATTTATCTATGCACAAAAAAACAAAACCCGCCGCCGCCACGTGTCACCACGTGGTGGCAGCGGGTCTAGTTTGAGAAATATTTTTGTTTGAGGTTTATTTTGAGAATTTTTTTTAAAAAAAATATTATTTTGAAATTTTTTCCATAAAACAACTCCCTGCTTCCGTCCTTTTCCAAACCCTCGTCCAAACCTCCGATGGAGCCTGACGCCCCATCGAAATCGGCCCCCACGAGCCGGAAGGATAAGCGCAAGGCCCTGAAGAAGCAGAAGCGGAGGCAGCTACGGAAGGAAGCCGCCGTCAAGGAGATGGAGGAGGAAGAGACCCTCGCGAACGACCCCGAGGAGCAGCTCAGGGTTAGGATCAAAGAGCAGGAGGAGGAAGAGAAGGCGGTGAGAGCTAGGAGGGAGTTCGAGGAGCGCGAGAAAGCGTGGGTCGAGGCCGCCGAGAGGAGGAATTCCGATGAGGAGGCCAGCCGCAAGGCCTTGTTCGACGAGTTGGAGAAAGCAAAGGTATGAATTTTCTTCTTTTCTTTTTGGTTTTAAATTGAATTTGGTGATTTGGAGTTAAGAACAGTCTATTGGGATAATGGTCGTGTCATGCGGTGCTTTGTAATATGATTGGGGTCTTAGAAGTTGAAGTTTTGTTGTATTTCTGTAATGGGTGCTTGCTGGGGATTTCGGTTATAGGATGAAACTAGGCAATTTGGTTTCGGCGCAGATTATGTGGAAATTTGGGGCACAAACTCCGGATGTTATAAATGTGTTTTTGCGATGTGAAAACAAAATAAGCGAATGGAAATGAATTTGTCCATAGAATTTCCGATCAATTTTACTTCTTTAGTGTTCTGGGTGCGGAGGTCATCGTTTATAATCAGATAATTTGTCCTGGAGCAAAAGATTCTGCACCTTTTCTGAGGCTTTAGTTTCATTGAAAGCAGATTTGTGGTGGTGGAAATGTTGTTCTGATAGACATTTTTGTTCTAGGACGATTAGACCCATTAGAGTCTGGCAAATTAGATGCGCTGGAGGCGTGAACCCTTCATATATTTAAATAATTTAAGTGGAATAAAGGGTCACATGTCTTGCATGAGGCCGTAGTTTTTGATACTGCCTGTTCATGAAGGTGGAAATTTTGTTGTTGTACATCTCTCATTGCATCCTTTCTCTGGGATTTTGGTGTTTAGGTTATTACTCTTTAACTAAGAAGCACAGACGGACACAGGACACGGACATGGGGATACAACATTTTTCTAAAAAGTAGGACATGGACACGGCATTAAAATTATAATTAAAAATTATAATATATATAAATAAAAAATAATATACTTGTAAAAAAATAATTACTTATAAATTATCTTCTTTTCATCATTGGGTTATTGTTTCATTTGGGATGGCTAGTAACTAGTCGTGGGACCTCAAATCATGAGGCTTATAACCAATGGTTTATTCACTTATTGGTATAACAATCAGTTTTATAATTATAACATGATGAGGTTTGTTAGCCATAAAGAATCTAGTGGGCTCGAATGAAATGATCAAGCCATAAGATTGGTGGGCCAGGAGAGAGGCCCAAGACGGCCCACAACAGCCCATGCCGCCCTTCCATAATCAGTAATAAATAACAAACGGTACCCTAAAAAAGCAAAAGCAAAGCAAAGATATTCAATCAACTGCATCCCATCGAAGGAAGATTCCAATCCATTCCGCAATGGGCAAAATCGGGAAAAATAATCGAATTAGAAACTGAAATTCTCACCAACAGCATGAAGACCAAAGGTGACGGTCTCACAGAAACAGTCTCTGCCTCCTCCGCCCCACCACCACATCGGTGAAGGTGACGGTTTCCCTCTCACCTCCACTACTGGACACTGCTCCTCCCTCCTCTTCCTCCGCTTTTCCGCAATCCTCTCCAACCTCCTCGCTTTCTCCCTCTCCTGGGTTGGTGTTGGTGGATCATGTTCATTTTCAGTACAATGGAGTGTTGATTGGGGTGCTGCTGGGGTCGCTAGCGCCAGTGTCCAGATTTGGACACCGTGTCACTCCCTCCCGTGTTCTAGCCGTGTCCACAACTGCGAAATGTCAAAACTGCCCTGGAGACACCACGTGGCGTGTCCGACAAGTGTCCAAGGCGTGTCTGAGGAGTGTCGGTGTCCGATACGGCCATGACTCAGACACGAAGACCGTTTAGAAGTGTCTGTGCTTCCTAGCTCTTTAACTTCTCTGAGTAGTACAAATTGTATTAGAAGAGAAAAAAAATATACAATTAAATAAAAAAGGAGCTCAGGCAGCCTAACAGGCGAGGCCCCGGGGCCAATAGAGCTATACCACCTCAAAACTGGATGGAAAGTATTTTGCACGAAGAATTGAAATATGATTTCTCTGTGACACAGCTATAGGTTGTCCTTTTTTGTGATGTCTTATTAAAAAATGAAAGTTTTATGTTGCATGAATCCTTATTTGCCAGTATTCTGGACGTCAGTAAAGGAATTACAATAAACAGATCATGGCTCTTTTAATGAATCTATGATAGTTGATAATTGAAATAGTAGAAAATTGTCATTATGTAAGTATCTAACATATATTTTGGAACTCTTCTTGTACTTCTAGAGAATAATAGTGAAATCTGTAAATCTTGTCTGAAAAATCATTTGATTTATTATAGCATATAGTCATGGGTAGAAACCATCCATTTAAGATATCCACAGACATTTACTAAAGAAAAAGATGTCCACAAACCACCAAAAACTAACTTATCTTCAAAATGTGTGAAACCTATCACGCTCACGTATTCAACAATCTTATGTTCTTTAATAAAATAATTAGTGTGGAGGACGTGTTTATTGATGTGGATCATGAATGTTACTTTTCATGTGTTGTTTGTTCTACTCCATTAAAACTTGTTTGTCCTGCCTCCTGGTAAAAAATGTAGCTTTGCTATGTTAGCTTGTTGGTTTTCAATAGCGGGGACTGGGGAAATTGTACCAGCCACGTGTTTTCTTTGGCCTCTTAAAGCGATGATTACCCATCAGGAGCATCCAAAGAAAGAAGGTTCTGATGTTGAAGAAGACTGTGAATATGTAGAAGAAGGCCCGGCAGAGATCATATGGAGAGGTAATGAGATAATAGTGAAGAAGAAACGTGTCAAGGTTAAACGAATTGCTGATGAAAGCTCCACCAAGAAATTGGTATGTGTTATTCTGTTCATGTCAATTGATGGTTCTGTATCTTGCCAGTTTTTTAACTATTTATTGTCTATTGTCTAATTAGTTCATAATTCTTTTAAAAAACAGGAAGATGACAGGCCTACCTCAAATCCTTTTCCTCCCCAATCAATGGGTATTGATGCATTTAGTGCCCCTCTTTCTGCTCAAGATTTGTTGGAAAGTGTTGCACAACAAACGCCTAATTTTGGGACTGAGCAAGTACGGTTCGCACTGGATGATTTCATCATTTCCAAGATTGGCATCTTGCATCTGACATCACAGTTCCTATACTTGTTTTCCCATTTCAGGATAAAGCTCATTGCCCCTTTCACCTGAAGACTGGAGCATGCCGTTTTGGATCAAGGTGTAGTAGAGTTCATTTTTATCCTGACAAATCCTGCACTTTGCTCATTAAAAACATGTACAACGGTCCTGGCCTTGCATGGGAGCAAGATGAGGGACTTGAGGTCCGTAATATGGTCTTGTCCTTATACTGTATCCTGCAAAAGAAAAAAATCCTTTTTCTCTCTACTTCTCAATACTGAACCTTATGCTTTATGATTAAATAAAAATGGGTGCTTTGGAAGTTGACCACTCGAGACATTTCCACCAGATACTAACACGATAGATATTGAAGGTTGTGAATAAATGATACATGGGGTAAGTTATTGGTAGATGAGGTGGGTAGTAAGTTGACATGAAACTCAGCCATTTGCAAGAGTATAGAGAAACTATGAAGTAGAAATTGGAACTTGTGAATATATAATCCTAGAGGTAGTTTATTGCAAGACTGATATAACCGCGAAGGCCGTCATTTTTGTAGATCATGTCATTAGTAATGAGCATCAATGATGAACACATTGTTATGTTTTGCCTATAGGTAAGCAACGTTTAAACAAGCATTGAAGTGCTGATATAATTGATATTAATTGAGATACTACTTATCTACTGAACCTAAACATTAATCTTTATAGCAACATTAGTTCTTCAACAGGTTAATTGTATATGTAGATTAGAACTTATACTTGATAGAATTGCCTGCATAATTGATAGGCTATCCAAGTTTTGGTGTGACACTGATGGAGCTTGCCTTTCCTCCTGGTGTGGTGGAGACTCTTTGAAATTCTTGTATCCTATAATAGTCCTTACTTTTTCTTGACATGCAATGTTAATTAGTTTCATGTTTGGTTTTATTTGAACTTTTATCCTTGATTCTTCTTTTTATTTCCTTTTTGGTTGTGTGGCGTGTGCTTTAACTCCAATCTTATTGTATTAATATTAGTCTTGTACGAGTGATTACCTCATCTTATATTCTTATGTGGTTAGTTTATTCTAGCTTTGCTTCCCAGTTATAACTCCAATTTTGATCATAGTACCTTAACATTCAGTAGTACATATTTTCTTACGTGCAAGGAAGCACAAATACGGACATGGGGCATGGAAACCACATGACATGGACACAGGGACACTGAATTTTTCTCAAAAACAGGACATGTCTGAGGCGTGTCCCTGTTCAATACATCTCCAACATGGACACTTAAGCCAGTTTGAAGTGTTCGCACTTCCTAGGTTATGTGTATCTATTGATAAGTCAGTAGTAACATGTTTTCCAATACTGATAAAAAGCATTTGTTTTCTTCTAAATTTCTTCCAGTTAGAGAGATTTAAAATCCTTTTTTTTCATTTTTATCCTTATTTTGTGAACCACCCCTAGTATATCAAATTTAAATAGAAAATGAAATTGAATATTAGCGTAGACATTTTGATATAAAATTTGATAATTAAAAGCATCACAATGAAAAATAATCAAAGTCAATTTCCAAATAGCTTGTTTAGTGAGTTCCTCGAAAGGTGAAGGATTCTTCTAAAAAAATTGTTCTAACAAGAGCAATGGATACTTTGTATTTCAAATGTGACACCAATAATGAAAATGATATTTCATCATTCAGCGTTTATCTTTAATATATATGACTACTATGAGTACGTGAGGGGTTATATAGACACCTCATCTTTTTAGATGGTCATATGACTCTTATGGTACATGTAGACTACGGTCAGACATGCAAAAGATTACTTGCCAACTAGAACATCCAGTAGGAGTCGGAACTCCACCTGCTGTATCCCTTGCACATCCTGCTGCACCCATACCGTCTGGAAACATTGACACTGTAGGACACACCACGTGGGGCGTGTCTGATATGCACCCAGGCAAATCCGACCTGCACCCATGTCGGATTCACGTCCAGTGCTCCGAAGCTACCGTAGCTGATTTATAACACTTCTATTACTTTTGGATTATATGTAAGAGGATCGCTCACACATGTCATGGTCATTTTATTTCTTAACCATAGACTTTAAGTATGTACACCTGGAGCAGTTTTGTATAGTGGAGAAGTTGAAGGAGATTGCATTAAGCCTCAATATCATCTTGCTTGGATATATCAAATCCATATTTATCTAGCACAAGAGTTATGTTAGATACTACATAAAAGTCAACCTGATATATATGTTCATCCAATCTTAGAATATAAAGGTTAGGGGGCAAATTGGGCTGGAAAGTAATTAAGCAATGATTCATGAACTTATTCTGCAGGTTTTGGTCTGTTGAATATCGTTTACGTGTTATAATAAAATTTGGAACATTAATTTGTCTTCTTGCTCACTGAGGTAAAGCGGATTGTTTTTGCCTGTTTATTGAACTGTCACTTTCCAAGTATTTTGTGTGAAGGTACCTTTTTAAACGTCATATTACCGCCTGATGCATTATTTTCCTCTACGCTTAGTGGGGCTTTGTGCGTCTACATTTCGGTATTATTTGACAATTTCACACTGATATCTGATACCCTATTTCAGTCTACAGATGAAGAAATCGAAAAATCTTATGAAGAATTCTATGAAGATGTGCACACTGAGTTTTTGAAGTTTGGTGAACTCATTAATTTCAAGGTTGCTGAAATTCTTTGCTTAGTGTCCTGTTTCCTCTGAATCTCTGATCTTTACTCGCTCCCATTATTGTTCCAACTAATGAGTCGTACATTGTGCATAAACAGTGCATCACGTTGCTGTTATTGTTCCATAACTTTTTCCAGAAATGCTGAATCCAATTCTTATTTTTCCACTCTTGTGCAGTTAGTATTGCTCGATCTTTATTAATATTGGATTGTTCTTAGTAACCAAAATATTGTGTTACTCTTGCATTGTTTTCCTTATCGTGGTTTTGAAGGGATTAATGTCACGAAAACACAGTTAGGATAGTTTTATTGTTCAACCTTTTCTTATTTTAGGTAAACTTGATCAACTCATAAAATTGCAATTACCATGGATGTATTGCATACTGGTGCTTATAATTCACTAGGCTTTGTATTGCGAAGTATGCTACAGGCACAGTCCACATTTCATTTACTAAGAAGTTGCTCATTTGCACTTTCCAATGATTATTTGTTACTCATATTTATTTAGCCATGAAGAATAGTTTGTTGCAAACATGATTTGGCTAAATTTCAAGTTTTAGTTAGCTATATCGTACTCATTGAATGGTTAACTTGATTCATCTTGGCTGGTTTTCTCATCTTGCAAGTTGAATGTGGGGTGCCTTGGACTTGTTGTCTCAACATTCTACGTCCTTGGACTTGTTGCCTCATCATTCTATTCATTTTTTAATTTAAGTCGTGGTTAAATTTGTTCTATTTGGTCTGTCATGAATTATTGCTTTTGAATCATATTATGGCTGATTTGTTAATATTTTTATTCATATTATGGCTTAGTGCTCTTTTACTACATACTAAACACATGTATCAGTTCATTTATACGTATTATTTGAGAAGTATAGCATCCGTGAACAACTTTTAGCTTTGAAACTAAAACTTTCATTGTATTGTACAGCACCCCTGAACATTATTGTTAACATTCACGTGACAACTTACTTTTGATTTCCACAAACCTAATAAATAATTTATGTAGATCCTTATTCTGTATGGGTGGTGATGTATTTGTAGGGCTTTAGTATTTATTAGATCTGTGAAGATCGCAAAAGTCTGTTTTCCCACTTCAGACGCTTATGATTAGTTATGTTGTTAATACAGGGATAACCTCCTGTTCTTATCTTTGAACCATGAAACCATAATCATGCAAATAATTTTGTTAGAGGATAATGAAAAAAATCCTAGAAATGTCTACTTTTTTAATTTGAACCTATTATTACCTCTTCAATGAGTTTGTAATGTGTAGTTTATTTGTCAAGGTTTGCCGAAATGGATTATTCCATCTTCGGGGGAATGTTTATGTGCATTATAAGTCTATGGAGTCAGCTGTACTTGCCCAGAGCTCTATGAATGGACGTTATTTTGCTGGGAAACAGGTAATTTATGAGAAGGTGACATGCTCATTTTTCTAATATTTCCCATTGTGATGGCCCAGCGCATTTTCTTGCTGTGTCAGTATGTATCTTTTGTGTTCTTTGTTCCCTCCATAACCGTGTGTCCGTACACAATTGGTATGAGAAATTTAACTTTGCATCTACGAGTCCTCGTCAAAGCCCCAAACATAATCGTCAGTATTGTGGTTTCCCATCCCCACTTTAGTTGGAATATTGCTCTTGCCTCTTGACCAAATTATTTAGGGAGTGCTGGACTTCATCACTGAAACCAATTTTGATTCTCTGTGCTGCAATAGATAGCTTGTGAATTCGTTGGCGTCACAAAATGGAAGGTTGCAATCTGTGGTGAATACATGAAGTCGAGGTTAAAGGTAAATCCAGACACTATTTGATTCCACTCTAAAATGCTAAATCTCTTGCCATTTTTACAAATGTATTTATGTAAAAATGTTTTGCATGATCGTTTAATGTTCACAAGTGTCTGTAAATTTTTCTATAATCTGTCTTTCATCTTATGTCCATGTTTTTTCAGACTTGCTCTCGTGGGACTACATGTAACTTCATTCATTGCTTCCGCAACCCTGGTGGGGATTACGAATGGGCTGATTGGGATAACCCACCACCAAGGTATTGGGTAAAAAAAATGGTTGCATTATTTGGTCCTTCAGACGAATTGGAAGGTTCTAAGAGCATGGCATATGAACAACTGGAGTCTACGGATAGCAGCCAGAGGAGGAGGCCTTCAAGTGACAGGTAACTATCTGATCTGAAATTGTTTACAAAATTATCCTGAACAACCTCAGTTGCAAATTGAAGTATTTTCTCTCAAAAAAATGGAGATCTATCATGCTACTTAACAATATTTCATGATCATTCTGTATGCAATTTTTTTTTGGTTTTTGTTTCCTATTGTAAAAAGTTGAGCTTGTGCAAATGCTTTCTAATGATGGGAATACTAGCTTTCTGCGTCTTTATACGCCTGTAATAATGTTTCCGAATTGGATACTGTAGGTTTCACTTGTCAAGATTTCGACACAGTGATGTAGATTTCCAGGACATTACTTTTGGAAAAGACGGCTCTTATGGACACAGGGACCGACATTACAGTTCAACTAGGCATGACTACTCTAGCAGGAAAAGACATTCACATAAACTCCTCGTGGAAACTGAGCATTCTGATTACAAGAATATTTCTCATGGTTACAGTTCTGAAGAAGCTTGCACTGTGGAGAAGGATTCTAGTGTGTGTCGGAAAGATAGGAAATCTAGAGATGGAGGATGTGTGAATCATGATAGATCCAAGAGAAGACATAGCAGTATATATAGGAAATCGAGAAGCATATCTCCACACCGTGAAGAGTGCAATAGCTTACATAAGTCTCCTGAGTGTTCTTCTGAAGAAATTTTTGAGTACCACAATAGAGAGAAAAGTGTAGGCAGTCGAACAGGAGATTATTCGAAAAGGTATGCTTTTACTGATTGTGCTCACGACAAGTCCAAACGAGAGGTTTCAAATAAAGACAGGAAGCATAAAGTTAGCCGGGTAAGTGGTTCACATGGAGAGTTATTTCATTATGAGAAAGGCAGCACATCGACAAGCCACAAGGCAACTAACAACGAATCACACAACACAAGCAGTCATCATTATAGATGGAGTATTGTGGGAGAATCAGATAGCTCTTCTGGCGACAGCTACAATGGTCAGAGAAAGAATTTTAGTAGCAACACCAAAGACAATGATCATGGGAGATGTATATCAGATGATGTAGATGGAGAAAATGGACATATCGATTCTGCTGACTCTGATCCAAGTAGGTGGAAACGTAGGAAACATACACCAAGAGAAACACATGTTTAGTACTCTACCAGCTCTAAAGAACGAGAGTATTACTAATGCATGCTGATTCGTGAAGCAATCCAGGAAGGTAAATTAGCCTGCTTTCAGTCTGCCTTTTGATGTTAGGAATGTGAACCATATTAAATTCTGTGATGTGATGATGTCTAAATCAAGTGGACCATATTAAGCCATTGTAAGTCTTATATTCTGTATAAAATCCATGATTTACCACATGTGGTTGCACATTGACGATTTCTTGGTGTTTCAATTTCGATGTTTTGTAGGAGTTTCTAATGAATTTCAAATTAAATTGGTGGAACAAGGTTTTTGGTAGAATTTTCACATCCAGAAAGATTTATCATTTACCTATATTTCTGCTAATATGTTGCGTCATTGATATTGTACTAGTTATTAGAAAACAAACCTGAGGTTCAAATCACAGTTGAAATTCCACTCGTGAAGTTTTAAATGTTAGATCTGAACCATTTGCAAGAATGTGTGTCATGGTCGTAAAATTATAGCATGTGAATGGGAAATATGAGATGATGTTTCTATTTTATGACGTTCTAGGAAATAGACTTCAGGTCCCAATCCATCCTTTTCGGTTATATATATAACTGGAATTTTGGTTTACACGGTACAAACAATCTGTCATTGATGTCTTTTCCAGGTGAACTTTCTTTGTATAATATATCTCTATCCATTTGAATCATTGTAATAATTCTCTTATGGAGAATGCTCGAACTACATCTAAGAAGGCTTGGTGTAAATAAATTTTGGATCCAGATTTTTTCTTAATATTAACATGCTACTAAAAAGGCAAGTTTGTTGTGGATGATAATTTTAATTATTTTATATTTCTCTCTCGTATCAACGTAGTCGTATTGCAATATAATAATCAAATCCTAGTCGTTTCCCAAAATACTAGGATTTTACCATTATGTATTTTTGAAATTGTTACATTTGTTGGTTGTTTTTATTTTACTAGGTTTATTTTCTTCAGGAATAACATCTTTAGGATATGTAATGAGTGACTAACTTTTATTTTCATTTCCACAAATAATATATTTTCTGGTCCACGTTTCTGGCGTTGAGCTCAAATATATTTTTTCCGGTGGAGATCTCCACTTTATATTATGTTTTTTATGTCAAGTATACATACTTAATCACCTGTGATCAATAAACATGTATGACAATTACTTGGTAGATATTGGAAGTTAATGATTTTATGAACTTCAGGTTCATCTATGCTTGTACACATACTTTTATGAACTCCATATTCAATATTGTACATTTTCTTGACATTGTTTAAACTTCTGACCTTCTCCCCCTAATGCCAATAAATATGCCTATATATATAATTGTTGGATTAGACAAAAATACATCACCCTTCACGGACTTCAAATATTTTTATTAGGAATATGAATCCTGCTGAAATGTCTAATTTAATTTGACGTCATTAAATTGTGGAGGTTGTTGTTGGAGGACGGGAGGAGGACGGGGAGCTACTGATCAACCCACCACAGGAGATTACCCGTCTCCTGGGCTACAGGGACCGCTGATTGGCGGTCCCCAACCGCCAATTGGCGGTCTAAAAGGCGCGCCTCGTGTGCTGCCTTAGACCACCCTGATCACCATTCATTTTGCCTTCTTTTGATTCCACTAGATCCATTCTTGATCTATGTTACTGGGGGGCACGAAGGAAAGAAGGTGGCTCTCTACTCACAAAGCAAAAAAACGATTTTGCAATGCACACTCTTCTTCTTCTTTCTACTCACATACTCACTCTTTTCTCACACAATTTCGTGGCTCAACTTCTAATGCTTGATATATGTTGTATTACAAATGGTGAATTCTAGTGCTTTATATAGGCACTTACATGACCCTACAACTTCCAAACATAAAGACTACATAAACATGATCATTGAATATCATTACACCCTCTACTTAAATTGCATAAATAATTAGGACGAAAATTACTCAAAAAATGAAAAGACTCTTGTCTCTTTCACTCCCTCAACCTTTTGTCTTCTCATGTGTTGACTCATCTCCTCCTTGATGTGTCATCAAGCACTGATGATGTGGCGGGTGACTAGGATGCCACATAGGATTAAGTCGCCACATAGGATTAAGTTCAATTCTAAATACTCCTCCTTGAACTTAATCCTCTTCCGTCCACCATCCCAAGTTGATTTCTCAACTTCACATACAAGCGGATTGGCAGAGCTTTTGTGAATATGTCAGCCACTTGATCTTCACTTCTTACGTGCACTAAGTCTACATCCTTTTCTTTCATATGTTCACGAATGAAATGAAACCTTGTGTCGATGTGTTTGCTCCTTTCGTGATGGACCAGATTTTTAGCCAGCTCGATAGCAGATTTGCTATCCATGTATACCTTCGTAGCACTTGTCTGGCTTGAACATAGCTCTTTCAACAATTCTCTAAGCCATATTGCATGACACACACATGCACTTGCCGCCACATATTCCGCTTCGCAAGTTGATAATGCGACGATGGGTTGCTTCTTTGATGACCATGAGAAAGCCGTGTCACCCACATAGAAAACAAAACCCGAGGTACTCTTTCTATCATCCACATCTCCACTCCAATCACTATCAGTATATCCATATAGTATTTCTTTGTCAACACATTCTCCATAGAATAAACCAAGGGAAAGAGTACCTTTGATGTAGCGAAATATTCGCTTAACCGCCATCCAATGTTCCATGGTTGGACTCTCCATGTACCGGCTCACCAAGCCAACTCCATATACAAGATCTGGTCGGGTGCATGTTAGGTATCGTAGACACCCTACTGCACTTTTGTACATTGTTGCATCAACCAACTCACCTTCTTCATGTTTGGATAACTTTAATCCACATGCCACTGGTGTGTTCATGGGCTTGCAATCACCCATCTCGAAGCGCCCCAACACATCTTTAGCATAGCCTTCTTGTGATACAAAGATCCCGTCCCCTCCTTGTTTGAACTCCAAACCAAGAAAGTAGGACATGAGTCCAAGATCAGTCATCTCGAACTCCTTTTTCATGATGTGTTTGAAATCAGCAAGCATCCCATCGTTGCTACCTGCAAAAACAAGATCATCAACATACAAGGCTACGATCAATATGTCGTTGCCTTCTTTCTTCACATAGATTGCATGTTCATGTGGGCATTGCAAGAATCCATTTTGCTTGAAGTAGGCATCAATCCTTGCATTCCAAGCCCTCGGGGCTTGCTTCAAGCCATATAGTGCCTTCTTTAACTTCAGCACTTTCCCTTCTTCGCCTTTCTTTTCATAGCCCGGCGGTTGCTCCACATAAACTTCTTCTTCGAGAACTCCATTCAAGAAAGCAGACTTTACGTCCATTTGATACATGTGCCACTTTCTTTGAGCTGCAAGTGAGGTTAGGAGACGGATTGTCTCCATGCGTGCCACCGGGGCGAACACTTCTTCATAATCTATGCCGGCTCTTTGCTTGTAGCCTTTTGCCACCAATCGTGCTTTGTACCTTTCAACTTCTCCTTGTGTCGTCATCTTTCTTTTGTACACCCACTTGACACCAATCGCTTTGTGTCCTTTAGGCAATGAGACTAGTTCCCAAGTTTCATTTCTTTCGAAGGATCGCATTTCTTCATCCATCGCGGCGCACCATTTTGTATCCTCCATCGCTTCTTCAAAAGGAATATTCTCTCCTTGTCCTAGAAGACATAATATCTTTTGCTCGCTTGTAATCTCCTTTGATCTCATCTCCTCCACATGGTTAGAAGTCGCCACTTCTTCTCTTTCTACTTCTTCTTCTTCGCACCTCCCATCATGTTCATGTTCGACTTGAGCATGCATGACATGGTTTGTGACTCCGTCGTCACTTACAAACAAGGCCATTCCTCCTTCGCAAGCACTCTCCTCCACGGCCACAAGGTTGGAGTTTTCTTCCACCTTTTTCTTCGACCAACACTCGCTTGCGTAGTGTCCATGCTTCCCACAATTGAAGCACTCAATCACCTTCTTCGATCCGCGATCACCACGGACACGGCTGGAGCTCTCCTCCACCTTCTTTTGCGACCAGCATTCTTTCGCAAAATGACCACGCTTCCCACACTTGAAGCATTCGACCTCCTTCTTTCTTGAATGGCCTCCATAATCACGACCGCTTCCACGATCTACGTTGCGAGGTTTCTCCTCCTTAAGCGACATCTTCGCTTGCAACGCCTCCTCTAAGACATCTTGTCTTTTCTTCTTCTTTCTTTGCTCGTGTGCCTCCAACGAGCTAGCTAGATCATCAATAGTCATTTTCTCGAGGTCCTTTGATTCCTCGATTGCGCACACCACATTCTCGAAGTCCACGGTGAGAGAACGCAACACCTTCTCCACCACTCTTCCTTCGGTCAGCGCCTCCCCATTTCTTTTTAACTTGTTCGCCACCATGCGAACTCTCGTTACGAAATCGGCAACACCTTCCGATTCCTTCATTTTTAACGCCTCGAACTCGCCTCGAAGCATTTGGAGGCACACTTGCCTCACTCGATCAGCACCCTTGTAGCTCCTCTCAAGGGTGTCCCACGCCTCCTTCGACGTCTTCGCTTCAGCGATCTTTTCAAAGCCACTCTCATCCACCGCTTGGAAGAGAAGGAAGAGAGCACTCTTATCTTTGGCTCTTCTCTCCTTTTGTGCTTTGATTTGTGCGACGGTTTCTTCTCCCGTCTCGGCCTCCTCCTCGAAGCCGTTCTCCACAAGATCCCAAGCATCATGCGCACCCAGCAGCGCACGCATTTGGATACTCCAATTGTCGTAGTTGCCTTTCGACAATCGAGGCAACGACGCATGACCAAACGAGGTCATTCCCAAGCTTCCCATCGGACGAGGCTCTGATACCAGATGTTGGAGGACGGGAGGAGGACGGAGAGCTACTGATCAACCCACCACAGGAGATTACCCGTCTCCTGGGCTACAGGGACCGCTGATTGGCGGTCCCCAACCGCCAATTGGCGGTCTAAAAGGCACGCCTCGTGTGCTGCCTTATACCACCCTGATCACCATTCATTTTGCCTTCTTTTGATTCCACTAGATCCATTCTTGATCTATGTTACTGGGGGGCACGAAGGAAAGAAGGTGGCTCTCTACTCACAAAGCAAAAAACCGATTTTGCAATGCACACTCTTCTTCTTCTTTCTACTCACATACTCACTCTTTTCTCACACAATTTCGTGGCTCAACTTCTAATGCTTGATATATGTTGTTGTATTACAAATGGTGAATTCTAGTGCTTTATATAGGCACTTACATGACCCTACAACTTCCAAACATAAAGACTACATAAACATGATCATTGAAGATCATTACACCCTCTACTTAAATTGCATAAATAATTAGGACGAAAATTACTCAAAAAATGAAAAGACTCTTGTCTCTTCCACTCCCTCAACCTTTTGTCTTCTCATGTGTTGACTCATCTCCTCCTTGATGTGTCATCAAGCACTGATGATGTGGCGGGTGACTAGGACGCCACATAGGATTAAGTCGCCACATAGGATTAAGTTCAATTCTCAATAGTTGTAACGTAAAAGAATTCACAAATGAGAAATATTTCATTCAATATCGTACAAGTAAAAGAGAAGAATATTTATAATATGATCTTGGGGGTAATATGAGAATATTGGCAGATATGTATGTTAGTAAATCTTGTCTAAATTTTTTAGACGTATAAATAAAAGAAATGAAGAGTGTCAACAATTTTTTCCATTTTAAGATCCCAAATAATCCCCACTGAGACATGTTTTATTAGCAAAGGGGTTCTTATTTTATTGTGTAAATTAGCCAACAAAATTAACTTTATTTTTTTTCGACTAATGAAAGTACACTAAGTGACTCAATGTATGAAGAATACAAGATCTTTGTTATATATTATATGACCACTCATAATAAATATAAGTGATATATTATTGAGACACTGCAAGGTCTATTTTGACTACTTACTTTATATGACCTCAAATTAGACCTTTTGAGTCACTTAGACCTCTTACTTTATATAATTTACATGGATTTTTCCATTTAGACGGAAAAAATCGAGTGCATGTATGAATCTTGAGGGCCTCCTCACCATGTACTATATTTTAGTCAAATAGCATATGTAGCTTGATAAGACACTTCAAAGCATATTTCTCAAGTTTGCTACTTCAAAGGTCACTTGAACATTTTTGACTCAATATGTGTTTCATGCATAGTCATATGAATGCAACGATTGATTGAGAAACATTCTATTTCTTATTCGACATGTACTATTACTATAGTACTAATTAGGGGTGAGCAAGAACCGGTTCGGTCCAGGTTTTTGGACCAAATCGGACCGGTCGGTCTGGGTTTCGGTCCGGATCGGACCGGACCCAACCGACCCGGTCTTCGGTCCGGGGTCTGGAGCAAATCTGGTTCCGGTCTGGTCCGGACCGGTCAGAGTTTTATTTTATTTTTAAAATTTTAAGGTGAAAAAACCAGTTCTGGACCGGACCGGACCCAACCGGTCCGGTCTTCGGTCCGGGGTCCGGAACCGATCCGGTCCGGGTCAGACCGGTTGCTCACCCCTAGTACTAATTATTCATATAGAAAGTGGAACAAAAATTATCCTCTTTTTATGCACTTTATTATTCGTGATCTTATGATCATGAAATTTAACTTTTGAGGTATTGTGACGAACATATAGCACTACACATCAAGTTATATAAAAAAACACAACCTTTTGATGATCATATGGATCCTTCATGGACCAGTTCAAATGAAAATACTCGATTTTCTATATCTTCATGAAAAATGATTTCAAGTAAATATTAATGAATTAGCCTTCCGAGTTATCGTACAAACTGTATATTAAAAAAATAATGATCCAATTCTAATAGAGATGAATCTTGACATCAAATTCTTATACTAGATTATTACTTCCGGTAATATTTCATGTAAGAAATTATGCTTCGACATGCTAATTAACGAAGTGGTTCAGACATAAATTTACATGTAATAATTACATGCATGTACCAAATGACAAATGTACTTTTATTGCATGGATATATTATGTTTATGTAAAGATACTATGCAATTGAATCTATACAAAAATCACATGAGATATAAAACATTCCTTATGCATAATATCTAAATTATTTCAATTTAGAAGCACACTAAACAAGATGCATAATATCTAAATTATTTCAATTTAGAAGCACACTAAACAAGATAATATCCACATGCAACTTTCTTTTCAGTTTAGACAAATATAATATTTCAGAATATTTGATTTCTTGATAAATCCGTATATTCAATAACTCTCGATCAATGAAAAACAATTGCGCCAATAAGTCATATAATTATTTATGTCAAAGGAAAGTCATTAGGTTTCAATTAATTTTCAATGTAATACTAGATGAGACACTACATATGATTTTACTATTGGCATAATTGGGAGCACAAAATTGGGTCAGTAAACCGACGATCACTTTGTAAATATAGAGGAAATCTTTAGGTTTTAAACGTTTAAACTTCAACCACTATCTTGCATATTCCTTTGATTTTTTTAATTCCCCAATGCGCAGCAGAATCAAGAGAGCATCAACACATGCTAATATTTGTATTGTGAAATTAAGGGGAAAAACTCAAAACTTTAAGAGAGCAAACACAGGAGAGGTTAGTAACCTCACCACATAACTCTAAATGTTGTACTATATATATATATAATATAAACACAATATTAGTTACGATGTCTATGCTAACAAGGGAAATTAAAATGAGTCAGCATAATTATATATATGTATTGATTTATGAATTTTAGGGGTATTAAGAATTCTACTCGTAACTATTAAACCACATGAATAAAGAACAAGCACTAGTGCAAAACAAGGCACACTCATCGCCAAATAGACGTCAGCCGTACGAACATCCGACGTCTATAACTATAGAAGTCGGATGTTAACACGGCCGACGTTTCTTGTATGAGAGGTCAGGGTATAGACGTCGGCTCTATAATAGGTCGACGTATGTTTGTTGAGAGGTCGGAGTATAGATGTTGGATGTTTCTACAGCCAACGTCTATTGTGTGAGAGGTGGGGGTATATACGTCGGTTGTGTCTACAATCGACGTCTATAGGTCTTTAAATCTTTTAACATGGGGCAAAACCACCGACCTCTCCGCTCGACCCCCTTGTGACCGAACTGCGACCAAACCACCGGCCTTCTCTTCTCCGTGCTGCTCCTCGCCGACCAAACCGTCGACCCGTCTCATCTCCACCCCGCATCGTCGAGTTGTTGTCTTGCATGGTATAACTACTCTCGCTCCTCTTCTTCATGTGCCTTCATTCCCATCTCTAACTTTAGATCCGTCTCGTTGAAGGAAAGAAACATTTCCGCCGAAAAACCCAATTCCGATTCTGGTAAAGATGCTCACTTTTAGGGTTCTGATTTGGGTTTTGATGTGTTTGGAATCGTGGATTTTGGTTAAGGATTCAATTTTTATGTGGTTTTAATCTCTTGTGATGCGAATGCTGGAGAGTTGGTGTTGTTTGTGGTCAGATTAGTGTGTGTTTAGATTAGTTTTTAAGCTTTTAACAAACTCAATCTCAGATTATGTTTTATGAAGTTGTAGGGCGGCATATTTAGGTTCCTAATTTAGTTTGAGGTTAATTTGTGTGGAAAAAAATTAAATTTCTAAGATGTGGTTGCTGGGATAGTGATTCTATAAGAAGAGACTTTCTTGGGCACATTGTACATGAAAGAACGAAATTAGAATTAACCGGATATAATTCACAAGAGGTCTTCAGAATATGATATGTTTGGAGGATGGATAAGTTGAATATCGATGTGCACTTCTCATATATACCAGCTTCCTGAAACATTAGGAAGTATATGTGAAGCTGAAACATCTGAACTTCAATTGTCATGTATGAACTCATCATGGTCCAGGGACAAGCAATGAATATTCAACTCGTCTAAATGTAATTAGAAGAGCATAAATATTCATTTATGGATTGGTCGTATCACTGGGATTTTAGGTTTTTATTGAAAATTTGGTTTGGTTGTGTGAGATGGAATGGGGCTTTCGGATGTGTTGGGAGTTGGAGTGGGAATTATAAGGTAGTGGAAGTTTAGTCTAGTTTTATACTCTAGTTTTATTAAATTGTGATGTTATACATTTTTCTTGTTAATCTCAGGATTTGAAGTTTTTTACATTTAAATGAATTTTAGGAAAGGTTCTGCCAAAATTTCAAAAAAAATATAATCCCAATGGTTGTTAATAACATGATATTTTCTGTTTAACATGTTTTTCCGTCTTAAAATTATAATCCAAGTAATTGTATTAAAATTATAACTTAGATTTTATAATCCAAGTAATTGTATTAAAAAAATTAGTTAAATGTGTAAACAATGCTCATTGGATGCTTGTCGTTGTATGCCCCATGAATAATTCGACATATTGGTTTGATCCGTTGGGGTCGAATAAACCAAGGGAATCCATAAAGACACTTGTAAATATGTAAGTTTGTTTTAATCAACGTATTTGTAAACCGTGGTTTTTTTATTAGTATCATTGAATTTATGTTCAATAACTTCTGCTACTCAGGACAATGAAGGTTTACAGAACGTTAGGTCGCAGGAGAACAACCACAAAAATGGGAGTAACATGGAATGTAATGAGAGTAAGTTCTTTCTTCTATTTTTGTTAATTATGTTAAGTAATGGAACATATATTTAACGAATTTATCTGTTTGTCGCAAGCAGACTCGAAATACGAAATGCGGTTACTACGTGATGAGATACATGGAGGAAATCCTACAATTTGCAAATGAAGACGTAGCCCTATCCGAGGTAATATAGATCGCTATTAAGTTGTATAATTATAGTTTCATTATATAGATATTAATATTTTTACTTCTATTTTTATAGGTATTCCCAAAGAGTAGTGATCAGTACTCGCAACAGGAGCTCGATTATACTCGCGACCAATGGGTTCGTTATTTCATCAGAAACATGTTAATGAACTAAGAGTCTAAGAGGTTCTAATATCAGTAACACTTTTTTCGTAATTTAGTTAACAAGTTTACTTGTATTATAAACATACAATACTATGCTTTAATATAATAGCCTCATTTTTGGAATGAATGCCAAGTGTGTTGAATGATTATGTTTGTGTATGTATGCTTGTATATCTTTGTGTTTGTGAATGAATTTGGTGCAGGATGAATGATTTTCTTGTGCAGGTTAATGTGATTGACTGCAAGTATCTATGATTGTTTTTTTGTCCAGGTTTGAGAATAGACGTCAGTTGTTATAGTATAGCCGGTGTCTTTTTGTTTGAAAAAGGGATAGAGGTCGGTTGGTAGAGAAGGCCGACATCTATACCTAGCTAATAGATGTCGGTCGGTAGAGAAGGCCGACGTCTATACCTAGATAATAGATGTCGACTGTAATATACAACCGATGTCTATTGTTTAGGGATATACGTCGGCTTTTAAGCATCCGACGTCTATGTATAGACGACGTATACATAGACGTCGTATCTGGGTAGCCTGATATCCGACGTATATACCCTCGTATATCAGACGAATATGACCTTTTCTATAGTAGTGAAGATCAAACAATATGTAGCAAGATTCGTGGCCAACGACAGCGCCATAAGCATCTATGTGTGTGTGTGTATATATATGTATGTATGAAAGCTATAAACTCCACTTAATTGACATGAGCGGAATCAACAATATATACTAGGGATTCACAAAATATCAGGAAAACCAACACCCACACACACACACACGAGAAGAACATGATTAAGGCCAGCAACGAAAAACAATATAACTTAAAATCTAATAAGAGATCAACAAATATCTATATTAATGTTTTAGGAATTTCTTTTACCATGATTACTTTTGGTGCAAAATCGAGGTGGCATAAAGAAAGGTAGCACAAAGAAAACAAGACTAGATCTAGATCATCCTCTTTATCTCTGAATAAATGTCGTTGCACCATTACCTTGAATCAACATAACCAAATACATGTACATTTATAAAGCATACCTTCATTTCCATGCAAAGCCATTGATTAGTAGGATATCATGTATGCTTGGCTGGAACATATAAACTCACACCAATGCGTGAATTTATTTATTTATGTTTATGTGCTTGGCTGGTATGTGATTGAATGTTTAGGATAGGTATGAATGAATGCATACATGACTATCTAAATTCAAGTATCACATGTAATTGTTTAAATGTCCAAACTAAAAATTAAGAAGACATTTCTTTCTTATTTCATCCACTAGAAGCCTTTGATCGAGGAATGTTCTGCTCACCCTTAGCAGGAGATAATTTCCTCAATCTTTGGAAATAGTGGGAGATATTAGGATATACATTGTTATACCTTCAATAAATACATAAAGTGAGTTTCACCCTTAGTGGACACCGAGATTTCAACTTATTCATACATCTTTCAAAAGGGTACATCCCGTGATAGTGCACTGGACCTGCCAATCGTGCCTTCCAAGTAAGGTGAACTGGAAGATGCAAAATAACATCAAAAAACTCGGTGGGGATATCATCTCCAGCTGGCATAAAAGAATATTGATGTCCCTTTCCAGGTGACTGAAATCATCAGTGGTGTTTACTTTCGAACATAATGTGCAGAAAAATTGACTCAGGTGAATGACTGCTTCCCACACCTCTTTTACTCTATGACTCTTTCTTATCGCAAAGGGTAACAACTCTTGCATTGAGAGGTGATGATCATGACTCTTTAATGAACTTATCTCTCATTTTTTCATGTTAACATGACACGATATCTTCGATGAATATCCATTTGGAACCTTTACTGACTGAAGAACGTTACAGAAAATTTTCTTTTCTTTAGTGCTCATCCAAAAAGATGCATGTGGGGATGCATTGTCTTGCCATGGTAACTGGAAAAATATATTTCTCTTGCTCCAGTTATTGCCAACACCAGAGAATAATTTTGCAAATATTTAAGAACATCTTCCCTAGATTTGTATTCTGGTGGACCTCTGTGTTGCTTTTTGCCATCAAGTGCTCTCTTATTTCTCCTTCAACAATGATGTTTATCTAGCACACGACGGTGACCCAAATAAACATTCTTGCCACTATTCTTCAGATAAATGGAATGAGTATCTTCTATACTGTATGTTCATGCCAAAGACCCTCTAGTCATCCAACCACTCAAATTACCATACGCAAGAATGTCATTTATTGTCCACAACAAAGCAGCTCCGAGCGTGAAACGTGATTGACTATAAGCATCATAAGTATCTAAACCCTCTTCCCAAAGTTCTTTCAGCTCTTCGATAAATGGTTGCAAACAAACATCAAACTTGTTGTCAGGATGACCGGAAATAATGAGCGACATCATGAAAAATTGATGTTCATGCTCATCCACGGAGGGAGATTATAAGGCACGAGTATTACAGGGCAAATAGTGTTGCGTCTGATTGAATTGTTGAAACTCATCTGATGCCAAACCAAACCTTACATTTCTTATTTCTAAAGTGAAAGAGGGATGTTTGTTATCAAACACGGCCCAACATTCAAGAATCAATGGGATGACGTAATTTTTCATCTCTTTCTTGTTCCTCTGCATGCCATCTCGTCGACTTGGCAATATCAGCTGTGAGATAAACCTACGGAGTCTTGGCTTTAACGGGAAGTACCACAAAAGTGCAACTAAAATACTTTTGCCTTTACAAACTCCAGAATTTTCAATTTCCACTTCATCTTCGCCCGACACGGTTACCCAACAAGATTCCCCGCACACAGAACATGAATTGCCATTCTCATTTTCTTTCCAGTACAACGTGGAATGATTCTTGCAAACATGGATATTTTCATAATGAAACCCCTAGTTGGCAACCAATATCATTCGGCAAACAAGCTCTCTTAGGAAGCCCAATAATTCGGCAACCAATATCATTCGGCAAACAACCAAAATCCGTAATACTAAATCCAATCCTAAATCCAAAATTACTAAATCCAAAATCAAATCTTAAATAACTAACAAATCCAACTAACATATCCAAATCTAATCTGACATCCAAGTCTACTTAATTCAATTGAAATCCAATATTGTCACCCATCATATTTCACGTAAAGACTATTTGTGCTAATTTAGTTAATTAATCTAATAAATCTTATTAAATATACAAAATCAAGTTAATCATACAAACTAAACTTTCAAAATCCCTACCACATTAACATACTAATCTAATTAGTACAATCCAATCCTAATTAATCTAATTAATCATACAATCCTAAATCCAATCCATCCAATGCAATACAATACAATACAATCCTAAATCAACTTGTAAATACAATCCTAAAACTAAATCCCAAATACAATTCACATTCATCGTCACCGACAACACAAACTCACAAACAAATCCAATAGTTTATAATTAAAGACTGTGTAGGCTAATTCACTATATCTAATAAATGTAACTAAATATACAAAATCAAATTAATCATACAAACATAAATAAATTCACAAAATGGATCTAATTAATGAAAATAACCATTAAAAATGTAACTTTCACAACTTCAATAACACAATCTCACAAATTTAAACTAATTACCATACAAAATCACTACTTTAATCCAAAAATTAACAATTAAATTCTAATTAATTGATGAAAAAACATAATCCATACTTATAAAAAAAATTATGGGGGTTGTGGGTGGGGCTGGAGATGGTGGAGGCTGGTGGGGGTGGTGGTGGAGGCTGGGGTGTGCTAGTGGTCATTTGGTGGTGGTGGACCTCAGTGGAGGTCGAGGGAGGGGATGAAGCGGTCGGGGTGGGAGGGGGTGGGGAGGAGGTGGTCGGGGTTGTAGAGGAGAGGGAGTGGGGAGGAGACAGTCAGGGTTGGGGAGGAGAAGGGGCTTGCCGGTCGGGGTGCGAGGGGGCGGACCAGAGGATGAGGTGGTCGGGGTGGGAGGGGCATAGAAGGTCGGGTAGGGAGGTTACCAAATGAGGTGGAGGCAAGTGGGGCGACCAGTGGTAGCGATGTCAACCAACGACAGAACTTCAACGCGGTGAGCTGCAGTGGCGTGGGTTGGAGTGACGAGTAGGGTTATGTTTGTGTGTGGAGTGAGAAATGAAAACAACCCAATGCGAGTCTACTGATATAACCCTACCCCGACGGTATGTGTCCTTCGGTGTTAGTAAGGGTATATGTCGGCGTCACATTACCCATGGTCCGACAACTCTATCCGTTGGTGACGTTAAATGTAATAACTATGTATTCTTTATTTTTCTAAATATACTCCGACGGATTCAGATATAATCTGTCAGTGTACAATTTTGAAAAACAAACCACTGACGACACAAATCCATCGGTGAAGTAAAACTTAACTGTCGGTGTTTTTTTGTGCGACAAATTTCTCTTTCCCGCAGATTGTTTTTGTCGGTATGTATCTGTCGGTGTAGAGTTGTTATCCAACGAATAGTACAAAAATATTAACTGATGAAATATAGCCATCAGTGTAGGTGAGCTAATCCGTCGGTGTCGTTTGTCACCGACGGTAATAGATATCTGTCGGTGTACAGTGACCGACACCAATGGATACTACACCGACGGATAAATATCCGTCAGTGTATCCTGTTTTTCTAGCAGTGTTCTAGAGGAAGATTCCCTCTTGGATTGTGAGAGAAGAATCAAGTTCGACAAGGTTGTTCGCAAGCTTGGTATGTAAAAGGCATAATCACAGCCCAGAACGGAGAACAAATTAGTAAAGTCATGAGCGGGGTTCGTGCTTATCAAGAAGCGCATGCAAGAGAAAATTAGGACCCGGTTAGGGTGCCGAACCTCAATAAAATTCTCCTGTCTTCTTGTGATTTGCTTGTTATCTCTACTTTTGTTTTTCTACTACTTAATTCATCGTTAGTAGAGCACTTTATATTAGATTAAAGCGGTCATCATCGATCCAACATAGTTCACCCACCCATTTAACAATTTAATCGCAAAATATAAATAACAAAATTATATTATTATAATATGTATATATAATTTATTTCTAATTTAATTCTCTGACATCCCCCTTTTGATGTTTACCATTATGTGAAACAATTGTGTGTTTATGTCATTTGTGGATGTTTGATTATAAATTTGTAGATGTTTGATGTTGAATGTCATAAGAATTATAAGTTTGAGCTAATTATCCTTTTATCCATTTGACAAGTTTTTACCCATTTAACCATTTATTCCATCAATTTATCCATTTTAGTATCCACTAAATTTTACCTGTATAACCATTTAACCGCCTAAAACCGTTTGCTTAAATGGATTTCTAACTGAACCCCGAACTGTTTAATTAGACAGGTAGAGGCATGGGTAAGCCCAATAACCGTCTAGGGCAGACACATGCTATAGGCTAAGATTTCATCAACATGGGTTGAGTGAGTTGTTTGTGTACAAAGTGAATGTTTAACTGTAAACTTGTTTTGACAAAATGAAAAATGTATTGGTGGGTCAGGTTTTGATCTGTCCCCCTCGAGTCAAATAGAGGAGTTTTCATTTATTTCCTTTTGTTGTAGTTTGTTTCTTCTTCATGTTTGTTCCCCACTCCATCTTGGTGAACATGAAGAGTTGCAACCAACTGTTATATGTGTTAACATTTCCAATATGCAAAGGCTTATGAGCATGCTACCATCTCTAATAGGAACAACCTCACGAAGATCACAATCTTGGCCGATTCATTGTACCAACCAGGGGCGGAACCAAAGTAGGGCGGGCAATCGTTCCTCCTCCTGGAATTTTCATTTTTTAAACAAGTACACTACTACAAAATGAACTTTGTCCGTCGGCAATAATCCACAATTTTGTCAGGAATACCATTGCCGACGGAATTTCCTTGGGCATTGTTCGGCCAGCTTTAGACACGTCCGGAAGAACAATGCCGACGGAATTTCCGTCGGTAATGGTAATTTTTGGCGCCACTTTTTTTGACATATTTTTGGTCCCCTTTTTTGTGCCAAAAAATCCCCACTATTGCCAATAGGATTTCCGTTGGTAATAGTGATTTAAAAAAATTATTTACAAAAAATATTTTTTAAAAATTGTAATTTTTGTCATCTAAAATTAACACTTTTGCAATTAAAATGCATGTAACACTATAAATAGCTCTCAATATCGAACTTAACATGGAATACAACAATGTAGATTAATCTACATCCACAGGTAACTAACATACATATCTATAAATTATACTTCTAATAATATACATATCCATAATATACCATAGCAATAGATTTGGAAAAAAAAACTACTTACGTAAAAAAGAGTGTCACTTGCTAAACTCCAAAGCCTTATTCCATTGACTATAATAAATAACAAACAAGATTATGAATGAATTTAAAGAGTATATACTTAAATAACAAAGCATTTAGAATATATCAGTGCAAAATTTACTTACAAATCAAATGAGAAACAAAATTCCATTTTTTCAATATGAAAGAAAAATACACTTGAGTTACAACAATTAGACTTTGAGAAATAGACAAGAACATCAATTACAACTACCTGATATAAATAATGTTGACATATTCCGATAAAAGAATATCCTACACCTAGATTTTCATCTATTATCTCATCAAATAAATATGCACTCTCACAAGTAAGTACCACTCCAACATGAATGGCAATGAACATTGAAGCATAAACGTACAACCCCATCCCACACGCCTCTCTTGCATTTGATTGTATATGATCCAATAGAGAATGCTAGATATGAGATGAAAAATCAGTTTCAGAAGTTGTAAAGAGAAACATTTCTTTCCTTGATAGGAACAAAGACAAAATATTAAACAACAACAAAAACAAAAAAACAACAATTTATTACCTATTTCACCACAAAATTCAGAAGTTGTAAAGACACTTAATATGAAATATCACAAGTCTAAATATACCACAAGAATAAATTATGCAACACAAGTCTAAATATACCACACGAAGAAATTATGTAACATAAGTCTAAAAATATAGCATCACGAAAAAAAAGTTCAACACTGGACTTACACGAGTTATCTTCGTAAAGCAACAAATTTGATCAATATAGCATGTAGAAATTACAAGAAAACTCGGTCTTACTCTTGTTCTCTCCGCAAAGCATCAAATAATTCCATCTTCGTATGTTTTTCAGCACCTGGAATATTAAGACTTTGCTTTGCTCCACCATGGAGATTGTGTTGTTTTTCAGCTCTTCGTACACACAAACACACACAAACTTCAGCAAGTACACCCTATAAGGAGAGTCCTTAAACTAAAATGATCTTTCAACAAGTTTTTTTCCATTGGATTTCAATATTCTTATGCTAACTCAAGTTGTTTCGCATCCTTGGATGTGGTAGAGACAATTCGTGTTGATAATGTGTTGTGAAATGAAAAAAACATGGGGATTTGGGGGAGAATGATAAATACTTTTCATTGTTATCTCATAAACAATACAATGAGCCTCTATATATAGACGAGAGACATAGATGTTACAATGCAATAACAAGCTAATGAATGAGACAAGTAATATACATCAATGAGAGAATTACATTGCATTTGAATGTGGAGGATACAAGAAGTTGTAACACGAAGTGATAAGGTGACTCATCCATATGATATATTTCTTGTTTCATAACAAAAATTACTAAGTATGCCAGGCCTGTTAGAACCTAAAACTAGATTAAGAGGCTAATCAAGATTAGAGTAGGCTAATGAATTTTGGCTTCTTACATGGAGGATGAAGTGTTTGGTTGAGGAGAAAAGATGAAGACAAGTTTATTTTGCCATGCATACGTGGGAGGGTGAGAAGGATGGGAGAAGGCAATTTTCCTTTGCCTTCTTCACGTGTGTGGTGGGTTGATGAGCTATAAAAGGAGAGGTGGTGGTGAAGAGGAAGGGTTGCTTGAGTTTTGTTTGTTAAGTGAAGAATCATGAGAGTTAGATCGGAGAGAAGCTTGAAGTGAGATCAAGAGAAGAGGAAGAAGAAGAACCAGAAGAAGAGAATCAAAAGAGAAGGAGAAAGGTCGGAAGGAGACCCAGCTTCGGCAAATCAAGTTCGTCGGAATTGTGAAGAAATCAAAGTAGTGTTCGCCGTCGACAATTGAAGTTGCGTCGACCGTAAAAGAGGTATGCAAGTTCAATTAGAAGTTCACACAAAGTGTGTGAAGGGTCGGGGGTGTTGTCGGAGATCGGAGACCTCATCGATGCCAAGGTGCAGCAAGGTTGCTGCACTGGAACGATCGACCGATTGTAGTGTAATTGTGATATTTTAACCCACGCTCGTCGAACGATGCCTTGTGGTGGTCAATCGGTTATGCTTGATTTCGCGGGACGAAGACGACTCTGTTTAGAATCGGTCGAATGAGACCCTTAGTTGTTCGACCAATTGGATCAAAAGTACGTCGATCAGAGCATAGACCATCTAAATGGTCGACCGCTCCTTGATTGGTTCTACCAATGATTTATGAGAACTTAAATTTAGTTCGACCGATGATGACTTAGAGAAAACGTAGGACTTGCCTGTTATTTTCGGTCGACCGGGTTCCCTTTACCATTCGACCGTCCAGAGACTTTTGTTCGACCGTTTTGATGTTTGTTTGGTTCGACCATTGGATTGTGGTTTGAACCAATTACTGGTATTAACGACACACCGGTCGACCAGTTGACCTATTTCGGTCGACCGTTGGAGCACAAGATTGTATGATATGCTTATGAACACATTGTCGCGTAGTTTATTTTACGGCTTATGTTCCCATGATATGACATTGCATTGAGACCTAGGTAGTAGACTTGTGGGACCATATTCCCCTTTGCATGATCTATATGATGTGGCTCTTCGAAGCAATATGACCATAGCCTATGTGGTGATGGATATGTCCTTAGCCTGTGTGAAGACGGCTATGACCGACCGATGTTCCGGAGGATGTACTTGACCGATGTTGTTCCGGCAAGTATGATTGTCCAGTATGACACAGCTGACGAGTATGACCGACTAGAGTGACAGCTCTAGCGGATAGTGCCATTACGACAACAGAATCAGATCTGATTGATGACTCAGAAGTGCATGCGACCTTCACCGAACCCATATGACTAGTATAGATGTGAGTGGGGGGGTGCCGTGTACTTTCCGTATGACAGCATGTGTCTGCAGTGAGTATCTACGGATGTCCAACATTAGACTTGTGACTATATGAACCCTGTGTGGAAAATGACTACTATGACTTTATATGATGTCATGATACTAGGGCATTGCATGTGCATATAGGTGGACTTGGTATACGGGTTTTTCTTATGGAAACTCAGGTATTGTTGTTTATATTTTTCAGGTGCTGAGCACGGTGGTGACTGAGGACGAGTACATTTAGGAGTCAAGTCCTCTAGTTTATTTTGAGGTGGTTATGACTACTTGTATTTATGACTATTGTATTTTGGTGTAGTCGTACGTTTGAGAACTCTTGTACATGGTGCACCTTATGTGATGTATATATTTGAGTAGCGTTCCCTCATGATATGGTTGCCTATGACTTTGATTATCGTTTAAAAGTTTAAAATTTCCGCTATTTTGGGGACATTACAAGACCTTTCCCACTCCGACAATATCAGACCATCAATTTAAAAATTATATTTGCAAATGTAAGAATCAATGAACAAATCTGCAGACAAAATGTCAAAGATGGTATGTTAAGAAAAACAAATGTCTAGTACATTACATGAATAACAAATGAGTAATATTACCTATAAACAATTAAACATTTGAAGGAATATAGTGAGGTCCATGTATTATATTTACGGATTATACTCAAAAAACAGTAATGGAAGCAAGAGACAACCCTTTCATGAGGACGAGATATGGAAAATCTTGAAATTGATAACCAAGAAGGTCCCTTGATTTAAATGCATACTCATTGAATAGAAGCACAAAATGACCAACCAAATGCATGACATCCCAAATAAAATCCAACATTCATATTGATAGTCATTTAAACATTATAATCATTAAAAAGGAATCGAAAATAATATCAACTATCTACATCTAAGTTTTCACATTCAACTATCCATAGCTACTAACAACTTCCATAACGGGACTGTCATTGGAACCATCAACCACAAGTGCAGAATCATTTCTCGATTAAAATCGGTTCATGAATATAAATCAAAATGACTGATTTGCATAATATATCGTCTATAACATCAAGGGTAGATTTCATGTTGCTACTTTGAACATCACTAATAGCTGAAGATATAAGCACAAATCTGATGCCTAAAATCCATGAATCTAAGAACATAACACAACAAAACAGAAAATGGAAATATGTTATACTCGAATATGAAATTGATATCAACAAGAACACATAATCTCAACCAAAGTCCTTAAATAATCAACTTGGCAGGTTTATCGAAGGCAAAAAAAGTGGGTTTGAATATTGTTTTTGAGGAGTTGGGGGAGGGATTAGGGTTTGGATTCACCTTAAGATGAGTCGAGGTGGACAAAGTGGGTTAGGGTGCGACAGGGTGGGTGGAGCATTGTCGAGAGAGAGCTACGATCAATCGCGGTTGGGGTGTTGGGGTTAGGGTTTCTCATGTTTTGTGATTGGCAAAGTCGATGGTTGGACGAGGAGGGGCTAAGATGGTGGGACGAGGTGGGGTGGTGATGATGTTGTCGGTGACGAGGAGTTGCACAGTCGGGAGGTGTCGGTGGGTCGACCGTCTTGCCTTCACTGTCGAGGGAAGCGTGAGTTGGGTTTGGGGATTGGGGTAGGGTTTGGGGATTTTGTCAAAGAGTAGGGCATGGGTTGGAATTTTACTCGTAAAACAAATGGATTTCAGACTCCGACGGCGTGGCCGTCGGCATACGACACAATTGCCGGCAACGTCACGCCCGACGAAAATTCTGTCAAGAACGGCATATTTTGTTGTAGTGGTAGTACTATACAATATTTTTGAAATGGTATAAATAAATCATAGGAGTAGCCCCCCCCCCCAAACTTTGGAATTATGTTAAAGGTCTAACAAAATATTATGGTGGTGGACGTTCTCTTTCTTAATTAACACATGACATTTTTCAAAAGGTATAACAAAATATCTTGGTGGGGACGTCCATCTTTCTTAATTTTGAAAATATTAAGGAACTAGTAACACATGACAATTTTATTAACATTTTTCTTTAAAAAGTTCTTTATTCTTCTTAATATTTATCTACTTTGATGAATTATTCCTTAGCTTTCGTATATGTATGTTCTAAGACTGTAACCAATATCATGGGGAGTGGACATCCCCCATCTTTTTCTTAAGTTTGAAATAAAGATTGAGCCGAAATTGTCAGATAAAGACCCAGATGACCTATAAATGAAGTGCACTTATTTTGGGCTAGGCATGAAATCGTGGTTCATATTATGGATAATCAAATTAATACTTGATGGCCGAACACGCAGAGGGGGTCAAAAAATCACAAATCTCTATCATCATCGTGCTAAGTTGTTTTACTTTGTCATAAATACAAACTTCAAGAATTAAATAACCTTTTCAATGAAATAAATATGATATTACTCATTTGCATGTTGTGCTTAGATCCAAACTAGTTTGTTTAAGAGAATATTATCCTAATGAATTCTCCACTATAAAAATGTCAGTTTTTCTAATGAGCTTCAGATATATATCTTTGATATGCTTAGCTCGGATGACTTTTGTAACTTAGAAGAAATTAGTGCTTGAGCAGATAAAGTGATTGCAACTGCAAGCATTGGACGACCATTTTCTGTTAAGAATCGTTTGCACAATTAAATAGAAGATCATTGGTTAAATGACAATTTAATGCTTATATTGAAAAAGATTTACTTTGTAAAGTTAAAAATGAGGCAATTATGTATCGTTCTCAAAATATGAAAACTAGTCAAAACCAATTGAAATATTTTTCTATATATGTATATATATTATTATTTTTTCATTTATATTCCCCCAGCCCCCCAACACAAAAAAACCCGTTGTTCCATCACTGGTACCAACTAATTGTTCCCTACAAACTCCGAATCTACTCGAGATCAAGAAGTTTTCAACCGTAGAAAGTCAATTTTAGTTACGTTTCTGACACTGCATCATATTTGAAACGTCAAAAATCTAAAGTAAGCTTTCGTTGGAGTTATTGTCTCATTGTGAAATACCAATTATCAGGAAAAATAATCATTTTTGGTAGACAGATTAAGTCAAGAAGAATAATACAATACCCATAAGTTGCCGTGACCTTCATCCTCGGTAGGTAGTGTGTTCATATTAGTTCAGAAGAATAGTACTAAGGAAACAAAACAATATTAAGAAGGAAAAAATTTCGAATTTAAATTATTTAAAAAAAATCAAATTAAACATGTTTGGACACCACTGCCATCACGTCACAACACGTGGTGACGATGAGTCTTGTTTTTTTAGTGTATACAAAACTCGGCGTTCATAAACAAACTCAATGTTGAGGATGTTGAGCTCTTCATAAACAAACTCGGTGTTGAGGACATCGAGTTCTCCATAAACAAACTCAGCGTCGATATTGCCGAGTTTTAACACTTAGATAATTTTGTTTCGGAGTCTTAATAGAACTTGACAATGGGGTTGCCGAGTTCTATTGAACGAAACTCGACGTTGGTGTTGCCAGGTTCATTGTTACCGGACTCGGCAACACAAGTGCCAAATTCGGTTTAGACAAATTTTGATTTCCGATCATTTATTTGGCGATTGGTCATTTTATGTTAAAAACATTTCATCAACAAACAAAAATATTTCAAAGACATAACTAAAATCTGGAAGACATACACTAAACACATACAACCTCAATAAAACCAAAAGAACATCCAAAAGAACAAGTTAAACATTTTGACATAAATCAAACGTACACTAATATAGTAATATCGTTTCGTATTTTAAATAACAAGAAAAGAAGTTTGATACAACCAAGTATCTATCCTAAGTAACCCCTCAACATCTTATTCTTTTTAGGACGTGACTGCGCAAGTATTCTTCCACGACCACGACCACCACCTTATCCGACATTTGGAGCATCTCTCGTTTCCTGAGTAAGACCCTCATTTCCACCTTCTCCAGTAGGTCTAACAACAACATCATCGTCTTCTTCTCCCTTTGTCACCCGATCCTGACTCAATCATAGCGTAGGGCCGTGGGCACCAAAACATTGTGATGAATGCATTCATCCGAACCTTCAGGTTTTTCCACGATTGTGGACGCTTTCTTGTCCTTCATAATCATTCCATGTAATTTGTGGAGTTCCTCTTGGAACTCATAAACTTGATGGACCTGTAGCAAAAGATGCATTAGTAAAATATCCAACACAAGTATTAAAATTTTGAAATTGCAAAGCGTAAATTAAAGTCATACCATTTCTCATTCACTCCATACCCATGGTCAGTGCCTCATCGGTTGAGCAACCAGATTATTCTGTATAATCCATGATTGACATCATTTCATGCTTATATTTGTATCTTATATCCATTATCTTACACCTAAGCAATGTTACGTGACGAGTTTTATGTTTGAATTTCAGAAATAAATAGGTTTGAAGAGATGAAGCATGAAAGGACCCAAAAGCAGGGAAAAATGACTTAATTATGAGACCTGGGGACTAAGATGCAAGGGAGAAGGACCTGAACGTAAGACCGAATGACCTAAGAGCAAAACGGAAAACTCCACACCATCATGAGGGAGTATTTTGACAATTCGATTTGGGTCGGAGCTCCAATAAACAAAGTAGATGCATCCAAGACCAAGAAATACTTCAAGCAAAGCCCATCACAAAAACCAAATGGATCTGAAGCTTATAGACCGCTAATTGGCGGTCCAGATAGCTCTGGATCCGTTTAGCTTTCAGGAGCACGTGTATTAGTGTATGCTTAATCTATTTTTGGTATTTGTTTAGTCCCACATCGGGGGATTATCCCAGATTAGCTTTTTCCATGCTTATAAATAGAACTCTTCACCTTCCATTGTATCCATCTCTCTCTTGGTGGCCTTCTTCTCTACTAAGAGTGAAGCCTTGAAGCAAAACTCTGGTGGAGGAAGGACTGCTTGTAATTTGGAGTGAATAATAATAGAAGTTTTGTAGTTAATTGTTGTTTGCTTTAGTTTTTACATTACTTAGTTAATTTCAATTTACATGTCTTGCATGTTTCTTTAGTCTCATGTTCTTTTAGTCTCTTTAATGTTTCTTGCTTGCTTAGATTAATTTCATTTCAGTATTATGTTTCATTTTGTTAATGTAGTTAGTATAATGAGTAGTGAGTAGATCCATCCCCATTTGGGGGGTGGAGAAATATGTGATATAATCATGTAGTGTATTAAGTGTGTGTTATCTTATTCCCTTGAGCTTTATATGATTTCCATAACCATCTAATGGGTTTCCACTCTTATCTTTGATATGCTAATGCTCTTGAATGAAGCTTAGCCTATGCTTTGATTAGTGGACCTATTTTATGGGGAATGATAAGGTTAGGATATGGATGGAATTAACATTGGAAACACAAGTTGTAGTGTATTGATTGACATCATTTCATGCTCATATTTGTATCTTATATCCATTATCTTATACCTAAGCAATGCTACGTGACGAGTTTTATGTTTAGTTTTCAGGAATAAAGAGGTTTGAAGAGAAGAGCCATGAAAGGACCCAAAAGCTGGGAAAAAGGACTGAATGGTGAGATCTAGGGACCAAGATGCAAGGGAGAAGGACCTGAATGTAAGACAGAAGGACCTAAGAGCAAAACAGAATACTCCACACCATCATGGGGAGTATTTTACCAATTCTATTCGGGTCGGAGCTCCAACAAGTCGAGTAACCGCATCAAAAACCAAAAATACCAGAAAGCAAAGCCCACAACAAATTCCAACATGATCCGACAATTTTGGACCGCCAATTGGCGGTCTTGGACCGCTAATTGGCGGTCCATATTGCTCAGGATCCGTCGAAATTTCTCCTGGACTTGTATTAATGTTCGTTTAGGCTATTTTTGGTATTGGTTTAGTCCCACATCGGGGGATTGTCCCCGATTAGCTTTTTCCATGCTTATAAATAGAACTCTTCACCTTCCATTGTAATTACCCATTGTTTGGTGGCATTCTCTCTACTAAGGAGTGAGCCTTGAAGCAATAACTCAAGGTGGAGAAGGATGCTACCTTCAATGTGAGTCATTGTTAATAAAAGTTTATTTGTTTCTTTTAATCTTGTTTTGTTATGTTGTTTGTTTTGTGTGGGTTGCTTTACTTTGTTTAATTTCTTGTTTAGTAATTTTAGTATCTTAGTTAAATGTTTTCTTTACTTAGTCTAATCAGTAGTGTAATGAGTAGTGAGTAGTTCCATCCCCATTTGGGGGGTGGAGAAATATGTGATATAATTATGTAGTGTATTAAGTGTGTGTTATTTTTATCCATTGAGCTTTATATGATTTCCATAATCATCTAATGGGTCTCCACTCTTATCTTTGATATGCTAATGCTCTTGAATGAAGCTTAGCTTATGCTTTGATTAGTGGACCTATTTTATGGGGAATGATAAGGTTAGGATATGGATGAAGTTAATATTGGAAACACAATTTGTAATGTATGTGCTCTTGTTGCCTTTACCTTAGCTAATGTCTTGTATGTTTTAATGATGTAGTGAAATCTTAATTCATGTAGAGGCATAGTAGGGTATAGTCTTTATACTTGAGTTCATGTAGCTTCATTCCAATTATTGTCTTGTATGTTTTAATGATGTAGTCTTATCTTAATTCATGTAGAGGCAAAGTTGGATGTAGTTTTATGATTTCATGCACTACATGTTGTGAGGAGCTTAATGAACACACACACACTTCTTTATGTTCACATTATTTCTCTACCCCCTTTGGGGTTTAGTTTTATTGCTTATCTTCATTTCCTTTTGCATTCTAGTTTAGCATTGTAGTGTAGTTTAGTGTAACCAATCCTTTTCTCCTTTCTTTACCCCTTGCCTTCGCACGAACCAAGTGTCGACACACCTCCCAGTGGACGACCCGTATTTGCCACCGCTTCAACGCGGTCGTGCACTTGCGGTAGAAATATAAAACGAGATCAATCATGTATGTACTCTTGTTGCCTTTTCCTTGGTTAGTGTCTTGTATGTTTTAATGATATAGTCTTATCTTAATTCATGTGGAGGCATAGTAGGGTCTAGTCTTTATACTTGAGTTCATTTAGCTTCATTCCACTTATTGTCTTGTATGTTTTAATGATGTGATCTAATCTTAATTCATGTGGAGGCAAAGTTGGATTTAGTTTTATGATTTCATGCGCTACATATTGTGAGGAGCTTAATGAACACACACACACACACACACTTCTTTATGTTCACATTATTTCTCTACCCGCTTTGGGGTTTAGTTTTCTTGCTTCTTTTCTATTTCCACTTGCACCTTAGTGTAGTTTAGTGTAACCAACATTTCTCTCCTTTCTTTACCACTCGCCTTCGCACAAACCAAACGTTGACACACCTCCCAGTGGACGACCCGTATTTGTCACCACTTCAACGCGGCCGTGCACTTGCGGTTTAAATAAAACGATCAATCAATCCATCGTATTGTGACATTCCAATACCATCCATATATAATCAGCGGATGTCTTCTGGACTAGTACTGAGCATGAGAAGTTGGGACTGGACATGATCTCTCCTATGTGATCAATGGTGAATAAAATGGGCATTTTCCACCAACCAGTTAACATTTGCCCGACCCTGAGCTGGCTTCACTACATGTCTCTCCATCGACTCTAAAATGTGTTGAAGAAGACCAAATGCTGGATTACCCCCTCGGGACAATGCAATACCACCTCTCAAAATTGATAAGCCATGTTCGGCTTATCCATATTTCTGAACCTTCTCTACACAGTGGTGGTAATTGTTCTAGTTCCTGCTGTGCGTAGGGTCCCACATCAATTGATCCAACTCATGTGTGTCTAGCTCATTTCTATAAAAATCAAATGTAAAGGTCTTGATGTTGTTCTTAAAGGTTCATCTCTAATGTGCTCTCAGTGGTGCCTCCTCATGACCCAGATACAACAATGGTATGGTCTTCGAGGGTCTTTGGATATGTAAATGCTCCCAACACCAAAGCTGAAGAAATGTTAGAAAACCACAAAGGTGTCTGGTCAGTATCAAAGAAGCATTATCCAGACTGTGATACAAATGTGCTAGAACAACGCTGCCCCAATTATACTCTGATGTTATTGCTAAATCTCTCAACAAAGGCAAATATTTGAGGTGTATCATCGTGTCACTCTTATTTGCCAAAATATTGTATCTTTGCGGAAATAGGATGTAAGTTCTGGTGTGTTGTATAACAGTGATATCATTAGAATCTTCTGGAAGCATGTGGAACCGATCTTGCAACCAACCCAATGTTACACTACCCTTGTTGTCTATGTATTCTAGACACTATCCCAATAAATCCTCACAGACGTCACACCAAACGTACTCCTAAGCCTCGCAAATGACAAATCATCCACTCGCAAGCCGGTAATACCAGCGATGTCACGTAGTGTACATGTAATCTCAGCATGTCGTAGGTTGAAGGAATGCATCTCAGGCCTCCAATGCTCCACCATCACTCCCAACCATGCATGATCCAATTGTACTCTGCCCAGTCTGCTCTCTGTGTCGAAACCAATTGTATCAAACAAACCACGCTCTGTGGTCTGTAATATGCCAACCGTTGAGTTTAGAACCATGCTCATTGAATTTTACATCACCCGGATCCTTCTGCAAAATTTAAATAAATGTTAGAACATTACACATATGTACTAATATTTAATTTGAAAGTAGTAAACTGCTTACAAAATCTTTAAACATGTCAGACTTGTAGTTGGCCTGCAGAACCAACACTGATCTATCTACTGGACCCTGTGAAATGTAACTGCCTCTAACTGAATCAGTACTGAATCCACCAAACTCCATCAATACATAACATGTGAACTATTAAAACATATTCAAGTGTTGCAAAACATTCAAGTCATAAAAAATGCAATCATAAAAAATTCAAGTCATAAAAAATACATTACATTAATTCAAGTCTTACATTTAATCAAGTCTTCAAAAGCATTCAAGCCTTACATTCATTCAAGTCTCACAAAATAGTTAGATACAAATTATTCAAACTATTTCACTATATAGGTTCCTTGAATCACTTTTGGTTATGCCCTATACTGCCACATCTCCCACACCTGACCCTTCTTCTGGAGTGCTCGTCCATCTCATTTCGGATTCGTGTTGATCTTGGACGACATTTTGTTTCAGGAGGGATCATTGTGATGTTGTCATGATTTGGCCAAGACCTTACATCATGAATGAGGATAAATATAGGTATGTATGTATGTACATTTGAACCTGATAATACAAGGAGACCAAATGTGAAGTGCTTACATTTGCATATCTATCACTACAAATTGCTAGTACATGTGAACAAGGGATGTGCAATGCAATTAATAACTCCTTCATATTTGACAAGGTACTTCTTCTGGTCATTGACTTCAACCTGGTACATCAACTGGTGGTATCGAGCTACCGTATGAGATCTTGTCATATTACTGTTTGCCCTCAACACGATCTGGACAGTCGGTACATATAAATCATCCCACGACTCACTGGCGTCCCTTCTTTTGGCAAAGAATTATTCAAGCGAATGATCAAAATCATTGTTGTAATTGGCATACCATGTGCTCCTCGTAAAAGATTGTTGAAGCTTTCTAACATGTTTGTTGTCATACATCCGAAACGTTGAGCCCCGTTGTGACAACAAGTCATTGGTTTATGTTCACTTGCATTGGCCTTGACTAGCTCTTTAAATTTCATAAAGGAACGTGTTTTACTCGCTTCATAAAACTTGATTTGTCTCAATCTTTCCTTGCATTTACAGTATTTTGCAATATTTACTTTCATGTGTCGGAGACAGGATCAATGCACATGTCCCTTGTAAGGCGAAAATGCAGCTATTACACAAACATTTATTCCCAGAAATATGTCCATAATAATATACAAATCGACTCGCCTATATATAATCTCTTGTGTCTCAGGAATTACTTCATTAGCAGAAACATCTTCGAGGTCATCCTCTACTGGAAATGGTGTATTATAATCCCTTAAATCCTCAGTGTCATCCTCTCCATCACTATGCATCTCTTCTTCTGAGCGCCAAATTTATGGCTGATGGTACTCAATTGGGTCAACTAGTGGCAAACCAAGGTCAAGGGATGGATATGAAGTCAACGGTCCAGCCCTGTCAGGAAACCCGTCATTGCTGTAGTGAATGGCCTCAAGTTGCGATAGACGAAGATAGGGATTGGCACTGCTTGAAGCAATGTCACCTACATTTTGTGCTTATTCACTGACTGTTTAGAAGTTCTGGAATTGGAAAATGGGAATTTCCTGGTATGTCAGAACTTTTGTAGTAGGATTTAGATTTATAAACAAATATATTTCGCAATCTCAACCAGTCAACCTAACTATACCATACTCCCGAAGATGAGTGTTAGTTGTCAGCGTAGGGTCAGACATTTTGTGTTGAGCTTATACATACACTCCAACAACGAACATCCGTTTGAACAGACACATCATTCCATAAACTGACTTATCATCAGTTAATAGAGCGTATGTGCAATCGTTGTTTCAAGGCAACTTCGCCGTCAACTTGACATCAAACATACTTTCTGGATAACAATATTCAGATCTAAAGACATCCACTAAATTCTCATATTTTATATTCAATGGAACTACAACTAATTTGCGTCTGGTCCCTATATATTCTGCCGCAACTCCGTTACATTCTAATTTCTCATTATAAATGACCAACAAAGATCCTTCATCATCTTTATCCATTCCTAACCTATATGAATTAAATTATAGCCCAATGGAACTCGACGTCAATTTTTTAAAAATGAACTCTACGTTAGGGATGCCGAGTTCTGGCTTAAGAATTTGACATCTCGGGCTAAGAGTCAGTCAACATTCAAACATGCAGTTAAAACTTTCAAATAGAACTCGACAACACCAGCGCCAAGATCTGTTTAAGAGAACTCGATAACCCCATTGTCAAGTTCTATTAAGACTCCGAACTGTCATCGCACTCTATTGGGTTTGTTTATGGAGAACACAGTGTCCTCAACGCCAAGTTCGCCACGAAATTCTTTTTCTACATAACTCAGACGCCAAGTTCTGTATACAGTAAAATAAAGACATGTCGCCACCACGTGTCGCGGCGTGATGACAACAGGTCTAGTGTAGAACATACTTTCCAAACATGTTTAATTTAAAAAAAAATCGAAATAATTTCCTATTAAGAATTCAACTTTACAAAGAAATACGGAGGTATTTCTCATCCACTAACAGTACAATTCGATCGATGCCAAACACTCCGCTGAAAACAAGAGAGCTTTAGCGCTTCGAAACAGACTTTGTGAATTAAAGATTGAATACATCTTGGATATGGAGTTAGAAACAAATAGATCCAGGTTCCATAACAAGCAAGAAAAAAATAACCTGAATTGATGAGTTTTCTGAAATATCCAACGCAACAGAGCTCACGTTCCAAGAGAGTTTGAGTAGACCAACACTTCACTAGCAGCCAAATACCAAAAGAGAAACTGCAAGCAACATAATTGGTAGAAGAATACATAACTTAGACATGAATGTATATATACGATACTTTATATCTTCTTTCCAATATCATCTATTTTATTCTTGATGGAAAATTAATGCTACGAAACATAATATATTATCCAGTATTAATATATTGTACATGTGTTTCCAGAATAGTATATAACTATATTTTACAAATTAACACCCGATACTAAACCACTGAAATTTCATTCGGCTAGCAAAATTCAATACCAAGTAAAGGGTACAAAGGTTATGTAACATCCCGAAACAGCAGAAAATGTAAAATTTATCAACAAGATATCAGAGACCAATAATCAAAAGACGGGACTGTTACTTATCATAAAAACATCCAAGCGGTGCACCATATTACATCAGAATTTGTCAAAAAGCTACATGATTACATCAAATATAACAAAAGGAGATACAAGTAACCATGTCGACCTTAGTGGTCCGAATGAGAGGATCCGATCCGAAAATGCTCGTTCCCGCTGATCACCACCCAACTGGACCTACTACGGTCCTGAAATAAAACATGCAACAACAATGCCTGAGTTTCCATAAGGAAACCCCGTATGACCAAACTCACCTATATGCATGCAGTAGTACAAATGAACCTATCATACTAGTGGCATGTCATGTCATCAACAGTAAGAAAAACAGTTCCCCCGAAGGGTAGAACGGGACATCAGTCCGACAATCATCATCAGTTCTCCCAAGGAGACCTACCGTAGGCACATACGGTCTAACGGAACAAGACGTGACGGTCCCCACACGCGGCTATACTAATCATGGGGTTCGGCAAGGAGCATCCGCCAAGTCCGCACCATAAGAAACAGAATTGTAACTTCGTGGCCGAAACCACCCTAACGGAGCCGTCGCTCGGTTGGTCCATCAATCATCATCTCAGTAGGAGCCCAGCTGAGGAAAACATAGTCAGAACAACATCGGCCCATCATACATCATACCCGGAACAACATCGGCCCATAAAACATCATAGCCGGAACAACATCGGCTTATCATCGTCGGAACAGCATCAGCGGCATCAACCGGCATAGCATCGGTGGTCCAACATACGTCCGGCACATCATTGGACGGGTCCGGACCGAAGTCCGTCGGGTCATCAGGCTCCACGAGCCGCATATCATACATTGGGATCCACGATCCCTCAGGTCTGCTACTCTACAAAGAGTCCATCAATCTATCACATCAAGTCACGATCCATACACAGAGGTGACACGTCCCGAACACCCACACTCTTCGACACGACGGTCCCTGGGCAGGCACGCGTAACGCGCCCACCGTCACCTCCCGACTCACGCACTAGGCAAGGACACAGGGTTTCCGTGGACAGAGTTGGCATCCTAAAAGGTCGGAGAATTCAGTTATGTGCACAAACGGACGACCAGAAGAGGCAACCCGGTCGACCGTCCCCATAAGGTTTGGTCGACCGAAAGTCTGCAATGGTCGAACTCTCTACGCAAAACCTAAGTCACAACGGTCGAACAAGAGTCTAAAACCGGTCGACCGATACGTGGCCAGAATCCGGAGTCTGGTCAACATCAATCAATACTACCGGTCGACCGACTCAGGGGTCTCGGTCGACCGAAAACTACCAGGGCATCCTAGTACTTCTAAGTCATATAACGGTCGAACACATACAAACTATCGATCGAACAATCATACATAATCATCAAGTACACTTACGTTCTGGTCGAACAAAAACAAGGAACCGGTAGACCAAAAACCAAGAGGCAATCCTAACCCACCAGCACAAGGCACTACCGGTCGACCGCCACAAGGCATTGTCCTACCAGTGTTAGTTAAAGTCGGGTCATTACACTAAACTGGTCGAGCGCCCGAAGGAAATCGGTCGACTGTTGGTCGACAACAACCTTGCACCAGCCAAAGATTTTACGTCGTTCTTGCCACCGGCGAAGTTTCCGACCTCCTGCGACCGACCACTACATCACCCTCTCACGAGGGTGCAACAAACCAAACTAAGAAGCCGACATACCTCAAGAAAACGACGAAGCCGCTGGAGCCTCGCTCGCGCAACGTCGTCTCCAGAACCTTCTCGCACGTCCAACTCAGCACGCCTCACGCCGAAACCGCACGCCTACTCCGCCGGAGTCGTCTCCTCATTTGCTGCTCGCCGGACAAGGAAAGGAAAGAAAGTGAGAGAGAGAAAGTGAGAGAGAGAAACGTTTCCTCCCTTCAAAACACCCCAACGGCCACAGTAACCAGCCCCCACACCATCACCCCTCACTGGACACTCCTCCATTCCCATGCACACCACTGTGCACCACCACTTCCCCATGCAAACCTCCTCCCTAATCACCATTAACCCCTAATTGGGTTTAGGGATCTAATATGTTAAGTGACAATGTGACAATGCAAGAACAGAGACAAATCAATAACAAGTATAATGATTAACCTCCAAGAAAAATAATAATTGCAGCTTTAGTAGAATGGACAGGTCTGGCAAGTGGTTTGAGTATTTTGGAGGACCATGCAGAACCACTTGTGGTTGTTATTTCCAATCTTTCAAATGCATCGCATGCTTTACAGGCAACTCGATAGCTTGTTGGAGTTTCTTCTGGTAAAAGAGTTCATATCAGAGTGAGGACTGGAGAGCAACATTACCTTCAGATCTTTTAATCACATGACTTGCACCATGACACTTTGGGCACTTCCCAATCTGTTTTGGCCACAGTAGGCATTAAACAATCTTCTGAAATAGCTGACAACCTAAGTAAGGTAAGCAAGATAGAAATTTCCCCATGAATCCCAGTAAAATGTTGCAATAGCTAGCCACATATACATTTAGAGCATCCACTATGGGCAGTCGTGGGACGCACGACCCGGTTGGTCCGGAATTTTTTTTTGATTTTTGTTTGTTTGTTTTGGTTTTGGTTTTAATTTGGTATTTGTTATAATAATTGGGGGTTTATATTTTGATAAATAGTTAGGATTTCAGTAGTTTAAATTGATATTTTGATAATAATTAGGGTTAGGGTTTATTATATTTTGATAATAATTAGACCCCCGATCGACCTCTCGAGGTGTGTTATTTGGTTTATATCGTGTATTTGTCTAAAACTTAAATACACCAACTTATCTAAAATAGGGAATATTGTACTAAATTAAAAGTACAAAAACAACAATTAAACTGAAATAAAAATAGGGAAGATAAGTCTTAAACTTAAATAAAAATTACAACTATAAATTAGGGAAGATAGTTCTTAATTAAATAAAAAATGCAACTACAAATTAGGGAAGATAGGTCTTAAACTTAAATAAAAACCGACAGAGGTCTACTTAAATATTTGGTCACTGATATTTGCCAAATTAATTTCATCCTGCGGGGTCAGGATATCAAGTTCCTTGCCCTTCAACAGTTAAATTAAAGGTCGTACTTCATAGAAGCCCGACGAGTTTGTTCTTTCTCCCTTTCCAACATTATCTCCTATCGCGCAAGCGTAATTTCATCTTGTTTAACCGAGGCTGTGACATGAAGAGCCTGTAAGCGTGCATCGTTGTCTGGATCCTCCGTCACTTCTTTCCCTTTCCTTTTGCTCTTCTTTACACCTTCAGGACGGAGTGGTGCAGTTGGGGTAACAAATTCTGGGGTCATTGATTGAGTATGAGAGCCTAAGAAATTATCTTCTGAGGAATCTATACGACCCCTTTTTCAGGACAAACCGGTGGATGGTCGGGTATTACTACCTTGCATCTGCATGTTGTGCTTGCTTTCCAAATTATCTTCACGTATCATCCCAGGAATGGGGATCGTAAACCGCCACTTGGGGTATTCTTTCAGCATCAACCACGTGTGGTAGTACGTGAAGGTGGTTCCTTCAGTGCGCTCATAAATAACATGAGCTTGTCCGATGAGGTCATGAGCGTTGTCCCCACTTCTGCTCCGTCGAGTGGCCTCATCCACGCAACTGGTCCACTTCGTAGTAGCCGTATTTATCCTCCTCCAGCGCCTTTTGAGGGAGTCGATGTTGCGTGGCTTCACTCGCTCGTTTGTAAGCCTCGCTTCGTCGTACAAAGCCTTTACTCTTGCCCAAAGGACCACTAACTTTTGGTTTGTTCCAACCACTGCATCGCAACTAATCCTCATGTATGACGAAACGAGGGCTTCGTCCTCCTCTTTCGCCCAAAAGTTGCCTTTTTGAGGGTGGTAACCATTTTTGGTGCACGTTGGGACAGGGCGATGGGGCAAGGGTCTACTTCGTCATTACTGTTCCTTTTTGGAGTTAATCTATGTTTTGATGACTTAATCAACCTAATATTAAATTGTAATCAATGTAGAGTAGCACACATCTTTCATAACATATATATTGCCTTGTGCTAACCATTACAGGTGATTAAAACTCAAGGAAGAAATGACTCAAGTCAAGACATGTAATCAAGCTCATTTGAAGACATGTAATTTGCATTTATTTTGAGTTTTAGGATCTTTGTGTAATTTAGCATACTTGAGCTAAAAACCA